>OV277696.1:1242187-2481875 GCA_922987775.1 Agonopterix subpropinquella | reverse complement strand
ACATAATATAAAATTTTACATACAAGGTGCAGAACAGAACAACAAGTAATTTATTTTATACCTTCGGTACCAAAAAAGTAGCAGGCTGCGACTCGCAGCTAACAGTACTTTACCCGAAAGCATTACCTATGTTGCTAATTACTTAATAACGAAAGGGAAGTATAAACATATATTATGAATACACATAATAAATAGTAAAATAACGGTCATTGGGTGAAATCTGACGCAGCTAACTAAATTTTTTTCTACAAAAACCAAATTGGATTTAAAATGTTTTAGTATTAAATTAACCCACATTCAACTTTACGTAGTTATTTATTTTTTAAACCATGGGAAAATGTATTAAATGTGGTATAATACTAAAATGTATAAAACGTATGAAAATGTCCAGAAATGTACAAAATGTACGAAATTACAAAATGTACTAAAATATACTAAAATGTACTAAAATGTAAGTCACTTTATTTATAATTATTGTTTTACTGTCGTAAATAAGTATTTGTTGTAAATAAAGCCAAATTAAAACGTATTAAAAAAAAAAAAAAAAAACTATAGGTAATGTACTAAAATGTACAAAATCTAAGAAAATGTATTAAATGAAAGAAAATGTAAAAACATGTACCAAAATATAACATTTTTCTTTATTAGTTTTTGGCCTGAATCCAAAGGTCTACATTAATGCGACATAATTATTTTCATGAACTAAAGACATTAATTATCTAAACATTCTATACAATTTTTTTTCTGTAGATCGTGGGTATAGGTAGGTTTCATACTAAGGTCCAGTGACCTTTACGCGATCAAAATAGCTGAAATCTACGAGAAAATGACAATGTAGGTATATAGATCATGAAAAAGCGAAAGAGGTAGGTAAGGACCGCCCAAAATGAAGATCCATATCTCCTGCCTACTCCCCTGGGAAAAGGGCGGTCGTGAGTTTACGTATGTTGTTTATGTATGTATGACAAACAGTTTAAGTTTTATGGAAAATATAAACGGAATTCGGAGCGTACGTTATAAATTATTCAAGATCCAAAGTGTTTGATATGTTAATATGCATGATTCAGTTTTGGGACGTGAATTGGTGATATGTGCGCATGATCAAAGATTTATTATCATAGATAATTTATGTCACATTTATACAGGGTCCTTCTTAATATGCTGACACTTTTTTATGAGGACAATCCATCAAACTGAACAACTTTCTCTATGGGACAAACATCGAAATCGCGAAAAAAAAAATCAGCTGTCCCATACATATGGCTTGAGTAGGTTTGCAGTTTTGTATGGAAGAGCTGATTTTGTTTTCGCGAATTCGATGTTTGTGCCGTAAAGAAAGTTGGTCAATTTGACGATCTGATCATCCCTTTAAAAAAGTGTCAGCATATTAAGAAGGACCCTATATATAAAATATGTTAGGCAAAAACATATTCTGTACAAATTCACGCACACGAATTCGCATCGAAGAAATAAGCACGAGTGATATTCTTCGTAAGAGTAAGAGAGAACTACATCACTGCTTAAGCTCATCATCATCACCAGCCTATACAAGGTGTTACAAAATTACAAATAAACATTTAAGGGGGTGGTTTAGACCATCAAACTGAACAACTTTTATTGTTGGACCAATATCGAAATCGCGAAAAAAAAATCGAATGTTCCATACTAATCTAAGCGTATGTAGAACTATTTAGTTTTACCTATTCTGTGACTAAACTACAAATCTACTCGAGCGATATGTATAGGACAGCAGATTAGAATTTTTTCAGTTTTATGGTCTAACTAAACAACCTCCTTTAAAGTTTAAAATTTTTATTTTTACTTTTGTAACAGCCGGTATACGTAAGGGTGCGTCCACATCTGGCGAACGCGCCGCGAATGCGCAGCTAGTGCTCGCGAGCGGCTCGCGAGCCCTGTGTCGGTACTGCGCAGTTCGCACGCCGTTCGCGGCAGCTCACGAGCAGCTCGCAAGCGGCTCGCGAGCTGCGCATTCACGGCGCGTTCGTCAGATGTGGACGCACACTTACATGGCACAAGCTTCCCTCAGCAATCCCCGCTACCTACCTAATTCGCCGTGTAGCCCCAGCCCCTTCTATCACTTAAACTCACTTAGTAGGTATACAAAATTGTGCTAGTAGGCTAGCCTGTTGTGCGGTTGTCAGTGCGGTGTGTGATGATACCTATACTTAATTATCTTTATTACTAATATACTACTCTACTCTATATTATTAATTATAATGCTTATTTCTTCTTTATTTTTTTTATAATTAAATGAAAGAAAATTTTTCCAATAAGGGAGCGGACTGCATAAAACATATTTTAGTTTTATCTTCTTAGTAAAAAAAACATTTGAAAATAATGCTATACTCGTACTCACATTTTTAGCTTTTTTTAAAGCTAGAATACTATTACAGTTTTTGAGAGTTACGCGGTTATTATTTAATCTAGAATTAAACATTTTAACGGGTTCTTACCGCGTTTTGGTATTTGTGAGTTCCCGATATTTCGGCAGTGTTACAACTGCCATGATCACGGGATGACTGAGGAACTGCAGGTAGATTTTTAAGAGCAGACAAAATGCGGTAAGAACCCGTTAAAATGTTTAATTCTAGAATACTATTTTTAATAACATGATGAACTATAAAAAATAATGAAATATTGGACGTCACTTGTGGGTATTTAGTACAATATTTCATACATCGCGCGCGTTTTGACGTTCGATTAAAAGTTGCTAATTTGACTAATTGTCCCGGACTGTCCGATCCCCTATTGCACCTTGAAAAGGTGGTCTGCCTGTAATTATTACAAAGATTTTCTCCAGCGTGAAAACGTGGAGCGTGAGACGTGAGTTTATCTAAGTTTACCTGTAGCAACTTATTGCCTCATAATTTATTAGTTTTCGTCGTGTATAGCTTGTTATTAAGTCGTCTTACCAGTAAGCAAATCTAGTCAAACTCAATGCTAAATATTGAGCAGCACCCGGCAACAGGCAGAGTCATATTTCATTTAACATTTTTACACAAGAGAAAAAAGTCCTTCGTAAAAATCCACCCACCAAATTAATCCCAAGAAAGACGTAACATTTTTCTACTTATCCATTTTCGTCGAGTTAAAAGTACAACCCACCATGTTAGAACAAAGACCAGAATCTTGTTAAGAAAATTCTAACAATTATTGTTATTGCGATCGTTGCCCGAGATTAAAATCGTCCCCGCGATACCTTTAAGCCACAGTCTAAACAAAAACGAAATGATCTTTTTGACTTCAGTCAGAAAAACCACCAATTTAAATTGAGATTTTCTCAGCTGTGACGAAATGAATTTGTGTAGAACCAACCCACAAGTTCGGCTAATTTTCAGACTTTATAATAAGGGGATCCTTTTAGAAACAATATCTGTTTAAAATTGTACAAAGTTTTCACATAACGACTTATCTGTTTCCTTGATAATTTATTCATCGGTACGGTTAAAATTATACAGCCTAATTTTCGCAAGATTCCACTGGGTATTATTGAAGCCCTTTGAAGTTTGATTGCAGAGATCTTGAGTTGGGTTTGCGGTAATAATTCTTAATTTTGAGTACCATTTCTGGGTTTAATTTGCTATCGCGGTAAAGGTAATACAGTTCTTCAATATTCTGTTAGCCTTATGTCTTTGTAAATGTAACCTTAGTTTATGAAGTGGTAGGTAGATGGTATAGTCTTTCTGTAAGTAAAGGTCTCTTGTAAACTTCAATAGTGTGATTGTGATACTCTCAAGGAGAGAAAGTAATTTCCTATACAACATTATTTAAGCACCCAATTGTTCAAAAAGTAGAAAAATAGTTTAAGAAATTGTCATCTTAGGATTTATTAACTGGGTTTTTGATTGATTTGTTAGTGTTTTATACCCAGTGTGTTAGTCGAAATCAGGTGATATTTATTAGGAAACTTAACTTTTTTTAGCCGACTTCAAAAAAAGGAGGAGGTTTCTCAATTCGACAGTTTTTTTTTATGTTTGTTCGCGTATTACTTCGTCGTTTATGAACCGATTTTGATGATTTTTTTTTTTTGAAAGAAGATATCCCACGAGGGGTCCCATGATAAGGAAACCAGGATCTGATGATGGCATCCCAGAGAAATCGAGGGGAACTTTTGAAAATTGTAGTACCGACTAGTGCGTTTGTTAATTTAAAACACTACTATTAAATCGAACTAATGAATTCACCACTGAAAATTGTGAAATAAACAAAATTTTAACAAAAAATTAAAACCGCCTCAAAAAAAACTAAAAAGTTAAAAAATAATATTGCAGCCGATGACTTTTAATTTCGCATCATAAGAACATTATTAAATCTTTGTGTCAAGTTTTTCTTAGTTAAAAGGGTCAATAGTTTAATTTACGTACACAGGGTGTTAGGGTAAACATTACATTACTTTAAGGCATGGTTGTATCCATGATACTGAACAACTTTCCCTAAGAAACCTATAGCAAATTCTCCAATTTACCCTACAAACGTTTCATTAACAGATTGCATTTAGTATGGAAAGTCGAAAATAATTTTGCGTATTTCCTATAGGTTCAAAATAGAAAAAGTTGGTCAGTATCATAGGTACAATAACCCCTTAAAATAGTGCAACTGTTTACCCTAACACTCTGTATAGTCGTAGGTACTACTCAAAAAATAATTAAAAGACCAAAGGACCAAATTCTCAAAGGTTCGGTACCTAACTACTGAGACCAAGCAAATAATCGTGTTAATTATTTTTTATTTTATTATAAAAACCCATTTTCTATATCAATCTAAGGTACCTACCTAAACATAAAGTTTACCGACAAAAAAAAAGCAAAACGGGTTGCACTCCGGGAGTGCCGGCAGAAGTGAAAACTTGAACATATAAAATACTATCATTTATGTAGTAAAATACAATATTCATTTATTGCGCTATCATACACAAACATGACAATTTATGCCGCTTAAACGAAACAGCAGGAACAGGCATGCATTTTCGCCGCACGGTAGAAAGAGAGGGGGATGACTACTGAACAATTTTCGATCAGATTCGATCATGGTGACGTCACGGTCCTGAAGCGAGTTTAACATTTTTTACCCATACCAAAAACTGCACAACGCCGCTAAAGAAGTTTTCACTTCAATAAAATTTTACACAAAATCTCACATCCTTCCAAATACGTTTCCGCAAAATTTGATTCACTTTTATAGCAACCAGCTAGCAGCCCCTTTTCCTATCGCTCCCGTAATCTAGGCCGCCATCTTGTACGACGAAATAGATTTAAAATGATGCGCCGACTCAATTTTACGAGTGGTCCCCAAGATAATGTTATCATTTTTCAGAGCATACTTTTTTAGGGTTCCGTACCCAAAGGGTGAAAACGGGACCCTATTACTAAGCCTACGTTGTCCGTCCATCCGTCCGTCTGTTCGTCCGTCCGTCCGTCCGTCTGTCCGTCTGTCCGTCTGTCCGTCCGTCCGTCCGTCTGTCCTGTCTGTAGGGCTGTAACTTTTGAACCGTAATAGCTAGATTGTTGAAATTTTCTCAGATTATGCGTTTTTACGGCGGATTTGTTAACATATAATAAAAATTACAAAAAGTTAAAAATTAAGGGGGGTTCTCAACAAGAAACTAGTTTTTATCAACGTTTTTTCTTCACGCTCTATCGTAAAAACGGTAATACATACAAGCGTCAAACTTAGTGTGATTATAGAGAAAACTCTACAGAATAACAATAAATACTAAAAACCGGCCAAGTGTGAGTCGGTCTTGCACTAAAGGTACCGGACAAAAAAAGTTTTTTTTTCTAAGTTAAAATGTTGTGTTCTGTGGTGGTGTGGTACGGAACCCTCGGTGCGCGAGTAGCCCAACTCGCACTTGATCGGTTTTTATACAGAGCATACTTTTTTCTTTTATTTTCTTCGTTGAATACCTACTGTTCATTTTGGTCGACTGGCTTTTTGCGGTTGATTTGTTTAGGAATTCAGATTGTTTGGGTTGCCTTTTGTTCTGATAGTTGTTATTGTTTTGAACTAAGTTTTATAATTTAATTAAAACTTGTTTGTGTGTTTTGTTCTAAATTATAGGTTTGTTTGTGGAATTTCGTATGAATTTATTACATTTGAAACAGAAAATGGTTGCTATCGTTATTAATATAATTATTTTCTTTTATTGTATTCGAAATAGAAAATGGTTGATATCTGATGATAATGATAATTATTACATTTGGGAAGCATGTTACGCAAAATTGATTCATATAGTCACATGAGTAGATACCTCACAGAGAGAAAAGCTTCGAACAACAGACAAAAAGTTTAAGTCCCATGTTAAACAAGTCCTCTGTAAAAAAGGTTACTATAAACTCGATGATTATTTGAATGACCAAAATGTCTGGTCTTGACAATTTTACACCATGTAATGCAATATTGTATTTTAATTGTACTTTGTACATTTTGTTTTGTTTAAAAGATGTGTGTTGTCGAGTTTTTGGCCACATCTTCTCTCAACGGAACACCTTTCGACGCGCGTCAAATAGCTATCTATATGATATTATTTTGAATAAACAATTTTGAATTTGAATTTGAACAATCGCACTAGTGGAGTGAATCTATGGGAGGTATTTCGCAAGCGCGTTCACGTGATCATTTCGTATGCTCTTGGCCCCGAAGAGACAAAGCTTTTAGGGTCGCACAAAATGATCACGTGACGCGCTCGCCCAATATCTCCAATTATGCTATCATAATTGTCAACAAGCGCAATTATTCGAAACTTTCTCTCCGTGCGTTATTTACTCTTATTTTAATCATTATTTTTATATTATTTTGACAGCCCGGTAGCACAGTCGGTAGTGAAACTGCCTGTTGTGCCGAGGGTCGCGGGTTCGAATCCCGTAAGGGACAAATATTTGTATGATGAATATGAATATTTGTACCCGAGTCATGGATGTTTGTATCTATATATGTATTGTATATCGTTGTCTAGTCATCATAATACAAGTCCAGGCTAGATTCTGGTACTTTAAATGTGACTAGTTAAACAGCATTTTCCGAAAACTATTTCTACCTTCAAAACTATAATAATATCAACACAATGCAAATTTTATTCACGATCGCTAGAAACTCTAGTGGTATCGTAAAATGTAACGTTCTATTATTTCAATGGGACATAAAATAACAATGATATAGAGTTATATAGACTTAGGCCTAAGTACATATTGGGATTTGCATTGTAATGTATAAGGGTTTGCTTTGTCCTTTCGTGAATAGGCGGTAGTTAAAGTTTAGTTTAGAGTTTCGCATTTGAGATATTATATCTGTTATGGTTTGGTTACACGGTGCAAGGTGCTGACCTTATTGAAGACAGCTACCAGTAGCTCGCGCCAGTGATGTGCGAGTGGATGCCTTATTATCCTTCTCCACTTCTTTCGTGTCAGCACGAGCTATTATTAATCACGGGGCTAAAGGATAGCCGAAAAATTAATTCTAACGGTTTTTTAAGAGGATGATCAGACCATCAAACTGAGCAACTTTCTGTACGGGACCCATATCGAAATCACATCTGCTGTCCCATTCATTTAGGTCGAGTGATCATAAAGGTTTGCAGTTTAGTATTGAACAACAGTTTTTTTTTCGATTTAGATTTTGGTCCTATAGAGAAAGTTGTTCACTTTGATTGTCTGATCATCCCCTTAAAAAATCGTCAGCATTTAAGAAGGAACCTATACAGGGTGTATAATAAAATGGGACAGCTACTTAAAGGGGTGCTTCAGACCATCAAACTGAACAACTTTCTCTATGGGACCAATATCGGATTTTTTTTTCTCGATTTCTTGTTCAGTTTGATGGTCTGAAGCACCCCTTTAAGTAGCTGTCCCATTTTATTGTACACCCTGTATAAGATAGGTTTATCTAAAATAATTATAAAGAGGTAGGTATATCTTACATTATTTCATTCAGGTTAATTTATGTTGTCATACATTAATTTTACTGTCTCAAAATTAGATATTTATTTGTGTGTGCACACAGATTTTACCCAAACACATTAGTTTTCCTCTCACTCAACGGTTTATCGCAAGAAAGCCCTTTTAGAATTACACCCACCTTTGTATAAAATAAAAAATAAAAATAAAAATATTTATTTGACTCAGATAAACGATTACAATACGCCTTATAATTAATAAGTATACATATATAGAGACAATATTATCTAATTATGTTGCTAAGAAAACAATTTTTGGTATCCCTGATTCTGACGGGACCTAAAAGGCCTTGTTAGGTACCAGAGTCAGTGATTCTTCCGGGCGGTTGTTACATAATTTTATAATCAGCATATAGGATATAAAACATACAACCTATTGTAATTTTTCATAATTATGTTGTTTGTGCGTATCATAAATAATGTAAAAGTTCATTTTTGCTCAATGCACCAGAAGGTACGTAATAATTTTTTTTGTTTGTTTCTGTATGTTTTTTGTAGACACAGTGTAAAAAAATTAAGCATTTTGCTATTCTGCATGTATAAATTTGCAAACGCAGCAACTTTTTATTAATAATTCAATAGAAAGAAACCAGAAAAATTCTGTTCTTGCAGCCTCACAACTATAGAGGAAAGATAATCCGCAATTTCGTAGAATATTCTGGAGCTCAAAGTGCTTTGGTCAAATAATAACGACTGGAGTGCCGACAAATGCAATGGACCGGTCATGCAAAAGCTATTTCACGTTGAAATAAAATCCAACTGGAGAGGATAATGTTACTCGAATACTCTGAAATACTGGAAACGTTTTAGATTATTAAATTAAAGTATGCATGAGAATATTTTCCTTACGATTGTATTCTTTGGCCTTGTGGAATTTATTCGATATTTCGGGTGGGGTCAGTATTTGGATCTTTCTTTCTTATCGTGTGGGCAGAGCCCTGGTGTCAGATTTTTCAGACCGCCTTACGGCCTCTGACGTGGTTTTTATGTAACGACTACTACCACCAGAGATAGTAACCGGAACCAACGGCTTAACGTGCCATCGGAAGCACGGAATCATTTTTCTTTTCAGACAATCAGGTGATTCAGCCTGCAATGTCCTAACCAACTGGGGAAAAACGCACAAAGTGACATATCACTAGGTGTCCCCCGTAGGAACCTAACCCACGACCTCCGTGTCTAGAACGGCAGTAATTGAATGGGTAACCGTATAGAGTTGTATTTCATCTTGAGCGTCTCCATGCCTCAGAAGGTATGTTAAGCAGTTGGTCCTTCAGGTGACGATGTAACTATTCCTTAAGTCAGGTCAGCTTGAAAATTCTCTGGCAGCAAGTTGACCAATAAAATGTCCTCCACCAAACCCGCTCTGTGCCCGCCGCGTGGTGGAGTATAGCCCACAGTGACGTGCAGGATAGGTATTTATCGTCATTATCCCAGAAAAAGACATCCACTGCTGGATATAAACCTTTTAAAAGGAACGGTTCTGCGCTGCTCTCTCTCATCCAAAGGATCAGAGCAATGCCCTTCTCGCCTCCTACAAGGTAAAGTTTGAGTCTTCTGGGCCTATATTATTTTAATACAGCTTCTATCTCAAGACAGTTTCGTTCAAAGGCTTAATGGCTAACTGCTTTTCCAGGTTTAGGTGAAATAGTTGCTAGTATGGCTCAGTTTTGAGTAACACAAAATCTGATCAACATTTTCGACTTAAAGGTCACTGGGCGAAATTTGTTTGACCCAGCTAACTAAATTTTTCCCACAGAAACCAAATTGATTTTTAAATGTTTAGTATTAACCCACATTCAATTTTATATAGTTATTTATTTTTTAAACCATGGGAAAATATACAAAATGTACTATAATACTAAAATGTACGAAATGTCAAAAAATGTACGAAAATTTACAAAATTAACAAAATGTAGGTACTAAAATGTACTAAATGTACAAAATGTAAGAAAATGTATTAAAAAAATTTATCAAAATATTACATTTTACTTTATTAGTTTTTGGCCTGAATCCCATGGTCTACATTAATGCGACATATAATATTCATGATAGAGACATTTTTCAAAACATCCTATACAATTTTTTTTCTGTAGGTCGTGGGTATAGGTTTCATACATGGTACTAGTCATTTGTTTCGAGTTGGCCGCTCCCTCCCTTCCCGCTTCACCGTACCGCACCCCTAAGAGACACTATGAAACGCAATTTTATAACCTTTAGCAACGCAACCACGTACGGCACGTCCGTCCCGATCACTAATATCGCTTTTAATTTTAAATTTTTATTTGCTTGTTATATTATTTTTTGTCGACGGGACCAGTTAATGTGACTTTGACGAAATTTTGTAACGGTCATCGACGGCCAACTCCAGACAAACGGGTAGTACAATAATATACTGCGCCTGGTATTCTCTTCCGATCACGTGACTGACCACGTGACTGACACAAGCCTACGTCATCATACCCTTTTACCATGTTTAGCGGCCATTTTTGTGTGACGTAGGCTTGTGTCACTCTCGGAATAGAAGACCTTGTTTTTTTATGTTGTTGCTTGATATTGAATAATTTTATTTTACTTTGAATTACCTATTTAATACTTATTGTAATAACAAAATAATTATGTACTTACTTACCTAAATTGTTCTTAAGCTATCTTGTTTGTAATGCTACATATTAATATAATCTCTGGCAATACATTATATAGACTAAATATTTAGTCATGTATTCCTAATTTGCATGCCATGCTTATGGCGAAACATGCTGTACTAAATTAAAACTGTCCACCTGTACTATATGTTACCGTGTTTCCGCAAATAAATGATTTCAATTTCAATTTCAATTTATTAGACTATGGGTTTCATACTAAGGTGCCCAGTGACCTTTTCTGGCGTACAAGAAAACAAAAGGCAACTTCCAGCTACTCTATAACCCTACGTGCCATTGTCGACATTCGACAGGCACTGTTACAATATGTATGCTAATCGACCTTTCGCACATATCGGACGCATTGTTACGTCTATATACGAGTGCGATTCGATTGTGAGATTTTATGTAGCCATTCTTTGCCGCTCCAGTTTTTAGGATATTGGGCGTTCTGTGGAAGTTTTTCGCTGAATATTGTTGCTTTTGATTTTGTATACAGAGTGTCTTATAACGACGAGAGTCTAGATCGATTCTGTTCCTAAAATGGACCATTTTTTCGTCAATGATCTCGAAAATAATTTAATTTTTTGACATTTATTAATGCTCTTTGTTAGTGAAATTATTGTTAGTATTTTAAATTCATGACGTTAGTGATATTATTTTCTCTTCGTTTTTAGGGTTCCGTACCCAAAGGGTGAAAACGGGACCCTATTACTAAGCCTACGTTGTCCGTCCGTCCGTCCGTCCGTCCGTCTGTCCGTCTGTCCGTCCGTCTGTCCTACCTATTTAGGGCTGTAACTTTTGAACCGTAATAGCTAGATAGTTGAAATTTTCTCAGATTATGCGTTATTGCGGCGAATTTGTTAACAAATAATAAAAATGGCAGAAAGTTAAAAATGAAGGGGGGTTTTCAACAAGAAACTAGTTTTTAACAACGTTTTTTTCTTCACGCTCTATAGTAAAAACGGTAACACATACAAGCGTCAAACTTAGTGTGATTATAGAGCAAACTCTACAGAATAACAACAAATACTAAAAACCGGCCAAGTTTGAGTCGGTCTCGCGCTAAAGGTCCCGGACAAAAAAAGTTTTTTTTCTAAGTTAATAATGTTGTGTTCTATGGTGGTGTGGTACGGAACCCTCGGTGCGCGAGTAGCCCGACTCGCACTTGACCGCTTTTATTTACTATTCATTAATTAGTAGCCTTTTCCTTGTGTTTAGTACTGCACTCCTGCCAATATCGAATGGGTTTAGGGAGTATATTCTCCCTTGAGATTATACTCCCTAAACTTGGTTTTTTTAATGTAGAGAAACACGTATGCGCTAATATAAAATAGTGGTCAAAATTGTCACAACCGTGTGACACAACCGCCTGCAAATCAAATTATCAAAGGACTCTATTTTGTCTTTGTAGCGATAGTGACATTTGACATTTCATCAAACAGACGACAACTAGACGACTAGATGTCGTAAATTGAAAAGTGTACTTGTTCCATTTCAGGAATAGAAGCGATACCTGCTCTAGAAGCTCGATGCAGACACCCTGTATATTCCATGTTTTACACAATGGAAATTTTTACACGAAATTCAAATATTTTCTTTAGTTTTATTTTTCCTGTTTTGTTTGAACTTTTGCTTATTTTGTTTCCATTTCTCGGGAGTTAAGTATGTGTTCTGAAACGAGTAGTTTTAAATAACTTTTATATTATTTTGTTTATTATTTTATTATTTGCTTTTCAAACTCATTCTTCTTATTTGTGTTTGCTTGAAACAAGTATGCAAATAATCTGTATAATTTTCTGGAATAGTAATGACGTACCATTACGTAAGTAACTTTTATTACAAAGCCTTAAATTTAAAGGAATGCCCTTTGTCTGTGTTGTGCGACTGGAACGAACCTATCTAGTCGATGGTACACCTGCTAGAATGTCCATTGTGTCCGCACACCTGCACGAGAGATGACCTTAGTAAAGCTCTAGACGCTGTTAAGCTTGCCGAATACCTGGCCAATAAAATAAATACAATAGTAGAACAATTGATATGAAAAAAAGAAGAAAAGTGTAAGGGACAGCCCTCCGCAGACTGAAACGCTAAACTCATACCATGAAACTGGACAACTTTCACTATGGAGCGTACCTCAGGAAACGCGGAAAAAAAAACAGTTGTTTCATACATTTGAGTCGGACAGGTACAGCAGTTTTGAACGAAACAGCAGATTTACTTTCGCGTTTCCTGAGGTAGGCTACTTTGTGAAAGTTGTCCATTTTGATGGTCTGATTTCAGCATTTCACACCGGTCACATTATCTGTGCAACTTTCGTCGATAAGTTACATCGGCGCTGGTTCGGTGTGAAACCGTGTTTACCAAATTATCGAGACGCGAATCTTATTAAGTCCGTACTGACGCAAAGCGGAGCATCTTGTTCCAGCGAAGTGCATTGTGTCCAATAAATACTTACCGCATGATGAAAATTTTGTACACGCCCGAGTAACATTTTTGGCGGTAGGTGCGGGTAGCGGGGCACGAAACGATGCAACGTGATTGGCCATTTCAAGGTCGCACTAGTTTGAGCTCGCTCACTCGCGTTGCGTATATCAGTGCAAAATCATAGATGTGTGGCGCGTGTCGGCGGCCTTGTATACGGTATCTATTAGGGGTAATCTGTGATTGTGTCCGTGTTGCAATTATGAGTCTTGCTCTCACATCATAAAGTAAAAATAAAGGACAAACAGGATATCTTAGTAAGTATAAGATAGGACCCGGTACAGTACGATCAAAAAAATAATTTTATTCAGTTCGTCAATTATCTTCATTCGCGCAGACACGTATCCTGACGATACTTAAAACCATTTGATAGTATAATCAACTTTATAGATACGCTGTTAAAAAGGGAAATTGATTGACATGCAGTCTATTGACAGAATGTAGATGGCGTAGGTCATGTGTCAGGCGCGAAATCAATCGACAAATAGAAGCATAATTATCATTTTTGGCTTGCCACCGTATTTGGTACGCGCGTATTCATTAATATTCAACTGCGCATGTACATCTGTAAGCATTATAAACTCGGTATTACTGTTGTATTTCATTATTTCTCATCTTGATTGACCCTTAACATAATTATTTTTTTACACCGAATTAATTACACTGAAATTTTAAAATAATGGAATCCCTCGTCAAAGCAATGTCACAACCAAGAACCTCTCAAAGTGAGACGTCACCGTTGTTTAATTAATTATTTCAATACTGAAATCTTTACAATAATTAAAAATTCTACTTAGTCATAGCCGGGCGTCATAATTACTCGCCATTTTAATTATAGAAGATTAAAACCGTCATAACAATGATCATTAGCCTATACAGGGTGTTAATTTACAACCTTTACATAACTGGATTAAGTTTCGTAAGGAACAGTTTAAGAAAAATAAACTTTTTATATTTTAATACCGCAAAAAAAGAGTAATTCCATTCCATTGTTTCTTTTGTGACGTTTATGTTTTGGTACGTTTTAAACATGCTATACAAGGTGTAAAAAATACCCTAGTAGTAGTGGTGGTTTCTTAGACTAATTATATATCGGGACGCGTAACCACGTGTCATTCTACTAACAAACTTACTGCCACTTTTTGCGGGGGGCGAGGTAACATGTTATCCGCAACTTTGGATTTTATTCCCTACTAGCGGCCCGTCCCGGCTTCGCACGGGTGGACGTCTAATCTTTTCTAGCAATAAATATAGCCTATGTTACTCAGGGTGAATGCAGCTTTCTAATGGTGAAAGAATTTTTTAAATCGGCCCAGTACTTTTTGAGCCTATTCATTACAAACATACAAACATACAAAAATAGGTACAAATCTTTCCTCTTTATAATATTAGTGTAGATGACTTTAGATTCTAATTTTGAATGTTCAAAATCATGAAAAGTAGTCTCGTGTAAGCCCCAAACGTTCTAAGTTCAAAATTATTGTTTCGCTATTATAGGCTGTCTCGTTTAGTGATAAGGTATAAAATTGGGTGTAAATGCGCAAGATTAATTGATCTAATACCGTGGCAGAGGGGAAATGCTACCGCAAGGCCAGTCCGGATATAATTAGTCTAAGGGTGGTTTAGACTTTAGACGCTTTAATCAAACTGAACAAATCAGTTTTGTATCTCCATACTTCATACTCCATGCTCCATAGTGAAATTTGTTTAGTGTGATAATGGTATAAACCACCCCTTTAAATATAACTACGGTGTTTTGTTACACCTGTATATTCACCAATCACCACCCAGTATATCAGATTCGATTTTGTGCTGCATTATGTACCAATATGCGAGTTTCACCAAAGCAATGCACCAAAGCAATGAAGATCAAATCGGGTCTGAAATGCAGGGTTGTGAGAAGCTTTATCTGCAGTGCCCATCAGAATTAGCGACGGGCTCACTTCCAGTAACACTGGATAGGGTTTGGGCACAGCTCGGTAAAATGTGTAATTATATTCAGAATTTTGTATATTTAGAATAACACTCCCTACTCCGGGAAATATCATTGTGGTTATTTTATCACTAGTAGGAATAGCCAAAGAGTCGTCGAGAGCACGTTACGGATAGATAGGTATGGCCACTCAATCATGAGGGTATGGGTTCAATTCCGCACGAATTATGAGTTTTTGTAACTTAAGCACATAATACAAACTACTCTCAAACGATGAATGAAAGCATCGTGAGGAAACTTGCTTACGCTGAAGAAATTCTGATGTGTATGTAAAGTCTACCAACCGTCACTGGGCCTGCTCTTAGGATGTTTATAGGCTGATGATTATGAATACATATCTGTTCAATAAATAGCCAAAGTATGTATAACGTAATAGTAGGTGCGCTTCTAGGAAACCGCGCGATACGCCGCCGATGCAAGGCAAGATGGCGGCTATGCTAAGGGTTGTTACTATCATGTTCACAGGATATGAAATAAATACAAGATAATCAATATGAAATAAGTCATAATCATTTAAAATTTTATTAATTGGTAGTGATCATAACACCTACCTAGGTATTTATAAACAATTATTTACAATTAAAATTTTATAAGAAAACATTATTTTTCAATTAATTACATGTATTATGTAGTAAAACAATTATGTAGCAGCGTAGCTTACATATTTATAGTATTACCTGCAGTTTTAAACGGTATCTTCAGTAAAAACAACAAAGTTTCATATCGCGTTAAGAATGTTTCAAACCACTTTATTTCCAACCAAACTTTATTCTGATCCATTGTGGAATCACACCCGTACACAATACAATCAGTTCGAACCATTGTGGTAAATGCGCGCGCTCGCAAATATAAAATATGTTGACACTACTGCCGGCGGGTACCCCAAGTCTCAGTTGAGTTGAGGTACGGCGCGCAGGCAGAGGGAGCCGAGACGCGCTCCTCCCGCGCCCCGCACCCCGCGCTCGATTGACCTGTCGCGACCATAGAGCGTTCTCACTTTACTATTATTTACGCTATGACATAGTTCCATAACTTCAATACACGTTGTTTTATTACGAAAACATACATCGTCTAGCCTAATTTGACATTGATAATAATAAACATAAAAGTTTTTTTCAACCTTGAGTAGGTACGCGACAAAGTTAAGCTCCTTTTATTTACCAAGTTAGAGTAAGTACAAAATAACGAGCAATGAAATGTGAAAGTACCTTGTAATCTATGTTAATGGTCACATTTACGTCATCGTATTATTTAGAATAGAATATAATATTAATATTATTTATTGCCAATTTATAAAATTACAAAACAGCTTATTGTAATAAACTGGGCTGCAATCGCGGTAAATATTCGGTGATGGAACCGTTATTGGATTACGTACGAACCATAACTTTTGACAAAATTGGTTTTGCGCTAATCGCGGTACAGCTCATGACGGCCGTAGAGCCGTTTTGACAGATCGCTCAGACGTTAAAGGCTGTCAGTCACATAGAGTTTAGCGCGATGCGGAATCCAGCACAGTTGAATAGTAATTGGATTGCAATGTGATTAGTACTGAAATTGGATAAGAATAGAACTTCGATGTTTAAAATTAGCGCAATCGGGCCCCTGAACGACGAGGAATCTTTAATTATGTGCATGGTCGGCTTGTTACTGTCTGTTACAACTTTATAATAATTATTAACTTGTAAATAATAATAAAAAATCATAGACATCAGATTCGGTTTACATGTAGACCAATTTTAAATTCGAGTGAGCAAGATTGTATTTGAAATTTGATTTTCTACAGTTTCTACTACCCCACATTAAATTTCCTTTAGTAATCAATTTTAAATTAAGATCTCAAGACCACAGATAAGATAATACTCAAGACTTAGATTGTTGATTACTTCTTGTTAAAAACAAAATACAATTTTTTGTACGCCGTAAACCAAATTTTATTATTGCTGGATTTTATTATAAACTACTCACACGTAGGCATAGATTTATATATTACTAGCACGTAGGTATGTAAATGACACTCATATTCTACAAATAAATGATAATTATTTTATCTCAATGACGATCAGAATAGTATCGGAAGTGGTACAAGTCAAGTTAAGATGGCCATGGGACATTGTAAGGGACACGGGTATCGGATTAGCATAGGGCTGTGACGAATAGCGCAATAAAAAGGAGAATTCTCCCCAGCTGTGGATTGATGTGGGCTGATTTGACTTCACTTGAGGCTTTACCTTGTGGTAGAGTGCAACTTAATACGTCTGTAATAATTAAATCTGCCTCCATGGTCTAATGGTTAAGAGCATTGGGCTCTTAACGCGGAGATCGTGGGTTTGATTCCCACGGAGGACACCTAGTGAAATGTTACTTTGTGCGTTTTTTCCAAGTCGGTTAGGACATTGCGGGTTGAATCACCTGATTGTCTGAAAAGAAAGATAATTCCGTGCTTCGGATAGCACAGCCTTTGGTCCCGGTAACTATCTCTGATGATAGTAACCGTTACATAAAAACCACGGCCTCTGTGGTTTTTATGTAACGATTACTACCACCAGAGATAGTTACCGGGACAAAGCAAAGTTAGGAAACTTATGAATTTAATACCGATTGCTCTCAAACCTTGAAGAAAAACATCGTGAGGAAACCTGTAGATGCTGAAGAAATTCTGATTCGTAGCCATGTGAAGTCTACCAATCCTTATTGAGCACACGTGGCGGACTAACGCCCATACACTCTTCCTGAGGGTAGGCCTGTGCCCTGAAGAGGGATGTAGGTATGATGATGATGCATCGCTAAGGCTTCTTCTCATAGTCATGCACGTGCGTATGCATTTGTAGTACATCACTCTACAGGGTAAAATTGATATCATTAGCATCCTTTTAATCTAAGAGTCTACCCATCAAACTGAACAACTTGTACTATGGGAGCAAAACGATCGGAGCAACAAAAAAATCTGCTGGTGCATACATTTAAGTTGAGTAGGCACTGCAGTTTAGTATGGAACAGCAGATTTTTTAGTTGCTCCGATCGGTTTGCTCCCATAATAAAAGTTGTTCAGTTTGATGGGTAGACTCTTAGCTTAAAAGGATGCTAATGATATCAAACAGTGGTGATTGTACCCATGATACTGAACAACTTTCCCAAAGAAATCTTTAGGAAATTAGCAAAAAAAAACTACTTTTCATACAAAGGTCCGATTAGCTGATTGCATTTAGTATGGGAAGTCCAAAATTTTTTTTACCAATTTCCTATAGGTTTCTTTGGGAAAGTTGTTCAGTATTATGGGTACAATCACCCCTTAAAGTAGTGCAACTGTTTACCCTAACACCCTGTATATTTAGTTTACGGTTACGATATATTGCAAATGAAATTCAATTATACAAACCGGACGCAAACATCCACCCGTACCCAGTGAAAAGACCGCTTAAACTGCCTATCCACTTTTCAGAGGTTAAGTTTTCATAAACCAAACCATTATAAAATATATCCGAAAGCAGTCCCCGATCCATTATTTGTATTGTTTCCGGTATATTTATTATTAACGGCAGTGCTCGCTGCGTCAGCTTGACTCTGTGTTGTTGGACAGTGTTTCAAAATATTGTATTGCTCATAAAAAAATAGAACCGACGTATTAAAAAGGCGTATTTATGTTTGTAATTTTGTATAAAAACAGTAGGTACACAAATTTATGAAATTGAGGGTATGGTTGCTTCATTCTGGTTTTTACAGAATGCTGGAATTTTTAGTTTCATGTTTGCATGCTTTGTACTGTAGCGGAATAGATGAAACTAAATAATTATGTATATTATAATCATAAGATCATAAATGTACCTATTCTTTGCAAATAAAAATGTCATTCATTCATTCAAATGTGTTGAAATTTTTAACGAAATATCAATTACCTAATCAATAAGTTTATTACAGCAGTTTATAGCATGCTACTATTCACTTACACTACACACTTGGCAGCAGTGTTGCCAACTCAGTGGATTCTCCACTAAAACTGGTGGTTTGGATCCCCTTTTAGTGGAGAAATTTAGCGTTTAGTGGCTGGTGGTTTTTTCTAGTGGTAAAAATGGTAAAATTTAATTTCAAGAGAGCTATTTTTGAATCTTGCACAGCCTAATTCATACTCGAAAATGTGTTAAGCTTTTAAGTTTATTCATTATTCGATCATGATTTTGAAAGTGTATGATTCAAAAATATCACTGCAATTAGTAGGACAGATGACCACTCAACCACTATGCCGATTTACTTATTATTTACAAAACAAAACTAGAAATATATTTTTTAGATACACATAAACAACTGTTCGCTGTCGAGACAGCAGAGCCATGGGGATTTGAAGCCAAGCCAAACCTTTCTTTAAGGACCTGGGTTCATAGTAATTGATCCAACAATGACCTTATGTTATGTCCTTAGCTGTGTGTGCAGCGGAAAAATGCCGCCAGCATAATTGTCACTTTTGGTCTATGTACGGCCAGAAGCGAATAAGTTTATTTTCTTAATGTTATTTCATTACTTTGTTTAGTTAAGTTATATTTTAGGACTTACAAATAAAGCATTTATAATTATGCATATGCTCACGACGAGGTAGTCAGAGATATTCTGAAACCTCAGAACATCCACGTTTCACTAGTACCGAAAATCTGTCCAGTGTGAAGGGGAGTGAGCCCGTCGCCACTTGTAATGGACAGTGGGTACAATACAATCCAAATTGAAACATGCAGGTTTCCTCACGATGTTTTCCTTCACCAAAAAGTCTGTGGTGTTAGGTACAAATCGTACATCAATTCAGAAAAGCTAATTGGTACGAGTCGACCTGGACCGAACCATCCCCTTCTCCAAGGAGGTTACTCGCCACTGGACCACCACGGCACGGCACTTACAAATAAATGTTACAAAATATGTATACTGAAGGGTAGATTAAAGGTAAAAACCCATTGTTTCCTTGGTTAGTGGAAAATTTAGTGATTATGAGAGTAGGGCCACTTTCTGTTAGTGGTTTTCTGGTGGTTTTAGGAGTTGGATCTGGTGGAGAGCTAATATAACTGTTGGCAACACTGCTTGGCGGCCCGGTAGCACAGTCGGTAGTGAACCTTCCTGCTGTGCAGAGGGTCGCGGGTTCGAATCCCGTAAGGGACAAATATTTTTATGATGAATATGAATATTTGTACCCCAGTCATGGATGTTTGTATCTATATATGTATTCTATATCGTTGTATAGTCATCATAATACATTGTCCAAGATATTTATTTATTTATTATTACTTATGACTATGTAAGTAATTAGCTAACACCTATACATTGTCATCGGTCCACAGTACGCACAACCTCTTCGGGAGAATCATTAACCCGTCACTGGGTTCCGTAGAGGTGGCTTACTTGGCCGAGGCCAAACTTGCTTGGTCAATGGCATGTCCGAGCGTGCAACCAGTTGCTCCTCAATCCCAGAGACAGTGGGATGAGCCGCTCTGCCTCCAGATCCAGCGTGACCTTCTAATGACTGCTGAGAACGAGGCGGACCGCGCTCGCCTCCTCGCTGTCTCTGAGAAAGAGTCGGGCTACTGGTTGCAGGCAATACCCAAATGGCACATGTAGCATTATAAGAGACCACTTTTGGTGTACACGGAAACTAAAGGCTGTATAAGATGGTGTTACAATGGTGTTAACAGCGCTGTTAACACCGATATAACTCTTATTTGGGCACAAGTTATACAGCCTAAGGTTCTATATTGGAATTATAATGGGCCACGAGGCATTATATCAGCTGCTTAACAGAGTACAAGTGTCCTGTTATACAGACTAAGCCATTATATTGGGGTTACTGCTATACTTAAATAACGCTTGAGGTTCTACATTATACTTCTAGCATCAGCAGAGTGTGTACATAAAAACCTGAATTTATTTTATTAGTAGAGTTAAATTCTTTAAATAAATTCCGTGAGTGTTGGTTATTAATGGCGTGAAGTGAAGTTTTATTGAGAATTTGTGATAACCTAGTTAAGTACACTTTTATAATATTAGCCTGTGAAAACATTTGGGAATGCAAGTTCATTGTGAATGTTTATATGGTTTTATAGCAAATTTTTTACGCGCCTCGGAAATATTTCGTTTTTATTAGAAATATTGTGAAAATAATTACACGTCAAAATATATGTGTACATTTTTTGTGTCTGATTTACATTTAATCATACAAAGTTTTATTTTATATTATAATAAATATGTGTTTTACGTGTAAATAAAATCAGAAATCATTAGTAAAACATAAACCACATGAGTATACCATTAGTATACCATTTAGGTTTAGGTTATAACGTTATAACAAAATGGCGCTTTCTTAAGAAACCTATGTGAACTCTTATAATCCTGAATTAACGACTATGACTGTACAAGAGTACACACCGGTTCCTCTATAACGCTTATTGCAGTAAATAAGAGTTCAAGTGAACCAATATGCAGCCTGTCGGCTTATATTAGTGTTATTATGGTTCACATCAACGCTTAAGCCATTCATGTGAACTACTTAAACGCCATTATGCAGACTAAAGCAATATAGTGGTATTTTCTGTAGCCATTTTACTGCCAAATGCTGTATTTCTGAGTTACAAGAGTATCTCGGAATACCTTTGGTGTTCACGAGTGCTAATATAACACCTTTAAGCAGCTTTGAAAACGAGGCTAATAACAGAGTTGAGGTGAACCAATATAGAACCTTAAGCGTTAAATCACTCTACGTGTACACCACTTTACTGCCAAATGCTGTATTTCTGAGTTACAAGAGTATCTCGGAATACCTTTGGTGTTCACGAGTGCTAATATAACACCTTTAAGCAGCTTTGAAAATGAGGCTAAATTACAGAGTTGAGGTGAACCAATATAGAACTTTAAGCGTTAAATCACTCTACGTGTACACCACTTTACTACCAAATTCTGTATTTCTGAGTTACAAGGGTATCTCGGAATACCTATGGTATTCATGAGTGCTAATATAACACCTTTAAGCAGCTTTGAAAAAGAGGCTGAATAACAGAGTTGAGGTGAACCAATATAGAACTTTAAGCGTTAAATCACTCTACGTGTACACCACTTTACTACCAAATGCTGTATTTCTGAGTTACAAGGGTATCTCGGAATACCTATGGTGTTCACGAGTGCTAATATAACACCTTTAAGCAGCTTTGAAAAAGAGGCTGAATAACAGAGTTGAGGTGAACCAATATAGAACTTTAAGCGTTAAATCACTCTACGTGTACACCACTTTAACTCTATTGGCTGTACAGTAGTTCACATTGACTCTTTTAAGATGCTAGCATTACAGTGGTATAATTCTACACCTTTATACAGCAATAATCATATTTTACTGCCCCTATAATGCTCTTAAGCAACCAATGCGATATAGGCTGTAAGAAGGCATTTTTGACAGCTGCTCTAACTCTGATCCCGTTACAATAGTATCCGTTCCTGCTCTTATAATGCTATTATAAAGACTAAAGCGTAATAAGCAGCTCTAAGTTCTCAGTTGAACCCTATTAAGTGTTAATTAATGCAACAAGTTCCGAGTTACACCAAAAGTGGTCTCTTATAATGCTACATGTGCCATTTGGGTACCCTCCCCAAACCTGGGCACCCTACTAAGCAACTCCTTCCTGTCAATTTTAGTTGGTCTCCGTCTGGGCGTTCGGACAAATAAGGCTCACCGCTGCCAATGCGGCGAGGCCGTCGATGAACTCGGCCACCACGGACTCTCCTGCTATAAGAGCGCTGGCCGCTTGTCGCGCCACGCAACACTGAACGACGTCATCCGTCGGGCCCTTGTAACCGCCAACATACCCGCGATCTTATAGCCTAAAGGTTTAATCCGGGGCGATGGGAAGAGGCCCGATGGATTGACGCTCGTTCCTTGGAAATTGGGGAGGTCGCTGGTCTGGGACGCTACCTGTGTAGATACACTGGCACCGTCCCATGTCCACGCAACCTCATCCAATGCGGTTGCGGCGGCGGCCACCGCGGAAAACCTCAAGCGGCGCTTATATGTAGCCCTCGGCGAGGGTTACATATTTGCACCGTTTGGGGTTGAGACACTGGGTCCGTGGGGGCCAGAGGCGCGCCGATTATTTAAAGAATTATCGGCGCGCCTAATCGAGGCCTCGGGTGACCAGAGGGCTGGCAGCTACCTCGGCCAGCGAATAAGTCTGGCCATACAAAGAGGCAATGCTGCCAGCCTCCTGGGCACCCTGCCGCCAAGCGGCGGCAATTTAGAGGGCATTTTTTATTTATAATAGGTATAAGTTTTGTTTTTCTTTTGTTTTTAGGGTAAGGGTTATTTGTATCTATTTCTATATATCTTGTTGTAAATAAAGTACTACAGGGTGTAAAATTTTATGTGTAACATATTTTAGGGGATGAGTTCATAAAACTGATCAATTTTCAGTATGGAGCTAACATCAAAATCTCGATGTATAAATATAAAAAAAATCGAATTTGCTATTGCTTCGAAAATTACCAAATCAATGGTAGGTATTGTATTTGTAACTGAAACGTGCTTTATTTCCCAGAATTTTCATTTCGGAAACAAAATTTGATTCATACCAGAAATTCATCTCGTGTCTCGAAATTGAATTTTGGACGGACACGTATCTGAAATGTATTGTCTGCTCAAATGAAAAATATTTTTGATCTTTTCTCTGAAACTATAAATTATTTTAACGGCTTATAGCGTAAATCATACGGCCTGTGCTCTGCTATGTGACGTATAAAGGCTGATGATAGCGTAAAAGATAAACATAATTTCGAAATTACGTACGTCGTCCTTCTATGGTTTAGCAATAACGTACATCGCAATACCAAACTTTCATAGATTCTTTAATGTACACAAAAAAATAGTTATGAAAAGTCGTGATGTACAAAGGCGAGCTTAACTCTAAAAGAGTTTTCTTCCAGCAAACCGTTGAGTGAAAGGAAAACTAATATGTTTGGGTAAAAATCAGCGTGCACACAAATAAAAATCTACTTAATTACTTATGAGAGATAGTAAAATATAATAAGAAAAAATATAATATAAGGTACACTTATTCAAACAAATAAATATACATGAATATACTTACATAAATAATAATATCAAATATAATAATATGATATATATTATATACGTACATACATATAACTACTACGAGTTTATTTAGATAGGTAATGCTCCTAAAGATGTCCAACGAAGGACTAGCACAGATATTATGCGGCAATGAATTCCATAATCTGGCCGCATGAACTGTGAATGAATTCACATACAGACTAGAAGTGTGCAAGGGACACGCTAGAAGCAGCGATGTGATTGATCTGCAAGGCTTACCGCGTTACTTTCGAGATTGCGCACATTTTACTCCTATAACATAGGTCCGAGGACCGGGTTCGAATCCGCACGGACGACATGCAATGTACCAAGGAGTTTTTCAACCAAATGTACATAATACCGACTGCTCTCAAACGGTGAAGGAAAACATCTTGAGGAAACCTGCATACGCTAAAAGTGAAATTCTAATGCGCGTGTGTAGTCTATCAATCCGCATTGGGTACGCGTGGTAGACTAATGCGAGCGTGCGCCGCGGCAGCGGTCGGCGAGTGCCAGAACCGAATTGCTACTATTTACCCAGTCTACCCAAAAACATTTTTTGTATGGGACCCTCTTTGCGACACCCTAACCAAAAATTCTTGGTCAATGATCACAGTTTATTTTGAATTTTTTTTAGTTCCAATACCTAACTGCGTTTTGTCGGAACGGAGCTATTGGAATTAAAAAAATTCAAAATAAACGAAGATGTTGTAATAAAAAAAATATCTGAAATTAAACATCGAATAAAATGTGGTTAGACGCAGCCCTCGTGTTCATACCGCAACGCACGGAACCGGTTTGTTGTGCTCGCTCCAACCAAAGAAGTCCCTACGACAAAACCTTAATCCATTGAACTAAGGATCAAAATGGCGTGTATACGGGCTAGCGGCTATCACTCGTTCGTTAACACGTCACGCACACATCGCCGCGCTATGTATGGGTATACCTATAGTTTCCGCTTAGTATGAAGCTTCCGATCTGAAGGGATATTTAATCATGTGCCCATACACCCTCTCTAAGGGTAGGAATATCTATGCCCTAGGTCGCTCGCTAGGTAGTTCTTACTATATTTAGTTCTACAACGTGTTAATAAATTAGCGCAAAACCTCATACACCCCAATTGATTTATAACAAAAGAATTAGATTGAAACAATAATTTCATTATTTTGATAGTTCAAATTTAAAGTTATTCGCATTTTAAGTTCAGAGGCAAAAATGATTTGTTATCATTTCAGCAATGAATGAAAGCGCTAACGTACTCGTGGATACATTTTAATAATCTTGTTTTGGTAGTAAGTAGGGTGACTGTGCCCGTGGGGTGGGTTGACATCGGGTTTAGTAAATTTTAAATTTTACGAAAAAATTATTTAAAATTTTGAAAAAAAATACCAATGTTGAAACCGTGATAATTTGATTCTGCTGTCGATTCTAAACAAACTACTTTCTAGTTTTGCGTTAATTCATTAACACGTTGTATATACTTATAAAACTAAATATACTTATTACCTATTCTGTGGTTCTAAGAGAATTTCTGACTACCCTGAAAGGGATAATGATCGTGTGTTTATGTATACAGGGTGAGCTCATTTTAAACTAAGAGTCTGCCTATCAAACTGAACGACTTTTACTACGAGAGCAAACCGATCGTAGCAAACAAAAATCTGATGTTTCATACTAAACTGCAGTGCCTACTTCGCTCAAATGTACGCAACAGCAGAAATTTTTAAATGCGGTCGGTTTGCTCCCGTAGCAAAAGTTGTTCAATTTGATGGGTATTTTCATAGTTTCAAAGGATCCCAATGATAACAATTTCAACTGTATTTAATTATTCCTGTGATGAAAATGTTGTTGTGTTTTTAGAAATTAAATAATTAATAAATAAATAAAATTAATACGCTACAAATTACATACC
The DNA here is from genome assembly GCA_922987775.1 of Agonopterix subpropinquella. NCBI lineage: Eukaryota > Metazoa > Arthropoda > Insecta > Lepidoptera > Depressariidae > Agonopterix > Agonopterix subpropinquella. Next base: position 2,455,772 of record OV277696.1, on the reverse strand, counting down.
TATGCGAAAACCTCAAACGTTAAACCGTTAAACGTTAGCCTAAAGTGCTTGCTTGGGATCATTACAATGTATGTGCCTGTGAGCGTTATTTGTTATTTCAATTTTTTTTATTTTTAAGGTCTCGAAATTGAAGCATTTTTTAAGTATACGGATAGTGAACCCATTATCAACACCAAACATCCCGAAAAAACGAATTTCCAAAAGGAAATGGAGGGTCAGTTAGTACTAGCAATCACTTAGGGAACCTCCTAGTCTGCTAATGGGAAGTCTTCATAACTTTCGGCAGCTGAACGGGAGTGGTGCCATTTGACCTCATTCGTAATTAGATGAGCCGGGATAATCGGACCTGTTAAAGCCGTTGCCTTACCATTCAGTTCTTTTAGGATTCCGCTTACTGGTTAACTTTTTGTCTAAATACTTAATTTTTTTAACATACTCTGTAATCTTAGGGTTACTTCTTTAGGTATAAGTTGAAGCTGGTATAAATTTTTCATACAAAATTTTAAAAGCTTTATATCTTTGTAATTATATTATAAATTGCAAATATTATTTGTGACGCGACATCAAGATTTTCTAAACTATTTTTCCATATACACAAAGTTACTTATATTAATGCCCTCTACGCGTATTGTGCATCAAACTTTTGTATGGACTGAAACCACCTTAACAACAAATAAAATAAAATTCGTTTTAATTAAAACAAAGTGAAAGAATGTGTCGGGTATATGTGGGTGTCTGTGTGTATTAATTGCCTTGTATGCTAAGCTATTTTATTGATATAGAAGATATACAACGTTTTAATGAATAAGAGCAAAACCTCATACACCCCAATGATTCATAACAAAATCATCAGATTGAAACAATAATTTCATTATTTTGATTGTTAAAATTTTAAGTTATTCGCATTTTATATTTCGAGACAAAAATGATTTGTTATCATTTCAGCAATGAATGAAAGTGCTAACGTACTCATAGATACATTTTAATAATCTTGTTTTGGTAGTAAGTAGGGCGACTGTGCCCGTGCGGTGGGTTGACATCGTGTTCAGTAAATTAAAAAAAAAAAATTATTCAATATTTTGAAAAAAAAATCCTGTGTTGAAACTTTTGATTTTGAACAAGCTACTTTCTAGTTTTACGTTAATTCATTAAAAAGTTGTGTTATTGATACAGTAAACCAATTTAAAATCTAGGCCAACATTTGACTCGGGGATTATATATGTAAAAAAGCATTAGTCATATATCAACGTGGAGTTTGGCGTACCACAAGGTTCTATTCTGGGCCCACTATTGTTCTTAGTTTATATAAATGACTTGCCGAACGTCTTGAATCAGGAATGCATTTTGTTTGCGGACGATACAACCATAATTGTGGAGGGTCATGATTTAACTACGTATTGCCAAACAATCAATGACACACTAACACGTACTATCCACTGGCTTAAAACTAATAACTTAAAAGTTAACATTGACAAAACTAATTATATCCAATTTCGTACCCCACAGAGCAATGATCATGACATATCAGGGAGAACAGATTAAGCAAGTGTCACAAATAAAATTCTTGGGTATAACTTTAGACCAATTTTGCGATTGGAAAGAACATATTGATAGCTTATGTACAAGAATAAATAGGTTCGTTTTTGCCCTGAGAACAATAAGCCAAATTGTCTCAGACAGGCAGCTATCACGGCATATTATGGTTATGTCGATTCTGTTCTGAGGTATGGTATCGTAATTTGGGGTAACTCAACAGACGTAGACAGGGCTTTCCTGATACAAAAGCGTTGCATCAGAGCAATATTTAACTTAAAACAGATAGAGTCATGTCATCCATACTTTATCAAACATAACATCTTGACAGTGCCATGCCTATACGTTTTGGATGTCTGTTTATTTGTCCATAAAAACAGAGAAATCTTTCAACAAAGGAAAGACGTACTAAGCCACAGACACCTGCGATCACAGTATATACATGAACTTTACAAGCCTTACGCTAAATTGACATTACCACATAAAAATTGTTTCATGATGTGTATTACAATATTTAATAAATTACCAGACACTTACAAGGATATGAAACAGCATGTTTTTGGGAATGAGGTGAGAAGGTGGCTCGGTAAACGATGTTTTTATAGTGTTAAGGAGTTTTTAGAATTCAAATAAGAAACAACATAACTGACATAATTATTTCTATATTTTATTTTTATATTATTAATTTATTAATCGATAATCAATTGAGAATTGACATGTATTAACTAAATAATTTTGACATAAGTAATGTATTAATGTAGTATTTCATAAAATAATGTATATACGCTTGTAAAGGCAGACTTTAGTGATACTTCCTTTGATTGATGTAAACTTTATCATAAACCTATGTTACCTAATGTCATGCACAATAAATAATTTCTAATTTCTAATTTCTAATTTAGTCCGGTAAATGAAAGATTTAAGCATACATACATACACAAACTCACGACCGTAATCCCTTTCAGGGTGGTCAGAAACATTACTACAACTACCAACTTTCTGTTTAGGAATGTAGTTGTAGCTTTAAGATTCAGGGTTACCCTTTAAAGTTTGTTAAATGTTAGAATTTCACTATGTACCTATAAATTGAAACGTAAACTTGAGAAGCATAAGTGAACAAAGGCTTGACATACTATTCCGAGAGATAAGTGTACTTTTTGCAACCATCAGCAGCAAGGCTGATATAGTGTTTTTGGGGTGTAGAGCTTCTCTGTGATGGGGATGGACCAGGTCTGCCTGCATAACTCCAGTCGGTTTAGGAGATACTGATGATTAAAGGTCTGTATAAAATTTACGATCAGCTGCAAGGCTGATCGTATTTATTGTTGTAGTATGCACTGTAGCTATGTGAACAGTATAAAAACTGACATGGTTCATCAGTCTGTTTAGGAGATACAGCCGTTCAAAGGTCGGAACTTTGACTGGCTGTATCTCCTAAACCGACTGAAAGAACTTGACAGTTTTTGTACTGTTCACATAGCTACAGTGCATACTACAACAATATCATACGATGCTCTACACCCCATAAACACTGAATCAGCCTTGCTGCTGATGGTTGCAAAAACTACACTTATCTCTTATACTATACCGAATAACGAGAAATCGAAGTGACAAATAAACAGACATTGACAGATCAGCCCACCGTAATATCGACACTTGACGTGCCGAAGCTTTTCGATTTGCTTTCCAGACTTACGAATAAGTCGGCTTTTAGTCCAAAATTGAATTTTCTTTCGAGTTGTTTATGGGGTGCGTTAAAGAAAAAGAAATAGGTAATACATTTCTATTCGTAGGTACAACGTAGGTTTACCATTATATAGGTAACTTTTACTATATAGTTGGTCCTACAAGACAGTTAATTGTAATTATGGACTCCTATGTTGACGATGTGTGTTGCAGATCTCTGCCTGTGTTTCATATAATAAAGAATAAGATAAATTTGTTACTACTATTATTTTAAAAACCCAGTAAAGTAATTTCCTGTTACTAAATTAACGTGCTGAGTCATAAAATAAATAAATAACGCTCACAGGCACATACATTGTAATGATGCCAAGTAAGCCTCAGGCTTTTTGTTATGGGAACCACACAACGACGGCACAAACATATAACATCCATGACCAAACCGGGATTCGAACCCAGGACCCTGGTTTGGCAGTCCGGCGTGGTAACCATCACACCAACCGGGTCGTCATACTTAGCCCAACGCATATCATTAGCGATTCAACGTGGAAACGTGGCCAGTTTTGCGGGCACTTTTGAGCTAGGTATGACCACAGCCCGGACACTGCATACAAAAAATTTCAATTGACAAGATGACGTCAGCACATGCGAAACCAAAGAAATTGAACCTTAAGTCTTCTTCGTAGGTAACGAGTACCCAGTGCGAGGTAACCAGAGGGCGATAGAGGGGGTGAGGTAAAAAGTTCGTGGGAGGAAGGGAGTGTCCGTACTGTATCTAATAGTAGATAATTCTTTCTTAGACTGTGGTATGACCATGTTGTATGAATCTTGAAAATCGTGTGATATAGTTGATATTTTTTGTATCTATATATTTTTTACCCTTCTGGAAAAAGGTGTAAGTGTATGTTCGCAGTAGGTAAAGGAAAACATCGTGAGAAGAATTGCGTAAAAGAGAAATGTAATTAAATCGTATGTGTAAAAATATGAGCGAGCGCAATACAACAGTAAATTTTCGCAGTATTATAATCTACGACTTGCTAATAATAATATCCCTCCTCTAAATAATAATATACCGATCCTAGACACAGACATAATTTATTGATAACAAAAGGTGTAACGAGTCATATTATACAGGGTGTTAGGGTAAACAGTTGCATTACTTAAAGGGGTGGTTGTACCCATGAACAATTTTCCATAAGAAACCTATAGGAAATTCAATCATTATTGTAGGCTTAACATCGTTTTATACATCAGTATGTATATTTAATTACCGATTATCTACAGGGTGAAATTGATATCATTAGCATCCTTTTAAACTAAGAGTCTACCAACTAAAAAATCAACTAAAAAATCAGTTGTCCCATACTAAACTGCAATGCCTACTCGACTCAAATGTATGCAACAGCTGATTTTTTTTTTTGCTCCGTTCGGTTTGCTCCCATAGTAAAAGTTGTTCAGTTTGATGGGTAGACTCTTAGTTTAAAAGAATGCCAATGATATCAATTTCACCCTATACAGGGTGTAACAAAACACCCTAGTAATACTTAAGCGGGTGCTTCAGACCATCAAACTGAACAACTTTCACTATGGAGCCAACATCGAAATCCCGAAAAAAAAAACCGCTCTTTCATACAAAGCTGCAGTACCGACTCGACTCAAATGTATGGGACGGCGGATTTTTTTAATTTTTTCTCGACGTTGTCTCCATAGTGAAAGTTGTTCCGATTGATGGTCTGAAGCACCCCCTTAAGTATTACTAGGGTGTTGTATAACTAACTACCTCCTTCCATTCGCAATTACCCTATCACTTACCTTTATCATATCAGCAGTATCATGATTACGCCTATCTTAAACCCAGATACAGTTAGGACCGTATATTGATAGATAATTCAAGCCAATGAGCCAAATGCACATAATATAATTGTGTTAGAGGTAAACTGATTGAGATAGCAGAGTGTGCACTGTTGTAATTACTTAGCTGTAGCTGAGATCAGAAGTGGGATGTGATTATAGGGTAGGGAAATGGACCAGACGAAAATAGCGTGCATTCGTTTTGTAGCAGTGTTTTTTTATTTTTATTTTGGTCTGTAATTTGTTGACGCTGGTAGGGGGGTTTTGATTGGTGGTTGTGGACTGGGTGAATTGTAAATCAAATATTTTATATAGAGGGCGTTATCTTTGGCTCATTTTGTAAGAATGCCATAGAGATGGATTGCTGAAGCTTATTATCGTCTGAGTTATCGATATAATTATGCTCCTCAATATCAATTATATTGCTATTGTATTTATATTATTGTGTTTTACAGGGTCTATGCTTTAATAATATGTTTTTTCAGGGGAAAAAATTTCCTATGCATTTGACCAACATTAAAATCGCGAAAAAAGAATCAGCTGTTCTATATCTATCTATCTATCTATAACGTCACGCCTCTTTCCCAGTGGGGTAGGCAGAGACCAGGGCGCGCCACTTACTACGATCTTTACATACCTCTTTTGCCTCATGCACATCCATACATCTCTTCATACATGCCCGTCGGTTTCGAGTACTCCGCACCTCCCCTTTTTGTTCTATACAAAACTTCAAACCCAAATGTATGGGACAGCAGATTTTTTTTTTCGCGATTTCCGTTGTTTCAGTAAATAATGTTGTTCAGTTTGATGGTCTGATCATAGCTTGAAAAATTCGTCAGCATATTATAACAAAATCCGAGACAAAGTATTAAATACTTGTTGTGGTTGTACAGAAATATGTACCTAGCTAAGGTTATAGACTTTAATGTCATGTTTACTACGTAGCTGCACTACGTAGGTATAGCTACCAATATGACAGATGTACCGTGCCTAACCTCACTTTGAATAAACGTCAGTTTGCAATTACCAACGTGTTTGATTGGATACGCTCCCGATTTATCCCAGTTATAACAATACTTTAATACGTTGTCTTTTTTTTTTCCAAAACAATGAGTTACTTATGACAAAATACCACTAAAAGGGTCACCCTTCCAAAACATGACCGGACTCGGTGGTGCTCAACTTCAGTGATCATTTCCAGCCATAAAAAACACAGGGCCATTTCTTAACAATACACTTCAAAAACCACAAACTCAAAATACGTGATATCGTAATCTCAATCTACACTAATATTATAAAGAGGAAAGATTTGTACCTATTTTTGTATGTTTGTATGTTTGTAATGAATAGGCTCAACAAGTACTGGGCCGATTTAAAAAATTCTTTCACCATTAGAAAGCTGCATTCACCCTGAGTAACATAGGCTATATTTATTGCTAGAAAAGATTAGACGTCCACCCGTGCGAAGCCGGGACGGGCCGCTAGTATAGTATAAATTAGATTCCAGCATCCACAGAACATTATAAGAGGGGTTAGAAATGCAAAGAAGCGCTTTTGCTTCGGAGACGGCTGTCGCCACTTGTCTTCCTGCTCACGCTGCTAGAATTACTCATGCCCTTTTGCTCGCACCACACCGTTCGCCTTATGGTGTTATGCAAATCATTGCATAACCTGTGGCGACACGTTCCATACCTACTTTGCATTTCTAGCCCCTCTTATAATGTTTTTGCCAGCATCAATGTTCTCTGAGAGACAATCTATATTCCTTAAAACAGTCATTCATTACTTAACCTCGAACTAAAAACCTACCTAAAACATCAACCAGGAATAAGATAATTAAAAGGAGAATTTAATTAAGTTTTTAGTCAAATTAAAAACATTAGCAAGAACAGTTTAATTTATTAAAGTCCTCATTTACCTAGAGCATCGCTCAATCAAGAGAACAAAGAAGGGGCACAAAATTAAGCTAAGTTATTCAATCAATGTAAACTAGTCGACCCTTCCAAGTGTTGACCAAGTAAACTTAAGTTAATGACTTTATCTGGCGCCAGTCTGTCTGCCAATTAAGTTAGCAGGCAAAGATCCGTAATTTTTTGTCCTAATTTCTTGGTTTTGACGTTGATTAGGAATTCTCTTAATTGGACGTAAAGTTTTTGGTGCTTTGAAGATAAAGATGATTTGTTTTTACCATCGATTAATGCAGGGATCAGGGATCTATATCGTTGTCTAGTCTTCATAATACAAACATATACCTAATATCGGGAACGCACAAATACCAAACCGCGGTAAGAACCCGTTAAAATGTTTAATTCTAGATTAAATAATAACCGCGTAACTCTCAAAAACTGTATTTCATAATACAAGTCCAGAATAGATTCTGGAACTTTAAATGTGACTAGATAATTTATGTGACTATGTCCAAGATATTATTTTTCTTATTTAGTGAGCCCGTCGCCACTTGTAATGGACAGTAGGACACTGTCCATTACAAGTCGCCACTGTCCATTACAAGTGGCGACGGGCTCACTCCCCGTCACACTAAATCACACTGGACAGAGTTTCTGTACTACTTAGTGAAACGTGGATGATCTGAAGTTTCAAAATATCTCTGACTACCCCCTCGGGGAATATGGTTGTGAGCATATACTTATGCTTATGCTTATTTAGGGTGTAACAAAACACCCTAGTAAACTTCGAGATTTAGAAATTGGCTCTATAATAAAAGTTGTTCAATTTGATCATCTGAAGCACCCCCTCAAGTATTACTAGGGTGTTTTATTACACCCTGTATAATAACGAGTATAGGTTATTTATTAACGTATCAGTGAAAAAGGTGATTATTATTCAGCATATTGAGAATAAAGAGACAATTCGGCTCTATCTAGCGCACAGACTCATGCATCGATTATGAGGATTTCTTCATTTCTCTATCAGTGTGACGTGTGAGTGTGTGTGGGTGTACTCTGTGTAGTGTGACAGTCCTTTGCCACTTTTGATGGATAGTTTAAAATAAACTGTGTTAGATGTTAATATTTGTAAAATTCTAGTAGATAACATTTGTCATTTATATTTTAATTTGTAAATAGCGATCCGCCGCCGGTGGGATCTATAATATAGTAAATATATTAATACAAAATTAAACTTTCTGGAAGAAATTATCTAAAGGAGAGTGAAAACCGTATTAAAATCAATTACGTTTTACAAACGTCATAAAATCATCTTAGATTAAAATCTGTTGCATCGTTTAGAGAAGTAGGTACGTGGAGAAACAGACAGACAGACGTAGATAGAGACTTTGTTTTATAGTATTTAAAGTGAGAGTAAGTTAATATTTAAATACTGTAATACATAAGTTTGTGATTTAAAGTAAGTATTCAAATATTGAAACGTGTTTGTAACACTTTCGCAAAACATGAAATACTAGCGGCCCGTCCCGGCTTCGCACGGGTGGACGTCTAATCTTTTCTAGCAATAAATATAGCCTATGTTACTGAGGGTGAATGCAGCTTTCTAATGGTGAAAGAATTTTTTAAATCGGCCCAGTACTTTTTGAGCCTATTCATTACAAACATACAAACATACAAAAATAGGTACAAATCTTTCCTCTTTATAATATTAGTGTAGATTTAATACTTATGTCTAGTTATACCTACTTAGTTTTTTCTCTACACGGTAATTATCATATTCTTTGACAAATTTATTCTATAAACCGTTTGCGAACTCAGTAGGTTGCGTACCTATATAATATATCGCGAAATTTCTACATCCAAAAGCTAGTGGTGGAACATATCGTAGGTACATAAATTAAAGGAAAGGAAAAACATCAAACGAAAAGGTTTAATAATATGAAAAAGTCAACAGTGCGGTTGACAAGGTTTTATTAACTTTATCAAATGAATTTTTTCTACTGCCCAGCTTTGACCAGCACGAAATTGGAAAACATAATTTATTTTGACTTCGTAGATTTAGAAAAAAAAATGCTGAAACCCTTTCACCAATTTTCCCTTAACCAGGCTTCCAGAATCGGGTGACGTCACGTTTATTTTATGCGAGCTTATTCCTGTCACGAACTCGGTTCAACGGGACCCTTCCTAAAGCAAATTTCTCCTGATAAAACCCGGTTTCGACCGGTTACAAATTCAAATTTATGATGACGATGAACGAAATGAATTTGATACGTTTACTTTTGCTGATTTGCTTTAGTTGTATTCTTTCTTAAAGAAAATAATGCAAACAATGAGAATATCCAAAATTAGTCTGTTGGTATTTATTTATTTATTCGTTCCTTAGCTTTTCTGTCTTTTATTTAATTTAATTTAATGTGTTCTATACGAGTTGGAAGAGTTGGAAACGCAAAATTCACGGTTTTTTTCAAGGTTATTTATTTCGTCCTAAAGGTGATCTTTGCTACAAACAAACAATTAAAACGATAACTGGTACTAGTAGCAAAGTTTCTCGACACCAAGAAAGAAATTAAATAGAATAGACATCGTCTTCAGTATCGTTATCTGTTAAGAACATTATAAACTGACACAATTTCAACGCGAACCAAAAATATTTACGAGCGGTCGAAAACTGGAGACCGTAGAGGCAGAGCTTCTATTACGGCTTATGAAAATTAATTTGCAGATCACCATCAATTTTGCTTAGAATCTCTTCAGAATTCCCTTCTATTAGTCCAAGATCCCACTACAAGTCTTCTGCATCGATACGTTTAGACATAGAGGACAACGTAACTCTTGGGGATGTTGACACAACTTCGTCCTCTATGCGTTTAGATAACAATACTTACGCCAGTGGAAATGTGAAAGTTTAATGGTTCTAAAAATTAATCTGCTACCGATAAGCCTGTCGCAATCAAAAACAATTAAATAAAAAAACGTTGTCTTAAACTTTTCCGTTTATAATAATAGACGGACTATTAGAAAGTAGACTTATGTTTGAATGTTTGCGACTCATAAAAGGGATTCCAATGAAACTTGGCACATCATCATCATCATTTTTCAGCAGATGGACGTCAAATGTAGGACATAAGGATCGCCACAACAACGCTGCCCTCATTCAACAGGTTCCCGCCGCCTTCACCAGGTTGTCGGTCCACCCTATAGCTGCGGTTTCTTCAGCCCCATCACCCATCGGTTCTGTGAGCAATGTGCCCCACCCATTGCCCCTTTAGTTGAGCAACCCTCCACCTCCACATGGCTCTTCCAACCTCGCGGCTATACGAGCCGAATCGCGGGAGATGCACCCAGTACTTGCTCAAGGCTCTTTTCCTGGGCACGCTTTCTTAACTCCCTTTAGTTGAGCAATGACGACCCGGTTGGTGTAATGGTTACCACGCCGGACTGCCAAACCAGGGTCCTGGGTTCGAATCCCGGTTCGGTCATGGATGTTTATATGTTTGTGCCGTTGTTGTATGGTTTCCATAATAAACAGCCTATAAATAGTGCTTTCTTGGGATCATTACAATGTATGTGCCTGTGAGCGTTAAAAAAAAAAAATGCTTTGAATCGAAACATGGCACAAAGATAGAATATTATTATGTTCTGGATAAAGAATATTTTTAAAAAGTCAATGCTGCCGAAGTCGCCTGAAAAAGCTAATTATTAAGTCCTTAACTGCCAAATGACCGACAAACAATGCCCGACGGCGTTCTACGTGTTAGTTATAATATGTAGTAGGATTGCATAAACAGAATGGATGTTGAAATCTTGAAACGGGATCCTATCATATTCTTACAATAAACCAACGCAACGCAACATGATAAACACAAGAGTGGCTTTGAGAAATGGCGACCTCGCCCTCGCCAGTAGAAAGGTGGAGTGATTGCGGGCATCACTTTTTCCTCATAACGTTGAAATGGGAATCATTTACTGTAACAATGAATACACACGTTAGTGACAGTTCATATGGCTTCATGCCATCTAGAGGTCAATTTTGTGTGACTCGACTATTTGTTTAGCTTTTCTTGTTTATTTAGTGTCGTTATGGCTCATTTTGTAGGTATGGCTTGGGTTTTGTTTAGGATTTTTAGGGTTCCGTACCCAAAGGGTGAAAACGGGACCCTATTACTAAGCCTACGTTGTCTGTCCGTCCGTCCATCCGTCCGTCCGTCTGTCCGTCCGTCTGTCCGTCCGTCCGTCTGTCCTAACTATTTAGGGCTGTAACTTTTGAACCGTAATAGCTACATAGTTGAAATTTTCTTAGATTATCCGTTATTGCGGCGAATTTGTCATCAAATAATAAAAATTTCCAAAAGTTAAAAATTAAGGGGGGTTCTCAACAGGAAACTAGTTTTTATCAACATTTTTTCCTCACGCTCTATCGTAAAAACGGTAACACATACAAGCGTCAAACTTAGTGTGATTATAGAACATATTCTACAAAATAACAACAAATACTAAAAATCGGCCAAGTTTGAGTCGGTCTCGCGCTAAAGGTCCCGGACAAAAAAATATTTTTTTTCTAAGGTAATAATGTTGTGTTCTTTAGTGGTGTGGTACGGAACCCTCGGTGCGCGAGTAGCCCGACTCGCACTTGACCGCTTTTATTGTAGTTTTATGGAAGTCACACTACTCATGACGAAGTCTGGTTCGCACTTCTGGCAAAGAAGTGTAACAGAAGGCATAATTCTGAAACAATCCCGCCTTCATCCACCGGTGTACAGTTCTGTTGTGGAGTTTGCGGAAGTCTAGGCAGTGCATCGTCACTCACTGTATTATACCGCATATATAGCATGCGATACAGGGTGTCGCACACAATTGTCCTAAGGCGTATTTTAGTTCATCGTCCCTGAAGTCGAAAATTTGAAATAAAAAAAAGCGCGTGTGATCGGGAGAGTGCGGTATCTGTAGCAGTAGTAACTAATTGAATTATCTGTGGTCTAGCTAGATTGCTCTCGTGTGTAATGCCATGACAAAAATTGCGTCACCACTGCGATAGATAGCAAAGGCCACTTTTGAATTTGTCATTTTTGGAGCGTTGACTATCTTTTGAAATAATTTTGGCGGCTGGCCCTGTAATTTGAGACCCAGAATTAGAGGTCCCGTACATGAATGAAACTTAGTAATACGTCTAGAGTGAAACAAAACTAACAAAAAAGTAAATTGGTCGTATTTTAACCTATAAAAGTTGGGGGAAAGTTATTCTCCTTATGATACCTTTTGTAGCAAGTGTGTGAAAGTCATAATATTTCTTATTAGATAGTCCATTCAATCTTCTACTAATTCATTATGTTTATTTTAATGAAAAATCACGATAACCGTATAATATTATTTTAACGGAAGAAAACGAAATCACGAACTATCAGTTCAACCAAGCCAAATACATTCCGTAACGTCCAAAAAATACCTCAGTGATAATATTAGATGAAAATAGCTGTCGTGGTAGCGTTTGGCTACTGCTTTTTGGATGATTTGTCTATTTTACTAGTAATTTCTACTTTTGAATCCGGACTTCTGGAGATGTGGAAGTTTTTTTAAAAATGCTTAATTTTTTCTGTTTATATAATAATTATGACCGCCGTCCTGAAGACCTTTTAGTTTTCGTAAAAAATGGCTGGGTCCAAATCTGCCCATCTTCTTTCATTCTTGATTTTAGTGTAAAATAAAACTGACACTGACACTGTGTACTGAGTGTGACAAAAAATTTTTTACTACCATTTTATTATAACGCCAACACACAGCAATAATAAATTATATTAAAATTGTTACGTTTTTTTTTTTCGAGTATCCCAATATAGTCGAAAACATAAATTTTATAATTGTGTTTATGCTAGATAAATAAATAAATAACTAATATAAACATCTGTAGAGTTACAATTAATAAAGATATTCCCACGACTCGTGCGGCGCTGCGTGTAAACGAAGATTAATCGCTTACCGATCCGCCATCCGTCTTACAACGTCACGCAACGAAACATTTACTAAGGTCGTCTACTACCAAAAATAATCAAAGACGTTTAGTCCAATGAGTTTTTTCTATCTCAAGTACGTAATACCGACTGCTCTCAAACGGTGAAGGAAAGCATCGAGCAAAAACCTGCATACGTTGAAGAAAAAATTCCAATGCCTATGTGAAGTCCACCAATCTGCCTCGGGCACGCTTGGTGGACTAATGACCATACATGCCCTCTGTAGTGTACAGCAATAAAGAGTAGTTAATGTGGAAAGCGCCGGTAGCGCCGTCTATCGGCGGACGCGGTCTGTGGTGAATGTCTATCGTGCATTCGCTCGGTATTCGTGCACCGACCGCCGTGCTGCGCGGACGTGTGCTAGTCACATTCACTAGTGAAGACTATATCTGTGTTTCATTATATACATCAACCTCAACCAACCCTTAGTAGAAAGGTGTATTCTACATTGGCGACGCCGGGATTCGAAATTCACGTGAGTAAAGTGCTTATCAGTTTGTTGAGAGTTGAAAATTTAAAAATGCAAACGGTGCCTACGAAATAAAATTACACTGTTCCTTTAAGGAAGCTAAGCGATTTATTTAAACACAATCGAAGACGGTTTCTACTAGCGTTGCTTTGTTTGTTGCCTAAAAAGTTACACAGTGTTAAAATATATTTCAAAAGAAAAGTAAAAATAGTTTTGTCCCGATTTTAAATCGTTTATTGGGAATTATCTTAATTATCTGGTGTCTGCTAGCGTTGCTTTATTTTTGCCTAAAGTTCACAGTGATAAAAATATATTTCAAAAGAAAAGGAAAAATAGTTTTTTGTCCCGATTTTAAATCGTTTATTTGGAATTATCTACATACTGTATTTCTTTTCCCACATGTCGACCATCGAATGCTGATGCTGGAGGAAAGAGGGTAGACCAGACAGGAGTAAGGTGTGGGACAACACGTGACGGCGCGGCGCGGCGCCTAGGATGGACAAATGTACGCCAGCTGCGGACATCAATCTTTAAGGTCACGTAATCATTCTGTATTACTTTACACGATTAAAAGAATTTATTCAAAGCATTCCGCAAATATAAAAGGGCCTCGTAGTCCGTAGCTCCAGTTTCACTGCCCGCTACACGTGACTGGACGGAGTTTCGGTACTGGTGGGGCAAGGGTGTCCTGGGGTTTTGGAGTCTCTGACTGCTCCTCGGGGAGTGTAGTCGTGAGCATATACTAATGCATGCTTGTAGTCCGTCATTATGGCCTAATAGGTATCCAAAATACGCCCATTAACCTCTCGTATGCCGGAAAAACCAGACACAATAGAAATAAATGGTTTTCATCATGCTGATCCGCGTTCTGGCATACCAAAGGTTAAGAATAGTGTCTTGATTCGAGACGAACAGGATTAGGTAACCAAGATATGCCAAGTGAGTTTATTCCAATTGTTTTTTATACTTATATTGACGCATTGTCATTTTTAAGTAATTGTCGTACTTCGTAGTTGTCATGGTCTCTAATAAAAGTTACTTATTACCATTATGCGTACCGAACATTCTACGTATAGAACATTCGGCGTAACGGATGTTCGGCGTAACGAACATTCAGCATAACGAACATTCGGCGTAACGAACATTCGGCGTAACGAACATTCGGCGTAACGAACATTCGACGTAACGAACATTCGGCGTAACGAACATTCTGATGTCACAAAAACTTTAAGTTGAAATCCAAAGTTTTACGTTTTAAACGTTTTACTTATTGGACATTCTCAGTGTAGGTATGCGAGAACAATAATAATATACAACACATTCGGAGCTTATTTGGTGGTACTAGTTCATGAAAATATTTCAATACAAACATCAATAGTACCAACATAATTGCCAATCATCATCATCATCCTATTTGTTACCGGAACTTGTTTGACGTAATCTATACTTTATAGAACTTCAATTCGGTAACATTACGTTGATCTTATCTTTGCAACATTGTTGTTAATGTCATAATTATGGATGTAATCACTCCAGGCGAAACTAATTAGTTTCTTTGGCTATTTGAGCAAGGAATTTTATATTTTAAGGATCAATGTTAATTCAGACAATTATTTACAAAAAGTATCAAAAAGGATCAGCAAATGATTAGGTGATTTCATATTAAATTTTGTATTTCTTGAAATACCTACTCACATTTTAACAAGAAACGCTCATCTCAGTTGAGAGAAGATTAATAACTATATCATATTCAAGCATCATAACATTCATAACCAAACCGATAATACTGGTTAACAATTTTGTTCGCAGATTGTATGTTCCTAGATGTCACAGAAAAACCAGCCTTCAACAGGACGACTGCTAAGGCGCCGATTGAACCATACCTCCTTGCTTTAGTGCTTAATAAAGAGAAAATGTCTCGAAAAGAAAATTAATAGCTAAGAGGTTTGAAATGGTCAGGGTGATTACTCTCATATTGTCAGCTTGTAATGTTAATGGTTAGTGCTTTGCCATGTACAACAAACAGTTATTAGCAACGTACAGTTGGTCATTCAATTGACATTGGCAGCTTTTAGCTGTCATTCAAATGACATTAGAAACTTGTAGCAGGTCATTCAATTGACATTAGCATCTTTCAGCTGGTCATTCAATTGACATAGGCAGCTTTTAGCTGATCATTCAATTGACATTAGAAACTTTTAGCTGGTAATTCAATTGACGTTAGCATCTTTCAGCTGGTCATTTAATTGACATTAGCAACTTGTAGCTGGTTATTCAGTCATTCAATTGACATAGGCCGCTTTTAGCTGGTTATTCAATTGACATTAGAAACTTGTAGTTGGTCATTCAATTGACATTGGCAGCTTTTAGCTGGTCATTCAATTGACATTAGAAACTAGTAGCAGGTCATTCAATTGACATTAGCATCTTTCAGCTGGTCATTCAATTGACATAGGCAGCTTTTAGCTGATCATTCAATTGACATTAGAAACTTTTAGCTGGTAATTCAATTGACATCAGCATCTTTCAGCTGGTCATTTAATTGACATTAGCAACTTGTAGCTGGTTATTCAGTCATTCAATTGACATAGGCCGCTTTTAGCTGGTCATTCAATTGACATTAGCATCTTTCAGCTGGTCATTCAATTGACATTGGCATCTTTCAGATGGTCATTTAATTGACATTAGAAACTTGTAGCTGGTCATTCAATTGACATTAGCATCTTTCAGCTGGTCATTTAATTGACATTGGCATCTTTCAGCTGGTCATTTAATTGACATTAGCAATTTGTAGCTGGTTATTCAATTGACATTAGCAACTTTCAGCTATTCATTTAATTGACATTAGCAACTTGTAGCTGGTCATTCAATTGACATTTGCAACTTTTAGCTGGGCATCAAATGCTATCAAATTTACTATCAGCAGCTTGTAGTTGGTCATTCAGATGACAAGTCAAATAAATAAAATAATTATTAGCAACTTGCAGCTGGTCATTCAATTGAAAAAAAAACTGTTATTTCATTATCAGCAGCTTGTAGTTGGTCATTCAACTGACATTAGAAACTTGTAGCTGGTCATTTAATTGACATTGGCATCTTCAGCTGGTCATTTAATTGACATTAGCAATTTGTAGCTGGTTATTCAATTGACATTAGCAACTTTCAGCTGTTCATTTAATTGACATCAGCAACTTGTAGCTGGTCATTCAATTGACATTTGCAACTTTTAGCTGGGCATCAAATGCTATCAAATTTACTATCAGCAGCTTGTAGTTGGTCATTCAGATGACAAGTCAAATAAATAAAATAATTATTAGCAACTTGCAGCTGGTCATTCAATTGAAAAAAAAAAACTGTTATTTCATTATCAGCAGCTTGTAGTTGGTCATTCAAATGACAAGTCAAATAAATAATTATAAGCAGCTCGTAGTTGGTCATTCAGATGACAAGTCAAATAAGAAATTATTAGCAGCTTGTAGTTGGTCATTCCATTGACATTAATTATTGTGAGTAGCTACGCTATGAATAACTCTAAAGGAATTAATGACTTACTGCACTTTCTTCTTTGTATAGATAAAATCTGTATCTTACCTAATTACTGCAGGCACTGCACTGTTAATTTAATCATTTGTATGTGTTAAAGTATACTATACTGTACTTGAACCAAATCGGTTAATCATAAATTCATAATATTTTAAATAAAGAACATAATTTCAGTGCAAGCAAGTCAAAAAACAAAATGATTTGCAGTTCTGTAATAATATGACGCCAGGCAATTAAGTTTAAACAACAGTTGCACTTAATTCATGTAAATTGTAATTAAAAATAGCATTATTTTTTTAAAGCCTACCAAATGATATAACTGTATGGTTCGTAAAATAGTATCTACATATTAAACGGGTCCATTAAATTGAAACTGCTGATTTCTCAAAACTAGTCTAGTCGACTAACTAAAGGTAACTACTGAACATAGCTGGTAACGAAAGCGACCTAGTGTACCTTACTTAATATTTTTGTCAGTCAGCGTTATATCAGCATTCATGAAACTGTAAAATTATATGGGTTATAAGACCATGCAACTATGAAGTTGTTAGCGAAAGCTAAAATATCATGCAACAATAAAATGATATGGGTTACAGAGCCACGCAACTATCAAATTGTTAGCAAAAGCTAAAGGTCATGCAAATAAAATAGCTGTGAGTGCTTTATTGCAATGGCTGGCACCCGCCAGAATATTTTGAATGCATAAGTGTATGTGCTTATCACAGATTCACTCTTTTGTCCTTACCTCCTTAATTTGATAAAACGGAAATGGATACGATCTTGAAGCAGTGAGTGACTTTGACTAGTAGTTAGCCAAAATAGATAAATAAGAGATAATAAAGATCTATGGAACGTTATTTTTGTAGGTTTACTTACCTACCTATCAATAGAAAAATATTTTTACAGGGAAGGGATAGTATAGAACAGAAGTAACAATAACTCAAATGTGTTAATATAATGAGATTGTAATTTCCATAAACATTGTTTATCGTTGAATTTGGTGTTTGACAATTTCAGATCAATATTTGATAAATATCTATTTTCTGTAAACAAATTAGTCTCAATAAGTAATTCGTAATTTGTTTGATGTAATAGCTTTGATAACAGTCAACACTGTATTGTAATAAGATTTAAGAGATTAGCTAAACTGTGGAGTTTCTTGCGCCGCTTCTTCTCCACGGGCTATACATTCCGAAGCGGTGGTAGATTCGAGTAAAGGTAAAAAATAAATTAAAACAAGAAAGAGATGTAGTGTACAGCAATAAAGAGTAGTTAATGTGGAAAGCGCCGGTAGCGCCGTCTATCGGCGGACGCGGTCTGTGGTGAATGTCTATCGTGCATTCGCTCGGTATTCGTGCACCGACCGCCGTGCTGCGCGGACGTGTGCTAGTCACATTCACTAGTGAAGACTATATCTGTGTTTCATTATATACATCAACCTCAACCAACCCTTAGTAGAAAGGTGTATTCTACACCCTCCCTGAAGGTAGACCTGATGTGCCTATGCCCTGCAGTGGGAGGTTTATACGAGAGGCTGCTATTTATGTATCTGGAATTGGCCAGTTAGAGAACAATATTTAAAAAAGTAATAATAACATTTCGCTGAATAATAAATACAATTTGCTTCAGGTAGCTGTCATATGTTTATCCTTTGTGGCGTCATTTTGAAAATTGCGTGTCTTTATCACCATGGATTTAAATCGTAAAAATTTTCGTGCTATGATTTATTACGATTTTCGGCGAGAGCTAACTCAAAAACAGTTTTTTGGGGGTCGAAGTTGCTCGCGTCCGTAGGTTTTACTCCTGAGACCCTACACGTGATCCCTGGGTGGTGCCAAACGAGTAACAACTTCAGGTGGTAGGCTTCGGCCGAGGCTAGTCACCACCCTTCCGACAAAGCCATACCGCCAAACAGGTCTCCTGTGTTCCGGTATGATGTTGGAAGAAGCCGTATCTGGACAACTTGGTTGTGGGCGAAATTGTCCGAATGAGGCCGTTCTCGGCTTGTTGTGGCCTCGCGCCGGGCATCTCGACACGGAGGGTAGCGGGATCCGAAGCACGGTCCACCGCTGGCCGACCGCAGGTTGTAGGGGGCCCAATTAGTAGGCCAGCCACCTATGAAAGGCTGCCCCGCCGCCTCGCGAAAAATCCCGGATGGCTTCATCGTGCCGGTTGGCGACCGGATGGGAGGACCCGATGACAATCTCCGGGGGGGTTCGGGCGTCCCCGCAGTCTCCGTGCGAGCTTCCCTTCAGCGTGACTCCTCAGCTCAGCCGCTGGGTTCTTTTTCTGATCGTATTGCCCACTTCTGTCCGTCCACAAGCCTATTTTTGAATGAATGTATGAATATGAAAAATAAAAGGAAAAAGTGTAAACGGCGGCTGCACGTCCTCCCCATAAAAGTGCACCTCTCTAATATCCGAGGACTGCACTCCAATCTCGATCCAGTCCACCACCATCTTGAGACTGAGCAGCCTCACTTGTTTTTCCTCACTGAGACGCAGATTCGACGTCCGACAGACGCGACCTACCTGTACTATCCCGGATATAGCTTGGAGCATAATTTTAAGCCCAAAGCTGGTGTGTGCCTGTATGTCCGCGATGACGTATGCAGTCGGCGACTCCGTGCCCTTGAACATCCTGATTATTCTGTGCTCTGGGTATTGGTGGACACGGGAACTGAGCAGACGCTGTACGCCGGTGTCTATAGATCACACAGTGGCGACCTTGAGACAACCGCACTCTTTGAGTACTTAAGCGAAACGGCGGACTCTGCTCAACAACGGTACCCCACGGCTCAGGTTGTTTTTCTGGGGGATTTCAACGCTCACCATCGGGAGTGGTTGGCTCCTTACCAGAAAACAGATCATGCCGGTAGAGAGGCGCGCAAGTTTGCTCTATCGCTAGATCTCACCCAAATGGTCAATCAGCCGACTAGGGTACCGGACGTTGAAGACCATACTGCAAATTGCCTGGACCTTCTGCTGACCACAGATCCCCACAGATACACAGTATCGGTATCAGCCCCCCTGGGCACTTCCGACCACTGTGTAGTGAAAGCTGTTTCGTCAGTAACACCGCCCGAAAAAGGCCAAATTGGCACAAGGCGTCTGTGGCGGTACAAGTCGGCAGATTGGGACGAGATGCGTCACTTCTTCGCATCCTATCCTTGGCGGCAAACATGCTTTTCTTCTGGAGACCCGACGAGCTGCGCGAATGCCATAACCGACGTGGTGCTTCGAGGTATGGAATATTTTATTCCATACTCCGATGTACCAATCGGTAGCAAGTCTCGCCCCTGGTACAACACCGAGTATGCTCTTGCAGAGCAGCATAAGAACTCGGCCTACCAGAAGTGGGCTGAAGCCCGAAGTCGTAATGCTCCGGATACTCGGGAAAAGAAAAAAGCCTTCAACCAAGCCGCCAAGTCAAGCAAAAGAGTTCTTCGCCGGGCCCGATACGACCATATTGGCCGCATAGGCGCTAGATTGGCTTCGTACCCTTCAGGTAGTAAAGCGTTCTGGTCCCTAGCCAAATCGGTTGAGTCCAACTTCTGTCGCCCTTCGCTTCCTCCTCTGCTAAAACCTGACGGATCACTCGCGCACACCGCGAAAGACAAAGCGAATTTGTTTGCCTGTCTGTTTGCTGGTAATTCACGTCTGGATGCCGGCGCTAAAACACCGCCCTCGATACCATGTTGTGACACAGTAATGTCGTCCATTGGTATTCGAACAAAAGAGGTTCGAAAAGTGCTGCGCAACCTAGACGTGAATAAGGCTAGTGGTCCTGATGGGATTCCAGCCATAGTACTAAAGAACACCGCACCCGAGTTGTCTCCGGTCTTAACACGCTTATATCGCCTGTCTCTGGAAACGGGTAAAGTCCCAGAATCATGGAAGCTTGCGAACGTACAACCTGTTCCTAAGAAAGGTAGTCGGGCAGACCCTGCCAATTATCGTCCCATTGCTATCACCTCCATATTCTGTAAGGTTATGGAGCGTATTCTGAACACCCACATTCTTACGTACCTTGAAGAGTACAATATCCTTAGCGACCGTCAATACGGCTTCCGGCAGAGGCGGTCCACTGGCGATCTTCTAGTGTACGCCACACATATATGGGGCGAAGCTATGGAGAAACATGGTGAGGCTTTGGCGGTATCACTCGATATCTCCAAGGCGTTTGACAGGGTCTGGCACGCTAGCCTCTTAAGCAAGCTTCGATCATTTGGTTTCCCTTCTGGCCTGTGTGACTGGATAGCTGATTTCCTGAGCGAACGGTCTATTCGAGTTGTAATAGACGGCTCGTCGTCTGACCTTATGGCGATCAATGCTGGTGTCCCTCAGGGATCAGTGCTCTCTGCGACCTTATTTCTGCTGCACATCAATGATCTGCTACAGCCCGGTATATTTGGGTACGCAGACGACAGCACGGTCACTGAGAGATATCTGCCTGTTAGACAGGCCGACGGCCACGAAGTCCGGTCCCAGAGAGAGGCCATGGTCGAGCGTACGAATTCGACCTTGACGGCAGTGTCCGAATGGGGTACTGCCAACTTGGTTGAATTCAATGCCACTAAAACACAGGCCTGTCTGTTTTCCGCAAAAAGGTCACGTCCTAATGTGTCTCCTACGTTCCAGGGTGTCTCCATTCCGATTTCCGAAAGTCTAGAGTTGTTGGGTCTCGAACTCACGTCGGACCTGAACTTCGGCCGCTCGATTGAGTCCAAAGCTAAAACCGCAGCCAAGAAACTTGGTATCCTGAACAAGGTTAAGCGGTACTTCACGCCTGCACAGCTTCTTACTCTCTACAAAGCCCAAGTGCGATCTTGCATGGAGTACTGCAGTCACCTCTGGGACGGCTCTGCGAAATACCAACTTGACGCACTGGACTCGGTTGAGCGTCGAGCCAAGAGACTCATCGATGACGATGCACTCGTCGAGACTAAGCTACATAGTCTGGAGCACCGACGATTAGTCGCTTGTCTGTCGGTATTCTATCGGCTACACTTCGGCGAATGTGCTCAGGAGTTACATGACCTGATTCCACCATCCCCCTTCCATCATCGTACGACAAGACGTAGTGCGAGACTGCATCCATACGTTGTCGATATTCCAACAATCCGCACAAATAGGTTCGCATCCTCTTTTATAATGAGAACCGGTAAGGTTTGGAACTCTCTCCCTGCGTCTGTTTTCCCAAGCAAATACAATCAGGATATTTTTAAAAGAAGAGTAAATAGGCTTTTTCTGGGCGAGCGCGCTACATCCTCGGCTTCATCTACACTTTCCATCAGGTGAGCTGAAGCCAAGCGCAAACCCATTTTGAATAAAAAAAAAAAAAAAAAAAAAACAGTGCATCGATCAACTCACTTCGACTTTTGGGGACAAGCACCATCAAAAACTACTGTGTATCACAGGTTTAGTGAGTTTAATCATGGGCGGTCTGTGATCATGGACGAATTTAAAGAAGGTCACCCTAAATTGTACCTCAAAATATTCTGAACTAATAATGCAAGATCTTCATATTACATATCGCGAGATAGAAGTGTCTCTGGGTATAAGTATGACGAGTATATAACGTGTTAATAAATTAGCGCAAAACCTCATACATCCCAACTGATTTATAACAAAATGATTAGATTGCAACAATAATTTAATTATTTTTATAGTTAAAATTTAAAGTTATTCGCATTTTAAGTTTTGAGTCAAAAATGATTTGTTATCATTTCAGCACTGAAAGAAAGCGCTAACGTACTCATGGATACATTTTTATAATCTTGTTTTGGTAGTAATTAGGGTGAGTGTGCCCGTGCGGTGGGTTGTCATCGGGTTCAGTAAATTTTAAATTTTGCAAAAAAATTATTTAATATTTTGAAAAAAATTACCTATGTTGAAACCATGATATTTCGATTCTGCTCTCGATTCTAAACAAACTACTTTCTAGTTTTGCGTTAATTCATTAACACGTTGTATATAAAATATTACACGAACATAGCTGTAAAAATTTTTTTTTCATTTTGGATTCAGCACAACTTGAGAATTGACCAAAAACGGGCTCGTGTCGATTGGTGTAAAAAAATGATACAAAAGTACAATCAGGGTGCGTCTAAAGCTGTCTATAATATCTACACAGGTGATGAATCTTGGATATATACATTACGATCCTGAAACTAAACAACAGTCCACGGTTTGGATGTTTCGAGCTGTGAAGAGGCTGTTTATGCGTTCAAAATGCACGTTTTGGAGATACCTCTTTCCGAGTGGAAAAAGTGCTACGAAAATTGGTTCCAACGTTTGCAAAAGTGCATCGATCATCTTGGCGAATAGTTTTAAAAGCAATAAAGCTATAATAAATGCTATATTATTGTTTCACTTTGCTATTCCGGATACATAAATAGCAGCCCTCGTATGTTTAAGTCCACTGTAACCACTGTGTCCATTTTAATGTTGTGTTTAGTATGTAATCAAAGCTGACGGCCCGGTAGCACAGTCGGTAGTGAACCTGCCTGCTGTGCCGAGGGTCGCGGGTTCGAATCCCGTAAGGGACAAATATTTGTATGATGATGAATATGAATATTTGTACCCGAGTCATGGATGTTTGTATCTATATATGTATTCTATATCGTTGTCTAGTCATCATAATACAAGTCCAGGCTAGATTCTGGTACTTTAAATGTGACTAGACAATTTGTGTGACATTTTCCAAGATATCCAAAATCGTTTTCAAGTTCGAATCTAAGAAGCTACCTAATAACAGCTATTGTCATAGATTTTAAAAGCTTTAGATCTGGTATATTTATCCGGCTCGAAGGGGCAGCAATTTTGAAAGGAATATTTTTTTTTTGACCAACTTCAAAAAAGGAGGAGGTTACTCAATTCGACCGTATATATTTTTTTCTGTACAAAGAAGATTGGCGGATGTATATGCTATTTCAGTCTCAGTCGTGTAGAGGACAATTAAACTAACAAAAAAGTTAACTGGTTGTAGCTTGTACAAGTTGGAGTTTGTATTTATGATACCTTTTCTTCTTCTTATCGTGTGGGCAGAGCCCTGATGTGAGAGACCGATTGCGTGTGTGTATAATTAAAAAAAAATATATATCAAAATAATATCATAATAGATAGCTTTTTGACGTCATTTTTTGACTCTAATAATACTTATACTTTTTGAATCAAATGAACCGCATAAAATTTCTAACCTAAATAATAAACAAATAATAAATTATCATCGTCAGTCTCGTCTCGATTTCGATTGATCGTTTCTTGTCAGTTATGCTTAATTCACTTCATCGGTTACCGAAATTGTTTTGATTAATTAGAGAGGAAACACTGCTAAAATATAGCTAAAATGATTTGTTTATCTTTGATCACTTACGACCAGTGCGGGATGTTCGAAAATAAGAAAGCACTGCAGTGCTATTTTTCATTTCATTTCATTTATTTATTTGCATTCATGTACATCAGCATAGGTATTACTTATAAAATAGTTGCCAAAGTGGGTACATGAGCCCTGCAAGGGCATGGCAATATATGTAGGTATATCTTGTCGTCTTATTACTAACAAAATTTAATTACATCGTTACAAATTTTATAATACATGCTTTTTTTTAAATTTTCGAATTTATGTAAGGTTTATAATAATATTATTTAATTACAAAATTTCATAGGATTATCTTAAAAACAATGAATTTAATTTAACTAATATTCTTACAATATAATTATATGTCAAGTAGGTGGTAAAGTAATACATTTGTCATTTATGTAGTCGTTTAATTTATAATAACATTTATTAACTAATATTTGTTTCAGACTTTTATTAAATTGCTTGTCATTGTCAAAAGTTTTAATAAAGTCAGGTAGCCTATTAAAGATTTTTACTGACATTGCGTGAGGACCCGAGTTATGTAATTCTAATTTTGAAAGCGGCCTTATCAGTTGATTACCCTGTCTAGTTTTGTAACGACGGGGTAAGTCTCCTAGTAGTATTTTGAATATTGGTTGATTTTTATTATCATTATCACCCTCCTATCAATCCTAATTATCCTTCAAACGAAGACTGTCCGACATGTATATCCGGCCTATCCTAACCTACACTGTTCTACAACGGAGGCACAAACTAGCAGATATAGTTGCAGGTCTTCAAATCTGAAAAATCATCATCATCATCTCAGCCGATGGACGTCCACTGCTGGACATAGGCCTCCCCCAAGGATCGCCATAACGACCGGCCCTGCGCTGCCCTCATCCAACGGGTTTCCGCCGCCTTCACCAGGTCGTCGGTCCACCGTGTGAGGGGCCTACCCACGCTGCGCTTTCCGGTACGCGGTCGCCACTCGAGAACTTTTCGGCCCCACCGGCCATCGGTTCTGCGAGCAATGTGTGTTTAGCAATTCTTTGGGCTATGTCAGTTACTCTGGTTCTTCTGCGGATCTCTTCATTTCTGATTCGATCTCGCAGGGAAACTCCGAATCTGAAATTGTTCGCCTTAAAACACTCGTCTTCTCTACAACAATTCTCAAAGCTTCACTCTTGCTTGCCCGAGGGTTCTTCAACCCTTACGAGTCCCGCATTCAGATGAGATTTATAACCGTTCGCGTGAAATTCTTTCCCGTCCTACATTCCCATATAATATTATTTATTATGGATCACGAGGATATAGTTCTGGGTTATAATATACTAGCGATCATATTACTTTTGGAGGGTTTGGTAGATTTAATGCTACATAAATAGAATACAAATTCATCTCCGATTCATTCATTCCGATTGACCTATGCGACTGGATAGCTGACTTCTTGAGTGAACGATGCATACGAGTAGTCATTGATGGATACTCATCGGATCAAATGGCTATTAATGCCGGTGTTCCTCAGGGGTCAGTTCTGTCAGCTACTTTATTTCTGCTGCATATAAACGACATGCTTGTGCCCGGAACCTTTGGGTATGCTGACGACAGCACTGTTTCTGACAGATATCTGTCCGGTGCAGGGGTCAAATTGGATGTTACTCAGTCTTGTCGAGAGGCCATGGTGCAGCGATTAAACTTGGCCCTTGAATTTGTGTCCGACTGGGGTGACGCTAATCGGGTCAGTTTCAACGCAAACAAAACACAGGCGTGCCTTTTCTCCACAAAACGGAGTCCCTTCGCTTTGACTCCGACTTTCCGAAATGTGTCCATACCGACAGCTGATCGCCTGGAGCTCCTGGGCATTAACATATCGTCCGATTTGAATTTCGGGCGGTATATTGAGTCCATGGCGAAAACCGCAGCGAAAAAACTGGGCGTCCTTTCGAAGGTCAGACGGTACTTCACTCCGGGACAGCTTCTACAACTTTATCAAGCACAAGTCCGATCATGTATGGAGTACTGCTGCCATCTTTGGGACGGGTCTGCCCAATACCAGCTGGCCGCGTTGGACTCAATCGACAGGCGTGCCAGGAAGCTCATAGGTGATCCAACCTCTGTGGCGAAGCTACAAAGTCTTGAGCATCGTCGCATGGTAGCCTGTCTATCTGTTTTTATAGGATACATTTCGGAAAGTGTGCGACGGAATTACACGATTTAATACCTCCGTCTCCCTTTCATCTGCGGGGGACGAGACGCAGGCTGGGTTTCCACCCTTATGTCGTTGACCTACCAGCAATTCGCACGAAGAAGTTTGCTTCTTCTTTTATAATGCGCACGGCTAAGGAGTGGAACGCACTGCCTGCGGACCTGTTCCCTGAGCAATACAACCTGGGCCTCTTCAAGGCAAGAGTAAATAGGCATCTTTCTAGGTAAGCATGTTACATCTTTGGCCTCATCATCACTCAACATCAGGTGAGATTGGGGTCAAATGTTTACCTATCGAACATAAAATAAAAAAACAAATTCGTGGTTGTATGGTGGCAAATAGCCTTCTGTCATTTCCAGAGGGACTCGAGTTTCGAAATGAGCGTTTTTCTTTTCTTTTTAAATCATCAGATGGCATGTTTATCACTCCATAGAGATGTTCGCGAGATCCCGTCAAAATCATGTCAAGACTGTGTCTGCCTTTTTTTAAGGCCAAGGGATCGAGCCAATACAACCATGTCAGACGTAAAAAATTTCAAATTTTCGATCAAAATGATTCGCAAATAATGATATATTCCATCAAAAGATGCGTTGGCATCTTTTTGATCATCTTTTCCCTCTTTATAATTTAAAGAAACCCTTTTTGAAGTTTTGATCTTTATTCGCACAGACCGTAGCGCCATCTGTCACGATATATCAAAAATCTAAAGTCAGAGTGTACGGCTGGTAGGGGGTGCTTCTGACCATCAATCTGAACAACTTTTTCTATGGAGCCAACATCGATAAAAAATAAAAAATCTGCCATCCCATACATTTGAGTTGAGAAGGTACTGCAGTTTTATATGAAAGTACTGATTTTTTTTTCGCAATTTCGATGTTGGCTCCATAGTGAAAGATGTTCAGTTTGATGGTCTGATGTATTACTAGGGTGTTTTGTTACATCTTGTATAGAGGTATGCATAGTTTGTAATGCTAAGATAACCAGTATAACCTACATCAAAGCCTATCACGCTTAGCACTATCTGACAAATATTTCACAGTGCCAAAGTAAAATGAGCATTCATCTGTTACATTTATAGTTCAAAATTGCATGAGAGATGATGTACTTCCGAACGAAATCTTTAGCCTGTACTTTCAAATTCACACTGTATTTCGTGGTGATAACGTTCAATATTCATATCTACACTTCATATAAGTGCAGAAAATTGTGCTGCGCTTTATTTAAAATTGCCGTAAGGCTTTAGACTTGGCGTAGCACGTGTATGAATATAATTATTGTGTTTGTGTGTAAATGACACTTGGTTATCTTTTTACCCGACTGCGCGACGCAAAGGAAGGGTAATGTGTTTATGTCCATACGACTTGACACCACACACTCAAACACAAACGTCAAAAAAAGTGGACATTCTTGCAATGGTATGGCTCCCTATGCCTTTAGGTATAATCTCTTTGTCTGTATCGTATGACATCAATGATGTAGTGAAAAAGTAAGCCAGTCAGCAATTGTAGAAGCGAAGCAGAACGCCCAGAGTATACCAGATGAACCCAGGTTTTGTAACACGGGAAGGCGCTTTCTTTGAACCCCAATAATCATGATGATTATGACAGGTAGATGACTTTTTATAAGTACACAATAATACAACAATAGTAATTCCAGAAGCTATATAACTTTATCCTCATATAAATGTCAAGATAAACGTAAACTAAGAGAAATAACGTGGCAAGATTAACAGATTAAAAATTACGCACCGAAACGGGTTGCAATGAATCTGGCTTAGTTGGTGACACACTGCTGTTTTGTTTGTCAAATACTGGTGGAATTCCTTTGTGGATTTCATCAAAGATAAATTGTGTGTTCCATCCACGGTAACAAAGAAAACAATCCACAAACAATAGGAGTTTAAAAGGTAACCGAAATTAATATAAAATATATATTTTTTTAATTGTTGCTGTATATGTTACAGCAACAAAAACACGATAAAATAAAACCGGTCAAGTGCGAGTCGGGCTACTCGCGCACCGAGGGTTCCGTACCACACCACCACAGAACACAACATTATTAACTTAGAAAAAAAACTTTTTGTGTCCGGGACCTTTAGCGCGAGACCGACTCACACTTGGCCGGTTTTTAGTATTTGTTGTTATTCTGTAGAGTTTGCTCTATAATCACATTAAGTTTGACGCTTTTGTGTATTACCGTTTTTACTATAGAGCGTGAAGAAAAAACGTTGATAAAAACTAGTTTCTTGTTGAAAACCCCCCTTAATTTTTAACTTTCTGCCATTTTTATTATTTGTTAACAAATCCGCCGCAATAACGCATAATATGAGAAAATTTCATCTATCTAGCTATTACGGTTCAATAGTTACAGCCCTAAATAGGTAGGACAGACGGACGGACGGATGGATAGACGGACAGACGGACAGACGGACAGACGGACAGACGGATGGACGGACGGACGGACGGACGGACGGACGGACGGACGGACGGACGGACGGACGGACAGACGGACGGACAACGTAGGCTTAGTAATAGGGTCCCGTTTTCACCCTTTGGGTACGGAACCCTAAAAATAAAGCTACGGTACAAATGGCAATGAAAATTGTTGAGGACTAGGCCAATAGGTACGATTCAAACGAAAAATGACAATAAAAATCTGAAAAGAAAAAGTTCTTAATTTAGGTCATAAGGTGGGAACATGGATGGGAGAAGATAGACCCCAATGATGATTTTGATGGAAGCATCGCCATCGGTACAATTTCGTGATTTGTACAATTCCTGACTTATTAGCAGTTTGTACAAAATTTGCTTTAAAAGCCTTTTTAATAGCTGAATGTTTTTATAAATTAAGAGGAATACTTTGAACTCCGTGTGGTGTTGGCTAAGAATAGCACCACCCCATTTCTTCCCGTGGTTGTCGTAAAAGGCGACTAAGGGATCTACCGTAGGATGGGCAGCAGCATCCTCTGAGTACACACATTCAATCCAACTGCGATCGCCAACCCACCTGCCAAGCGTGACGATTATGGCAAATCCCCCCATGTCCAGCAGTGGAATTCTATCGGCTGAATGAATGAATGAATGAATGAATGAATGAATGAATGAATGAATGAAATATACTTTTATTTACACCAAACACAGATACATCATAGGAATAAAAAACAATAATGGTACAAATAAGGCGGTCTTATCGCTAAAAAGCGATTTCTTCCAGACAACCTTAGGGTAGAGGAAATTTAAACAAAGAACAACGGGTCGGTGCTATATAAAATAAATAGTAAATATCAGAAATAAAGGAGAAACCGAAAAATAAACGCATTTCATAATAATAGACATACATATACTTACATATATAAATATATACATACATAATATATACGCATAAAATATACATGCTACAGCTATAATATATAGTAAAGGAAAGATAACACAAACACACATACAACCACCATGACTGAGAAGGAAAGCAGAATGAGAGGAAAGGAGAAGAAAAAAAATAATAATAATAATCATAATAAATAAAATAGTCACAGTTCTAGGAAATAAGCTTTGACCTTCGACTTGAAAACATCCAGCGAAGGAGCACGTCTAATCGACTCAGGCAACGAGTTCCAGAGTCGGACAGATTGGACTGTAAAGGAGTGGGTGTAGAAATCTGTGGAATGGACGGGCATATTGAGGGAAAGGTTTTGAGAGGAACGTAGGGGACGGCCGGTGGTAAGGGAGCTGAAGATGAAACGTTCTTTGAGGTAGTGGGGAGTCAACGGATTAAACAGGATGGAGTATAGAAGGGATAGGATGTGAGTGTCTCTTCGACGACGGATAGGGAGCCACTTGAGTCGGTTACGGAATTCTGAAACATGGTCATACTTCCGCAACCCAAAAATAAACCGAATGGAGAGGTTTTGTAGACGCTCAAGTTTATTAAGTAGCTCCACATTTAGGTCTAGGTAACAGGAGTCAGCATAGTCAAGGATAGGGAGCAGGAGGGATTGTGCGAGCGCAATTTTAGTACTGATGGGAAGAAAATTTCGCAGTCTTTTGAGAGAACTGTATGCACCGAACATCTTCCTGCTAACCTGGGCGACTTGTGGTACCCAAGACATCGTCCTATCAAACAATATACCCAGATTCTTTACAGACTCACTAAATGGTATGCAGACACCGTCAAATATGACGGAAGGCAAGCTTTCAAAGCTGATTCTCGAGACAAACCGTGGACTACCAATGATGATAACTTGGGTTTTCACAGGATTTACCCTGAGTCCGAAGGACTTACTCCAATCTAGTACGCGAGCTAAGTCATCGTTGGTTTTTTGGATGGCCTGCGAAATGTCATCCAACCTTGATTGGGAATAGATTTGGAGATCGTCTGCATAAAGATGGTAGGAGGAAGAAAGATTTTGAGTGATAGAGTTAATAAATATTGCGAAAAGAAGTGGAGACAACACACCACCCTGCGGCACGCCAGCATGAGTATCACACCACGAGGAAAAGGTGTCTTCAACCCGTATACGCTGCCGGCGCCCGTACAGGTAACTACGAAACCAGTCAACTGCTGTCGGAGATACGTTAAGAGAGCGAAGTAGTCCCAGTAAGATGTCAAAGTCGACTGTATTAAAAGCGTTGCTAAAGTCAAGTAATGTCAGGATAGTCAGCTCTTTATTTTCCATACCTAGTCGAATGTCGTCGGAGATCTTAACAAGTGCCGTAACCGTACTATGACCTGGACGGAAACCGGATTGGGATGGGTTAAAAAGGTTGTTATTGGAAAGGAATTGGTTCAACTGGTAATGAACTAAGCGTTCTAGGACTTTTGAAAGGAAAGGAAGAATGGATATAGGGCGGAAATCGGAGAAGGAGGCTGGATTGGTTTTCTTGAGTAGGGGAATGATTTGTGCCTCTTTCCAGATACTGGGAAAGGTGCTAGAGGAAACAGATTTATTAAGGATCTTGGTAATGATGGGGGTAAGGATATTAATGAGAGGAATGATCATGTTACGGCTAATGTTGTCACCTCCGACGGCATTGGAGGCAATCTTAGTTACGCTTCTCTTAACGTCACAATCAGCAAATTGACTGAAAAAGAAAGG
This sequence comes from Agonopterix subpropinquella, assembly GCA_922987775.1. Lineage (NCBI taxonomy): Eukaryota > Metazoa > Arthropoda > Insecta > Lepidoptera > Depressariidae > Agonopterix > Agonopterix subpropinquella. Next base: position 2,424,136 of record OV277696.1, on the reverse strand, counting down.
AGAGAAATTAGGAGTAGGTTTTGAAGATAGAATATTCAATGTGTTAGTCTTGGAGGAAACGTCCAGGACAGAAGAAGATGAGAAGTGATTATTCAAAGAATTGAGGTTAATATCTTTTGGAAGAGAATTATTACGAGATTTACCTACTCCTAAAGTTTTTAAAAACTTCCAGACTTTAGCTGGATCCCCATTTTCGACTGAGAGATGAATATGGCGTCGTTGTGCGTCCCTACACATCCTATTGCAGCGATTCCTTATGAAATGGTATTTATCTCGGTTTTCCTCAGTAGAATCAGCCTTAAATTTCGCCTTTGCGCGGTTTTTTTGAGTGATTACGGTTTTGATTTCGTCACTCAACCAAGGAGCAGGAAGATGCTTCAACTTAACAGGACGAATCGGAGCATGCACGTCATACAGTTCAGTTAAAAAGGAGTTGAACAGTTCGATCTGCTCGTCAACTGTAGCTGCGTCATCAATCAAGGACCAATTAACTTTCAGGGCATCTTCATGAAGACGCTTGACATCCATGTTCCTAAAATTACGCTGCAGGAGGATTTTGGCTTTGGCTTTAGGGGGACGGATTTTGTAGGAAAGGTAGACGAGGTCGTGATATGAAAAACCATCAGCACCATACTGGCCATGTTTGGCAACATGAGGAAGGGAGTTGACCATTATCAGATCAAGAAGAGAGGGAGAGCAATTAGGAAAAAAATGGGTTGGACCAAGAGGAAGTATTTTCATGTTGCTAGAGTTTATGAGATTCGTGAGGCGAGGCGATCGAGAGTCATTTTTGAGAAGGCAGGTGTTGAAGTCACCCATAATGATGGTATGTTGGTGAGAAAGAGTAAGGTCTTCTAGGAGATTTTCTAGAGAGGAGAAGTAATCTATATTACAATTGGGACTATAATAGACTCCAAGAAGCGTTTTTGTATGTGATAGGGTGACTTCTATGAAGAGATGCTCCGCAGTTTTAGGAGGGGGGGGTTGTGGAGACTTGCTGACAATGGAGTAAGGAATATAACCGCGGAGGTAGATGGCAACGCCACCGTGCGACGAGTTGGTGCGATCGTTACGAATTAGTTTGAAGCCAGGTAAGGAGTAGGAAGTGGAAGGCAAGCTTGGGTGCAGGAAGGATTCGGAGACGAGGACTGCATGGATGTTTTTGTTGTCGAAAGTCATAAGCAGGTCTGGGTAATGAGCTGGGATGCTCTGGGCATTGATGTGGACCACATTGAAGTTTTTAGCTACATCAGAAAACTGAGAAACTAAAAACTCACCAGGAGAGAATGTCGAAATGCTATGAAAACTTTCGTTGTCACTCTGTTCATTGGATGTAGAGAAGGATAGAAAGTGTTCACTCAGTTCACTAGTATTTTGCATGTATGTATGTATAAAAAAATAATATTAATATAAAAATAAATAGAGTAATAATAATAATAAATATCTTAAATTAAAATAAACAAGGTATTGGGTTGACCCCTACCCACCAGCTGAATGGAAGTGTTTTTACACAAGAAAAAGAAAAAAAATATTAAACTAAACAAACAAACAAAAAATAATAATAATAACAAACAGGTATCAGGACAAAAGGTTACCTAATTCAATGAGGCGCTTTCCAAGACTCGTTAGTAAATCGGGATTCATTCGACGAGAATATTATAATTATAATTCTAATAAAACTACCAAAAAAACATAAAATTAAGACTGCACAAAAAGTAATTAATTCAAAGTATCAAAACGTCTATCACAAATTATAACTTTCATAATCAATTGGGTACAAAAATCGCGCAATAAAACGAACGATCCGTTAGTGCCGGCTGTCAGTGTCACTGTTTTGGTGTCGTTACTCTTGCCGTTAATGACGAACTCTGATCAGCATCTTTAAATACGTTTATTCAGGAAATACAACAATGATAAAATTATCTCTTAGGATTCGTCCGTCACAAGGAATAACAAAACAAGATCATACTAAATATGACAGAAGTAACTATAGAGCAAAACTCCAATAGACAAGACGAAGTAGGTCCTAACCGAACGCCACACCACCCCCCCACGGAGAAGGAGGAACCGGGGAAAAGATAAATGAGGACCTAGGTGGTTTACATATCGATCACCTGCTTGAACCGTACTCTGCGGCCTGACCTGGTCACTACGGGAGCAGGCTCTGGAATGGGTTTTAATGGGATGGATGAGGGATGGGAATGAGGCTGCGACACATCTGGAGAGGCAGGAGATGTAGTTGCCGACGGTGTGGTTGACTCAAGATGTGCTGGTTTAACTCGGTCAATGCTTACTGCTACGTCCTTGCCTTTGATCTTCAGAGTGACCGTCTTGTCTGTCCTACATACGATCCTGTGCGGGCCGCTGTAAGGTGACTGCAATGACCGACGTACCGTATCGTCCCTTAAAAAGGCATGCGTCGCCGAAGGCCAGTCCTTAAAAATAAAGGCGCTAGGATTGGTGTGCCGTGACCCAGACGTTGGTCTCAATTTAGCCATTTTTGAGCGAAACCGGGTAACAAAGTCGGAGGGGTCTTCTAATTGAAGCGAACCCGGCCCCGTGAAAAATTCGCCTGGAAGACGCAGCGGCTCACCGTAAATCATCTCCGCGGCGGATGCCTTAATATCTTCTTTTAACGATGTCCGAATACCCAGAAGAACAATCGGCAAAGCGCTGATCCACGAATTGCCATGGCACATCAATGCTGCCTTTAAATGGCGATGTAATCGTTCTACCATGCCATTAGCCGCCGGGTGATAGCTGGTAGTCCGAATTCTTTGAGTGCCGCAGATCGACATTAAGCGACCGAAAAGGTTGGACTCAAACTGACGGCCCTGATCGGTTGTAACGGTTAATGGAACGCCAAATCGAGCGATCCATCCGTTGACAAATGTGTCCGCCACATCATCTGCTGTAGCTGAAGACATAGGCCACACCTCTGGCCACCTCGAGAAACGGTCAACGGCGGTCAGGCAAAAATTGTAACCTTTGTCCGTAGGGAGCGGACCGATGATGTCAATGTGCACGTGATGAAATCTTGCAGATGGATTTGCGAAATGCCCGAGCGGAGCATTAATGTGTCTGGTGACTTTGTTGCGTTGGCAAGGAATACACGTGCTTGCCCACATCTGGCAATCCTTCCTCATGCCAGGCCAGACGAAGCGATCTGACACCAGGCGAAGAGTAGCACGCACTCCAGGATGGCTAAGATTATGCAATTTTTCAAATACGGATTTTCTAAAGGAAGGTGTCAAATAGGGACGTGGCTTGCCCGTAGAGGTGTCGCAAATAACAGTGACGGTGGATCCTGGCACTGCAACCTTTTTGAGCGCCAAGGCCGTACCGTTAGAATCAGCCATTAGCAGGACCAGCTCATCATCCAGTTGTTGGGATCGTGCCAGCTCCTCAAAGTCCTCATAGAGCTGTATTGCTTCGACTCTGGACATCGTGTCTGCAACCACGTTATCGATCCCTTTTATGTGAACAATATCTGTTGTGAACTGTGAAATGAAGGATAGCTGATTAAGCTGAGAAGGGGGAAGCTTTTCACGCCGCTGAGAGAAAGCATAAATAAGAGGCTTATGATCCGTATATATGGTGGCATGTTGTGCCTCCAATATATGCCGGAAATGCTGGACTGCCTCGTATACTCCCAACAGCTCCCTATAATATGCTGGCCATAACGTCTGACGAGCGGGCAGTTTCTTGCTAAAAAAGGCTAATGGTTGCCAACCGCCAGATACTTTCTGCTGTAGGGCTGCTCCGATATGTGTGCTGGATGCGTCAGTGAAAAGGCCCAGTGGTGCATCAGGTACCGGATGTGCAAGTAAAGTAACTTGCGAAAGACTCTCTTTACATCGGACGAATGCTTGTTCTAACTCCGGCGTCCATGGTACTGGTTTGGCTCCTTTTAGCTGTGCGTTTGCAAGGACGTCGATCAAGGGAGCTTGGTGTTCGGCAGCCCTGGGTAAGAAACGTCTATAATAGTTTATCATCCCCATAAACCGACGAAGTCCTTGTGCTGTTTTAGGTTGTGGGAAATCCCTGATCGCCTCAATACGCTCTGATGGTGGTTTGGTTCCTGCCGCAGAGATGCGATATCCCAAAAATGTAACTTCTTCCACGCCAAACACGCACTTTTTGCGGTTCACCACAATGCCGTACTCCGATAGGCGTTTAAAAAGTTTTCGTAAGTGCTCTGCGTGTTGCGTGGCGTCCCGTGAGTAGACGAGGATGTCATCAACGTATGGGAAACAAAAATTCAAACCTCGCGTGACCTCATCTATAAACCGTTGGAAGGTCTGGCCGGCGTTTCGAAGCCCAAAGGTCATAAATGGGAATTCGAAGAGGCCAAACGGGGTGGTTATAGCTGTCTTACAAACGTCGTCCGGAAAAACTGGGATTTGCTGATAAGCTTTGACGAGGTCAATTGTACTAAAAATGGTAGCACCAACAAGGCTATGAGCAAAATCTCCGATATGTCTCACTGGATAACGATCCGGAATAGTACGAGCATTTAACGCGCGATAATCGCCACATGGTCTCCAGGTTAAGTCTTTCTTCGGAACTAGGTGCAACGGCGATGACCAAGGGCTGTCGGAAGGTCGGGCTGTACCTGCAAGTAGCATATCGGAAAATTCCTGCTGTGCGATGCGAAGCTTCTCAGGGGCAAGGCGACGTGGCCGAGATATAACCGGCGGTCCACTCGTTGTTTTTATGAAATGGAGTGTATCGTGTTTAACTACGCGTGGTAGCCCGGGGGGTCGAGTGATCTCCGGAAATTCCAACAGAATTTTGGTAAACGGAGAATCGTATTCCGGGTTTAATACTGCCTTGACGCTAGGCTGTTCAGAAGGAGCTGCCTCTGCATGATTGACTAGACCCGTCTTCCCATCTACTAACCGACTGCGTGCACAGTCGGGTAGCAGATTGTAATGGGCCAAAAAATCTGATCCTATGATTGGAACACTGACATCTGCTATAGTGAAATTCCAGCGAAAGTCTCGGCGGAGACCTAAATTTAAGGCAAGGCATAGCGTGCCGTACGTTTGAATATCACTCCCGTTAGCTGCCTTGAGGCTAAAATCTGCCGATTTGGGAAGGCCAGACACGGCGCTCTTCGGATAACAACATATGTCAGATCCGGTGTCTATTAAAAAACGTCGCTTGGTATTGACGTCGGTTACGAATATGCGGCGACCAGCTGTGTTATGTGGGGAACAGTCAGAGGTCGCCGTTACTGACTCCCCGCTGGGTTTTCCGGTTTCTTTCCGGTCCATTTGCAAGGCGACGTGCAATGCTGAGCCTTTTCCCCAAATTTCCGGTGGTACCAGCAGAGGTCAGAGCGGGACTCGGAGCGGGAACGAGATCGCGAACGATAGGCCTCACGGTCGTTATGCCTACCACGGCTACTCTGCAGTGCAGCTACCTGACAAGATAGCTCTTCTAAACGGCGAGTGATGGCTTGAAAGGAGGCATCCGAGGAAGATGTGCCGGCGGCGCAAATAGAAGGCTGGCCTGGTGAGACCTCGATGATGCGGTCCGCTAATGCGGCGACGCTATCTAAAGGTAGTTCTGACTGGACAGTAAGTATGGCTTGTATGTGCTGTGGTATTCTCCGCATCCATAATTGTCGCAAAATAACTTCGCTGCGAAGACTAGGACCGGCCAAAGAACGCAGGTGACGCAGGAACTGCGACGGCTTACGTTCTCCCAGTTCTTCATCACCCAATAATTTGTTTAGCCGCTGCTCCTCCGATACGGAGAGCCTGCGGATCAATTCGGCCTTCAGGAAATCGTACATTTTGTCCTTTGGAGGGTTGGCTAGAATGTCCTCTATGTTTGCAGCCTGATCGTCGGTAAGGTTACTTACGATGTAATTATATTTGGTACGGTCAGCAGTAATGTTAGCTATTTCGAAATTTGCCTCTACTTGGGCGAACCACACCGCCGGACGGTCAGACCAAAATGGAGGAAGTTTGACAGCGACCCCATGAACCATGCCCGTCGGTGCCAAATGATAGGCTGCAGGGGTGTTCCCTGCGCTTGTCTGTGGGGGAGTGGCATCTTTGAATTCATCCATTTTAATAAAAAACGCTTATGATAATAACAAGGTAATTAAAAAAAAAAACTACAGCCAATGATATAGTACGACACAAGTTAGAGCTACAACAAATATTGTTATAAAAACAGTAGGGTATTTGGCTACGTACTTAAAAAGAGAAATAAGGAAAATGTTCATAATATAAAAACTTTCACTTCGACTCACGCACTCACTCCGGGTTAGTGTAGGTAATGCTCGTAAGGCGGCTTCGACAACCCGCACTCGCTGTGTCGGTGTGTGAGAGTTCGCGTTGTTCGCGGCCCGGCGAGTTTTAGCAAAGTTTGTTTCAGCCCCGGACGTTTCTTGGTTAAATTTCGTCGTAGGTGCAGCCGCACTAGATCAGTGAATCAGGACAGTCCAGATGTAATGGCTGCGAAAGAGAGCCAGGGACTCGACCTGGTCGAGAACGGCCCGGCCCGGTACTAGGAGTGGGTGCTCTACCCTACCGCTGTTTGGAAGCTGCTATGTTCTATGTCGAGGGTCACCACTTTGGTGTCGTTACTCTTGCCGTTAATGACGAACTCTGATCAGCATCTTTAAATACGTTTATTCAGGAAATACAACAATGATAAAATTATCTCTTAGGATTCGTCCGTCACAAGGAATAACAAAACAAGATCATACTAAATATGACAGAAGTAACTATAGAGCAAAACTCCAATAGACAAGACGAAGTAGGTCCTAACCGAACGCCACACTGTCACTAAAATTAAAATAGGTAACCTACAATAGCCGTCAACTTTGCCGTCAACAATAACATAAGAATTTAAGTAGGAATTTAAAGGTAATTTCGACAAAGAGAAAGATTTTGAGTTCGACTACCTGAAGTTATGAACCAAGAAAGAAATAAACTAAATTACCAAAACAAAAGGAAAACTACTTCTTGGGAGGCGGCGCACGTTTGCGGCGTCGGTCGTTTGATGCTTCGGCCGTGCTCGCCACAGGCTCCGGGATGGGGATCCTGTCCAACTCTGCGAGGGAGAAGACTCGGTGGCGTGTTCCATCGGGCCCAACCACGAAGATGGTCCCGTCACGAGTCCAGCACTTGGAGACTCCGTGGCACTGCCTCGCTGTCATGAAGATCTTGTGGCGGCGCACCGTCAGGAATTCGGACAGGGTCACTCCAGAGCCCTTAAGTCCTGTTTTGGCTGACCAGACTTTATCTCGGACCGACAGGTCCCTAAACTTCACCAATAATGGCCTAGGCCTGTCAGTACCAGTCCGGCCGAGCCGATGACATCTGGCAACATCGAGCACACTCACATCGGACAGCTTGAGCCGATCAGTCACAACGGTCACGACTGTCGATGCACATACCTCCTCCTTAGCCTCGGGAACACCGTGTAGAAGGAGAATCTTCTTGCGGCTGCGCATCTCCTGCCGATCGCTCTCTTGTGCGAGCAGCTCCAACTGTGCCTGGAGATTCTTCAATGCTGCCAGGATGAAGGTCTTGAATGCCTCAAAGTCCACAGCAAGAGCCGAAGCAGTCATCGGTGTCTTGGGAGATGCCTTACTACCTAGCTCCGTCTGGAACTGAGCCATCTTGGTGTGGAATAAAGCGGACATCTCTTCCATACTCTGCTTAATAGCCTCCATTGTGGTGTGAGAGTGAAAGTGCAAATTTAAAGTTTGTTTAGTTGGAAAAACAGCTGCTGGTAGGTGCCTTAATGATTATTCATAAACCATGTAATCGGCTGATATGATGATGATGATGACTTTGAATTCAAAGAATAGGAAAGTTAAAAAAAGATTCAGTAATTTTTATTATGTTTTGTTTTTATTCGTTTTTCAGATGTTGCTACGTCCTAAAAGGGTTTATGTGTGTGTTGTTAAATTTTATTCTTTACATTTCATGGAAGTACATAACTAATGCAATAAATTATTATGATTATGACTATTTTATTCAAAAGATTCATTATATTCCTTTATTTAATCTATCTTAACTCCTCAACCCATAACAAACAGGAACTTTACCAACAACAATCTACTAAAATCAGCACTGATGTTCCAACTTTGTGTCTCAAAACTAGAGGATTAACAAGTAAAAGCTATCCACTTCATAGCTGGCTATTTGCGTAAATATTTATGTTAATTTGAACTGGGAGGTAGATAAACTTAACAAATTGTTTGAGATTAGAGTTCCTTAGGGCACTCAAGTTAACTTGCAACTTCCTCAATTTATTTGAAGGATCGAGTTGAATCCACAAAAAATATTGCACGAATATTTTATTGTCAAGTTGTCTTTGTTTCTCCCTTTTTTTGAAATTTAAATTTTTGGCTGGAATTTTCGGGTTTTTGGTGAATGAGAATAAAATTACAATATCTTTTTTTGGCCCTGATAGGTACAGAGAGAAATTTAGTATTTTATAGTATGAATTGAGTTGTTTTATAAATCTAAACTATTATAAAACTGTAACAGAAGTGTGTCTGTACATTGAAGATATCAACAAAAAAAAAGTTACAATGTGGTTTTTAGGTATGCGTCCCTGATTCCAAATCACCAATTTTTGGATTTATTGTCTGTCTGTTTGTTTGTTCGTGTGTTTGTTTGTTTGAACGAGCATCACGCAAAAACTACTGAACCGATTTTGATGAAACTTTTTTTATTTGATAGCTTATGATCTGACTTAAAATCTGGTATATAATTTGTGCGGACGAAGTCGCGGGCTAACACTAGTATATTATAATTTCATAACGTCTTTGGACTCGCATTTTTAATTGAAACCCATAAGATAACGTTCTTTAACATGCTAAAATGTTTTTAACTTCATTTGTTTTAAATCTTCAATTTATTTATCAGATTTCTCAGATGCATAATGTAGCATGCATGATGCAATGATGTAATGTATGTATGTGTAATGACCTTACAAACTATGATATACAACAAAAACAATATATTATGTTAGTCAAAAATGTTCCTAAAACCAGTGTATGGTGACTATAATCCAACAAAGATCTTGCAATTTGTGTAATTGAGCTATTAATTTCTGTATCTATGACATGTTTCAGTTTACTATATGGTACTTCTTACGGTCTCTAAAAAAATGCGTGTGTGGACAAATTGACACCAAGCGGTTATAAAGTGTTACGTTTTGCCAATTTTGGTACGGAACAATAGAAACATTCCCAATTAACATTCTTCTTCTTTTCGTGTCAAATTGTTCTACTATTTCTATATTTTATTGGCCAGATATTCGGCCAGCCTGACAGCGTCCAGTGTAGCTTTATTGAGGTCCTCTCTCGTGCAGGACTAATTAACATTAGTAAATCTATACTAACCTTAGTTTATCCCGAAACCGTGTTATGCAGGAAGGAATAAGCAATCAATAACAGATTGCCATTCATAATTGAGATGAACCGACGAAATTCCGATATTATGGTTACAAATGTTCGTAAGTTTTGCTCAGTTAGTTTATCGATTACATAATAATATAATTATTATGAACAGAGACGTGGTCGTTTACTCAAGGCCTCATAAAAAGGCTGAAAGTCACCCAAAGGGCAATGGAGAGGGCTATGCTCGGAGTTTCTCTGCGAGATCGAATCAGAAATGAAGAGATCCGCAGAAGAACCAGAGTAACTGACATAGCCCAAAGAATTGCTAAACTTAAGTGGCAGTGGGCGGGGCACATTGCTCGCAGAACCGATGGCCGATGGGGCCGAAAAGTTCTCGAGTGGCGACCGCGTACCAGAAAGCGCAGCGTGGGTAGGTACGGCACACGGTGGACCAACGACCTGGTGAAGGCGGCGGGAACCCGTTGGATGAGGGCAGCGCAGGACCGGTGGTTATGGCGATTTTTGGGGGAGGCCTATGTCCAGCAGTGGACGTCCATCGTCCATGATAATTATTATGCTAAGTATGAACTAAGTCTCGCAAGCCGCAGGGAAACTCCGAGCATAGCAGAGCAATCGAATCAGAAATGAAACAAGAACCAGAGTGGTATACATAGCCCAAAGTTTATAAACTAACGTGGCAGTAGGCGGGGCACATTGCTCGTAGAACCGATGGCCGATGAGGCCGAAGAGTTCTCGAGTGGCGTCCGCGTGAGTAGGCCCCGACGGAAAGATGGACCGACGACCTGGTAAAGGTGATGGGAAATCATTGGATGCGGGCAGCGCAGGACCGGTCATTGTGGCGATCCTTTGGGAGACCAATGTCCAGCAGTGGACGTCCATCGGCTGAGATGATGATGATGATAATAAACTTGACTTGGTTTATCATCTCTACGTATTTTCCATTTATGTGCACGCGTAAAAAATATTGATGGGGGTGTCAAGAAAGGCTTTCCTTGGCTTAATTTATTTATTTTTTTATCGCAATCACTTTACTCAATCAGAAAATATGTCTGTCTGTAGTCGGGTGCAGCATCGATTTAAAAAACTGGTCTAGTACAGTAATTTATATAAACTTTAGGACTACGACGTAGAACAAAAGTGTATACAACTTAGTGCGGCTGACTGTACATGTCGGAGCGGAATTGATAATAGGATTCCGTAGTCAATTGTATAAAAAGAATTCTTGATCAAACATATACATGGTGAAATTGATATTATTAGCATCCTTTCAAACTAAGAGTCTACCCGTCAAACTGAACAACTTTTACTATGGGAGCAAATCGATCGGAGCAAAAAAATAATCAGCTGTTCCATACTAAACTGCAATGCCTACTCGACTCAAATGTATACAACAGCTGATTTTGTTTTTGCTCGGATTGGTTTGCTCCCATAGTAAAAGTAGTTCAGTTTGATGGGTAGACTTTTAGTTTAAAAGGATGCTAATGATATCAATTTCACCTTGTAGTAGAAAAGTTAAGAAATTTTTCATTGAATTTATTTTTATTGGTTTAGTATCGAGTCAGAACCCCCAGTTTTATTTTTGTCCATAGTTTCGCAAATAAATCATAATAATTAACGATGTAGTTCGAAAAAAAATGTAAATGTAGAATACAATATTTTTCTTAGAAAACGCTAGGAAAGCTCTTCAGAAATCACACAAAGTATCAAAGCGAACTTTGTAAGGTAAATAAGGATCACTTCAATGTTCGCAAACTGTGCAGTTTACAATTTCTCAAAGTCAAACAACGGTAAATCAATTGTTGGCAATGTGAACTCTTTCTAGTTTTATTGTTCCCTGGGCCTTATTAATACGATTTCGAAATAAAAGTTTTTAGCAAAGATTTTTTTTGGTTGGTTTTTAGATTGTCAAAGTAAAAGCACAGCCCGGACACTGCATAGAAAAAAAATTGAATTTGACAAGATGACGTCAGCACATGCGAAACCAAAGAAATTGAACCTTATGTCTTCTTAGGTAGCGAGTAACCAGTGCGAAGTAACCAGAGGGCGATAGAGGGGGTGAGGTAAAAAGTTGGTGGGAGGAAGGGAGTGTCCGTACTGTATCTAGTAATAGATAATCTTTCTTATACTGTGGTAAAAGTCAAATTAATTATTAAATGCGGTGCCTGTTCATTCCTTCAGGTTTGCAAGCCACGACATTACCGAACTAACAAAGATTTTTGTTTGTAAAAAAACTCTTTGCGAATAGTTTGAGATCCGACCGTAAAATTATGCACCTATTTCTTAGGCGAACGAAATGTGATTCTAGTGTATGTTTACGCAGAGGTTAATTCAACGCCACCAAGTTGCCTAGAAAAATCTTGCCGCAAGTACCTTTTCCATTATGATTTATGGTATAACTTTTTCCACCTGTCTGGTAGGTAAGTAAATGAGTTGCCATCGGAAGGAGACTGATCTAAAGTACTAGAAATACAAGGGTTGCCACCTCTCAATCTGCCGCAATTATAGGGTTGCCAGGTTTAAAAAATGACTTATTTGAACCTAGCAACCCTATAGTTGCGGCAGACTGAGAGGTGGCAACCCTAGTTTTTCCAGTACCTACTTTAGATCAGTCTCCTTCCGATGGCACCTCATTTACTTCCCAAACAGACCGATGGAAAAAGTTATACCAAAAATCATAATGGAAAAGGTACTTGCGGCAAGATTTTTCTAGGCAATTTGGCAGCGTTGAATTAACCTCTGTGTAAACATACAGTAGAATCACATTTCGTTCGCCTAAGAAATAGGTGCATAATTTTACTGTCGGATCTCGGACTAGAACTAAGTTAGCACACTGGACTGTCAAAGTCTGCGAATCAAAAGGCAATGAGGGTTTTGTATAGAAGGTTGGTGCCTTATTTTTCGCCGTTTATAGTGTTTCAGGCGAGAGGGCTGAATACCTAATTAGATTTAGCTAACAGTAAAACAACGTATTGCGCGGCTAACGGTTTATTGCAAACTGAAGTAATTATTCTACCCACATAATTCCTTATATCTAGGTACCTACACTACAACCCTCCACCCTTATCTACGAACTATGCTAACCATTAAGTAACATTGTATTTTATTTACCTACAATCGCATTACAACTTAGATTATAACCTTATACTATAAGTACAATGATCGGAATTTAATCTTATCCAGTTACAACTATTAAAACTTATATCTACTCACATTTTCTAATCGACACTTCCGCAAGGGCCGGGGCTGACGCGGTATAGGGGCAGGCTTAGGCACTGGTGAACTAGATGCTAATTCCCAGCTTGGCGGCTCATCATCCTGGGACGTCTCGCTATCATCGTCGACAACAATAGGCTGTGGTGGCTGCGGCATGCTGCGCGGCGGTGACACCGGCCCCGCCAACCTCCCCGACTGGGTCGGACCGTGTGGGGAGCGCGCGCGCTCATCTGCGCCTTCCACGTCTTCCGAATGAGGGTCCTTACAACTCGTGGGAAAGGCTAATGAACTACGAGGCTTCCGCCGTAACTGATCCGCATGTCTGTGGACCTGATTTCCGTTACCATCTGCTACCTTAAAATTCGTGGATCCCACTGCAGCCGTTACTGTACCTGGTAGCCATTTTTCACCTTTTAAATATTGTCGGTACCATACGTCGTCACCTACATTGACACTGATTCTTTCAGACCCCCCGGCATCCTCTGTTTGACGCTTCTGAGCCCGATGCACCCTATCTCCCCTATCAGGTTTTAATGCATCTAAGCGTGTTCTTAATCGCCTACCTGTTAATAACATCGCTGGGCTCTCCCCCGTAGAAGTATGTTCTGTATTCCTATAGTGTAACAAGAATGTATGTAAAGCTTTTTCTATATTGTTTTTATCTAATATTGCCTTTTTAATTACCTTTTTCAGCGTCCTGACCGCATTTTCGGCCGCCCCGTTAGAAGAGGGGTGGTACGGTGCTGTAAAAACATGCTCAATATGATCTTTTGTAAGAAAGTCTTTGAATTCTTTACTGGTGAACGGTGGGCCGTTGTCGCTAACTATTTCTTTAGGTATTCCCCACCTACTCCAAAGCTCACTAAGTTTCCCCATAGTAAAGCTAGCAGCGGTGCTAGGGACGTTAAAAATTCCCAACCACTTGGACATTGAATCTACTACCACTAAATATAGCTTTCCGTTGAGAGGGCCTAAATAATCGAGATGCAGCCTGGTCCACGGCCGCTGTGTCCAGGCCCAGGGCTGCGGCGCGTGGCGCGGCGGCGCATCCGCTAGTGCCGCGCAAGTTTCGCATGCGCGACACGTCGCGTCCACTGCCTCGTCTATCCCACCCCACCACACGTAGCTCCGTGCTAACGCTTTAGACTTCACGATTCCCATATGGGGTTCGTGGATTATTTCTAAGACCTTCCCCCTACAATTTTCGGGGATAACTACCCTATGCCCCCACATTATGCAACCAAGTTCCTAATATAATTCGCGCTTCCTATTAAAATATGGCTGCATACCTATTATCTCGCATTCCTCAGGCCAACCGTCACGAATGTAGCTCAGTATCCTACCTAGTATCGGATCTTTAGTGGTATGTTTCTTTATTTCATTATAGTCTAATAATAGCGCATCACTGGCGAAGTGCAAATACGTTTGTTCCGGAATAACTTCACTTTCCCTATTAGGTAACTGCACCGGTAACCTTGACAATCCGTCCGCGCAATTCTCATCCGTTTTCACATATTCTATGTCGTAGTCGTAGGCCGATAGAATGACCGCCCAACGTTGCATCCTACTTGCCGTCATTGTGGGAATTCCTTTATCTGGGCCAAATATTGATACCAGGGGTTTGTGGTCCGTGCGTAGGGTAAAGTGACGGCCATATAAGTATTGATGGAATTTTTTCATGCAAAATATGATTGCCAGTGCCTCTCGGTGGATTTGTGAGTAATTCTTTTCTGCTGGTGTGAGTGAGCGCGAGGCGTACGCGACCGGGCGCTCGCGGCCCGCAGCGTCTCGCTGCGCCAACACTCCGCCGACCCCCCGCGCGCTTGCGTCGCATGTCACCACCACCGGTTTCTTGGGGACGTAGTGAGTCAGCACATCGGTGCTTGTTAGCAAACTTTTCACTTCTTTAAATGCATACTCACATTCCTCGTTCCACTTCCATTCTATTCCCTTTCGTAACAGCCTGTACAAAGGACTCAACACGAAACTGAAATTTTTAACAAACTTTGCAAAGAAATTCACTAATCCTAGAAATGACCTTAATTCTGGTACATTTTCTGGTTTTTGAATTTTCCTAATAGCGTCTAACTTGGTCTTGTCTGCTTTTATTCCTTCTTTAGATACTATATTCCCCAAGTATGTCACTTCGTCTACTAAAAAAACACATTTATTCTTTTTTAGTTTCAGGCCGTTATTTTGTAGTCTTTCTAAAACCATCCCTAAGGCCGATGTGTGCTCCGCCTTAGTTTTTCCACCTACAATTACGTCATCTAAAAATACTTGTACGTTAGGTATTCCCTGAAACAAATTTGTCATGATACGTTGGAAGATACCTACACTAGATGACAACCCGTAAACAAGCCTATTATATCGGAATAATCCCTTATGTGTGTTTATAACCGTAAACTGTTTTGAATCGTCTAACTCCACTTGGTTGTATGCCTGCGACAAGTCTATTTTACTGAAAAATTGTGCCCCGTTCAAGCCTACCAACACATCCTCTATTTTAGGTAACGGAAAACGGTCCACCAGTAAGACAGGATTTAAAGTAGCCTTATAGTCCGCACAAATTCTAAGACTACCATCAGGTTTATTTATCGGTACCAGTGGTGAGGCCCAGTCGGAGCTGTCAACAGGTTCGATGACTCCGGCGCTCAGCATGGCGTCCAGCTCGAGATCGACGCGCTCCCGCAGCGCGTAGGGCAGCGGCGCGGTGGTACACCGGCGCCGCCCCCTCGCGAACCCGCAGCGTCGCTTTGCCTCCCGTATACCGCCCCAGCCCGCCGCTGAACAGTTCTTTATATCTGTCGAGTAAACGTATTTCCTTATCAGTTTGGTTATTACAGTTCTCCGATAGGAAATTACAATAAAATTTTGGAATATCTATCTGTAATTCACTTAACCACTGCCAACCCAACAGCGAAGTGGTACCCTTTTCAATTATAAACAAATCTAGTTCCTTTTCTATGCTGTTATAACTTACAGTTGGTTTAATAGTACCTACAGGTCGCAGTTTCGACCCATCATAGAACTTCAAAACAGTGTTATCTCTTTGTATGATCATATGTGAAAAGTATTTTTCGTAAGTATCACGGCTTATACACGAAATAGCCGTGCCTGTATCCACCTCCATTATTAACCTTTGTCCATCAATTACAATAGAAAGTTTACATGCCTTGTAGTCACTTAGACATAACTGGTGCAGCTCCTGCTCCAGGTCCCCGTCGTCTCCGTCGCACTCCTCGCCTGAACTGCAACCGACGTCACCATGATGTACTCCAGTGCCCCGACGCCCAAAATTCTTTGACGTCTCCACACTCCACTCCGGACAAACCCGTCGTAAATGTCCTTTTCGCTGACACTTACTACACACAAAGTCTCGGTACTGACAGTTTGCACTATTATGATTCTGTGCCCCACACGCAAAACAATTACCGAACGTACTTGTTCGCCGAGTGTCCCGCGAGTCCTGCCTCCGCGAAGCCCCCGCTGCCGCCTCCCGCACCGGCGGACCCGCCCCGCTAGCTCGAGGGCCGCGCGGCCGCGCGCCCGAATTGCGACCCGGCGTAAGCGCATGTACCGCTCCCGTTTCACCGGTCTCTTTTTTCTCCACCGCTGCCGCGTCCCTCTCTGCCGCCTCCAGTGAGGTTGCAATTTTAACCGCATTTAAAAACGTCAAGTCATCATCCTCTGCGAATAACCTTTGTCGCATTATGTCATTTTTCAAACCGCAAACAAACTGGTCTCGGAGATTCTCGTTCAATTGATTACCGAACTTACAGTAACGTGACAGTTTTTTCAGTTCCGCTACATACGTTCTGACGTTTTCGTTACTCTCCTGCCTCCTCAGGCGAAACCGGTACCTTTCTGTTAGTGCCGATGGGGACGGCTGCAAATGGTTGCGTAACAATACATCGGCTTCCGCGAAAGTTAAATCGGCAGGTTTCTTTGGGCTTGCCAGATTTACTAGCAGCTCATAAGCTTCATCACCAATCGTAGCTATTAATATTGGCAATTTCATCTCCTCCTCCACGTCGTTAACCTTGAAGTACATGGCCAGGCGATCTACGTACGAAGTCCACGTACCGGTTTGAACATCAAATTCTCGCAGTTTTCCGACCGACATTTTCACTAACACGGTTTACACACGCGTATTTAACACTTTTATTTCGTCGCCAGTATAGTGTTTCAGGCGAAAGGGCTGAATACCTAATTAGATTTAGCTAACAGTAAAACAACGTATTGCGCGGCTAACGGTTTATTGCAAACTGAAGTAATTATTCTACCCACATAATTCCTTATATCTAGGTACCTACACTACAGTTTTTGGCGTGGCTGATATTTTAGTTCTGAGTAAAGTAACAAACAAAACTCGTTATTACATGTGTACTCGTTATTCAGCCCGAACAAATATATAAAGGCTTGAAGTTGATAATATTATATTCATTACGTTTACTTTTATAGCTCTTCTCTAGATACTTGATAAGTATACAGATTTTGTTTTTGTAACTTTATTCTGAATATTCTTTATACAGGGTGTAACAAAACACCCTAGTAATACTTAAGGGGGTGATTCAGACCATCAAACTGAACAACTATCACTATGGAGCCAACATCGAGAAAAAAAGAAAAAAAATACAAAAAGTATACTGTCCCATATACATTTTAGTCGAGTCGGTATTGCAGTTTTGTATGGGACAGCAGATTTTTTTTATTTTTCCTCGATGTTGGCTCCATAGTGAAAGTTGTTCAGTTTGATGGTCTGAATCACCCCTTTATGTATTACTAGGGTGTTTTGTAAAAATAGGCGAAAAGAAAAAAGGCGCCAGTTTTAGGCATTGGCTTTTAAATTACCATTTCTAGTTATGACCTGAAAGAGAAACAGAATACCAGATTCAAACAGTTTTGATTTAACATGAATGTAGTGAACATTTTGACAGATTTCCACGAATACAAAGTTTTAGGAATCCAATAAAACTTCCAGATCTAATTTATTTTAATACCATTTCGATTTAGACGAAATAAGCGAATGTATTACCAAATTTTTCGAAGTTAAATAAGTTAACGTAGTATTGGATTATGATTGCTACGAGTGCTACGGCGTAGTACTTCGTAGAAGCCACGTAGGTGAATGACTTATTTCTCAAACGGGATTGACTGATACAGAAAACTATCAAAAATCATTATAATAGATCCATGGGGAATTATTTTCACACACTTAAAAAAAAAAGATTTTGTGATTGACCCGTATTTTAAGTATACTTGCCATTTTCAAAATAATGAAACGCTTTAAAGTTTACAACCTGTATTGTAGACTAGGTAAGTACTATTACAAAATTATTGTTTCGAAAAATGGTGCAGTTTAGTATCAACATCGTCAACCAATACGTCCTACTGCAAGGGGCTTCCCTCAGAGGGGGTGCATGGGATTGCCCCATGCCTAGCCCAATGGGGATTGGTAGACTTCATCAGAATTTCTACTTTAGCGTAATAATGCAGGTTTCCTCACGATGTTTTCCTTCACCGTTATAGAGCAGTCAATATATTAACAGATTAATTGTGTATCGCCTGTATATTTAGTCGCTTAATTTCGGAAAGTGTTTTTACAATAGAAAAAAACCCGTCAAGTGCGATTCGGGCTTCTCGCGCACCGAGGGTTCCATACCATACCACCACAGAACACAACATCCCAAATGTTACGAGCTACGGGTTCCGGGATTGGAGTGAAACGCTAAGTCCAATTTTACAGAGTTTATTTGGGATACACTTACAAACGGTCCACCTCGCGGAGGTTCCCCTACACGGTTCACTTCACCGGGTCCTCCTCGCAGGGATTCCCCGTGCACCACTTACTGTCACTGTTCACAGTCCACTACGTCACTACTGCGACGACACGACACGCGTCACGGCTATGACGTCACGACGCACTGCACTGACACTATGATGTCACGTACTACACCGACACTATGACGTCACGCACTACATTGACACTTGTCTACTCACTGTTCCACTGAGCACTTTTCTCTTCACTAGTACTTTTCCACTTTTACTTTTCTTCCTTTTGTTTCGCACTGTTCACTGTTAAACCAAATACTGGTTCGTCAGAACGAATTCCCCGCCTTTTATATCCCGCAGAACGTTCTGGAATACCCTTTTTCCGATCTTCTTTTCTTTACTCGTTTGTTTTCCTCCAGATATTTCCAACCCCGCCTTCTTTTCTCGAAACCGATCGAAGACACGCCCACTTTTCTGGTTCTTTTCAAATATTCGTAATTTCGCCTCCTTTCTCGAAGTTCCTAGACACGTTCACCTTTTTGTTACTTTTTAAATATTCCTTCTCTTTCTTCCTTCTAGAACATTTCTAAAAACACTAAAATCTAGAAATACCTTTTTTGGTTTTTGACCGGATTTGATCCGTCACCCCCCGGCATGGGAGTCCGAGCCTTAGACCGTAGGACCACGGCGATTGTTAATGGCTCGGCCGAATTTTCGAATGCCTTCTTTACGTTTGACGTTTGACAGCGGCCGTAACACTGCCCCTCCCTTAGTTCTGCTCGTCCCGAGCATCATTACTGCCGAAATATTGAGCCAACCGGTCAACGTGTACTACCTTCAACTCAGAGAAAAAACTTTTTTTGTCCGGGAACTTTAGCGCGAGACTGACTCACACTTGGCCGATTTTTAGTATTTGTTGTTATTCTGTAGAGTATGCTTTATAATCACACTAAGTTTGACGCTTTTATGTATAACCGGTTTTACGATAGAGCGT
This sequence comes from Agonopterix subpropinquella, assembly GCA_922987775.1. Classification (NCBI taxonomy): domain Eukaryota; kingdom Metazoa; phylum Arthropoda; class Insecta; order Lepidoptera; family Depressariidae; genus Agonopterix; species Agonopterix subpropinquella. The sequence continues at coordinate 2,404,754 of OV277696.1, read as the reverse complement.
GAAGAAAAAACGTTGATAAAAACTAGTTTCTTGTTGAGAACCCCCCTTAATTTTTAACTTTTTGAAATTTTTATTATTTGTTAACAAATCCGCCGTAATAACGCATAATCTGAGAAAATTTCAACTATCTAGCTATTACGGTTCAAAAGTTACAGCCCTAAATAGGTAGGACAGACGGACGGACAGACGAACAGACAGACGGACGGACGGACGGACGGACGGACGGACAACGTTGGCTTAGTAATAGGGTCCCGTTTTCACCCTTTGGGTACGGAACCCTAAAAAAAAAGAGTTAAGTCTTTAGTAAGAGCGATGATTGCCCATACGGAAGAGAGCTAGCGCCTCAATCACGAGGCCGCGGTTCGATTCCTGGCCTGTACCACTAAGTTCTTCGGAATTTATATACGGTTGTATTTATCATTTACTAGCTCGGCGGCGAAGGAAAACATCGTGAGGAAACCTGCATTCCCGAGAATGAAAAGAAAATACCATAAGTTCGGAGGTATGCGTAAATATGGGTAAGCTTGGGGCGAACACAAAAGGACCAGCGCTGGTCCCCGTGTTACAACGACCCTTGCTTGCAATAGCCCAACACAAATAATAATAATAAGTTTTTAGTAAACTTGCTGCAAATCGCCGTCTCATGGTATACGGGACTAACAAAATCTATACGTCTACCACCGTACTCATCATCATCATCATCATCTCAGCCGATGGACGTCCACTGCTGGACATAGGCCTCCCCCAAGGATCGCCATAACGACCGGTCCTGCGCTGCCCTCATCCAACGTTTTCCCGCCGCCTTCACCAGGTCGTCGGTCCACCGTGTGACCGTGTGGCCTACCCACGCTGCGCTTTCCGGTACGCGGTCGCCACTCGAGAACTTTTCGGCCCCACCGGCCATCGGTTCTGCGAGCAATGTGCCCCGCCCACTGCCATTTAAGTTTAGCAATTCTTTGGGCTATGTCAGTTACTCTGGTTCTTCTGCGGATCTCTTCATTTCTGATTCCGTACTATCCGCCATTAAATCCTAAACCTTGCAACTAAAACTACAAATCCTTGATCAAACATTCAAACGCTACACGAAGTGGCTGTAAAACTGAACCGTTTCGGATTTATACCCCGGTACAGTTAGCAATGAAAGTACGCCAATCTCTTAAAAGATAACAAACAATTAATGGAAAAGTCTGTACATTATAACTGGCTTTTGCCCGCTATTTCCTCTGCCTACATTTTGGATACAAACTTTGATTGATTTTAAATAAATAAAATAAAATAAAAATTCTTTATTTCAGATACTTATTACAATCCATATTGATGTTAGTAACACACTTAAATAACTATGTTAGTACACATACTTAAGTGCAGACCGACCCAGTGCTTAATGAAGCTACTGTCGTATCTACTTGCGACCATCTTCAGAATGCTGTTGGTGCTGGCGCGAACCCTCTGCAGTGCGGCGGCACAGCGTTTGCGGAGCGTGGTGGGAAACCCATCGACATGAGCGTCCGCGAACATGCCTGACGCACTGCAGAAGCGCGGCAGCCCCAGCAGCATCCTGAAAGCGTTATTATATTGGGTGCGCAGGGCCCCTAGAGATGCCTGGCGATATGCAGTCCACAGATTACAGGTGTACATGGATGTGCAGTACGCTCTAAACAATGTTATTTTAACTTGCGCTGAGCAATGCCTGAATTTAAACAGAATCGTTTACTTTTTTGTTCTTTTCATCGTCAAATGTTTGTTATTCTATATTTTATTTCAATAAATGCCTTATCTACTGAAATTAAAGATAAATAAAAAATAAATGAAGATGAAGGATTAAAATTAAATTAATTTTGCTTCATTGAATCAAATCTCAATAAGAATATGGAGGTGCTACTTGGGAATGTTCCTCCATTGAAAAGGGAAGGTCTTCCACCCGGCTATGTGTGAAGCCTGGGGACCGGCCGTGGTCCAACAGTACTTAGTTGGACCTTGTATATGTATCGAATCTCTGTGATTATTTCTCTTGCGCGATTCATGTCTCGCATTCGATTGTGAACCTTATGTGTAGTAGGTTACGAGTTACGTATTTACGATGAACGTTGTCTTTGTATGGAGCATATTTCCGAGAGCGACGGTATCGCCATCTGTTGGCATCTTTGCTATAACTTGTGGGTGCTGACATCTGTAGCAAATCCCCACAAGAACAAAACATTAAAAACTAGCTCTTAGCCTATGCCTTACCCCTTAGAACTAGTGCCTTCCCAAACAATGTGTAATATGTGATGTGATGTTCAAAAGAGTCAATAATCATAATTTCAATTGGTTTCTTTGTATATCTGTTTCTTTGTAATATACACACCACGATAAAGCTGTACTCTTAAATATTCCGTGGTTAGACATAAAAACTTAAGGTGGTTGCAGCGGGGTCAATTTTATGCAAAACTTTGACGCACTATACGCGTAGACAGAATTAATATTAGTAATTTTGTATATTTGGAAAAATAGTTTAGAAAATCTAGATGTATCAAATAACATTTGCAATTTATAATATAATTACGAAGTTTAATTACAAAGTATAATTGCGATATAATTACGATTGAAATTTTTCATACAAATTTTTATAGATTATAAACGTTATTTGGTACGCGACATCTATATTTTCTAAACTATTTTTCCATATATACAAAGTTACTTATATTAATTCCGTCTACGCGTATCGTATTGGGCGTCAAACTTTTGTATGGACTGAAACCACCTTAACTTGGAATAATATTTAATGCAAATTCTATCACCCCAAAACCCGAAAACCACCTCAAAAACTGTAATATTATCACAACTCAATCAAGAACGGTTTTTTGGTAGTCTTGCGTGTATGATATCGCGTACGGAATTAGTCAGCCGATAAAATAGATCAGCATGTCTAGTATGATTTCTCTACACGCGCGCGACGCGCCTTCGCTGCATACAAAATAACCTGGGCCTCTACCCGCACATTCGAACTTCGCAATTGCGTGAACATTTTCGTTCCAATGTCAACTCTATTCCAATGAAGTGCGGACCGAAACAGTGGTGATATAGCGAACATCGAAAGATTGACTGTTTAGGCCATTTTTCAGTAATATTTTGTTTCTGTGCCATCATATTATTGTCTGAAATTAGTATACTAAATGTACGAACGTACGAATGTACATGTAACTGTCAAAAAACACCATGTCGATTTGATACTGATACAATCGGTTAGTTACTCATTAAGACCCCTGGTTTGTTGCTGACCATACAACACGGTCCCTAGTTTAACGTCGCGGTAATTTGGTCACTTCACACAATTAGCCGGTTACTGTGCACTTTACCTACACGACTGGCAGTAAAGAGAAATAGTGATTGGTTCTATTTATCGTTTGTGATACGAACGTTTCGGAAATGTTGTTTAGTAAATTGAACCTATGGAAAAGAAGATCTTCCACGGACTGTTGAATTGCTCCTGATCATGGTGCAACCAGTACTTTATACTGAATTTAAATTTGAATACGTTTTGCGTCATTTCAGGAAAACATTGAAACATCAGGTTAAAGAAGTTTGGCAGATAGCCATGTAATTCGACACCTAGACTTAGAGGTCCCGAACATGAATGAAACTTAGTAATACGTGTAGAGTGAAACTAAACTCACAAAAAAGATAATTGGTTGTAATCTGTAGAAGTTGGGGGAAAGGTATTTCTCCTTATGATACCTTTTGTGTGAAACTCATAATCATTTTTATTAGATAGTCCACTCAATCTTCTACGCATTCGTTGTGTTTATTTTAATGAAAATTCACGGTAACCGTACAATATTACGATAATGGAATAAAACGAAATCAGACACACTATCATTTTAACCAAGCCAAATACGTTCCGTAACGTCCGAAAAATACCTCAGTGATAATATTAGATGAAAGTAGCTGTTGCGTTTTGCCACTGCTTTTTGGATGATTTGTCTATTTTACTAGTAATTTCTACTTTTGATTCTTGGACTTCTAGAGATGAGGAAGTTTTTTAGAAAATACCTTAATTTTTTCTGTTTATAATAATTATGGCTGCCGTCCTGATGGGCTTTTGGTATTCGTAAAAATGGCTGGGTCCAAATTCGCCAAACTTTTTTAAAATTTGACGCCAATTTTTAATTGATTGCAATTTGTACAGCACTCCTATAATCATACATGAGGATACAACATAATAATCATCAGCCTATAAACGACCCACTGCAGAGCACAGGCCTACCCCCAAGGAGGGTGTATTGGCGTTAGTCCACCACGCGTGCTTAATGCGGATTGGTGGACTACACATACACACCAGAATTTCTTCTTCAGCGTATGAAGGTTTCCTCCTATGTGTTCCTTTACCGTTTGAGAGTATTCTAAGTTATAAAAAATTATACGTATTACGTATAATTTTTTATAACTCATTAACACCTAGAATAACTCATTGGAACATGGCATGTCGTCCGAGCGGACTCGAACCCGGACCCTCATGGGCCTCATGATTGAATGTCCATACCTCTCCACAACGCTCCACCCAGTGTTGCCAGGCCTACGGATTTATCCGTAGATCTACGGATTTATCCGTAGATCTACGGATTTTCGGTCTGCCCTACGGATCTACGGATTTCAATGGCAAATCTACGGATTTTTAGAAATCTTCTGAATTCCGGCCTAAAATCTCAATTTGCTGCATAAAATGATTCCCCATTTGCAAACAAATTATGCATGTACACATTATGTGTCTGCCTTTAATACTTTTCACTGTTGCGGGTCTGCTGGAAGAAATCTCTTAAGAGATAAGCTCGCCCTTTGTACATGTCTTTTCTATTGTCTGTATCAATCTGTTTGTGTGTACAATAAAGTGTTCTAATAAATCAATTCAAGTTCACTTTTTTCATATATTGGATTGTATTTCCGAAAATATGGCTCGTCCCTTCTCTTTTCCATCTATCTTCTTCCTTCCACTTGAAGTCCATACACGATAGAAATATTTAATTGAGACATGGTACGACAAAAGTACAAACGTACAGACATGAAATTAATGAAACAGAAAGTAAAGTTAGAACAGAAAAAAAGTGTAAATTTTTTTTTTTTTCATGTTGTGTACGTTTAAAATTGTCAAAGTTTGTAATTTCTTCTTCAATTTAGAGCGACTTTTTTAATTAGTTCACTTTAAAATAGTCAGATAAAGCATTGAAAAAAAAGTCTGTAGATCTACGGATTTTTCAAGAGGTGATCTACGGATTTCTACGGATTTTTCAACCTTGACCTACGGATTTCTAAAAATTTGATCTACCAACACTGGCTCCACCGACGCTCGCACGATGAGCATCGATGATACAAGTTATAAACAATCATGTAATTTTGGTTCTAGTTTACACAAACACTATCATAATGCTTTCATGTTTTAATCATTGAATTTACAAGTATTGTTTGTCATAATCACAAATTCATTCTTTTTAAATAGTCACTTCCTAGAACTCTTAAAACAATGGTATAAAGTTAAAAATTCCTTGTTATTGCGGTCAAACGTAGAATGGACTTAACAAACTGCGCGTTGTTACTGAATTAATTAACAATCGGTTTGGATCCTAATTTGTACTCGGTCACTATCAATAATAAATTAACATTCAACGTTGTTCATTTAAATTATAATAAAGGTACTTATTTACAAATGCTATAATTACAAAACCGACTAGGTGCAAATAGATCTTTACAGTTCCATCCATATACACCACTAGTTTTTAGGGTTCCGTACCCAAAGGGTGAAAAGGGACCCTATTACTAAGCCTACGTTGTCCGTCCGTCCGTCCGTATGTCCTACCTATTTAGGGCTGTAACTTTTGAACCGTAATAGCTAGATAGTTGAAATCTCAGATTATGCGTTATTACGGCGGATTTGTTATCAAATAATAAAAATGTCAAAAAGTTAAAAATTTAGGGAAACCCCCTTACAAGAAACTTGTTTTTATCAACGTTTTTTTTTCACGCTCTATCGTAAAATCGTAGCCCGACTTGCACTTGACCGGTTTTGTTAATTACTAACATAACTTTAAGTTGTTTAGTTTCATTTTCTGAGTACAATATGTATTCAAGACAATGAAACAACTTTCCCTAAGGAACGTAGATCGGAATACAAGATTTTTTTTGTACCTACCATACAAATGTCAGCCGGTCGATTTTATATGGGAGGTGGTGAAAACTCCTTTAGCGGCGTTGTGCACTTTTTGGTATGGGTAAAAAATGTTAAACTCGCGTCATGAGCGTGACGTCACCCTGACCTGACCGAAAATTGGTCAGACATATCCCCTTCTCTTTCTACCGCGCGGCGAAAATGTTCCTGCTGTTTCTCTATCTACCGTGCGGCGAAAATGTATGCCTGTACCTGCTGTTTCGTTTAAGTGGCATAAATTGTAATGTTTATGTACGATAGTGCAATAAATGAATATTGTATTTTACCACATAAATGATAGCACTTTTATAATGTTCATGTTTTCACTTCTGCCGGCACTCCCGGAGTGCAACCCCGTTGTTTTTTTTTTCGTTTTTGATCCTTGTTCTTATAAGTTGTTTAGTTATGAAACTAAACAACAATTATACATCAAACTCTATTGGAAACGATGTTTTTATGAAAGAAAATCACACAAAGTCGTTCAAGATTTTTATCTTTCCTTTTTTGAAACTTAGGTAATTTCAATATTATGCAAACTTTTAATAACCGCTAAAAGTAACTTTGCTCAAAGGAACTGTACGATATGATGATAACAAACTAAACTTCACTTCATCGCACTTAGTCCCGGCACTTACTCGCATACTTTAAGAAGACTGTCTTTATACAAAAAGCGAAACCTTTTTAACCCTTAGAAAACCTAACGAAAATCTTCAGTTTCGGTCCGATTCGATTTGGTGTCAGCATACTTAGAGGAACTGACAGCTGAGAGAGCGAGATGTAGAAAGAAAGAAAGAAAGAAAATATTTTTATTTGCATGCACAACAAAAACACTGGTAATTACAATTACCTATACGGTAAAACTAAACTAAAATACACAATTTAAAAATGAAATAATTAGGACTAGTGTGTGCCGCAGCAGCAAATAGGGTTACGACTCAGCATTATGCTGGGCTCAACGAGCTCAGCGCTGATTTTCTGTCGCACCCAAATACAGAAGTGCCATTTCTGAAGCTCGCACCCCCAAAGTCATGATCGAATGATGCTATGGAGACATAGTAATAATAATTTGAAAGTGCGACCCCCAAAAATACCACTCCAGACGAAAGACGCACCGCAAAATTTAAATAAATATATAGAGTAATAAAGGAAATAAATATATAATTAATAAAAAGAAGTAATGATAAAAACCTAGCGTACCTAGCGGCGCCACTGTATAATAGAAAGAGATACGTGACGCGAGGCAATAGAACCGTTTTTGGGAACTTGTCAGCACAATCGACTTGGTAAATATTCGTGCTCTGTGAATAATTAGTGAATCTAAAGTGAAGTCATAGATTATTTTGTGAAATATACTAACACTATTTCATTAAATTATCTACGATTTCACGTTAGATTCACAATTATACACAGAACTCGAAGTTTTAGGGTGCCGATAAGTGCCGACAAATGCACAAAAAACGGTTTCATTTGACAACTCATGTCAGTTACTCTATTCCGACAGGTATAATAACTTTATGGTGTAAGCAGAACAGGAGTGCAATTCACTAAGCCTCACATGGCTGTCCAAAACATCTACGAGCTCACAAATGTAACATCCTTCTTGCATCCTTCAGATCGTCGAAGTTTTTATATGAGTTTGACACATGACATAACCATAGTACATGAATCAGCGGATCGGCGAGCTCAGCAGCGCTAATGTCGGTTGCTCTGTTGGTGGAGTGTCTATTAATAACATTAGCTACGCAGAAGACATAATCCTGCTGAGCCCGTCGGTTGGGGGGCTGCGGAAACTCCTTCGCATCTGTGAGTCATATGCTGGGGCCCATGGGCTCAGATACAACCCTAAAAAGAGTGAGTACATGATAATTAAAGCAGGTGCCAAGAGTACTCATTTGCATCACCTATGTGGTGCGGCACTGAACAGGGTAAGTCAGTTCAAGTATCTGGGCCACTGGGTCACAGATGAACTGTGTGACAATGATGACATCGAGAGGGAGTGCAGGGTCTTGTCTGTACGATGTAACATGTTGGCTCGTAGATTTGCACGCTGTACTACACGGGTAAAAGTTACTTTATTCAAAGCCTTATACCTAGTCCTTATAACAGAAAAGAAAAACTAATTGATACAAGGTATGACATTCGGATTAAAATCCAAACCCTCAAAATGTTAACTCTACATTTTCAAACTTTGTTTAACTAATGTAATAAAACTGAAAATGAGCATAATCCATCAATGTCCAAATGAAAAGCAAGTCGTAACTCTATTCTGAACCTTAAAGATAAAATGTTTCTCAAAAGCACAAAGCTGCCGCTTTTCTTAGTTAGAAACAGAACAGATAAGGTTGAGTTTCCAGTAACAAACTTGATCGGCATGAACAAGTTCTTCCTTGTCTTGTTTAAGCTGCATCAGTTTCATAGATAACGGTGCAACGTTGTTGTTTACTTGCTGTTTGTTTTAGGCTGTAGTTTTCGACTACAGCTTAGTGTAAAGTAGGTACTAGGAAATTCATCGTAATGTGATTGTCATTTGGACTTTGGCGATCGATGACATAAATAACAGCCAGTCAATCTTGCCAGTACAACACTGAAATCGGCTTTAGAAGAACTATTATTTACTTTATTAAAATAAAAAAAACTTTATATTTATTTAAAACTAGCTGTGCCCGCGACTTCGTACGCGCAGACCTTTTCTTTAAATACTCATTTCTTTTGATTGAATAAACCGATTGCGATTAAATATAGCCTATATTTTGACCCAAGCCATGACCTGTGCTTTAGTGAAAACCCCATCCAAATCGGTTCAGCCGTTTTCGAGTGATGTGCGAACAAACAAACAGACAAACAGACAAACAGTCAAAAATTCTAAAAATGGTCGTAATGTATTCCATTACGTATCTTGAACACCCCCAATTAATTTTATTGCAAATATCTTCAATGTACATCATCGGCAAGTTTAGAATTTTATTATATGTATAGAAGAAAACCACACAAAAACTTGTAAAGGATAACCAAATATTGTAATGCAAAGTTAATATTTTTTGGAATATTTCTGTTTATATGGTGTGCATCATGCTACACAACCGGAATTTATTGGTATGGTATTTCCAGAAAATATAGGTCTTATTTTGGATTAAATTATTAGGGTTCCGTACCCAAAGGGTGAAAACGGGACCCTATTACTAAGCCTACGTTGTCCGTCCGTCCGTCCGTCCGTCCGTCTGTCCGTCCGTCCGTCCGTCTGTCCGTCCGTCCGTCCGTCTGTCCTACCTATTTAGGGCTGTAACTTTTGAACCGTAATAGCTAGATAGTTGAAATTTTCTCAGATTATGCGTTATTGCGGCGGATTTGTTAACGAATAATAAAAATGGCAGAAAGTTAAAAATTAAGGGGGGTTTTCAACAAGAAACTAGTTTTTATCAATGTTTTTTCTTCACGCTCTATAGTAAAAACGGTAATACATACAAGCGTCAAACTTAGTGTGATTATAGAGCAAACTCTACAGAATAACAACAAATACTATAAACCGGCCAATTGTGAGTCGGTCTCGCGCTAAAGGTCCCGGACAAAAAAAGTTTTTTTTCTAAGTTAATAATGTTGTGTTCTGTGGTGGTGTAGTACGGAACCCTCGGTGCGCGAGTAGCCCGACTCGCACTCGCACAGTAGTTTTTATTTCATCACTCTTAAGCATGGCTTGCACCAACATGTATTTAGGATTAAACGGATTTAGTGACCGCCCTGTTCCTCACACTGCTCCTGCCAATGATAGTCATCATCATCTCAGCTGATTATACGTCCACAGCTGGACATAGACCTCCCCCAAAATTTGCTACAACGCGGCGGTCCTGTGCTGCCTTTATGCATCGTTCACCGACCGACCGGCGTCGGGACGCCTTCACCAGGTCGGTCCACCTTGGGGGGTCTACCTACGCAGCATCGCTTATTATGGGTTTGTGTGACAACGTCATATTTAAAATTTTAACATGTTTAAGCATAACATAACACGTCTTGGTGCAAGCCACCCTAAAAAACAAATTTTGCAAGATGAAACGATACTTTAAAACTGTCCAGGTTACTCTATAGGCGCAGAAGTTGTTTATTTAACGGGACAATAAAAGGTTTTGAATATTTAAAGAGCTCGGAGTACGAACAATTTATCTTGAGTTAAATGTCGTAAAAAGGCATTTGGGTGAATGTCATTAAGATGTGGACAGATAGCATTCATTTAGTGGGTCCCTTGAAATATTAAGATAAGATTTAGGCGTGTTTTTGTTGAAATTAAGTCCACTTCATTTAGTGAATGTGTACAATTTGATTATAATTATAATCAAATGCCGAGTCTTACCCCTTGCTTTGTATAATATAATAAGTTTTTATTATTTTTATTATTCTGTTTTATCGCACTGCTGGACAAAGGCCTCCCCTTAATCTTCTAACCATCTCTATCCTGGGTAAGCTGTGGCTAATTGTCGTCAAAAGCTTCCAGATCAACCCGCCACCTCTTCTTAGGACGACCCGGGCACCGACGACCATTTTCTGGGATCCAGAGCGTAACAGTTTTTGCCCACCTCTCCTAGTGCATTCGACAGACATGGCCGGCCCATTCCCATTTTTGTCTAGCTGTTTTGTCCCAGATGTCGGGGTTTTGTGTTTTGGAGCGCAGTTTAGTGTTCCTGACACGATCTGTTCTTTTAACATCTAATATACTGCGCTTTATCGCTCTCAGACAAACCTTGAGTTTGTACTTTTGAGACTCTGTGAGAGACCAGGTTTGGGAACCGTAGGGTGCCGTAGTTTAAGATGGGCAGGATACACATGTCAATATGTCTTCGTTTGAGAGATAGCGTATAAAAGTGCAGTTGTGAAAAGTGACGATCGAAAACGCGTTAGGCCCCTTGTTAACGAGCCGGTTTTCCGCCGGGGGGCTACACCCGGTTTTAAACCGGACCTACGTCCGGTCGTCAGTTATGTATGGGACACTATGAAGGTTTGTTAACGACGCCGGCGCTAGCGAAGGTCCGGCGCCGTGTCTACGTCCGGCGCGCAGTCGTGTATGGCATTCTATGAGAGCTTGTTGACGAGGCCGGGTGTAAGCACGGCGCGGTCCCGCCTACCTATGCAAAATGGAAATAATTGTATAAAATCTCACTAATATTATAAATGCGAAAGTTTGTGACGATGTTTGGATGTTTGGATGTTTGGATGTTTGTGTGTTTGTGGCTCAATCACGCCTAAACGGCTGAACGGATTTAGATGAAATTTGGCATGCAGATAGAATGTGTTCTGGATTAACACATAGGATACTTTTTATCCCAGCAATGGGTTACTGTGGGACTCTGTGGGATAATTTCCAATGTTTTATCATGCTCACTAGCGCCGACTTGACGCTGACAGATGTATTTGGGTAGATTCCAGTAGTAAAATATAGTGGTTGCTTTTTTCAACACTTCTCTCAAGAGCTGTGTAGCGTAGTTGGGAAATGGTCAGATTTTCGCGCAAGAGGTTGGAGGTTCGATTCTTGGGTGAAATTTTTTTAACAACTTTTATCCATTTTTCAGCGGATTTGACAGAAGCAGTTTGCTCACCTTAATAATATCCTGAGATTAGATCAGATCCAACTTTAGGACAGTACGTTTTCTTTGGCTTTTTCTTATTTTAATACATACATTGTAGTGATCCCAAGCAAGCACGGCTTTTTATTATGGAAACATTACAACAACGGCACAAACATAATATTGTCCATGGCCGATCCGGGATTCGAGCCCAGGACCCTGGTTTGGCAGTCCGGCGTGGTAACCATTACACCAAACGGGTAGTCAAATATAAAAAAATACTCTTTCTTTTAACCTTTTTTTAAGTTATTGTAGTACATTTTCATCTTAATAGATGGCGTGAGGCGTATTTTAAAAGCAAGTGTGCAACAATAAAATTATTTATTCCAAAACCTAGCTAGGAGCCCTGATCTCAAAGTTCATACATTTTCGACCATACTTGGACTTACTCGTAACTCACGCTCAAGGCGTCTCAGAAATTAGGTCTTACAGATTTGATTGTAAAGTAACTTACCGGGTGAAGTGAAAAATAATTAAATAAATAACGCTCACAGTCACATACATTGTAATGATCCGAAGCAAGCAGAATAGGCTTTTTATTATAGAAACCACACAACAACGGCACAAACATATTACATCCATGACCGAACCGGGATTCGAACCCAGGACCCTGGTTTGGCAGTCCGGCGTGGTAACCATTACACCAAACGGGTCGTCAAATATTTTTCTTTCTTTTAACCTTTTCTAAAGTTATTGTAGTATCGTTTTCATCTTAATATATGTCATTAGGCGTATTTTTAACTCTAGAAAGAGCTTCCAAATTGATTGAATACATCTTTGTAAGTGGGTATAATGGTAGTTTGAGCCCAATCTGAGCCAATTCTACGGTATAATAATGTTGTTGCAGAAAATTTTGCCAAATGTTAGTTTTGTTTGATTTTCAGTTCAATTATGATTTCTTGAGGATTTCAATCTACCACAATCTATGAAAAGATACCTACTTATCTAAAAAGTCCTTATAACACCACAGTTTGGTAATGTGCCTAGGTACTTTCATAATAGCTAAGTAAGGTTAGAGATTTACAAATGTGGCTTGAAAATAATTATTTTAGCAAGATGACCATTTCCTTGCAAAAATATTATCATTCTAGCTCTTGCCTCTACCACTGTGCACTAGCCCGCGTGGTAGAGTATCCTCTATCATCATCATAATCTCAGCCGATGGACGTCCACTGCTGACATAGGCCTCCCCCAAGGATCGCCATAACGACCGGTCCTGCGCCGCCCTCATCCAACGTTTTCCCGCCGCCTTCACCAGGTCGTCGGTCCACCGTGTGAGGTTGTGTGTGTTTTGTGTTGACTACTACTTAATATATATTTTCTTCACCATTGAAAAACGTGGAAAATGAGAGAGGCAATAGCGTTCAGGGGAAGAAACCTGTAATCTCCCAGTTTTGAATAACCATCTCTCAGGACACATACGTTTTGCCACCAAGACATCGCAGTCACACAGTATAAATGTTCCATGGCTTCCTCCTCCTCTCCGCACGCGCGGCAACTGGGATCTAGGGTGAGCTTTATCATGCCTGTGAGGCGTAGTACCCGGTGAGGGCTCCGACGATAGCACGAGCTTTGTTCCTGCTGTTGTTCATTATGAACTGTGGGATTCGTGGTGTTATATTGCTGATGAATTTCCTGCAATTTTGCAGACCCGAGAAGCCAAAGCATTCTAGCATGTGTATTTTATCAGCCCATTCCTTAATGGCCATTTTAATGTTACATGCCAGGGTTTCTAGACCTGTTTCTGACCATGACCTTCATGACTCTTAGACGAGACATGAGACAAAATCACATGTCCACGCAGACGAAGTCGCGGGCAACAGCTAGTACTAAATATTTTCTGAAATTATTCTTTTTTAATTCGAAAATACCTAGCAAAGTTTCAGACACATTTCATCAGTTCCAGACCAGAGCATAAAACGCATAAAATTCTTGTCTTTCAGCTAAAATCGGATGGATCCAATACACTTTCTTGTAAAACTTGATTTTCTTTTCGTAATTTAAAATTTGTATAGGTATTAAAGTGATAATAATATTTTTCTCAAACATGCTTGGAAATGTGAGCATTATTTTGACAACCTTCTTCGAGATAAATCGAAATTGCTGTACTGGCCAAATACATGCGCGCAGCGGCCGGCAATGTTTGTATGAAAATCCATATCTGTCGTGTTTAGCGGCCAAATAAATTACATACTAAACTCATATCTGTCGTGTAATTTAAAAATGGAACGATCTTTTTCTCCGAAACATGGCGACCAAGGAGGTAACTCATCAAAGGTTTTATTTAAATTTCGAACTGACTTGCAAATAGAAAGCTGATTATTGAAAAAAAAAATTGTTGTTCGTTGTTCGTCATTGATTTTGAAGAGTTTTAATTTCCGCGAATTTTTTGAGAAAATTTAGTGTTTTAATTTCCGCGCATTGTTTGAGAAAAGTACTATACAAGCCTTGGCCACAACTAGGCATTGATGGACTTACGTATGTGTGCCTCGGCTTCGCCTCGGCCCACATTTACTCGTTCGTCCATCAATGCCTCTGTTGCTGGCCGCTGCAGTAATGTACTATTTTTTCTGCTTAAATTTTTTTTTTATTTGGATTTAAGCGTGCGCACGGAACGAACGTTAAAACGAAAAACGACCAAATGAGGCCGCACGTCAGCCGGCTGCACGCCGGATACAAACCGTGCTTGTGAACAAGCTTAGCCGGCGCCGTACCGGATAGAAACCGGCTCGTTAACAAGGGGCCTTATTCTTCGAAAGCTTAGTATAACTTCTAAGCATATTTAAGCCATAAACATATAAGCATATTTAGATAGATAATTGAAACTAGGAGCGTTTGACAGATTAAGGAAACGCGGATCGTTTTGTATGAACCTTAGAAACCTACGACCGCGAGTGTCCAAAACTGAACAGAATCTTATTAAACTGTGCCAGCACTTAGGTACTATAAGTTCTTTTATCACTATCATAACATTAAAAGTACTGACTAATTCATTAACACTGCACTTAGCAGTGCAGTGCCTGCATTAATGCATCTGGCGAGAAAAGAAAAAGCTCAACAACTTTCAACTCTAAAACAACGCTCCTAAGAATAAATGCTAAGCAACACTTTAAGCATTCAGGAGTAAGACTTGCTTAGCAATTATGAACCCTCAAATAATCTTTATAAGGCTGTACTTAGCATAAAATCTTGTACCAGGAAAGTGCTAAGTTATTCTCTCTGGTGACGCGTAGCTTATGCTTATGGTGCTCAAACTGCTTGGATTAGTTGAAGCTTGTGTGGATCAAAACATCCCGTTATTTATTCACAAGGGAATCAACGTTTGCGACACTTTTCTTTAAGGAAGGTTGGGAAGATCAAATATTCATTTTTGATATCTAAAAGTTGCTGCCTTCCTTTATTTTAAAGATACGGTGTTGTACTCTTGATTTTATTTAATACTAGAGTTTAACTAAGCACGGTTTCTTTTCATCGTAACGAGATAAAATATATACCGGACTTATATCTTATTTTTAACTCTTAAACACAATAAGTTTCATTGAAATCGATCTATTAGTTCTTGCGTGATGCTTGAAAAAAACAAAGAGACAAACAGGCTAAGAAAAAATTCAAAAAACTATAATTTAAATTCAGGGACTTCCTACTATAGTGTGAAATTGATATCATTGGCCTCCTTTTAAACTATAAGTCTACCCATCAAACTGAATACCTTTTACTATGGGAGCCAAAACCGTAGCAAAAATAAAATACTGTTTCATACAGTTGAGTCGAGTTAAAATATAAGTTTAGTAAGTATGGCATAGATTTTTTTCTGCTACGATCCGTTTGCTCCCATAGTAAAAGTTGTTCAGTTTTTTGGGTAGATTTTTACTTTAAAAGGATGCTATTTCACCCTGTATAAAGGATGTCCCACGGCTATGGCATACCTTTAAATATTGTATAATATAGGAAATGTTAGGGTGTTACCAGACCAATCGATCGATCGTCGATCGACGGCATCGATCGATGGTTGAAAGGATTAGTCGACGTCGATCGATAGTTTCTACCAGACCAATCGATCGATCGTCCGTCGATGCCATCGATCGATGGTAGAATGGATTTGTCGACGTCGTCGATCGATAGTTCTTACCAGACCAATCGATCGACTGTTGATTCTCTGTCCTCTTGTGAATACATTTTGAAAGAAACTGATGGAATATAGCCGGGGTTAATCGATCAACGTCGACCGATGCCGTCGACCGGCAATCGATCGATTGATTAGTCGAATGGTATCCGTCGATCAATTAAAGCTACCAGACCAGTCGATCGACTTCGATCGACGTTGACCGATGCCGTCGATCGACGATCGATCGATTGGTCTGGTAACACCCTTACTGAAAGAAGTCTTGATTTTGATTTGATGTTTGAAAATTAAGTCTTTTCCGTAAAATTTCCTATTTACAATATTTAAGTTATACAACGTGTTAATGAATTAACGCAAAACTAGAAAGTAGTTTGTTTAGAATCGAGAGCAGAATCAAATTATCATGGTTTCAACATAGGTAATTTTTTTCAAAATATTAAATAATTTTTTTGCAAAATTGAAAATGTTCTGAACCCGATGACAACCCACCGCACGGGCACACTCACCCTACTTACTACCAAAACAAGATTTTAAAAATGTATCCACGAGTACACTAGCGCTTTCTTTCAGTGCTGAAATGATAACAAATCATTTTTGCCTCAAAACTTAAAATGCGAATAACTTTAAATTTTTACTATCAAAATAATGAAATTATTGTGGCAATCTAATTATTTTGTTATAAATCTGTTGGGGTGTATGAGGTTTTGCGTTAATTCATTAACACGTTGTATTCCTTCCGTATGGCACAGCCGTGGGACACCCTGTATAGTTGTAAACAATATCGTAACCTATTTCTTCGTGTACGAATCTTCAATACACATACACATATGCGTGACATAGTCAGACACCGTGTGGTTATAACTGATTGGATCTCTGAATCCGACTAGAGGCAATCGTCACGATTTCATCAAGTGTAGTACAGCCAACATTTGATTAAATCGTGATGATTGCTCTCGCAATACGATTCCCATTTTGAATTAATTACTAATGTGTGAAAGACTGAAAGCTAGATGAAATGGTGGCAAATGCTTTTAAACTTGACGACTGAACTTAACATTATGACGAATTCGGATGATTTAGTGCATGAAATGGCTTAAGAATGTGGAATAGGAGAGAAATATATCAAGATCACAACCAATGTTGTACCCACTCCTGTAATGATCGGAAACTCTGCGCTCGAAGTTGTTGACGATTATGTTTACCTGGGACAAACTATTCAGTTAGGTAAGTCCAACTTCGAGAAAAAAATCAACCGTCGAATCCAACTCGGCTGGGCAGCGTTCGGGAAGCTACGTAGTATCTTCCGTAATTTTAATTATCAAAATAATGAATTTATTGTTGCAAATCTAATTATTTTGTTATAAATCAGTTGGGGTGTATGAGGTTTTGCGCTAATTCATTAACACGTTGTATAATTGAGAAACCTCCTCCTTTTTTGAAGTCGGTTAAAAAGTGCGCGTTGAACGTTAGTGTAACTTATATACGTCGTACTAGTATTTTCTGTACGAAAGCACAAACTGGTCTCATTTGAACAGTGCACAGTAAATCTAAACTAAACTGGAAGTGGCAAGCGTGGCGTGACGTCACGGATGAGATTCATACGAGTCACGCTAGAGAAAACTAGAAACCTGACACTTAACACGCTAATGCAGTGAACTTTGAAAATGTTACAGAATATTTGCAGGGTGTTACAGGTTGTGGTCATATTTAAAGGGGTGTTTCAAACAATAAAACTGAATAACTTTCACTATGGAGCAAACATCGATATCAGAAGATATTAAAATTACGTGTCACGAGTCCAATTCCAATAATCCGTGGAAAATTCTCTCCTTTCCTCCAAAAACCTGTATAAAACTGTTGTTTATCTATTTCTCACAGAATTTAATCATTCGGATTCTCAAAAAGATCACTCCTGAGACCTAAGGGTAGCATGTCATTTCTCTGTAGTATATAGCTATATAAGTAGCTAACAATATAAAAAAAAGAATAATACATACAGTGCTACTTTTAAAAAAAAAAATTTTTTTTTTAATTTTAAATTTAATTATTCAGTGCACAAACTTTGCGAGCGTGATGGTTATCGAAATTAAGAATACCCGTGTTTTTTTGTTTAACCTAGTTTAGAACAAAAATAAAAAAAATAACTGCATATGAACTTATTCATTAAAAATGTTTGGTTTGTACTGACCATACTGTCACCTGTCACTCGCTTCCTCGAACGGCGCGGTTGTTATCAACAGTACGATCAGCACAGCAATTTTTAATCAAGTTTACGGGATAACAAAAATAAGAGATAAAAGCAAAAAAAAAAATTTTTTTTTTTCGGTGTCTTTTAACGATACCTAATACGTTGTGAAAGTTTGTGCACTGAATAAAAAGTAACCCTGTACAAAATACCAATAAAATTCACATGGGTGAGAACCGCAAGAGAACGCTAAATAACGCATCAGCATGAAACGTACCTTAAATCACAGAGCAGAGTTAAGTGCATCCTTGCACTTCACATAGTTTCACGCTACGAATGGAATAAGCTTGTATTTCCACTGTAATTGTGATGCAGAGCTCACTGTGCACGTATAAAGATATTTCAAATGGTTAAATGTGTTACAACGCACACGTCTTCAAACCACTATGTATACTCCCAAGTAATGTAACGCATACTCACAAACAAAACTGTAATATTATAGGTAATAATAATAATAAAGCCTCTTTATTCCTTAATTACAATAAATTCATTATACAAATCATCTTATCAAATTCATTAAGCATGCATTAATTAAATCATTTTTTCAATCACGTTATTTACAACGTGTTAATGAATAAGCGCAAAACCTCATACACCCCAACTGAATTATAACAAAATAATTAGATTGATACAATAATTTCATTATTTTGTTAGTTAAAATTTAAAGTTATTCGCATTTTAAGTTTTGAGGCAAAAATGATTTATTATCATTTCAACACTGAAAGAAAGCGCTAACATACTCATGGATACATTTTTATAATCTTGTTTCGGTAGTAAGTAGGGTGAGTGTGCCCGTGCGGTGGGTTAACATCGGGTTCAGAAAATAAAAAATTTTGCAAACATATTATTTAAAATTTTGAAAAAAATTACCTATGTTGAAACCATGATAATTCGATTCTGCTCTCGATTCTAAACAAACTACTTTCTAGTTTTGCGTTAATTCATTAATACGTTGTATAAGTTCAATTTCATTACATTTCATTTAATTTAATAATTTAAACACACACACATTACACTTATAAAACATTAATGAATAATTAATTAATTAAGGACCCCTCTTTGGGTAATATAGGTACTCCACATTTTTTTTTGTAACTAGAAAAATTTTAAGGATGTAATGAAATGAAACTAAACAACTTTTCTTAAGGAACATAAACGAAAAAATAGTTCTGGAACTCATAGAAAATCTATCGGCTGTTCCGCACTTTTGTATGAAGGTCAAATTTTTCTTGTTTCCGACCCGTTATGGAAAGTTGTTTAATATCATCCCAAATGGCACATGTAGCATTATAAGAGACCACTTTTGGTGTAACTCGGAACTTATTGCGTTAATTAACACTTAATAGGGTTCAACCGAGAACTTAGAGCTGCTCATTACGCTTTAGTCTTTATAATAGCATTATAACGGATACTATTGTAACGGGATCAGAGTTAGAGCAGCTGTCAAAAATGCCTTCTTACAGCCTATATCGCATTGGTTGCTTAAGAGCATTATAGTGGCAGTAAAATATGATTATTGCTGTATAAAGGTTTAGAATTATACCACTGTAATGCTAGCATCTTAAAAGAGTCAATGTGAACTACTGTACAGCCAATAGAGTTAAAGTGGTGCACACGTAGAGTGATTTCACGCTTAAAGTTATATTAGTTCACCTCAACTCTGTTATTCAGCCTCTTTTTCAAAGCTGCTTAAAGGTGTTATATTAGCACTCGTGAACAACAAAGGTATTTCGAGATACTTTTGTAACTCAGAAATACATCATTTGGCAGTAAAGTGGTGTACACGTAGAGTGATTTAACGCTTAAAGTTCTATATTGGTTCACCTCAACTCTGTTATTAAGCCTCTTTTCAAAGCTGCTTAAAGGTGATATATTAGCACTCGTGAACACCAAAGGTATTCCGAGATACTCTTGTAACTCAGAAATACAGCATTTGGCAGTAAAGTGGTGTACACGTAGAGTGATTTAACGCTTAAGGTTCTATATTGGTTCACCTCAACTCTGTTATTAGCCTCTTTTTCAAAGCTGCTTAAAGGTGTTATATTAGCACTCGTGAACACCAAAGGTATTCCGAGATACTCTTGTGACTCAGAAATACAGCATTTGGCAGTAAAATGGCTACAGGAAATACCACTATATTGCTTTAGTCTGCATAATGACGTTTAAGTCGTTCACATGAATGGCTTAAGCGTTGATGTGAACCATAATAACACTAATATAAGCCGACAGGCTGCATATTGGTTCACTTGAACTCTTATTTACTGCAATAAGCGTAATAGAGGAACCGGTGTGTTCTCTTGTACAGCCATAGTCGTTAATTCAGGATTATAAGAGTTCACATAGGTTTCTTAAGAAAGCGCCATTTTGTTATAACTTTATAACCTAAACCATATGATAAATAAAATTATGGTGTTGTTTATGTTTTACTAACGATTTCTGCTTTTATTTACACGTAAAACACATATTTAAATAAAAAATTTAAAATTTGCTGTAAAACCATATAAACATTCACAATGAACTTGCATTCCCAAATGTTTTCACAGGCTAATATTATAAAAGTGTACTTAACTAGGTATTCACAAATTCTCAATAAAACTTCACTTCACGCCATTAATAACCAATACTCACGGAATTTATTTAAAGAATTTAACTCTACTAATAAAATAAATTCAGGTTTTTATGTACACACTCTGCTGATGCTCGAAGTATAATGTAGAACCTCAAGCGTTATTTAAGTATAGCATTAACCCCAATATAATGGCTTAGTCTGTATAACAGGACACTTGTACTCTGTTAAGCAGCTGATATAATGCCTTGTGGCCCATTATAATTCCAATATAATGCTACTATAATGCCTTTATGGAGAAATGTGAACTAAATTAGAACCTTAGGCTGTATAACTTGTGCCCAAATAAGAGTTATATCGGTGTTAACAGCGCTGTTAACACCGTTGTAACACCATCTTATACAGCCTTTAATTTCCGTGTACACCAAAAGTGGTCTCTTATGTGTCTACATGTGCCATTTGGGATTACAATAAATACACCCTTAACATGTTTCTAAATAAAAAATAGGGGTGTTTTTCTTCCTGAGTAGGTATAATAATAATTATTAGTTGCTTCTTTATTAGATGACTTCCTTTTAAGGACAAACAACTTCCTTCATTATTGATTGTACAGAACCCTTCTTAAAAGAACACCAAGCTCCAGTTCTATTAATTACGAGCTTTAACCCGCGACTTCGTCCGCATAAATTATATACCAGATTTTAAGTCAGATGATAAGCTATCAAACAAGAAAAGTTTCATCAAAATCGGTTCAGTAGTTTTTGCGTGATACTCGAACAAACAAACACCCAAACAAACAAACAAACAAACAAACAGACAGACAAAAAATCCAAAAATTGGTGATTTGGAATCAGGGACAGGTAAAAACCATATCGTAATTTTGTTTTTGTAAATATCTTCAATGTTCAGACACATTTCTGTTACAGTTTTATAATAGTTTAGATTAGGTACAACTACAACAACGGTATTAATTATAGTACCTACTCTGTGGTACAACATTTTATCAAAAATAAAAATGTCACATTATAGTGATTGAGCGAGTGAGCGTCGGTGGCGCGTTGTGGAGACGTATGGACTCCCAATAGTCATGATGACTAATTTTGAGAAACTATCTTATCATGTTCTTTCATATGTACTATTTAAGAAAAAATCTTATTTTTGCAGAAAACAAAGCTCTAATAGCGAAAATTTTACTTTCTTTCGAATCATTTTCAATTTCACGCCAAAACACTCGGTAGGTGTCATGGCGTCTGTTGTGACGTCACACCCTTGTAAAGACTTCGTGTTGTCAACAAACTGCATAGTCGTAGTCCAGTATTTAAGAACATTAATTAGTTATTTTGTGTTTTAAACATCTATAAATGGTGTGCGGTTCCTCTATGAAATAAAATAACACATCAATAAAAACTCCAAGCAAGTTATTTGTTTACGTTCCTGACAAGATAACAATGAGAAATAAGCGGCTAACTCTCACACGGGGAGACCCAGCAGCTATTATGTAGGTATATTCAAATTCTCCAATTTATTTATTACGAAATCAAAAGTAAGTATGTATTTTAGGCAGGCTAATTTTTCATAACCTAACCAGTTTCAGTCCTAAATTAGGTAGGTAATATGATTATTATTTTTCATATAGGTACCTACCTAACTACATGGAAGTTTGATGTCTCTATATTCTGCCGAACAAAAGTCTTGTTCCACGCAAGAAATGCTCCCAGAAAAGTCCAAAGTGCTAAGTAAATTTGAGCAGTTTGCCTTGCTTGATGAACCCATAAACCCATTGCGTGATTTAATTATTCAAAGGTGAACACAGGTTCATTGATTTACACTCTAACTAAACAAGCACGTTCATAGAAAGAACATGTCATACAAAATAACCAAATTGACACATTGCGGTCTGTCATTGTCAAGAACTTTATATGAGGTATTTTAAGCTTTTTGTTCGGAGTGAACTAGTATATTTCGACGATTTCCAGTGTAACATGCAGTTTGTAGGTACTGATCGCCTTTTCTACTGCTGATTTGACTTTCAAAAATCGCCTGAAGTATGATTTTTGAAAGACAAATCATCAGTAGAAAGATGCATATCTCCACAGTAATTTTGAAATATTCATTCACCTGCTGAACTCAGCGAATGAGATTCAAAAATCGCACTCCTGGCTCCATCACTAACATTTCTTTGTTTTCGTTTTCAACAATTTGGAGCATAGGATAGTTTCAAACTACAAATTATTGTTACGAGCGACGGGTTCCGGGATTGGAGTGAAACGCTAAGTCCAATTTTACAGAGTTTATTTGGGATACACTTACAAACGGTCCACCTCGCAGAGGTTCCCCTAAACGGTTCACTTCACCGGGTCCTCCTCGCAGGGATTTCCCGTGCACCACTTACTGTCACTGTTCGCAGTCCACTACGTCACACTACGTCACTACTGTGACGACACGACACGCGTCACGGCTATGACGTCACGACGTACGACACTATGACGTCAAGACGTACGACACTATGACGTCACGCACTACACTGACACTATGACGTCACGTACTACACCGACACTATGACGTCACGCACTACACTGACACTAGTCTACTCACTGTTCCACTCTTAGCACTTTTCTCTTCACTAGTACTTTTCCACCTTTACTTTTCTTCCTTTTGTTTCGCACTGTTCACTGTTTAACCAAGGACTGCCGCCAGTCGAAATTCGCCGCCCTTTTATATCCCGCAGAACATTCCGGAATACCCTTTTTTCGATCTTCTTTTCTTTACTCGATTGTTTTCCTCCAGATAGTTCTAACCCCGCGTTCCTTTTTCGAAACCGATCGAAGTCACGCCCACTTTTCTGGTTCTTTTCAAATATTCGAAATTTCGCCTCCTTTCTCGAAGTTCCTAGACACCCCTAGACCTTTTGGTCCCTTTTTAAATATTCCTTCTCTCTCTACCTTCTAGAACATTTCTAAAAACACAAACACAAAAATCTAGAAATATTTTTGGCGCGGATCGGATTCGAACCGTCACCCCCTAGCATGGGAGGCGGAACCTTAGA
The DNA here is from genome assembly GCA_922987775.1 of Agonopterix subpropinquella. NCBI lineage: Eukaryota > Metazoa > Arthropoda > Insecta > Lepidoptera > Depressariidae > Agonopterix > Agonopterix subpropinquella. The sequence continues at coordinate 2,380,987 of OV277696.1, read as the reverse complement.
CCGTAGGACCACGGCGATTGTTAATGAGCCGGCCGAATTTTCGAATGCCTTCTTTACGTTTGACGTTTGACAGCGGCCGTAACACTGCCCCTCCCTTAGTTCTGCTCGTCCCGAGCATCATTACTGCTGAAATATCGAGCCAACCGGTCAACGTGCACTAACTTCAACGGGCTCCCTGGCGGACGCCGGAATCGGTATTGGCCGACGTTCATCCTGGTCACTACCTCATATGGCCTTTTCCAACTTGATTGTAACTTCGGACGCTTCTCCTTCTTACGAGCAAACGGAATGCGCCTAAGCTGCTGATTGACTGGCGCTACGTCTTCTGTATTGTTCGCATGCTTCACCAGGTCTATTTTACCAATATGTGCGCCGTTCTTAGAGAGCGAGTTCTTCGCTATCACAGCCTGTGGCTTTGCCAGGTCCTTGCTGGAGTCTTCTACAACTTTCGATACGACATCCCCCTCAGCCTTCTGCTTCCTAGGAGGATTATCTCCACAGTGATCAACAACCTCCCCCTTCCCAATCGTCAGGTCCATATCTCCAACGTTAGGTATCAGGATCGGAGCAGAAGAAACTGGTCCAACAACTTTCCTCACCGGAATCCAACAATTCCCAGCTTCAACCTTTTCCATCACAGCACAGCTCCCATCGTTACTCTTGGGCAAAACAACAGGTACCAAGTTCTGTGATCCAGGCTCTAGAACCATTCTTCTCACATGGTAGACCTTTTCCGATGATCCACCTTTCATCGGAACCTCCTCTGTATTACATCGTAGCACTCCGTTCTTCATGTCTATGTTGCACTGGTGATTTTGTAAGAAATCCAAGCCAATGATGCAATCGTCCACTATCTCAGCTACAATTACCTCATGTTTGAAAAGAGTCTCACCGATCGTAATCGAAACTCCCAACTCCCCCTTAACTGGTATGCGCTGGCCGGTCGCAGTCGTTAACTGTAGTTTGGTTCGCTGCAGAAGTCGTTTCTCCTGATAACTTTCCATTTCGCTTATCAGTCGAGCATTGACCACCGTCCTCGAAGCTCCGGTATCCACAGCTAGTTGACAGATTCTACCATTGACCTCTCCTTCAACTAGCAGACTATCTCCGTCCGATATTTGCCTGACTCTAATGATTGGGTTTGCAACATAGCCGGCCAACGTCCTCCAGTTCTCCTGCTGCTCATCAGTCGAGACCCCTATGTCCCGACGACCTGTACGCTTCGGGCAGGAACTGCGAATATGCCCCCGTTCACCACACTCGTAGCACACATAACGACGGCCTGTGCGCCCCGGGCAGGAGCTGCGAATATGCCCTCGTTCACCACACTTGTAGCACACATAACGGCGGCCTGATCGGTTCGGACAGGAGCTACGAATATGCCCTTGTTCACCACACTTGTAGCATAAATAATTGTCACTTCGATTTCTCGGCGCTGACGCTCCAGTCACCACAATCTCCCTGCGTCGACCGGAACGAGGATCCTGACGTACAGCTTCCACTTCCAATGCATGAGCAACAGCGTCCCTGAGTGTAACATGGTGCCCAAGTCGCACTGCAGCTCGCACCTCCGGGTCCCGTATCCCATCCGTAAAGGTCTGCAGGAGCATGTCATCAATGACTGCCGGTGATGACCGAAAAGCCTTCCGCACAAGCTTCTCCACTTCCACGGACCATTGCTGCAGACTCTCGTTAGCATGTTGGTTACGTTCCTTCAACCGCGCCCGATACACGTGTTCCATATGCCCATCGCCGAATCTAGCCTCCAGAGCTCCAAAAAGATTGTCAAACGACAGGTTTCCTCCAGCACCCACGGCTTCTAGTACTGTGAGAGCCTGTCCCTGGAGTGCTAATATCAACGCAGGCTCCGCCTCTTCCTTGCCCCAGCCATTAACTTTCATCGCTGTCTCAAATTGTAGCTTGAAGGCGGGCCATGACGTCAGTCCATCGTAAACCGGAGTCTTGACGCCTTTTGGTTGCATGGGTGAGTCTAAAACAGCAGCGACACGGCTATGAGATTTGCTCTGTTCAACTTCTCGCAGGATCTTGGCGAACTCACCCTCCACGCGATCAAACCTCCCTTCGAACTCACTCTTCACACGATCCAGCCTCCCTTCTACGGCTTCGACTCTCTCCACTGCCTGCTGCAAGCCTTTCGTAATATCTTTATGAAGCGCCTCCTGCATCGTGCGCATTTGTTCCTCCATCATGTGTGCCTGCTTCTCCTGACGGCGAGCCTGCTCTTCCTTTATTGCGCGCAGTTCGTGAACCTGTTCCTCTTTCAGTGCGCGCAGCTGTTCCTCCTGCCGGCGAGCCTGCTCCTCCTGCCGGCGAGCCTGTTCCTCCTGGCGGCGAGCTGCCTGTTCCTCCTGACGGCGACCTTGTTCTTCCATCATGCAATGGATTTGATAGAGGAAATTTCCCGGGTTCCGCTCTGGAGTGCGCTGTACTTCACCCCCCTCAGGTCTTCTCTCCGGGGTTCGCTGCACCTCAGTTACAGGGGCCGCACCGTCGTGCCGCGCTTCCGACATGGCCCGGGTGGTGACTCCCTTTAACTCCTTTGGCACCAGCGGCATCTTACTCCAATCCCACTTCTGACACCAAATGTTACGAGCGACGGGTTCCGGGATTGGAGTGAAACGCTAAGTCCAATTTTACAGAGTTTATTTGGGATACACTTACAAACGGTCCACCTCGCAGAGGTTCCCCTAAACGGTTCACTTCACCGGGTCCTCCTCGCAGGGATTTCCCGTGCACCACTTACTGTCACTGTTCGCAGTCCACTACGTCACACTACGTCACTACTGTGACGACACGACACGCGTCACGGCTATGACGTCACGACGTACGACACTATGACGTCAAGACGTACGACACTATGACGTCACGCACTACACTGACACTATGACGTCACGTACTACACCGACACTATGACGTCACGCACTACACTGACACTAGTCTACTCACTGTTCCACTCTTAGCACTTTTCTCTTCACTAGTACTTTTCCACCTTTACTTTTCTTCCTTTTGTTTCGCACTGTTCACTGTTTAACCAAGGACTGCCGCCAGTCGAAATTCGCCGCCCTTTTATATCCCGCAGAACATTCCGGAATACCCTTTTTTCGATCTTCTTTTCTTTACTCGATTGTTTTCCTCCAGATAGTTCTAACCCCGCGTTCCTTTTTCGAAACCGATCGAAGTCACGCCCACTTTTCTGGTTCTTTTCAAATATTCGAAATTTCGCCTCCTTTCTCGAAGTTCCTAGACACACCTAGACCTTTTGGTCCCTTTTTAAATATTCCTTCTCTCTCTACCTTCTAGAACATTTCTAAAAACACAAACACAAAAATCTAGAAATATTTTTGGCGCGGATCGGATTCGAACCGTCACCCCCTAGCATGGGAGGCGGAACCTTAGACCGTAGGACCACGGCGATTGTTAATGAGCCGGCCGAATTTTCGAATGCCTTCTTTACGTTTGACGTTTGACAGCGGCCGTAACATTATTAATAAAATACTGGAGAAGACGAACGTTTCATTCAAACAAAATGACGTTTAGTTCAGTACACGACGATGTCGAAACAAAGGCGTGACGTCACTCGCTCTGATTGGTGTTTTACTTAAAATGGCGGATGGCTGATATTTCGTGTTTTTATTTTCTAAAAATATAATTAATCTCGCTTCAAATATTAAAATGAATACATTTCTTAGAATTTCTTCATTGTATAATATCATAATAATATAATTATTTCAGTGATCTTTGTTACTGTCATCAGCCTATTATGGGGGTCCGGGTTCGAATCCGCACGGACAACATGCCATGTACCAATGAGTTTTTCTAACTTATGTACGTAAAACCGACTGCTCTCAAACAGTGAAGGAAAACATTGTGAGGAAACCTGCATACATTGAAGAAGAAATTCTGATGTGTATGTGAAGTCTATCAACCCGCATTGGGCACGCGTGGTGAACTTAATGCCCAAACCCCCTCCTTGAGGGTAGGCCTGTGCCCTGCAGTGGGACGTTTATAGGCTGATTATGATGATTATAGAATAGAACAGAATATTTATTTTCAGGAATATGGTACAAAAATATGTTCACGAAAATTCAGTTTATCCAGCATATGCTGCCCTTAACGGCGTGAAAATATTAGTAATCAACAACTTTAAATCTTATTATTATATGTCTCGCTAACTCGCTATTGTCAAAACCGCGGACCAAGCGCGATATCGTTGATGACGTCACGGTACCCAATCTCAAGTATTCCAATCGGTAGTGTACGACATAACTGCGAATAGCGTTTTCATAAGCGGAGCGAATAGCGTTTTCATAAGCGGAGCGAATAGCGTTTTTATAAGCGGAGCGAATAGCGTTTTCATAAGCGGAGTGAATAGCGTTTTCATAGGCGGTGCGAATAGCGTTTTCGTAGGCGGAGCGACTAGCGTTTTCGTAGGCGGAGCGACTAGCGTTTCCATAGGCGGAGCGACTAGCGTTTTCATAGGCGGAGCGAATAGCGTTTTCATAAGCGGAGCGAATAGCGTTTTCACAAGCAGAGCGGGTAGCGTTTTCACAAGCTGAGCGAATAGCGTTTTCATAGGCGGAGCGAATAGCGTTTTCATAGGCGGAGCGACTAGCGTTTTCATAGGCGTAGCGACTAGCGTTTTCATAAGCGGAGCGAAAGGCGGAGCGACTAGCGTTTTCATAAGCGGAGCGAATAGCGTTTTCATAAGCGCAGCGAATAGCGTTTTCATAGGCGGAGTGAATAGCGTTTTCATAGGCGGAGCGACTAGCGTTTTCATAAGCGGAGCGAATAGCGTTTTCACAAGCGGAGCGGGTAGCGTTTTCATAAGCGGAGCGAATAGCGTTTTCATAGGCGGAGCGAATAGCGTTTTCATAGGCGGAGCGAATAGCGTTTTCATAGGCGGAGCGACTAGCGTTTTCATAAGCGGAGCGAATAGCGTTTTCATAGGCGGAGCGAATAGCGTTTTCATAGGCGGAGCGAATAGCGTTTTCATAGGCGGAGCGACTAGCGTTTTCATAAGCGGAGCGAATAGCGTTTTCATAAGCGGAGCGAATAGCGTTTTCATAAGCGGAGCGAATAGCGTTTTCATAGGCGGAGCGAATAGCGTTTTCATAGGCGGAGTGACTAGCGTTTTCATAGGCGGAGCGAATAGCGTTTTCATAAGCGGAGCGAATAGCGTTTTCACAAGCGGAGCGGGTAGCGTTTTCATAAGCGGAGCGAATAGCGTTTTCATAAGCGGAGCGAATAGCGTTTTCATAGGCGGAGCGAATAGAGTTTTCATAGGCAGAGGGACTAGCGTTTTCATAAGCGGAGCGAATAGCGTTTTCATAGGCGGAGCGAATAGCGTTTTCATAAGCGGAGCGAATAGCGTTTTCATAAGCGGAGCGAATAGCGTTTTAAAAAAAAATTACAAATGTGATGAGAAGAGCAAATCCAGTAGGACCAAAAACGACAGCACATTGTTGGGGTTGGGTTTAGTATCCTGCAGCACGAATCGGGGGGGGTCCCCACATGCAGCTTCACTTCATTGCCGCAGGATACTAATCTTTTTCCTACTTGGTTATTGCTAGTAATATGGTTTTTAGCAGGTATGTAGGTACTCGACTCGCAGTGTTTAATCATTGAAACTAACGAAAAAAAAAAAAAAAAATTGAACAATTTTAAGGTTAATCATTATCATTATAATTTCAAGAAAAAACAATAATTATAAGGTCAAAACACCAGAGCGCACGAAAGCAAACAACTTGCCCGCAAAATGTACTACTACGGACATATGAGGTGGGCGGGCGCCCGCCCGCCGTGCCGTATGGATACGATGACGTCACGCGCTACTCGCGAACACTGACGAGATTTAAAAAACCTGCGTCAACTTCCCACGCTTATAACTTCGGTAATATTGCACCGATCGATGTGAAATAAAAACTAAAATAATGTGTACTGTCTAGACTTTTATTCTACGTGCTTAAAAGTGTAATGTTGTAACCTTGTTATCTTCTCCATTATAAACAAATACACAAACACTAATCGATTAATTTCAAAATTTACAAATTATACAATGTCAAGTTAAATATTTATTAAAGTACATTATTATATGATGATAGTGATTGCTGATTTTCAATTTATTGAGATAATCAATTATTTGCTTACGCTCTATTCGTAATGTATGCGTTTATCATTACAATAAAACTTGTTTTTACTAATATTTCTTTCTTTTCTCCTAATTAATTCTTAGTACCTACAAAAAGACAAAATTACTTTGTACAATTTAATAAAGCCTAGTTAAGTAGTCAGGGTGGTTCTCAACATAACAAAGCTCGTAAAAAGCCTGTATTCAGTTGAAATTAAACATTTTGCGTAGGTCCCTGCGAAGGTAAGAATACTAAATTAAATCTTAAATTTCTGATTAGATGAAACAACGTAATGAAGAAAATAAATTCTCAGTCTTTTGAGAGATCACGTCAGAAATGAGGGTATTACCTCATCTGTCTATGCTCCTGGGAAGCATGTGGCAACACTGGGCCGAACCGGACGGCGCCGCGCACCGCAGCCCGCGCCCCTCTCATCGGACCAGCCTTCGGACCGGTCTGTTCGCCCGCCATCTTCCACGAGACAAGAGCTTTCAATCTCTCTATTAAATAAAGTACCAGTCTAGCATTCCATACAGTCCATTTATTGAAGGGAACCCCAAACACATCAGATCAGAGAACTAAAGAAGTTGAGATTACTCTGAATACTAGCAAGCTGATGCTCTATGACAGGACTTCCCAACCAGTGGGGCGCGCCCCCCTAGGGGGGCGTAGTGATATCGTAGGGGGGGCACAATGCGTTAACATTTTGAAAAGAAAAATCCAGTTAACCACGTAAATTCATTTTATTAATTAACTCAATCATTCGATTACTAATTCACCCATTCGTTTGTTGTTACTGACATGTTCAGGCTCAGCAGGTCTCGATAGCACCTTTCCAGCCGCGCTTGTTGCTAAAATTTCGATAATGCCCCCCCACTATACGTGCAAATATTACTTATTATACCAGGGAAGGCGTGACGCAAAAAAGGTTGGGAAACCCTGCTCTATGAGCTCTAGAGCTCCCCAACCAATGGGGAGTCAGAGTTCCAGAATGTATACCTCGCGGCACGAAACTCTAGCGTTCGAATGAGTGAATTTAGACGAAAATAGTGCATAGTGTCTTGTACATACAGTCAGCGCATTCAAGATCAGTACTAGAGATTCTTGCCGCGACTTATAGACCACTAAGGGTCAATTCACACATACCACAACCACACCACGTCGCAGCGACAAAATGTGGTCAAGCTGTGGTTACGTGTGAATAGTGTCGCAGTGGCTTTTTGCAGTTGCGTTGTGGTACCGACAAAATGTCGATGTGGTTGCGTTGTCGCTGTCGTTGCGATGTGGTAACCACGTGGTCATGTGCAGTGCGTGCGTGCTAGCGATGTGGTTGCAATGTGGTCGTATTACACAGGTGGTCGGTAACAACGGCAAAATGTGGTACGTTTAAATTGTAATATTCATTTTCAATACAAAATATACGCCCGAACACATGGCGTCGTTGTGGTGTGGTTGTGGTACGTGTGAATTGACACTAACTGGCAGGCGTAGTGTAAGACGCTCTTTGGCCAGCTGTACTGAGGACTTGAGAAATGTATTGGGGAGTGACTGGATGAGGATGGCCGAGGATAGAGTTTTGTGGCGCCTTGAGAGAGGCCCTATGTTCGGTAGTCGACGATGAGTGGCTGATGATAATGATGATAAAAATATAGTGGTTAAATGGCCAGTATCCGTCGTCTGCCAAAAGATATTTAAAGTTATGTTGATATAGGATGAAGAGCATCGGTGGCGCGTTGCGGAGAGCTGGACGCCCAATTATGGAGGTCCGGGTTCGAATCCGCAAGGAAAACATGCCATGTACCAATGAGTTTTTCTAACTTATGTACGTAATACCGACTGCTCTCAAACGGTGAAGGAAAACATCGTGAGGAAACCTGCATACACTGAAGAAGAAATTCTGATGTGTATGTGAAGTTTACCAATCCGCATTGGGCACGCGTGGTGGACTAATGCCCATACACCCTCCCCAAGGGTAGGCCTGTGCCCTACAGTGGGACGTTTATGGGCTAATAATGCCGACGACTTTTTAAGGGACTGTTAAGACCATCTAATTAGACAACTTTCTTTGAGGGACTAACATCAAAATTACGAAAAATACATCTGCTACATACATCTGCGTCAAGTAGATTTGCGGTTTTACATGAAACAGCAATTTTTTTTTGGTATTTTAGTGTTAGTATCATAATGGAACTTGTTCAGATTGATGGTCGGATCATCCTATTCCAAAAAACCATCAGCATAATTAGGAAAGACCACGTATATTTTAGAATAACAATCTTTCAGCATTATTCTTAAAAATATAAAGCTTTTCCTTGCATGCTTGCTAACTTTTTCAGAATATTCCATTACGATTACAAATCCCCTTGAGAAAGAAGTAACAATTTTAATCAGAAAATTTCTTTCAGTGTTATGAGCACTTTGTGAATTAAATTCGAAGTCACAGGTAACGATTTCACTTCGAAATTCCTTTTTTTTTATAATGGACTAATTTTGCATGGTTTGTGATCAGAAAACTTTGGTCAATTATAAAAATGGTTATTCTTAAAACAAAAATTTAGCTACACGGAATTTTTTCATGATTTATCAACGAAAGATTCAATACATTCCTCTTCTTTCGAGTTAGCATGAGCTATATACTTTATACATGATTCAATTCATAGCATAGCATAGCATAGCATATGCTCACGACTATATTCCCCGAGGGGGTAGTTAGAGATATTCTGAAACTTCAGAACATCCACGTTTCACTAGTAGTACCGAAACTCTGTCCAGTGTGACGGGGGGTGAGCCCGTCGCCACTTGTAATGAACAGTAGGTACAATACATGCCTCGAAATTGAAGCATGCAGGTTTCCTCACGATGTTTTCCTTCACTGAAATGTCAGTGGTGTTACAAATCGTACATAAATTCCGAAAAACTCATTGATACGAGTCGGCCTGGACGGGGATCGAACCATCGCCTCCTGCACGGCAGGCAAGGTTACTCGCCACTGGACCACCACGGCTGTTCAATTCATTCATTCACGAACATTGAGAAATTTATTTAGGTGAGTAACTTTGTAGAATATTCCAATTATACCGCCTAAATAAGTTAGAATATTTACAACATTAATTATGTAGAACTTAAGGCTAAACGCCTAAAAATTAAAAATTAAATTGATATTGGTACCGATTCTGTGCCACGACTTAACTAAATTTATTCCTGTCACTTTCTAAAATAAGATTCTATTGTATTTTTGTTTAATGGTGTTTCCTTGGTGGATTTTGCCAATATCTAGTTTAAAAAGAGCAATTAGTGCTTGACGTTGTACGGTAATGGATATGGCGATCTCAAAGCCCTGTTTTTATACAAAAACACACTCGAAACCGCCATAAAATGGCGGAGCCGCGTGGCTACCTAGATCGCGAGCCGAACGACAGACGTCCACTCGAGAGCCCTCTAGCCACGCGACTCTAAAATAAGATTAAGAAAAGAGACAGAAAACCAACAACTGACTTTAGTGCTGTCAAAGTGACGTTACACGCCCAAAAATGCCTTAAGGCTGGGTATTAGTAGAACCAGCCTCTTTTTCTAACAAGCAAACTTTCGCAATTAGCCATCCCGCTTCAATTGAAAGCAAGATCGCAAAAAAACACATTTTTCATCAATATCTTTTCTCTTGGGTGTTTGGGGAAAAATCCATCGGGTAGAAGCCCTGCTATAATTATTTACCTTTCAAATGATGTTATATTCAGAAGAAATGATGTAGGGTGATTCTTGTAAAACTGGTTATAAATCTGAAATCGAGCTTACTTTGCTCCTCTTTTCTATCGAGAAAATTTAATAGAATCGTGTTTTCAACGGTTAGATGCCCTGCAGAAAGAACGTATCTACACTGTTATGTGAACTATATATATTAAATGTAATAATTTGGTTATCAAAAATCGGTTCGAAAACAGACAAAATAGGTATGACCCTCTCTTAAATAAGATGGCGTAAATTATGATGGCATCTTATTTTGGGCGTGTAACGTCACTTTGACAGCACTAAAGTCAGTTGTTGGTTTTCTGTCTCTTTTCTTAATCTTATTTCAGAAAGTGACAGGAATAAATTTAGTTAAGTCGTGGCACAGTCCGAATCGGTACCATTGTAAGTTCAATTTACACAGGGTGTAACAAAACACCCTAAATTTGTTTAGACCATCAAACTGAACAACTTTCACTATGGATCCAACATCCAGAAAAAATAAATATGGTGTTTCATACAACGACGATTACGGCGACGTATCGATGTAGGGTCGCCATAGTTAGTACATTTTTATGAGTTTGATGGTCGTAACCCACCTTTTTAAATATTAATATGGAATCTGTTACTCCTTGTATATTTTCTTGCTTAGGTATGTACACAATGAACGTTTATCTTTTGGTTTTCTAGTGGATCGATAGATGGCGTTACGGTGTGTGCGAATAAAGGTCAAAATTTCAAAAAGTGTTTCTTTAAAATAATACGGAGGGAGAAGATGATCAAAAAGATGCCAACGCATCTTTTGATTGAATATTTCATTATTTACGAATCAATTTAATCGAAAACATGAAACTGTTTACGTCTGATATGGTTGTATGGGCTCGATCCCTTGGCCTTTAAAAAAAGTCAGGCACAGTCTTAACATGATTTTGACAGGATGTCGCCTACGTCTCTATGGAGCGATAAGCATGTCATCTGTCGAGTTTTTTAGGAACTAAAATTAAAAAAGAAAAGAAAAACGCTCATTCTTAAAGAATTATAGTAAAAGCTTAGTCTTGACCCGTATTTTTCTTGCCAATTCCCAGGGGCGTGCTACGTTAGGCCTAGTAAACTTCGACGTGTCTGACCTGAACAACGTCTGAAAGACTCCTTTGGTACTTTGGGAGTTAACATAAATACGTCAAAACTTTTATTTGTTCTGCAAATCTTTTGTAAGAAGGTTTTTAACAGCAAATAAATATTAATTTGGATTTTTGTTTGAGTACTTACAGAGTTTTTTTTTCATGTCTGTGACATGTATGAGACTTATACAGGGTGTAACAAAACACCTAGTAATATACAAAGGGGTAGTTTAGACTTTATACTATCAAACTTAAAAACTTTTAATATGAAGAAAACGGCGGGCGTAAAGATTTTTTTTTTAATCAGCCACCCATTTGAGTCGATAAGGTTGTGAAAAAGAAATTATTTAAATAGTTTTTACATTTTATGGGTTACATTTATTCAGTTTTGAATGAAACGGCAGATTTTTTTTTTCTCTTTTTTGTCTCCATTCCGTTAATTAATCAGTTTTATGGTTCTAACAAAATAAATAAATAATAAATAAATAACTCTCACAGGCACATACATTGCAATGATCCCAAATTAAACCTTAGGCTTTCTGTTATGGGAACTGTAATATACAACGGCACACACATATAACATTCATGACCGAACCGGGATTCAAACCCAGGAGTGCGATTTTTGAATCTCATACTTTGAACTCAGCAGTTGAAAATGTATGGAGATACGCAATTTTCTACTGCTGATTTGACTTTCAAAAATCGCACTCCTGGAGTATGATTTTTGAAAGTCAAAGCAGCAGTAGAAATATGCATATCTCCATTGTAATTTTGACATTTTCAACTGCTGAGCTCAGCGAATGAGATTCAAAAATAGCACTCAAGGACCCTGGCTTGGCAGTCAGACGTGGTAACCATTACACCAACCGAGTCGTCAAAAACACCCAAGTTTAAAAAGGTGTCATTTTAATATCACTTGGGTGTTTTGTTACACCCTGTATATAATTATGTCTATAAAACTGAACAACTATTGGAGTGAACATTGAATTTTAAGCAATAAACAGAATATAATAAGCTAATCTAAACATTCTTCTTCCGCTGAAGGTTTAATATAAATTTTCATGTCTAACTTTTAGAATAAATTATAAACAATTTAAAATAGCCAAACATCAGCGTAATAATCAAAATTCATTAAAACCCAAATACGAGTAAGTCTCTTATTTATTACCTAAATTGTTAAAATTTTCATTAATTTAAGTAAAGTTATAGGCGACACAGAATCATTTAAGCTGATGTTGAGTGTTTTGTTAAGGTCTAGCTACTAATTAATTAATGAGTTTAACGTGGTTAATTATAAAACAATGAGTTTTTCTAACTTTAAGTACATAATACCAACTGCTCTCAAACGGTGAAGAAAATATCGCGAGGAAACCTGCATAATAATATGCTGAAGAAGAAATTCCGATGCATATGTGAAGTCTACCAATCCGTATTGGGCACGCGTGGTGGACTAATGCCCATACCTACCTCCCTGCCTACCCACATGTTCCCTGCAGTGGGACTTATATAGGGTGTAACAAAACACCCTAGTAATACTTAAGGGGGTGCTTCAGACCATCAAACTGAACAACTTTCACTATGGAGCCAACATCGAAATCGCGAAAAAAAAATCCGCTCTTTCATACAAAACTGCAGTACCGTCTCGACTCAAATGTATGGGGTGGCAATTTTTTTTTTCTCGACTTTGGCTCCATATTGAAAGTTGTTCAGATTGATGGTTTGAAGCAACCCCCTTAAGTATTACTAGGGTGTTTTGTTACACCCTGTATAGGCAGTGATGATGATGACGTAATACATTTATTACTTCCAGTTGTCACAAGATAAGTTTTATTTAAAGGTAGATTGGGAGTCGCATGGCTAAAGGATTCATGCGCGGACGTGTTTCTCGCGCGTGTGCTAGGTGGCGACGTGGCTCTGCCATTTTATGGTACCTCAAGACGTGTTTTTGTACTAAAATAATCTTTAAAATCACTGAAATATCTACTACCTACCGATTTTTAAGTTTTTGGGGTGGTTAGAAGCTTTGCTACAACTCTCACTACTCATTTATATTTATAAGTATAGTTTGTTTTAGGATTTCAGGATGTTACAATGAGAATTTGCATCACTACATAGTCTATAATAAAGTCGCTTCCCGCTGTCTGTCTGTCCATATGTATGCTTAGATCTTAAAAACTACGCAACGGATTTTGATGCGTTTTTTTTTTAGATAGAGTAATTCAAGAGGAAGGTTTATATATTAGCATTGCAACCGTGCAAAGCCGGGGCGAGTCGCTAGTTTGTAATAAAGAAGATTGTCTCTCTTCATAGATAAATCAACCTTTGAATTTAATGTTTTGTTTTTGACGCAAAGTTTTTATCGCCTAATATTCATCTTTTTGTTAAATACCGCTGAAGACTGTCCGTTTCAAGCATTAATATTTAGCAAGCATTTTACGACAAAGCTGACGAAGTGATAAAGGCTATTTACCGCGAACCTGCTCCTTAAGAGGGCCATTTATTTACAAGCCTAAAACCGTTGACAAAAGCATCGCATATTCATGACCTGATCCATTGTTGCCTTTATGAATAAAAGTAGGAAATTTATTCCTAATAGATATGGAAATTTGGGAATTTTGGAAAAGTTTTCTGTTGGGATTTAATGGTGCTTCGATGATCATTTTGTTTCTTAGCTAGCCCTTTTTGATATTTTAGGTTTTGAACTCAAACAACGTTTTAAACAAGCTTGAGCGCAACATTTTAGGTGCAAAATTTACGAAATACAAAGTCCAGCGCTCCTCAAAATGGTATAGCAGACGTAGGCCTTAGGTAGGGTTTATACAGAAGAGACGCGTGACGGTGGCGGGTAGTCAAAGTAACACCAATATAAACCTTATATTATCTTCTTATCGTGTGGGCAGAGCCCTAGTGTCAGAGTTTTTTCAGACCGCCTTTCGGCCTCTGACGTGGTTTTTATGTAACGACTACTACCACTAGAGATAGTAGCCGGGACCAACGGCTTAACGTGCCATCCGAAGCACGGAATCACTTTTCTTTTCAGACAATCAGGTGATTCAGCCTGCAATGTCCTAACCAACTGGGGAAAAACGCACTAAGTGACATATCACTAGGTGTCCCCCGTGGGAATCGCACCCATGACCTCCGTATCGAGAGCCAATGCTCTTAACCATTAGACCACGGAGGCAGAACCTTATATTATGTAGCATAGTGTCGTTTTTTGACGTAAAGAAAAATCGCGCCCCCGCCACCAGGCGCTACGTCGCCTGGAGGCGCGGGCGGGCGTAATACTCCAAACGACTCTATGCTACGTACTATAAGGTTTATATTGCCGCACCCCGCCCGCGAAATGTCCGCGCCACGTCACTTCTGTTCAAACAGCCCCTTAAATTAGCTTAGCTAAAGTGATACTAGACAGGACATATCGCATATTAGTCGCGTGCATCCGGAGAGGTAGACCAAAATAGAATGGGTTTTACATGATGGATGCCGAAGTTAGCCAAGACCCAAGAGGAGCGATGGAGTGATGAGTTGAATGCCTTCCTGCTGGGTTGGCTTGGTTAGGGAGTTACATTGGGGACTTAAGGGGGGGGGGAAACTTGACTTTGCCAGCTAGGCTAACTTATGTGTTTCCGTAACTTGCGTGCTTAATCCTCATACTCATTTTAACGTATTAAGATGACGTCAGACGTCAAATATAAGGTCAAGGCGATACTCCTAATCAAAGGCATTAACGAACTTTAATGTTGCAATACCATAAATTGTTCATAAATTGAAGGTACTCAGAGTAAAGCATGTTCAAACAGTACGGACATTAACTGTAACAGAAACGTCAGGATTATAACATCGACCCACATAAAATTGCCAGTAAAATAATGTGGTTTAAGTTATAAGTGAATTGTTCATAATTTGTTTATAAAAAGACGTGTTGGTTTAGTAAGACACAGCAAAAAAGTAAAAAATAAAAAAAAATAAAAAAATAGTTAAGCTACATAGTTAATGAGCTTTCTTCTTGGAGAGGGCGGGTGCTTTGATCCCAGCCTAAAACATATTTGTATCATTGATATTTTAGGAACTTATCTACAAATTGCGAATCATCAAACTATACATGTTTTGACGTCCGATAAACATTTGCTGATTTGACTAGTAGGAAACTCGCGGATTGTCAGGTTTATGAAACAGACTCTATATAAATAGTATAAGCTGGCTATGCATTAAAAGTAGCTGCGGGCGCACTACCTGGACAAAGTATGGTTACTGCTAGGAAATGTTAATGAACAATTGTTAGCTTCATTTAAAATTCTCTAGAATTCAGTGAGTGATTTAGAATGATTTAATAACATTTTCATAGATGGCAACACCAGCGAAAACTATACGGAAAACGTGACTGCGCGCCTTAACTTTTATAATCTGTGGTTGTGGCTTTATTTTTATAATCTGTGGTTGTTCACTTTCGATTTGGAAATTGTAACGGAATCTCCTTGTTGCTGTTGAAATTGAGTAATACAAAGATAAATTGATACAGAAGTCTTATTTGAACAAAGTATCCCTTAATCAGTGATCTGTGGGTGGTCAAGCTTTCAATTCAGAAGCGCGAAGTAATCTGCGCCCGTGGAAAAGTCACCAGGTGAAGAAGAATTAAGGTCAGATCGTTTTGTTATCCATATTTTACCAGTGTCTTATTCCTGGCGATAATATTCAAATATTACAGTGTTAAAACTATTAACTGTCGTGACTATAGTGAGTGAACAAAATAATTTAAGAATTTAAAGTAGAAAACAAACAGTTATTTTCAAGTATTGTTTAAAAAGCAGTTCAGGCTAAGATAAAATTTAATGAAGTGATAAAATTATGATTTCTACGTTATTGTGCATGATTGTAATACATAATTTCAACGAATGAAAATAATTAATGTGTTAGCTAAATTTTATGTACAGCTTTTAAATCATTAGACATCGTATTATTCATATTATTCGATACAAATTGTTTTGGCCTAGATACCATTCTTTTTTTATTTATTTTTTTAAATCAAACAAATAAAATAATCAAGCACGATGGGTAAATCGCGACGTCGCAAAAGGCGTAACAGTTATGAAAGTGATAATTCTGATCCACCACAAAAATTATCTAAAAAGACTAGGCGAAGTAACAAAAAATTTCGACCATTGCACCCGGAAATTATTTTGAATCAAGGAAATGACTCACAGTTTTCTACTTGCTCGTGGGAAACTGAGACTATCAATCAAACCACAGTTCATCAGGTACCCACATGTTCAGGGCTAAATCAAAATATTCAAGTACCTGTATCTACATCAGCAGAAACTGAGACTGTCAAGCAAAGCACAGTTCCTCAAGTACCCACAAGCTCAGTGCAAAATCAAAATCCCCAAGTACTTATCCCCACATCAGCAATTAACTTTGAAAATAGTATTTTAAATAATGAAGTGGTTCTACCTATTGCAGTAAACCAAAGTGATATAGTCACAGGGACACCAGTTACATGCCCAGTAGTTAAACAATCTCAAAATACGAATTATTCTCAAATGCCGAATGCTAATTTTTGGGCTCAAAATAATTTTCCCGTATCATTTAGCGTAGTGCCAGAGTTTGATCCTAACGATAATAGTCAGACAATAGAAAGTTGGATTAATAAAGTCAACGAGTGTGCACAGATTTATTCTTGGAATGACCGTCAAATTTGCCACTACGCTTTGCCAAAGCTGAGCGGCCTAGCCAAAAAGTGGTATCAGGGATTACCATCAGTACTTTTCACATGGACAGAATGGGAGCTTAAGCTAGCGTTCCCATCTAACGAAAATTACGGTGATCTTTTGACGTCCATGTTAAAAGTCCGATGCAAATTTGGTCAGCCTTTGGAAAATTATTACTATGATAAAATGGCTATGATAAATAAGTGTGAAATAACTGGGGCTAAAGCAGTTGGATGCCTCGTTCATGGTATCGATGATAAATTCGTTAGGATGGGAGCTGGTTCGTGTATGTTTGTCGAGCCTGAACAGCTTTTAAACTATTTTCGCACTGTTTCACAGCATGAATTCAACGTGTCTTCCGTACCAAGAAATAAAAATGTGATCACAAATAGACCACCTAACAGACTAAATTATTACGATTCTCCGAGAAATAATAGTTCAGATATGAATCCACAGCAATTGCGTTGCTTTAATTGCAACGAGTTGGGTCACATAAGTATCAAATGTAATAAGCCAATAAAAAGATGTACGTTCTGTTTCAAGTTAGGTCACGAAACTAAAGATTGCCGTAGAAGATTGAATATTAATGATGACACCAAGAAAGTACCAGAGGGTAATCAGAATAGAACGGTTTTATACGTAAATGATCAAAGCAAAGAAAATGATAAATTCCATAAAGTTGTGAAGGTTAATGGGGTGGAAAAACAGAGCTATATTGATTTAGGAAGTAGATGCACACTTATGCGAGAGCACGATGCAAAACAAGTAATAGGAGAATGGGAAACGTGTGAATCACCAATTTTACAAGGATTCGGAAATTCTACAGTAAAGCCTTTAGGTAAAAAGATTGTGACACTAGAAATAGGGAACATTAAAGCGGAAATTGAAGTTTTGATTGTACCAGACCAATTTTTGCAAACACCCATGCTCATTGGTCATACCTTTACCGAAAATCCTAATGTGATTATACACAAGACAAAAGATGAATTAGTTTTTATAAATTCACCGGAACTAGAAGAAGAAAATTCAAAAGTTAAATTAGTTGCTGAAAATGATACACACATTCCTCCTCAATCCACACAGCCTGTTGATGTGATCGCAGAAAATAACTATACTGGGGGATTATTTATTCAATATAGTCATAGGAATGTTCTCAACAAAGAATACATTATTCTTCCTGGCATTTATAAATTTGAATCAGGGAAAGGTTATTTGATGGTGTCAAATTTATCGGACATGAAATTTGATATGGTGAAGGATGAATTGCTAACTAGAGGTCACAAATATATGGAAGTGGATACTGAATATATAGGTATAACTCATGAAACAAAAAATTTTGAAAAACTACCTCTTGATGATCTTAAAATCGGTACAAATTTGAAAAATGATGAAAAGGATGAATTTTATTCCTTATTAGACAAATATAGAGATTGTTTTGCGATGAATTTGAGCGAGTTGGGTAAAACCCATTTGACGGAGATGCACATTACTTTAGCAGATCACACACCTGTGGTGTACAATCCTTACAGGATGTCACAAGTTGAGCGTGATCAGCTTTCTAAAAT
This sequence comes from Agonopterix subpropinquella, assembly GCA_922987775.1. Taxonomy (NCBI): domain Eukaryota; kingdom Metazoa; phylum Arthropoda; class Insecta; order Lepidoptera; family Depressariidae; genus Agonopterix; species Agonopterix subpropinquella. Next base: position 2,362,721 of record OV277696.1, on the reverse strand, counting down.
CATTGATGATTTACTGTCCAATAATATTATCAGTGAAAGTACGTCTTCCTATGCGAGCCCTGTCATATTAGTCAAAAAGAAAAATGGCGATAAACGCATGTGCATTGACTACAGGGCATTGAATAGGAAGACGCTCAAAGACAAGTACCCTCTACCGCGTATTGAGGATCAACTGGATAGTTTAGGGGGCAATCATTATTTTACCAGTCTTGACTTGGCATCTGGATACTACCAGGTGCCCATGCATGAATCCAGCAGATATCTTACAGCATTTGTTACTCCAGACGGTTTATTCGAATTTAACCGAATGCCGTTTGGGTTGACAAATGCTCCCAGTGTCTTCCAAAGGACAATTAACACAATGCTTAGAGGATTTGGCAGAAATCTTGCACTTGCATACATGGACGACTTATTGGTGCCATCAACAACGATTCCCGAGGGACTCGAGAAGTTGGAAAAGGTTTTCCAGCTCATTCAATCCGCCAAACTCACACCGAATCTCAAAAAATGTCATTTTTTTCAAACCAAAGTCAACTATTTGGGATATGAGATCAGTGCTGAGGGTGTGAGACCTGGGTTATGTAAAATACGAGCAGTTGAAGAGTTTCCGTTACCAAAGAACGTGCATGAAGTTCGGCAGTTTGTTGGACTTGCAAGTTATTTTAGACGATTTATTGAGAACTTTTCGGTAATTGCGAGGCCTTTGACTGTACTTACTAAGAAAAACATGGAATGGACTTTCGGTGAATCTCAGGTTGCAGCGTTCAATGAACTGAAAGAGAAATTAACGAGCCGACCAGTTCTGGCGTTATACGATCCAATGGCAGAACTTGAGATTCATACCGACGCGAGTAAAGTGGGCATTGGCGCTATTTTGATGCAACGTAATAGGTTTGATAAATTACAACCTATTGCGTATTTTAGCCGCCAGACCACCACGGACGAGAGTAAACTCCACTCATACGAGTTAAAAACTCTCGCCGTGGTTAGCGCTTTGGATAGGTTCAGAGTATACGTCTTAGGAAAAGCGTTCAAAGTAGTAACAGATTGTGCTGCGATTCGAAGTACTATGACAAAAAGAGATTTGATTCCAAGAGTCGCTCGCTGGTACATCCGTATGCAAGAATATGATTTTACCGTCGAGCATAGGGATGGTACAAAAATGGCTCATGTAGATGCCCTGTCGCGCAACCCTGCCTCATCCGTACCTCAAAAGCTAGGAGAGGTTATCGAGGTATTAAAGGTTGACGATGATGTATGGCTGCAGACAGTTCAGGAGCAAGACTCGGAAATACAACGCATAATGAACATTTTAAATGATCCAGACACTAAGGATGTTGTGGAAGTTCATAAAAACTACACTGTGAAGAACGGTCGATTATACCGGATGATAGACAAGAATGGTGAAGTCAATTTAAGATGGGTAGTGCCTAAAACCGTGAGATGGCAGATAGTTCGCATGAATCATGATGATGCTGGACATCTAGGATTTGATAAGACTTACGAAAAAATAAGCCATGTATATTGGTTTAAGAAGATGAGGCGTTTCATAAAGAAATATTGTCAATCATGCTTGAACTGTGCACACAATAAGTTGCCGGCAGGACCCAAAGAGGGATTGCTTCACCCTATCCCTAAAGTAAGCAAACCATTTGATACACTGCATACAGACCATTGTGGCCCATTTCCCTTAAGCAAAAAGAAAAATTGTCACATTCTCTGCATAATCGATGCCTTCACAAAGTTTATTTACATTAAACCTGTTAAAAATCTCAAGAGTAGTACCACTATTCAAGTGTTTACAGAATATTTTTCACTATTTGGAGTTCCCAGACGGTTGATTTCAGATAGAGGGACTAGCTTCACCAGCAAAGAGTTTGCCGACTTTATCAATGATAAAGGTGTAAAGCATATCTTGAATGCAGTCGCTACTCCCCGGGCCAATGGCCAGATTGAAAGATATAATCGCACAATAGTAGACTCTTTGACCGCTGCAAATCATAATAAACCGGATAATGTATGGGATCAGGCTCTGCCACAGGTACAGTGGTCAATCAATAATACAATTAATAAGACTACTGGTTGTACTCCCGCGGAAGCTCTTTTCGGTGTTCGTACAACCGGTAGTTCAGATGGGTTTATGAATCAAGTTGTAGCGGAGTCACAACAGCCTCGAAATCTTGATCTTATACGCGCTAACGTAGAACAACGTATAACCGACAGCCAATCAAAACAAAAAGAGCGGTTTGATCGAACGCGTAAAAACCCAACCCGTTATAATGTCGGAGACTTAGTGAGGTTAGAGAAGGATATACGTACCGATCCAGGGCAAAGTAGAAAATTGTTGCCAAAGTGTAGTGGTCCATATAGAATTTCAAAAGTATTGGATAATGACCGATATGAGGTGGAAGATACCCCTATTACGAAGAAGTCCGGTGTTAAAATTTATAAAGGGACTCACGCGATAGATAAATTACATCCATGGCTTGTTTTCAGTAACGATGTGATGTCTAGTGATTCTGAGTAGATAGTAAAAAAAAAAAAGACAAAAAAGTAAAAATATGTATAAAAATAACTATCGTAAGACTATGAGTATGAGTATTCTGATTGGTGATTGTTGTGTTACAGTTATTTGTAAATAAAATTAAAAAAAGGAAGTAAAACAAAAAAAGACATGTAAAAATATGTATATTCTACTAAAATAATACTGAAGTTAATCGGATTTAATGAAAAAGAGATAATAATAATATTATTATTGTGATAATTATTTGCAAAACTTGAAATAGCTAGTAGCCTAAATTATGTATAATAATTATGTTGGTTGATCGAAAGCAATGTATTTATTGAAATAGGTTTATTTACTTAGTTACACTATTGAGAAAGTAAAAGAAGGATGAAATAAAATGGATTGTTATTGAAAGAAAGTTTATATAATTTACAATATTATTTTAGTGATCAATAAAAGAGTTAAAGAGTGAATTATGAGTGACAATATTTATTATTCTTATCTGAAGTGAAGTATTACCTAATTAACAAAAGTAGTGAATGATACAGCGATTAAATTTTGAACAAAATGTTTGAGTCAAATTATTGTTATAGCGAGTCGCCCCGAATTGATTAGTTATTTTAGTGGCGATGTAGTCATTTAAGAGTGAGTCATATCAAGCTAATTGCTGGTATATGATGTATTTTTGTGAGTAATGACTTTAGCGTTTAAGAGTGAGTCGCCCAAACTGGACGATGTAGTGTTAAGAGTGAGTCGCCCTAACTGGACGATGTAGTGTTAAGAGTGAGTCGCCCAAACTGGACGATGTAGTATTAAGAGTGAGTCGCCCAAACTGGACGATGTAGTGTTAAGAGTGAGTCGCCCAAACTGGACGATGTAGAATTAAGAGTGAGTCATCTGTAAGCGAATGCTGAAAGATGATGTAGAATTAAGTGCAATTAGTGATTATTACGGTTATGCCAAGTGTTAGCTACATTGAAATTTAAAAAAGTTTAATGTGTATATAGAAATTAAGGTACCTATTACTAGTACGAATGAAATAAACGCGAGGTCGCGTTTTGCGTCAGGATTAGCCGAGTGTTAGCTTCATTTAAAATTCTCTAGAATTCAGTGAGTGATTTAGAATGATTTAATAACATTTTCATAGATGGCAACACCAGCGAAAACTATACGGAAAACGTGACTGCGCGCCTTAACTTTTATAATCTGTGGTTGTGGCTTTATTTTTATAATCTGTGGTTGTTCACTTTCGATTTGGAAATTGTAACGGAATCTCCTTGTTGCTGTTGAAATTGAGTAATACAAAGATAAATTGATGCAGAAGTCTTATTTGAACAAAGTATCCCTTAATCAGTGATCTGTGGGTGGTCAAGCTTTCACAATGATGCTGTATTTAGAATATCCCTGACTACTCCCTAGTAAGAAAATGTTTGTGCAACTATAAGACAAATTCCATCCATCCCGCGGGTAATATTTGTTAGGAGAAGATGTTAGCGGGGGGCGGGTGGTATAGGTAGTGGTGACCGGAAGTACGTGCCGCTCATAGCTACCTACCAATATGTCTCCCCCAACGTCTTTATCCCACGGGACGGTTAACATTATCTACAGGGTGAAATTGATATCATTATTCATTAGCATCCTTTTAAACTAAGAGTCTACCCATCAAACTCAACAACTTTTCCTAGGGGAGCAAACCGATATCGAAGCAAAAAAAAATCAGATGTTCTATACTAAACTGCGGTGCCTACTCGACTAAAATGTATGCAACAGCTGTTTTTTTTTTGCTCCGATCGGTTTGCTCCCATAGTGAAAGTTTTTCAGTTTGATGGGTAGACCCTTAGTCAATATACTATTACCTATTCTGTGCCTTAGTTTAAAAGGATGCTAATGATATCAATTTCACCCTGTATATAGGGTCCTTCCACTTTTTTTAAGGGGATGGTCAGACTGGCAAACTGAACAACTTTCTCTATGGGAACAACATTGAAATAGCGAAAAAATAAATCAGCTCGTCCATACAAAACTGCAAACCTACTCGAGCGAAACGTATAGGACAGCTGATTTTTTTTCACGATTCGATGTTGGTCCCATAGAGAAAGTTGTTCAGTTTGATGGTCTGATCAACCCCTTAAAAAACTGTCAGCATATTAAGAAAGACCCTATATACCAGTTTATTAATAACCGGCTTGGAGGAAAAAAGAAGGAAGTATTTACTTCCATTAGAATGTTCAATTTTGTTTAGAAGGATTCTCCCCCAAAAGAAGATGAATAAATTAGGTTAAGATTTTAATAAGAGCCTTGGAAATGGATTTGACTTGGAATAACATGACCTTTTTTAGGGTTCCGTACCCAAAGGGTGAAAACGGGACCCTATTACTAAGCCTACGTTGTCCGTCCGTCCGTCTGTCCGTCCGTCCGTCTGTCCTACCTATTTAGGGCTGTAACTTTTGAACCGTAATAGCTAGATAGTTGAAATTTTCTCAGATTATGCGTTATTACGGCGGATTTGTTAACAAATAATAATAATGTCAAAAAGTTAAAAATTAAGGGGGGTTCTCAACAAGAAACTTGTTTTTATCAACGTTTTTTCTTCACGCTCTATCGTAAAAACAGTAATACATACAATCGTCAAACTTAGTGTGAGTATAGAGCAAACTCTACAGAATAACAACAAATACTAAAAACTGGCCAAGTGTGAGTCGGTCTTACACTAAAGGTCCCATACAAAAAAAGTTTTTTTTTCTATGTTAATAATGTTTTGTTCTGTGGTGGTGTGGTACGGAACCCTCGTTGCGCGAGTAGCTCGACTCGCACTTAACTGGTTATATTGACTACTCTATGTTTACGTTCAAATACAGAACATAATTATATTTCTAACCTAACTTAAGCCTTCATCCCAGATAATGGTCGTCGGCGCCCGGGTCGTCCTAAGAAGAGGTGGCCGCATGATCTGGATGCTTTTGACGACAAGTGACCTGAGCTTGCCCAGGATAGAGATGGTTGGAAGATTGAAGGGGAGGCCTTTGCCCAGCAGTGGGATAAAACAGGCTAGAAAAAAAAAACCTTCATTCGCTATCGCTTCCGCTTTTGGTCTCAATTCATCACTTACACCAGCATCTAATAAACCCACTTCTCTTTATGGCCAATTTTTACTTTTATATCGTTTCTCTCAACGAAATTAAATTACTTAGGATCTCGTATGTGTCCCTTTATGTAGGCAGCAGCAGCCTATATTACATGCTTATTGACATACATATCCATTGTATATCAATTTGTCTACGTGGGGTAATAAATCAAGCTTCTATTTTCCCCTAAAATCATTTCATAATAAAAAACACGTGGAATTCATGGCTTGATATTGCTGAAAATATGATAAAAGTTATCAACATTAATAACTTAAATGTATGCATGTAGCATTCTTAGAATGTAACGCATTTAAGTGTAAACTTATATATTATGCGTTGCAAATTTTAATTAGTTCTTCAGATTGTCATACCTATGGTCCATAGTAAAAGTCGTTCAGTTTGATGATCGGTGCTTCAGACCATCAAACAGAACAACTTTTAATATGGACCGATATTGAAACTGCGAATTTTTTTTTTCTTGATTCGATATCGATCCCATACTAAAAGTTGTCAAGTTTGATGGTCTGAAGCACCTCTTTAATAGGCCAGTCATTTTACGGAGTTTTGTTAGGCGGGGTAGGGAATAATTATTAATAGGACTTTTAAACTGTTAACCGGCACCATTTAGTGACAAAAATACTATCCTAAACCATATTTAAAAAAAAATTGCTACGCAACATAGAAATCAACATTGTGTCCCAGAAGGCTTTTAAATTAATAATATTAATACTAATGCACTCATTTCAATTAGATTTAACAATATACATTATTTTTGAGCAATAAAATAGCATTATAATTTTAAAAATGAGGTATATTTACTAGAAAATACTAATGTATTTTTCAAAACCTTTTAAGTAGATAAAAATATTTACACCAATTTTGAAGTATGTATAATGGGAAAGCCTTAAATATGTGCAAAAAAAAAATTATCATCAGGCTTTTTAGAACAAGATAATATCTAAATAAATCACAAAAATAAAGCAGTCAGCACAAGCGTCGTCAAATACAAAGATATAAAAACAGTCAAAAATCAGCAACAAGCTTCGTCAGAACAATAAAATACATGCTCAGTCAAATAACCCGCCCCTTGTCGATCCTGGCGCAAAGGAGCCCATAATGCTCGCAGCGTTGCCACGTTGAATAGCTAAGGCTAGCCTCTGCACCAGAAACGACCCGGAACGGGGGTCACAATTACGCTCCCTCAGTCGACGGCCTACCTCCGCAATGAAGGTCTTAGCCTCGGCTCCCCAAACCCCCGTGGTCTCAACAGCGACAGGAACAAAAAGATAATCGGTCACCAGGGCCGAGTACGTGTCCCACTTCCTGACGGCAGCCAGCTCCGCGGCTGCTCCAGGCGTCCGCGACGTGCGACTAAGGTAGCTGGCGGCGAAAGTGCTGGCGCACGTTGCATCCCATAAAAGGCACTTGCCTTTCTGCCAGGGCACCAAAGTCAAGCCATCCGGCCTCCTGCCATCGGCACGGCTGAGACCAGGCGGCTCAAGTACGCACGGGACGTTGGCAGATACGAGAGCCCTCCTGACGATATCATTCAGGGCATGGTGGCGAGGAAACCTCCCCGAGCAGCGACGGCAACTCAAAGCGTGGTGCCCATTGGCCTCCACCATGGAACCGCAGATGCATCTATGTGGTTCGCACACCTTGCAGCCCAAGCGGAGACCCACTGCCATACGCAGCGAGTCGGTGTCGAGATGGGTGCCCATATGGGGTGAAGGCACCGCATGCAACCACGCCCCCGATTCAGGTTGCGATACCGCCTTAAGTCTCGCCAAGTCCGGCCTGGAAGCTTCACCCATAAGGCGGCCGAGAGCAAACTTCGCACCGAGGTCATCCCAACATCGCAGCACTCGCGGATCCTCAGGCGCGCCCGCACCCAGGCCCAGAGCCTCCCAAGCTGACAACGCATCTACCGCAAAAGGAATGCTCAAATGATTACCATCAAAACGTAAAATTTTAGTTATTCTAAAATTGTTACTGTTGCTGACGTGATTTTATTTTATTTTTGTACATTTTAAATCTCAAATTGAAAAAAAAATTCAATTATTGATTAGTCCCGGCTCAAACCGAAAATGTCTGGGCTATAAGTATGTAAGACATTTAATTTTACACCCTGTTTTAATTATGTCACACTGACGTGACGGATAGTGAGTAGTAGTCGTCACAATAAACGAAAAGTGCATCGCAATATCATCTACAAAACAATACATCCAACATAAAGACCGATAAATTTTAAATTTAAACCATGCAGAATACAACATAAACAACGTAACATTATTTACATGAAAACAATGGGGTCCATTCAAAATTCTCCATCGAGATCGCTTTAAAGCAAATAACATTATAATTTAATATACTGCCTGCATTAAGTATTGTTTAACGTTTTAATTTAATGCTCAGTTAATAATGCCAGTTGTTTACGGTTAACGATAATAAGCTTGGCTTTATAATAGAGGAGATTAAACGTTTAGCTGCCCGTACATTTTATTCGAGTCCTATTTTTTTAGAGAATTGTTATGATCCTATGCATTGTGCAAACAAAGAATGTTAGTATGCAAAGTTTGTACATAAACTATGCAGCTGAAATGCCCCGAAAGGGATTATAGTCGTAAATTTTATGCATAAACTTCACGACCATAATCCCTTTCGGGGTGGTAAGACGCGTAGCGTACAACAATATTTTGAAATACTTACCATCTTCCCTTCCAATATACAGGGTGAAATTGATATCATTGGCATCCTTTTAAACTAAGAGTCTACCCATCAAACTGAACAACTTTTACTATGGGAGCAAACCGATCGGAGCAACTAAAAAATCTGCTGTTCCATAATAAAATGCCCTACTCGACTCAAATGTTGCGTGAATGTTTTCGTTCTAATGTCAACTTTATTACAATGAAGTACGGACCGAAACAGTGGCGATATATCGAACATCTAAAGTCCGGGTACAGGGCCAGAGACTAGCGGAAATGAGACAGGATTGGCGAATACTCTACCGACAAGAGTGTAGCTCTTAAATAAGATGATGATGATGACTAACCATTTTTAATATAAATTAGGAATTCAATTCTGAACACGTCGAGAAATGCTCTATAATAGGATCGGATAGGAGAGCCCTTGAAATACTGAAATGCTCTATAGTGGGATGGGGTAGGAGACCCTTGAAATAATGAGTGAGTCAGTATTTATCCAACGTGGCCTTTGATCATTTTCCTCTAAAATGTCATGCCTTATTAAATAGCATTTGAAAACGATTGGAAAATCGCAAGGGAACAATAATTGCGTGCTCGTCAACACCTAATGTCAAATTTTGACAAATGTGTGGATTTGCAAAGGGGTTCTGTTGGCTGGCAATCAATCACAGGCCGGGTACTTTGGGGGAATGAAAGATTTTGATTGTTATTGGACCCACCGCTAAAACTAGAAACAAACGTTTGGATCTAAACTCATGACCAATAATACAATGTACTAATGCGGATTTTTCCGCCTGACCACCACTAAGCTCATTTTTGATTGCATACAAAAAAAAAGCACTGTTTAACCCCGCCCTGTTGATGAATAGACCAAGAATGAATAGTTTCCAAACAATAAATTATGCGGAAAATTATGCGTTTTTTTTTAAGTGATCAGGCGGGAAAGTCCGCTATAGTACTTAATATACTTAGAATAGAATTATAGAATAGAAATTTTTTGTCATATTGTTACAGAACATTCAGAACGTTACTAGGTATCTAATTCATGAATTAAGTTTTAAATCAGCGCGACTCTGGAAGCGCCACGTGGGAAAAGGCTCCTTAAAACATACTAATAACCTTATCATAATATTCTAGATGTATTATTGTAATATTTTATTGTTTGTTTTATAGACAGCCCGGTAGCACAGTCGGTAGTGAACCTGCCTGCTGTGCCGAGGGTCGCGGGTTCGAATCCCGTAAGGGACAAATATTTGTATGATGAATATGAATATTTGTATCCGAGTCATTGGTGTTTGTATCTATATAAGTATTATATATCGTTGTCTAGTGATCATAATACAAGTCCAGGCTAGATTCTGGTCAGCGGCGGACTAAGCCCGTCGGAGGCCCGGGGCGGCAAAACTAAATGAGGCCCCCCGGTCTTTCCAGAAATTGATATCTACAATTCTTTCGAGCCGTGGCAAAAACTTAACATCGGAGCCCCTTCCTTCCATGGTCATAGGTAGCAAGTATTTTGTCCCAGGGAGATCCAGAACCTACAACATGGAGCGAGCGAAGCGAGCCCGAGATTCGTACAATGTAAAATCTAGCGAGCAAAGTAAAGTCGAGATTTTACAGCAATATGAAAATATATAGGACCGAAAACCAAGAGCGAGCGATGCGAGCTCGAGATTTCACTGAATTCTGGAGCGAGCGAAGCTATGTGAGTTCGAGATTTTACTGCAAGATAATGAGATCAGTGGATTAAGATTAAAATCCTGGAGCGAGCGAAGCGAGCTCGGGATTTTTTACGACCTAAAATCTGGAACGAACAAAGTAAGCTCAAGATTTAACTATACTATGAAAAGACATACCATCCAAAACCTAGAGCGAGCGAATTGAGCTCGAAATTTCACTGAATTCTGGAGCAAGCGAAGTGAGCTCAAGATCTTAGTGCAATGTGTCTAGCCAGGAGCGAGCGAAGCGAGCTCGAAATTTTGCTTCATTATACCTCAATTCTTTTTCAGCTCATGCCGAAATCGAGGCGATTGATGTATTAAACAAATAGCTGAAATGAGCTTATGCTTATAATAACTCGATTGTAGAGCTCATCTTGAAATAGAGTAGTTAGGTGAGTGAGTACATTGGTGTATAAAATAAAACCGGAGCGAACGAATAAAGTTCTATAATTATGACTGGGTTGTAGCAAGAACTCAGTCTCAAAGCACAAAAAGCTATCAAAAAAGTCAAGCGAGCGAAGTAAGCTCAAATTTTTGAAATACATTCTAATTCCAACCACATTGACTTTTCAAGAAGCGAGCTCATAATTATACTAACTGCATAACAACTTGAAAAAGATTGAGCGAGCGAAGCGAGCTCGCAAATTCGCAATATTTTTTACTCTATTTCTTTCTTTGACTTTCAATGTCTAACGTACGGGGCCTCCAGATTCAAACTGCAGTCCCAGTACCGGAGGCCCGGGCCTGAGAGCGAGCGAAGCGAACTGATAATTATGCTAACTGCATAACAAATTAAAAAAGATTGAGCGAGCTCGCAAATTCGCAATATTTTTGACTCTATTTCTTTCTTTGACTTTCAATGAGTAACGTACGGGGCCTTCAACTTCAAACTGCAGTCCCAGAATCTGTTCCTGAGGCCCGTGCCTCCAACTCCAACCAAACTGTGTCTTTACTTACTATTTAAACGTCATTATTTGGGATTCTCTTCTCGAGATTCGGAGGCCCCCCAGGACTGGGGGCCCGGGGCGGACCGCCCCTCCGCCCCCCCCCCTTAGTCCGCCAGTGATTCTGGTACTTTAAATGTGACTAGATAATTTGTGTGACATTGTCCAAGATATTTAATAAGTCGTCATTTGCTGTCATGTTATTCATATATTAATAAACTAATTTGAATTTGAAATTCACCCTTTTTGTGGCAGCATCTCTTTTAGCATATCTTTCAACACACAAGCTATTCACCATTCATAAACTGAACGCAATAGAACTTAGCTGCCTCCTTTAGATGGTACTCGTCTCCAAAGCCACGCAGGACCTTTGGACCTCAATCGATCTTCCCCCAATTCGATTCCCAAACGACTCGTACATCATTGCGATTAATTTTTTTTTCATCGAGAACTGAAATGATATTTGACAGGCAATACGTTAGGAAATTTGAATTCGAAATGGGTGGAAAATTGATGTTTGATTTAGGTACAATCAGATTGGATATGAATTGTATGTTCCATTTTGTCAAATGCCGTCTAGTAATGGTAATTTGAATTAATACTTCCAATGTAAGTGGTGGAGACATTGTGTTTTCTACTTCATATCTTCTTCTTTTCTTCTTCTTATGTCTGCTGGAAAGTCTTACCAACTAATGAGGAAAGGTTTCTCATTATGGTTAGCCATTAAAAATAGATAATAAATAGCCACCTACATAATTCCATTAAGAGGGCTATCGGAGTCCAGTGGCGCCCTCATCACATTAATAAAGATTTTTCAATAAAGAAAGCCTAAATTAAAAAAGTTTAATAGAATACTTTTATAGGTTTTTAAAGGTCGAAAATACACATTTTGAAAAAAGAAATAATAAAAACCGGTCAAGTGCGAGTCGAGCTACTCGCGCACCGACGGTTTCGTACCACACTACCACAGAACACAACATTATTAACTTAGAAAAAAAACTTTTTTTGTACGGGACCTTTATTTAGTGCAAGAACGACTCATACTTGGCCAGTTTTTAGTATTTGTTGTTATTTTGTAGTGTTTGCTCTATAATTACACTAAGTTTGACGATTGTATGTATTACCGTTTTTACGATAGAGCGTGAAGAAAAAACGTTGATAAAAACAAGTTTCTTGTTGAGAACCCCCCCTTAATTTTTAACTTTTTGACATTTTTATTATTTGTTAACAAATCCGCCGTAATAACGCACATACTGTGAAAATTTTAACTATCTAGCTCTTACAGTTCAAAAGTTACAGCCCTAAATAGGTAGGACAGACGGACGGACGGACAGACGGACAGACGGATAGACGGACGGACGGACGGACGGACGGACGGACGGACAACGTAGGCTTAGTAATAGGGTCCCGTTTTCACCCTTTGGGTACGGAACCCTAAAAAAATGACCCCTTTTGTTTTTATTCGCAACTGTCTAAAAGTGGAATGTTTAGAACCTTTAAAAGTATTGTATAGCAATGGCTTGAAGGCTTAAGTAGTTTGTCAATTGAGCACTTTTCTAATTTAGGCTTTCTTTATTGAGAAATCTTTATTAATGTGATGAGGGCGCCACTGGACTCCGATAGCCCTCTTAAAAAAAAAACTATACAGGGTGTAACAATACACCCTAGTAATACTTAAGGGGGTGCTTCAGACCATCAAAATGAACATCTTACACTATGGAGCCAACATCCACAAAAAATAAAATAATCTGCTGTCCCATACAACTTTGCAGTACCGTCTCTACTAAAATATATGGGACAGCAGATTCTTTTTATTTTTTCCCGATGTTGGCTCCATAATGAAAGTTGTTCAGTTCGATTATCTAAACCAGCCCCTCAAGTATTACTAGGGTGTTTTGTTACACCTTGTATATTAACACAGAGTAGGTACTATATCCACCAGCTATAGCAAACCTTCTGTTTGCTACAAACATCAATTATATTTTTTTTAGCTGGCAGCTGCTTTTGATTCAATAATTTATATTGTATTTTTTAGATACATACATACATAAGCTCACGCCATTGTCCCAAGGGGGTAGGCAGAGACCACAGATCGCCACACGCTACGACTCTGACACACTTCTCTAGCCTCATTGACATTCATACATCTTTTCATGCACTTCCGTCGATTGAGGGTGCTACGCACTTGTCCTTTTCGGAAAAGATCATTGATTTGATCGTGGTATGTTTTCCTCGGACGGCCTCTCCCAACACTTGTATTTTTTACCACCTCGAAAATAATTGTAGTCGCCTGTCACATCTTTAAAAGGTAACCACACAAAAGGTGAGGGTGTAAAAAGTGTGGAACAGCAGATTTTTAATCGCGATTTCAATGTTGGTTCCATGTTAAAAGTTGTTAAGGTTGATATTCTAAAACACCCTATAATAATGTAACACATTCAAATTTACACCCTGAACCTGCAAGTTTACCTCCACTAATCCCCACTGGGCCCACGTGGTGGAGTATGGCCCACTCCTTCTCACCTTTTTTCGTGAGAGGAGGTCTTTGCCCTGCCTACAGTGTGATCCTATAAAATATTACTTAACTTTCTTTATTTGCAAACTTATGTAGCTAAGTAACTATTTCTAATCTACAGTTAAAATCAGTTATAACTAGTGATCGGTAACTATTGTGCAATTCGTGGCAAACTGGGGGCGACAATTGTAACATTATCATTGGTTTAGAATTACAATGTTATCATTATAGTTTTCTTTTAGTTTTTTTCTACTAGGGCCCCAAATTAGATTTATTTTCACGTTCCTTATTGTTTTAATTTTTCCTGTTTGTGAAAGGCAAAGGGAACTAACCCATACAGCCATGTGCAGTCAAGACCACGTCAAACTTGAGATTTGAAGTGCGATATTGTTTTTTATACGAACGGCATAAGAACAGTATAAAGATCAAGGTGTCGAACTTGACGTGTTCTTGACTGTACTGTATATATGTATCATATTGGTAATTTCATAATATAATTGAAATGGCACACCGATTAGAACATGACTTGTAACAATAATAATAAGAACTCAGGCCACAAAAAACTCGCTTATTAGTATTACCAACCCTGAAAATGCCGCGAATCGCATAATAGTTACCGATCTATAGTTATAACTTATAGTTTAAGTCAGAAAGTCAATGTAAAATCATTCTCTAACTTTGCCTTCAAATACTACTAACAAACGACGCTTACATAAATCTTTTACTCAAAAACATATCACAGAAACTACAGTAACTAAAACTCAAAGTGAACTGTGACTAACAACTAACGTTACAGAGGTCGTGACTTCGATTCCCCGGTCAAATGGCACGGGTTCCAACTCCGACTCAATTATTCCGATTGATACGGAATGTCACAACGGTTAAAGTTTAACTAATGCTTGATTCAATTCTAACCAGTCGATGGATAGATAGCGAAATAGCGCTGAATCTATTACTAATGGCACAAAAAAGATACTAGTATTATTAGACTGAAACTCTCTGGATACTGGCAAATATACATTTTAATAGACTTTTCCTCAATAAAACAAACACAATATGTATGCTACGCTATGTTTTTTTCCTCAATTATTATATAAAACTATCGGATCGGCGTATGCGACTCGTGCGAAGCGCGGGGAGAAGGTGACAGCTGTCAGTATTGACAGCTTCCGGGTGTAGGCAAAGGGGTGACCCATAGAGCACGCAGGGGGAGGGGAGGTCTGCCAAAAACCACATTTCCGCTAACAGTATGTAGTAGGTGCTCCATACCTACATATCGGCCGTTCCCTGCCCCTCGCTAAATTCAGTTACTGCGCTTCACCCCGCACTTCGAGGGTAACTTTAGGACAGCAGAGCTATTAATATCTGTAATTACATTCAGCCTTATAATTACGGAACAACTAGTCTTGTTTGGGGTTCACACTTGACTATTTGTCATGATTTTTGACATTCCAAATTAGACTCTAAAGTAACGGAATAAAATGCAAAGTGGCGTATTTCATGCTACCTCGTCCCCCGCAAAAAGTGTCAGAAAAGTTTTTAGTAGAATAACACGCGTAACCCGTCCATATTTAAATGGTCTCTGTAGTCAGCACACGCGCAGTTACGATCACAATATGCGTAAATAGAGGGAAAGCTTCGCACAATCGCGCTAATTGACAATCTATGGGGGGGAGAGACTGGGCGTGACGTGATTATTTTGTGCGTTTCTGGCCCTCAGAGACAAAACTTTTAGAAGCACACAAAATGATCACGTCACGCGCGCGCCTAATTTCTACCATAGATTGTCAACTAGCGTGATTGTTGGAAGCTCTCTCTCCGTGTGGTATTTATTCATGTGGTCTCGATCGCACGCGCACCAACGCCATCTTGATTTAATCACAGTCAAGCATAGTGAATTCGTCGTATGGTCTTAGTTCTTATGGGGTGTGTTAATGGGCTTTTCAAGATTCTTCTTTCGTGTGAAAAGGCCTAGTGTAAATTGGTGGAGGCAAGTTAGTGGTCTGAAAAATGTTTAACATGCTTTCAGGCCGGAGATGCTTGAGATAATAATACTTCTAAAACAATCCAAAGATCTACCAAGAACCATCCTAATATTGACAGGACCTTTTGCTTAACTTCGTGAGATCGTTTTTAATACACTTCCGTATTGAAAAACCATGCCATCAAGTGCCATGCCAACAAGATATTATTTGTACATCGTCAGAAAACCTGAACATCTAGAATGCAAATGGCAAATCCACCTAACTTACCACAACTGTTATTGTGTTTAATCAATCAAATATACTTTATTTTACCCCAAAACATAAACAGTATAATACAGTGAAAAAAATACAAGAGGCACAAAATAAGGCGGTCTTATCGCTAAGAAGCGATTTCTTCCAGACAACCTTAGGGTAAAGGAAACGGTGAACGAAGAAAAGTGAAGAAAAATGGTCAGAAATATCAGTAAATAAAAAACAAGATGCAAGTATACAAAGTAAACCTATCATAAAAACATCTCCATACAGTAGAGCCGAATCCTAAAGTTACGTATGACGTATGTCAATTTGGCATTACTAGTGATGATTTTCTGGCATTTCAAATGATATTAATATTAGGAAACAATTTTTTTAGTTTAGAGTTATGATAATGTATATCTTTTGTTTGTAATTAATTAGGGAGATATGGTATTATTGATTTGAAAAGATGACGACGTAACAAGGTGAGGTTGAGCTGTCATACGTAACTTTAGGATTCGGCTCTACTGTAGTTCTTCAAAACCATTGCAATAGACAGAACTACACGTCATGCACGAACTCGTCGAATTGAGGACGTACTTACGAAGTGTCAAATTAAATGTAAGTACCCGCCCCTAGTCCTGAACGGCGAGCGTGCATGCAATGACTTTATAAGCGTTGAAACGTCGTTCGGCGACACCTTTAGTATTATGGGAACCCTGTTCTGGTGAAATTCTCGTTTTATACTTAGGGATTTTGTAGACAGAAGGCGGTCACACAGAAGCGTCACGAAGAATTTTAAAAAGTGTGATTCAAGTGTGATTTTTTTTTATTCATAATGGGTTTGCGCTTGGCTTCAACTCACCTGATGGAAAGTGTAGATGAAGCCGAGGATGTAGCGCGCTCGCCCAGAAATAGCCTATTTACTCTTCTTTTAAAAATATCCTGATTGTATTTGCTTGGGAAAACAGACGCAGGGAGAGAGTTCAAAACCTTACCGGTTTTCATTATAAAAGAGGATGCGAACCTATTTGTGGAGATTGTTGGAATTTTGACAACGTATGGATGCAGTCTCGCACTACATCTTGTCGTACGATGATGGAAGGGGGATGGTGGAATCAGGTCATGTAACTCCTGGGCACATTCGCCGAAGTGTAGCCGACAGAATACCGACAGACAAGCGACCAATCGTCGATGCTCCAGACTATGTAACTTAGTCTCGACGAGTACATCGTTGTCGATGAGTCTCATGGCTCACGCTCAACTGAGTCCAGTGCGTCAAGTTGGATTTTCGCAGAGCCGTCCCAGAGGTGACTGCAGTACTCCATGCAAGATCGCACCTGGGCTTTGTAGAGAGTAAGTAAAAAATCGTTTTAGCTAATTTTTTTAGACCTCATGTAAGTAAGTAATCTTGTTCAGGATACCAAGTTTCTTGGCTGCGGTTTTAGCTTTAGACTCAATCGAGCGGCCGAAGTTCAGGTCCGGCGTGAGTTCAAGACCCAACAACTCTAGACTTTCGGAAATCGGAATGGAGACACCCTGGAAAGTAGGAGACACATTAGGACGTGACCTTTTTGCGGAAAACAAACAGTGATGCGCTGTGTTCAATTATGAGCTTTTTCAAAGTGTTAAACTCTTATTTCAAGGTTTTACACAGCAGTGAGACATAAGATGAAAATAAATATTTTGTTTTTGATGGCACAAGACCAACCAGTATTCATGTTAAAAGTTGGCAAGTTTCGCGCTGTTGGACGTTTTGCTGCTTAGACCTTCTGATCGTGAGGCACTCTTCTGTATTTCCTAAAACAGTCTACCAGGGTTTGCTGCCCACCCGATAAGAATAACACAGTGTGATTGCGGCAAACCTATCCAGTCGATGGATCTTTTACTGAAATGTCCATTGTGCCCGAACAACTGCACGAGAGATTACATAAATTAAGCTGCACCTGACGCTATCAGGCTTGCCAAATACCCAGCTAGTAAAATATAAAATCACTGAAGAACCATTGACACGAAAATAAAAAGAATGTTAATCTATGTTTTACAAATTGCGCTGAATAATTCGGCGTTGAGCACTAAAAGCGCTAATTTGTCAATTGGCTCAAGCTCTGTTCAAAACTCGAAACAGAATCCTCGATAATAGTATAAGTAACGGTAGTAAAACTAACGCGATCGCTTATATTTATTTTATTTTATTTATTAGATACTCAAACAAGTCACAATCAATTTTATAACTTATAGTAACTCGAATGAAATATTTTAAGTCTAGACTGTGACTCATATATTTATTTCATTGATATGACCGTGGGGTCTAATTTTGTAACTAACCGATTATACCTAACGGTATCAAATCGACATGGTGTTTTTTGACAGTTGTTCGTAATTTTGTTGCTAAATCGATTTCAGACATTGGATCGATATGATGATCAGAGATACACAATCTACATAAAAATTTGTCAGAATAGTCAAAAATTCAAAAAAAAAAATTCAAAAATTTTTTATTCAAAATAATATCATATAGATAGCTTTTTGACGTCATTTTTTGACTCTACCACCGCGTCGGAAGGTGTTCCGTTGAGAGAAGATGCGGCCAGAAACTCTACAACACACATCTTTTAAACAAAACAAAATGTACAAAGTACAATTAAAATACAATATTGCATTACATAGTGTAAAATTGTCAAGACCAGACATTTTGGTCATTCAAATAATCATCGAGTTTATAGTAACCTTTTTTACAGAGGACTTGTTTAACATGAGACTTAAACTTTTTGTCTGGTAAGTTTAGAATATCCTCTGGTATCTTATTATAAAAGCGTATACAGTGCCCCATGAAAGTTACAAATAAGTTACAGATTTTTATTCGTTATAATCGGAAGCTAAACCTGCAATACAATATACAATAGGCCTGCTGGATCTCTTCACTATAGTTGTGAATTCAACTTAAGAGGGCTATCGGAGTCCAGTGGCGCCCTCATCACATTAATAAAGATTTTTCAATAAAGAAAGCCTAAATTAAAAAAGTGCCCAATTGACAAACTACAAAAGCCTTCAAGCCATTGTTATACAATACTTTTATAGGTTCTAAACATTCCACTTTTAGACAGTTTCGAATAAAAACAAAACTGGCCGTTTTTTTTTCTTTTTTCATGTTTCGACCTTTAAAAAAACCTATAAAAGTATTCTATGAAAATAGCTTGAAGGCTTTTGTAGTTTGTCAATTGAGCACTTTTTTAATTTAGCCTTTTTTATTGATAAATCTTTATTAATGTGATGAGGGCGCCACTGGACTCCAATAGCCCTCTTAATGATAAAATACTATCGATTCTACATAAACAAATCCAACACTACTAAACATCTTCCTGGAAATTATCACACTATACCAATAGAAGAACCTGAATCTAGTCTAGATTTGTGTTACTAGGTTCCTATGTATTGAAAAAGAAAAATGTTTTTAAACGAAACATGTATAAGCACAAAATATTCGTATTTCTCAGATCAATAGATACCAACTTGGCCGTTGATAGTCAAAAATTACGAGGAGAGCAAATGTAACTCCCAGATCCTGCACTAAAAGGAATGTTGAACATTTGAACAATGGGATGGGTCTAGAATTATTAATGGCTAATTAAGGAGTCCTTCAAATCAACGCGTGCTACGAGCTCGGTCAAACTTTGTGCTCGAATAATTTGCTGTAAAGATCCGAGGCTCCTACGGAATTTCAATCGTGGGGTAACTCTACCGTACCTTTCTTTGAGTAGGTACATAGATCAAACACGACGGACGGTAGGTAAAATATCATATTATTCCGCAATTTATATAGAAATAAAATCTATGTATGTATTTCCCAGGTAAAAAGTTACATCAAAGTAAAATGAATGAAATTACGCTAACATTTCAAACGAGAAAAATAAGCCAAAACAATTTGCTAGTCGTTATTGTCATTTTTATTTTGACGAAACATCAGATATACTTGAAATACGTAATGAGATGAGAGATCTAGTGCGCGCCGGAACCAACTTTTTAACCGACTTCAAAAAAGGAGGAGGTTTTTGTACTTCAAATAAATCCGCTTTAGATCCAATCAAAGGGTAAAGGCAGACCTAGGAGGACATGTAGCTTTAAAATGTTCTATTGCTTCGGAACCGGTCAAAACTACTCCGATTTTCATGATTTTTTTTTAAAACTTCTGTAATCGAAAATACTACAACCTTTATACTTTAAAAATTGACGCTCTCAGTCAAGTAAAAAGTTGTAACTCAAAAAATACTAATTTTAAGAAAAAATGTAAGAACAGGACATTCTCTTCGCATTGAGGCAATTTTAATTGAGATTGGCTCACGAATAAACCTTGATGAGCGCGGTCCATACAAACGAAGTTTGATTATATTTTGAATATTAACCAAATAAATTTAATGATTTTTTTTTACACAATCTAGAAACTAATATCCTTGTCTGTGGTTTATCAGATTTCCGTTATGTTATATAGTTTCAAAGTAAAGGTGGACTTCCGATGCCAGCGGCCGATGCGACTAACGCGCGCGTCTGACGCGAGGTTCTGTCATATTTGACAGAACCTCGCGTCAGACGCGCACGGCCGACGACAGACCTCACTTCCGAGGTCAGCGACTGACGCGTGCCTATTGTGCAGAGTGTTATCACTTTAGGGTATTTTCCCCGAAATTTAGGGTATGTTTTTATGTTTTGGTGTTTAAACAAAAACATAAAAACACAAACAAATAAAAACCAATTCATATTTTAATAAAGAATATTTGATTGATTGATAGATTGATAGGTTTAGAGAATATATGAATGCATTTTTTTACAGGATTTTTGATTAAATACATTTTTAAGAGTAATTATAATTAGACAGGGATGCGTTGCGTCCCCTTGGCTTTTAAACCTATATAATATGGATCGCTGTCTAGCTAATAATTATGTAGGCAACTTATTCATCAAAATCCCTCTGATTTTCCGAAAAAAATTAATAAGTTTCAAGTGGCTCGATAGATGGTGTTATCGCAACGCGGATGAGCGACCTTGCAGATAATAAAATACAAATAAAAAATAGTGAAAATTAAGCAAATTTTCGGTAAAAACTTCGTAATAGGTCTGGCAAACATTCTTGTTCTGCGTGACGTCAGAGAATAGCCGCGCGCGGCCGCGGCCGACGCGATAGACATCGGCCGGGCGCGTCTGACGCGCGCGTCAGTCGCTGGCATCGGAAGCGGCGCCATACGTTTTCGTAGTAACTAGTATGGCCGCATCGGCCGTCGGCCGCGAGCCGCGCGCGTCAGACGCGTCGGCCGCTAGCATCGAAAGTCCACCTTTACACTGGCTCAAAGATTTCTATAAAAAAAAAGCGTCAATTTTTTAACTGTAAAGGTTTTAAATTAATTAAATAAATTAAATTTTAAATTACCTTCATTTAAAAAAAAATATATCGAAATCGGAGTAGTTTTGACGGGTTCCGAAGAAAAAACCTTCAGGAACTCTACTATTTAGAAAAAATTTAGAACGTCACCATAAAATTAACGTTTTTATTTCTAACGAGCTTTTACCCGCGACTTCGTCCGCATAAATTATACACCAGATTTTAAGTCAGATGATAAGCTATCAAACAAAAAAAGTTTCATCAAAATCGGTTCAGTAGTTTTTGCGTGATACTCGAACAAACATACACCCAAACAAACAAACAAACAAACAAACAAACAAACGAACAAACAAACAAACAAACGAACAAACAAACAAACAAACAAACAAACAAACAAACAGACAGACAAAAAATCCAAAAATTGGTGATTTGGAATCAGGGACATCTAAAATCATATCGTAATCTTTTTTTTTGTAAATATCTTCAATGTACAGACACACTTCTGTTACAGTTTTATAATAGTTTAGATTTTGAAGTCGTGGTTCCATCCACACTGTTTGCCTTTGTTCTACATAATAAGTTCTTCACTGGGCCCTGATGAGGTGATTGTAGTGTATTGTGGTGACTAGACAATAAACAAAACGTAATATACAGGGTGAAATTGATATCATTAGCATCCTTTGAAACTAAGAGTCTACCTATCAAACTAAACAACTTTCACAATAGGAGCAAACCGATCGGAGTAAAAAAGTTATCAGCTGTTCCATACTAAACTGCAATGCCTACCTACTCGACTCGAATGTATGCAACAGCAGTTTTTTTTGCTCCGATCCATTTGCTCCCATACTGAAAGTTGTTAAGTTTGATGGGTATACTCTTACTTTAAAAGGATGCTAATGATATCCATTTCACCCTGTAGATAAAAATATCCTTCACTAGGGTACAAAATTATCGTAATTCACCGTACAAAATATTTGCCCCTTCTGGGATTAAAACCAGACTGTGTACATCAGTCAAGTTTACTACCAATTGAGATATCGGGGCCTGAACTATTGGCTATGTGCACGACACTAGCGCCACACTAGCGCGGCGTACTGACAGAACTTTTTCGGACAGCCGTGAATTATTTAACACTATTATAGTACTGTAAAAACTGTACTGTGTTTGTTCGAGGATTCTGCCAAAACTACTGAACCGATTTACATAAAACTTTTTATATTTAAAAACTTATTATTAGTCTTAAAAGCAAGCTTATATTTTATTCCGGTACGATGACGGGAGCGGAAGCCACGGACACAATCAAATTTGTATCGGAATTCCCATACAGATTTTACCTCAGTTTTAACACCTTTGGGGGATTAAAATGCGACAAGCCTTTTTAAGTGAGCATCAAGATGCCAATAGAAACTTCCATGCCAAATTTTAAGTTTGTAGTCTTGACAGTTTTGGAGATTTCGTGTTAAGTTAGTGTGCGGATTTGCATAGATTCAAGCATATTTTCACAGCTTGTCCGGGAAAAGTACAAATTTCTGCCACCCCGGGCGCTGCGATCGACTTGACAGTTCCCAACACCCACTTTGCACTTAGCCACAGTTCAGTTCTACATATAAGCTGATGATGATCTGTAACTATAACAGATTTCTTTCATAAACGTCAGTAAAACGTTTGAGCAATCTTTCAAAACGGCTCTAACGGCTGTCAAGAGTTTGTGGCGTGGTCACACTACTTGTCCGGCCGTGAAGATGGAGTCACTACTTCGCGGGGGACACTGCGGGGCGAAGGAGGTGGCGGCGCAACCTGCAGGCAGTCGGCCTGCGCCTGCGACCGACACTCACCAAAGCCACTCAGCGAGGACGCACGTCGCTTCGCGCTCCCGTGCTTACCGCTTCCGCTATCGATCTCATATTTCTAATAATCATTGTTTAATTTCGAGTCAATCTTTCTGTAATCTTTCGTATCATTCTACTTTCATCTTCAAAACGCTTTCATACTTTCTATCTACTCTTGTTTCTTTCTTATTGCATTAAATTGCTGTTAAACGTAGAATTGGTGTTATTTATTTAGTCATCCAATTCTATATTGGTGACCTTAGTCAATCGCGTCGTGTTTCAACCGCGCCGCGACCAGAACCGTCGTGTAAGGAGTCTCAAGAATGAACGAAGGCAGTGGAGAACCATTTCAAGATGCAAACGGGGGAGATGCCGGCAGCAGCGGAAACAACGGCAGCCATCTTGACGAAGCCCCAAAATATTTCGTGGACCGCGTGGCCGTTCGATTGCCGCCATTTTGGGCAGATGATCCCGAAGTCTGGTTCTCGCAAGTGGAGGCACAGTTCGCCCTATCCCAAATCACCCAGGATCAGACGAAATATAACCAGGTAGTCCGGGAGCTGGATTATAAAACTGCTAAAGAGGTACGAGATTTGCTTATTAATCCTTCAAAACCAGGAACGAGGTATGAAACTTTTAAAAAGACCGTAATTAGTCGACTTTCTAGTTCCCGTGAGCAGAAAATGAGGCAGCTTTTAAACCACGAGGAGCTAGGCGACCGAAAGCCATCACAATTTTTCCGCCATCTTAGGGCGCTTGCTGATGACGTGGGCGATGATTTTTTACGAAGCCTGTGGTCAAATAGATTACCTACGCACATTCAAGCTATTATTGCGTCACAAAAGACCACGTCTCTAGAGGAAATTGCCATTCTTGCCGATCAAATTTATGAAGTCGCATCCGCGCCGTCTCAAGGTCAAGTTGCCAGTACCGATAATTTTTCCAACATGTTTCAGAAGCTGGAACAATCTATTACGAGCAGGATACAGAGCGAGATGGCGCAGCAGATCGCACAGCTGAACATTGGACCACGTGGCAACCATCGGTCACGTGGTAAGCACTTTAATGACGGTCCAAGGGGCAGATCGAAGTCCAGAGGTCGGAGCAGGGACCGCACTGCAGGTATGTGCTGGTATCATACTAATTTTCAAGAAAAAGCAGCTAAATGCATACCACCCTGCAATTATAAGACGGAAAACCCAAAGGACGGTCAGTAGGGGCGACTGACGACTGTCATAATACTACGAGTCGCCTATTTATCACAGATCAGACCTCCAAGATCCAGTACCTTATCGACACCGGCTCAGATCTCTGTGTACTACCTCGTAAATTTTCAAGCAAATTTAAGACTTCTACTGGATATACGCTCACTGCTGCAAACGGCTCGACTATCAATACTTACGGCACGATTAACATGATGCTGAATCTCGGGCTGAGACGGGATTTCCCATGGAAGTTTGTGGTGGCTGAGGTAGACAAGCCCATAATTGGAGCTGATTTTTTATCTCATTATGGACTCCTAATTGATTGCAGGCATAAGAAACTCCTTGACAGCTTAACGTCGATATCTGCAAACGCTGCGCTTAAGCGGTGTGTCCAGTCCAGCATCAAAGCTATCTCTGGTAATAGTGAGTACCATCAGCTCCTGGCTCGATACCCTGGTTTGTCTAAACCCTCCGGACTTCCACGTGAGGTAAAACATAATACAGTACATTATATACGCACCTCCCCCGGCCCTCCAGTCTGCTGTAGACCTCGCCGGCTTGATCCAGACCGCCTGAAGATCGCGAAACAGCAGTTCGAGGATATGCTTCGCGACGGGACTACACGTCGTTCAGATTCTCCTTGGTCATCAGCTCTTCACATGGCGCCTAAGAAAGGAGATGGATGGAGACCTTGCGGGGATTACCGGGCGCTTAATGCCCTCACCGTACCTGATAGGTACCCCGTAAGGCATATAGAAGATTATGCTCACCGCCTGGCTGGTTCGAAGGTATTCTCCACCATCGACCTAGTGAAGGCCTATAACCAAATACCTGTGTACCATGAAGACGTACCGAAGACGGCGATTACAACCCCGTTCGGTATGTTTGAATTTCCCTTTATGTCCTTCGGGCTAAGGAACGCCGCTCAAACGTTCCAGAGGTTCTTGGACGAGGTGCTAAAAGGGATGGATTTCACATTTTCATACATCGATGACGTTTTAATATTCTCACGCAACAAAGAAGAACATCTGTATCACCTTCGTCAAGTTTTCGACAAGTTCCAGGAGTATGGTCTGCTTATAAACGAAGCTAAATGCTCCTTTGGACAAGAAGAGGTAACCTTTCTCGGTTTTATTATTTCTTCAGAAGGTACCCGCCCCATCGACGAGAAAGTGACGGTCATCAAGGATTTTCCACCTCCAAAGACAGTCGGCGGACTTCGTCGATTTTTAGGAATGCTGAATTTCTACAGGCGTTTTATTCCCCACGCCGCTGTAGACCAGGCTCCTCTACATGACATGCTGTCGGGACCGAAGATCAAAAGTTCGCATCCTCTTACCTGGACTCAGGATCAGCTTCAAGCATTCGACACATGCAAGTCGAGCTTAGCCAGATCTACACTTTTAGCTCACCCAGTTTCTGATTCACCGCTCGCTCTTGTGACTGACGCATCTAGCTCAGCCTTGGGCGCGGTTCTCCAACAGCTGGTTGATGGAACATGGCAGCCATTATCGTTTTTCTCTAAGAAACTTAATCTAGCTCAGAAACGCTATAGTGCGTATGATAGAGAGCTTCTCGCCATCTACGAGAGCATCAAGCATTTTCGCTACATGGTCGAAGGGAGACATTTCACTATATACACAGACCACAAGCCTCTAACATACGCATTCAGACAGAAGGATCGCCAATGCTCGCCGAGACAATTCAATCATCTAGATTTTATCTCCCAATTTACCAGCGACATTAGGTATATCACAGGCAAAGATAACGTCACCGCTGACACCCTCTCTCGCATCGAGGTAATCACTTCACCTACAGACCACAAAACTTTGGCTAGTCATCAAGAACACGACGAGGAGCTGCAAGACCTGCTTTCTTCTGGATCCTCTTCTCTTCGCTTGGAAAAAGTTCCAGTTCCAGGTACAGACATCAGTTTATATTGCGACATGTCTCAAACCAAGCCTCGTCCATATATAGCCAAGCAGTTACGTCGACAGGTGTTCTCATCAGTTCATAGCATGAGCCATCCAGGTGTCAAATGTACGACAAAGCTGGTGACAGAGAGGTTCATCTGGCCCTCGGTTCGGAATGACTGCCGTTCTTGGGTCCGAGCTTGCGAAGCCTGCCAGAGATCAAAGGTACAACGCCATACCTCATCCCCACTCAGTACTTTTCAGCTACCAGGTCTCCGGTTTGCCCATGTCCACATTGATTTATTTGGCCCACTCCCTCCGTCTTCAGATTATAGATACTGCCTGACAGCAATCGACAGATTCACCCGTTGGCCCGAACTCACCCCATTGCGAGACATTACAGCTGAGTCAGTGGCTAAAGCTTTCTACGAAACATGGATCTCACGCTTTGGTTGTCCACAGATTGTAACGACCGACCAAGGGAGACAATTTACTTCACATCTGTTCAGGGCTCTAGCGGACCTCTGCGGCATCCAGCTGCGACACACAACAGCCTACCACCCTGCGGCCAACGGGATGGTGGAGAGGCTCCACAGGACGCTGAAGTCGGCCATCACGGCCCACGATAGCCGAACATGGACTGAGGTTCTTCCAATAGTACTCCTGGGGATGAGGTCAGCATGGAAGGAAGACCTGCAATGCTCTACAGCTGAATTGGTGTATGGTGAGCCACTATGCATTCCTGGTGAGTTCATACATTCTCCTAACTCACGAAAAGTTCCAGCAGTTCCAGAGTTTGTCGCAGAACTGAGAAAGTACATGTCGAGTTTACAACCAGTCCCAGCATCAAGACATTCCAGTAAGGCTACTTTTATTCATAAAGACCTGAGCAATTCAAGCCACGTTTTCTTACGTAAAGACGCTCTTAGGGGTTCTTTAGAAGCACCCTATACTGGCCCACACAAAGTAGTATCACGATCAGATAAAACCATGACTCTGCTATTACCAAGGGGCCAAGTTAAAGTTTCAATTGACAGAGTAAAGCCTGCGTACCTATGTACAGATACGCCACAGACAGGCAAGCCAGCGGATATAGAACCCAAAAAGGTTACGACCACAAAATCTGGTCGTAGAGTTACTTTCCCTGATTATTTCTCCCCAGGTCCATAAGACTCCCAGGGGGGTGGTGTGGCGTGGTCACACTACTTGTCCGGCCGTGAAGATGGAGTCACTACTTCGCGTGGGACACTGCGGGGCGAAGGAGGCGGCGGCGCAACCTGCAGGCAGTCGGCCTGCGCCTGCGACCGACACTCACCAAAGCCACTCAGCGAGGACGCACGTCGCTTCGCGCTCCCGTGCTTACCGCTTCCGCTATCGATCTCATATTTCTAATAATCATTGTTTAATTTCGAGTCAATCTTTCTGTAATCTTTCGTATCATTCTACTTTCATCTTCAAAACGCTTTCATACTTTCTATCTACTCTTGTTTCTTTCTTATTGCATTAAATTGCTGTTAAACGTAGAAATGGTGTTATTTATTTAGTCATCCAATTCTATAAGTTGTTACCGTGATTACATCCAAATGTGTCAAAAGTTGAGCTTCGCAAGTGGTCTAATCACAGTTCAGTCACAGAATAGGTAATAGTATATAGTTGTACATACAGAACGGCCACTCTCCGCCCCCCTCTGACTTTAGATACCCCACCCCCCCCCTCACAATCTCCGTGGTAACTTGAGGGAAGCCAAGCAAGGGAATGCAGTCAGGCGCGCGCACCCGTTGGATTTGACTACATAAAATATATTTTATTTTTTTCCTCACAGTAAAAATAAACGTTGGAAAATAACGCTAAATTCACATTTTCTGCGATTCATTAGCTTAAAAACTATTTTTAATAACAGAATGAACTATAAAAAGTAACGAAATGTATAATGGTAGTAAATTAATATTTCTATGGTATAATGTAGTTCATACGATGCGTGTTAAGTCAACCCTACACATATGTCATGCACAATTTTCGCAAGTGCGCATGTGCGAACGTCATCATGTCAAATCTAAAACGTTGTTTGAAGTGCCGGACCTGTGGTTCAGTGTAGATTTATTTACCGCAATTGCCTCCAGTAATAGAGTCATATTATAAGTAATTTTTCAGTAAAAATGTCATTCAAATGGAATACCTACGCAATTAACTTAATTAAAATTTTAAGCACTCTCAGATTAATTGAAAATCCTTTAGGACCCGCTAATTGATTTCAGTTTGATGGATTGTTTGATCAATTTGAAGTTGTTTTCGCTGAATTTTGCGACGATTCCTTGTTTTCGACAACGTCCGGTGCTAAATGGGAAAATATTTTTGCCGCTGTTGTTTTAGTTTTTGACAAGGTTTTTTTTCGACTCTATTTGAAAATACGTTTTGTTCAAAAGTCACAAGGACATTTTCCATTCAGTGTAGTCAATATTATTGATATTTGATTTGTATCTACGAGTATAAACACTGGTGTCGATTAGAACTGTGCCACGACTTAACTAAATTTATTCCTGTCACTTTCTAAAATAAGATTAAGAAAATAGACAGAAAACCATCAACTGACTTTAGTGCTGTCAAAGTGACGTTACACGCACAAAATATGATGCCATCATAATGTACGCCATCCTATTTAAGGCGTTTTTGGGCGTGTAACGTCACTTTGACCGTACTAAAGTCAGTTGTTGGTTTTCGGTCTCTTTTCTTAATCTTATTTTAGAAAGTGACAGGAATTAATTTAGTTAAGTTAAGTCGTGGCACAGTTCGAATCGACACCACAGTCTGTATAGTATATTTGTTATGTTGATATTTGAGTAACTTTCTGACGGAATTTTTATAAATTCAATGCAATCTCAATTTTTTATTTTCAATTTCTCTGTTTTTTTGTTCGCCAAATCTCAATTTTCTGTATTCACCTGGCACATAAACATGTAAACAGATATAAATGTGGTATTTCTAACTTAATAAAAACGAAAAATGTACTTGAACTAACTGTTTCGCGTTTCCGAAAGCTGGCTCCATAGTGAAAAGGTAATGCAGGTTTCGTATGTAAGGTTGGTGCCTTATTTTTGCCGTTGTTTTTGGGGCGGCCAGCAACCAAACTTGAATATTTTATTTATGAATAAAGTAACAAACAAAATTTATTGACATGTATATCCCTAAGCTCAGTCCGGACGGAGATATAAACGCTTGAAGTTGAAAATATTACTATTACGTGCACTTCAAGCCTTTATATCTCAGTTCGGACTGAGTTCCGAGATATTTAAAATAACAAGTGTTGTTTTTAACTTTATTCTGAACTATAATATTCAAGTTTGAATGATGGCCGCGCTAAAAAAAGAAAAAAGGCGCCATTTTTAGTTTGTTCAGTTTTATTGTCTGAATTAACCGTGTCTGTGCTAGCCTGGTTGTCCCGTACACCCTGTATACCCCGAGGGGGACCTAGTGTGTGCTCCAACGCATAATAATTCACTCTCTCGTTCTGACCCTCTTTAATCGGACGTAAAGAGAAACCTATACGATCAAAGGTGAATTCGAACGCAGTTTACGCAGTTGAACTATGAATAATATTACTACTATTCTACTAACACACGACGACACATAACGACTATTCTACTATAAACAACGTGTTAATGAATTAACGCAAAAGTAGAAAGTAGTTTGTTTAGAATCGAGAACACACTGAAAAAAAAAATTGTTTACTTCAACCAACATCATGAATCCATATGAGCCTGTAAACATCATGACTTCTCCAACTAAGAGAACTTTGTTAAACGAATTCGGCTTGTTGTAACAACTAACCATCTTTTGTTTTAGTAAACAATAATAACGTCATTTCAATTATTTTGGTGCTAATTAGGAGTCTTAGTAGGCTCGCATTTTTTTCAGTGCAGAATCAAATTATCATGGTTTCAACATAGGAATTTTTTATTAAAATACAAAATAATTTATTTGTTACTGAACCCGATGTTAACCCACCGCACGGGCACACTCACCCTACTAACTACAAAAACAAGATTATTAAAATGTATCCATGAGTACGTTAGCGCTTTCATTCATTGCTGAAATGATGACAAATCATTTTTGCTTCAAAACTAAAAATGCGAATAACTTTAAATTGTATCTATAAAAATAATGAAATTATTGTTTCAGTCTAATGATTAATTTTGTTATAAATCAGTTGGGGTGATGAGGTTTTGCGCTAATTCATTAACACTTTTTTTACCTTCCCTTAACTAAAAATTTGTTAACAATGAACTAAAATTTTAATAAAATAATATAAGGGCTCAGGTTCTTTAAGAACTCAAAGGAGCAGTGTTAATTGTCTGATTATCGCCTCTTAGGCAAATATTTTGAACTACAAGATAACGCACTAACCTATAATTCTCCAGTTATTATCTCTACACGCAGACCGTCTATTTTATAGACTGTTAAATCTAAAATTAATTCTGCTTGTTTTTTTGTCCAGTCAATGCCATGCTAACATGCTACTAATGCTGGCCATTAAAATCTCTCCATCACGATGGCAAGTCAACCTTATGCCATCTTTATTTATAAATCGTACTCAGACCAGCAAATCGTAAGTCTAAAAACTCCCCTTCACCCGCCTTGGCGATTTGGCTCTGGGCTGCAATCGCGATAAATATTAGGTGATTGAACCGTTATTGGACTACGTACGAACCATAACTTTTGACACATTTGATATTGTGCTAATCGTGGTACTGCTCTTGACAGCTGTTAGAGCCGTTTTGACAGATCGCTCAGGGCTGTCAGCTACATAGACTTTAGCGCGATGCGGAATTCAGCACAGTTGAATATTAATTGGATTGCAATGTGATTAGAACTGAAATTTGATAGGAATTCGATGATCGATGATTGATGATCGATGATTCTTCGATGTTTTAACTTAGCGCAATCGGTCTCCAGATCTTGATCATAAGCTTGCGGTAAATTGTAGGTCTAAAGGGTACTTTAGTAGCACAGTCCAACAATCATACAGCCGCGATGTCTCGTGTTTCAATTGCATGCACTTTTCCACAATAGGCACTGCTTCTTGATGCTCTCTTTAAGAAGGAATCTTCCTCATTTACACTTAAAATACTAAATCAAAGTTAAGCTGATGTGTTCGGATGATGGGCAGTCAAAAATATATCATATTCATTTTATAAGAAATTAATGCCCTGTACAAACCAGCTGCAGAAAAAAGTCTGTTACTGATCGAATGTGCATGAAAATGCATGCAGACTGTGCTAGTTTCAATAAGCAAGTTATTATTATTATTATTATTTGTGGTTGGGCTATTGCAAGCAAGGGTCGTTATGTAACACTGCGACCATCGCTGATCTTTTGTGTTCGCCCCAAGCTCACCCATATTTTACGCATACCTCCGAACTTATGGTATTTTCTTTTCATTCTCGGGAATGCAGGTTTCCTCACGATGTTTTCCTTCACCACCGAGCTAGAATGATAAATACAACCGTACATTAATTCCGAAGAACTTAATGGTACAGGCCAGGAATCGAACCGCGGCCTCGTGATTGAGGCGCTAGCTCTCTTCCGTATGGGCTATCATCGCTCTTTACAGGCAAGTTAGGATTCAAGCTACTATCTATGTATTTTCATTTCAAAATGATGTCTTGTCTTGCTTAAGCGTATTATGTTCGGCTTGCAATAGAAGTCTGTAGGCTAGATAGTCTATTATGACAGAGGCACTGAAACGCAAAACGTTTCCAAATAAATTTAGTTAACGAGTGAGCTATTTCGCTGGAGCTTAACATTTAGTAGCCAGTAATTTGTACAATCGCATTTGTAAGTAATAGTTGAAGCAGTCGACTTGTTAATGAATGTCCGCTTGTTAATTATACCAAGTCTGGGAAGTTAGGAGTTGTTTTTAAACTCATTAAAAATATTGAAACTATTTGTAGCACCACTTACTTTGCAACACGGCTGGCAATTCAAATAAGAAAGAAGAAACTCGACACTCATTAGAATCGAGAATAAATATAAATCTCATTTCATTCTATTTCAGTTTCATTTCATTTAATTTGTCCACAAAACAAGCAGTCAGCACATGCTGGTTAATCAAAATAACTTTATTATGGTCGATAATCGACATTTCTTTTTTATTAATACATTATGAGCTTGCGCTGGGTATCAGCTCACCTGATGAAATAAAACCGGTCAAGTGCGAGTCGGGCTACTCGCGCACCGAGGGTTCCGTAGCACACCACCACAGAACACAACATTATTAACTTAGCGCGAGACCGACTCACACTTGGCCGGTTTTTAGTATTTTTTTATGCTGTAGAGTTTGCTCTATAATCACACTAAGTTTGACGGTTGTATATGTTACCGTTTTTACGATAGAGCGTGAAGAAAAAACGTTGATAAAAAGTAGTTTCTTATTGAGAACCCTCCTTAATTTTTAACTTTTTGACATTTTTATTATTTGTTAGCAAATCCGCCGTAACAACGCACATTCTGTGAAAATTTCAATATTTAGCTATTACGGTTCAAAAGTTACAGCCTTAAATAGGTAGGACAGACAGACGGACTGACGGACAGACGGACGGACGGACGGACGGACGGACGGACAACGTAGGCTTAGTAATAGGGTCCCGTTTTCACCCTTTCGGTACGGAACCCTAAAAAGTAGATAAAGCCTTCATGCTTTGTCAACATACTAATTTACATAGGTAATTATATCTAACCCATCACATGCTTCGTCAGTAAAATAATCTTTTCAAAAGCCCTCCACATCACGGGACGCACTCGGCTGAAAGGTACAAAGGCTCGGTACGCACTCGGCTCAAAGGTACGAAGGCGCGGTACGCACTCAGCTCAAAGGTACAAAGGCTCGGTACGCACTCGGCTCAAAGGTACGAAGGCGCGGTACGCACTCAGCTCAAAGGTACAAAGGCTCGGTACGCACTCGGCTCAAAGGTACGAAGGCGTGGTACGCACTCGGCTCAAAGGTACCTATTTGACTCCCTGTGTTCTCCTTCGGTGGATGGCTAGAGAAATCTTTTGGACTGGACACGATTCCGAGTAGGATCGTCTCCTCTCTCTTCTTACACAGAACCCTAACAAAAGTATTGACCTCAACTTCCCAAGCTCCGCAGAAGTTTGCAATTTTCCTCAGCTAACGAACGAGGATGTACTGGAACTCTATGGCATGCTTGCTGCTGCCGACTCCGCCCCCAACACCAGCCACAGGGTGTTGCCGTGTAGTACTCACATACTATAAGTATGTATACCAACCTGTGTCTGAAGAACAATTTCTGATCCATTTGTCAAGATCATCAATTCTGTCAACTATTAGCATAGAACCCTACCTACTGCCTCCGTGGTCTAATGGTTAAGAGCATCGGGCTCTCGACACGGCGGTCGTGGGTTCGATTCCCGCGGGGGACACCTAGTGATATGCCACTTTGTGCATTTTTCCCCAGTTGGTTAGGACATTGCAGGCTGAATCACCTGATTGTCTGAAAAGAAAAATGATTCCGTGCTTCGGATGGCACGTTAACCCGTTGGTCCCGGCTACTATCTCTGGTGGTAGTAGTCGTTACATAAAATCCACGTCAGAGGCCATAAGGCGGTCTGAAAAAACTCTGACACCAGGGCTATGCCCACACGATAAGAAGAATAGAACCCTAATGTCTTCTCTTGTTCTCACCATTTAAATGTGTCTTAAACGTTGCCTCTTTAACCAAGCAGGTGTAAAATAAAACCACGAAATTACAGCCACATTACTATAATTGACACATAATTGTTACAAATCTAGTCATAATCCCATTCTTGAGCAATGAGTCGTGTTGCAAATTAAGTCGCGTCATATTTTAATAATTGCCCATTAAACTTTCTAACAAAAGACGTTAACGGCATGAATAGGGTTGCTGTTTTTAGTTCTTGGTGTACACAGATGATAAATTTATACATTTTTAAAGCAAAAGAACTACCTTATAGAAGCTTAATATGGTCATTAGTCGTGGTGAGATCTATGCTTGTACGCCATATTCCCATTTTCAAAGCACAAGAACAGCAATGCAATTCCCTAAGCTCAAAGATCGTCATAACCCTTTGACTACTTATATAAGGACTGGCCTTGCGGTAGCATTTCACCTCTGCCACGGTATAAGACAAATTAATTATGTGCATTTACACTTAATTTTATACCTTATCACTAAACGACACAGCCTATAATAGCGAAACAATAATTTAGAACTTAGAACTTTTTGGGTTCATACGAGACTACTTTTCATGATTTTTAACATTCAAAATTAGAATCTAAACTCATGGGGAATAAAATCCAAAGTTGCGGAATTCATGTTACCTCGCCCGCTGCAAAAAGTGGCAGAAATGTTTCTTAGTAGAATGACACGCGCTCGTCCCTATATAAATTGTCTAAGTCACAACGTTAAATTCGTCGTTGAAACAACGGCGAGCTTACAATTTCATGTGTCAAACTCATATAAAAGCTCCAACGATCTAAAGGATGCGAGCTCGTCGATGTTTTTGACAGCGATGTGACGCTTAGTGAATTGGACTCCTGTTTCATGAAGATCAAAGTCAGCTAGCAGTGCTGAGAGATATGCATGAAATTTCTTTATGCGGGTGAATCTGGAATGACTAGAACAGATGAAAAACTGAGTAATCGTCGTAATTTTGAAGGATGTTTGCTAGTGAAAGAGGCATTAGGTGGGACAGGACAGTCACAGCTAGCAAACTGCCGATCAATTGGCTACTATCGATAGTATATAGATTTTTTATCGATAGCTGATGATAGCAAGACTATCTATAGTATTTTTCTTCAGAACTTCGATAGTATCGATTCGATAGTATTGCCGATTAATAGTATTGCGTCGTTTCGAGCTATTGAAAGAATAACAGAACTTTATTATAATTATGAAAAAATATCTATTGTAAAACCATACCTAGATAGTTCGGCATCACTACTAGAAACACCTTATAGGGAATAAAGGTTCTTGATTGTCACATCAAACTAGACCTTATGGATGGGAGTCCTATTGGTGGTGTATCTTGGCGGTGGTTTGTCCTTTGGTAAAGAATGCCAAGCAAAAGAGGTCTCAAAACGTGTGCAATTGGGGTGGGCTGCTTTCGGTAAGCTAGACGACGTGCTCCGAGACAGAAAAATGCCACAATGCTTGAAAACCAAGCTTTTTAATCAATGTGTCTTGCCCACCATGACATATGGTGCCGAACCATGGACGCTCACTAAGGAAACTATGCATAAAATCAAAGTAGCACAGAGAGCCATGGAGCACGCCATGCCAGGCATCACCCTTCTTGACCACGTCACAAACGTCGAGATCCGACGTCGAACTAAGGCTCAGGACGTCGGGGACCTAATATCTCGCATAAAGTGGCGGTGGGCAGGACACGTAGCTAGGCGAAATGATGGCAGGTGGAGCAAAGCCTTGACAGAATGGTGGCCGAGATTAGGCAAAAGTGGAGTGGGTCGTCCGGCAGCCAGGTGGGTTGACGACATCTGGAAAAGTATTGGCAAGACCTGGATGCGACTGGCACAGGACCGAGAAGAATGGCAAAATAGGGAGGAGGCTTATGCCCTGCAGTGGGTGGATACGGGCTGAAAATGATGATGATGATGAATCCTGGCTGTGTGTGTGTGTGTGTGTGGAGGAGGGATGAGGGAGTTCTAAAAACTTCCTAATATTCTCACACAGTGTACCCAAAGCATTAAACGGAAGATTTGCATTTAGGAAAATGTCTTCACCGCGTAACGATACCATGTAACCGTAATATAACACGTAATTGCTGTTCAACTACTGTTCATAAATCTTCTAAATGTTGCTTAACTTCTTAACAAGTTGACAACATTGTTCAGGTGGTTGCTTGGTGAAGAGTTAAATGTCAAATCTAAAAAGCATGAGTATAAATTATATTTACTCATTGACTGTGTTTACTAAGATGGTAGGAACAGAGGAAATAATTTATAACTACATGCATTTAAACAAGCTTAGTCGGTAGTGAACCTGCTTGCTATGCCGTGGGTCATGGGTTCGATTCCCTCAAGGAGCAAATATTTGTATGGTGAATACGGGTATTTGCACCCAAGTCAATGGAGGCTTGTATGCATATACAGGGTGTAAAATTTAATGGGACACTTACTTAAAGGGGTGCTTCAGACCATCAAACTGAACAACTTTCTCTATGGAACCAATATCAAAATCGCGAAAAAAAAACTGCTGACATACTGTTCATCCATACATTTCAGTCGAGTTATGTTTGCAGTTTTGTATGGGACAGCGGATTTTTTTTTCGCGATTTCGATATTGGTCCCATAGAGAACGTTGTTCAGTTTGATGGTCTGAAGCACCCCTTTGAGTAGCTGTCCCATTTTATTGTACACCCTGTATATTGACTGTAGAAAGTCAAAATACTGATATTTTTAAAAAGATCTCGTAGTGAGTCTTGACAACGCAGATTATAAATGGCTCGAATTGCCCGCTTTGAAGGATAAAGATAGCCTCAAAATCTGAAGCACGGCCTCACAGCAAAATATCATAAGACATGATACTACCCCTTTAAGTAAGTGTCAATTTTACACCCTGTATAATTATATCGTTGTCTATTATAGTCATCATCATAATTCTGGTACTTTAAATCGTAGGTAATGTTTCAAAAAAAGAGAAGTACGCAGGAGTCGCGTTATAGGTTTGCTATTGGGTAGTCGCGTCGCGTGTCGGTCGTCGGTTGCGTCCCCAGCCTACAACGAAGCTCCTGTGGCGGCTCAGGATTGTGTTCTTTTAGAAATACAACCCTTGAAGTTACCAAGATACCTATACAACCGTACAATTCTCTAAGATACAACGTCAAACACTTTTGCTACAAAAACTAAAACCCGGGCGAATTAACTTGGCACCTGGCTCGCACGTGGCTCGGAAATTGACACCCCTCCTGCTACACCCCGCGGGACCCCACAGTCGCCGTGCGAGGCCAGTAGCATAGCATTTCAGTTACCGTTGCACGTGTCCCTGCGCTTTAGCATTTTCGAGTTATTCTTTCCGAGTTTTTTTATTCCGAGCCACGTGCGAGTATCGACTCGATTGATTGGCAATTGTGCCAAGTTAATTCGCCCGGGTTGTAGGTATTGGCAAAATCATGAAAACCAAGATAGACGCCATAATTTATAGGAAATTTAGCTAAAGTGTCCTTACGATGCGAAAGGTAAAAAAAAAATTTTTGTTAGGACATTATTCTACACGCATAGCAGATTGTACAAAAATTTATATTTTTAAAGCGAATTTTATTTAAAACGTAGAATAAACACGACCCCATAATCAATAAACGACACGAAAGGTAAATAAAACCGGTCAAGTGCGATTCGGGCTACTCGCGCACCGAAGGTTCCGTACTACACCACCACAGAACACAACATAATTAACTAAGAAAAAAAACTTTTTTTGTCCGGGACCTTTAGCGCGAGACGGACTCACACTTAGCCGGTTTTTAGTATTTTTTGTTATTCTGTAGAGTTTGCTTTATAATCACACTAAGTTTGACGCTTGTGTGTATTACCGTTTTTACGATAGAGCGTGAAGAAAAAACGTTGATAAAAACTAGTTTATTGTTGAGAACCCCCCTTAATTTTTAACTTTTTTACATTTTTATTATTTGTTAACAAATCCGTCGTGATCACGAACGGACGAACGGACTAACGGACAACGTAGGCTTAGTAATAGGGTCCCGTTTTCACCCTTTGGGTACGGAACCCTAAAAACAATATAGAATAATCTTTTCGCTGATTTTTGATGGGTAGTTCCCATCAAAAATCATAGAATCATTTTAGAAGTACGTTATTCTACACGCATAGCAGATTGTACAAAAATGTATATTTTTAAAGCGAATTTTATTTATAACATCGAATAAACACGACCCCATAATCTATCCTTCATCGTCAGTCTCAAATTGAACGTTATTACCATAATTGTCATGCTTATTTACGTAACTCAAGGTAATAAAATTGAAGGCCTCCAATTAGGATAAACTGTTTGATTACGGTCTCTTTCGTCACCTTTCGTGGAACTGATTTCAATGTTCCATTCAGTAAATATCGGGTAGGCAAAGAAAATAATTATGAGAAATCTATCGAAAAGGTGAATTGGCAAGTTAATGTTTATGACGAATTTATTTCCAATATTGTGGTTATATTTGACCTCAATTTCTGTGCGATAAATTAGATTGGTAACGATACAAAAGAATGACCTGATTGACTTTTTCTGAGGCTTCAGTCAATTAGAACAAATTGGTATTTTTTAGGGTTCCGTACCCAAAAAGTGAAAACGGGACCCTATTACTAAGCCTACGTTGTCCGTCCTTTCGTCTGTCCGTCTGTCCGTCTGTCCGTCCGTCTGTCCATCCGTCCGTCTGTCCTACCTATTTAGGGCTGTAACTTTTGAATAGAAACCCTAGCAGGTAGGCTGAGCTCGGCAGCTTATGCAGTTCAGAAAATTAGACATCTAACTGATATAGCTACTGCAACACTTGTATACTTCATCTACTTTCACAGTATAATGTCTTATGGTATTTTGCTGTGGGGCCGTGCTACAGATGTTGAGGCTGTCTTTATCCTTCAAAAGCAGGCAATTCGAGCCATTTATAATCTGCGTTGTCGAGACTCACTACGAGATCATTTTAAAGATATCAGTATTTTGAATTTCTACAGTCAATATATTAACGAAAATATTTTATATGTTCGTAAAAATTTGTCTCTCTTTCTCAATAAAAGTTTTATAATTACAATACAAGAAATAAAAATAAATTAGTATTCCCACATTTTCGACTCAGTAAAGTCAACGCATCTTCCATGGGGCACTGTATACGCTTTTATAATAAGATACCAGAGGATATTCTAAACTTACCAGACAAAAATTTTTAAGTCCCATGTTAAACAAGTCCTCTGTAAAAAAGGTTACTATATGTATAAACTCGATGATAATTTGAATGACCAAAATGTCTGGTCTTGACAATGTTACACTATGTAATGCAATATTGTATTTTAATTGTACTTCGTACATTTTGTTTTGTTTAAAAGATGTGTGTTGTAGAGTCTCTGGCCGCATCTTCTCTCAACGGAACACCTTCCGACGCGGTGGTAGAGTCAAAAAATGACGTCAAAAAGCTATCTATATGATATTATTTTGAATAAAAAATATTGAATTTTTGAATTTTGAACCGTAACAGCTAGATATGCGTTATTACAACGGATTTGTTAGCAAATAATAAAAATGTCAAAAAGTTAAAAATTAAGGGGGGTTCTCAACAAGAAACTAGTTTTTATCAACGTTTTTACTTCACGCTCTATCGTTAAAATGGTAATACATACAAGCGTTTAACTTAGTGTGATTATAGAGCAAACTCTACAAAATAACAACAAATACTAAAAACCGGCCAAGTGTGAGTCGGTCTCGCGCTAAAGATCCCGGACAAAAAAAGTTTTTTTTCTAAGTTAATAATGTTGTGTGTGTTCTGTGGTGGTGTGGAACGGAACCCTCGGTGCGCGAGTAGCCCGACTCGCACTTGACCGGTTTTATTTAAAGAAAGAGATATTCAATTGCTCTACTCTAAAAGTCACGCTAGTCTAAACGTGACTGTATTGCAGGGGCAGCAGTTTATACCAACCTGGATAATACTCGTACAGTCGGCTGCAGTTTCCGAGTGGACTAACCCTTTATAATTATTTGTGTGTCAAGCTGTACTCAATAAAAACTATTTTTGGAGTTGAGACCTATCTAGATATATTTTTTGCCCCTTTAAACCCCTCTGAAAATTAGAGCCATTTTCTAGAACGCTATTACAGATAGGTACACAAACAAAATGTTGCTCGTTTAATAATATGGTATGAAGGCACTCAGGACCTACATTTGTTACCTAGATTTTCATACATAGTGTATACTTATAGCTTCATCCGACTACACCAAAGAACGTTAAAGATCTATTGTACGATTTAGCGTTCTCACAGACGAGCGACACTTTGCGGTCGCCGGGTGTCGCGGAGGGGTCGCGCGACCGTAAAATGTATCAGCGCGACGCTCTGCGACCCACCGCGATAGCAAAGTGTCGCTCGTCTGTAAGAGCCCTTAGTCGGGGATAGTACAATAGCGGGTACCTAACATTTGCAAACAATACACAGGGAAAAGAAAAAAACAGAATAACTTCTCTTATACTTTAAACCTATCAGTGTAAAATGTCGATACAAGCTTTTACACTTACAGGTTCAAAGTGCAAGGAGTTATTCAGTTTTTTCTCTTTCCTGTGTATAAAGTTTATCGTATGGCACTTACACGGTTCTTACAGAGACCCAGTAGCAGTAGGTTCAATACGCATTTCGTGCAATACACAGTTAATGCTAGTTACGAACTATTGGACTAACCCTGATGGTTTATAATACCATGACGGAAAACAGGTGGATGCCCCCTATGAGAGCGCGCTTCTTCTTCTTATCGTGTGGGCAGAGCCCTGTTGTCAGAGTTTTTTCACACCGCTTTACGGCCTCTGACGTGGTTTTTATGTAACGACTACTCTAGAAACTGATCTCTATGTTTTTATTTAGTCAGATTTTCGTTAAAATATACAGTTTTAACGCTAGATTTAATTTAAATTTTGTATGGAAATCTTTGAGGCACTGTAAATCGGACTCCTTACAAACATAGAGATTAGTCAAAGATTTTTTTTGGTCTATACGCGTTTATACGACTAGATACCGTCGGTGGGAGCGCAGCGAAGACCAAAAAATTATTTGAGCTATATTTTTAGATTGTTTCTGAAAAATTTCACTGGCTTTAATTGTTTAGTATTGAAAACATCACCAGACTTCCTTTGTAGAGTGCGCTCCGAATCATATTCCCTTAAAACGGAGACCCAAAAACACTGATAGCGTTCTTCGAAAACCTTTACCATTCACTATAGGAGCTATATTCAAAATTTCAGTGGGAATTTTATCTCGGATAGCAAGTCGGTTCGGCTGACATTATATTTTACGCTGCTTTATCTGTTCAACCCTCGAGATGTGCGATTTGGCCTAATGTCTCCGGGAAATTCACTCCTTCTCGCTATTCTTTAGAACCTACGACACGAAGACGACACGACTTCAGTGAACAATTCGTGTCTTAGCGACAAAACCGCATTATTTTCTGCTATTGCATTTTTAGGGTTTCGAAGTCAAAAAGGAACCCTTATAGTTTCGCCATGTCCGTCCGTCTGTCCGTCCGTCTGTCTGTCCGTCTGTCCGCGGCTTACCTCAGAGACGCTTAATACTAGAAAGCTGTAATTTGGCATATGTATACATATTCATTACGCCGACAAAGTGGTAACATAAAATCTTGAAAAAAAATTTTTTTTAGGTTACCTCCCCTACACGTGAACTGGGGATGAATTTTTCTTTTCTCGTCTATCTCATGTAATGGGGTATCGTTGGATAGGTCTTTTAAAAATATTGTGGGTTTAGAAAAACCATTATTCAATTTAGGGATCCGTTAGCGAAATATTAAGCTATAAAGCGAAAATTTTCGGTAGAGTCCCCCCCTCTCCCAGCTAAACGGTTGTAGTTGGAGATGTAAAAAAAATTCACGGCAATAGCATATATAACGAATTTAAAAGGAAAACTATCACCGCTAAGTAGGCTTTACAAGTTTACGAGTAATAGTCGACCAAATAGTAAAATGTACTTTTTAGACTTTATTAGCCGCATTTTTTTTTAAACCGTAGTATAAAAGAAAAAGCCACCTTTATCCATATTATATTGTTACGGGCAACTACGGAACCCTACCCTGCACGTGGACCGACACGCACTTGGCCAGTTATTTCTCTGTATTTTACTGTTTATTTTTTGGTGTAAAATAAAAGTATGTTTGATTATGTTTGATGTTTGTAAAATAAAAGTATGGAGGAAAGCTATGGACAAGAACTGCAAGGGATAGGACAAAATGGAAAAAGTTGGAGGAGGCCTATGCTGAAGGGCAAACAGACAAAGATAGCCGGTGTCAAAGTGAAAGTGAATAAAACATAACAATAATGCATGATCAGATAAATAAGTGATAAATAAATATTCTGTAATAATGATAATATAATGTGTGTGTAATGTAATGGAATAAAATTAATTTAATCTAATGTAATGTAAAATTGCATGCAAGAATAATTTCAAAGTGTATTCAAATAATTAATTAATAATTCAATGTAAAATATTACTGGCACCTTATTTTGTATACATTATTGTTTAAGTCAAAAATGTAAATTGTCTGAATAAAGAGCTAATTCATTCATTCATTCATTCATAAAAGAAAAAGCCACCTTTATCCATATTATATTGTAACGGGCAACTACGGAACCCTACCCTGCACGTGGACCGACACGCACTTGGCCAGTTATTTCTCTGTATTTTACTGTTTATTTTTTGGTGTAAAATAAAAGTATGTTTGATTCGTTGATTGATTGAATAATAATAAAAATAATACATAAAATTGTACAGGGTACTTCTTATTAATTAAGGGGATGACCAGACCATCTAACTGAACAACTTTCTCATTTGGGACCTATATGGAAATCGCGGAAAAAACAGCTGTTCCATACATTTGGCTCGAGTAGGTTTGCAGTTTTGTATTTAACATCTGTTTTTTTTTTCCGGTTTCGATGTTGGTGCCATAGAAAAAGTTGAAAATATAGGAGAGCTCACTCCCCGTCACACTGAACAGAGTTTCGGTACTACTAGTGAAACGTGGATGTTCTGAGGTTTCAGAATATCTCTGACAACCTCCTCGGGGAATATAGTCGCGAGCTTATGCTGATATTTGCGCTTATGTTTATGCTTATGCTAATCGTCAAGTATAAACACCTTTTTTCTTATCAAGCAGTAAACTACGTTCAAGTTATATATAGGTATAGCTACAGACGTCGGTATGGAAAATTTATGTAGCACCATTGTCAAGCTGTTATTACCTATGTTCGTATGGTGTTAGAGCGGAAATTTAAGTGCGGCAAATTATAAATTGCTGGGCTTTTGAAAGGGTGAAAATGTGTCGTGTAATAGAATGTATGGTGTTTTGTTGACATGTTTTGTTCAAAATAAATAGGCCTTGTACTTGGAGAATACAATAGAGGAGGTCCGTAGCTACTACGTGTGCCGGTGCTGGCAGGGAGCCGGTCTACTTCCTTGCCATCAGATATGTTGAAGCGTATTAAGCAATCATATATGGTAAAATAATGTCAAATATGTCAAGAAATGATACAATAAACAGCGTTGCTCAGGATTAAATGTCTTGAAAATCGTGAAGAAAAAGATGGGAAACTATACAGGGTATAATAGCCCTCCGCAAACTGAAGCGCTGAACTCAGACCGTCAAACTGAACAAATTTTACTACGAATACGAAGCCTACCTCAGAAAACGCGAAAAAAATCAGCTGTTCCATACATTTAAGTCGGGTAGGTAGAGCAGTTTTGGTATGGGAGAGCAAATTTTATTTTCGCATTTCCTGAGGTAGGCTCCATAATGAAAGTTTTTCAGTTTTATGGTCTGAGTTCACAGTTTCAGTTGGCTGTTTTCGCTGGGCTGTTGTGTTGACTAAAACAGATGGCTTTTAGTGATTATTTTAAGATAACCATTTGTTTCCTTACGTTCAGAGCATAAAGGTATTATACTACGTAAGAGAGACGGTGACAGCTGAGAG
The DNA here is from genome assembly GCA_922987775.1 of Agonopterix subpropinquella. Classification (NCBI taxonomy): domain Eukaryota; kingdom Metazoa; phylum Arthropoda; class Insecta; order Lepidoptera; family Depressariidae; genus Agonopterix; species Agonopterix subpropinquella. The sequence continues at coordinate 2,318,935 of OV277696.1, read as the reverse complement.
AGCGAGATGTACCTAGCGGCATGCCTGTATAATAGAAAGAGATACGTGACGCGAGGCAATAGAACCGTTTTTGGGGATTTGGAGTCCTGGTAAAAATTCAGTTTCTGTCAATAATCGTGAACCTAAAGTGAAATCGTAGATAATTTTGTAAAATATACTAACACTGTTTCATTAAATTATTCACCATTTCACGTTAGATTGAGAGTTAATACACAGAAATCGAATTTTTACCCTGCCGAGGACTCCAAAAAACGTCCAAAAACGGTTTCATTTGACAACTCATGTCACTTACTCTATTCCGTAAGGTATAATATCTTTATGGTTCATAGTAATATTATGTTTTTTTGTTATACAACGTGTTAATGAATTAGCGCAAAACCTTATACACCCCAACTGATTTATAACAAAATTATTAGACTGCAACAATAATTTCATTATTTTAATGATTAAAATTTAAAGTTATTCGCATTTTAAGTTTTGAGGCAAAAATGATTTGTTATCATTTCAGCACTGAAAGAAAGCGCTAACGTACTTATGGATACATTTTTATAATCATGTTTTGGTAGTAAGTAGGGTGAGTGTGCCCGTGCGGTGAGTTGTCATCGAGTTCAGTAAATTTTAAATTTTGCAAAAAAATTATTAAATTTTTTGAAAAAAATTGTCTATGTTGAAATCATGATAATTCGATTCTGCTCTCGATTCTAAACAAACTACTTTCTAGTTTTGCGTTAATTCATTAACACTTTGTATGTTTTTGGCGTATAAATAAAAAGTATTTGTACACACATCACAGTAATAAGTTTAGTTTGTACTTTACATCTATGGACAAAAAAGTATGAAATAAATGAAGAATTTTCATTATTATGTTATGTTACTAAATTTTTTAGAAAATTACCATTATAATTTGTAGGTAATTTAAAGAAACAGGTTTAAGTTAAACCTACTAAAAGACAATTTTCTGACATAACAAATAAGCCATATTATCTAGATCTAAGCCTATAACCAAACATAAACAAGAACAAAGTAATTACAACCTTATTTACTACTTATCCAAACAAAACGAATAAAAATTAGAAAAACCGTTCGCCACGTCCCACAATGAGCTGAATAAGTACGAGAGGAAGTTTTCTCATTTCCCTAAAAAGATTAACACGTTGCGCGGGCGACGTGATCTGGAATACTAATTAGTTTTTGATTATTCATTTCGGTCCTCTTATTGTAATTAAGTCTTTTGTATCGGTAATAAGAGCTATACTTGAATATTCTGTACGTGATCGAATACGTAATGAAGTGATCAGTAAAACTATAAAAAGAAATGTGTTTTATTTTTTTATTTAATTCAGGAAACATTACACTTAATTATAACAGGTCCATATTAGAACTACTAGCTCAGTCATTTTACGGTTTGAGCCGGGACTAATTAATAATTGATTTTTTTTTTCGGTATAGTATTTAAGAGCCAATTAGAAATGTACCAAATTAAAAAAAATTACGTCAGCAACAGCCCCAAATTTAAATTTTAGCATTTGTTTCGTTCTAAAAAATCAGATGTACTTACATTTTTTTTTTTTGCACATTTTAAGGCTTTACTATTATACAGTATACTTCAAATATGGTTTTAATATTTTAGGCTACTTTGAAAAATAAATTAATATTTTTTAATGAAAACATCATTTTTAAAATTTCGATGCCTATTTTATTGCTCAAAAATAATTTTTATTGTTAAATTTAATTAAAATGAGTGCATTGTCTATGTCTATGTCTATGTCTATGTCTATGTCTATGTCTATGTCCATCATCCTACAGGGTATGTCAGGGTAAACAGTTGCATTACTTTAAGGGGTGGTTAATGATATCACAAAAGCTATTTTTAATGTAGGCATTTTTCCTTTGTGCCTTTTAGAAAGTTGTTCAGAATCATGGGTATAAAGGCAACTGTTTACCAAAACACCCACACCTGTATATATATACGTCAGCTCAGGCACTGCATGGCACAAGCAGGCCTACCCTCATGAAGGGTATATGGGCGTCAGTCCACCACGCGTGCCCAATGCGGATTTTGAGTTTAAACACGCGACAAAAAATACTCATTTGAGCTACTGTAACAATTTTATTAGGCCCTTTGCCCTTACCCTATATTTGCCTATACCCCTAATTGCACAAATTCAATGCAACTCTAAAAACATTCATACATGCATATATTCACGACTGTTTTCCCCGAGATGGTAGTCAGAGATATACTGAAACCTCAGAACATCCACGTTTCACTAGTCGTACCGAATCTCTGCACAGTCAGTGTGACGGGGAGTGAGTCCGTCGCCACTTATACAGGGTGTAACAAAACACACTGGTAATAATACTAATAATACTTAAGGGAGTGCTTCAGACCATCAATCTGAACTACTGTCACTATGGAGCCAATGTCGAGAAAAAATAAAAAAAATGTGCCGTCCCATACGTTTGAGTCGAGACGGTACTGCAGTTTTGTATGAAAGAGCAGATTTTTTTTTCGCGATTTCGTTTTTGGCTCCATTCACTATGGAGCCAAAATAGAAATATGTTTTTTTGTTGTATGTTTTTGGCGTACCAATAAAAAGTATTTGTACACACATCACAGTAATAAGTTTAGTTTGTACTTTACATCTATGGACAAAGATTTCGATTTTGGCTCCATAGTGAAAGTTGTTCAGTTTGATGATCTGAAGCTCCCCCTTAAGTATTACTAGGGTGTTTTGTTTCACCCTGTAATGGATAGTGGGTACAATACATACCTCAAAATTGAAGCATCCAGGTTTCCACACGATGTTTTTCTTCACCGAAAAGCCAGTGGTGTTAAGAATCGTACATAGATTCCGAAACACTCATTGGTACGATTTGGCTTAGATGACCACCACAGCAAAATTCAATTCAAAATTCAAAATGTTTTATTTAAAATAATATCATAATATAGATAGCTTTTTGACGTCATTTTTTGACTCTACCACCGCGTCGGAAGGTGTTCCGTTGAGAGAAGATGCGGCCAGAAACTCTACAACACACAACTTTTAAACAAAACAAAATGTACAAAGTACAATTAAAATACAATATTGCATTACATAGTGTAAAATTGTCAAGACCAGACATTTTGGTCATTCAAATAATCATCGAGTTTATAGTAACCTTTTTTACAGAGGACTTATTTAACATGGGACTTAAACTTTTTGTCTGGTAAGTTTAGAATATCCTCTGGTATCTTATTATAAAAGCGTATACAGTGCCCCATGAAAGATGTGTTGACTTTACTGAGTCGAAAATGTGGGAATACTAATTTACGGCTTTTACGGCTCTAAAAACTTCTCTTATAATAACTATGAAAATTACTCTATTGTAAATCAAGTAGGTATAACGCAATTAGACAAACTGCCGTGGTGGTCCAGTGGCGAGTAACCTTGCCTGCCGCGCAGGAGGCGATGGTTCGATCCCCGTCCAGGCCGACTCGTACCAATGAGTTTTTCGGAATTTATGTACGATTTGTAACACCACTGGCTTTTCGGTGAAGGAAACATCGTGAGGAAACCTGCATGCTTCAATTTCGAGGCATTTATTGTACCTACTGTCCAGTATAAGTGGCGACGGGCTCACTCCTCGTCACACTGGACAGAGTGTCGGTACTACTTTGACGACCCGGTTGGTGTAATGGTTACCACGCCGGACTGCCAAACCAGGGTCCTGGGTTCGAATCCCGGTTCGGTCATGGATGTTTATATGTTTGTGCCGTTGTTGTATGGTTTCCATAATAAACAGCCTATAAATAGTGCTTTCTTGGGATCATTACAATGTATGTGCCTGTGAGCGTTATTTATTTATTTATTTATTTTACTACTAGTGAAACGAGGATGTTCTGAGGTTTCAGAATATCTCTGACTACCCCCTCGGGGAATATAGTCGTGAGCATATGCTAGACAAACTGAAAACCAGTAATTAGAGTTCCACAGAAACGTCTAGATGACTAGACCGCAGACCGGAGTGCGGTGTCCCCTAACAAATTGTAATGCGTGCAAGGCACTTATTAAAGCAGAATTTATCACTGTCTCCCATAGCCTCAATTAAGTCGACGTTGCGTCGCTTTGAAAACAAAGATTAGAGGTCTGTAGAATGGACGGTTGATTGAAAGGGGTTGGATAGGTTATTGACACTTGGAACACAAGAAAGTGATCGAGTACCTAATTAGCTTTTTAGTACCAAAGAGATATTTCTAAGATGTAATACACTCTAGGTAAATCTAAAAATAATTATTTGATTTAAGAAAACTGGATTTTTTTTAATGTGTCAATGAGATTACAATGATAGTATGTAGCGTAGTCTAAACTATAATAAAACTGTAACAGAAGTGTATCTGTACATTTAAGATATTTACAAAAAAAAAAGATTACAATATGGTTTTTAGATGTCCCTGATTGCAAATCACAAATTTTTGGACTTTTTGTCTGTCTGTTTGTTTGTTTGTTCGTTTGTTTCTTTGTTTGTTTGTTTGGGTGTTTGTTTGTTCAAGTATCACGCAAAAACTACTGAACCTATTTTGATGAAACTTTTTTTGTTTGATAGCTGACTCATCATCATCGTCATCTGACTTAAAATCTGGTATATAATTTATGCGGACGAAGTCGCGGGTAAAAGCTCGTATGATATAAATCTAATCTTGAATCATAATTTTATTCACAAGAAAGTGGCATCGGCCAGTAGCGAAGTTTCATTTGCGCAACTTTGCGCCGAATTTTATGATTCACTTACACTAAAAATCAACATTAAGTTTTACAGTGTGAAAACTTAAGGGGTTTCCCTGACCGAACGACCTTGACTCTTTCGGAGCCACCTCACCTCTACTAAACTACGTCATTTTAGTAGGTATACCTATTTTTGACTAGCTTGTCCTTCATTATGTCACAGTGGAGCCTTCTAATCCAAGGAAAACACATTCTAAAATCATAAGAATTCGCCCCAAATTTAACTATTATCTAATTAACTCATTAAAAAAAATTTGCTAAATAGCAATTTTAGAACCTAATATTGTCTACACAAAGGTGTGTGTCTCAAGTAAATGTGACTTCAACTTAAAACGTAGATGCACATAATACAGATTTTTCCAATATTTAGGCTTTCCTTTGAACACAGGTTTCATATGTATTTTATAGAAAAATAAGAAATATGATCAAATAAAGCCGAGATGTTGAAGAATATTGCTACACTTTTAAATTATTTGCATGTCTTTCAAATAACGAGAAGATAGCTTCTACAAACCAGTAAAATATGGCCCGAGCTACCGTTTACCTATGGGGAGCCAAGGCTACTCCTCCCATCTGCAAGGCTCTCTTTCTTACAAGCAAAACTTTTGCAATTAGCGGCACCGGTCAAAATTTTCCGTTTTTTTTTTTAAAACTGTATGATTTTTTATGAATTTTCAAAAAATAAGAAAACCACATCATTTTATATTGTGAAGAATATTGTAAATTTTCATGTTCTTCTGATCAACAATGTAAGAGTAAAACGGTTACAACTGGAAAAAAAGAGGTGACCTTGGAGTCGTTTTTCTTCAGTTTTATTAATTAAAATAGATTTCGAGAAAAACCACATCACTTCTCATATCCTGTAGATTGTTCAGTTTTGTTTTCTGCTTAAAAAGTGCCAGTTAATGTACAAAATGGTTACAAAGTTACTGAAAACCGGGCGGACGCCCCTATACAACGTGTTAATGAATTAGCGCAAAACCTCATACACCCCAACTGATTTACAACAAAATAAATAGATTGAAACAATAATTTCATTACATACATCACATTTTAAGTTTTGAGGCAAAAATGATTTGTTATCATTTCAGCAATGAATGAAAGCGCTAACGTACCCATGAATACATTTTAATAATCTTGTTTGGTAGTAAGTAGAGTGAGAGTGCCCGTACGGTGGGTTGACATCGGGTTCAGTAAATTTTAAATTTTACAAATAAATTATTTAATATTTTGAAAAAAATTTCCTATGTTGAAACCATGATAATTCGATTCTGCTCTCGATTCTAAACAAAGTACTTTCTAGTTTTGCGTTATTTCATTAACACGTTGTAGATATGCTCTGTGATTTCTAACTGCGATGTGTTCTTTTCTCATTCCTAATGTGAGTAAAAAGAAGGCACATAAAACAATTGTATTGCATTCTTAGTTAGCTATTCTGTGACCAAACCATCCGCAGGCATTAATCTAAGTAAGTGTCAATTAAGTAGAAATACGAGAGACGCGAAAGCCTATAAATACAAATGTTTCAACTAAGAAAATAGTTCAATGGTTTAGTTGAGATACCATTTATTTATTAACTCGCGTAAAATCTTTTTTTACTTTGCCATCGTTTTTCAGTCTGCAAGAAATGTGGGTGAAATGAGTAGTATTCTGAAAGTATTCCGGAAGTATGTTGAAAGTATTCCGGAAGTATTCTGGAAGTATTCCGGATGGTTTCCGAAATTATGGAAGTATTCCGGAATTATTCCGAAATTATGAAAGTATTCCGGAATTATTCCGAAATTATGGAAGTATTCCGGAATTATTCCGGAATGTTTGTGATTCGTGTTGGTGAATAAATTTTGAGGTTTGGTTATTTTAGGTCGCGTGGCTTCGGTGATAAGTTTTTCGTGGTAGCGTGTATTTTTTGTTATGTGATTCGTATTAGTGAGCTTACGGGGACGTGGTATTCGGTGTTGCACTTTTAGAAGTCAGGTAACACACTCGTTTTGTTTTATTTTGATATAATATCTATAAAATTATATCAAAATAAAACAAATATATATATAAAATTTTCAAACAATATATATATATATAATTTTCTAGACAGAAAATATTAGCAATTTTTGTTTAAATAAAAGACGAGGCGTGATTCTGATTTTATTACTCAAAATATTTTATACGTACACACGGCGACAGATCAACCTACCCATAGTTGAACTCTATTTTCATGGACATAAGGTCGAACTATGGGTAGGTTGATATGACGCCGTGTGTACATTCAGACGACTGTGAAGTACCACTTAAGTTTTGTATGAATTGCTGTAATGTTTCTGTTTATTTATTAGTTAGGAAAGTTTAAATTCATTATCTAGAATCCAAAACTCTCAGTTAACCTTGCTAATTAATTTTACACTATCAAAAAAAAACGTTGTCTGTTGTAGCGAAGCTTCTTTCCACTCCGAAAGAGAATTAGAACATGAGTTTTATGCTTCAGAACATTCTGTATAAATATTGTTTCTATTTGATCTGAATCTTACTTCTAATCATAGAATCGAACGAATCGGAATAACCATCGAATCATAAATTTAAACTGTCCAATTCAAAATTCAGTTTCCACAAAATGGAATCTCATTGCAAACAAATTCATATTTTTATCGGAAAAATCTAAAATTCGATATTTTCACGGTACATTTGGAAGCGGTTTTCTATCAATTTCGAGTGCATTGAAAAGCTCTTGCATCCACTCGTCGGACAATAGACTATTGCTATCAATCGTCTGGAAAATTCGTTTGTATGTAAAAAGAAAGAAAGAAAAGAAAGAAAATATTTTTATTAGCAAACAACAAAACACACTGACAAAATGATGATGATGTACTGATCGATGTTGAATATGGGTACCTACATAATGTTTGTATAATGTAAGTACACTGAAAAAAAATGATCAACCAAACTAGTGTTAAATATAATCAAACTTTAGTGACTTCCAAACTGTTTTGTAGCATATAAACAAACTTTCGGCTATAAATAACAACACGTTTTGCTATTTATTTGACAGCCCGGTAGCACAGTCGGTAGTGAACCTTACTGCTGTGCCGAGGGTCGCGGGTTCGAATCCCGTAAGGGACAAATATTTGTATGATGAATATGAATATTTGTACCCGAGTCATGGATGTTTGTATCTATATATGTATTCTATATCGTTGTCTAGTCATCATAATACAAGTCCAGGCTAGATTCTGGTACTTTAAATGTGGCTAGATAATTTGTATGACATTGTCCAAGATATTTATTATTTATTATTATTATTATTTATACCCAAATGTGTGATTATGTGCTACAAAACAGTTTGGAAGTCACTTAAGTTTGGTTATATTTAACACTAGTTTGGTTGATCATTTTTTCAGTGTATATGTATTGCGTAATAGATATCAGTAGCATGGTAACACAGAGTAAATAGTAATAAATGCCAAAATTGAGAGAAAACTTAGACTAAAATCTCCAACATTTTCATCGAGCTTAACTAAAACAAAAGCTGACTATAAACTACTACCATTATATCAATTATTCTACCATTTTAATCGTAGAAAAGACATTTTAACATAAATCTTGCTTAACACCAACGAAAAACATGTTTACACAGTTTGTAGCCAGCATAATATATTCCTTATATTCCAAGAACCCATTACAAGTTTTGCACACTCATATGTTTATGTTATGAATGATGGGTTGCCATGAATCCGAATAATTATTGCAGCAGCTACTAATAGATGACAAGTAGCCAGGAGTGCGACTTTTAATCTCATTCGCTGAGTGCAGCAGTTGAAAATGTAAAAATTACTGTGGAGATACGCATCTTTCTACTGCTGATTTGACATTCAAAAATCATTTTTTAAAGTCAAATCAGCAGTAGAAGAGTGCGATTTTTGAAACTCATTCTTTGAACTCAGCAGTTGTAAATGTTAAAATTACTATGGAGACGTGCATCTTTCTACTGCTGATTTGACATTCAATAATCATACTTGAGGAGTGCGATTTTTTAAAGTCAAATCAGCAGTAGAAAGATGCTTATCTCCATAGTAATATTGACATTTTCAACTGCGGAGTTCAAAGAATGGGTTTCAAAAATCGCACTCCTGATCGGCAACGTTTATTATGATGACTGTGCGACAAAAGCCCGAATACGTCGAGTAAACGTTCTTACGGAACTTTGCTGTCAACTTTTGAGGAGTTATACCATGTAGCTCCGAAGTGCATCATCAGATCATCACAATATTAAAATGGGACCACCTAAGGAGTATACTCTTTCAAACAAAAAAAGAATTTTTAAAATTGGTTCACAATTGACGAAAATATCGGTGAACATACATAAAAAAAAAATACATACAGCCGAACATAGAACCTCCTCCTTTTTTTGAAGTCGGTTAAAAACATGATTGCCACTCTTTAGCCTATTGGAATTTCATGGTAATTGGATGCATAGAGGATGGTCCCGTTGATTATCTGTGTTTTTGTATTTTACCAAAATTGAAGCTAAAGTTAAAATAATAGTAGGGTTGCCTTTATTAAAAATTTGTCACCAAATACGTTCCCACATTTAATTTGGATCGTGCGAATGGGAAAAATGTATTATAATATTTATAATCTAATCAATAACGATCGGACTGATTTTGGTGATTTCGCATATGAAACTTTCTCTTTAGTGGGATATTTAATAAATACACTAGCATAACAAGAAAAAAATTTTTTCAAAAGGCTTCTAAAGGGTTACGATAGGAATGTAAAATTTAATCATTTCCTAAACATATGGGTGCAAAAAACTTGTAACGAGATCTTAGTATATCATATTTAGTCCTTTTCGACACCTTATCCCATTGCGATAAAGCATATTTTGGAACGTTTTTCCGCTTTAATATAAATTGTGTTAGGTTTAAGCCTTGTTCGTGAAATTTATTTGCATTTGTATAACAAAGTTGTGCGAAAATCGATTAAGATTTGCGTCTTTGTTTTAAATTGTGAAGATTGGCGGTGAGATTTAGACATGAGAGAGTTAAAAGTTTAACGGCCTGTTTCACCACTTCTAGATATGTTTTTGATAGCTTATCTGACCCATCGTGTGACATACTTCGTATGAAAGGTAGGTAGGTTTGTATGAAACTTAACAACTCTTACTATGGAAGCAAACCGAACAGCAGTTTTTTTTTCTATGATCGGTTTGCTTCCATAGTAAACATGACATCTATGTTTGTATTATTTGTGTGACAATGTCCAATATATTTATGTCGTCCGTGTGAAGAATGGCAGATTTGGACCCAGCCATTTTTTACGAAAACCAAAAGCAATTCAGGACAGCTGTCATAATTATTATGAACAGAAAAAATAAAGGCATTTTTTAAAAAAACTTCCACATCTCCAGAAGTCCGTATTCAAAAGTATAAATTACTAGTAAAATAGACAAATCATCCAAAAAGCAGTAGCACACGACAGTTATTTTCATCTAGACAGCCCGGTAGCACAGTCGGTAGTGAACCTGCCTGCTGTGCCGAGGGTCGCGGGTTCGAATCCCGTAAGGGACAAATATTTGTATGATGAATATGAATATTTGTACCCGAGTCATGGATGTTTGTATCTATATATGTATTCTATATCGTTGTCTAGTCATCGTAATACAAGTCCAGGCTAGATTCTGGTACTTTAAATGTGGCTAGATAATTTGTGTGACATTGTCCAAGATATTTATTTATTTACTACACTGAGGTATTTTTTGGTTGTGACGGAACTTAGGATTAATGTTATTTGGCTGGGTTGAACTGATAGTATGTGTGATTTCGTTTTCTTCCATTATCATAATATTGTACGGTTATCGTGAATTTTCATTAAAATAAACACAATGAATGCGTAGAAGATTGATTGGACTATCTAATAAGAAAGATTATGAGTTTCACACAGTTGATACAAAAGGTATCATAATGGAGAAATACCTTTCCCCCAACTTCTACAGGTTACAATCAATTTACTTTTTTGTTAGTTTTGTTTCACTTTACACATATTACAAATTTTCATTCATGTATGGGACCTCTAAGTCTGAGTCTCAAATAACATAGCCGGCCGCCAAACTTCTTTTCATTATTATTAGATATTTTTATACTATGTACTAGATATTGTTCTCTGTAGGAATCCATTACCATCATAATTATTGTAAAATAATGTTTTGAACAAATGACTTTACGCGCTATGCATCACTAGCTATACTTGAATTATCTACCGAACGGAGTCTAGAAATATCCGATATGCTAGTACAGTGCTTCAACAATATTTCAAAAGAGCTTTTACGTGCTTTGAGTACGTGACTGCCCTTTTAGATTCTTCTCTAGCGAGTAGCATTGCAGGTTGCAGGTATTTGATTCAACGGCATGCGCGAACGTTTATAATACTTGAGTTTTATAAAGAATTTAGTATAGGAATGGTATTCGTCGTTTGAAATTTAAAAGAGTAGCGTAGTGAGGAGGGGCTAGGGAGAGGGGAAGGGGGGCTAATACTCCGGGGAGCTAATACTCCGGGGGGCTTAGATCAAAGTAAGATCAAAGTAAAATGAATGGATAGGCCAAAAGCGATTTAAGGCTACTCCTCCCATCTGCAAGGCTCTCTTTCTTACAAGCAAACTTTTGCAATTAGCCATCCCGCTTCAATTGCGCGGCTCCGGTCAGAATTTTCCGTTTTCTTTGAAAACCTGTATGATTTTATATGAATTTTCAAAAAATAAGAAAACCACATCATTTTATATTGTATTGTGAAGAATATTGTAAATTTTCATATTCGTCTGATCAACAATGTAAGAGTAAAACGGTTACAACTGGAAAAAAAGGTGACTTTGGAGTCGTTTTTCTTCAGTTTTATTAATTAAAATAGATTTCGAGAAAAACCACATCACTTCTCATATCCTGTAGATTGTTGATAAAATGGTTACAAAGTTACTCAAAACCGGGCGGACGCCCCTTAAGTTTTAGCGCGCAAAACTAGGGCACTTCAATACAAATTAGGGTGTCTTGGTCTGTCATCTGATCATCTCAGTACATTTTCGAAGTAAAACTGTCAATTGTTTTGCCTCAATTTTCTGGTTTGAAATGTTCGCGTAAAGGCCTGACCATTCTTGTTTACTAATGTCATTGCCGGGGGGCACTTTTCTAGGGGTGGCAAAAACGAGAGAAATATAGTTTGATAGAGCTCTGTCTATAACCGATTCGTAGAGCAAAGAAAAGTTCAGCTCGCTACTCTCGCTCTAATTTTCAGTTTTAATTACTTTAGCTACACATAAACCTAAAGAGTTCTGACTACAACCAACGCTGTGCTAACAATTATGAGATTGCTTCGCTTGGTTCCAAGCTTTTACTTAGGTTAGGTACTTTGAACATGTTTTGTACATAAAAAAAAAATTTTAACAAAAAAATTTAAACCGCCTTCAAAAAACTAAAAAGTTAAAAAATAATATTGCAGTCGATGACTTTTTCGTTCGCATCATAAGAACATTAATTTGTTTTATTGAAGTCGCTGTCAAGCCGGTACGATTCGCGACAGGGCTTGCATTTTTGGGCTTGGCTTGACACCGACTTCTATAAAACAAATTAATGTTCTTATGATGCGAACGAAAAAGTCATCGGCTGCAATATTATTTTTGAACTTTTTAGTTTTTTGAAGGCGGTTTAAATTTTTTTGTTAAAATTTTTTTTATTTTACAATTTTCAGTGGTAAATTCATTAGTTCGATTCAATAGTAGTGCTTTAAATTAACAAACGCACTAGTCGGCACTACGATTTTCGAAGATTCCCCTCGATATCTCTGGGATCCATCATCAGATCCTGGTTTCCTTATCATGGAACCTCTCTTGGGATATCTCCTTTCCAACAAAAAAAGAATCATCGAAATCGGTTCATAAACGACGAAGTTATCCGCGAACACACATAAAAAAAAAAAAAAAAAAATATATACGGTCGAATTGAGAAACCTCCTCCTTTTTTTGAAGTCGGTTAAAAAGCTTTGGCACCAACCGATTCATATTGAGAAGAAAAGTCGAGCTAGCTTCGCTCGCTGTAAGTTCGCTCTTTTTTGTGTAGGTCTTCGTATTACTATGGTAAAAGAACCACCAAGTACTTAACTCCGAAAATATTTAACAGTATTGACTGGCTAAGGCAAAACCGGAAAGGACATCTGGCACATAATACCCAAAAATGTATAACCGTCCTTCTATTTTTATTATGGACTATGGAACACTAGAAACTAACTGCAGGCATTAGTTTATTTTATAATGATTTATTAGTTTTTATCATTTTTATATAAAAAAAACATTGTGTTTGCAACACCTCCTACCTCCTCCTACTCAACAACATTGACAGCCATGTTGGGGTTGCTGCTTTTTTATAATTTATTAATAATAAAAGATTAAATAACTCGTTAAATAAAAATAAATGATACTATCTGAGTCGTTTTTATAAAACCTCATAATTTAGTACACATTTGACTTCAGTCAAAACTTCTATACATTTCAAGGTATTTTTTCAAGGGAGAGCGACGGTTGTCCTTTGTAAAATATCCTTAAAAGTTTAACTAAAAAGAACTATTCTTGAATCACTTTAACTTGATAGTACCTAATTAAATACAAATTGTAAACAATCGCTGTTAGTAGGTGTCTGGATATCACAAACTTACTGTTATGGGTTTGTGATATTATCTATATACTTTATCATAATACTTTAATTTATATTAACCATATTGTATGGGTAAGATTAAGGACTCATTTTTTAAAAATTGAGTGTAATGTCTTTCGCCAACAAACTGTTCTGCAGTTTGGCGAAATGTAATGTAATTTGTAACGTTTGTAATTCTGAAAATTTAAAATAAATGAAAAATAAAAAAGAAGTATTAAAATAAGGGCAGGGCGGCAAAATCGGTTTGTGTCCCAGGCAACAGAAAGAGTAATATAAACTTACTTATTGACCTCGACAGAAAATAATTATGTTCATGTAGGTTAGGTACACATTTATGAGAGATGCTCATATTTTATGATTTTGTAAAACAATTTGTAGGTATCCCAAATTTTGCTTAGAACGCTATGAATCACTAGAGAACCACCACCCACCACCACATACTATACACCATGAGGGATTGCCATGCGTTATAGCTCATGCTGCAAGAACACGAAGACTAGAGATCCTAGCTGACGTCCGATGGCTTAGTTGGTAATCAGTGCCTACTGAGTCGAGTGAAGTGAGTTCGAATCCCATGCCTAAAAATGGCGCCTTTTTTTTTTAGCGCGGCCATCAATCAAACTTGAATATTATAGTTCAGAATAAAGTTAAAAACAACACTTGTTATTACAAATATCTCGGAACTCAGTCCGAACTGAGATATAAAGGCTTGAAGTGCACGTAATAGTAATATTTTCAACTTTTAGCCTTTATATAACCGTCCGGACTGAGTTTAGGGATATACATGTTAATAAGTTTTGTTTGTTACTTTATTCTGAACTGAAATATTCAAGTTTGGTTGCTGGCCACGCCAAAAAACAACGGCGAAAAATAAGGCGCCAACCTTCCATACAAAACCCGCATAACCTTTTTAAGCGACAAGATGAAAAATATTTTTATTTGGCTATCTTTAGCTTCAATTTATTATTGATCATCAACCTTTACCATGTTATTCAAACTGGTGAAAATCAATTATAGCCGTCGATGTAATCCATTGAGTCCAAAGCTAAAACCGCAGCCAAGAAACTTGGTATCCTGAACAAGGTTAAGCGGTACATCACGCCTGCACAGCTTCTTACTCTCTACAAAGCCCAAGTGCGATCTTGCATGGAGTACTGCAGTCACCTCTGGGACGGCTCTGCGAAATACCAACTTGACGCACTGGACTCAGTTGAGCGTCGAGCCAAGAGACTCATCGACGACGATGCACTTGTCGAGGCTAAGTTACATAGTCTGGAGCACCGACGATTGGTCGCTTGTCTGTCGGTATTCTATCGGCTACACTTCGGCGAATGTGCCCAGGAGTTACATGACCTGATTCCACCATCCCCCTTCCATCATCGTACGACAAGACGTAGTGCGAGACTGCATCCATACGTTGTCGATATTCCAACAATCCGCACAAATAGGTTCGCATCCTCTTTTATTATGAGAACCGGTAAGGTTTGGAACTCTCTCCCTGCGTCTGTTTTCCCAAGCAAATACAATCAGGATATTTTTAAAAGAAGAGTAAATAGGCTTTTTCTGGGCGAGCGCGCTACATCCTCGGCTTCATCTACACTTTCCATCAGGTGAGCTGAAGCCAAGCGCAAACCCATTACGATTAAAAAAAAAATAATATTAATAAATACTTTTTCTTTTCAGAAAAATCTGTTCTTTTTTTCTATCTCAAATGAGGAAAAACATCGTTAGGCATACAGACGGTTTCAATATTTCATAGAAGCTTTCAATCTCGAGGGAAATCAAAACTCAGGGCCTTTCGTTGTCTCATTCGCATCTCATTCTTCATTAAGAATAAAGAACGTGTTTCAGTTTTATAAAATGGACGGCCTCATGCGTGTTTTAGAGTATATATTTAGAGTGTATATTCGGACTGTGCCACGACTTAACTTAACTAAATTTATTCCTGTCACTTTCTAAAATAAGATTAAGAAAAGAGACAGAAAACCATCAGCTGACTTCAGTGCTGTCAGAGTGACGTTACACGCCCAAAAACGCTTTAAATAAGATGGCGTACATTATGATGGCATCTTGTTTTGGGCGTGTAACGTCACTTTGACAGCACTAAAGTCAGCTGTTGGTTTTCTGTCTATTTTCTTAATCTCATTTTAGAAAGTGACAGGAATAAATTTAGTTAAGTTAAGTCGTGGCACAGTCCGAATCGAGGCTATTTATTACATACTAGATTTAGAACTCTTACCAGTCGAATAGGTTTTGTTAGACGATAGTGTTGCCGCTCGATAGCCGTCGATATTCTATCGATAGTCATAAAATGTCAAACGTGTCGATAGTGTTGATATTTATAGTACCGAGTAGATACACCTACAGAGAAACAGCTTAATATGTCATGCTAGATGCACACTCTCTGAACGTTTTCGTACGAGAATTAGACGCTGTAACAATGGTCAAAAACCAAAGATTTCCTTTTGGCAGGGTTGGTCCTTAAGATCCCAGGATGGATTTAATAAGTGGAGCCACCAAGATTTTGGATGCATGTTTTGGGCAGGCCCTCAGCCTAATCTTGATACGTATATCAGTTTCATGGGGGCGTTGCCGAATTCATTTATGGTATCATAATATTTGAACCATTCTTCCATTGACGACCCGGTTGGTGTAATGGTTACCACGCCGGACTGCCAAACCAGGGTCCTGGGTTCGAATCCCGGTTCGTTTATGGATGTTTATATGTTTGTGCCGTTGTTGTATGGTTTCCATAATAAACAGCCTATAAATAGTGCTTTCTTGGGATCATTACAATGTATGTGCCTGTGAGCGTTATTTATTTATTTATTTTATTTTTATTCTGAAGGAAAAACCTGTTAAATATTTTTTTCGTTTCTGTTTTGCTTTAAGAAAAATAAAAAAATAAATATTTGAAAAAAGAACTTGAGAGTTTTTTACCATCTATTATAAACAATATAAATTGGCAAAAAAAAGGATTCTCTTTCATTCAGTTCGGAATTATCATCTTTCATTATTTTTTCTTTAATTTCAGTTTTTACTATAATAAACCAAGTTTGACGCTTGTAAATATAACCGTTTTTACTACGACAGAACAAAAACAAAAAAACGTTGAAAATAACATGTTTCTGGTTCCCCTTAAATTTTGTAACTCAATTCATTTCAATTCAATTATTCTGGTTATTCTGGTCTGGTCTGGTCTAGTTTCTGGTTGTTTCTGGTTGGTCTGGTTTGTTCTGGTTATTTTATTATTATTATTCTTTATTATATATTTTATTATTCTGGTGCAGAGGATTTCGTTGGCTATCCAGCGCGGGAATGCAGCTAGTGGAATAGGATCCTTTGTGCCAGGTACGATTTATGACGATGCCCTGTAGTTTAGGTTAATTTATTATTTTGCTGACGAAACGTTTTGTGGATTTTTATTTGTATTCTCTTGTGACGAAGCTTTGTTGTGGATTTTTGACTGTACACTTTGGACAAGGCATGTTGCCAATTTTAGTATCAATTTGTTATGTCAACTTTTATTCTATTGCCATTTATTCAATTATTTATTTTCATAAATTACATGTAGGTCAGTATCAATATAGAGATAGGTAAAGGATGGTAACAGTACAGAATGTTTCAATGTAATTTTACCCTAGGGTGTAGCAAACTAGCAATTTAGTACAATATGCTATACAACATGACATTACCTAACTAATTTTCAAGGTCAATCGATACAAAAACTATCGATAATTCGGCAACACTATCAGACACCAGATGTTCACGGCACATCTATTAACCCGAATGGATAATCGCTTGTTGCCACATGCCATTTACCTCTACCCTATTGATAGGGGCCGGCTTTGCTCAACTGTTTACTTGACAGATTAGGCTCGTCAGGCTAGATTGTAGGTTAGGGACTTTGGAATAAATGTCACTATTGCAGGACAGTAGAACTTACCTGAAAATAGTGGCATTTCGTTATTTGTCTTACTAATTTACTTGACAACATCTTAGGTGTATAAACTATGATATGAACACCATTGACCTGGTTGGTGTAATGGTTGCCACGCTGAACTGCCAAACCAGGGTCCTGGGTTCGAATCCCGGTTCGGTCATGGATGTTATAATATGTTCGTGCGGTTGTTGTATGGTTTTTCATATTAAAAAGCCTATACTGCTTACTGCTTAACTTGGGATCATTACAATGTATGCGAGCCTGTGAGCATTACACAGGGACCTTCTATTAAGAAGGACCTTAAAAAGTTTTATAATAGTAATAGATACCTGCGACTTCGTTCGCATAAATTATATACCAGATTTTAAGTCAGATGATAAGCTATCAATCAAAAAAAGTTTCATCAAAATCGGTTCAGTAGTTTTTGCGTGATAGTCGAACAAACAAACACCCAAACAAACAAACAAACAAACAAACAAACGAACAAGCAAACAAACAAACAGACAGACAAAAAGTCCAAAAATTTGTGATTTGGAATCAGGGAAGCCTAAAAACCATATCGTAATCTTTTTTTTGTAAATATCTTCAATGTACAGACACACTTCTGTTACAGTTTTAAAATAGTTTAGATTTGATAAATAGATAGATTAACCTCACCGGTAATTACAGACACAATAGAAAATTAAATCAATTTTTTCCGTCGCGCGGATCCTTATTCCTAAAGGTTAAACTTGTATTTATCAGATCAAGGTAAAGTCGATATCAACTTTAAATCACTAGTTCACCGTTAGGATAAAATAAATCTAAAATCCATTTTATAAAAAACGAGCTTTTTCCCGCGACTTCGTCCGCATAAATTATATACCAGATTTTAAGTCAGATGATAAGCTATCAAACAAAAAAAGTGTCATCAAAATCGGTTCAGTAGTTTTTGCGTGATACTCGAACAAACAAACACCCAAACAAACAAACATACAAACAAACAAACAAACGAACAAACAAACAAACAAACAAACAAACAGACAGACAAAAAGACCAAAAATTTGTGATTTGGAATCAGGGTAGCCTAAAAACAATATCGTAATCTTTTTTTTGTGAACATCTTCAATGTACAGACACACTTCTGTTACAGTTTTATAATAGTTTAGATTAGATAAATAGATAGATTAACCTCACCGGTAATTACAGACACAATAGAAAATTAAATCATTTTTTTCCGTCGCGCGGATCCTTATTCCTAAAGGTTAAACTTGTATTTATCAAATCAAGGTATAGTCGATATCAACTTTAAATCACTAGTTCACCGTTAGGATAAAATAAATCTAAAATCAATTTTTATAAAAAAATACTTAGTAGGTACTTGCTGTTTTCCCTAAATATTTCTAAAAATATTCAAGACCCAGATTTTCATCAAGCGCTCACAAGTACTTTCTAGATTTTTTCCAAGCTTATAATCGAAATACCTGACCTAAACTGAAACTAGCCAAGTAAAAAAAGGTCCGAGAATGATGAATTATTTATGTAGGAGGGTTTCTTACAATCCCAAAGGCTCTCAAGAACGTGTTTTTAACACATGTAGGTACATTTTTATTTTTGCAACAATTTTTTTTTCGGTAGGTATTGTTATACAGGGTGTAACAAAACACTCTAGTAATACTTAAGGTAGTGCTTCAGACCATCAAACTGAACAACTGTCACTATAGAGCCACCTTCGAAATCGCAAAATAAAAATCAGTGGTTTCATACAAAACTGCAATACTGGCTCGACTCAAATGTATGGGACGGCTGATTTTTTTATTTTTTCTCGATGTTGGCTCCATAGTGAAAGTGTTTCAGTTTGATGGTCTGAAGCACCTCCTTATTACTAGGGTGTTTTGTTACACCCTGTAGATGTTTGTATTTCGATGGGTCACATCGAGGCGGAGCGCGCCGCATCGCAGCGGAAAATGCTAACTTCGTGTACTAGAGCGTGCCGCATGCCGAGTCGCAACGCATTGATAAGATAAGATAAGATAAATATTCTTTATTTGCACACCAAGAATATACAATTAAAATAAGAATAAGAAGGGTACAAAGGGTGGTCTTATCACTAAAAGCGATTTCTTCCAGACAACCATTGAATGGAAGAACTATTTACAGAGACAAATGCTACGGCGGTGCTCTATTAGGTACTTATGTACCTGTCTACATATATATTCGCAATCGCGTGAACGTTTTCGTTCCAATGTCAACTCTATTACAATGAAGTGAGGACCGAAACAGTGGCAATATATCGAACATCGAAAGTCCTGGTACATGGCCTGGCATTGTGACAGAAGCGATTTGGGCGGATTTTGACGCTGCGGTCCAACCCAATGCCGTCGTATAGGCTTATCTTTATATTATAGTGTGCGCGCAAATGCTAGATACCTACTTCCCTGTCAGGCAATGCAGGCAGGACGGGGAACAAAGTAAAGCACCCTTTAGACGGACAACCAACCGCATGCGGCCTGCCAAGGTCGAATCGCGCGGCAGCAAAATTGCCCGTCTAAAGGCCGAAAGCACGATCGCAAATCCTGTCTCAGCCAATAGGGAGCGCGCGTTGCTCCCCTCCAAAAAAAATTGCGTTTTGGCCTTGAAAAACAGCGTTCAGTTGCCCGTCTAAAGGGTGCTTAAGCGAGCGGTTTGTCGTCGATTGGTAGAAATCTGTGAAGAATTCTCCGAACACAGACATGAAATAGACAGGAGTACTTATGAAAACCCGCTCCCATTTCCCCGGTGGTGACCAGCAGTTTCAAGCGGACTATGACAGATGAATACAAACCTGAATGTTCTTCAGGATCGATTAAACACGCTACTTACCCAAAAATTTATTGATAATAATAAAAAAAACAACCAATGTATCCTCCCGGTACTGACCTACGGCATGGAGACTACTACACTGACGGAAAAGTCCGCCGAAAAACTCAAGAGTCGCGCAACGAGCAATGGAGAGAGCATTGCTCGGCATCACGCTGCTAGACCGTAAGCGCAATCAATGGATTCGGCGAAATACAAAGGTCGTGGATGTGGTAGCCACTATAGAACACCAGAAGTGGAGATGGGCAAGCCACGTTGCACGTATGGCTTCTGAGCGTTGGACCAGAAGAACACTGGAGTGGAGGCCCATAGGGTAGATTTTTTTTTTTATTTACCCTTTCTTCCTCCCCAAATTGCCCCCCGATATAAAAATTTAGCTTTTTTTACTTCATTTATGATATTGGACCACCAATCGCTATATCTGTACCGAGTTTCAACTTCCTATGTCTTACGGTCTATGAGAAAAATGCCTGTGACAGACGGACGGACGGACGGACGGACGGACGGACAGACACCGAGCTGATTCCATAAGTGTTCCGTTTTTCCAATTTTGGTACGGAACACTACAAAAACAGATTGGATAAACAATTCTGAAGTACTTTCCTCATAAATATTCATTTAAAATCCAGGTCTCAACTACCTTGAAAATTTACTTTAGAGTGCACTCAAAACGAAAATGGAACCTTGCAGCGAGATGCATTTAACGTTTGTCGTAAGAAGTCTCGGGATTTAATCAATTGTCAATCTTATTTCTAAGATCTAAGTGTTTTTGTGAGAAGATTTCGAAATAAATAAACTACAAATAAGTATTCAAATTCAGCAAATTGGCTTGTACTAGGACATCCTTTAAAATTAAGATTCAAGAATTAAAAAATTAACCATGGAACTACGTGGCTTGGTACACCTACTGACAGTGGAACAGAGGAAGGTCTCGTATCATCCTGTGATGTGAAAGCGTAAGATCTGTTGACGTCATATTTCACACCCTCCCGCACCGCTTCACTACCGTAGACTCAATCTCAAATTAAACGCTATACAGGGTGAAATTGATATCATTGGCATCCTTTTAAACTAAGAGTCTACCCATCAAATTGAACAACTTTTACTATGGGAGCAAACCGATCGGAGCAAAAAAAAATCTGTTGTTGCATACATTTGAGTCGAGTAGGCATTGCAGTTTAGTATGGGACAGTAGATTTTTTAGTTGCTGCGATCGGTTTGCTGCCATAGTAAAAGTTGTTTAGTTCAATGGGTAGACTCTTAGTTTAAAAGGATGCTAATGATATCGATTTCACCCTGTATATAGGGTCCTTCTTAATATGTTGATACTTTTGTAAGGGGATGATCAGACCGTCAAACTGAACAACTTTCTCTATGGCACCAACATCGAAATCGCGTATAAAATAACGCGTCCATACAAAACTGCATACCTACTCGAGTCAAATGTATGGGACAGCTGATTTTTTTTTCGCGATTTCGATGTTGGTCCCATATAGAAAGTTGTTCAGTTCAACGGTCTGATCATCCCCTTAAAAAAGTGTCAGCTTATTAAGAAGGACCCTGTAATACAGTCTCGACTCAATTGTATGGGACGGCAGATTTTTTTTTTCTCGACTTTGTCTCCATAGTTAAAGTTGTTTAGATTGATGGTCTCAAGCATCCCCATAAGTATTACTAGGTTGTTTTGTTACACCCTGTATATTCGTCATACGTTACACTTACAAGAACAAGCTAGCACCACACTAGCACGTACATTTAACATTTTTCACACCACCCGCTCGAAAATGGAACATTATATGTCATGTAACTCGAACCTAAAGCAAGTCATTATAGCCCTGGGACTAGCCGGGCAATAATATTGTACTGAATTTCATTATAACCCGCTGGTCAATAATGAGATTTGAATATGGAAACGCATCCACAGATTATTTAATAGTTACTACGATCATTACTTAAAATTCGTATGAAAACCTGTGATGAAAACTTATCATGGAGACAGGCACCAAAAAGAACTTAATTCGAAATTTGAACTGGCCACCACGAGTATTGAAGACAAAAAAAGAAAAAAAAAGGCGCGAATCATAAAGGTATCATCTTTATGGCGCGAATACTGCATGTCTCTGTATTTGCTCTGTACCTATTATTGCCTTCCTATTGCTACGAACAAAGTAATAAAAAAATATTACATTGTCTTTCCACTACTGGAGTGCGATTTTTTAATCTCATTTGCTGAGTTCAGCAGTTGAAAATGTCAAAATTACTATGGAGATACGCATCTTTCTACTGCTGATTTGACTTTAAAAAATCGCACTCCTGGAGTATGATTTTTTAATGTCAAATCAGCAGTAGAAAGATGCACGTCTCCGTAGTAATATTGACATTTTCAACTGCTGAGTTCAAAGAAAGAGTTTCAAAAATCGCACTCCAGTTGTGGAAAGACAATGTAATACTTATCGCACTCCTGGAGGAGTGCGATTTTTGAATCTCATTCGATGAGATCAGCAGTTGAAAATGTATGGAGATACGCATCTTTCTACTGCTGATTTGACTTTCAAAAATCGCACTCCTGAAGAATGATTTATGAAAGTCAAATCATAAATAGAAAGATGCATATCTCCATAGTTACTTTGACATTTACAACTGCTGAACTCAGCAAATGAGATTCAAAAATCGCACTCCTGGTCTAATGTTTCAAATATCTACTTTCACTTTTAATTTAATAAAATAGTTTTTCTAAATACTATACTATTGAACTCTAATACTTTGTTATAAACTCTAATAAAATAATTGGTTTCTAACCATAGAGAATTTACACGCTCCCCTGGGTTTCTAACAGTATTGCTTTTTATTTTCTCGCGGAGGGTGTGAAAAGTAGAGTATGGTCCTCGGGGATAAACGTGTTTTCATCTTGGGCGAGCTTGAACCCCTCGCTTCACTCAGGATTCTAGTCTTAACTCCCTCGCTTCGCTCGGGAGTTAACTCTTAACACCCTCGCTACGCTCGGGAGTTAACCCTAGAATCCCTCGTTACGCTCGGGATTCAATATCGCGCCCGTGATGAAAGACACTGCTTTATCCCCTTGGTACATAATCTACTATTATAAATCTTTACCAAACGTCTAAAAGATAACATTGCTGGCGACTCCTCAGTCAAATTGCTTCCCAGTTTTAAGACTCTTCAATAGAAAATCGAGAAAAACAGACTTATTTTGAATCTTTTATTACTTTTCAAATCAAATTAAGGTACAATCCTCGTTTCGGTTGATTTGAAATGTAATACTGAGTTCAGAGGTAAGTATTACCTATACGGGGTCCTTCTTAATATGCT
This sequence comes from Agonopterix subpropinquella, assembly GCA_922987775.1. Lineage (NCBI taxonomy): Eukaryota > Metazoa > Arthropoda > Insecta > Lepidoptera > Depressariidae > Agonopterix > Agonopterix subpropinquella. The sequence continues at coordinate 2,295,383 of OV277696.1, read as the reverse complement.
AACACTTTTTTAAAGGGATGATTTTTAGCGATTTCGAATTTGGCTCCATAGTGAAAGTTGTTCAGTTTGATGGTCTGAAGCACTCCGTTAAGTATTACTAGGGTGTTTTGTTACACCCTGTATAAGAGATTGTATACAGGGTCCCTTCTTAATATGCTGACACTTTTTTAAGGGGCTATGTAAAAAAAATAGGATTCTTCAAAGCTCCATATATCATGAAGTACTAACAGTAGAAGTATGATTTGCGGATATGTGTAAATTGAACATATAATTGAAGTTTTGATTAGAGCCAAAACACGATTAAGACAAATTTTCTCGATAGAAAAACAAGCCAAAGTAGCCTCCGTTTTTGTCTATAAACGCTTGTAACTGCTAAACTGTGAATAATAGAAACATGAGACTTGATTTTAAAAAAAGAGATTGCTATTATCTAAGTTTTGCTTAGAGCAGAATTGAACTTACATAAATAGTACAATCACAATTAAATAAAGTTTGTTTTTTCGCTTGATTCGATCCAGGCGCGCGCGCCGCCCCATCTCTTTCTCTCGCATCTGGCAGTAATATAAGCTATCACACGCCTGTTTCGCTAAAATTATTTTTCGACCCTTAACGTGCCATCCGAAGCACGAAATCATTTTTATTTTCAGACAATCAGGTGATTCAGCCTGCAATGTCCTAACAAACTATGGAAAAACGCACAAAGTGACATATCACTAGGTGTCCCCCGTGGGAATCGATCCCACGACCGGAATAAGAATGAAGGAACACATCCAAACTGACCCAACAATAACTCTAAATCCATAGCAACTAATTTCATATGAAAACCAACAAATATCAAATTGTCATTCGCAAGGTCCCCAAAGGGTCCATATTTACTTTCGGTCCGCTGTCGCATCTATCTATGAACGTAGGGGCAGTAATAAGATCTATTTGTTATCCCGCCTCGATAGAGTGTCTATGGGTTGGTTATACGGTTATGTAGTTTGGGCAGCTAAATCTCGGGTTCATGAACTTATCAGAAAGACTGAACTGAGCACTTGTTAGTAGAATACGTGATGACAAACAACATAATTATTGTATCTCTTTCTGGGTTCTTCTTTCGTGTCAATGTGACAATTATCCCTTAAAGTAATGGAACTTGTTTAGCCTAACACCCTGTATAGGCGTTTCACACCAAGAGCGGTTCGGACCAATAAGTTAATTGACCAAGTCAATGTTTTCAATTGGCCCTTAGCGCTCTTACAGACGAGCGACATTTTGCGGTCGCCGTGTTTCGCGGAGGGTCGCGCGACAGTCGGGCGACCGTAAAATGTATGAGCGCGACGCTCTGCGACCCACGGCGACAGCAAAGTGTCGCTCGTCTGTAAGAGCCCTTAGAAAAACGGTTAGCGCTCTCACAGACGAGCAATCTCTTTTAAGGTGTTCAGATCGGAATCTTTATAGCTGATTCTTTTAGCATATTTTGAAGTTTAGGATTATAGTCCGTTTTTGGGAAGACAAATACCTGACAGACGAAAGACTTCCTCGGTTCAAAACCTGTGCAAATGGTTCAATATAAACATCACCTTCCACACAATCAGGGCTGCAGACTCCAGAGTCCAAATAGCCCTAATGATACCCAACTTCCGATGGAAGATGGCATCCATATTAATATTCATATTTATCTCGAGGAGAAGTCGATTGCCGTCGACCAGAAATGTGCGAAGCAGGGTGACGGCAGCATAACTTGAAACCCGCAAGAAGATAGGAGGAATTGAAATTTAGATTTTTAGTGTGGCATGCATGACGAAACGTGTTATGGATTGTTTCCTATATACCTACCAATTTGCGCAATTTTGGAAATAAAATGCCTATTGGAAAAACAAATATCCGACTTCTTTTCATTACAATCGAAGCATAACTCCAGGGGTCATTCTTCTTCTTTCGTATCAGCGCGAGCCATATCGTATTCCAATCACTCATGCTGTAGTGGAAATATTAGCCAGTCAGCAATGGTCGTATCGAAGCGACTGCCCAGGGTGCGCCAGAGGACCTCAGGTTTTGTCACTCGGGGATCCCAGTATCTAGGGCTGCCACCTCTCCGGGTTTGACCCGAAGTCTACGGGTTTGCAAGGTGCATGTCTGGGCTAAGAGTTTAACAAAGATATCTCCGGGTCAGACCAGGAAACAAATCCCATCAAAATAAAAAATATGCTTTTGTTTCTTGAGTCAACTTTCTTCAAAAGTCCATGAGGTCAGAATTAACTTCGAAAATTAGGACTCGCTTCGCTCGCTCGGTTTTTTATTTAGGTACGGTTCTGTGCTTTGAGACTGAGCTCTAGCTACAACCGAGTCATTGTATTATGTAATCTCGAGCATGCTCTAGGTTTTGGATCGTATAACTTTTCATAGTGTAGTAAAATCTCGAGCTAGCTTTTCTCGTTCCATATTTTAAGGTCGTAAAAAACTCAAGCTCGCTTCGCTCGCTCCAGATTTTAGATTGTATTGCAGTGATCTCACTATATTGCAGTAAAATCTTGAGCTCGTTTCGCTCGCTCCTGGCTTACTTAACTGGCTTCAATAATTCAAACCTAAAAAAAATATGTTTTATTTTAATAAAAAAACTGTATTTCTAAAATCTCCGGGTCTATTGTTTTTGAAAGGTGGCAGCCCTACCAGTGATCCCTCTCCTTGCACCCCCAGGGATCATTGATGGTATGATTGAGATGAGCCGATGCTTGTCATTCTTTTTGTCGGTGTGTCTCTGACAGTATAGAGTGCGAACGATAAATTCTGTCAGAATTCATGTGTTCAATTTCTGAGGGGCCGAAAATATGAGACAATAAGATCGCGGGACGTAGCAAATATCATGTTTTGCGATCTTGCCCGATTCTATCACTTTTTGTTTGTGTAAGTATCTAATATTAAAGAGGATTACGTCAACTTTCATTAGCTTTTTCTGCCTTGTTCCGATACATTTGATTGGTTCGTCATAATTTTGATTAGCGTATTTTTATATCTAGGCCATTTGACTAATAAATGTTGAGGAGGTGAAAAAGGAGGCGCCCTTTGGTGTACCAAAATAGTGTAAATTATGAAATCTTCACAGGAATTTGTCTGTACATAATTGAAGACATTTGCAAAAAATTGGTTACGATGTCCCGCTATACTGCAACGAGATGTAACTCGCCGTTTAGTATGGATCAGGCCAAAAATATTCAGACTTGAGTAAAACAGAATGCTTAAGCAATGTATGTGTGCATAAAACATACATTGGTAGCTGTCTTCTCTTAGAGCAAGAGACAAGAGACAATAATGCTAATAAACTTTTTTACTAATGGGTAATAAGGTGATGACCTTCTCTTATGAATAATGACGAGAAGGACAACACTGAAAAAAAAAATTGTTTACTTCAACCAAGATCTTGTTTATGATAATCATACATCATGAATCCATATGAGGCGGTGTCCTATTGCCATCGCACGCGCGATGGTGCGATGCGATGTGATCGTACTGATGGGTAATTCTCCGAAATTTTTCAAATTTTCAAATTTTTCTATGGAAAAATTTCAACGATTTGTAAAATTTCGGAGAATTACCCATCAGTACGATCACATCGCATCGCACCATCGCGCGTGCGATGGCAATAGGACACCGCCTTAGCCTATCAACATCATGACTTCTCTGACTAAGAGAACTTTGTTAAACGAATTCGGCTTGTTGTTACAATTACCATCTTTTGTTTTTAGTAAACAATAATAACATAATTTCAATTATTTTGGTGCTAATTAAGAGGAAATACTTCTTGGTTAGCTCGCATTTTTTTCAGTGTAGGCCAAAGGTACCAGTCCGCCGTCACTCACGTTTGACCGCTGCGATAAGTAGGTACCTAAAGGTGGCCTTTCGAACACTAACGCGGCGTCAGTGATGTCACTGACGCCGCGTTAGTGTTGCTCGGTTCGAACGACGTTCCCTACAATTTCATACATTCGCATAGAACATCTATATATCGCTCTGTCGCGGCGTCACTGTCGCGGCATCACTGACGCAGACGCTCGGTTCGAAAGGCTATCTTAAGGGCCTATGTCGAAAAATAATTTAAGCGAAACAGGCGTGGAATAGCTTATATTACGGCCTGATGCGAGAGAAAGAGATGGGGCGCCGCGCGCGCCTGAAACGAATCGAGCGCCAAATCAAACTTTATTTAATTGTGATTGTACTTTTTATATTATTTCAATTCTGCTCTAATTAAAATTTAGAAAATATCAATCTCTTTCTTTTAAATCAAGTCTCGTGTCTCTCTCTATTATTCACCGTTTAGCAGTTCCAAGCGTTTATAGATAAAAACGGAGGCTACTTTGGCTTGTTTTTCTATCGAGAAAATGTGTCTTAATCGTGTTTTGGCTCTAATCAAAACTTCAATTATATGTTCAATTTACACATATCCGAAAATCATACTCCTACTGTTAGTACTTCATGATATATGAAGCTTTGAAGAATCTAATTTTTTTCACTCACATGTAGGTGATACAGGCTGTCGCGCAATGACATACTTACAGCGATTTTTATTACTTCGTCGTTCCTGAAGTGCAAGGGTCGAAATCATAGACGAAGAATTTTTCGCTTAGTCGAAATTCAAAATGCGCGTGAAATCGGGAGAGTGCGGTATCTGTTACAAATAGTTACTATTGAATAATCTGTGGCCATACTCCACCACTCGAGTCCAATGCGGAAAGGTGCTAGTGCTAGCTAGTGGTCAGCATACTGTCAGAAAATTTTGAAAACGCTTCTGACCTTGCTTAAGGCTGGGTATTAGTAGAGCAAGCCTCTCTTTCTAACAAGCAAACTTTCGCAATTAGCCATCCCTCTTCAATTGAAAGTAAGATCGCAAAAAAACGTATTTTTCATCAATATCTTTTCTCTTGGGTGTTTGGGGAAAAATCCATCGGGTAGAAGCCCTGCTATAATTATTTACCTTTCAAATGATGGTATAGTCAGAAGAAATGGTGTGGGGTGATTCTTGTAAAACTGGTTATAAATCTGAAATCGAGCTTACTTTGCTCCTCTTTTCTATCGAGAAAATTTAATAGAATCGTGTTTTCAACGGTTAGATGCCCTGCAGAAAGAACGTATCTACACTGTTTTGTGAACTATATATATTAAATGTAATAATTTGGTTATCAAACATCGATTCGAAAACAGACAAAATAGGTATGACCCCCTCTTAAGGATTAATAAGTTACACAGCTTTCTGAAGGAACCAGCTCGGAGTAACTGCTTAAGGCTGGGTATTAGTAGAACAAGCCTCTCTTTCTAACGAGCAAACTTTCGCAACTAGCCATCCCGCTTCAATTGAAAGCAAGATCGCAAAAAAACACATTTTTCATCAATATCTTTTCTCTTGGGTGTTTGGGGAAAAATCCATCGGGTAGAAGCCCTGCTATAATTATTTACCTTTCAAATGATGGTATATTCAGAAGAAATGGTGTAGGATGATTCTTGTAAAACTGGTTATAAATCTGAAATCGAGCTTACTTTGCTCCTCTTTTCTATCGAGAAAATTTAATAGAATCGTGTTTTCAACGGTTAGATGCCCTGCAAAAAGAACGTATCTACACTGTTATGTGAACTATATATATTAAATGTAATAATTTGGTTATCAAAAATCGGTTCGAAAACAGACAAAATAGGTATGACCCCCTCTTAACTGACTTGACATGAAAAACCACTAAAATTAAACACTCTCTCATTGAGATAGATTCACAGATTCTTTATCTCTCTCATTTAAAGAATGAACAGTGATCGTTTGTGATACCTCTAAAGAAAACAATTTTTATTCTTAACTAGAGTTTACCCGCGACTTCGTCCGCACAAATTATATACCTACCAGATTTTAAATCAGATCATAAGCTATCAAAATAAAATAAAAATTCATCAAAATCGGTTCAGTATTTTTCATGTGATGCTCGATCAAATAAACAAACAAACAAAGTTCTTTTTTTTTAATTTACTGTTTTATAATAGGACTAGTGTTAACCCGCGACTTTGTCCACACAAATTATATACCAGATTTTAAATCAGATCATAAGCCAAAAAAACTTTCCTCAAAATCGGTTCAGTAGTTTTTGCGTTATGCTCGAACAAACATACAAGGCAAAAAAAAAAATTTGTTTATTTACAATTTTATAATAGTTTAGGTAGATTAGCAACTTTTCTTCCAGCTACGAATAGAAAATCGCCTTTGGTAGCTGGTTACGTAGCACAAAAGATTTTTCTTTTTGACTACTGCTTGCGAAACTTAGTTGCCATCGAGGCCGGAGCAATTTATATGAATTTTACATCTTTACGTCACATATAGCTCAAATTAGTATGACGCTTTGCCATTGTTAAGTCTGTCACCCAGGGCTTCACAACTGCCAAAATGACAAAACTTTCCTAGAACATAAATACTTACTTAACAAATAAAAAAGTTAATATTATTGACGTCACGAAATTGGACATTGAAAATGTTAGGACCGATAAAAAATTGTAGGTACTACAATTTATAGGTTTATTGGAAATCGTCTAGACTGGACACAATAAAATATAAAATGAGAATGCTGACCTAACACTGTCTCACTCTTTGTCACTATTTTATTAAGGCGACGTTTACTGTACAGTCAGCACCAATAAGATGTTCTACATCTTTTGCGGTCCTTAAATATCATGTAAGATTGATTGATACTTTTGACTATTATTGTGAAAACATAACAATGAATTTTTTTATACAGGGTGAAATTGATATCATTATCATCCTTTTAAACTAAGAGTCTAACCATCAAACTGAACAACTTTTACTATGAGAGCAAACCGATCGGAGCAAATATAAAATTTGCTGTTTCATACTAAACTGCAATGTCGACGCGCGAGTTCGCGACTTAAATGTATGCAACAGCAGATTTTTTTGTTGCTCCGATCGGTTTCCTGCCATAGTAAAAGTTGTTCAGTTTGATGGGTAGACTCTTAGTTTAAGAGGATGCTAATGATATCAATTTCACCCTGTATTACACTTTTATTATACGTCATTATCCCACGAGAACAGGCAGAAGCTACTTTTGCCGCATTTCTTTCACCTACGAGTTTGTTATACTCATACAAACATTTTAAATTCATATTATGTTTAACATTATTATAATGGAAGATAATTTCAAAAAAGTCTCGTATTTTTTCTGGTCCAGTTGTTTAAAAAAATATAAATATAACCAGTGTGTCAGAGTCGAAGCGTGTGGCGGTCCTTGGTCTCTGCCTACCCCCATTGGAAAATGACGCGAGCTTATGTATGTATGTATAACCGTTTAATATTTTTTAATGTCACATTTGCACATTACCTTTTTTGTGATATTTTCAAAGGGCGCGCAGTTCGTTTTTTTTTTCTCTCTCAAGTTTAGATTTTTTCCTAACTAATTTACTAACCTACCTCACCTTAAGCTTGCCCGAAAATATACATATTTACTTTTAAAACTTTCTTCGTTATAAATATTTCGTCTTGACAAAAGACTGGCATCATCTTACTAAAGTTTTCGAATGAATAAAATACGTGACACACCATTGTTGCCAACTTAGCCACATTGTAGCTAAATCTACCAACTTTATGAGACAACTTGGTCGTTGGCGAAGTGTGTACTTAGCTTTTTCTAGCTATGGGAGATAAGTATGTTTGCGGTCACTAATAATATCTTATTGAACACAAGTTTAATGTATAATTATGTATGGATAAAGAAGTATATTAAATCGCAGCTAAAATTGTCGGTGTTTATAACAGAACAAACATACTATGCAAGGCTTTTTAAAAACCAGCAAAATTTTGCAACGCATTTAGAATCTTATTCTGACTTTGCCTGACTACATTGACTTTCCAAAAAGAAAGGCAACGTTTGTGTATCTATTCTCATGGTACCAACGGAGTTGGCTCCCTGGATCTGTCACAAATTCAATGGAGGCTCGAAGCTGTCCTTTTCGAACTGAAAAAGACAACATTGCTCATATTCAGAGAGATAAGTGTACTTTTTGCAACCATCAGCAGCAAGGCTGATTCAGTGTTTATGGGATGTAGAGCATCTCGGTGATGGGGATGGACTAGGTCTGCCTGCATAACTACAGTCGGTTTAGGAGTTACTGATAATTAAAGGTCTGTAAAAAATTAACGAACAGCTGCAAGGTTGATCGTATGTTATTGTTGTAGTATGCACTATAGCTATGTGAATAATACAAAAACTGACATGGTTCATCAGTCGGTTTAGGAGATACAGACATTCAAAGGTCGGAACTTTGACTGGCTGTATCTCCTGAACCGACTGACAAAACTTGACAGTTTTTGTACTGTTCACATAGCTACAGTGCATACTACAACAATATCATACGATCAGCCGTGCAGCTGATCGTAAATTTTTTACAGACCTTTAATCATCAGTAACTCCAAAACCGACTGGAGTTATGCAGGCAGGCCTGGTCCATCCCCATCACCGAGATGCTCTACACCCCATAAACACTGAATCAGCCTTGCTGCTGATGGTTGCAAAAAGTACACTTATCTCTTATACTATCAGAGCACCTACTACTTATTACTATGAGCATTAGGTAACCACGAAGTGTGAGCACACCAGAGGCTACGAAGCACCTTGGTAGCTCAACGGTACCTTTTTGTAGATCCATCATACCTTTTGGTAGTTCAACCGTACCTACACAAGAAGCGTCTGTTATACCAGTTATGTCCGCGAACTTGTTAACGCAGTTTGCAAATTATCCGCAAACAAGTTGACCACTAACTTGTTGCCACCATCTTCCTCACCCCTATTCATGGGAGGACGATTTTGCCCTTACTATAACTTACTTATTTACATGAACATGGCAGCAAAAACTTATGCAAGCTGGCAACACAGCACACGCTATGTCAACGTCTAACTTACAACAGACTAATAAAAGAACAAAGTTCTTCGTAAATTTAATAAACTGTAAGCCTCAAGTCGTCGCTTAAAAGCCTTGACATGACGAAACTGTCAGAACTTTCTTGTAGCAAATTGAATCCTTGTTTGGCGACAGAAAGTTTGTTTTTAAAATGTAATACATGGCCCTCTCTGAAGGCCCATGTTTTTGGTCCTATTTAAACTATTATAAAACTGTAACAGAAATGTTTCTGTACATCCTACTAATATTATAAACGCGAAAGTTTGTAAGTATGGATGGATGGATGTTTGTTCCGCTTTCACGAATAACTGCTGAACGGATTTTGATTAAATTTGGCATACAGATAGACAATGGCCTGGATTAACACATAGGGTACTTTATATCCGGGTAACGCAGACGAAGTCGCGGGCAACAGCTAGTTTAAGATATTTACAAGAATTACGATATGGATTTTAGGTGTCCCTAACTCCAAATCAACCTTTATTCGAATTTTTGTCTGTCTGTTTGTTTGTTCGAGTATTGCGCAAAAACTACTGAAACGATTTCTATGAAACTTTATTTTGTTTGAAAGAATTATAAGATTTGACTTAAAATCTGGTATACAGGGTGTACAATAAAATGGGACAGCTACTTAAAGGGGTGCTTCAGACCATCAAACTGAACAACTTTCTCTATGGGACCAATATCGAAATCGCGAAAAAAAAATCCGCTCTCCCATACAAAACTGCAAACATAACTCGACTGAAATGTATGGGACAGCAGATTTTTTTTTCGCGATTTCGATATTGGTCCCATAGAGAAAGTTGTTCAGTTTGATGGTCTGAAGCACCTCTTTAAGTAGCTGTCCTATTTTAATTTACACCCTGTATAATTTGTGCGGACGAAGTCGTGGGTAACCTCTAGTAGGTATAAGTACTTAATATTTATCAGCCGTTAATGTCCCACTGTTGGGCAAAGGACGCAATTTCCGTTCTCTGCGTGAGGCAAGCTATTTTGGTTTCCCTGGGGACCAGTTTGTTCGTGGGTTTAGCCCATAGATCATCTGGTATGCTGCTGCCATGTCTGCTCAATCCCACTTTAGATTGGGAGCAGTGGTGGCGACGTCTGTTACTAGGGTTCTGGAGCAAATGACTTCATTTCTGACTCGGACTTACTTGGGCGTAGATTTTTTTTTAAGAAAATAAAATTTTGACTAGAAAAAGATAAGAGTGTTTAGGATTGACTTTATGTTGTATCTCATTTCTACAACCCCTTATCTAGCGACTCTACATATTATAAGTTTCCCTCCGGTACCATCTCTGCTATCTAAACTATTATAAAAAAAAAACTAAAAAGTTAAAAAATAATATTGCAGCCTATGACTTTTTCGTTCGCATCATAAGAACATTAATTTGTTTTATTGAAGTCGCTGTCAAGCCGGTACTATTCGCGACAGGGCTTGCATTTTTTGGCTTGGCTTGACACCGACTTCTATAAAACAAATTAATGTTCTTATGATGCGAACGAAAAAGTCATAGGCTGCAATATTATTTTTTAACTTTTTAGTTTTTTTTTGAAGGCGGTTTTAATTTTTTGTTAAAATTTTGTTTATTTTACAATTTTTAGTGGTGAATTGATTAGTTCGATTTAATAGGAGTGCTTTAAATTAACAATCGCACTAGTCGGCAATACAATTTTCGAAGGTTCCCCTCGATTTCTCTGGGTTTCCATCATCAGATCCTGGATTCCTTATCATGGTACCACCCTCGGAACATCTCCTTTCCAACAAAAAAGAATTATCAAAATCGGTTCATAAACGACGAAGTTATCTGCGAACACACATAAAAAAAAAAATATATATACGGTCGAACTGAGAAACCTCCTCCTTTTTTGAAGTCGGTTAAAAACTGTAACAGAATTGTGTCTGTACATTGAAAATATTTACAAAAAAAAAATTACGATATGATTTTTAGATGTCCCTGATTCCAAATCACTAATTTTTGGATTTTTTGTCTGTCTGTTTGTTTGTTTGTTTGTTTGTTTGTTTGTTCGTTTGTTTGTTTGTTTGTTTGTTTGTTTGTTTGTTTGGGTGTTTGTTTGTTCGAGTATTACGCAAAAACTTCTGTACCGATTTTGATGAAACTTCTTTTGTTTGATAGCTTATCATCTGACTTAAAATCTGGTATATAATTTATGCGGACGAAGTCGCGGGTAAAAGCTCGTTATAAATAAAACTGTAAATTAAAAAAAAAAATTTTTTTGCTTTGTGTGTTTGGACATCACGCGAAAACTACTGAACCGATTTTGATTAAACTTTTTTTGTTTGATAGCTTATGATCTGAATTAAAATCTGGTATATAATTTGTCGGTCCAACGTGTGTTGACGACCTGGTGAAGGCGACGGGAAAACGTTGGATGAGGGCAGCGCAGGACCGGTCGTTATGGCGATCCTTGGGGGAGGCCTATGTCCAGCAGTGGACGTCCATCGGCTGAGATGATGATGATGATATAATTTGTGCGGACGAAGTCGCGGGTTAACGCTAGTTATAATATAAAACCAAATATTATTACACTAACTTTAACCTCTGACGTTCCTATTTTATTGTTGACCTTTCTACATTTGCTGACCTTACAATAGTCAAAACAAAACTTAGTCCATTTCCCGAACCCTAGAGTGCTATAACATTTTCCATATCACAGTAATTTATGCCTAAAACAGTCATAAATAAGCTTGTGAATACAATGTTAGCACATTATCAGCACTTCAACCCTTGTAGGTACAAGACTTGAAGTCATGGCAATAGGAATACTATTGGAGGTCTAGAATTAATTACATAACTTCTACAGGTACAGTCAAGAGCACATCAAGCTTTGTCAAGTCAAGTCAAGTCAAAAATAATTTGTTCAATATAGGAGCTTGAAGCACACTTATTAAACGTAAAATCTTTTTTTGAAGCTACCACCGCGTCGGAACGTGTTGTCGCTGTAGAGAAGATGCGGCCAGAAACTCTACAACATAACACGACTTAATAACTAAACAATATAAATTATTATACTAAGGTTATGTATACAATAATACATAGTCTATTTAATAAAATAATTGATACTATACAGTACTATAAGTTAGTGTCACTCAGACCCAAGCATTTCGATCATTGAAATAATCATCCAGTTTATAATATGCTTTTTAAACGATTTTTTTTATATTTAACTTCGAAGCTGTCTAACTATCTAACTAACTAACAATGGATTCTTGCAATCGAATTCTCACCCATTTCCCATCAACCGATAAAGTTGAAACTTTAGACACACTTATAGTTCTGATGACAATACAATATTATGGTAACATGGAGTTGATCTGATGATGGAGACGGAAGGTGGTCAAGAGATCTCCTCGATAAATTATAGCTGAGGACTCATGTTTGGTATCATTTAGATTGTTTCGATGAGTACTTTATGGTACCGATAAGATTGAGGATCTGATGATGGAGACGGAATGTGGTCAAGAGATCTCCTCGATAACTTATAGCAAAACACTCGTGTTTGGGCTCATTTCAATTGTTGCGACGAGACCTTTGTGGTACCAGTAAGATTGAGGATCTGATGATGGAGACGGAAGGTGGTCAAGGGATCTCCTCGATAACTTATAGCAAAACACTCGTGTTTGGGCTCATTTCAATTGTTACGATGAGAATTTTGTGGTACCAGTAAGATTGAGGATCTGATGATGGAGACGGAAGGTGGTCAAGGGATCTCCAAGATGAATGAAAGCAAAACATTCGTGTTTGGTCTTACTTCAATTGTAGAGATCAGAACTTTGTGGTGCCAGTAACATTGAGGATCTGATGATGGAGACGGAAGGTGGTCAAGCGATCTCCAAGATAAATGAAAGCAAAACAGTCGTGTTTGGTCTTACTTCAATTGTAGGGATGAGATCTTTGTGGTACCAGTAAGATTGAGGATCTGATGATGGAGACGTAAGGTGGTCAAGGGATCTCCTCAGTTAATTGTAGCAAAACACTCGTGTTTGGGCTTATTTCAATTGTTGTTATGAGAACTTTGTGGTACCAGTAAGATTGACGATCTGATGATGGAGACGGAAGGTGGTCAAAAGATCTCCTCAATGAATTATAGAAAAACAGTTGTGTTTGGTCTCACTTCAATTGTAGCGATGAGATCTTTGTGGTATCCGTAAGATTAATGGTCCGATGATAAAGACGGAAGGTGGCCAAGGGATCTTCTTAATGAATTATAGCAGAGCACTCGTGTTTGGTATCATTTCAATTGTTGCGATGAGAACTTTGTGGTACCAGTAAAATTGAGGATTTGATGATGGAGATGAAGGTGGTCAAGGGATCTCCAAGATTAATTAAAGCAAAACAGTCATGTTTGGTCTTACTTCAATTGTAGAGATGAGATCTTTGTGGTTCCAGTAACATTGAGGATCTGATGGTGGAGACTGAAGGTGGTCAAGGGATCTCCTCAGTTAATTTTAGCAGTACATCCGTGTTTGATATCAAGTTCATTTGTTTTGATAAGGACTTTTTAGTCCGGGTAAGACTGAGGATCTGATGTTGAATATGGAAGATGGTAAAGGGATCTCCTCGATGAATTATAGAAGAAAACTTGTGTTTTGTCTCATTTCAAATGTTGCGATGAGCACTTTGTGGCACTTACCAGTAAGATTGAGGGAGTGATGATGGATATGGAAGACGGTCAAGGGATCTCCGCGATGAATTATAGAAGAACATTCGTGTTTGATGTAATTTAAATTGTTGCAATGAGAACTTTGTGGTAATTACCAGTAAGATTGAGGGTGAGATGATGAAGACGGAGGGTGGTCAAGGGATCTCCTCTGTGAATTATAGCAGAACACTCGTGTTTGATGTAATTTAAATAGTTTAGATCAGAACTTTATGGTACCAGTGAGATTGAGGGTCTGATAATGGAGATGATGGATGGTGGACGAGCGATCTCCTCTACAATTGTAGCAAATCATTCGGGTTTGATCTCGTTTCAATTGTTTCGATAAGAACTTTGTAGTGTCAGTAAGATTGAGGATCTGACGATGGAGACGGAAGGTGGACAAGGGATTTCCTCAGTTAATTGAAGTAAAACACTCGTGTTTGGTCACATTTAATAGATTTTGATGAGGATTCTATAGTCTCGGTTAGATTGAGGGACTGATAATGGAGACAAAAGGTGATCAAGGGAACATCTCAGTAAATTGTAGCAGTACAGTCGTGTTTGATTACATTTAATTGGTTTTGATAACGACCTTATAGTTCCGGTATGATTGAGGGTCTGACGGAAGGTGACTAAGGGATCTTCTCAGTAAACTGTTGCACTACATTCGGCATTTTTGAGAGAGAACTTAATGATAGGTACTGGTAAGATTGAGTGTCTGATAATGGAGATGGAAGGTTGGCAAAGGATCTATACACTTACACCTAATTGTAGCAGAACACTCATGTTTGGTATCATTTAATTTGTTTCAATGAATACTTTTTTAGTCTCGGTAAGGTTGAGCGTCTGATGATGGAGACAGGAGGTGGTCAAGGGATCTCAACTAATTGTAGCAGATCATGACTCAGAAACTAAAAAGTAAAAAATAAAATAAGTAAAAAATTTTTTTAAGTAAAACGATTTTATTTTAATAAAACTGCACTAAACGGTAAAAAATAATTTTGTTAAATTTTCGTACTATATTGCACTATACTATACTGTTAGCTGGAAATTTGTGAGTATAACCTATGTTAACCTATCTTCAAAATAATTATGACGAAAAAAGGTATTACAATAGGGATTCATATTTTAGATTAATACTTTGTTAATTAATTTTGATTATAAAATCGTGGGCGCTTGCATAGTAATAGGTATAACTCAAATGTTACATACCTACTATTTAACTAACAAAATAAAATAATTGGATGTAATATTATTACATCCAAACATTTTCAAGAGGCATGCATAGGCGGTTCCCTTCGGACGGACAGACAGACGGACGGACGGACGGACGGACGGACAACGTAGGCTTAGTAATAGGGTCCCGTTTTCACCATTTGGGTACGGAACCTGAAAAAACAATAATGAAACACGGCCCAATTCGGGACTCGGGCAGTTACTATTCCATACTACCAGTTGTTTAACATTATATGTGATAACCAGCATAAACTGATGGTTTGGTCATGTGGAAAGGATGACTGATAGTAGACTAACGTATGAAAAAAATATAGTATTGGCTATGTGCGAAGTGGGTGTTGGGAACTGTCAAGTCGATCGCAGTGCACGCTGTGGCAGAAATTTGTACTTTTGCCGGACAAGCTGTGAAAATATGCTTGAATCTATGCAAATCTGCACACTAACTTAACACGAAATCTCCAAAACTGTCAAGACTACTAGGAATTTACATACAAATTAGTTTTTTTTCCGTGGCTTCGTCCGCATCCGCTCCCGTCATCGTACCGGAATAAAATAAAAGCTAGCTTTTAAGAATAAGCTTTTTTAAATATAAAAAGTTTTATCAAAATCGGTCCAGTAGTTTTGGCAGAATCCTCAAACAAACACAGACTTTTACAGTACTATAATATTGTAAATAATTCACGGCTGCCCGAAAAAGTTCTGTTAGTACGCCGCGCTAGTGTGGCGCTAGTGTCGTGCACATAGCCAATAGGGTCCTTCTTAATATGATATAGGCTGGTGATACCTTGTCTCCTCTCCTTGCCGGGAGTGCCCCCGGCAGGGCCCGAGGGTCCAGCGAGCAGCTCTTTCAGCTCCTCTTCCAATTCTTCCTGGTCCAAGTCGTCTATTGTATTGCTCAGCGCTTTCTCCACTTCGCTGTATGTTTCCATCACCTGTAAATAATGTTACAATAAGAATAAAACCGGTCAAGTGCGAGCCGGGCTACTCGCGCATCGAGGGTTCCGTACCACACCACCACAGAACACAACATTATTAACTTAGAAAAAAAACATTTTTTGTTCGGGACCTTTAGCGCGAGACCGACTCACACTTGGCCGGTTTTTAGTATTTGTTGTTATTCTGTGTACAATTTGGGTTTCTAATGACAGTAAAGAGCCATAGTAAACTTCTCGCCCTTTTGCTGTAGATCTTCTGTTAGGTCAACTACCGATCCAAAACTTTTCAGAAGATCGCAATTTTCTTTAAAGACTTTCCACGTGCCATTCTTTGAAAAACCTAACAATGAGCTTGTGTTGCCTATAAAATTTTGGCGTAGATATTACTTTCGGCTTTAATAAATGTCAACTTGGATCAAACTGACAATAGTTTTGATTTCATCAGGCATCTTACCTACTACGTTTCATATAGGATGTAAACTTAAATGCGTTAAATACTTAAGGGAGTGCTTCAGATCATCAAACTGAACAACTTTCACTTTGGGACCAACATTGATATCGCGAAAAAAATGTCTGCTGATATTTGGGTTGAGTCACCATTGACGTTTTCTATGAAACAGCTTATTTTTCGCGATTTCAATGTTGGTCACATAGTGAAAGTTGTTCAGTTTGATGGTCTGAAGCACCCTTTGATTATGTAACGCATTTATGTTCGGTTTACCAGACGAAGAAGTTCTGCTGAACCCTAGCGTGCTTTGCGCATTAGGAAAACTGCCAGCCTATTTTGTTTACCTTTATGTAATGAGCTAATGAGCGTACGTATGTTTTTTTTTCTTTAAAAATTTTGCTCCTAAAAAACTCGACAGATATCATTATTATCGCTCCATAGAAACGTTCGCGAGTGTAAAAATCATGTCAAGACTGTGCCTGCGTTTTTCTTAAAGTTATCTGTATTCTTATGTACAATCGTGTTAAATTAAATGATAGACAGACGTACTTTAGTACACGAGGCGTCGAACTAAATAATAGGCCTAGTATATCGATGTGGTTTTCATTGTTTTATGGTATCGAGCTATGAAGGCTATCGTACCTGTCTGTAGGTACTATAGGTAAGAATGATAGCAAAATTGCTAGGAAAGTTTTATATTTTACTAGCAAGCGCCCACGATTTTATAATCAAAATTAATTAACAAAGTATTAATCTAAAATATGAATCCCTATTGTAATACCTTTTTTCGTCATAATTATTTTGAAGATAGGTTAACATAGGTTATACTCACAAATTTCCAGCTAACAGTATAGTATAGTGCAATATAGTACGAAAATTTAACAAAATTATTTTTTACCGTTTAGTGCAGTTTTATTAAAATAAAATCGTTTTACTTAAAAAAATTTTTTACTTATTTTATTTACAGAGGACTTTTTTGATCTGAGTTTTAAACATGTTTTCAGAAAGATTCAAAATGGTCTCGGGGATTTTATTATAGGTATATACTTTACACTTGCTTGCAGTTCGATTGTAACGCTAATGGCGCACTAAATACAAACGGTACAAAGTCCAAAGTGACAAGCTTGACGTGCTCTTGATCTCTACATAATTAAACTAAATATGTTTTCACATTATGAGACACCAGGCACAAGATGAATGGCCCAAGAACCACTTCCGGTCACTTAGCCAGATCAGTAACTACCTATAATGCCTATAGGCACTCTCTATATTGAATGTATTTTTTTTACATAATATATTTTTATGTCAGGTTGGTATTGTAAATCGGTATTTTTTCAATTATTTTATTAATAAAGATATTTTTCATATTGAAAGCCGTGGTGGTCCAGTGGCGAGTAACCTTGCCTGCCGTGCAGGAGGCGATGGTTCGATCCCCGTCCAGGCCGACTCGTACCAATGAGTTTTTCGGAATTTATTTACGATTTGTAACACCACTGGCATTTCGGTGAAGGAAAACATGGTGAGGAAATCTGCATGCTTCAATTTCGAGGCATGTATCGTACCTACTGTCCATTACAAGTGGCGACGGGCTCACTCCCCGTCATACTGGACAGAGTTTCGGTACTACTAGTGAAACGTGGATGTTCTGAAGTTTCAGAATATCTCTGATTACCCCCTCGGAGAATATAGTCGTGAGCATATGCTTATGCTTTTTCATATTAGGCATGAGGGATAAAATAAAATAAATTATAAAATACTTTTACTAGATTCGTTTTTTGTGTCTACTTGACTTTTCATATTGTGTTTGTTTCTGCACGCATCACGCAAAAACTACTGAACTAAATCTAATAAAGCTTTCAGGAAAACATTCATTGTGACATGGAGTTTCATTTACCTAGTTTTTATTTTATCCTAATTGCATACTCAATTCGTATGGCTTTATCAATATTTGCAATGATAAGTATTTAACCTGTTTTTAGGGTTCCGTACCCAAAGGGTGAAAACGGGACCCTATTACTAAGCCTACGTTGTCCGTCCGTCCGTCCGTCCGTCCATCTGTCGGTCCGTCTGTCCGTCCGTCCGTCTGTTCTACCTATTTAGGGCTGTAACTTTTGAACCGTTATAGCTAGATAGTTGAAATTTTCTCAAATTATGCGTTATTACAGCGGATTTGTTAACAAATAATAAAAATGTCAGAAAGTTAAAAATTTAGGGGGGTTTGCAACAAGAAACTAGTTTTTATCAACGTTTTTTCTTCACGCTCTATAGTAAAAACGGTAATACATACAAGCGTCAAACTTTGTGTGATTATAGAGCAAACTCTACAGAATAACAACAAATACTAAAAACCGGTCAAGTGTGAGTCGGTCTTGCGCTAAAGGTCCCGGCCAAAAAAAGTTATTTTTCTAAGTTAATAATGTTGTGTTTTGTGGTGGTGTGGTACGGAACCCTCGGTGCGCGAGTAGCCCGACTCGCACTTGACCGCTTTTATTTTTCCTGCATTCTAGTTAATTTTGAGATTGTTTAGTTCTAATAAAGCTTTGAAAGTATTTAATTTAATCAATTTTATAGGAGACGACTTTCTTCGAAAATAACAACCAAAGCAATCCATTTATCCATTTTCTTTAATTCAATCTTATAAAAAATATTAAAGCCTACTCCACTTAGAATTCTCACTTCTCTTTTATCCAACAATACCTTTTAACCTCAAGCTCCTGTACAATGGCGAACAAAAGAGTAGTGCGTGACGAACGAAACGCTAGGTGATTTAGTAGTGTTACGTGCGTGTAGAACAATATACTTCCACATACCTGTACCTAACGGGAAACACCATGACGTTGATATGGCATAGAAAATCTGATAGGAATTAGGCTTTTAGTTATTTATTTTCTTGACTCAACAAAGTACAATATTGGCCTCGATTCGGACTGTGCTACGACTTAACTAAATTTATTCCTGTCACCTTCTAAAATAAGATTAAGAAAAGAGACAGAAAACCAACAGCTGACTTTAGTTAGAACTATATACTATTACCTATTCTGTGCTTTAGTGCTATCGAAGTGACGTTACACGCCCAAAAACGCTTTAAATAAGATGGCGTACATTTATGATGGCATCTTATTTTAGTCGTTTAACGTCACTTTGACAGCACTAAAGTCAGCTGTTGGTTTTCTGTCTCTTTTCTTAATCTTATTTTAGGGAGTCATGTTGCAGGAACTGACCCGAGTACACGTCTTGCGTGGTTTCGCGCGTCGCGTTTGTGCCTGCCACGAGGCTCCACATTCTTCAATCTCTTCTTGTTCTTGTCCAAAATCAATCCCTGAGATTGGGATAGATTCTCCCATAAAATACTTGACACTGGCGGAAATGCAGTGCTAACGCACAAGCAAGAGTCCATTTAATTATAAATAAAAAAAAAATCTTATTTTAGAAAGTGACAGGAATATATTTAGTTAAGTCGTAGCACAGTCCGAATCGAGGCCAATGTTAACAAATAAAACTTAAAAACCAATCTGCTTCGGTATTGGAAATGAAAACAGAAGTAATGCCACGCCAGGGTCCGGTCAGCAATGCGATTCACTAAGCGCAAACAACATCGTCAAAACCTTAAATTCATCGTTGACATATAA
Source organism: Agonopterix subpropinquella (assembly GCA_922987775.1). Taxonomy (NCBI): domain Eukaryota; kingdom Metazoa; phylum Arthropoda; class Insecta; order Lepidoptera; family Depressariidae; genus Agonopterix; species Agonopterix subpropinquella. The sequence goes on along the minus strand of OV277696.1, from coordinate 2,275,548 downwards.
GCGAGCAGACAATTCGGAATTCGCAATGGTTATATCATGTTAGTGATCGGTAACTATTGTGCAACTCGCGGCAAACTCTAGGGGTGACAATTGTAACACATATCATTGGTTAAGAATTACAATGTTATCATATCGTTTTCTTTTAGTTTTTTCTAATACGGCCCCAAATTAGATTTATTTTCACGTTTCTCATTGTTTATTTTTTTTTCTGCTTGTGAAAGGCAAAGGGAACTAACCCATACAGCCATGTGCAGTCAAGACCACGTCAAGCTTGAGATTCGAAGTGCGATATTGATTTTTATTCGAACGGCATAAGAACAGTACGAAGATCAAGATGTCGAACTTGACGTGTTCTCTACAGTATCTATGTATCATATTGGTAATTTCATAATATAATTGAAATGACACACCAATTAGAACATGACTTGTAAGAATAATAATAAAAACTGAAGGCTACAAAAAACTCGCTTATTACCAACCCTGAAAATGCCGCGAATCGCACAATAGTTACCGATCTATAATCATGATGTGTCAAACTCATATAAAAATTCGACGGTCTGTAGAATGCATGAAGGATGTTACATTTGTGAGCTCGTCGATGTTTTTGATAGAGATGTGACGCTTAGTGAATTGCACTCCTGTTTTTGAATAATTGACTGTCTCAGTTCAGTACCTAGTTTATTCAGTAGTTTTTGGAGTTTATCGTATTAAAAACATTTTCGAAGACACGTTGAGCAGTTGGTCTTGGATTGATCGATTAGATGGTGATGTACCTAATTTTGTTCGGTTATTATTGTCCAGTATAGACCGTCAAATGGTAGTGTTCTTATTCTTTAAGTTAGATCTGTTCCCCGCTGCTAAGGCCTTCCCCCAGGACATGAATGTCCAGGCCGATTTGGAGGTCTTTAAATAGGCTCCAAATCCAACTATGCCGGAGTATGGAGAACCTGTGCAAATGGGGTTTCATCGACAGATCAGATCTCAGGTGTGAGTGTACTGTTGCTTCTCAGACTATGGCCCATCTCATATCTTGCCCCTTCCTGCCCGGACACTCGAATGGAGCGATATGGACGTGGCCGATGGTAGAGCTGTGGCATAATACGAGGCTAGTAAAACATAAAATGACACATCGTCGACTCGATAGAAGAAGACAGGGCCAACGCCGTGGTGGAGCATAGCTCACTCCTCCATGCACTCATTCGTGAGTGATTCAGGCCATCAAACTGAACAACTTTTACTATAGAAGCAAAACTGAAATATAAAAAAAAACTGCTGTTTCATACATTTTTGAGTCGATTAGGTATTGCAGTTTAGTATGGAACAGCTTATTCAATAAAACATTAAAAAAAACCGGCCAAGTACGAGTCGGGACTCGAACAATTAGTGTTCCGTACTACCAGTTGTTTAACATGGGACATTCATGACCACCACTATAAATTGACACTTACTTAGTATGTGGCCACATAGTAACTGAAGATTATTTTATACTGGTCGCACTGGTGTTCGTTTTCTGGGTATAGAAAAAAAAACTATCCAAGTTAGAGTCACTCTGATAATTTTCCCGCCATCTAAACGTTATTTCTAATGTTCATGATTTTTTTCAGATCTTATACGGCTATATATTTTTTTAAATTGAGGTGTGGACTACTCTGTGGACAGCAATTTCTCAGATTGAATTGAAAATTTTCTTAAAGAAAGTCATAAGCTTTCAATTGATACCCCACACCATAGGGAAGATTTTTTTTTTACCCTTTCTTCCTCCCCAAATTGCCCCCAAATATAAAAATTAAGCTTTTTTTTTACTTCATTTATGATATTGGACCAGCAATTGCTATATCTGTACCGAGTTTCAACTTCCTATGCCTTACGGTCTCTGAGAAAAATGACTGTGACAGACGGACGGACGGACAGACACCGAGCTGATTCCATAAGTGTTCCGTTTTGCCAATTTTGGTACGGAACACAAAAAACATCCGATATAAGTTTCAAAGGCCTACCATCACCTCTGCAAGTATTGGAACCGTAAACAAAATCTTCCTGTGTTGGTTGATGATGAACATGTTTGCATAACCTCTACTTTCTGTAATGAATTCTTACTCTAAATGATTACGTTCACCATTGTTAAACTCGAAGGACCAGCAAACTCAACTCCCAAACTAAAAGCCCCACGTGTATTGTCCCTAAGAACTGGGACATGTAATGGAGTTCGCAAGGATCTTAACAAGTTTGTTTTGACAACCCCATCGGCTCAGTTTCCGAGGCATGTCGGTTACAAGAACGGGGAAGTGATCTTTTACTTGAGTGTTTGGGGATTTGTTTATTTTGGTATCGGGTACCATGTGAGCTTTGGCAGTTTGTTGGAATCAATTAAGAATATACTTAAATTAATCTATCGGTGCTTTAAGATATTTGATAAGATAGTTAAATGCTAACCAAATTCAATGCATACCTACATAACCTTAGCATAAGAATTTATACTTTGTTATGTTGTAGAGTTTCTGGCCGCATCTTCTCTACAGCGACAACACGTTCCGTCCGACGGCGACGCGGTGGTAGCTTCAAAAAAACCGGTCAAGTGCGAGTCGGGCTACTCGCGCACCGAGGGTTCCGTACCACACCACCACAGAACACAACATTATTAACTTAGAAAAAAAAACTTTTTTGGTCCGGGACCTTTAGCGCGAGACCGACTCACACTTGGCCGGTTTTTAGTATTTGTTGTTATTCTGTAGAGCTTGTTCTATAATTACACTAAGTTTGACGCTTGTATTTATTACCGTTTTTACGATAGAGCGTGAAGAAAAAACGTTGATGAAAACTAGTTTCTTGTTGAGAACCCCCCTTAATTTTTAATTTTTAGGCATTTTTATTATTTGTTAACAAATCCGCCGTAATAACGCATAATCTGAGAAAATTTCAACTATCTAGCTATTACGGTTCAAAAGTTACAGCCCTAAATAGGTAGGACAGACGGACGGACAGACGGACGGACAACGTAGGCTTTACTAAGCCTATTACTATAGGGTCCCGTTTTCACCCTTTGGGTACGGATCCCTAAAAAAGATTTGACGTTTAATAAGTGTGCTTCAAGCTCCTCTAATGAATAAATTATGGTGACTTGACTTGACTTTCTGTTTTCTTCCGGGATTGTTAAAAGCGTTGCTATGACAACAAGCAACTTTTTTTTAATAAAATTGAAAGATTCACTTTTAACGTACAGTACATTGATATCGTTGCTTTTAACATGCTTTTAGCATGTTGAAGGATGGATTCTATGGGTGATAAGATTTTTTTTTTGTATTATTTATTAGTGGTACTTATAGATTAAGTCCCTGACTCGCAAAGTCGGAGAACCGCGTATTGGGAGGCAGGAATAATTGTAAAATTGGTATAATGTTACAGAATACAAAGAATATTATATTAGAATTGAAAATTATTTGCAACAGAGAAGTACAATTATTTTGTAAGGAACAACATTTTTTAACGATTTAGATTTTATTTCCATTGAGAAAGATGTTCAGTTTGACCGTACGGACGGTAAGAAGCACTCTGTATACAGTAGTCATCAGGAACAAAACTAAATACAGCACAAACTAAAACAAGAACACCAAACTATCCTAATTGTAAACTTAGCATTGTATCCTTCGGAACATATCCCGTCTTCTATGATACCTACGATTTCAATAATATCGAATATCGCCTCAGGCGTGCGTAATATTCAACATTCCTGTATGTACCCACTTGCCTTCTAAGTTTCTTGCTCTAGAATGGGACTTGTTACGAAAATTAATAACGACATTCTTGCCGTCCGGTGCACTGGAAATTTAATTATTAAGGTTATTAATTTTTATAGATTTATAGTAGATAGCGTTAACCCGCGACTTTGTCCGCACAAATTATATACCAGATTTTAAATCAGATCATAAACTATCAAACAAAAAAATGTCATCAAAATCGGTTCAGTAGTTTTTGTGTGATGCTCGTTCAAACACACAAAGCAAAAAAAAACTTTTTTTAAAACAGTTTTGTAATAACGAGCTTTTACCGACTTCGTCCGCATAAATTATATACCAGATTTTAAGTCAGATCATAAGCTATCAAACAAAGAAAGTTTCATTAAAATCGGTGCAGTAGTTTTTGCGTGATGCTCGATCAAACAAACAAACAAACACAAACAAACAAACAAATAAACAAACAGACAAACAAAAAATCCAAAAATTGGTGATTTGGAATCAGGGACAGGTAAAACCCATGTCGTAATTTTTTTTTGTAAATATCTTCAATGTACAGACACACTTCTGATACAGTTTTATAATAGTTTAGATAGATAGATTACACACCGAGGGCAGGAAAGTAAGAAAGGTCTCAGATAACATGTAATGTAAATATAAATGTAAACATGTAATCTGAGGCTTTCTTATTTACTCCTCGAGGTAAGTACATTATTTTTATTTTTCTCCCCGACGGAGGCGGAGAGCGGCAACTTCGTTTAGCGCAGCGGGACAACGTTAAAAACACTTTATCGTACGCGTAATAGAGATGACTATGAATAAAGTGCGAGTTTATTCCTAAAAAAAAATTTCAGCATAATAAAAATACTACAAATTATAGCTACAAATATAGGCCTCCTTAGAACATTATACTTATTTATGCAGAACAGAACTTCGAATACTTAGTTTGAAAAGAAAAGAATTTATTTCAAAAATAAAATTTGAATACAACAGTTCTCTTACATAGTAACAAAACTTTGTACATTTCTAGTCACAATCTGAAATCGCCTCGGGCAGTGCCGTGTGCCTTGATACTCTTGAATTCTTTGAAATTGACTACTAAGAAAGTTGGTTTGGTTTATTTTGTTTGCATAGCTTGAAAGAAGCTGGCTGGATCGGGTATAAAGTTTCTTGTTCTACTTTTATTAGGGTTCCGTACCCAAAGGGTGAAAACGGGACCCTATTACTAAGCCTACGTTGTCCGTCCGTCCGTCCGTCCGTCCGTCCGTCCATCCGTCCGTCCATCTGTCCGTCTGTCCGTCTGTCCGTCCGTCCGTCCGTCTGTCCTAACTATTTAGGACTGTAACTTTTGAACCGTAATAGCTAGATAATTGAAATTTTCTCAGATTATGCGTTATTACGGCGGATTTGTTAACAAATAATAAAAATGTCAAAAAGATAAAAATTAAGGGGGGTTCTCAACAAGAAACTAGTTTTTATCAACGTTTTTTCTTCACGCTCTATCGTAAAAACGGTAATACACACAAGCGTCAAACTTAGTGTGATTATAGAGAAAACTCTACAGAATAACAACAAATACTAAAAATTGGCCAAGTGTGAGTTGTTCTCGCGCTAAAGGTCCCGGACAAAAAAAGTTTTTTTTTCTTAGTTAATAATGTTGTGTCCTGTGGTGGTGTGGTGCGGAACCCTCGGTGCGCGAGTAGCCCGACTCGCACTTGACCGGTTTTATTTTAAAAGCAGTACTTTTTAGTTGCTCTCGCTTACAATGCACATCAATGTTTCGGATTTGCTTTTGTATGAATTTCTTTTAACCTTTTCACAGCCATTTACTTGATAATGAAACCATTAGATTAAGTGCTCCAAACGCCATGACTTGGTATTATGGTTACATCGTATTTTCTATTATTTTATTTTCATACGAGCTTTTACCCGCGACTTCGTCCGCATAAATTATATACCAGATTTTAAGTCTGATCATAAGCTTACAAACAAAAAAAGTTTCATTAAAATCGGTTCAGTAGTTTTTGCGTGATGCTCGTTCAAACAAACAAACACACAAACAAACAAACAGACCGACAAAAAATCCAAAAATTGGTGATTTGGAATCAGGGACACCTAAAAACCATATCGCAATCTTTTTTTGTAAATATCTTCAATGTACAGACACACTTCTGTTACAGTTTTATAATAGTTTAGATTTTACATCTCCTAGTTCTGAAATGTATAACTTCAGTACATAAAGTATTTCGTATTATATGTTAAGTATAAAGGTTATATTTACCTTTAAAATAAAATTAACTGTATCACATTTCCTCTTACTTTAAAAAGGTACCTTTCAAAGCAACCTTTTGACCCATTCACTTCACTTTTAACTTCTAATACGATGTCTTCCGTACTGTTCACTTATTAAATAGAAAGTCAGAAACTTGCAGAATTTCGTTAAAGGGATCTAAAGATGTTTTCAAAAGAGAGTGAGTCATCTTACACTTTTGAAAAGATTCGCGAAAACATTTTGTTAATTAAATCTTCTGTTATTTTCTTTAAAATTATTAGAAGTACTAAAATAGAGCTTCTAGCAAAATACACTTAAATAATATTAGGTACACACGGCGACACATCAGGTTACGCACCCTATATACCCATAACTACACTACGTACAAAACACAAAATAGTGCGGTAGAGAGCCTGCATAGACGCGGCTGCCGGCGCGCGCGCAGCGTGCTGTGAGACGAAACAACAACAACATACCGCACCCTCTCGCACGATTCGCAGCGTTCAACTTCTAATAGTTCAAAGTCCAAACAGGGTAACCTGACCTGTCTCCGTGTGTACTTACTTCCCTAAGCATAATTTAAAATATTGAAAACTTATGAAAGTAATTATCAATAAATAAAAAATTATACATCATAACATAATACAATCTTGATTACTAGATAATCTGTGTGAAAATATCCGGGATATTTATTTTATTGTTAATCCAGAACATATTCTATCTGCGTGCCAAATATCATCCAAATCCGTTCAGCCATTTATTCGTGATTGACTGTCAAACATCCAAACATCTAAACATCCAAGCTTTGACATTTATAATATTACTAGCGACCCGCCCCGGCTTCGCATGGATGCAATGCTGATACTATGCATGTATTATATACACATAAACCTTCCTCTTGAATCACTCTATCTATTAAAAAAACAGCACCAAAATCCGTCAGCGGACATCGAAGGCGGACATAGGGAAAGACAGACAGCGCGTAACTGGTTACGAACCTCTGGTTTTTTACGCGGCCGAAGGGACTTTGTTTTATACTAATCATATAGTGAAGTAGTGAGATTTGATTGCTTTTAGAAGACCAACAGCACAATGCAATATTAAAATAGTTACAATGCGTGGTTTTGAATCATCCTTTCGCTCAAAAACCACAAGGCGTCAAGATAAAAGGCAACGGTACCCCTAAATCATAAGTAATCCGACACACACATAAGGAAATAGAGTTCACGGGAAGAAACCTGTTATCTCCCGGTTTTGAATAACCATATCTCAGGAGACACATACGTTAAGCCACCAAGACATCGCAGTCACACAGTATACTTGTTCCATGGTTTTCCCCTCCTCTCTGCACGCTCGGCAACTGGGAGTGAGCTTTATCGTGCCTGTAGCGTAGCGTAGTACCTCCCCGGTGAGAGCTCCCCATGGTTTCCCCCTCCTCTCCGGACGCTCGGCAACTGGGATCTAGAGTGAGCTTTATCGTGCCTGTGGCGTAGTACCTCCTCGGTGAGGGCTCCGACGATGGCACGAGCTTTGCTCCTGCTGTTGTTCAGTATGAACTGTGGGATTCGTGGTGTTCCATTGCTAATGAATATCCTGCAGTGTTGCAGACCTGAGAGGGCAGATCATCTAGCCTGCGTTTCTAGCCCATTCCTTAATGGCCATTCTAATGTTACATGCCAGGATTCCTAGACTTGGTTCTGACCATGACCTTAAGCGAGACATGACACAAAATCTAATGTCCACGCAGACAAAGTCACGGGCAACAGCTAGTGTAATAATAAAGCAACTAACCCTAATTAGTTTTTGTTTTGACTACACAAACAAAGTATTGGTTTGTTTTTGTTTTGCGTTGAATAAATCATATTTTCATACAGTATTAAAGTTTTACAGAACCTAATTGTAAAGTTTGTCCATATAAAATAATCCCTGATGTGAAATTAAATATGCTAAGTGAGTTACACTATTTATTATGCAGTTGACCCTAAACTTGTTTGAAGCAGACCCTCGACGATTTAGAGATTATTTCAAAAGGGTGAATTTTTCTAATGTCATTTAGAGTTTTCATCGTCATCATCAACTACAGAAAGTTCACTTCTGTATAACACCATTAAATAGTGGTTTTGATTTGCCTTCAGTAGTAGGTACTATGGATGGCGTAATTAAGAAAAAAAATGCATTTTCCATTATTTAAAAATTCCATTGCTTTGAGAGATCACATCAGAAATGAAGTTATACGTCAAGAGAACTAAAATGGTTGACATAGCTCAGAAAATTAGCAAGCTGAAGTGGCAATGGGCTGGTTATATCTGCCGAAGAACTGACCGGTGGGTGTTAGAGTTCTAGAGTGGAGACTGCGAACTGGTAGACGTAGTGTGGGATGCCCTGCTGCCCGCTGGAGAGACGACCTAAAAAAAGAAGTGGGGAGCGACTGGATCAGGAAGGCCGAGGACAGAGTTTTGTGGCGCGACTTGGGAGAGGCCTATGTTCAGTAGTGGAAGATTATAGGCTGATGATGATGATGATGTCTTGTCTATTATGTTGTTTTCATGTATATTTCCGTATGTACAATAAAGTGTTAAAATAAATAAATAAAATAAATGATTAAAATTTAAATAAATATAATTATTATATTATGGAAAGTGTTTTTCTTATTTTTAGCGTTCTGTCAAACGAAATACTTATGAAATCACCTCGATGTCTGTCGTCCGATACGCCTGCATCTTGATTAGCAAATGGTCGATTGTTTTTACCCATGTTCAAGATATAGGGTAGCTCATAAAAAAACTGGTCAAGTGCGAGTCGAGCTACTTGCGCACCGAGGGTTCCGTACCACACCACCACAGAACACAACATTACTAACATAGAAAAAAAACTTTTCTGTCCGGGACCTTCAGCATGAGACCAACTGACACTTGGCCGGTTTTTAGTATTTGTTATTATTCTGTAGAGTTTGTTCTATAATCACACTAAGTTTGACGCTCGGACTTCGCCGTGCGAACTCATTAGAGACGGTCATCTATCGTATAGGATTGCAGTGACTGTGACTCATCGTTAAACAAGTTATCTATTCACCCAGTGCAGTGCGATCGGTGCCAAGCTGTTTTGAACTCTGTGCCCCTGGACCGTAGACAACTTATTGTGTGAACGTAGATCCTTCCTTAACCTCAAAATGTCTCGACGTCGCCCAGATCCTCCCGCTTCTGAACCTTCTTTAGCAGACTTAATGTCAGAATTAAAAAGCTTCCGGACGTCCATGGAACAGGAAATAACTACACTTTCGAAGAGAATGGAAGAAATGAACAAAAAGTGGGATGATTTGGATGGTCGCTGCGGTACAATGGAGGTTAGAATCTCCACCGTTGAAGATAATTTGGCCCTATTCGCCAATGTTCCAAAAGATTTCAAGGAAGCCAAGGAAACAATCGGTGTTCTGGTTTCCGAAAACAATAATCGTGACCAGTTTTCCAGGATAAATAACATCGAAATCTCCGGTGTCCCGTTTCGTAAAAAAGAGGACTTATTTACTATTTTAAATTCTATCTGCGCAAAGCTCGATTTTACCCTTTTGGATACGGACGTGGATACCATTCACCGGGTTCGCCGATACATAAACGCCAGCTCAAAAATAAATAACACACAGCCCCCGCGCCCCCCGGCCATCATCGTGCGGCTCACCCAGCGAAGGAGGAAGGATGCGCTGCTGGCAGCAGGCCGCGCGCACCAGGCGCTTTATACCACTGACATCGGTTTCCCCGGGACTGCCTCCAGTGTATACATCAACCAACATCTCACTCCATCCAATAAAATGTTGCTAAAAAAAGCTAAACAACTGAAATCTGATGTTGGTTTTAAATATTTATGGATACAAGATTGTAAAATCCTTATGCGTAGAAGCGATGAACCTCAGTCAAAAATAATTCATATAAAAAATGAATCTGATTTACGCAAGTTAAATACTTGACTGGTATGTCACAAATACTCACATTGTTACTATTTTTACATGTTTGCCAATTTAATAATTCAATATATTTTAAATGCCCAAAATCTTATAATTATAACAAGTATTTTTGTAAACCAAATACACCTCATATTTATATTCGTCGTTTGTTGTTGTACAAAGATGCCTAACTGTTTTAAGACACATATTATAGGTACCTATACCTTACTTTATTTTCTAACTCATTCTTATGGCTTCCTTTAGCGAATTGAATATTTACTATCAGAACGCAAGGGGTCTACGGACTAAATCACATTGTTTTCTGTCAGGTGTTCTGAGAAATAATTTTGACATTATATGCATATCAGAAACATGGTTAGCTTCAAACTTTTATGACTCAGAGTATTTCGACGGTCGATATAATGTATTCCGTGGAGACCGTGTGGGCGGCTCGGGTCCCGGTGGTGGAGTGATGTTTGGCATCCGTCGGGAGCTGAACGTTCGCCGCCGAGACGACTGGCGCGTGTCTGCGCGCTCAGAGGATTTGTGGCTGAGCATCGAACTCGCATCCGACGCCGCGCCTGCTACCCGATCCGCCCGCCGCACGCCAACACGGCTTCACATAGCCTGCGCTTATCTGCCGCATAATAATGACCACTATAATTGTTTGCAAAGGTTTTTTGATCAGGTGTCAGATTTAATGTTTAAATACCCAAACGATTACTTTCTATTATTAGGAGATTTCAATGTTTCACACGCCACTTGGCAAACCATACCAAATTTAAATCACCTACAGTTGATCACTAACAATGATAAACTGGCCACGGCACTATCGCACGCAATGGTTTTAACTGAATTAAAGCAATTCAACTCTTGTGTAAATGTTAATGGGAGGATATTAGACCTGGTACTTTCTAACATGTGTTGTACCGTATCTGAATGCACTTCACCTCTTACACGCTTAGACCCACATCACACATGTCTTGACATCTGTATTCGTGTTAAATTTACCCCACTACTTCAGAAATCTCTTACATCTAAATATATTTATTCAGCATCTAATTTCGATGAAATTAAAAAAGAACTTAATAATCATGACTGGACAATTCTCTGTAATTTGAGCACTGAGCAAGCTATTTATCATTTCTATTCAATTTTTAATAATCTCATCGATACTTATGTTCCAAAAAAGATAGTTAAACAAAACACAAGCAAACCACTTTGGTTTTCACCTGCTCTCATAAAGGTAGGTAAATTAAAGAGAAAGGCACACACAAAATGGAAAATATATCGTAATAATTTAGATTATCAGCGATTTAGTGATCTTCGAGCAAAGGAAAAAATCATGGAAAAGGAGTGTTATCACAATTTTATTAGCCGTTCCGAGGACTCAATAACCAAATCCCCAAAGTACTTTTGGAGCTTCATACAATCAAAATTCCCAACCAATCAGATTCCTCAATGCATGACTTACAACGGGTCTACATCTACTGATAGTAAAACCATCGCAAATATGTTTAACGAATACTTTAATTCAACCTTTGTTAGAAGTGATGGCAATGGCCAACCAAGTGTAAACAATAATAACGACTCCGTTAACACTCCTGTAAACATCTCATCAATTGTTATATCTCAGGCAGATATCATTAAACACTTTAAAAGTGTTAATATTAACAAGGGAGCAGGTTACGATAATATTCATCCGATATTAATTTCTCGCTGTGCAGATGAATTATCAGTCCCTCTCACAATTATCTATAACAAATCACTTATTGAAGGTTGTTTCCCTGGTTTATGGAAGAGAGCTCTTGTAACACCCATTTTCAAGTCTGGTTCTAAGCATGACATACAAAATTATAGGCCGATTTCAAAGCTTTGCATTTTAGGTAAAATCTTAGAAAAAATTGTAACATTACACTTGACATCAACCTTCTCTCGTCATATTTCACAGCACCAACACGGTTTCTTTCGAGGACGTAGTGTCGAAACTAACTTGCTGACTTACACAGATTTCATACTCAACGCCATGGATTCCGGTTGTCAGGTGGACGCCGTGTACACTGATTTCTCAAAGGCATTTGATAAAATTAATCATAGTATACTTTTAGACAAGCTTTTGGGACTCGGTGTTCACGGCGACTTACTTCGGTGGCTCAAATCTTATATTGCTAATCGTACTCAGGCTGTCTCTCTAAAGGGATATATTTCTGACTTCAATCAGATTCCATCTGGAGTTCCCCAGGGATCTCATTTAGGTCCGCTCCTGTTCACACTGTATATTAATGACATTGACAACGTTTTTACCAGGTCACATCATTTGCTTTATGCCGACGACACGAAAATTTTCAAAGTTATTAACAACTACCAGGACTGCGAAGGTTTACAGTCGGATTTAAACAGTTTTGCAGATTTTTGTGTCAATAATCAATTGATCCTTAATATTGATAAGTGTCATACCATTACATTTACTCGGAAGTTTTCTCCTATTGTCTTTGATTACAGTTTGAATGGCACACAAATTAATCGAGTCGGCCAAATTAGAGACCTGGGTATCATCCTCGACTCCAAGTTACATTTTAACGCCCATATCGATGCTACAGTTACAAGAGCCTATAAACAATTAGGTTTCATTCTTAGAGTAACCCAACACTTCCGCAAGGCCACCACCTATAAAGTCCTGTATTTCTCATTTGTCCGTAGCCTGCTGGAGTTTGGGAGTGTTATCTGGAACCCTTGCTATAAAGTACACGTAGACAGTCTCGAGAAAGTACAAAATAAATTTTTAAAAAGTATAGCCTACCGTACTGGCAACTGTTTCACTGACTATACAACGACCGCTAAAATGTTCAAAATTCCCTCTTTGCAGAGTCGAAGGTCTTACATTGATGCCCTATGTCTTTACAAAATCGTTAACAGTATTGTGGACTCCTCGACTCTGTTAGAGAAAGTGGATTTCCGAGTCCCACCTCGTCACTCCTTGCGTTCTAAAACTTCTTTCTTTAGTAAACTGTGTCACACAAACTATACTAAAAATAGCTTCTTTCGGCGTTCTTTGGACAACTACAATCGAAATCTTACTAGTGTTGATCTGTTTAGATTCTCTTTGGGCAAATTTAAAAGAAAAATTGGCGAACTGCTTCTATAAAGATAAATGTTGTTTCCTTTTTACTATTTGTTACTAGTTTATTGTATCGTCTCTTGTGTGTTTTGCAAAATTTTTTTTTTTTTTTTTTTTTTTTTTTTTTAAGTTTTTGTTATTAAGTTGTGGATCTCTAGGTCTGTTTGTTATAGTGTTCGTTTATAAGTTCATTTGTGACTGTTTGTAATCCCAAATAAATTAAAATAAAAAAAAAAAAAAAAAATAAAAAAAAAAAAATAAAAAAAAAATTACCGTTTTTACGATAGAGCGTGAAGAAAAAACGTTGATAAAAACTAGTTTCTTGTTGAGAACCCTCCTTACTTGTTAACTTTTTGACATTTTTATTATTTGTTTATAAATCTGCCGTAATAACGCATAATCTGAGAAAATTTAAACTATCTAGCTATGACAAAAGGTTCAAAAGTTACAGCCCCAAATAGGTAGAACGGACGGACGGACGGACGGACAACTTAGGCTTAGTAATAGGGTCCTGATTTCACCCTTTGGGTACGGAACCCTAAAAAGTATCGGGTAGCGACTGGATGAGGAAGGCCGAGGACAGAGTTTTGTGGCGCGCCTTGGGAGAGGCCTATGTTCGGCAGTAGACGATGACAGGCTGATGATGATGATTATTATTATTTAAATAAATATATTGTATTATGGAAAGTGTTTTTCTTATTTTTAGCGTTCTGTCAAACGAAATACTTATGAAATCACCTCGATGTCTGTCTGTCCGATACGCCTGCATCTTGATTAGCAAATGGTCGATTGTTTTTACCCATGTTCAAGATATAGGGTAGCTCATAAAAAAACTGGTCAAGTGCGAGTCGAGCTACTTGCGCACCGAGGGTTCCGTACCACACCACCACAGAACACAACATTACTAACATAGAAAAAAAACTTTTCTGTCCGGGACCTTCAGCATGAGACCAACTGACACTTGGCCGGTTTTTAGTATTTGTTGTTATTCTGTAGAGTTTGTTCTATAATCACACTAAGTTTGACGCTTGTATGTATTACCGTTTTTACTATAGAGCGTGAAGAAAAAACGTTGATAAAAACTAGTTTCTTGTTGAAAACCCCCCTTAATTTTTATCTTTCTGCCATTTTTATTATTTGTTAACAAATCCGCCACAATAACGCATAATCTGAGAAAATTTCAACTATCTAGGTATTACGGTTCATAAGTTACAGCCCTAAATAGGTAGGACAGACGGACGGACGGACAGACGGACGGACGGACGGACGGACGGAGGGACGGACAGATGGACGGACGGACGGACAACGTAGGCTTAGTAATAGGGTCCCGTTTTCACCCTTTGGGTACGGAACCCTAAAAATTGCTGAAAATCTCTCATATGGACGCATAATATGGGCGGCGAAAAGGCGCTCAAGTGGTCCAATATGTTCCATTATGATCAAGGTAAATTCTTTATATGTATGGAAAATGTCATATCAGAAGTGCGAATTTTTGAAAATCGAACGAGCGACTTGGCAGTAGAAAATGTCAAAATTACTATGGAGATTATGCATCTTTCTACTGCCAAGTCGTGCGTATGATTTTCAAAAATCGCACCTATTTTAATAAAAGGTATCATTATACGCAAAGAACTATAAATAACAGTATGACGTCACACAAATTAAACTGTAGTGTCGGGTAGGTAAGTACTAATTGATTTGGTTTTTCTGTAAAATTATCCCTATGACGACATACCTATAACTGGCTGAAAGTCATGCTAAAGAAAAGTAATATTCCGAGAGATAAGTGTACTATTTGCAACTATCAGCAGCAAGGCTGATTCATGTTTATGGGGTGAAGAGCATCTCTGTGATGGGGACGGACCAAGTCTGCCTGCATAACTCCAGTCGGTTTAGGAGTTACTGATGATTAAAGGTCTGTAAAAAATAAGCGATCAGCTGCAAGGCTGATCGTATGTTATTGTTGTAGTATGCACTGTAGCTATGTGAACAGTATAAAAACTGACATGGTTCATCAGTCGGTTTAGGAGATACAGCCGTTCAAAGGTCGGAACTTTGACTGGCTGCATCTCCTAAACATATTGACAGAACTTGACAATTTTTGTACTGTTCACATAGCTACAGTGCATACTACAACAATAACATACGATCAGCCTTGCAGCTGATCACCAATTTTTTACAGACGTTTAATCATCAGTAACTCCTAAACCGACTGTAGTTATGCAGGCAGACTTGGTCCATCCCCATCACAGAGAGATGCTCTACACCACATAAACGCTGAATCAGCCTTGCTGTTGATGGTTGCAAAAAGTTCACTTATCTCTTATACTATA
The DNA here is from genome assembly GCA_922987775.1 of Agonopterix subpropinquella. Taxonomy (NCBI): domain Eukaryota; kingdom Metazoa; phylum Arthropoda; class Insecta; order Lepidoptera; family Depressariidae; genus Agonopterix; species Agonopterix subpropinquella. The sequence continues at coordinate 2,260,157 of OV277696.1, read as the reverse complement.
ACATTTTTATCGATGACCATTTTCACTTTGCAGTCGTCTCCAAGGAAAGCGTAAATCTAATTTAGCTATACTTCGTACTTTCCTTACTTCTCATTTGTAACTTAATAAAAAAGTTTACTCGCTACATATAAAAACTTTAACAAACCTTTACCCAGTGACACGTGAACCGAAAGGAATAAATATCGCCAAACTGACCGGAAAGTTATATGACTGGTTTACGATTTTGTTTACGACTTACTATGACCCCGATGTGTTTAGTGTTGTCCAACTATCGATTGACCTCTGTTGTTCTATCTACACTACAGCGCAGCATGGTAGCGTGATATATCGCTATACCTATAGCTCTCTTTTGATTTGCGTACGAACGAACGAGATAAAAGGCGTGATATAGTCTTATCGCGCATCATGGTACGATCGCAGTATGTAACAAAGAAATGTGTCAAACTGGACAACTATAGCATTATTTTTATATTTGTGTATATGGCCGGTTGCTTATGTTCAGAACTGAAATTCTTGCCTATGTTAAGTAGGTCGTAATCCCACGATGGTTTTATCGTCGTATGAAGCTCGACAGAAAACGACATACAAACGCTCGTGACCAAACTTGCATCGGAATTCTCCGGACATAGAAGGAAAGCTAAAACCAGAGAGAAAAAACAAAGGGTTGCACTCCGGGAGTGCCGGCAGATGTGAAAACTTGAACATAATAAAAGTACTATCATGTGGTAAAATACAATTATTCATTTATTGCGCTATCGTACATAAAAATTACAATAAATGAAACAGCAGGAACAGGCATACATTTGATGGGGGGGATGCGTCTGACCAATTTTCGAGCAGGGTGACGTCACGGTCCCGACGCGAGTTTAAAATTTTTTACCCATACCAAAAAGTGCACAACGCCGCTAAAGAAGATTTCACTTCAAAAAACTATTAATTGTTTACAGTCCGTATAATTTGATAATATTTACTATAAGATAAAGTCTATTAAGCAGTGCATATTATATTATGTGTTTGTTACTTTTGTAAATAAATCGTTAATCTACTTATTTATCAATCAGTGTTCTGTTAGGTATAGTTTCAATATTCCTATCGATACAATTGAAATTGCTTGACTATCGATAGTCGATTATCGAGCGGCAACACTAGTATTTAGCTAAGTTACTTATTCCGTACAAAAGTAATGTATTAAACACGTAGTAGAAGATTATGAGAGGTTTATGTTAAAGGAAAGTTTGATGGAAGCTCTTAAAGGCTTTTGATACCCTAGTAGTTTTAGTTCAATAACTAAAGTATTACTGCCGAAACACGACGATAATTATTATACAGGACTGTATACGGACTGTATATACAGTCCAGAACCGTCCAGGTACAGTCCAAATACAGTTCAGATACAGTCCAGATACAGGCTATGTACAGTCCAGTCCATACCAGATGTATATACTATTTATTTGAATGACCAAAATGTCTGGTCTTGACAATTTTACACTATGTAATGCAATATTGTATTTTAATTGTACTTTGTACATTTTGTTTTGTTTAAAAGATGTGTATTGTAGAGTTTCTGGCCGCATCTTCTCTCAACGGAACACCTTCCGACGCGGTGGTAGAGTCAAAAAATGACGTCAAAAAGCTATCTATATGATAATATTTTGAATAAAAAATTTTTGAATTTTGAATTTAGATTAATAATAATAAATAATAAATAATAATAAATATCTTGGACAATGTCACACAAATTATCTTGGGATTATCTTATTATCTATCTTTTATAGATTGCTGACTTGGGGACAAAAATCAAAATAAATATTTTTATTTAGATTAATTAAGTTAAAGTGAAAAAAAAAATGAAATAATTTATTTGCTTTGAATAGGTACTTAAAATTAACCAATCGGACTGGTTTTTTTTTGTTGAGAAAGTCAATAAGTAAGTTTACTTATTGACTTTCTCAACAAAAAAACAAACACACACAACAACAAATGAATGTCAAAGTCAACTCATTTTTTTGTATTCGCGTGGGAACCGATGTTTTTCCTGGCCTGGCAGGTCCTCAAATCAGCAATCTAAAAAAATATATATCTAGGTATCTGGTCTGGAGTTGGCCCACCCTGCCTGCATGCCAAGCACGAGAAAACCTTTTAATCGTTTTCTCGAGGGTGGGTGGCATGCTAAGCCCCATGTATATCGTGAAATTTTGCAGGTTTTAGTATAAGGGCAAGGTGATTCGCTTTACAATACAGTAAACTGAAATTTAAATAATAACAAAAAAATTAAAACCGCCTTCAAAAAACTAAAAAGTTAAAAAATAATATTGCCGTCGATGACTTTCCCGTTCGCATCATAAGAACATTACCTAATTTGTTTTATTGAAGTCGCTGTCAAGCCGGTACGATTCGCGACAGGGCTTGCATTTTTTGGCTTGGCTTGACACCGACTTCTATAAAACAAATTAATGTTCTTATGATGCGAACGGGAAAGTCATCGACGGCAATATTATTTTTTAACTTTTTAGTTTTTTGAAGGCGGTTTTAATTTTTTTGTTATTAAAATTTTGTTTATTTCACAATTTTCAGTGGCAAATTCATTAGTTCGATTTAATAGTAGTGCTTTAAATTAACAAACGCACTAGTCGGCACTACGATTTTCGATGGTTCCCCTCGATATCTCTGGGATCCATCATCAGATCCTGGTTTCCTTATCATGGGACCTCACTTGGGATATCTCCTTTCCAACAAAAAAAGAATCATCGAAATCGGTTCATAAACGACGAAGTTATCCGCGAACACACATAAAAAAAAAAAAATATATATATACGGTCGAATTGAGAAACCTCCTCCTTTTTTGAAGTCGGTTAAAAAAAAACTTTTTTTCTATAATTTTTCAAGAACTCGAAAGTGTGAGCACCAGAAGTTGTGGTTTTTTGTTACTAACGCTAAGTAGAAGAGACACCTACAAACTTTTACTTACCTACTAGGTTTTACTTTTTCCTGGTACTTTTCAATATGCGCTTTCTTAGAACAAAAAATATAATTACACTTTTCCGTTTCAAACAGTACAATCAGATAAAACAATTTTAACATTTCTCTATCCCTTTCAGCGACACGCTTATTTTTATCCGACTGTGCCAGAAGGAGGGTAATTTATTTATTGGGTGACAAGCGTTCGTATGAGGTTTTATCACAGAATAGATAATAGTGAGTCGCGTGGTTAGAGGGCTCTCGAGTGGACGTCTGTCGTTGGCTCGCGATTTAGGTAGCCACGCGGCTCCGCCATTTTATGGCGGTTTCGAGTGTGTGTTTTTGTATAAAAACAGGGCTTTGAGATCGCCATATCCAATTACCGTACAACGTCAAACACTAATTGCTCTTTTTAAACTAGATATTGGCAAAATCCACCAAGGAAACGCCATTAAACAAAAATAGAATAGAATAGAGTAGATAATAATAGTAGGTACATCCAGAAGTAGTAGTACAGTACTACATACAGAACTGCCAGTCCCTGCCCCTCTCTGTGACTTCAGATACTGCACCTCACCCCGCATATTCTGGGGACACTTTAGGGGAGTTAGGCAAGAACAATTTGTGGTGGTGGTTTTTGTGGAGGCGAAGGATTTGTGTGACATTGTCCAAGATATTTATATTTATACGAGCTTTTACCCGCGACTTCGTCCGCATAAATTATATACCAGATTTTAAGTCAGATGATAAGCTATCAAACAAAAAAAGTTTCATCAAAATCGGTTCAGTAGTTTTTGCGTGATACTCGAACAAACAAACACCCAAACAAACAAACAAACAAACAAACAAACAAACAAACATACAAACAAACATACAAACAAACAAACAAACAAACAGACAGACAAAAAATCCAAAAATTGATGATTTGGAATCAGGGACAGTTAAAAACCATGTCGTAATTTTTTTTTGTAAATATCTTCAATGTACAGACACACTTCTGTTACAGTTTTATAATAGTTTAGATATTTAAATATACCTACAGCAGAAGCGCGCGCGAGCAGGAAGCCGCGGCGCGTGTGCCAAAGCCATCTTTATATCGTATATCGTGAGAGTTTTATGGACTGGTGTGAAAGGCCTACGTTAGTTGAGTACCAAGATAAGTACTGAAACTTTGGCAGAATATTCCGCGCTGTTCGAAGTAATCCTTATAGTCCGAGATCCGACCATAAAATCATGCACCTATTTCATAGGCGAACGAAACGTGATTCTAGTGTAAGTTTACACAGAAATTGAAATTGAAAAAGTTTTATTGTGCAAACAGAATGTACAGCAATTGTTATAATAAATAATTACAATAATTATACAGGGGTTAATTCAACGCCGCCAAGTTGCCTGGAAAAATCTTGCCGCATGTACCTTTTCCATTATAATTTTTGGTATAACTTTTTCCACGTGTCTGTTAGGGATGTGAATGAGGTGCCATCGGGAGGAAACTGATCTAAAGTACTGGAAAAACTAGGGTTGCCACCTCTCAATCTGCCGCAACTATAGGGTTGCCAGGTTCAAAGAAGTCATTTTTGAACCTGGCAACCCTTTGGTTACGACAGATTAGCCTCCTTCCGATGGCACCTCATTTACTTCCCTAACAGATACGTGGAAAAAGTTATACCAAAAATTATAATGGAAAAGGTACTTGCGGCAAGATTTTTCCAGGCAACTTGACGGCGTTGAATTAACCCCTTTGCAAACATACACTAGAATCACAATTCGTTCGCCTATGAAATAGGTGCATAATTTTACGGTCGGATCTTAGACTATTAGATACATTTTTGCGCTTATCGTCTGGGAAAGAGTGGCAGCAGTTTAAAGCGTGGGAATTTACGGTTTTCCATAGGAGTGATCTGTTACATAGTAACTCTTTAGTAATCTGTGGTTGTAGTATTGTATAACTAACTAGCGGCCCGTCCCGGCTTCGCACGGGTGGACGTCTAATCTTTTCTAGCAATAAATATAGCCTATGTTACTCAGGATGAATGCAGCTTTCTAATGGTGAAAGAATTTTTTAAATCGGCCCAGTACTTTTTGAGCCTATTCATTACAAACATACAAAAATAGGTACAAATCTTTCCTCTTTATAATATTAGTGTAGACAAACACAGATTATGATCAGTGCTGCCAATTCCGGGGAATTTCCCCGAATTTCGGGGAATAAGGGTTGCGTGCGGGGGAGCGCGGGGAATGATTCAAATCGGGGAATTTCGGGGAATCGACTATTTCGAATAAATTTCAAAACAAGGATGTCTAAAGAAGAAGAATCGTTAAAATTCGAACCGAATCGGACTATCCTTAGATCTAAAGTGTGGGAGAAATATAAATAATAAATAAAACTCATTGTATTCTAAATATTTACGTAGATTTTTTGATAAAAATTAGAAGACAAAGAAGTTGATAAGCTAATTTTGTGAAACATTGAACTACATTTTGCATGAAAAATGCCTTATTTCTTGAATATTACATTGTCGGGGAATTTTCGGGGAATGCATGATTGGAAATCGGGGAAATTCGGGGAATTGAGCCTACTTAAGCGGGGAATCAAGAAAAAGTGTGACGGGGATGTGGAGCGAAGAGTGACTGCGGGAAATAAGGTAAATGGGGCCCTGCACGCCGTGGTGAGTAGCCGGTCTGTATCAAAAAGGGCACGTCTGGCTATTCACAGCGGTGTGTTGGTGCCTACGCTAATGTATGGGAGTGAATGTTGGGTATGGAATAAAAGGAATGAAAGTCGAGTGAATGCAGTTGAAATGCGCTCCTTACGAAGTATGTGTGGTATTACTTTGGTTGATCGAATCAAGAACAGTGTGATAAGGGATTGGTGTAAGTTGAAGGATGATATAGTAACAAGGATTGAGAGGGGTATGCTTAGATGGTTTGGTCACGTAGAGAGAATGAATGAAAGAAGACTTACGAATGAAATTTATCGAGCACAGGTGAGTGGAAGTGTTGGGAGAGGCCGTCCGAGGAAAACATACCACGATCAAATCAATGATCTTTTCCGAAAAGGACAAGTGCGTAGCACCCTCAATCGACGGAAGTGCATGAAAAGATGTATGAATGTCAATGAGGCTAGAGAAGTGTGTCAGAGTCGTAGCGTGTGGCGATCTGTGGTCTCTGCCTACCCCCTTGGGACAATGGCGTGAGCTTATGTATGTATGTATCAAGAAATTTACATTGGCAGCACTGATTATGATGATTCGACTCGCATAAATTACCTAAGAGGATTATTTCGTTCCGACACCGTTGACAAAACACTAATCGGATAAGAAACGAAAGCTGATTACGATTTGTCTGACAAGAAAGCAATCGCTGAAACAAAATTAATCTTTCTATTGTACTCGTACGTGGCTTAACTTGATGTATCCTTATATAAATACCTTTGTCATCTCCAGACTTATAACACAATATCTCAGTGTGTGTAGGGTATATTATACCTCTACCTATACAGGGTGCAACAAAACACCCTAGTAATACTTAAGGGGGTGCTTTAGACCATCAAACTGAACAACTTTCACTACGGAGCCAACATCGAATTCCGTAGCTGCCCGTCAAAATGTTATATTGTGACGGGCAACTACGGAACCCTACCCTGCGCGTGGTCCGACACGCACTTGGCCAGCTATTAATTTAGGCTTTCTTTATTGAGAAATCTTTGTTATTGTGACGAGGGCGCCACTGCGCTTGTAATGCCCTCTTAAACACGATGTAAAAACTAATATCTATCTAATTGTGTATCTTTGGTTTGCCAGTTTTCCGTTAAAATATTTAATTAACGCGCTCTATACCAACGAAGTTTCATAATTTTTTGGATATTAGTAAACCAATTAAAGTTAACGATTTTTAACAGGATCTAGCAACTAATCTCTGTGTCTTTTGATTGTAAAAATTTGTTAAAATTTATACCATACATTTGGCTCGAGTAGGTTTGCAGTTTTGTATGGAAGAGCTGATATTTTTTTTGCGATTTCGATGTTGGTGCCATAGAGAAAGTTGTTCAGATTGACGGCTTGATCATCCTTTTAAAAAAGTGTCAGCATCTTAAGAAGGACCCTATATTGAGTTAAAAAAATGTCATTAACTTTTTTTATTGGCTATTAGTATTGATAAAAATAGGATCTAACTTCGTTTGTATGCAGCGTTCTCGACCGTACGCTCTGCAAGGCCTTTCCTCTTAAATATATTCACAATAAAGGCGTAAGATTTAAGAACCGAAAACGGGCCAAGTTGTGTAAGAAAATTACGTATTATAATAATTATTGGTGTAATTTTCTCTTACACGCTGAAAATGCTTTCATTTTGCCGTGGCCCATGTAACACCTGAAGTAATTAATTATTTGCGTCATTATTCGAGGCGTATGCTCAAAATAGAGCTTGTATACAGTTTTTCGCACAGTCATGCACGTAATTACTAAGAGCCACAGAGTACGACAAAATATATAGGCTTGCTTCTTACTAAATCCGGTAATATAATTTATTTAAATTAAACATTGGAAAATATTCACAGTGAGCTAGCATGTCAGGGTATTGTCGCAAAGTACGCTTTAAGCTAATTAGGTTCTAATCATGGTACAATAATATACTGCGCCTGGTATTCTCTTCCGATCACGTGACTGACCATGTGACTGACACAAGTCTACGTCATCATACCCTTTTACCATGTTTAGCGGCCATTTTTTTGTGACGTAGGCTTGTGTCACTCTGGGAATAGAAGACCTTGTTTTTTTTGCCATGGTTCTGATGCAAATCATTATACATTGTAAATTAATAATGCTATTTGTCAAGTCGACGTAATATGAGTGTATTGCGTTGATTCCCACTAATTCTGTTGATCAGTTTTGGAAAATGATACCCTACCTTACAAAAGGTCGGGTATCCGGGATTTTTGGATATGTTATACAAGTAGAGGTCCTTAATAAAAATACAAGTTTTCGACCTCGGGGTCCTGCCGCGGGCTCTGGTGTGACCATAAAACAACGAAAATTTTGAGACTTTTTCAGTAAAACTTAAACGTTGGGTTTTAGAGCAAACTTGTTTACTAAAGCTTTAAAGAAGACCAAATCCGCTACAATTTGATAGTTGAATCATCTTTATATACTGAATAGTTCCCAAGATACAACATCTCAAAATATGGAGAGGTGTGACTAATTCCTTAAAATTTCGTTTTTTTTTAAATCAAATATGTTATTAACTTTAGGTTTCACTGTGAAGGTGTTCAGAAGAAGTATAAATAATGCGCTACAATATGTTACTTGAACCATAAGATGCGACACTTGTAAATTTTCAGCAAATGTCAATTGGTAAACAAATACTTAGATATCGAACAGAATATTTTTTTTACAAAATAAAATGTAGCCTATGGTAATCAGGGATAGTGTAGCTTTCTATTAGTGAAAGAATTTTACGAATCGGTTTGGTACTTCCAGAGATTACCTACATACAAAAAACCCTCTTGAGCCCAGCTTTTCTGCACCCACAGGCATAGGGCAGTTAGGAATTAGCCCTAACTGCCCTTATTTTGAAGTGCTGTATCTCGGTAACTATATAGTATAAAAAGATGATTCAAAAACCAAACTATAGCGCATTTAGTGCTCTTAATTCCTCTAAAACATAATTTGACTCTAAAACCTAAGCTTTAGATTTTAAATAATGAAAACTGAAAAATCGTCGAAATTTTCGTTCTTTTATGGACATGGCAGAGCCCGCGGCAGCACCTCAAGGTCGAAAACTTGGATTTTTAATAAGGACCTATACCCGTATAACATATAAAAAAATCGTGGATACCGGACCTTTTGCAAGGTAAAATGTTTACATTTACTAGGCTATATGGTTCTGTTGACCGAAACTACTGAGAATAAAAATTTCCAGTAGTACTGTGCACCAAAATCGTCACCATATTCATTACTAAATGCATTATGCGTAGGATCGCAAAAAAAAAATTGATTATTCACAGTAGTTGTTCTATTGGTTACATCCTTTATATGTGTGTATGTGTCTCGAGATACTTATCTTATATCCATTTTTCAGTATGCACCTGGTAGATTAATTTTCTAATCCATTTTGGACTCCAAGATTGTAGCAGGTGAGACTTCTAGACTATCCTAAATGGCTTTCAATCTCAACCCTTATAGACCTTTCCTCTCATATTTCGATGTGCCCGACGGCACAACTCTTTACAGAGTGTGACTCACTCATCTAAATTTTTCGTTGCTCTGTGCGTAGATAAGCTTGCTACTTGCTATTTTCCTGGGAAATATATAACATAGGTACAGAAAGGAGGCATAGTTATTGTCTGTCAGGAAGGTGGCGTCAGCTACTCGGATTATTAAATACTTCTCACGCTATGGATAAAATATGGAAATTCTGTTGCGTAAAATAGACGAAGATTATAAGGTTTAAAGAGCAGGCGTGCTAGCGTTGTCACTTTACTTCACAAGATTTAATGTAGCGAATAATACCTTCTAAAATACTCAAATATGTTCGCAGCAAGCAAAGAACAGGGTGTACATTTAAATGATTCACACATAGAACATGGTATTTCAGTTCATTAAACTGAACAAATATGGGACCAAACCAACATTGAAATCGCGTAAAAGAAATCACCTGTTTGATACTTTTTGGTCGACGTAGCTATTGACATTTTCTAAGGACCAGCTGGTTTTTCCTGCGTATGATGTTGTCTCCATGGTGAGTATTGTATGTTTGATGGTCTGTAGCACCCTGTTCGATATGTAACGCATTTAATTTGAAAACTACTGGTATAAAGTTTCCTAGATAGATAGATAAACAATTTTTATTTTTTTAATTTCTTTTTCCTAATGAATCTTCTTCGGGTTCCTCTCCATTACAGGAGGTTGACAGTTAGTTCTGCATATCCCTGCCTGTCTTTGGCTGAATGAAACAGCTCTTCGATGCTGGCGATGCCTGTCCTCTTTTTCAGGTTCGCCAGCCACGACATCCGTTCCTTACCGACGCTGAAATGACGTCGACTTATTTCGTCACGTACGGGGTAAGTACAGGACAGTCAAATAACAAAACAGATGTAGTTCAAGTGACTCAGTCGTGTTCCCACGTCCGCTCATTTCGACAGACAGCTAGCGAGTGTCACCCCTCTCCGGCCTCCGCGTCCGTGCGCCCATTACCGCCCATTTATTGTACCAATACGCCACACATACATTATGCGTGCTTAGACTGCAAGAAGCTTTTCGACTTCCCACCATACCGCACCTGAGAAAATAAGAAAGATAGAGATGTACCACCACCTTTGTCACTTTACGAATGCTAAAATGAGCGCTCAAGACGACTTTCTCGTTTTGTCACTGTGTTGTACCTAGATGACTTTGCTAGCCCTACCGCTCACTAATGTATATCGAGGCCCATGATAAACTTCCACAAGTATAACAAATGTTGTGGAGCATGGCATGCTAGCCGTACTATCCACTTTCCTGCACTGAGAACTTCTACAAGTAAAACAAATGCTACACTGAAAAAAATGCGAGCCAGCTAAGAAGTATTTTCTCTTAATTAGCACCGAAATAATTGGAATGACGTTATTATTGTTTACTAAAAACAAAAGATGGTAGTTGTAACAGCAAGCCGAATTTGTTTAACAAAGTTCTCTTAGTCAGAGAAGTCATGATGTTGACAGACTCATATGGATTCATGATGTATGATTATCATAAACAAGATCTTGTTCGAAGTAAACAATTTTTTTTTTTTAGTGTACTTCTTCACCTACTATCGTATTTTCAGATCCTTACTAACAAGGCGATAGTATAAAAGATAGATAGGTAGACAAGTGACATCTGACGTAACAGAAAATTGCCTGTCAAACTGTCGCTACGGTCTAGGCTTCTTATCTCAATGTTCTTTGAACCATGTATAAGGTAGTAAGGCAAATAATAGGGTAGTTGCTCGATCTTGGACTTTCAAATTATAAAAATAATGATGATTATGTCTTCCATGCCGATACGTTGATAGTATGATGGTCTTCGTTGATGTGCTGGGATGTGACTGACGTAGCCAATCTTTGCATATTGTGACACATTAGCAGGCCTGTCTCACTCCTCAGCTCAGGTACGTTTGACAGCCGGACACCTCCGAGGTGTGCATCGTCGCTCATTGACATAAGGCTCATTTTATTTTTCGTTCCTGAAGTGCGCGTTCGAAATTCGAAAAATCGGGTTGAGTGAACTATCTGTTATCTTAGTAACTATTGAATAATCTGTGACAAGAGTAGGTCCTTTTTATAACTAAAATTATACAAGGTTAAATTAAAATCACGAGACATTTTACAAACATATTTGAGTTTAGTTGATAAATTGAGTTTTTATACAAACTGAAAAATAGGCGACGTTTTCTTTACAAGGAAAAAAATCTTTTGACCTCACAGAGGCTACACACTAAGGGTAGGCCTGTGCTCTGCAGTGAGACGTTTATAGGCTGATGATAATGATGACTACACAGAAATTATCTACAGTAGCAGAAGATAAAACAAATAACATTTTGTCACATCAAATTATTGTATGAGCTAACTATGGTGACGTAGAAAGAGAAGGTACAGCGAAAAATTCTTCGTCTATGTATGGGGAGCTTACCACAGATGACATCACCCTCAACAGTGCACTGCAACACAGATGGCGCTACCTGTCGCATTCGAAAATTTTCACATAAGACAACTTGCGACGTCACACTTGTAGCGTGTAAACTGCTACACATAAGGTTCACAATCTAATGCAAGACATAAATCGCACAAGAGAAATAATCACAGAGATTCGATATAATACACAAGGTCCAACCAACTAAGAAATCTTGGACTGGTCGTGGCACCATACCTGGCCTGGCGGAGGATCTTTTAATGGAGGAACATCCCAAGTACTTCCCTATCGGATAATAATTTTAGCTTCGCTAATCCACATTTTCTTCACAATCACATCTTAATTACAAAACTATACCAATAAACAGCCTTTCTTCAAATGCAAGATGGCGGCTGCGACCGTCGTGTCATCTGTCAACGTCGGCCGGATAGATAGACGCTTATCCTGAGAAATTGCTGCTAGCCCAGCACTACCGGCTATAAAACGATACCCGATATCACTGTGGTGTATGTTAAAGGAAATAACGAGTTTATTTTAAAACGAGCTTTTACCCGCGACTTCGTCCGCATAAATTATATACCGGATTTTAAGTCAGATGATAAGAGCTATCAAACAAAAAAAGTTTCATAAAAATCGGTTCAGTAGTTTTTGCGTGATACTCGAACAAACGAACACCCAAACAAACAAACAAACAAACAGACAGACAAAAAATCCAAAAATTGGTGATTTGGAATCAGGGACAGGTAAAAACCATGGAGTAATTTTTTTTTTTGTAAATTTGTTCAATGTACAGACACACTTCTGTTACAGTTTTATAATAGTGTAGATAATAAAATCGGTCAAGTGTGAGTCGGGCTACTGGCGCACCGAGGCCGAGGGTTACGTACCACACCACCACAATATTATAAACGTAAAAAAAAATTTATACTTCGGGTCCTTTAGCACGAGACCAACTCATACTTGGCTGTTTTTTATTTTTATTGTTATACTGTAGAGTTTGTTCTATAATCACACCAAGTTTGACGCTTATATGTATTACCGTTTTTAGCATAGAGCGAGAAGAAAAAACGTTGATAAAAACTAGTTCCTAGTACCCCTTAATTTTTAACTTTTTATTATTTTTTAACAAATCTATTCTGTGAAAATTTCAACTATCTAGCTCTTTTGGCTAAGTCATAGTCCTAAATAGGTAGGACAGACGGACGGACGGATAACGTAAGCTTAGTAATAGGGTCCCGTTTTCGCCCTTTGGGTACGGAACCCTAAAAAAAAAGTGTTTTAAATAGTGATGAATAATTTATTTTATTTATAGATTTCGCTATGGTCTTCGCAAATAAAGACCAACATTTCAAATTGTGTTGCTTTACAATAGTGAAGAGTGAAAAGATGCCAACGCATCTTTTAATGGAATATTTAATTATTAAAGAATAATTTTAATAGAAAATTAGAAACTGTTTATATCTGACCTGGCTGTATAGGATAAAAAAAAACCCTTGGCCTTAAAAAAAACCGGCCAAGTACGAGTCGGGACTCGGGCAATTAGTGTGCCGTATTACCAGTTGTTTAGCATGGGTCATTGATGAATCCAGTATAAATTGACACTTACTTAGTATGTGGTCACATAGTAACTGAAGATCGTTTTACACTGGGCGCACTGGTGTTAGTTTTTTGGGAATAGAAATTGATAATCATTACAATCCTTTTAAACATAGAGTCTACCGATCAAAATGGACAACTTTTACTATTTTTACAAAGAGAGCAAACCGATCGAAGCAAAAAAAAATTACCTGTTCCATACTAAACTGCAATGCCTACTCGACTCAAATGTATGCAATAGCTGATTTTTTTTTGCTCCGATTGGTTTGCTCCCATAGTAAAAGTTGTTCAGCTTGATGGGAAGACTCGTACTTCGATATCAATTTCAATAGTATCAGTATTAGAGAAATGCATAACCTAATCGTACGTAGTTTAGACACAAAAAGTTTGTAGCTTCCACCACTCTGTGATACTAAATGGAGTGCTAAGTCCGATCTTAGATCCGTATTAAGGATATAAAACATTAAAGTAGGATCTTAATAATCTTCTGCTAAGAAACCACTACCATGGAGCCACGGACCTGAAAAAAAGACGGACGTAATGTCACACTAAAAATAGGTGAAGCATGCAATGTCCTACAATTTCGTTTGTTCTACAAGGGGCCTACACTCACACAGACGCACCAGTTTTAGGTCCGACAACCCTCGTACCGCACGACAGGGCGACATCACGCACACTCGTATAAATGGGTGCTTCACTTTTGATTAGACGAGATTCCGTCCGTCTTTTTTTTCAGGTCCGTGCAAAGAGCTATGTCGATTTTATTGTAGACTAATCAAAGATAAAATATAGGGGTAGATAAATAATATAAAGCAAGACATAGAAACGCTACTTGACATCCATTCACACTTATGACAACCGCCCATTAGAATAAGTGAAATGTCAATAGTAAACAGATACCGTCTTGAACCATAATATCAACAGACCTCCAGCTGGAAGACTCAGCTATTTCTTTACGTTAAGAACGAATTTTGCTTGAATTTGCTTAAAAAGTGGTGACATTTGTTTCACAGACGTAACAGATTTACGTCTAATCTAGCTCTGTCACTCTTATGGCAATCTGTGTGCGACTGTAAGGAATGACTATACATGTTTTTATACAGTTTGATATTGGGTAGACCAGAGATTAATAAATAAAATATACATTTTACGTAGAAAGAGATATTATTATGAGAATAGACGGAAGCACGTATCTTGTCATATTCACTCAATAAGAGATGCACATATTCAAATTCGCTCTAGTTAAAAAAGGAGACCGCTACCTTATTGCTGTCCTTATTGACGTAACCACTTTTTTGTACTAAGACGGCTGTCTGACTCCGGAGTTACTTCCTAAGCTTCATAAAAATTGTATAGGATTTAATGACTATTTACGCGGCTGCCGGCGCGGGCGCAGCGTGCTGTGAGACGAAACAACAACAACATACCGCACCCTCTCGCACGATTCGCAGCGTTCAACTTCTAATAGTTCAAAGTCCAAACAGGGTAACCTGACCTGTCGCCGTGTGTACAAGCTTCAAACTTGGTGTGATTATAGAAAAAACTCTACAGTATAACAACAAATATAATGAAAACCGGCAAAGTGTGAGTCGGTCTCGCGCTAAAGATACCGGAGAAAACAAAACTTTTTTCTAATATGATGTGTGGTGGTGTGGTACGGAATCCTCGGTGCGCGAGTAGCCGACTCGTACTTAACCGGGTTTTATTTTAAACATCAATCACGAAACAACATATCACCCAACCCACGCCCAAACGATCTTCAACCTTAATAACATTAATCTGTCCCCTTCAATAACACCAGAAAATGCCTAAGAGCTTAATCTCAGAATAGGCTGTACGACTCCTATATATTTTAATTTAGCTCGTTTACAGAAGTGACACGCTCCTTTAATTAACTCGGGAGACGAAACTTTATTACCTTAGACAGTTTATTTTATCTAAGCTGGCAAAGAACGTCGCGTTTTACATTCTGAGTTTAAGTAACAGGTTGTTTGAAGGTTATCGAATTGTTTTTGTGTGTTAAAGAACTTTTTGGACGTTTTTTTCATTTTGCCATCCTTCGCGGTCCTACACCAATCGCAGCATAAATAGCAGGGATGATGACTGATCCTGGAAATTCATATATGAAATTGATATCATTGGCATCCTTTTAAACTAAGAGTCTACCCATCAAACTGAACAACTTTTACTATGGGAGCAAACCAATCGGAGCAACAAAAAAATCTGCTCTCCCATACTAAACTGCAATGCCTACTCGACAAATGTATGCAACAGCTGATTTTTTTTTTTGCAGGGTCGCTGCAGAGGCAGCGCGCGCGGCTCATATAAAAAACAGGCATCATCTATCATCCGCTCTCGATGCACGTCGCGCTCTAGCACTTCCCTCACCTAGTTCAAAATCAGTGTTCATTTTCATCCCTCGCTTACAAGTTGGTCTTCGAGCCAGATCTTAATATTTTGAATGTTCCGGACGCCAAAGCGAAACATTATGGTGAATACAAGGAGCACTGTAAAGAAAAATGAAGAACACGAAAAGGAGGGTACCGGCACAGATGAGAAAGTTACGCCGATTGTTTATCTTCCCCCAAAGGTTATTACACAGGAAACTAGTGAAATAAAAAGTGATGTTAAAAAGCAGGAAGATAACATGAAAGGTTTCGATCAGAAACTAGTGGAAAATGTGGATACCTACACATCAAATCCTGGTGTGTACCTGAATGCTCCTGGACCTTCTGGTCTACAAAATCTCCAGGACAAAGCAAAATCCTCATCAAATTCTCGATCGAAATCATCGTCATCATCTGGCAAGTCAGCTATGAGAGCAAGGCTGGAGCTGGAAGCAGCTGAAGCAAAAGCGCGAATACAAATGGAGCTAATTGATAAAAAATTAGCAACGGATTTAGCGGAATTAAATGATGAAGTATACAGTTCACAATCAGAGGAGCAAGAAGATCACACTAAGAGTATTGTAGAGGAGTGGTTAGAGCGCAATCAACAGGATCGGACAACACAGCACGTCCAGCACAATGTAACCTATAATAGGGACAAGCTGTGTCCGCCGCCGCAGGTCAAACCTGGCGGCAGCACCGACGGGACGGTCCAGTTGCTGGCTAGCGCACTTAAGGACCTGGCCGCTGCCACTGCTACTGGTGGGACCAACGCCAACATGCTGAGCCGCTTATGCACGCCGAGAGACTTACCTACGTTCTCCGGTAACCCGATGGAATGGCTCCACTTCAGGCAGGCGTACGAGGAGTCCACTCTTGTGTGTCACTTTACGGAAAAAGAAAACCTGTGGAGGCTAAGGAAATGTCTTCACGGACCGGCAAAGGAAGCCGTTACAGCTCTGTTAATTAGTGCTACGTCACCTGATATCGTGATGTCCACTTTGGAGCTACAGTTTGGAAACCCTGAAATAATTATATCACAAATAATTCAAGATATCAACAAACTTCCCACGATGTCTCAAGATTATCACAAGGAAATTATCATGTTCTCTGTGAAAGTGAAAAACTTTGTTGCAGCAGTGCAAGCTATTGGCCAAGATGAATACCTAAAAGGCATGAGCATAGCATCGGTAATTATAAACAAATTACCATCGGTTCTCATTTCGAAATGGGCCGACTACAGTTTTCCAATAATAAATGAAGGCGTGAAGTCAAAACTCGTCACTTTATCCGAGTTTTTGAACGAAGAAGCAGTAAAAATCTCGAAAACTGCAGTTTACATGACGTCTCAATATGAAGTTTCTACAAAGCGTAAACAAAGTGACCAAAACCGTTCGCATAATATATTATTTATGCAAAATAAGCTAAATAATAATGAAGAAAAGTGTCGGTTCTGTCGTGAGTCTAAACATAACCTGCCAGACTGTAAAAAGTTCAAGAAAGCGCTGCGTAAAGACCGATGGTACCACGTCAAACGTAACGGTATCTGCTTCAAGTGCCTAGTGTCGCGTCACAACAGAGAAACCTGCCCGGCGCCTGTGTGTGATAAGAATAAGTGCGGACAGTCACATCATCAATTATTGCACTACGAAACGAACGATAATAATAATCCACTGCAGCAAAACGAAGAACCAAAAAGTGAAAGTGGACCGATACCAGAGATTGTTACGCATGTACACAATAACTGTAAAGTGTTACTAAAAACTATACCTATTAATATTCACGGACCTAGTGGAGTGATTAGTGTTATCGCACTGCTTGACGACGGGTCAACGGTATCATTGATAAGCGCTGCAGTTGCGATGCAGGTGGGACTACGCGGACACAAACAAACAATGCGCGTGTGTGGTGCGTGGAGCTCTAATGACTTAGTGTGCGACAGCGAGATAGTGGACTTATCTGTGTCAAACAAGGATGGAGCTTTGTTTACTATTAAGGCGCGTAGTGTAAATGAACTGAACTTACCTGTACAAAACTCATCGTCAGTTAATCTCGCGAATTATGAACTTTCAAACGAAATTAAAAACAGTTTGTGCTACGAACAATATAAACCGCAAATATTAATAGGACAAGACAATTATGATTTGTTATTGCCTTTACAAATAATAAAGGGCAAACCTAACGAGCCTTATGTCACTCGGACCCCGTTAGGCTGGTGCATACATGGCCGTGTGCACTCGCCGCCTGATCGAGTACCTCATTCTACACTTTTCATCAATGAAGTAGATGACGTCATGCTGAAGACTTCAGAGAACGAACGCATGTTGCAGGATATTCACGAAGAAGTACGTCGCTCCTTCACTATAGAATCAATGGGAATATCTTGCCACCCTCGCCAGAACTCTGAAGACGTACGAGCATGGGACCATTTAGAACGAACGTCAGAGCTGATCAACGGTAGATGGTATGTTGGACTACCGTGGAAAGACGATAACTGTAAAATGCCTAATTCGTACCCTAACGCTTTCACAAGGCTCCGAGGTGTTGAAAGGAAAATGAAAGTGAATGATGGCTACGCCTCAAGGTACGAGGACAGATTTAATCATTTAATCCAAAATGATTATGCTAAAGAGCTCACCAACCTGAAGACTGCTACAAAGACCTGGTATCTTCCCCATTTTGGCGTCGACAATCCAAATAAGAAAAAGCTGCGCCTTGTATTTGATGCTGCAGCTAAGAGTGAGGGGATGTGTCTGAACGACTACCTGCTGAAAGGCCCGGACCTACTTATGTCTCTCTATGGCATAATGTTACGGTTCAGAGAGAATAGAATAGCCGTGACGGGCGATATACAAGACATGTTCTTACGAATTAAAATCATACCTAAAGATCAAGATGCTCTGCGGTTTTTATGGAAAAACATACCTGAGGGGTCCACTATTCCTGAAGGTGATGTAAAAACATTCGTGATGACATCCCTAATTTTCGGAGCTAATTGTTCACCATTCATTGCACAATTCATTAAGAATAAAAACGCATTGCCGTATGAGTCATCGATGCCGGCCGCCGTGCGAGCGATTTGTAAACAACATTATATGGACGATTATATAGATAGCATAGAAGATGAAAAAACTGCAGTCGAGTTAGTGAAACAAATAACTTACATTCATGAACAAGGTGGATTTAACATTCGAAATTGGACGAGTAATAGCGAAACTGTAATCAAAAGTATACCTAAAGACAGTTTGGGGTCCACTGCTGTAAAATTCAAGATTGGACAACAAAACGAAGGCGAGAGGACGCTCGGCTTGATCTGGTTTCCAGAGGAAGACATGTTGGGCTTCGATGTTTCATTCAAACGAATTCCAGAAGCAATAATTAATGGGCAACAGCGACCTACTAAAAGGGAGGTTCTACGGGTCGTCATGTCTATATTTGATGTCTACGGATTCCTTTCACCTTTCACGATTAAAGGAAAAATTATGCTGCAAGATACGTGGAGGGCCGCCCTTAATTGGGACGATTCAATACCCGACCTTATATATGAAAAATGGACGGGCTGGTTGGAGCTACTGAATAATATCAATCGGATTCGCTTACCTAGACATTACAAAGCGAGTACGAGTGCGAGTGGGACAGGAAATGCACCGAGCGCACTGGATAGCAACGCGGGCCGGTCACCTGCACCCTCGCCGCCCGCGCCCGCGCCCGCGCCCGCGCATCCTCCTTCATTCATTCATAATAACAAGTCATTAGAGAACTCTGCAAGTTATATGAACCTACAGTTACACATATTTTGCGACGCTTCGACTAAAGCGATATGCGCCGTAGCTTATTGGTGTTGGACAAATGAAAACAAATGTAAACAAGTGGCATTTATATCAAGCAAATGTCGAGTGGCGCCTGTTAAACACACTTCGGTGCCACGCTTAGAACTACAAGCTGCTGTACTAGCTGCAAGGCTGGCAGAGACTATAAAAAAGGAACATAAAATGATCGCACAAAAAACATATTTTTGGTGTGATTCAACTACTGTATTACACTGGATAAAGAATACTGCGCGTAATTATAAAGCGTATGTTGCACATCGGCTCGGCGAGATTGACGAATTAACACAAATAAATGAATGGAGATATGTACCTACAAAGTTGAACGTGGCCGACATAGCAACAAGGGAAAACTGCGACCTGTCCGTGTTTGAAAATGAATGGTTTCACGGCCCGGGATTTTTGTACACCGCAGAAGACTTCTGGCCTTTGGACAAGCCGATTCCAGCAGTTAGTGATGAGGACCTGGAATGCGTGACGATAGTTCAAACGCTCACTGAATGTTTGCCCGCCGTACCGGAACCTGAAAGATTTTCTTCGTGGCTTCGTCTGCTGAAATCGACCTGTATGGTTTTGTCGTTTGTAGAAAAATGTAAAAAGCGAACCGGAGATGTGGACGGTGACGTCATGGAGAGGGCTGAGCGCCTGCTTATTAAGTACTCGCAGGCTCAGTCGTTCGCCGAAGATCTTCAAAACCTGAAAAACAAAAAGGTATTAGATAAGAAAAGCAGACTACTTACCTTGTCACCGTTCCTGGACGACCATGGGATCCTGCGTGTTGGTGGACGTATCGACGCGGCTGCTGAAATATCTCCTGAAACAAAGCGACCTGTCATACTCGAAGGCCGCAACCACGTCGCTACGTTGATCGTGCGGAACTACCATATCAAGGCTGCTCATGGCAACCAGGAAACTGTCGCAAACAAACTGAAACCAAAATACTGGTTAACTCGTATCCGGCCAGCGGTGAAACATGTAACGGTTAAATGCATGTACTGTAGAATCAAGAAAGCTAATCCGCAACCGCCCGGAATGGGTGACTTACCTGGTGCTCGAATGGCTCATCATCACAGAGTCTTCAGTCTCTGTGGTTTGGATCTTTTTAGACCGATGGACGTGACAGTTTTAAGGCGTGAAGACGAAAACTGGAATGTTAAGGCGATCAGCTGCACGCGTCGCATTCATACCTACAGGGGATGAGTGCTGAGGCAGCACTAGGGTGGGGAATGTTAGCGACACGTTCTATCATATAAAAAAGTGTATGAATTTGTTTGAAAATTGTATTTATTATTTTTTGGTTTTTATTAAATGTAGGTATGTGCGAGTAGTAGCGGCCTGCGTGCATGGCGACACAGGGGTAGGACGCGGGACGAGAGGGGGTCGCTGCAGAGGCAGCGCGCGCGGCTCATATAAAAAACAGGCATCATCTATCATCCGCTCTCGATGCACGTCGCGCTCTAGCACTTCCCTCACCTAGTTCAAAATCAGTGTTCATTTTCATCCCTCGCTTACACAGGGTGTACAATAAAATGGGACAGCTACTTAAAGGGGTGCTTCAGACCATCAAACTGATCAACTTTCTCTATGGGACCAATATCGAAATCGCGAAAAAAAAATCCGCTCTCCCATACAAAACTGCAAACATAACTCGACTGAAATGTATGGGACAGCAGATTTTTTTTTCGCGATTTCGATATTGGTCCCATAGAGAAAGTTGTTCAGTTTGATGGTCTGAAGCACCTCTTTAAGTAGCTGTCCTATTTTAATTTACACCCTGTATATTGTGACGAATTATAAAAATAGGCAAAATTTAATAGCAAAATGTTCAAACGAAATGACAATTGAATAGAAAACAAAAAAGTTATAAGATATTGAAAAATGATTTTTATCATATTCGACCTCTTTCACGCAAAACAGGTGTTTGTATGACAAGTCGTAGGTAATGATTTGTATGACAATACTTGGTTATGACGTCACTTTTGATGTATATGCCTCTCGCTCATGTGTTTGGGGAAAAATCCATCGGGTAGAAGCCCTGCTATAATACCTTTCAAATGATGGTATATTCAGAAGAAATGGTGTAGGGTGATTCTTGTAAAACTGGTTATAAAATCGAGCTTACTTTGCTCCTCTTTTCTATCGAGAAAATTTAATAGAATCGTGTTTTCAACGGTTAGATGCCCTGCAGAAAGAACGTATCTACACTGTTATGTGAACTATATATATTAAATGTAATAATTTGGTTATCAAAAATCGGTTCGAAAACAGACAAAATAGGTATGACCCCCCTCTTCTTGCTAGCTTTTACTACGTCAACAAGACAAAAAGTGACAGCAAGAGATTTAATGGGGAATTAACTTTAATAAACGTTTCGGCAACTGAGTGAAAGTCAAAAAAGGAGTTTGAACCCCACTTTTTTTAAGCCACTTCGTTGGCTTACAAATAACAGTTGATAGTTGTTGCAAAGTTTGACCTCGCGGAAAGGGTCGTGGTTCTAAGTTTACGTATATGTAGGTGTATATCTATACTATAGCCCAAGATCCGACCGTAAAATTATGCACCTATTTCATAGGCGAACGAAATGTGATTCTAGTGTGTGTTTATACACAGGTTAATTTAACGCCGCCAAGTTGCCTAGAAAAATCTTGCCGCAAGTACCTTTTCCATTAAAATTTTTGGTATAACTTTTTCCACGTGTCTGTTAGGGACGTAAATGAGGTGCCATCAGAAGGAGACTGACCTAAAGTACTGGAAAAACTAGGGTTGCCACCTCTCAGTCTGCCGCAACTCTAGGGTTGCCAGGTTCAAAAATGATTTCTTTGAACCTGGCAACCCTATAGTTGCGGCAGATTGAGAGGTGGCAACCCTAGTTTTTTTAATACTTTTGATCAGTGTCCTTCCGATGGCACCTTATTCACTTCCCTAACAGACACGTGGAAAAAGTTATACCAAAAATTTTAATGGAAAAGGTACTTGCGGCAAGATTTTTCTGGGCAACTTGGCGGCGTTAAATTAACCTCTGTATAAACACACACTAGAAACACATTTCGTTCGCCTATGAAATAGGTGCATAATTTTACAGTCGGATCTCGAACTACTATAAGTTCCTTAAAACAAGGGAACTTGAAACTTCAGTACCCGCAATAACCGAAGCGCAAACTTTTCAATATAAAGTGATCAGAAACTATTACGAGACCGCGAGATGAATATCCTACTTCCAGTCTTCACACATGGAGAATATCTAACAAAAAAGCGGTCAAGTGTGAGTCGGGCTACTCGCGCACCGAGGGTTCCGTACCACACAACCACGGAACACAACATTATTAACTTAGAAAAAAAACTTCTTTTGTCCGGGACCTTTAGCGCAAGACCAACTCACACTTGACCGGTTTTTAGTATTTGTTGTTATTTTGTAAAGTTTGCTCTATAATGACACAAAGTTTGACGCTTTTATGTATTACCGTTTTTACTATAGAGCGTGAAGAAAAAAAGTTGATAAAAATTAGTTTCTTGGTGAAAACCCCCCTTAATTTTTTACTTTCTGACATTTTTATTATTTGTTAACAAATCCGCCGTAATAGCGCATAATCTGAGAAAATTTCAACTATCTAGCTATAACGGTTCAAAAGTTACAGCCCTAAATAGGTAGGACAGACGGACGTACGGACAGACGGACAGACGGACGGATGGACGGACGGACGGACGGACGGACGGACGGACAACGTAGGCTTAGTAATAGGGTCCCGGTTTCACCCTTTGGGTACGGAACCCTAAAAACTGCAAAACTAAAGAACAAAGTATTTTATGCTTTATGCTAATCAGAATAAGAGTTAGTTAGAGTTTTAATACCAGCAAAATAGAAGAAGTTAAAAACACTTCCTCGTCCAGTTACTTTATGCTCACGAGAAAATGAAAAAAAGTTTGTAAGACTTGGCTTTTAAGTCGATATTAAAAAGCAATAAAGTATAAAACACGTGTGGTTGGCAGACGTTGATCGTTAATAAATTTTTGTGAAACTTTTAATGGGTTCCATGGCCTTTTCAGGGTTCCTTGAGAATTGGACTTCTTTCGTTAATAAGAGCTGGAGAAAGAAATACAGGGTGTAACAAAACACCCTAGTAATACTTAAGGGGGTGGTTCAGACCATCAAACTGAACAACTTTCACTATGGAGCCAACGTCGAGAAAAAATTGAAAAAATCTGCTAGGTATTGCATACATTTTAGTCGAGTCGGTACGAAGTTTTGTATGGGACAGCTGATTTTTTTTTGTTTTTTCTCGATGTTGGCTCCATAGTAAAAGTTGTTCAGTTTGATGGTCTGAAGCACCCCCTTAAGTATTACTAGGGTGTTTTGTTACACCCTGTATACGAAAATATTTTTGCGGATTATAACCTTCCGAAAAGTGTAAAAACACATTTTTTTCGTCTATCTATGACACTTAGAAAACTTGATCATCATCATCATTATCTCAGCCGATGGACGTCCACTGCTGGACATAGGCCTCCCCCAAGGATCGCCATAAATCTGCCTGTCCATTGACGCGAGCTGGCTGGGCGAGCTGTGTAGCTGTTTAAATATTAATCAATCAGGAGCTCGGCCGAGATCGGCCCTCAGCTACACAGCTCGCGCAGCCAGCTTGTATCAGTAGACAGGCAGCCTAACGACCGGTCCTGCGCTGCCCTTATCCAACGAGTTTCCGCCGCCTTCACCAGGTCGTCGGTCCACCGTGTGAGGGGCCTACCCACTCTGCGCTGCACTTTCCGGTACGCGGAGGAAACTTGATATGAAACGAAAAGGAGATCTGGCACATAATACCAAAAAACGTATAACCGTACTTCTATTTTTATTATGGACTATGGAACACTAGAAACTAACTGCAGGCATTAGTTTATTTTGTAATGATTTATTAGTTTTTATCATTTTATATAATAAAAACATTGTGCTTGCAACACCTCCTACTAAACAACATTTGACAGTCATTTTGGGGTTGCTGCTTTTTTATAAATTATTAATAATAAATGACTAAATAACTCGTTAAATAAAAATAAATGATACTATCTGAGTCATTTTTATAAACCACATAATTTATTAATTATTACACATTTGACTTCAGTCAAAACTTCTGTACATTTTAAGGTATTTTTTCAAGGGAGAGCGGCGGTTGTCCTTTCTAATTATAAATTAAAATTTTCTAATAAAGGCTCCACTTCTTCTTCTTATCGTGTGGGCAGAGCCCTGGTGTCAGAGTTTTTTCAGACCGCCTTACGGCCTCTGACGTGGTTTTTATGTAACGACTATTACCACCAGAGATAGTAGCCGGGACCAACGGCTTAACGTGCCATCCGAAGCACGAAATCATTTATTTTCGGACAATCAGGTGATTCAGCCTGCAATGTCCTAACCAACTGGGGAAAAACGCACTAGGCGTCCCCCGTGGGAATCGAACCCACGACCTCCGTATCGAGAGCCAATGCTCTTAACCATTAGACCACGGAGGCAGTTAAAGGCTCCACTGTGACATAATGAAGGTCAAGCTAGTCAAAAATAGGTATACCTACTAAAATGAAAAGGCGGTTGTCCTTTATTTACAACTGTATTGGAGGGAATGATAGAGGGGCAGAGCGGCAGAGGAAGACCTAGACAGAGTTATCTAGCCCAAGTAAAGTCGTATCTAGAACTCAAGGCACTTGCTGAAAATATACAGGATTGGTGATTACTCCACCAGAGCGTATTAGCTCTTAAATAAGATGATGATGAACATCCTGTACCCTATCACAATATTTTTTTGATTAAGAAAATAAAAAACTTTTTACCCGACTGCGGCAGAAGGAGGGTTGTTTTTCGAGCGTATGTATGTATGTATGTTTGTATGTATATTTTTTGGCACGGCCTACAGCCTAAACGGCTTGATGGATATCAACATATGAGGTGTCGTTAGATTTTTAAAAATCGTGAAAGTGACATAGGCTATATTACTTTATTATGGCGTCTGCGAATTAAAAAAAAGAGGGGGAATAAAAATCAACATCATCATCGGCTGAGATGATGTTGATGATTATGAGGTATAAAATAAAAAAAATTAAGAAACTGCTTATTATTTGTGGTTGGGCTATTTGCAAGCAAGGGTCGTTATTTTAACTCTGAGACCACCGCTGGTCATTTAATTTTGTGTTCATCCCAAACTCTCCGAACCTGTTGGATTTTCTTTTCGTTCTCGGGAATGCAGGTTTCCTCGCGATGTTTTCCTTCACCGCCGAGCTAGTAAATGATAAATACAACCGTACATAAATTGCGAAGAACTTAGTGGTACAGGCCAGGAATCGAACCGCGGCCTCTGGATTGAGGCGCTAGCTCTCTTCCGTATATTCTACCACTCCAAGGAAACTAAATTAAAACACAAACGTGTTTTTTAAATAACTACGAAACCCAAATAAAAACGTGATTCGACTCGCACTTGGCCAGTTTTTTTATAATTAACGCCCGTCCAACTTTTTCCGTTTGGTCGTTTTTCTTTTCGATGACATTTTCTTGATGGTAAGTAATAATTTTACGTAAGGAAGACATTCTGTCATGGCCGCAAGGCTTTTAAGGAACTTTTAATTTTGTTTGCATATCCTTATGAGAGGTCTACACTTAACTTTTAAGTAGTCTTCCATTAAAATGTTAATGGAAAGGAAAATATGTGTCGTTTAAATAGAAAAAGATGTTTTTAATTATACAGGGTGTAATATAAAATGGGACCGTCACTTTAAGGGGTGCTTCAGACCATCAAACTGAACAACTTTCTCTATGGGACCAAATTTGAAATCGCGAAAAAAAAATCGGGTGTCCCATACATTTCAGTCGAGTTATGTTTGCAGTTTTGTATGGGAGAGCCGATTTTTTTTCGCGATTTCAGTATTGGTCCCATAGAGAAAGTTGATCAGTTTGATGGTCTGAAGCACCCCTTTAAGTAACTGCCCCATTTTATATTACACCCTATACAACGTGTTAATGAATTAACGCAAAACCTCATACACCCGAACTGATTTATATCAAAATAATCAGATTGAAACAATAATTTCATTATTTTTGTAGTTAAAATTTAAAGTTATTCGCATTTTAAGTTTTGAGGCAAAAATGATTTTTCATCATTTCAGCAATGAATGAAAGCGCTAACGTACTCGTGGATACATTTTAATAGTCTTGTTTTGGTAGTAAGTAGGGTGGGTGTGCCCGTGTGGTGGGTTGACTTCCGATTCAGTAAATTTAAAATTTTACAAAAAAATTATTTAATATTTTGAAAAAAATTACCCATGTTGAAACCATGATAATTCGATTCGGCTCTCGATTCTAAACAAACTACTTTCTAGTTTTGCGTTAATTCATTAACACGTTGTATAGGGTGTAAGTGAAAGCCTAGCAAATACTGAAACGGTGAACTCAGACCATCAAATTGAACTACTTTCACTATGGAGCCTACCTACTAAAATCTTGGGCTCCATAGTGAAAGTTGTTCAGTTTGATGGTCTGAGTTCACCGTTTCAGTATTTGCTATGCAGTCACTTACACCCTGTACAACCTTTTATTTTGGTACCTCTTGTTTTGGTAGTAAGTATGAGTGTGCACGTTCGGTGTGGGTTGACATCGAGTTCAGTCCCTCCCATAAAAAGTTGTTCACCTCAAATATTGTATTTCTAATTGATGTGATTCCTATACCGACACCATTTTTGACCAGGTCATTGGCATGCTCAGTATGCTACCTACTAATCTAGTACAGTTGAGAGAAAAGGTTGATAGTGTATCGTAACAATGACCTCAGCACTTACGGAAAAGAGATAGGATTGATGAATACTCCATGGACATATAAGACGATGACCAACAAATGGCAGAGATCCGACCGTAAAATTATGCACCTATTTCTTTTTTGAACGAAATGTGATTCTAGTATTCTAGTGTATGTTATTATTATTTGTGGTTGGGCTATTGCAAGCAAGGGTGGTTATGTAACACTGCGACCATCGCTGATCTTTTGTGTTCGCCCCAAGCTCACCCATATTTTACGCATACCTCCGAACTTACGGTATTTTGTTTTTATTCTCGGGAATGCAGGTTTCCTCACGATGTTTTCCTTCACCGCCGAGCTAGTAAATGATAAATACAACTGTACATAAATTCCGAAGAACTTAGTGGTACAGGCCAGGAATCGAACCGCGGCCTCGTGATTGAGGCGCTAGCTCTCTTCCGTATAGGCTATCATCGTTCTTAGTGTATGTTTACACAGGGGTTAATTTAACGCCGCCAAGTTGCCTAGGAAAATCTTGCCGCACGTACCTTTTCTATTATGATTTTTGGTAAAACTTTTTCCACCTATCTGTTTGGGAAATAAATGAGGTGCCATCGCAAGGAGACTGATCTAAAGTACTCTAGGGTTGCAATTTTCAATAAATTTATTTTTGAACCCGGAAACCCTAGATTTGCGGCAGATTGAGAGGTGGCAACCCTAGTTTTTGTAGTTTTCATTATCACTTTCCATCAGGTGAGCTGAAGCCAAGCGCAAACCCATTATGAATAAAAAAAAAAAGTTTCCTTCCGATGGCACCTCATTGACCTTTCAAACAGATAAGTACAATTTTTTTACCAAAAATCATAATGGAAAAGGTACTTGCGGCAAGACTTTTCTAGACAACTTGATGGCGTTAAATTAACACCTGTGTAAACATACACTACAATCACATTTCATTCAAAAAAGAAATAGGTGCATAATTTTACGGTCGGATCTCGGTCTATCAGAGCATCAAATCGAAAACTAAACAAAACCTAGAAACACTAAATAACATTTGGCAATATCACATAGTTTATGGTTCATAAAGTTGAGACTTCAGGAACAAACAACTAAAAATTTTCCATGGAGAGAGGATCATAAAATTCTACTGTGTCGCGCTTTCAAGCTATTAAGATAGTAGGGGGTGTAGATAGGTGATCTAGGTGTTCTTTGAGTGGATATTATTGTTGGAAATGAAATGTTTCATAATGTTTGTTTATGAACGTCACTCCGGAAGGCACGTTAAGCACACTGAAAAAAATTCGAGCCAACTAAGAAGTATTTTCTCTTAATTAGCACCAAAATAACTGAAATGACGTTATTATTGTTTAATAAAAACCATAAAGTTATTATACCTGTCGGAATAGAGTAACTGACATGAGTTGTCAAATGAAACCGTTTTTTGTGAATTTATCGGCACTTATCGGCACCCTAAAACTTCGAGTTCTGTGTATAATTGTGAATCTAACGTGAAATAGAAGTTAATTTAATGAAATAGTGTTAGTATATTTCACAAAATAATCTACGATATCACTTTAGATTCACTAATTATTCACAGGGCACGAATATTTACTCTGTCGATTGTGTCGACAAGTTCCCCAAAACGGTTGTATTGCCTCGCGTCACGTATCTCTTTCTATTATACAGTGGCGCCGCTAGGTACATCTCGCTCTTTCAGCTGTCAGTTCCTCTATATAATACCTTTATGCTAAAAACAAAAGATGGTAGTTGTAACAACAAGCCGAATTCGTTTAACAAAGTTCTCTTAGTCAGAGAAGTCATGATGTTGACAGGCTCATATGGATTCATGATGTATGATTATCATAAACAAGATTTTGGTTGAAGTAAACAATTCTTTTTTCAGTGCACTTGGTAACGGATAGTGCCGGTAGATAGCATTGAACCTGTGAATTTAACCAGTGGGCCTCATGTGCCAACTAAACGTAAAAAGCGAGATGTGCCTCCATCTTTGTTATTTATTATTCCAAAAACAGTGCGCACGTCGTTTTTCTCGTTTTCTCGCATTTGTCGTTGGTGGCAAGCTAGCGATGCAGGTCCGAGACCTATTTCGATGTCTTGACTTGGTGATTTCACCACTTCACGATTTCACGATTTCATTTTAGTGCTGAGATAGAAAATGGTTCATTTCACAACGAGAAATTACACGATAGGCGTGTTTTTCCGCGTTTACCAACGACATTCTATTTATTTTTTTATTTTTTTTATTTTAATATGTACTTTATTGTACACACGGAAATATACATGAAAACAACATAATAGACAATTACAAAGGGCGAGCTTATCTCTAAAGAGATTTCTTCCAGCATAGACTCACCACGCCATAAAATAACAAACCCCAAAAACGGCACATGTCTCTTTATGTCACCTTAGTATGCTTCAGTTGTGCATGGCTGTCATACATTGCCGCTGACATTCCAGTCCTTTCAAATGCCCTCGGTCACTAAACAGTAATGTAAAACAATTAAGCACACTTTTGCGGTCCCGTTAACAGCGCGCTGATGCGCAGTAGGTACTTGTGTATAGAATGTCATGGGTGGTAACACATTCCTGACTCCCTCTCATTTGAGATCTTCACTAAGGGCTCTTACAGACGAGCGACACTTTGCTGTCGCGGTGGGTGGCAGAGCGTCGCGCTCATGCATTTTACGGTCGCGCGACGACCGCAAAGTGTCGCTCGTCTGTGAGAGCGCTAAGGGCGCATTCTTGGCTTATACGCGATCATAGTCTAAAAAAACAAGGTCTTCTATTCCCAGAGTGACACAAGCCTACGTCACAAAAAAATGGCCGCTAAATATGGTAAAAGGGGATGATGACGTAGGCTTGTGTCAGTCACGTGGTCAGTCACGTGATCGGAAGAGAATACCAGGCGCAGTATATTATTGTACCATGTACGCGATGCAATCATACTTGAAAAGTCGCACTAGTCACAGCTGTAAAGTGCGCAAAACTTGCATAAGATGTCATTGATTTCACCCTGCTACCTTTTTCCAGGTCTGCCTCGAAGTCAATTTGGTTTAACAGGAGACAAGTCGGAAAAAATAAAAATAACGTTTGTACGAAATTTTCTTTCCATGACAAGATACCGAATAATATCAACATCCACTTAAATCCACATTCACGACAGACAAAACTTTTCAAAACTAGCAAAGTGTTGAGAGGTCTAACGTGTAAACATGTTTTGGCGACCTGAAACTTCGTACCTTTTTTGCCGGTTCTCTTCTACTATGTCACTCCTCATGTGAAGTCTCTCGAGTCACACCATGTTCACACTTATGGCAATAACATTAGGGTATATGAAGGGGCTTCTAATGTCGACTGGCCTGCAGATGAATGGGCTTTGTTCACAGAATAGCGCCCCTGGCGACTGGTAGCAGTTTTTATTCCAGTTTAATTGTGGCCGAGAAGATTGCGTCGATCCAGATTTATTTAGAGCGTAAACAGTGGAGCTTTTTGTTTTTATTAAAGTTACGGTACGATTGTGTATTTGATAGCTTTGATATTTTTTTGTTTTTGCATATTTACCCGACTACGCGAAGGAGAGTAAAATAATATTCTTTAATAATTATTATGTGATTTTTAGGGTTCCGTACCCAAAGGGTGAAAACGGGACCCTATTACTAAGCCTACGTTGTCCGTCCGTCCGTCCGTCCGTCCGTCCGTCCATCCGTCTGTCCTACCTATTCTACCTATTTAGGGCTGTAACTTTTGAACCGTAATAGCTAGATAGTTGAAATTTTCCCAGATTATGCGTTATTACGGCGGATTTGGTAACAAATAATAAAAATACCAAAAAGTTAAAAATTAAGGGGGGTTTTCAACAAGAAACTAGTTTTTATCAACGTTTTTTCTTCACGCTCTATAGTAAAAACGGTAAAACATACAAGCGTCAAACTTAGTGTGATTATAGAGCAAACTATACAGAATAACAACAAACACTAAAAACCGGCCAAGTGTGAGTCGGTCTCGCGCTAAAGGTCCCGGACAAAAAAGGTTTTTTTTGTAAGTTAATAATGTTGTGTTCTGTGGTGGTGTAGTACGGAACCCTCGGTGCGGGAGTAGCCCGACTCGCACTTGACCGGTTTTATTTTAAACTCGTTCCATATCATTAGTAGTAGTTCAGAACTACTTTTAATATGGGAGCCTGGGGGAGCGTGTATTTTCTCTATGATGGGAGCAAACTAGAAAACGCACAAAAAAACAGACGATCATACCAGCCAGACCAGTGCCACAGTATAAGTCAGTAATCTATCTTCGTATAATGGTACCAAACGCGGCTTGTATGTGTGCTCGCAGACTCGCCAGTACGTACGACGATATCTCAGACAGCCAAGGCAGCGCCAGACGGGGCTACGCTCAGAGGAATGATCTTCTTTATTCTAAAGCATACCGCATCAATTTATGATTGTAGTTAGTCTCTTTTATCTTATGACGTTCTTTTAATAGTAGAAGGAGATGGAACTATAAATGTTTGTTTATGCGGCTTTCCACTTCTTTTTTATGCTAGTGTGCGTGAAAAGTAACCGTTAATATAGGGGCAAATGTCACTTGGTCATCTTTTGTCCATACTACTTGAAACCACACACACACATTCTTGCAATAGTATGGCTCATTCTATGCCTTTAGGCACAGGTCCGGTACTTCAAACAACGTTTTAGATTTGACATGATAGTTCAATCATCGAGGAGATTTCTTGTATGGACACCCTAACAATAAATCATCTCTTGCTGAAACTTTGCAGTGTGATAAAGTGTAGTTTAAAAATAACGGTTGACAAGTATCTAGGTGTTTTTTTAATTTGGAAGTTAGGTATTTATACCTAAACATAAAAATCACTTATAGTTCTCGGCGGAAAAAGTTTCTCTCCAAAATTCCTTTGGTATATGTTAGTATAAACTAATTACCATAGAGGTGATCGGTATCTAGGAATTTATCGATTTCACGAAGGGAGAAACATAAAAATACCGTTTTTAATCCATAACTACTTCAGGAATAATAGTCTCACAATTGTTGTCTTTTTGTGTGTATTAATTTCATTACATGTATCGCCTTGCACAAGAAGCTAGAATATTTTCGTTTCAATTATAGTTTTATGATTTTTGGGCAATAACTTACTTCGGAAAAGTATTCTCTTCCTCTTTATCCATTTACAAGTTACAATACACTTTAATACAACAGGATTACTAAGAATCTATTAAAATTTCGCCCTCATTAGTATATTAACATTTTTTCAATAATATTCTTCCCGCGCTAGGCCAAGATCTACGAGCGCGGGGTGCGGAAGGGTTGAGGGGAGTGGGCGGCGGCGGGCAGCGCATCATCGCACGTGCTCACTGCTCAGTGCTACCCGCGCCGCGCCGCTGATTTATAATAGTACCTACTGTAGCCCCGGGACTATTT
Source organism: Agonopterix subpropinquella (assembly GCA_922987775.1). Taxonomy (NCBI): domain Eukaryota; kingdom Metazoa; phylum Arthropoda; class Insecta; order Lepidoptera; family Depressariidae; genus Agonopterix; species Agonopterix subpropinquella. The sequence goes on along the minus strand of OV277696.1, from coordinate 2,227,518 downwards.
AATTACAAAAAAGATTACCGATTGCCGTTTTGATATTGTTGTAGGGTACGAAATTACTAATATAAAAACCTTATTCCTGCGAAATTACTAATATAAAAAAATACTTTTTGTATACTGTCATACTGTTCTTTGCCTTAGTTCAATACTGTAATAGTAAGACTGTCTAAAGTTGTCATACAAAGCTATGGGACTAGATGAAAACGTCTATTTTGATAGGTCTTATAGCTTTGTATGGCAACTTTAGACAGTCTTGCTATTACGTATGGGTAGGTGTTGATATTGAACTAATAATTACTATAATTTACAGTGCATAATCACTTAATCACTGAGATAGAGACTCTTTACTAAAAAGTGCCATATTTAACCTAAAATTTTACGTAATTATTTTTGAAAATCCACTTTTTTGTCTGTAAGTTCTTAACATTTTTAGCCATTCTATTCTTTAGTCACTAGTCTAAAAATAGTTTCTACGAAAGATTTATGTATCTGCATCTGTAGTTTAGCTTTTATTGGTTATTCTCTGTTCTCCTGTTTTTTGATCATAACTTCGGACATAAGTGTAAGAAATAGCTGAAAATCAGAATTTACATGTTTCAATTTATGCTCTATTTTAAAAGACGATAAAAATTTTTGGTGTAAAAAAAACAGAATAATCGGTCAGGGTTGCCTCTTGCCTCTCATTTTATTCAAAATTATTCGATTTTTTTCTTTTTTTCAGTTTCTTTTAGTTCACTATACTATTACGTACATTCATTCGTCCTCTCGACCGAATTCATATTTTAGCTTCATTTTTACGTAAATAATTTTCGAAAACCAACTTTTTTATTTATAGTTTTTAAATTTTTCTATCAATTTTATCGTGTTGCTGGGTATACAAAAATAGGCTCAGAGTCAAAATTTCTCTCACAGACCGTCACAGTTTTGGTTCTATAAGGGTTTTTATTTTCCACTTTTCAAATTCTAATTGTTTTATTCTCGCTGTAAAACTTTATAGGTTATCTATATGACCATAGATCCTTTAAATTTCAGAACGGTTGAGCATACTGAAAAAATATTCTAAATTATTCTTGTACTTTTATTCACTTTTATTATCATTTTAACGATCTTGTCTGTCTTGGCGTCAACCATAGCTTCATATCTCTTAGTTTAACAACTCACAAATTTTACTGAGCATCGAGAGTGCATAAGTTTATCCTACCACTATCCATCATCTCCATTCATCATCAGATCAGCTCTTGGCCACCCTAATATTACATTGTCATTAGGTTTTTAAAACACAACAAATATTATCAAAATCGGTCAAGTAGTTTTTAGGTGATGCTATAACGAAAACAGTTATTTTCACTATTTTTATTAGTATTTGTATGACTGTCACGTAAAAACGACTGAACCGATTTTGATGAAATTTATTGTATCTTAAAGCATAAAATTTGACTTAAAACAAGGTATATTTTTTATCTTGCTACAATAACGGGAACCGGTGCTGACGAAGTAGCAGGCAAAATCTAGTTTTCTACACTATTATAAAAACTAGATATCTGTGTTTGTTAGAGAATCGCGTAAAAACTACTATTTGGAATCTCTAGACCCAGCGGTTTGGGCTGTGCGTTGATATGTCAGTGAGTCAGTCAGTCATTTTCTTCTTTTATATATTTAGATTAAGATATATAAAATTTAATCTATTTAGACAGATTTTCATGTCCACTTTGTTAAATTTCAAAATCGATTCTATTTTCGTAACTGACGTCCCAAAAACCATAAAAACGACACCCATAATGATATTTAGACATTTCAACCCCATCGCACCCCCACAGGGGATGATGGTATTTCACGTCCGCCACGTTGGATTTTAAAATCATTGTTTTTTTCGTAATCAGCCGATAAACCATACAAACAATAGCCATCTCGATTTTCAGACTTTGTCACCCCATTTCCCCCTTTCAGGGATTGAATTCTGAAAAAACCTGAAACACGTGTTTACTCATTTATTAATAGGAGTAATCCTGTGAAGTTTCGAATTAAATAGTGTAACTAATCTTGTTTCCCCATAAAAATTTTGGACCCCCGTTTCCCCCTTGGGGGATGAATTTTGAAAAATCCTTTCTTAGTGCACCCCTAGACCTCAAAAGGAACCTATGTGCCAAATTTGAAATCTCTAGACCCAGCGGTTTGGGCTGTGCGTTGATATGTCAGTCAGTCAGTCATTCAGTCAGTTTCTTCTTTTATATATTTAGATATAAGTGAATTTATGGATTGCTTTCATTCTTGTAAAGACCATATAAGTTGCTGTTATTAGTTTGCTTGATAGATATCTTATAAAATGCTTCTGTAAGTTCAAAAGCATCGTAGTGACCTTGTGCACTACTTTTAAAAGAATAATTGGCCTTATGAAAAGCCTTTATATGGCATTGAATATTATACGGCTAAAAAGCAATGTAACTAGCTTCTAAAAGAAGACAAAATTTTGAACCATTATTGTAGCCATATTAATCGGATTTATTAGCGTTTAACCAGCCAAATTATAAGAATAAAGGTAATATTAGCTAAATCTTCTTATAATGTGCCTTTATAAGGTACATTGGCATAATAAATGCTCTTTTAAAACAACTAATAGAGTTTAGACCTTATAGATTCAATTTTATAAGGTTAACTTGTTAGTTGGGAAATTCCTATTATGTAAAGTATGTATTATCAATATCAATATTGTAAAATTACCACACCCAAAATGGGTAAAATTACGTTGAGACTGAATTATCAATGACATCCATCCACCATCCATCCATCATCCATCTCCATTTCATGTGCATTTTTTTACAAGCTTTCATTTAACGTCTTGTTAGTTATTAGTAAGTTTATATTATGTACTAACATAATATAAACTTACTAACTAAATGAACTACATTTCATTTATATTTATTGCGACAAAATACATGTTTACAATAGGTAGATGTCAGTGATAATACAGTCTCAATGTAAATAAAAATTGTTGTTAATAAATGTGTCTCAAATTACATAATTTTACCCATTTTGGGTGTGGCAATTTTACAATAGTGATATTGATAATACATACTTTACATTATAGGAATTTACCAAGTACAAAATAATTAATCCAATGTCCATTGAAATTTTTACATTAAAACACACGAAGAAAGAAAGAATAATAATTAAATGGATTTCATTTGGTACATTATAAAAATAGAAAAATGTCATTTTATAATAAACATTGAATTTATTAGTCAAACACATTTAAGCGAGATTTGAAAACTATCTCCTTGCAGGCCACAATTTGTTTACTCTAAAATAATCTAAATGCTCGTTTAGGTCATTAGGGAAATTTTGATACTAAAAAGGTTTTTTGGTTCTTGAGAAACTTCTCATTCGGAAGAGTCTTCATTTCGTATGGCAATTTATTATATACTTTGACCGCATTTATTTTTGTGCTTCGCTTGAAGAGTTACTAGTTAGAATGTTTTGTACAAATCGTGTTGCATGTTAGCTACATGCAAGATTAAAAACCAGTTCCCGTTATCAGAATTGACTGCAATGTGGTACACAAAGATAAACCTAATGACAATGTAATATTAGGGTGGCCAAGAGCTGATCTGATGATGAATGTAGATGATGGATAGTGGTAGGATAAACTTATGCACTCTCGATGCTCAGTAAAATTTGTGAGTTGTTAAACTAAGAGATATGAAGCTATGGTTGATGCCAAGACAGACTAGATCGTTAAAATGATAATAAAAGTGAATAAAAATACAAGAATAATTTAGAATATTTTTTCAGTATGCTCAACCGTTCTGAAATTTAAAGGATCTATGGTTATATACAGGGTGTAACAAAACACCCTAGTAATACTTAAGGGGGTGCTTCAGACTATCAAACTGAACAACTTTCACTATGGGGCCAACATCGAGAAAAAATAAAAAAATCTGCTATCCCATACATTTTAGTCGAGTCGGTACTGCAGTTTTGTATGGGACAGCAGATTTTTTAATTTTTTCTCGATGTTGGCCCCATAGTGAAAGTTGTTCAGTTTGATGGTCTGAAGCACCCCCTTAAGAATTACTAGGGTGTTTTGTTACACCCTTGACCCTGTAGATAACCTACAAAGTTGTACAGCGAGAATAAAACAATTAGAATTTGAAAAGTGGAAAATAAAAACCCTTATAGAACCAAAACTGTGAAGGTCTGTGAGAGAAATTTTGACTCTGTGCCTATTTTTGTGTACCCAGCAACACGATAAAATTGATGGAAAAATTTAAAAACTATAAATAAAAAAGTTGGTTTTCGAAAATTATTTACGTAAAAATGAAGCTAAAATATGAATTCCTGAGAGGCTGAATGAATGGACGTAATAGTATAGTGAACTAAAAGAAACTGAAAAAAAGAAAAAAAATCGAATAATTTTGAATAAAATGAGAGGCAATAGGCAACCCTGACCGATTATTCTGTTTTTTTTTTCCACCAAAAATTTTTATCGTCTTATAAAATAGAGCATAGATTGAAACATGTAAATTCTGATTTTCAGCTATTTCTTACACTTATGTCCGAAGTTATGATCAAAAAACAGGAGAACAGAGAATAATCAATAAAAGCTAAACTACAGATGCAGGTACACAAATCTTTCGCAGAAACTATTTTTAGACTAGTGACTAAAGAATAGAATGGCTAAAAATGTTAAGAACTTACAGACAAAAAAGTGGATTTTCAAAAATAATTACGTAAAATTTGAGGTTAAATATGGCACTTTTTAGTAAAGAGTCTCTATCTCAGTGATTAAGTGAATATGCACTGTAAATTACAGTAATTATTAGTTCAATATCAACACCTACCCATACGTAATAGCAAGATTGTCTAAAGTTGCCATACAAAGCTATAAGACCTATCAAAATAGACGTTTTCATCTAGTCCCATAGCTTTGTATGACAACTTTAGACAGTCTTACTATTACAGTATTGAACTAAGGCAAAGAACATGACAGTATACAAAAAGTTTTTTTTATATTAGTAATTTCGCAGGAATAGGGTTTTTATATTAGTAATTTCGTACCCTACAACAATATCAAAAAGGCAATCGGTAATCTTTTTTGTAATTAAATAGTCCCGGGGCTACAGTAGGTACTATTATAAATCAGCGGCGCGGCGCGGGTAGCACTGAGCAGTGAGCACGTGCGATGATGCGCTGCCCGCCGCCGCCCACTCCCCTCAACCCTTCCGCACCCCGCGCTCGTAGATCTTGGCCTAGCGCGGGAAGAATATTATTGAAAAAATGTTAATATACTAATGAGGGCGAAATTTTAATAGATTCTTAGTAATCCTGTTGTATTAAAGTGTATTGTAACTTGTAAATGGATAAAGAGGAAGAGAATACTTTTCCGAAGTAAGTTATTGCCCAAAAATCATAAAACTATAATTGAAACGAAAATATTCTAGCTTCTTGTGCAAGACGATACATGTAATGAAATTAATACACACAAAAAGACAACAATTGTGAGACTATTATTCCTGAAGTAGTTATGGATTAAAAACGGTATTTTTATGTTTCTCCCTTCGTGAAATCGATAAATTCCTAGATACCGATCACCTCTATGGTAATTAGTTTATACTAACATATACCAAAGGAATTTTGGAGAGAAACTTTTTCCGCCGAGAGCTGTAAGTGATTTTTATGTTTAGGTATAAATACCTAACTTCCAAATAAAAAAAACCTAGATACTTGTCAACCGTTATCTTTATACTTCACTTTATCACACTACAAAGTTTCAGCGAGAGATGATTTACTGTTAGGGTCAAACCCCTCCGGTGATCGGAGTATGATGACGTTTGGACATGCGTACTTTGCAAAAATTGTGCATGACATATTATGTGTAGGGTTGACTTAACACGCATCGTATGAACTACATTATAGGTACATTTCGTTACTTTTTATAGTTCATTCTGTTATTAAAAATAGTTTTTAAGCTAAAGAATCACAGAAAATGTGAATTTAGCGTTATTTTCCAACGTTTATTTTTATTGTGTGGAGAAAAATTAAATATATTTTATGTAGTCAAATCCAACGGGCGCGCGCCTGACTGCATTCCCTTGTTCAGCTTTCCTCAAGTTACCACAGAGAGTATGAGGGGAGGTGGGGTATCTGAAGTCGGAGGGGGGAGGGGAGTGGCCGTTCTGTATGTAGAACTATATACTATTACCTATTCTGTGCTTTAGGTATAATCTCTTTGGGGTAACGCTACGCGGAGATATTGTCAGTGTGTGCATGGTACGACGTAGGCGTACGCCGTGTTTGGTACCATTGTATAAAGATGGATTACTGTCTTATTGGGAGCGTCGGTGGCGCGTTGCGGAGAGGTATGGACTCCCAATCATGGGGGTCCGGGTTCAAATCCGCACGGACAACATGCCATGTACCAATGAGTTTTTCTAACTTATATGTACGTAAAACCGACTGCTCGCAAACGGTGAAGGAAAACATCGTGAGGAAACCTGCATACACTGAAGAAGAAATTCTGATGTGTATGTGAAGTCTACCAACCCGCATTGGGCACGCGTGGTGGACTAATGCCCATACACCCTCCTTGAGGGTAGGCCTGTGCCCTGCAGTGGGACGTTTATAGGCTGATGATGATGATGACTGTCTTATTATACTGTGCCAGTGCTCCGTCACCCGCGTTTGAAAGATGCGATAAGTACCTCACGAGATACAGGCGCGCGCATGCGCATTGACATAATGTGCATTATAGTTCGTCGTTCCTGAAGCGCACAGTTTGAAATTGGAAAAAGCGCGCGAAATCTGGAGAGTGCGGTATCTGTTACTATAGTTACTAATGGTACCGATTCGGACTGTGCCACGACTTAACTTAACTAAATTTATTCCTGTCACTTTCTAAAATAAGATTAAGAAAAGAGACCGAAAACCAACAGCTGACTTTAGTGCTGTCAAAGTGACGTTACACGCCCAAAATAAGATGCCATCATAATGTACGCCATCTTATTTAAGGCGTTTTTGGGCGTGTAACGTCAGTTTGACAGCACTAAAGTCAGCTGTTGGTTTTCGGTCTCTTTTCTTAATCTTATTTTAGAAAGTGACAGGAATAAATTTAGTTAAGTCGTGGCACAGTCCGAATCGAGGCCATTGAATAATCGGTGACTCAAATTCAAAAATTTTTATTCAAAATAATATCACATAGATAGCTGACTAAACTGCAATGCTTACTCGACTCAAATGACTGAAACAGTAAGATGTTAATACAGGGTGTAAAAAGACTACTCCCGAAAACTGAAACTATGGATACAGACCATGATACCTAACACTTTGGCACTGAAATTTATTTTTTTTATTTTCACAAATTTAATTTTTTTTCGGGCCTTTATTTCTACAATTATGAACATTAAAGCCTACCAGTGACATAATGCAATACAATTTTAATTGTTAAACACAAGCATTTCGAAAATAGCAAAAATCCGCAATGTAAAACGCACTCATCAAACTCGTCGCCAAGCTACGGTCGCGCGCCACACAGCTGTAAGGTCACTGCCCGCTCACCCGAGCGAGCGGGCAGTGACCTAACAGCTGAGTGGCGCGCGACCGTGACTACCGCGCGCACCTTGGCGCGCTTCTTCTCTGCTACAGTTTGTACCTACATAACCGCAAACGGTCGTGTGACGTAGTGTTACGACAGCAGCGTGTTGTACGCTTTACATTGCGTGGCAAGAAAATGGAAAAATCACGAATAATTTTTTTAAATTTAAAAGGTTAGCGCCATTAATTTATATATAGGTTCAGTGATATGTTCTTAAAGTTTTCGGGAGATGTCTTTTTACACGGTGTATTATACGCAATAAGCAGGAGAAAGTACAGGATGTAAAAAAACGCCCTAGTAATACTTAAGGGGTTGGGACCATCAAAATGAACAACTTTCACTATGGAGCCAACATCGAGAAAAAAAAATCTACTGTCCAACATTTTCGAGTCGTTACTGCAGTTTTATATGGAGCAGCTTTTTTTTAATTTTTTGTCGTTCTTGTCTCCGTATTACTAGGGTGTTTAATTAAACCCTGTAGGTATAGCATACGCAGTGCATTGACGACCCATTTATCCCGAAATGTGGTTCCAGCACAGGATGGACTAGTCTTTTTCTTCGCGTTATGATTGGGTAAGAGATATACAGGGTCCTTCTTAATATGCTGACACTTTTTTTGGGGGATGACCAGACCATCAAACTGAACAACTTTTTCTATGGCAAAAACATCGAAATCGCGAAAAAAAACTGCTCTTCCATACAAAACTGCAAAGCTCGCTACATCTTCAACCCCATCTTCGTCCTGAGGACTAGATTGAGGTCAAGAGCAAACCCATCCTTAATAAAAAAAAAAAAAAAAAAAAAAAAAAAAAACTACTGGAGCCAAATGTAAGGGACAGCAGATTTTTTTTTCGCGATTTCGATGTTTGTCCCATAGAGAAAGTTGTTCAGTTTGATGGTCTCATCACCCTTTTAAAAAAGTGTCAGCATATTAAGAAGGACCCTGTATTAATTTTCTAGTGAAAAGCTTGTAACTATCATTTGACACGTAATTCCGTACAGAATCCTTAAAAACAAAGGTGGTCATAATGACGCCAATTTAAAAGTGAGATGAAATGTGAATTATACCCATATTATACCCCTAAGATCCAACCCAGAACATTCTAAGTAGATACATTTTCATCCTGCATATTTCAAGTAGATATGTAAATTTAGTACATACAACGTCTACTATGATTATGAAAGAATGAGCTATTAAGGCCAACCGTTCAAAGGAAACTTTAAAGGCGAGCGTTCATAAAACAAGTTTATTCACAGCCGTTTCGGCGTGTAGCACACACAATATCTTGAAACGATAAATTCTAAGCAAAATATGGTAAGCGATTTTCAGAAGAGGCTTTTAGATTAAGCGATATTTTCGCTTATACTAATCCAAATTAACATACCTAGTATCTTTTTAGTGATACAAACCTTACATGCCTTTTCCGTCTTATTCATATCCATGAATTTTAGCATACACGCATGCGAGTTTCGATTATTTCGCACCTTATCTTTCTGTGGTAACATAATAGAACAAAAATCTGAACAAGCAACGTAACAATTGGAATACCACACCACATGTGCATCACTGGGATACCCATCGTTGAACTTATATTAGTCCTTTTACCGGACTCAGGTTTTACTTACAGTGTTTTTTCTTTTTTCAAAGTCAAAGTCAAAGTTTCTTGGTCAATGTATACGAAACATTGAATTGAATTGGAAAACACCATAGAGAAAAACGTGTTCCCTGTTAACGCCCGGAAAGGAGTAAGTCTGGAGTAAGTATTGTTTATTTCTCCAAGAACATTTTTCTGCCATTTTTTGCAGGGGGGAGGGACCGTTGCTATGACAATAACAGTAAAACGCATAGATAGTATAGGGTAGATAAATATTATGAAGCAAGACATAACAACACTACTTGCCATCTATTCACACTTATGACAACCGCCCATAAGAATAAGTGAAATGTCAATAGTAAACAGATACCGTCTTAAACCATTTTGTCACCAGACCACCAGCTGGAAGACTCCGCTATTTCCTTACGTTAAGAACGACTTTTGCATGAATTTGCTTAAAAAGTGGTGCCATTTGTGTAACTGATTTTGGCGGTCTTTAGTTTATACGTCTATGGTAAAACGCATGGAATTAAGTAGCCCATCGGGTCTAGTACGGGGCCATCGCGGGGGTGAGGCTTTGACAGAGGGGAAAGTATGGGAAATTATGCGTAGTCAACTCCTTCTTGTCAAGGAGTACGTGTTTCTCTATGGAAAACACAGGCATAGGCAGTGACACGCAAAGTCATCCCTAAAGTAGCCAGAGAGTGCAAAAGCTCTTTAATATTGACCTATAGACGAAGTTTAACAAAGTATAAGAAAAAATTACACTCAAAAAGAAAAATCATTCCAACACCAATATTAAAAGCTCCACCACAAACGCTTTTAAAAAAGGCACATCGAGAAACATCGCCATCGTATCGCCAAGATAAAATGCTACAGTTTGTTCACAGACCGCAAGGGAACCATTCTGAACGTCGTTGTTTTGGAAAAATATGACGCGATTAAAGTAAATTCCACACAGTGAATGTTGAACGCTGAAATTCTCTTTTCGTGTTTTGGAGAAAATCTAGGCGATGACGATGGAGACAATTGAATACTATGGTCTTATAGTGTTATCTCTTATCTGTTGTCATTTCATACGTTTTTAGGGTTTCGTACACAAAGGGTGAAAACCGGACCCTATTACTAAGCCTACGGTTAAGAGCATTGGGCTCTCGACACGGAGGCCGTGGGTTCGATTCCCACGGGGGACACTTAGTGATATGTCACTTTGTCCGTTTTCCCCAGTTGGTTAGGACATTGCAGGCTGAATCACCTGATTGTCTGAAAAGAAAAATGATTCCGTGCTTCGGATGGCACGTTAAGCCGTTGGTCCTGGCTACTATCTCTGGTAGTCGTTACATAAAAACCACATCAGAGGCCGTAAGGCGGTCTGAAAAAACTCTGACACCAGGGCTCAGCCCACACGATAAGTAGAAGAAGACTAAGCCTACGTTGTCCGTCCGTCCGTCCGTCTGTCCTACCAATTTAGAGCTGTAACTTTTGAACCGTAATAGCTAGATAGTTGAAATTTTCTCAGATTATGCGTTATTACGGCGGATTTTTAACAAATAATAAAAATGTCAAAAAGTTAAAATTTAAGGGTGTTCTCAACAAGAAACTAGTTTTAATCAACGTTTTTTCTTCTCGCTCTATCGTTAAAACGGTAATACATACAAGCGCCAAACTTATTTTGATTATAGGGCAAATAGAAACACAGAATAACAACTAATACTAAAAACTGGCCAAGTGTGAGTCGGTCTCACGCTAAAGGTCTCGGACAAAAAAAAAAGTTTTTTTTCAAAGTTAATAATGTTGTGTCAAAGTCAAAGTCAAATATAATTTATTCAATATAGGAGCTTGAAGCACACTTATTAAACGTCAAATCTTTTTTTGAAGCTACCACCGCGTCGGAACGTGTTGTCGCTGTAGAGATGAAGATGCGGCCAAAAGTGCGATTTTTGAAAATCATACGAGCGACTTGGCAGTAGAAAATGTCAAAATTACTATGGAGATTATGCATCTTTCTACTGCCAAGTTACTCGTATGATTTAAAAAAATCGCACTTCAGGAACTCTACTGTAACTCTGTGTTCTGTAGTGGTGTGGTACGGAACCCTCGGTGCGTGAGTAGCCCGACTCGCACTTGACCGCTTTTATTGTAGTTATGCTATAGTGAAAATTGCTATGTTTAAAGTAGCTACAGACTGAATATGGTTTGGGTGTGTAGTAGCAAACTTGTGTCTCGTCCCAGCTTTCAGTAATTCTAGGATATCTAAACTATTATAAAACTGTAACAGAAATGTGTCTGTACATTGAAGATATTTACAAAAAAAAGATTACGATATGATTTTTAGATGTCCCTGATTCCAAATCACCAATTTTTGGATTTTTTGTCTGTCTGTTTGTTTGTTTGTTTGTTTGTCTGTTTGTTTGTTCGTTTGTTTGTTTGTTTGTTTGGGTGTTTGTTTGTTCGAGTATCACGCAAAAACTACTGAACCGATTTTGATGAAACTTTTTTTGTTTGATAGCTTATTATCTGACTTAAAATCTGGTATATAATTTATGCGGACGAAGTCGCGGGTAAAATCTCGTTATGTATATAAGTAGACAGACGCGTATGCTCGTGATAGTCTTAGATCAAGACTGCTGCAACTCTTGCAAATGGCAAGGTTTATACAACGTGTTAATGAATTAACGCAAAACCTCATACACCCCAACTGATTTATAATAAAATAATTCGATTGAAACAATAATGTCATTATTTTGATGGTTAAAATTTAAAGTTATTCGCATTTTAAGTTTTGAGGCAAAAATGATTTGTTATCATTTCAGCACTGAAAGAAAGCGCTAACGTTCTCATGGATACATTTTTATAATCTTGTTTTGGTAGTAAGTAGGGTGAGTGTGCCCGTGGGGTGGGTTGACATCAGGTTCAGAAAATATTAAATTTTGCAAAAAAATTATTGAATATTTTGAAAAAAATTACCTATGTTGAAACTATGATAATTGGATTCTGCTCTCGATTCTAAACAAACTACTTTTTAGTTTTGCGTTAATTCATTAACACGTTGTATGTGGATCGCGTTCGTAGCGCAGTTTCATAAGGTTTTTTATGAAACTGCGCTACGAACATTAAGCTTTTTAGTATGTGTCAGAAAGGGTTTGAAATTGCGCGAGCTCTGGGCCCTAAGAACAAGGATGTACTTCAATTTACGATTGTAGTTAGTTTCTTTTTCCTTATGACTTACCTTTAATAGTAGAAGGAGACGGAACTATAGATCTTTGTTTATGCGGCTGTCCACTTTTCCCTTGTCACTTTTGTGCTAGTGTGTGTGAAAAGTGACCGTAAAGCGACAGTAGGGCAGTTGTCACTTTGGTCTAATTGGTCTCTTTTGTCCATACTACTTGACACCACACACTCAAACACAAACGTCAAAAAAGTGGACATTCTTGCAATGGTATACCATTAGAGCCATAGCTCCCTCTATGCCTTCAGAATAAAGAAGATCTTTGCTCATAGTTTGGGCCTTAGAATGTCATAATGTCAGATCCGTACTTATTTTAGGCAAAGAATGAATAATACATCATTCGAAGCTGGATTGAAGTAGGAAACGCCCTTTGTCCTAATTGACAACATTTGCGATTTCGATTTTCGATTTGCCTGTTTAAACTGTTATTAAAATAAGTAGTTTGTTTGAATCAAAGGCCTATTTTTTATTGTTTGTATTCAAGTAAATTCAAATACGAAATCTGTGTGTAATTTTAAGATGAAGTTTATCAATAAATCTCTGTATTGGTTTATAGCTCCGCGCAAAATTAATCCCTTTAAATCAAAACGACAATTTAAACCACAAAGGCGTTATTAAAATTTCAATTTAAGCACACTCTGTTATTTTAAGCCAACACACATTTTCAATTATTGTTTCGAAATGAGACCGTTTCAGGCTTTGTGAAACAAAAGTTTGGATTTTGGAACCAGTTTCGTGAGCAGTGTTCGAATGAATGCACAGTTTTAGTTTTTCATACGACATGTACGTTTGGCTCTTCTAAGTGTATAGGCATATAGGATACGTAGACGAATCAAGGAATAGAGGAATGTAGAGATCATAGTAAAAGGGATGGTCCTGCCAGTCCCATTGGGGAAAAGGCGTGATTTTATAGCTACACAGACTTTGAAATCATAACGTTTGCATGGAATATTAACAGAAAATCCCTAACAAAAAAATATTTACCTAATGTCATAGCTAGAAAACCGGTCAAGTACGAGTCGGGACTCGGGCAATTAGTATTCCGTACTACCAGTTGTTTAACATGGGTCATTGATGTCAACCACTATAAATTGACACTTACTTGACACATAGTAACTGAAGATCATTTTACACTGGTCTCTCTGGTGTTATTTTTTTGAGTATAGAAAAAAAACTATCCAACTTAGAGCCACTGATAATTTTCCCGCCATCTACATGTTATTTCTGATGTTCATGATTTTTTTCAGATCTTATACGGCTATATTTTTTTAAATAGAGGTGGGGACAACAAAGTTTTAATTGATAAATTTAAAAGTATATTTTTAGACTCGTATTTTTATAAGCTTTCAATTGATACCTGTAACAACCCCCCCTGGGGTGTTTTAAAATAATAATATTATTTAAGAGAAATCTTTACTTATAAGAAACATTTCGAAAATATAAAGATTTGGAAATACATGAAGTTATAAGACTGACGGTTATGGTTACCACGCCGGACTGCCAAACCAGGGTCCTGTGTTCGAATCCCGGTTCGGTCATGGATGTTTATATGTTTGTGACGTTGTTGTATGGTTTCCATAATTAACAGCCTATAAATAGTGCTTTCTTGGGATCATTACAATGTATGTGCTTGTGAGCGTTATTTATTTATTTATTTTATTTATTTATAAGAAGTTATTATGGCCTTTGATGTGATCGTCTATTTGAATGGTAGGAACCCATATTGTGGACAGTTGTAGTAACGCAAGAACTTTGTAGAGGTTGCGAGATGTATGAAAAAAGATAATCTAGCATAAATAATTATTTTAAAAATAAAGTATATTAAAAGAATATTATATTTGATAAATGTAAAGTAGATAAGGTAAAAATGGTATTCATACTGGTTAGTAAATCTAGAATCTGTATAGGTAAGGGGAAGGGAAATGGGGTCCCCTCAGAAGCGAGGGGAATAATGGGAAAGGGGGCCCCCCATGACAGAGGGGATCAGAGGGAGCCCCAACCTTCGCTCCCTCTGCTGTGGAGGTCAACCAGGGGTAACCTCCTCCAGGAAAACTGGACAAACTAACGGGGAAACCTTTTTTTTTTCTATTATTTTCCTGAAAGAAGGTATAAAATATATTAAAATGAAATTCGATGTTATTTGAATTTTATGGTTATAAACCATATTTAAACTGAATGACTCAAGGTATTTTGAATTGAATTAAATAATGAGTCGACTATCCCTAAGGAAGAAGCTAGAGTTGAATAAAACAAAACTACACAAAATCTATTTCATGTGTGGCGATCCATATTATTAAATTCAATATGTCCAATCAATACCGATATTAATGTAATATATGTGGTGAATTATATGATAGTGTGAACAGCCTTCGTGCACTGCTAATAGTAAAATAATTATGAACTCAAATAAAATAGGCTCTATGTGTGAATATAACCTGCAAAACCTCACCCTCCGTCTCTCAAGTTCTTCAATAAGGTGTCCATCAAGCATAGTAGAAGCCCAGGCCAAAGCATTATGTTTTTTGTTCGACACGACTATATCCAATCCGGTCCTTATCGGCATCTCGAGGACTAGATAAGTGACTATTGCAATGGCAATCCCCACACAGAAGGTGATGAAAATGTTTTTCTACTGTAGAATTAAAAATATGCTATGCATTCCAACTTTTGTAGAGAGTCACTTTGAGATGGTCCTTCCTCCGTGTAGAGTCATATTGAAATTGAGGTGAACATATCCCGTAGTGACTGGCTAAAGATCTCTCACAAAATAGATTATTCAGTGAAAACAAAACTCTAAACTCCATCCCTGGAATTCTAGAAGGAATTGTGTCAAAGACACTTAAATAGTAGAGATAAAAAAGATGTTTGGGTCTGTATAAAAGTGTCGTAGCACTAGGGTATAATAAAATATATCAGAGATACAAGTGTATGAAAATAATTTCTTATGTAGGGTAGGAATACATGTGATCATTGTATTTTGTTTTGTTTCATGATCATATTTTTTACTGACTCGATATTTAAGAGCTATTTCAGCAAGGTGCTTTGTCATTGAGAAGAAATAGCCAAACAAACTCCATGACTGCAACCAAATTATGATAAAAGAGGTTTTAGGTAAGGTAAGTTAGACAACCTGAAGTGTGCACTAGGAAAAATGGCAACAAGTAAAGCAACTACAAATAAAAGTCAATACCTGAAAATAGCATTGCCTTTTAACAACCAAAACCAGGCAAACAAGTACCTAGGTTTATAAAATAAATGGCATTACACCAATCAACCATAAATAAAAGCCAATGCCTGAAACTGACATCGCCTTTTACAACCAAAACCAGGCAAACAAGTACCTAGGTTTATAAAATAAATGGCACCACACCAATCAACCACAAATAAAAGCCAATGCCTGAAACTGGCATCGCCTTTTTACAACCGAAACCAGGCAAACAAGTACCTAGGTTTATAAAATAATCCTATCTAAATATTGAATTTAATTAAGTAGGTATTTAATAATAATATTATAGCAAAATAAATACCAAATATCAATTTGGCATCATGATAATTAAAAACAATTGAAAGATTGCTTTGACAACTTGTTCCACTGTATAGGATCACTGTAAAAAATTCAATTGATTATATTATCAAAAATAAAAATATCTATTAAAAACCTCACATGTTGGAAGTTTATTAATTAAGATTCAATTAGAAATATTAGACGTATGGCCGATGAAAATCATTTCATTTCCCAAAGGTAAAATAATAAAAGTTTTTGTAAAGCTAAGTTAGGAAAATTTCTATCTTATTCCGTTCTAAAGAAATCGAAAATAATTTTAAATAGCGTTGGTTATTTTAGAAGCTATCACAATTGATTTGGTTTATTTATATTTAAATAATATTATAAAATAAAATTAGAGTAACTGAATCATGTCACTAGTAACGACCTCCAGTGGTGACAAAGTGTACTACCTCAATATAATTGAGCGTTAAATACACAGAGCGCTTGCTTTCGTAAAAGTTCATAAATATCTCACCAGACGTCTCTGTATAAATATAAAAAAGCAATATAAAGAACTAAACTCATTCATATTTAAATAAATTTAAAGAATAAATACATTCATTATAAATAACAAAGTTAGACGAATTGTGTCACTAGTGGCGGCCTCTAGTCGCAAAGAATCGAACTACTTAAAATATATTGAACGTTATCTGTAAAGCGCACGCACTCTAAGAAATTCACGAATTTTCCACTAGATGGCGTAGCTATTACACGGCTGCCCCACAATTGAAGTAATTTAAAAAAAACAAAGAATTCATATAAAATACGAACATAAAATATTCAAAATCTAAGCTCCAATCAAATGTAGGCCTTAATCTTAGGAATATAAGGTAGATATTTGTAAAATGAGAAAATATTCTAGACATTTCACTCAAATCATCCATCCAAGCTCATGAATCTATATCCATTCCAAATAGCAACGAAATCAGCTATATCACGCCTCCCATCCCGTTCGCATGCGTGCAAATAGAAAGAGAGCGAAAACGCAAGAATACTCTTATCACACTCATCAAACAGAAACTGTGCACTCACGGGACTCGAACCCGCAGCCCTCGGCAAGCAAGCCCACCATCAATCCGAGCTATCGGCCGTACTAAAATACAGCCTATGTATCAAAATCAATGGAAATATAGGACACTATTTAAATATGAATTATCACAGATCCTTCTAAAAGCAAAATGTGAATTAAATATAAAACGACGATCATATTTATATAATGTAGGTAACTATAAAATAACTAATTCCTCCAAATGAACAGATTTCATGTTTAGTTTAGAAATCATTATGGCATCAAAAGGATTCATACCAAACCAACATACATACATGTAAAACTATTGTTACGGCCGCTGTCAAACGTCAAACGTAAAGAAGGCATTCGAAAATTCGGCCGGCTCACTAACAACCGCCGTGGTCTTACGGTCTAAGGTTCCGCCTCCCATGCTGGGGGGTGACGGTTCGAATCCGATCCGCGCCAAAAATATTTCTAGATTTTTGTGTTTTTAGAAATGTTCTAGAAGGAAGAGAGAGAAGGAATATTTAAAAATGGACAAAAGGTGAACGTGTCTAGGAACTTCGAGAAAGGAGGCGAAATTACGAATATTTGAAAAGAACCAGAAAGGTGGGCGTGTCTTCGATCGGTTTCGAAAAAGGAACGCGGGGTTAGAACTATCTGGAGGAAAACAATCGAGTAAAGAAAAGAAGATCGAAAAAAGGGTATTCCGGAATGTTCTGCGGGATATAAAAAGGCGGCGAATTTCGACTGGCGGCAGTATTTGATTTAACAGTGAACAGTGCGAAACAAAAGGAAGAAAAGTAAAAGTGGAAAAGTACTAGTGAAGAGAAAAGTGCTAAGAGTGGAACAGTGAGTAGACTAGTGTCAGTGTAGTGCGTGACGTCATAGTGTCGGTGTAGTACGTGACGCCATAGTGTCAGTGTGGTGCGTGTCGTCATAGTGTCGTGCGTCGTGACGTCATAGCCGTGACGCGTGTCGGGTCGTCACAGTAGTGACGTAGTGGACTGTGAACAGTGACAGTAAGTGGTGCACGGGGAATCCCTGCGAGGAGGACCCGGTGAAGTGAACCGAATAGGGGAACCTCTGCGAGGTGGACCGTTTGTAAGTGTATCCCAAATAAACTCTGTAAAATTGGACTTAGCGTTTCACTCCAATCCCGGAACCCGTAGCTCGTAACATTTGGTGTCAGAAGTGGGAAGAGATGAGATAGTGGACGATTGCATCATTGGCTTGGATTTCTTACAAAATCACCAGTGCAACATAGACATGAAGAACGGAGTGCTACGATGTAATACAGAGGAGGTTCTGATGAAAGGTGGATCATCGGAAAAGGTCTACCATGTGAGAAGAATGGTTCTCGAGCCTGGATCACAGAACTTGGTACCTGTTGTTTTGCCCAAGGGTAACGATGGGAGCTGTGCTGTGATGGAAAAGGTTGAAGCTGGGACTTGTTGGATTCCGGTGAGGAAAGTTGTTGGACCAGTTTCTTCTGCTCCGATCCTGATACCTAACGTTGGAGATATGGACCTGACGATTGGGAAGGGGGAGGTTGTCGATCACTGTGGAGATAATCCTCCTAGGAAGCAGAAGGCTGAGGGGGATGTCGTATCGAAAGTTGTAGAAGACTCCAGCAAGGACCTGGCAAAGCCACAGGCTGTGATAGCAAAGAACTCGCTCTCTAAGAACGGCGCACATATTGGTAAAATAGACCTGGTGAAGCATGCGAACAATACAGGGGACGTAGCGCCAGTCAATCAGCAGCTTAGGCGCATTCCGTTTGCTCGTAAGAAGGAGAAGCGTCCGAAGTTACAATCAAGTTGGAAAAGGCCATATGAGGTAGTGACCAGGATGAACGTCGGCCAATACCGATTCCGGCGTCCGCCAGGGAGCCCGTTGAAGTTAGTGCACGTTGACCGGTTGGCTCGATATTTCAGCAGTAATGATGCTCGGGACGAGCAGAACTAAGGGAGGGGCAGTGTTACGGCCGCTGTCAAACGTCAAACGTAAAGAAGGCATTCGAAAATTCGGCCGGCTCATTAACAACCGCCGTGGTCTTACGGTCTAAGGTTCCGCCTCCCATGCTGGGGGGTGACGGTTCGAATCCGATCCGCGCCAAAAATATTTCTAGATTTTTGTGTTTTTAGAAATGTTCTAGAAGGAAGAGAGAGAAGGAATATTTAAAAATGGACAAAAGGTGAACGTGTCTAGGAACTTCGAGAAAGGAGGCGAAATTACGAATATTTGAAAAGAACCAGAAAGGTGGGCGTGTCTTCGATCGGTTTCGAAAAAGGAACGCGGGGTTAGAACTATCTGGAGGAAAACAATCGAGTAAAGAAAAGAAGATCGAAAAAAGGGTATTCCGGAATGTTCTGCGGGATATAAAAAGGCGGCGAATTTCGACTGGCGGCAGTATTTGATTTAACAGTGAACAGTGCGAAACAAAAGGAAGAAAAGTAAAAGTGGAAAAGTACTAGTGAAGAGAAAAGTGCTAAGAGTGGAACAGTGAGTAGACTAGTGTCAGTGTAGTGCGTGACGTCATAGTGTCGGTGTAGTACGTGACGCCATAGTGTCAGTGTGGTGCGTGTCGTCATAGTGTCGTGCGTCGTGACGTCATAGCCGTGACGCGTGTCGGGTCGTCACAGTAGTGACGTAGTGGACTGTGAACAGTGACAGTAAGTGGTGCACGGGGAATCCCTGCGAGGAGGACCCGGTGAAGTGAACCGAATAGGGGAACCTCTGCGAGGTGGACCGTTTGTAAGTGTATCCCAAATAAACTCTGTAAAATTGGACTTAGCGTTTCACTCCAATCCCGGAACCCGTAGCTCGTAACACTATGTAGGTACAACCCGTAACAATTATACATACACCCACAATTCGTACTAAATATTTTCACGCGGCGTTTATTCTTATTGAGGGTAGACAGGCTTATAAGAAGTGCAGTCCAACCTTGGCTGAGACACGCCCCGCGTAGAATTGCCTTCATAATATCTAGATATAAGTACATACAAACATACACCCCCACGACCGGAATCTCTCTAGGGTGGTCAGAATCCTTTAGCATAAATATCAAATCACACCAAACAGCTACAGGTGGTTAAATCAGCCCTTTGTCTCTCATTGCACTGCATAGGAAGAAATATTTATCCCTTAGTCGCATCATTCGAAATGCGAAGTAATGGGCAGTCCAGCTCCAATCCGAAACCACATGGCCTTTATACATACAATCATACAATTCTACATGCACTTTCCGATATCCTCACGACCACAGTTTCCCTAGGGTGGTCAGATTTCAGTATAAAATTAAATACTACAAGATAGAATCACGCCATATAGCTACAGACGGTCCAGTCTACCCTTTGTCCCTCATAACACTGCATAGAAAGGAATCTTCATCCCTTAGTCGCATCATTCGAAATGCTACGTAATGAGCTGTCCTGCTCCAATTTAGTTCAATCTAATGACACGTCTACAACATTTTATCAGAGATCGCAGCATGTTGCTTACATCTACCTACCTAATTTCTTTCCAACCCAATCGTATCTACCTACATTAAGAAAATTCTGCTAACCTACTCAACTACCTACCTACAGTTCCTATAGAATTTCGATATCAATCTGTTACGTAAATCAAAGTAAAAGAATAGGCATATAAATCACGTCACGTATTCAAAATGTCAATGAAAAATGGTACGATTAAAATAAGTAAGATAAAACACAAAATTAATTAAAGAATGGTAAAATAGGACAAAATTGCTGAAAGAAAAATAAGATTAGACACAACATAGCTGAAAGAAATAAAACAAAATTAGATTATGACAACCGGAGATCTGTAAAGAAAATAAATAAATTATTAAATTATTATTATTAATTTACTATTATTAATTATTTGTTATTATTAAGTTTATACACATACATACACAAATTTAGAACCCTGTAATGAATGACACACCCTAACATACGACCCTAACCGATAATTATAAAATTTACTGACCTCGGTACAGCGTCAGGCAGACAGCAGCTCAGGAAGCCAGGCTCAGGAGATCGGCATCTTCTGCAGCAGCTCTTAGGACGCGATAGCTAAATGAATCCCTACAATTTACGCACTCCCGTACTTCTATACTTTATAATAAGCTGTTGTTCAGCTATACTAGTTCGGATTCTAAACCCTAAATTGACTTTGCTAAATTCGGAATCTGGATACGCGAATAAATAGCACAACGGGCCGGTTGCCACGCGTTGGCTAGAAGCACATTTCCGAGGAGTGGAATGTTTCCCTCTAAAAAGCACTGTGTATCGGACCGACGCCAGTACTTCCGTAGTTCTCAACCATCAAGATGGTAAAATAAAACTGATCAAATATGGGCTTGCACGCAATTTTATATCATACTTTTGAGAGCGATAGCCAATGAAAACGGTTTCTAAGATTAGCCAATAGGCTCTCAAGTGCATTAGTTCTGATTTTGGCCACAAAAATTCAGCCAATGAGGAATCGAACAAACTTCATACATTAATTATATTTTGCATGAAGTTAATACCAGAAAGTAAATTCTATGATGCTGATTGGCGTAAACATCTCAGGTAAGGTATAGTACCAACCTAATATTCACTACGCGGACCGCTAGGCGGCGGTGGTAGTCGCATGATGGCGGTTTTAGAAACGCACTGATTGGCGCACACGCCGTGTCGTGCCAACCTAATGATCTTGTATTAGTGACGCGTAAACTAGATGGCGCCTGATGTCATAATAGAATGAATATAACCATCATCATCATAGCTTTTAGCTATCATAAAAGTAAACTAGATGGCGTTGTTAATGAAATGTCTGCCATGTGAGAAAACACTGGATACGATAGGGGATTTTCTAAAATTCCTTTAAGACAGAGACACAAGAAAAAAAAAACATAATTCTATTTTTGAAAAGTTGGTTTCGTCACATACCCCACACTATAGGGCAGAATTTTTTTTTATTTTCCCTTTCTACCTCCCAAATTGCCCCCCAATATAATTTTTTTTTTTTAATTTCATTTATGATATTCAACCAGCAATTGCTATCTGTACCGAGTTTCAACTTCCTATGTCTTATATTAACTTCCTACGTCTTATACGGTCTCTGAGAAAAATGCCTGTGACAGACGGACGGATGGACGGACGGACAGACACCGAGCTGATTCCATAAGTGTTCCGTTTTGCCAATTTTGGTACGGAACACTAAAAATGTCATTGCCGCAGGCTACCTTGATATTATATGAACCCAAATGTTGTATAAGAAAATAACTAAGTTCTAATGAAATTCCTATAACGTTCCTTTGGTATCGTTTACATTCTTTATTCTTGAATTCACGTAATACAGACTTGCATATAGGGTCGAGCTAGATTAGACCATCAAACTGAACAACTTTCTGTATGGGACCAACATCAAAATCGCGAAAAAACAGCTGATCCGTAAATTTGGGTCGTATAGGTATGCAGTTAAGTATGGAACAGCTGATTTATTTTTCGCTATTTTTATGTGGGTGCCAAGCAGAAAGTTGTTCAGTTCGATGCTCTAATCATCCCTTGAAAAAACCTTCCGCATGTTAAGAAAAACCCAGATCACAGTCATAATGGCTCTTGAAGATATTATTAAAACAGATACAAATCTGCCACCGAACAATCATCATCATCATCATCATCAGCCTATAAACGTCCCACTGCAGGGCACAGGCCTACCCTCTGGGAGGGTGTATGGGCATTAGTCCACCACGTGCCCAATGCGGATTGGTAGACTTAACATACACATCAGAATTTCTTCTTCAGTGTATGCAGGTTTCCTCACGATGTTTTCCTTCACCGTTTGAGAGCAATCGGTATTACATACATAAGTTAGAAAAACTCATTGGTACATGGCATGTTGTCCGTGCGGATTCGAACCCGGGCCTTCATAATTGGGTGTCCATATCTCTCCGCAACGCGCCACCGATGCTCACCGAACAATGCCTACATTAATCCAACATTTATTCAAAGATCAAAACTGTAATTGCTCAAGTTTTTGAGTTCACGACTCTTCGCCGCTGGATCACAGTCGTAATTGGCATGGGTTGTCGCGTTGGCTTGAGAATCATGACTTTGAAATAACAGTTACAAACTTACCGCCCTTTGATAAGAAAGTTTATTGCTTACTTTAACTTTTACTGGTGGGCTGTTTGGTGAGAGATGGTTGTTTTAGCAAATTGTTGTATTTGAGTAGTCTGATTAGCACCAAAAGGCAAAATTTAGTTCAGAAGTCAGTAAATATTTTAAATATTACTGCATGTAGTCTACATGCATTCTACATGTGGCTAGATAATTTGTGTGACATTGTTCAAGATATTTATTTATTTATTTTATTTACATAATATTATTATACCATGAAAACGTTGACTTTGTAAAAGTAATTACCAACCTTTATCAAAATGGAATAGGAATGCTATCTAAATATTTGGGTAGTGTGATCAAAAAGGTATTGCACGTCTGGGAGCGTTATTTATTCGTGAAACAAGTTGCTTTGGAAAATAAGTTTCTGCGCCACTTATTTTTGTTTGTTTTCAGAATGTTTGTTCCGTTAACGCTTGCAACTCACACCAGCCATCCTAAACCCAGGATTAAAAGTAAAACGAGATTCCTCTAAAGTCCCAATGTTTCGAACGACCAAGAGATTTGAGATGTCAAGAAAGATTGCTTAATTTCTAAGGTTTTATTATACAATTTTCAGTTAAATTGCGCGTTTATTAAAGTTTAAATAGCTTCGAGGCAATTATATCGTATGAGCTATTTAATGGATATGCAAGGGTATTTAAATGTTACACGCATCAGTAATAGACGTAACTTTGTCTTTCTCATAACGTATCTTTAAGGTAAGCGCATACTACGACGGGGCGTAGTGCAAAAATCAGCCCAAATTGCTTCTACTTGCTTATACATAGAAGCAATTTGGATTGCACGTTGTATAACTATCGCATATTATACTGGGCAGGAGCGGGTCGCATTATTGCGCGGCGGATTTCTGTCCATGCGATGCGGCTCACTCTGCCCCGATGCAGCCCGTCGTAGTGTACCAAACGACGGGCAACTAATTACAACGTATGCAGTATTACGACAAACTAAATTCGTCAATACCTTGCGACTTGGCACGCTTTATTGTGCTAAGCGCATTTTCCGATGCGTTGTGGCCCGCTCCGCCCCGATGCGATGCGATCCATTGTAATATGTACTTAACTTTAAAACAAGCATCGGAATGTACCTATGTACCCATGATAGCAACCAATAAATGAATATGAATATGAATATGAATGACTGTGTTATAGCAGCTGAATAATCATAAAACTAAATGTGGATAACGTCTCTTGCGGTTTTGTTCCGGTGTTATAGCGTAATAAATGTTACCATAGATAACTAAAACTGTTTAAATAGAAGGAAACAAGATGTTTTGTATGAAATTATTTATTTGCTAAATGCACTCATTATAAATTGCTCTTTGGTATACAAATATTTGATCTATAAAAACTAGTTATATTCGTATACTACAAAACACATGTATTTACAAAAATGCTCAAATGCTATTTATGAATTAGTTCATTCCACGTTCCACATCATTTGAATACTACAGTTTTTTTTCAATATTGACTTAAAAATTTTCCTACTCTTTTTTCACTTCAACTTTTTTAACAGTCCCAGTACTTGTTTCCGTATCATTTGATGACCCTGAGTTAGAATGTTCTAGCTTACTTATATCACTTTTAGTTTTTTCATTGCTTCTTCTTAAACTTTTATTTAAAATTGAATTTGGTTTCTTGGTTCGTTTCTGTTTAACTTTTACAGCCTTTTCTGGTGGTTTATGAATACTTTCACTCCTGTGCTGGAGTTTGTTTAAACCAAAATTAGGTTTAATTTGAGCTGTCCTCTCTAAATCACTAACATCTGGTAGATGTAAATTTGATATACACACATAATCTTCTTTACTTTTGGGCACAATGTATCCAGGATTTATTTTAACTGGTACAATTTCTAATTTCTTTTCAAAAATAGTTGCAGGTCCTTTGGAATCTAATGTATCAACATCCATCTCCGTAGGAGATTCTACACCGCCTACTAACTCTTTTATTAATTGGTCTTCAGCCATTTCATCTAAAAACTCATCCTCTATATTTTCGTCATCATCATCAGAACAAAACGATGAGAATGATGTTATTGAACCTGAATGGAAGTCATCCGGTAATCTTACTCTAGGAACATTTTTCGAAATTTCAACTTGACTCGGTGATGGTTTGATAAAGATTGTTGATTCACCCGTGGATGGAATGTCACTTGACGCAATAATTACTTTTGGATAATCTCTATCTTTAATTATTATAACCGGATCAGATTTATCGCTGACACTTGGACTTCTCTCAATAGATTTACTGAATGATCTATTTAAATCCATATAAGGAGAAAGACTGTCAATATTTTCATAATTTTTAGGACTTTCCGCTTCTGTAATTTTCTTAACAGTCGATGCATCGAACGACGACATAGGCTTTGTATTTTGATATGCAAGTCGACGTTCTAGAGTCGAAGTTCTTGGTGGAGGCTGCGGAGGAACTTTAGGACGCTCGGATTTACTTTCAGCAATTTCTATGTAACTTCTAAAAGTTTTAAAAGCCGCGGGCTGCAAAGACAGCCGCTTTTGCGCTCGCGGCAAATCTGGAAGTACTTTAGGAAAGTTCCTTCTCTGAATAGTTAGTAATGCTTCTGCTGCGCTTAGAGGCTGAACTTGCTTGCTCTCGTCTCGTGACGTCATATTGATATCGTTCCTAAATGTAACAGGAGGGAGTATATCAATAACTTGCATTCCAGGTTCAGCTTTAGCTTTCATAATTTTATCATAATTTACGTCAGTTACCGGATCTGACGAGGAATGCTTATGAGATATTTTTAATGGTTTATCTCTTCCCAAAGACAGAGTAACTTCGTTAGTAAATGTTTTGTTTTCTTCTTGTTTTTCTTGCTTTATTTCTATGATATCGTGTGTAAAATCATTTTCCGTTTTAGATCGTTGCAATTTATTTTCATCTTTGGAATGTTTTTGTTCATTGCAGTCGAATGATTTAGATTTTTCTATAGGCTCTTGGTTAAGTATGGAATTAGTTCGTGCTGATGGCGTTGCATCTATTGCAACAGATACTTTTTTAGACTTAATACTGTCTGTACCTTTACTTTTTAAGGAATCATTGGATTTTCCTGTGAGTTTACTATTCAACGACTGTTTGTTACTTGCAATCGAGGAATGTGAACCGAGGGCAGACGTGGATGTCGTTTTCTCTGATGTTTTTGTTTTATTACTAATCTTAGATTGTAATGTTTTTGATTGTATGTTATCATTTATTTTTAAGGTGTCAATTTTAGTTGTTTTTGTATCAGATAGCAATTCCTCAGATCTTGTAAAAGGTTTGGCTACCGAAATCTGTTTGTCTGTATTCAAGTCTGAGTTAGATTTTCTTAGTATGTTCGGAGAGCACCTATGCATAACTTCATTTGCTATCCAATCCCTAACTTTTGTATGAGCATCTAAAGTACTCGTTGATAAATGTCTTCTAAGTTGAAATCTTTCTCTAAAACCACCAGAATCGTCCGATTTTGGTGTCTTACACTGCTCAAATTTTTTCTTACTCTTTTTACTGCTTCCTCGCATTTTATTAATACTTATCGATTTGATGACACTGCATCCGTTTTTGAACGTTTTCAAAGCACTCTTGTCATCTTTTGCACTCTTTTGTCCGATCACATCTACCTCTCCTATTTCAGCGCGTGAATGGCGAGTTACTTCAAAAGCTTGCTCTCGCCGTCGGAGTTTACGCTTCTTAAAATATAATACTGCGCATATTCCAACATTTACAGCCAGGAAGAGAATTCCGAGCGAAATTATGAGAGTTATTGTCGCCCCAGATGTTTTTACTGGCATATTAGTCGTTATGGTTTTAGGTTTAGTGGTTGTGGCGTGCTCTATGACCTTTTCCATTAGTCCGGGCGGAACAGGCCGTGATGGCGTTTTTATGGACTGTATCTCTCTGTATATCATTTCGGTGTCTGGTTTATATACCGGTGGAGATGCTGGCATTATTCTGCCATACTGCGGTGGATTGTAGCGTGGCGGTGAATCGACAACTCTGGGCGTCCATATTTTTCGTATTGTATCTGAAAAATAAAGCAAACTTATTGTGTGTTTTAGAAGTTCGTATTATTAGAAAAGCAAGAGTAGAGAACAATATTGTATAGTTAAGAATAAAAGTTCTTTGCTCAATTTCCTTTGAGGAAATTCTGTTAGGAGAAAACTGTCTTCAGAATAAATGTAACAAGTTCTAATAAAGAATGATGAAGAGGATATAATAAATTCTTGAAATTGGAATCTTCCAAGACTTATGTTTGGAACTACCAACTGTTAACGTGGAGACGAAGTAATTTTAAGAACACAGCTCCCTATCGTG
Source organism: Agonopterix subpropinquella (assembly GCA_922987775.1). Taxonomy (NCBI): domain Eukaryota; kingdom Metazoa; phylum Arthropoda; class Insecta; order Lepidoptera; family Depressariidae; genus Agonopterix; species Agonopterix subpropinquella. Next base: position 2,200,070 of record OV277696.1, on the reverse strand, counting down.
GGACATTAATATCAATTTTAAACGTCAAAGCAACCACTGCTGTAACGTTTACGGTCAGAAACTAAATTCATTGTTTCAAAATGCTTGGAAATATACAGGGTGTACAATAAAATGGGACAGCTACTTAAAAGGGTGCTTCAGACCATCAAACTGAACAACTTTCTGTATGGGACCAATATCGAAATCGCGAAAAAAAAATCTGCTGTCCCATACATTTCAGTCGAGTTATGTTTGCAGTTTTGTATGGGAGAGCGGATTTTTTTTTCGCGATTTCGATATTGGTCCCATAGAGAAAGTTGTTCAGTTTGATGGTCTGAAGCACCCATTTAAGTAGCTGTCCCATTTTATTGTACACCCTGTATATAGTTTGTTTAAAATACTATAATAAAAATTACAGGCAAGAATCACTACTCCCATTAGTTGATAAAATCTAGATGTTTTACAAAAAGTACAAAATTATTAGAGCACCGGAATTAGAGCACCAAGTTATTCCAAGCAGAGCACTAGGATTTGTGTTCTACGTGCATTTCTTAAGATGATATTTTTTCTATTAAATATGTTCCCTTTCGAAACGATATCTGAACATAATTTTGATATTTCTGAAAGTAATTTCATAGCCAAGTTGAGTTATCTTAGAAAATGCAGAGACCTAATTTACCACCTATTTATTATCCGACTGCGGCAGAAGGAGGGTTTGCAGGCGAGGGACAAACCTATAACCAACAAATAGGTAGGTTCTGTAATTTTTCTCTGTCCTCGTTTGCGATATCTACCTAAATAACATTAATACAAACAAAGTTGGTACAGGTGATTAAATAATACAGTGACAACCTAGCAAATACTGAAACAGTGAACTCAGACCATCAAACTGAACAATTTTCACTATGGAGCCTACCTCAGGAAACGCGAAAAAAAATCTGCTGTCCCATACAAAACTGCTGTACCTAGCCGACTAAAATGTATGGGACAGCAGATTTTGTTTGGCGTTTTCTGAGGTAGGCTTCATAGTAAAAGTTGTTCAGTTTGATGGTCTGAGTTCGCCGTTTCAGTATTTGCTAGGCTGTCACTTACACCCTGTATAGCATGTTTCCTTGTTTCCTTATTTCTGTTTTTCTAAATAATAATCTTTTTATGTTTAATTGTGTTTCCTTTTGTGGATACGTGAGAAAAACCATAACAATATCCTTACCTGTATTTTTATGAGTCACTTTAGGTCTTGATGTGCTTGGGGTCGGCGTATAAGCAAACATAGGATCTACTACATATCGTATCACCTTATTAGGCAATGATTCAATCCAGAAGTTTGTGTAATTTGCTCTGTACAGACTGCTTATGAACGGTGGGATATCTGAAAATAGAAAGAAGGGGTATTTATTAAAGTTAAAAATAATCCCATCATTCGAAATTACTTTCACTATTTCTTAGATATTTTAAATAATTAAAAAAAATAGTATTATCGCATACAAGTTTGTACACTAGCTTGGAAAAAACTTCTTTGAATTAAGTAATTTCGATTAGAAGGAATTTTAAGTTCTGTATACGTGTTTTTTCATATTTAATTACAGCAATATAACCCTTATTTACAATATACTGTGAAATTGATATCATTGGCATCCTTTTAAACTAAGAGTCTACCCATCAAACTGAACAACTTTTACTAAGGGAGCAAACGAAACGGAGCAAAAAAAAAAAGTGCTGTTCCATACTAAACTGCAATGCGTAGGTACTCGACTCAAATGTATGGAACAGCTGATATTTTTTTGGCTCCGATCGGTTTGCTCCCATAGTAAAAGTTGTTCAGTTTGATGGGTAGACTCTTAGTTTAAAAGGATGCTAATGATATCAATTTCACCCTGTAGAGTTGATATAATATACCGTCAGCTTAATAAAAAGGTCACTATATCGACTGGAATTTTTATTTACTCCAAGTTTGACTTCCTGATATTTTTGACATCTCACTAGAAATTAATTAATACATGTTTTCAAGACATGAAGTACCCACATTTACCCTTTCAGTCGTCGACTTTTGGCTATGTGCAGAACACTAGCGCCATACTAGCGCGGCGTACTGACAGAACTTTTTCGGGCACCCGTAAATTATTTACACTATTATAGTACTGTAAAAGTCTGTGTTTGTTCGAGGATTCTGCCAAAACTACTGGACCGAATTTGATAAAACGTTTTATATTTAAAAGCTTATTATTACTCTTAAAAGCTAGCTTATATTTTATTCCGGTACGATGACGGGAGCGGATGCGGACGAAGCCACGGACAAAATCTAATTTGTATCGGAATTCCCATATAAACTTTTACCTCAGTTTTAACACCTTTGGGGGGTTAAAATGCGACAAACCTTTTTTAAGTGAGCATTTAGATGCCAATAGAAACTTTCATGCCAAATTTTAAGTTTGTAGTATTGACAGTTTTGGAGATTTCGTGTTAAGTTAGTGTGCTGATTTTCATAGATTCAAGCAAATCTGACACAGCTTCGCCGTCAGTAGTACAAATTTCTGCCACGGCGTGCGCTGCGATCGACTTGACAGTTTCCAACACCCACTTCGCACATAGCCAATAGCCGGTGAAACTAACAGCAATATCTATTACGTTATGTACCCATGTTAAGGTACTCTGAGCGTTCAACCAATTTAACTTCCTAGTTGCTTGATTATAAAGTGTAAATTGAAACTTACCCAGTTTCAGGTATGTTTGGTGTGCTATGTTGTACTCGGGCCATTCTACATTGTATTGATTCCAGTGCTTCCTATCAAGTGTGTAATATTCATTCACACTTTGCGTGTTGGGTGTTCTGAAATAAGGAAAAAGAATAATAATTATATACAAATTACATTATTATTACATTTTACGGTGTATACAAAGTTGTATAGCCGTGGTGGTCCAGTGGCGAGTAACCTTGCCTGCCGTGCAGCAGGCGATGGTTCGATCCCCGTCCAGGCCGACTCGTACCAATGAGTTTTTCGGAATTTATGTACGATTTGTAACACCACTGGCTTTTCGGTGAAGGAAAACATCGTGAGGAAACCTGCATGTTTCAATTTCGAGGCATGTATTGTACCCACTGTCCATTAGAAGTGGCGACGGGCTCACTCCCCGTCACACTGGACAGAATTATGGTACTAGTGAAACGTGGATGTTCTGAGGTTTCAGAATATCTCTGACTACCCCCTCGGGGATATAGTCGGGGGTTTTAGTCGTGAGCATATGCCTATGCCTATGCTACAAAGTTGTAACAAAACACCCTCGTAATATTGAAAGGAGTAGGTTAGAATCTAGAACCATCCCTTTAAATATTACGAGGGTTTTAGTGTTCACAACTTTCACTATGAAGCTAGGATCGAGAAGAAATGAAAAGAAACTACTTTCATACAAAACTACAATACCGACTCGACCTATATGTATGGGACAGCTCACAGAATAGAGGGTCTTGCTTCAAGTCAATAGTTTTTTCTCTCGATGTTGTCTTCAAAATTTTTGATAAGAAAAAAAAATGACAGTGAAAGTTTTGTTAATTTTCAAATCAAATCAAAATCATTTATTGTGTATGGTATTCAGGTAGGTACATTATGCTGTTCACATTGCAAATATAAATATGGCTCACAGAACCCTCTCTTTCCAGACTTGCACAAAATAAAAATAAAACATTAAAATAAAAAATAATTATGAAGATAAAATAATAAGAATAATTTTGAAGGTCTAAACCACCTTTTTAAATATTTAAATAATTGAGATGTTAGTAATTTTACCCAGATAACTCAGATTATTATTATTATCACAGTTTTTATTGAAGTGAAAACTTCTTTAGCGGCGTTGTGCACATTTTGGTATGGGCACAGAATAGGTAATAGTATATAGTTCTACATAGTATGGGTAAAAAATGTTAAACACGCGTCAGGACCGTGACGTCACCCTGATCTGATCGAAAATTGGTCAGACATATCCCCTCTCTTTCTACCGCGCGGCGAAAATGAAAGAATGCCTGTTCCTGCTGTTTCATTTAAGCGGCATAAATTGTCATGTTTGTGTACGATAGCGCAATAAATGAATATTGTATTTTACTACCTACATAAAGTATTTTTATATGTTCAAGTTTTCACTTCTGCCGGCACTCCCGGAGTGCAACATGTTTTTTTTTTCATTTTTTTGATCACGTTTTCTTATATTTCAGCTTCGAACCCGGTTATTATAATCTTGAATGGTGACTCTTCAACTCAAGTCCATCATTCTCTATCAAAAATAACTAATAGGTAAGTATTCTACTTGATCTTTCTAGATGACTTGAAATGAAAAGAAAATACGCCTTGTAATATCTCACGAGCCACAAAACCTTACAAGGCAGTGAACCGTAAACAAGTAAGGATAAAGGCGAAAACTAATTGCTATCGAAAAGGTCGCCTGCTTTATGAGCGAAAGATATTGTGAAAAGTTTTTCCAGAAAAGTATATTTTACTGAAAGAACAAAGAAATCTTATTTCCTATCGATTACTACTAACATTGATAATGTACATAATAGTTTACCTTTTGGGGTAGTCATAATAATTACTACTTCGATTTTCCACGATTTAACTAGCGCGTCCTGGCTTCGGAAAGCACATTAGTCTCAAACAAGCTTTGACTACTTATATAAGGACTGGCCTTGCGGTAGCATTTCCCCTCTGCCACGGTATAAGATAAATTGATCATGTGCATTTACACTCAATTTTATACCTTATCACTAAACGGGACCGCCTATAATTGCGAAACAATAATTTTGAACTTAGAACGTTTGGGGTTCCCACGAGACTACTTTTCATGATTTTTAACATTCAAAATTAGAATCTAAAGTTATGGGGAATAAAATCCAAAGTTGCGGATTTCATGTTACCTCGCTCCCCGCAAAAAGTGGTAGAAATGTTTGTAAGTAGAACGACACGCGTAACTCGGCCCTATATAAATTGTCTAAGTATATTTTAGTGAAAGAACAAAAGAAATCTTAGAACCTTATTTTCTATCGATTACTAGTCTGGCGTTGATAACGTCCGTTCCATAATAATTTATTTATTTAAGTATTTAACAAATGTATTACATTGCATAACAACTAACACCTTTATCTTTTGGGGTAATCATAATAATTATTATATCGATCATCCACGTTTTAACTAGCGCCTCCTTGAAAGCACGTTAGATTAGAATCGGGTCATTAGGGTGCCTATCCATTGACGCGGAGCGAGCTGGCGGAGCGGAGTAACGAGGAAATATTGACCAATCAGGAGATCGGCCGAATCTCGGCCGAGATTTTATGCAATCCTGATTGGTTAATAATTTCCTCGCAACTCCGCTCCGCCAGCCAGCTCGCGTCAATGGACAGGCAGCCTTATGGTTGAGACACTTTTATCGACGGCGACCGGGCGACGGCGGCCGGCCCATACAAAAATGTAATTTAGTACGGCTACCATAAAGTTATTATACCTGTCGGAATAGAGTAACTGACATGAGTTGTCAAATAAAACCGTTTTTTGTGAATTTGTCGGCACTTATCGGCACCCTAAAACTTCGAGTTCTGTGTATAATTGTGAATCTAACGTGAAATCGTAGGTAATTTAATGAAATAGTGTGTGTGTGTTTAATAATTTAATATTTCACAAAATAATCTACGATTTCACTTTAGATTCACTAATTATTCACATAGCACGAATATTTACCCAGTCGATTGTGCCGACAAGTTCCCAAAAACGGTTCTATTGCCTCGCGTCACGTATCTCTTTCTATTATACAGTGGCGCCGCTAGGTACATCTCGCTCTCTCAGCTGTCAGTTCCTCTATATGATACCTTTATGACGAATGTACTCTTTGGGTAGTATAAATTACATTTTTGTATGAGCCGGCCGCCGGTCGCCGTCGGTAAATGTGTCGCAACAATTAGTTGCTGGAAACGTTATAAAGTTTAGATTTAGAGGCATATTGGAAATAGTACATTACTGCAGCGGCCAGCAACAGAGGCATTGATGGACGAACGTGTAAATGTGGGCCGAGGCGAAGCCGAGGCACACATACGTAAGTCCATCAATGCCTAGTTGGGGCCAAGGCTTGTATAGTACTTTTCTCAAACAATGCGCGGAAATTAAAACAGTAAATTTTCTCAAATAATTCGCGGAAATTAAAACTATTTTCAAAATCAATGACGAACAACGAACAACAATTTTTTTTTTCAATAAACAGCTTTCTATTTGCAAGCCAGTTCGAAATTTAAATAAAATCTTTGATGAGTTACCTCCTTGGTCGCCATGTTTAGGAGAAAAAGATCGTTCCTTTTTTCAAATTACACGAGAGATACAAGACAGATATGAGTTTACTATGTAATTTATTTGGCCGCAAAACACGACAGATATGGATTTTCATACAAACATTGCCGGCCGCTGCGCGCATGTAGTTGGCCAGTACAGCAATTTCGATTTATCTCGAAGAAGGTTGTCAAAATAATGCTCACATTTCCAAGCATGTTTGAGAAAAAAACCTTTTCACCTCACAAGCTCGGAAAGATTCTGTTTGTCATTCGAAATCTGAGTGCAAAAGTGCATTTTATCCGCTAGCGTGGAAAGAGTTTTTAAAATTCGAATCTTTCTATTCAATAAAGAAAAACAGCCAAAACAAGTTTTTTTTCATGCCATTTTCGTACTGGCCAGTGCGATTATTCTAAAAATGCGGTTGGTGCATTGAAATTTTCCTCGCTGTAGTGAGGTGAAAAGTAGTGTGTTTCACTCGGCAGCAAAGTTATTCTGCGTCTCGTACTTTTGAAACTTTGAACCACTCGCTTCGTTCGTGGTTCAATCCTAGAATCCTTCGCTTGCTCAGGTTTCAATACAAGTACTCGCGCCAAAAAGCAACTTTGCAGCCTTGCATAACAAATAACTATTATCAATCCGAACTATTATTTGGTTGTCAGGGTTTGATCAATGACCAATAGCTACTGCGACCTGGACATATCTATTGAAGCTGACACCCTTGCACTAAAGGTCATTTCCTAAGCCCATGGACTTCATAAACCGTGTTATGCTTTTGGAGGGGAGGTCCATAATATCAGTAGTATCACCTCCTGCTGTGAACGAGCACTTCGCATTCGCAGAGGAGGTGTATGGGCGTTTCCTCTGCTTCACAGTAGAATGCAAATGGGTAAATCTACGAGCTCAACAGCCTTAGACTACTTATATCGGGACGCGTAACCACGTGTCATTCTACTAACGAACTTTCTGCCACTTTTTGCGGGGAGCGAGGTAACATGTTATCCGCAACTTTGGATTTTATTCCCTATGACTTTAGATTCTAATTTTGAATGTTCAAAATCATGAAAAGTAGTCTCGTGTAAACCCCAAACGTTCTAAGTTCGAAATTATTGTTTCGCAATAATAAGCTGTCTAGTTTAGTGATAAGTTATAAAATTGAATGTTGAATGTACATGATCATTGCTCTTATACCGTGGCAGAGGGGAAATACTACCGCAAGGCCGGTCCTGATATAAGTAGTCTAAGTCTACAGCAGATTGTATTTAGTATGGAAAATCCATTTTTTTATTTTATTTCCTATATGTATCTTAGGGAAAGTTCTTCAGAATCATGAGTACAATCGCCCTGTATACTTACCCCATCTTAACGAAGTTGGTCCACAGCCTCATCATGACTTCGCTCAGGAGTTTCTCTTTCTGTGTATATTCCGAATGGAAGTGTGTATTCGCGCCACCTAGCGGGATACCCAGGACGTAGGGTAACTCTTCTCCTTGCACGCTTTTGTTTACCTGAAAAAAAATTAAAGTTCAAGTAACAGTGAGAAATTAGAACGGCTGTTTTATAATAAACTGCAGTACCGACTCGACTCAAATGTATGTGTATGGAACAGCTCCAGAAGAGTAATGTGTTTATTTAGGGCTCCATACCCAAAGGGTGCCAACGAACGGGTCCCAATTCATAAGCCTACGCTGTCCGTCCGTCCGTCTGTCCATCCGCGTCCGTTCTAACTTTAAAGGGCTGTATCTATTGAACCGTAATGTGTTAGTTTTTTTTCGGTATTTGTTTTTGCTTGAACTTAAAAACGGCAACACATATAAGCGTAAAATTTTACGTGATTATAGTGCATACTCTTAAGGTAAAACAACAAATAATAAAAACCGGCCAGGAGTGCGATTTTTGAATCTCATTCGCTGAGTTCGGCAGTTGAAAATGTCAAAATTACTATGGAGATACGCAACTTTCTACTGCTGATTTGACATTAAAAAAATCATATTTCATTTTCAACTACTGAACTCAGCGAATGAGATTCAAAAATCGCACTCCAGGTATGTGTAGGGTTCGCGCTAAAGGGTCCCGGAGAAAACGAAACTTTTTTGGTAATATTGTATGGTAGTACGGAGCCTTTGTACGGAGCCCTTCGTGCGTCTCGCACTATACCGGTATTTTTTTTTATATTTCTTTTTTTTTACTTTGCCTCCATAGTGAATGCTGTTTTGTTTGATGGTTTCTAAAGAATTTTGGCGGCCGGCCCTGTAATTTGAGACCCAGACTTAGAGGTCCCGTACATGAATTAAACTGAGAAAGAGAAAACAAATTGTAGAGTGAAACAAAACGAACAAAAAATGTAAATTGGTTGTAGCCTGTAGAAGTTGGGGGAAAGGTATTCTCCTTATGATACCTTTTGTAGTAAGTGTGTGAAAGTCATAATCTTTCTTATTAGATAGTCCATTCAATCTTCTACGGATTTATTATGTTTATTTTAATGAAAATTCACGATAATATTATTATGATAATGGAAGAAAACGAAATCACGAACTATCAGTTCAACCAAGCCAAGTACATTCCGTAACGATCAAAAAATACCTCAGAGATAATATTAGATGAAAATAGCTGTCGTGGCAGCGTTTGGCTACTGCTTTTTGGATGATTTGTCTATTTTACTAGTCATTTCTACTTTTGAATACGGACTTCTGGAGATGTGGAAGTTTTTTAAAAAAATGCCTTAATTTTTTCTGGTTATAATAATTATGACCGCCGTCCTGAAGACATTTTAGTTTTCGTAAAAAATGGCTGGGTCCAAATCTGCCCATCTTCTTTCCATGATAGACAGACGTTTATGCAAAAATATATAGGTAGGTATATGAATATTTCTCTTGTATACTCGCGACACTGAGAACTCGTTTTATGTTGGTACTAGTTGAATGAATAATTGACACTCTTTTGTTGCTCATACACGAGCTCACGGTTCATACTCGATTAGGCACGCTCTTTAGCTTTTTTTGGTCTTTACCACTTTAAATATTAGGTACTAGGGTGTTTTGTTTGTATAATAAACCTATGAAAAGGTACTGAACTGCAATACTCTAAGCGTCACATCGCTGTCAAAAACATCGGTGAGCTCGCATCCTTCAGATCGTCGGAGTTTTTATATGAGACACATGAAATTGAAAGCGGGCCGATTTTTCAACGACGAATTTAAGGTTGTGTAGATGTTTATGCTTTGTGAATTGCACTGCTGTTTGTTTTTTGCTAAGGCTAGCATAGACCGTAGTACCTACTAGTAAAGCTCATAATTTAACGGGTATTTAATTTACCCATAGAGGAAGCTTAGACAATTTAATAGTAAGGACTGGCCTTGAGCATTTCCCCTCTGCCACGGTATTAGATCAATTAATCTTGCGCATTTACACCCAATTTTATACCTTATCACTAAACAAGACAGCCTATAATAGCGAAACAATAATTTTGAACTTAGAACGTTTGGGGTTCGTACGAGACTACTTTTCATGATTTTTAACATTCAAAATTAGAATTTTGATAGTAGAATGACACGCGTTACGCGTCCATACTATTAAATTGTCTAAGAGTGGAAGGAAGTATAGAGATAGTGCGACAAACAAAATACATGCGCTCTATGTGCGGCAGCCGGGGCGGGGGGAGGGGGTGTGTGCAAGAAGATTGCAGAGAGAGAGAGAGAAAGAGAGATAAGATGATGGTAAAAACTATACGCGCGAGAAAGACAAAAAATATACATAGCTTCGTGCATACTATTGTCTTCTCTTTTTTGCCTATAGGTTTGTCCTTCACTATAATTTATATGACTGGCAAATCTATTGTCTTCTCTTTTTCGGGTATAAGTTTGTCCTTATTTGCATTTGCTTAATATATTTTCGAGGGCGGGAAAAAAATAATATTAAAAATTCTTTTTAATAATTAATTCATCTTGCTTACCAATGAAAAGTTATTCCTTTACATTTGCTTACATTTTTTGAATTGTTTGTGCAGTATCTCAGTACACACCACGGCATTTTTTATGCAGATAATTTTTTTTTCAATCAAACTGATACACGTGACCGCAGTGAGAGAGCGACTAAATGCCAGAGTACTATATCGCCGCAGTTGAATAGGACAACGTCATGAAGCGCGATGTTCACTCTATACTTCTTTCCTCTATGTATTTACCCGTGGAATATCAGTTTTACAACCTTCGAAACTAACGCGCGCTATACATTAAGAAATGCATAAAATCCGCATTCATAACGTCATGAAAAACCTATTAGACTATTATGAAAGCTTTCAACGAAGTACGAAATCCACGTTGGATTTTTTTCTAATCCTACACCTTAAAACTATTTTCGAAAAATAAAACCGAAGTGCGTGTCGGAACACGAATAGACTTGAGTTCCGTAGTCTACAAATTGTTCGCTTTATTCTTAAACTAGCTTTTGCCCGCGACTCCGTCTGCGTGGACATATAATAATATGTAGTTTATGCGTTATTCTGGGCTATGAACTATCTATATGCCAAGTTTCATCGAAATCGGTCCAGCCGTTTTAGCGTGAAAGAGTAACAAACATCCATCCATCCATACAAACTTTCTCGTTTATAATATTAGTAGAATTGTATATTTTATGTATTTATAAAATTAAAAGGAGAGGAGGAGAGGAGGTCAACTAATCATAATATTGCGATCCAATTTACTGACTAATTGACTTATTTTCTATGTGACGATGTGTGTAGGGGAATATGAATAGGTAATACCTATTCATATGCTATATATATAAATGCCCCTACAATATGAATAGGTAATACCTATTCATATGGTAGGGGCATTTATATCTCTAAGCGATCTAGAGCGCGCAGTACAAGAAAGAGTATCTATTACTACATATAGTTCCGTGGAGATGATGACGACCTGATTGATTGATGTATTATACAGCGTGTAACAAAACACCCTAGTAATACTTAAGGGGGTGCTTCAGACCATCAAACTGAACAACTTTCACTATGGAGCCAACATCGAAATCGCGAAAAAAAAACAGCTCTTTCATAAAAAACTGCAGTACCGTCTCGACTCAAATGTATGGGATGGCAGATTTTTTTTTTTCTCGACGTTGACTGCTTAGTGAAAGTTATTCAGATTGATGGTCTGAAGTTTTACTAGGGTGTTTTGTTACACCCTGTAGAACATTTTATACGTATTCTGTTTCGAACTAATAGAAATTCCAATGTTGTATTAGACTGCGACAAACAGACATACATTTAATAAGGTTTCCGTATTTAATACGGTATCCTAAAACTAAATTCCCTGCAGAAATTCCATAACGTCCGTACGTAAAAGTTGTCTGCGATCTCTATTCAAACAATGCCCAAAAGAGAAGGTTTTGACGAGCACCGTTGAATTTTAAAAGCACTTTTCGAAGTGCATATTTTTCAACAGGTGTTCCGGAGATTGGTTTCAAATTTCTCTCATTTTCAGCTTGGTCTGAAGTTTTGCCACGTCTACCAAAAGTCTTAAAAAGAAGAAGAAAATATGTTTAATTGCATATACAACAAAACACACTGACATAATTGGCCTTATCAGATTCATCAATTTATCATAGATCTGGAGTGCAATTATTGAAACTCATTCTTTGAACTCGGCAGTTGAAAATGTAAATATAACTGTGGAGACGTGCGTGCATCTTTCTACCGCTGATTTGACATTAAAAAATCATACTCCAGTAGTGCGATTTTTGAAAGTCTAATCAGCAGTAGAAAGATGCATTATCTCCAAAGTAGTTTGTACATTTTTAACCGACTTCAAAAAAGGAGGAGGTTTCTCAGTTCGACCGTATATATTTTTTTTTTTTTTTTATGTGTGTTCGCGGATAACTTCGGCGTTTATGAACCGATTTTGATGATTCTTTTTTTGTTGGAAAGGAGATGTTCCGAGGGTGGTACCATGATAAGGCTTGTATGTATTTATAAAGTTAAAAGGAGAGGAGGGAGAACAATATAATGCAGACCACTTTAAAACTCGATACTTATCTCAGAAACAAGTGTCAACTAATCACAAATTGAAGTCCAATTTACTGACTAATTGACTTATTTTCTGTGTGACTAACAGCCTTTATACCTCTAAGCGATCTGGTGCGCGCAGTACAAGAAAGAGTATGTATTACTACACAGTTCCGTGGAGATGACGACGACACCTGATTGATTTATGTATTACAAGCTTTTGCAAAAATGTGACAGTTTCTTGAAAGCATGAACCAAATCAATCACAGTTAGTGAGTGAGTATAGTACATATTAACTGAAAACACAATCAGTAGAAATCATATAAGGACTACGTATTTTATTCGAGAACTAGTGCGACCAAAAAACAAGTCGAATTAAATTCAACCTTAACTTCATAAGACGTCATTATTGAGTCTTTATAAAACTGACGAAGTAAGTTATTTTGAACGTAGGTAATGAAGGAGTGGATCAATATATCAATACCGATAAGTGGATTTATATTAAGGCGATATATCTTCTGTGATTTTATTCCTTTGACATACATACATACATTGTCGCTCACGCCATTGTCGCAAGGGGGTAGGCAGAGATCACAGATCGCCACACACTACGACTCTGACACACTTCTCTAGCCTCATTGACATTCATACATCTTTTCATGCAGTTCCGTCGATTGAGGGTGCTACGCACTTGTCCTTTTCGGAAAAGATCATTGATTTGATCGTGGTATGTTTTCCTCGGACGGCCTCTCCCAACACTTTTGCTCACCTTTGCTTGATAAATTTCAATCGTAAGTCTTCTTTCATTCATGCTCTCTACGTGACCAAACCATCTAAGCATACCCCTCTCAATCCTTGTTACTATATCATCCTTCAACTTACACCAATCCCTTATCACACTGTTCTTGATTCGATCAACCAAAGTAATACCACACATACTTCGTAAGGAGCGCATTTCAACTGCATTCACTCGACTTTCATTCCTTTTATTCCATACCCAACATTCACTCCCATACATTAGCGTAGGCACCAACACACCGTTGTGAATAGCCAGACGTGCCCTTTTTGATACAGACCGGCTACTCACCACGTCGTGCAGGGCCCCATTTACCTTATTTCCCGCAGTCACTCTTCGCTCCACATCCCCGTCACACTTTCCATCTCTCTTAAACAAACTTCCCAGATATACAAATTCATTCACCTGTTCCACTCTGTCTCCTTCCATAACAATGTTACATTCTGTAACATCGTCTGTAACTCCTGTCTGTTATTCCTTTGATCACTAAATAAAAACCGACCAAGTCAAGTCGAGTCGGACTCTCGCACTGAGCAAAGTTCAACATAGGTTAGACAAATATAAATTGTTATCCTTAACCATTATGATCCTTAGCGCGAGCCCGACACAATGTTGGCCATTTTTTATTATTTTTGGCTTACTATTATAGAGTATGCTCTTCAGGGTATTAGGGTTAACAGTTGCATTAAGGGGTGATTTTACCCATGTTACTGAACAACTTTCCCAAAGAAACCAATAGGAAATCAGCAAAAAAAAATTCAACTTTTCGTACAAAAACGTCGATCAGCTGATTGCAAGGACAAAGCTTTTTACGAATTTCCTATGTTTCTTAGGGAAAGTTGTTCAGTTTTGTTAAAACCCTGTTAAATCGCACCAAGTTTGAGGACCGTTTGTACAATAGACCAAAAACAAAAAAAAACAGCTTTCTTATAAGGGACACACATACATTTTTTAAGTGTGTTTTTTATAATTTTATAGCAAATCTCAAATTATAATAATAATTATAACACATATTATGTGAAATTAAAATCGGTACCTATTACGGTTAAAAATATAAATTATACAGCCCATTCAGAGTAAGGACGGATGGACAGCGTAAGTTTAGTAATACACTGGCCCCGATTCGGACTGTGCCACGACTTAACTAAATTTATTCCTGTCACTTTCTAAAATAAGATTAAGAAAATAGACCGAAAACCAACAGCTGACTTTAGTGCTGTCAAAGTGAACTGAACAAATTTAGTTAAGTTAAGTCGTGGCACAGTCCGAATCGAGGCCATTGACATCTTTTGGGTACGGACGGAACCCTAAAGACTAGTGATTTGACATGTGTATCATAGTTTCAGTTGAAGAAACGTTCATTAAAGTTAATCCTCCATTAAATCTCTTGCTAGCTTTAACTACGTCAACAAGACAAAAAGTGACAGCAAGAGATTTAATGGAGGATTAACTTTAATGGGCAGAGTTTCGGTACTACTTGTGAAACGTGGATGTTCTGAAGTTTCAAAATATCTCAGACTACCCCCTTGGGGAATATAGTCGTGAGCTTATGCTATGCTAACTTTAATGGGCTTTTCTGCAACTGAGTGTTAGTGTAGTCGGCAACTAAATAACGATACTTACAGAAGCATATTCAGTGCTAACAGAATTATGCCCAAATACATAGAAGTACGATTGACTGTTGGCTTTCGACTGGTAGTTGGCGAAGCGAACCAATGGAGACAGGGTCCTGGCGTCACTGAAGAGGTTCAGAATCAGATCCCGATTGGCCTCTACTGACCAACGCTGTGGATCTAATTTTGACGGGGCGTATCTGTAAGGAAGAAGTAAATAATTATTTTTGGAATTTCCAAAACATTATGAAAATGAGACTGAGATCCAAACCTGTATAGTTAAATTAGCTTATTCACTTTATTTGTGTACAAAACGTGTTATTGCATTAACGCAAAACATGAAAGTAGTTTGTTTAGAATCGAGAGCAGAATCAAATTAAAATGTTGTCAGCATAGGATTTTTTTTCAAAATATTAAATAATTTTTTGTATTTAATTTAAAATTTAACTGAACCCGATATCTACCCACCTCACGGGCACACTCACCCTACTTACTACCAAAACAAATGTATCCATGAATACGTAAGCGCTTTCATTCATTGCTGAAATGATAACAAATCATTTTTGCCTTAAATTTTTACTATAAACACAATGAAATTATTGTTTCAATCTAATTATTTTGTTATAAATCAATTGGGGTGTATAAGGTTTTGCGCTTATTTATTAACACGTTGTATATGTCGAAGGATTGCCATCAGCTTACATTTTTTTAAATTGTTATTTATTTATTTTAAGAAAACCAACAGCTTTAAACCATGCATATTTTATCAAACCATAGGTCGATTATAGGTTCCCCTAGATTAACATAATAACAGTTTAACAATATTCTCCAACACAAAAGTTTCAGAACAATATTAAAGGACCACAAAGAGAGATTTTATATCAATATTACCTAAAGTAGTTTACCTTTAGGTAATATTGATATAAAATCTCTAGTAGGTAATGGCCCCGATTCGGACTGTGCCACGACTTAACTTAACTAAATTTATTCCTGTCACTTTCTAAAATAAGATTAAGAAAAGAGACAGAATACCAAAAACTGACTTTAGTGCTGTCAAAGTGACGTTACACGCCCAAAACGCCTTAAATAAGATGGCGTACATTATGATGGCATCTTATTTTGGGCGTGTAACGTCACTTTGACAACACTAAAGTCAGCTGTTGGTTTTCAGTCTCTTTTCTTAATCTTATTTTAGAAAGTGACAGGAATTAATTTAGTTAAGTTGTGGCACAGTTCGAATCGGGGCCACTGTGTGCGTAAACTATGTAGTGTGAGTTTGAGTATAATATAAGTATGCAGGGGTGTATAATAACCCGTAATGTTTCCATAAATTGAAAGCCAATCAGGACTACAAAATATCTTGTTTTTTTCGAAATGTTGTTTCAATAGTGTTGTTGTTTATAAATAAATTAAAAAATACGATTGAGCCCAAGGTATGCTCTTCCAATAAGGGATAATAAGCATGAGAATAATTACAAAATTATTGTATAATTCTAAGACAAATAATTTAATGACTCTTACTGTTTCAAAGCTTCTTTTAAAACTACTTTCTCGGCACCAGTGAATACGATCTTGGCGTACTTGGTAATAAAGTCGTCTCTTTGATTCTCAAGTATGCCATGGTCAAGTTCAATCACTCCAAAATTATGATAGCTCTCCAATTCTGTCACTCCGGTGAGCAGCTGATATCTGAAATCACATAAAATTACATTTCCATTTTTATTTTGTAGAGTAACGGGTAGAACCGATATTTACAAATGGATTTTCATCTGATTTGTTTTATAAAATAAATATATTTTTTTTACAGACAATATAACGAAACAATAATGCATGTGCGGAAAGCTAGCCACCTCTCACCACTTGACATGTCAATCCATCCCGAGACATAAAAGTATAAGAGATAAGTGTACTCTTTGCAACCATCAGCAGCAAGGCTAATTCAGTGTTTATGGTGTGTAGAGCATCTCGGTGATGGGGATGGACCAGGTCTGCCTGCATAACTCCAGTCGGTCAAGGAGTTACTGAAGATTAAAGGTCTGTAAAAAAATAACGATCAGCTACACGGCTGATCGTATGATATTGTTGTAGTATGCACTGTAGCTATGTGAACAGTATAAAAACTGTCAAGTTCTGTCAGTCGGTTTAGGATATACAGCCATTCAAAGGTCGGAACTTTGATTAAACCGACTGATGAACCATGTCAGTTTTTATACTATTCACATAGCTATAGTGCATACTACAACAATAACATACGATCAGCCTTGCAGCTGTTCGTTAATTTTTTACAGACCTTTAATCATCAGGAACTCCTAAGCCGACTGGAGTTATGCAGGCAGACCTAGTCCATCCCCATCACCGAGATGTTCTACACCCCATAAACACTGAATCAGCCTTGCTGCTGATGGTTGCAAAAAGTACACTTATCTCTCGGAATATAAATTGCTAAATGTGAGTATTGCTACAACTATTAGGTGGTAGTTGTTGCAATTTTTCTGACCACCCCTATATGGATAACGGTCGTGAGTTTATGTATGTGTGCATGTATTTAAAACAAAGCATTGCTTGTAATACACATTTTCAATGTAGTATTTTGAGAACGTATTATTTTGCTAAATGTTGCGAGAACAAATATTTTTCACCTCACAAGCTCGGAAAGATTCATTTTATCATTCGAAATCTGAGTGCATTAGTACATTACTGCAGAGGCCAGCAACAGAGGCATTGATGGACGAACGTGTAAATGTGGGCCGAGGCAAAGCCGAGGCACACATACGTAAGTCCATCAATGCCTAGTTGTGGCCAAGGCTTGTATAGTACTTTTCTCAAATAATGTGCGGAAATGAAAACAATAAATTTTCTCAAATAATTCGCGGAAATTAAAACTCTTTTCAAAATCAATGACGAACAACGAACAACAATTAGTTTTTTTTTTTCAATAAACAGCTTTCTATTTACGAAATGTTCGAAATTTAAATAAAACCTTTGATGAGTTACCTCCTTGGTCGCCATGTTTCGGAGTACAAGTTCGTTCTATTTTTAAATTACACGACAGATATGAGTTTAGTATGTAATTTATTTGGCCGCTAAACACGACAGATATGGATTTTCATACAAACATTGCCGGCCGCTGCGCGCATGTATTTGGCCAGTACAGCAATTTCGATTTATCTCGAAGAAGGTTGTCAAAATAATGCTCACATTTCCAAGCATGTTTGAGAAAAAGTGCATTTTATCCGCTAGCGTGGAAAGAGTTTTTAAAATTCGAATCTTTCTATTCAATAAAGAAAACAGCCTAAACAAGTTTTTTTTTCATGTTATTTTCGTGCTGGCCAGTGCGATTATTCTAAAAATGAGGTTGGCGCATTGAAATTTTCCTCGCTGTAGTGAGGTGAAAAGTTGTGTGTTTCGCTCGGCAGCAAAGTTATTCTGCGTCTCGTACCTTTGAAACCCTCGCGACGCTCAGGATTCTATATTTGAACCACTCGCTTCGCTCGTGGTTTAATCCTAGAATCCTTCGCTTGCTCCTGTTTCAATACAAGTACTAGCGCCAAAAAGCAACTTTGCAGCCTTGCATAACAAATAACTATTATTATACTGCTTCTTGCATCGCATTTAATTAGACCAGCGTATTAACAAAATGGTTTGAATATTATAAATTCCAGAACAGGAAAATTAAAGGAAATTACAGTAAAGGAATAACAGAACCAATTTTGTGGAATTTCTACAAACAATTTGCCTTCATAATTAGGCGTTTTATACTCAATGAAAATCAAAATTACAATAAACATTGTATTCAAAGATAAACTTCCCGATATCTGTTTTCCTCCGGAGTGTTATCGCGGAGGAAGTTTGTTCGAAAGTACCAGATCGAAGATGATGTAACTTACTCACAACACGCTATTGGTGACAAGTCCAACTTTGTATCTTCATAATCTTGAATAGTTAGCTAGCTTTAATGCTAGTTTGATTTACTATATTTCTAAATGAAAAAGGCTGCCTCAAACTGCCTCAGTGGTCTAATGGTTAAGAGCATTGGGCTCTCGACACGGAGGTCGTGAGTTCGATTCCCACGGGGGACACTTAGTGATAATGTCACTTTGTGCGGTTTTCCCCAGTTGGTTAGGACATTGCAGGCTGAATCACCTAATTGTCTGAAAAAAAAAATTATTCCGTGCTTCGGATGGCACGTTAAGCCGTTGGTCCCGGCTACTATCTCTGGTAGTAGTAGTCGTTACATAAAAACCACGTCAGAGGCCGTAAGGCGGTCTGAAAAAACTTTGACACCAGGGCTTTGCCCACACGATAAGAAGAAGAATGAAAAAGGTAATTGAAATCAACCTTGATCCATTTTTAACATTTTCAAACATTATTCATTTTTAAACATGTTACAGCCATGTTGAGAATCAAATTAAAGATAGAAAAATTCAGTCTCGGGCGGGATTTGAACCCGTACTCTTCCAAACCGGGGAAGTGCGTTATATAATTTCGCCACCGAGCTCAGACCATTAGACCGAAATTCTGAAATAACTTCCAGTAGATGTCACTCACGTCCCCTTAAGATGCAACAGATTGAAAATTTCGGTCTCTGAGCAGATGGCTCGGTGGCGAAATTGGATAACGCACTTCCCCGTTTTGGAAGAGTGCGGGTTCGAAACCCGCCCGAGACTGAATTTTACGATCTTTAATTTTTAACATGATTAAAAACCAACTTTAACATTATGTTGTTTTTGTGTACAGTAAAGAACAGTCTTAGAATCTAAACACTTCCAAAACTAGAGGTTGTATAGGATGATATACTAGATACTCTTTCTTATACTGTGCTAACATTACCTTTTATGAGCATTTACATTAGTAAATCAGTGTTCGAATATACGTAGATACGACCATAACTCCCAGTAGTTTCATTCCTTCGACCCAGTCCTGGATTTGTCAATAGGCCGTATAGGGCGCGGCTTAGAAGCGGCAGCGTTCTAGGGGCGGCAGATTTCAGAGGAGGCTCACTCGATTTGAGAGGATAAAAGTCAAACAAGTTCACTGGTTTTCTCATGTTTTTTTTTATAATAATACGTTAAATCCCCATAAAAACTCATTTCTATCGAAAATTATCAATCCTAGATACCTACTGTTATTGTACACACGGCGACAGGTCAGGGTACCCTGTTTGGACTTTGAACTATTAGAAGTAGAACGCTGCGAATCGCGCGAGAGGGTGCGGTATGTTGTTGTTGTTTCGTCTCACAGCACGCTGCGCCCGCGCCGGCAGCCGCGTCTATGCAGGCTCTCTACCGCACTATTTTGTGTTTTGTATGTAGTGTAGTTATGGGTATATAGGGTGCGTAACCTGATGTGTCGTCTTGTGTACCTATATTTATCTATATTACTGCGTTTTTGAGAAATTAATCGCTGTCTAATGTTTACCCTAACTTAGATATAGCTCTCCGTATCGCAATTTCCACTCTGGCTACAAATTGGTCTTTGGAAAATTCCATACTACAAATGGAAAATTATTATTTAAGAAAGGTACATGGGGCGGCGGAAATAAAGTGGCCTACACTCATAAAAAATATAAATCCGGCACTGCTTCGACCTATCCACCTTCAGCACTCAGTAACCCAGGAAATAGTTAGCATATTATTCAGAGAGCATACTAGCCCTCACAGGTATGTTTGCGATTTAATCAAAAACTACTTCACCCATATGAAGATTTAATCTACCTCGCCTCTCCCATCCCAACGTTTATACCCCTCGGGGCATTCCCGTATTTGTCTGACTATAGAATCTATCATCCAATATGTATTACAATTTTAATTATACTGTAATTTTAATTACACCAAAAAATTTTATATTTCTTTTTATAAAATAAAAATCGGTCAAGTGCGAGTTGGGCTACTCGCGCACCGAGGCCGAGGGATCCGTACCACACCCCTACAACATACAAACGTTAAAAAAAATTTGTTTATACGCTGGGACCTTTTTCGCGAGACCGACTCACACTTGGTCGGTTTTTATTATTTGTTGTTATACTGTAGAGTTTGGTCTATAATCACACAAAGTTTGACGCTTGTATGTCTATAGAGCGAGATGAAAAAACGTTGAAAAAACTAGTTTCTTGTTGAGAACCCCCTTAATTTTTAACTTTTTGGCATTTTTATTATTTTTTAGCAAATCCGCCGTAACAACGCACATTCTGTGAAAATTTCAACTATCCAGCTCTTTCGGCTCAAAAGTTACAGCCCTAAATACGTCGGACAGACGGACGGACAGACGGACGGACGGAAGGACGGAGGGACGGAGGGACGGACGGACGGACGGACAAACAGACGAACGGATAACGTAGGCTTAGTAATAGGGTCCCGTTCTTACTCTTTGGGTAGGGAACCCTTAAAAAATTGGCTAAACTAAAGGTGAAAATAATCAAAATTACTTTCCTCGTTTAGTATACAATGATAAGATCTAAATTAATTGACGCTTCAATTAAGACAGCATTATTAAGACTGATAAGATTTCTGATCCCTACTCAGTCATCTTCAAGTGTCAATAAACCCGATCGAGATACTTGTAACTTACAGACAAGGACCAATAAACTTACTTGCTCAACAAATCAGGGTAGGAGTCCATAGTTTTGTCTGGCTCGTTTGGTATAAACAGGCCGGCTACTGTCGGGCCCAATGGAGTCTCGAAATCACGAGCGAGAATCTGAACTTTTTTTATTTCTGATAATCTGGAAATATGCGATATTTATTTGATTAGTAAACATGTTGATGTCGAAATGTGTAGTAGGTATTATGGTAGATGATAAAAACTTGTGAAGTTTTAATGAAGCAATAAGAAGATAAATATTAATTGGGTTTTTGTAATCCAACTTTGCTTTTGCAAGTTAGACGTGTTTTGTTTTGGTTTTCGGCTACTAACATGGTATTTAAATTAGTGTTTACCATGCGTGTGGCAGTTCTCTGCCTTTATTTCATACTAGCTGTTGCCCGCGACTCCGTCTGCGTTGACCTTGAAAAAGCATCCTATGTTTTAATCCAGAACATATTCTATCTGCGTGCCAAATTACATTCAAATCCGTTCAGCCGTTTATGCGTGATTGCGCCACAAACATACAAACATCGTCACAAACTTTCGCATTTATAATATTAATGAGATAATATATTGAATACGATAAATATTTAAATAAACTGTATCACATAAGACCATTTAAATTTGTCTTCTTGATTTTCTAAATTATTTTGTCTTTTATTGAATCTTCTTCTGACTGTAAATTGAACTAGGTCTTCTTGTTTTATTCCCTTTCTCTGATTTGTGTGCGGAAGAAATTAGTTTACTTTACAGTTAGGGAAAACATTACACTTATTTTTAGATCTTAAACCCATAGTATTAATTGACTCTATGACACTGACTGTAACATAATTGCAGAAACCTTTCATAATTAGTATCTAGGAATTATTTGTTCCAAATTGTAAAAAAATATATGTATATTATACAGGGTGTAACGGATAACCCTCCGCAAAATGAAACGGTGAACTCGAACCATCAAACTGAAAAACTTTCAAAACATTCAGCCTACGTCAGAAAACGTGAAAAGAAATCACCTGTCCTATATATTTGAGTCGGGTATGAAACAGCTGTTTTTTTTCGCGTTTCCTGAGGAAGGCTCAAATGTGAAAGTTGTTCAAGTTGATGGTCTGAGTTCACCTTTTCATACTGCGGAGAGCTGTCCCTTACACCCTGCATAAGTATGTGACTATAATTACCGTCAAAAATGCTAACAATTGTTTTTGAAAAATTTCATACAATAATTAGACTCTCCTTATTTATTTATTAAATTACGTATCCTGAGTCTGCCAAGTATGTACATATTAGAAGTATTTAAGTTTGTAAGAAAGAATCCGCACCTGTTTACGCTGATATTAATCCTAGAGCTATCAGGCGCCCTAAGGCACTAGTATTAGGTCACTGTCCGTCTACAACTGTCTACCAGAAAAACTGTTACAGTATGTGTGTAAGATACCTGACGTGTTTAAATACGGTTCTCCGGACATAATATCTAAAAAGCTGAGAAATCTATTAATTGACTATTGTTTTTATAATGTAAATGAATTTCTCAATATACAATTATAATTTTGCATGCTAATCTAATTTAGTTGAATGGTGATACCTTTATAATAGTTTTATATTATTGTATTAATTGTATGACACTAAGATCTGTACTGTACCTATTCAGAGCAAATAAAGATATTCTATTCTATTCTCCTCTAAAATAGTTTTCAATTTATAACGTTAGGCAGAGAACTTACGGTTTGTTTTGCAAACAAATCATCATGTTCCTGGAATTAGGGTTGCAACCCAAACTCTGGGCGACCTGCAATGTGTATTGAGTGGGGTCCTTCGTTAGAGCCCAGTCGGATAAAGCTGATCCTGACATCAGAATTGCTCGGTGAAACAGCCCTGGAAAGGATTAAAACGTTTACACATGCATAAATCTCGCTTCCGAGTTGGTTGGAGGTTTTTACTTTTTATACAACTACAATTAACAAACATAGGTACAGTTGCAAATTCAACCTTTTCACAAGTTTATAATAAGGTAGACGTACACACGGCGACACATCAGGTTACGCATCCTATATAAACATAACTACACTACGTACAAAACATAAAATAGTGCGGTAGAGAGCCTGCATAGACGCGGCTGCCGGCGCGGGCGCAGCGTGCTGTGAGACGAAACAACAACAACATACCGCACCCTCTCGCACGCAGTTCAAAGTCTAAACAGGGTAACCTGAGCTGTCGCCGTGTGTACATGGGTACGTCATTACACGCGTCAGTAATGTTACTACCACACTATAGGAACATTATTACAATGTCGACCGAAATGGTGTGAAATGGTTGTAGTACACAAGTGTAGTAACATTACTACTCGTGTAGTAACATTACAACACATGTAGTAACATTATGACCGAATTGGTAACAAGTGGTTGTATGGGAATCTCTATTCCTAAGGCATCTTAATTGT
This sequence comes from Agonopterix subpropinquella, assembly GCA_922987775.1. NCBI lineage: Eukaryota > Metazoa > Arthropoda > Insecta > Lepidoptera > Depressariidae > Agonopterix > Agonopterix subpropinquella. Next base: position 2,176,370 of record OV277696.1, on the reverse strand, counting down.
TATCTATCTTTTGGTACAAAATGAAGTCATATTCAAGTATCATAAATTATCATCATCTGCCAAAAAAAAACTACTACGGAGCACGCACGTCCGCCCGGTTTTGAGTAACTTTGTAACCATGTTATACATTAAGTACGACACTTTTTAAGCAGAAAACAGTTTTTGAGTAACTTTGTAACCATGTTATACATTAAGTACGACACTTTTTAATCAGAAAACAAAACTGAACAGTCTACAGGACATGAGAAGTGATGTGGTTTTTCTCGAAATCTATTTTAATTAATAAAACTGAAGAAATGCTAATCCAAAGTCACCCCTTTTTTCCAGTTGTAACCGTTTTACTCTTACATTGTTGATCAGAAGAATATGAAAATTTACAATGTTCTTCACAATACAATATAGAATAATGTGGTTGTGGTTTTCTTATTTTTTTGAAAATTAATAAAAAATCATTCAGGTTTTCAAAGAAAACAGAAAATTCTGACCGGAGCCACGCAATTGAAGCGGGATGACTAATTGAAAAAGTTTGCTTGTAAGAAAGAGAGCCTTGCACTAGGGAGGCAGAGCCTTTAAAAAGCTAGAGAAAGAAAGATCCACCAGAGAGATAGACAGACAGAGATTTGATACGACTAAGTAGTGATATAAACGAGGATGTTCGGAGTTTTCAGAAATTATCTCTGACTGCCCCTAGAGGAATATAATCGTGAGCATAATTACGCTAATACTTATGCTACAAATTACAGTAAAATTAGGATAAGCAGAAGATAATCAAAACAAAGTAGTATCACCATGTGAATACGACAAGCTTCCATTGCTTAAGAGGGGGTATTACCTATTTTGTCTGTTTTCGAACCGTTTTTTGATAACCAAATTATTATATTTAATATATATAGTTCACATAACAGTGTAGATACGTTCTTTCTGCAGTGAATCTAGCCGTTGAAAACACGATTCTATTAAATTTATTCGATAGAAAAGAGGAGCAAAGTAAGTTCGATTTCAGATTTATAATCAGTTTTATAAGAATCACCATACACCATTTCTTCTGAATATAATATCATCATTTGAAAGGTAATTAATTATAGCAATGATTCTAACCGATGGATTTTACCCCAAATACTGAAGAGAAAAGATATTACTGAAAAATACGTTTTTTTGCCATCTTGCTTTCAATTGAAGCGGGATGGCTAATTGCAAAAGTTTACTTGTTAGAAAGAGACGCTTCCAGTAGGAATACCTTGCCTTAATAAACATAACTAACCAAAGCAAACAATAAATATAACTAAATAAATAAAATATTTCCGGACAAAAACTGCACAGTCCACTGAAATTCACTGCAATGGTCACTTTCATTTGCCAACTGGCACCGCTATATCAAATCCTCAGGGGTCACATTACCAACGCTTCCTCTAAAACAAAACTTGTCTCCATCTATTTCACCGTCGATTTAACCTTAATTAACTTTTACTAATGACTTATTTACCGTAGGGCGTGCACCACAGACTAAGAAACTTACAGATGACGCAAGTAATAAAATTGTTTAAAATATTAAGCGTGTTACGTATTTTATACTTATTGATATTCTGTGTTGAAACTGATGATAATATTATGTACCTACACATTACGTTCCAATCAGTAGGTACCTAATATACACTGAAAAAAATGCGAGCCAACTAAGAAGTATTTTCTCTTAATTAGCACCAAAATAATTGAAATGACGTTATTATTGTTTACTAAAAACAATAGGTGGTAGTTGTAAAAGCAAGCTGAATTCATTTAACAAAGTTCTCTTAGTCAGAGAAGTCATGATGTTGACAGGCTCATATGGATTCATGATGTATGATTGTCATAAACAAGATCTTGGTTAAAGTAAACAATTTTTTTTTCAGTGTATTTATGTGTGTGTGTGCGCTAAACAAAGATATTTTTTTTATCAAGACCCTCCTGAATCTCTAGAAATGGAAAACCCCTACGATCAGAAGTGCGATTTTTGAATCACATTTTTCCAAAATCAATGATGCATAATCTCCATAGTAATTTTGATATTTTCTACTGCTGATTTGAAAGTGTGGCTTTCAAAAATACTACTCCTTCGGCCGTAGTATATTAGCGTGATATGGCGCTATCGCGCCTTAGCTATTTCTATTTGCGCGCAAAAGGACAGGATAAAAGCCATGATAACCTTATCCCACGCATCGTGTCACGGCTGATGGGGAATTATAATTATTATATCAGGTATCAATTTTCTACTTCCTAATATTTAGGTAGTTATTTAATTTCAGACAGATGATGATGCTCACATAAACAAATTAAGCATATTTTACTCAGAAAAGCAAAATGGTTTTTTTTTTAATGCAGTGTGATCATCAAGGTATACCTTAAGAGTTTCCGTGTTAAGAGGGCTATCAGAGTCCAGTGGCGCCCTCATCACATTAAAAAAGATTTCTCAATAAAGAAAGCCTAAATTAAAAAAGTGCTCAACACGAACACTACAAAAGCCTTCAAGCTATTTTCATCGAATACTTTTATAGGTTTTTTAAAGGTCTAAACATACAAATTTTGAAAAAAGAAAAAAAACAGCCTCTTTTGTTTTTATTCGAAATTGTCTAAAAGTGGAATGTTTAAAACCTATAAAAGTATTGTATAACAATGGCTTGAAGGCTTTAGTAGTGTTCGTGTTGAGCACTTTTTTAATTTAGGCTTTCTTTATTGAGAAATCTTTTTTAATGTGATGAGGGCGCCACTGGACTGTGATAGCCCTCTTAAAACCGTCAGCTTATTAAAAAGGGCCCTGTACAATGCTCTTAGTCTGTGGTCCGTGGAATTTACCTTTGTAATTGTTTAAACTTTGTTTTTGGAGTCCCGGTAGATTGGAAGAAGTTTTGTTGTTGTTAATGATAAATAATGAAGGTGTAAGATGAAGCTAATTGATGTATCTACGTTTTTGTTTACTAAGTCTTTGTAGTACTCACTGTATATCATTGTTATAATTAATAGCAGTGTGATGTATATACATAGGTATAGCTGCGTGCTGCGTTCGCGCAACCCGACTGAGCTCAGTAATAAACGAGCATCGGTTACAAGCGGTTGTTTCTCTCATCCACAAACATCCCATCCTCGTCGCCAGTGAGATGTTTGTGGATGAGGGAAACAACCGCTTGTAACCGATGCTCGTTTATTACTGAGTTCAGTCGGGTTGCGCGAACGCAGCACGCAGCTATAACTATGTATACACCACTAGTTTTTAATTACTAACGTAACTTTAAGGGTGTATTCAGACCATGAATCTAAACAACTTTTCCATAGAAACATGGGTCGAAAAACGTAAAAATTTTTTGGACCTCCCATAGAAAATCGATCGGCCGATCCGCACTTTTGTATGGAAGGTTCAAAAAATTTTCTCATTTTTCGACCCATGTTTCTTTGGGAAAGTTGTTTAGATTCATGGTCTGAATACACCCTTAAAGTTATGTTAGTAATTAAAAACTAGTGGTGTATACATCACAGTGACAAAATCTATGCAATTTACCTACCAACAGTAAATTGATAATTATACAGGGTGTAAATTCAAATGCGTTACATTATGAAAAGGGTCCGACTATCAAACTGACCAAATTTCACTATGAAGCCACATAGAAATCGTGAAAAAAATTATGTTCCATTCATTTAGGATGAGTAGCCATTGACACTTTCTCTGCTGTGGAACAACTAACATTGTTTTTGTAATTTTTATTTTGGATCCATTGTCAAAGTTGTTCAGTTTTAGGTCTGAAGTACAGGTAAAAGAGATAATTTCTCCAACTATGGGAAATAGGCCCCCAAAAAATGTTAGTGTAAAGGTGGCGTATAGTTATGGAACTCATGTCGATTTGTTTCTCATAATCTCTAGATTATAGTGGTAATATTAGCTATACCTTATCTAAACGGAGAGTCACGTAATCGCAGTTGGCGCACATCTTGTCTTGATAAGATAATTTATGTTGGTTTTCTTTTTTATCTTCGTATAACATCTAGGATGTTCCTATAGTTGGGAAAATTTGGTCTAGAATTTTTAATGGGTCCCGACTGTTAAAGCCACGATGTTGCACATTAGAGTTTATTATTTCTTGGTTTTATGTGTGTATCGATCATAAAACTATTTCAAGGTGTAGTTATTCAATATAACTTAACTGAATTCTAGACTACTGAACTTGTTTTTTTCTTTTCAGTTTTTACGCAGTCGGGTTTTTTTATTTTTTTTATTAATTTTTACCTAATCTTTCGTCCGATTACTACCGTAAATTAAATTATGTTTATAGAGTGTATACCATCAATAAACGTAACCGTTTGTGGGCCTACAATAAATTGACTACTTTACTGTTCCCGTCCATAGACCGGCTGTTCTAATGTGGATAAAACCTTACATTAACAAAAAAGCCAAATCGGCAGTTTTCATTACCATCAGAAATAGGAGACATCATCAAGTAACTGACGCACGCTGCCCCCGTGCCTTGTCCCATCAAGGTCACTGAATGAGGGTCACCGTTCAGATCCTCAATATTGTCCTTGATCCATTGAAGAGCTGCCAGCTGATCCAGCAGCCCGTTGTTCCCGTAACCGTATTCTGTGAGACTTGGTTTCAAGAAGCCTGCAAAATGAAAATACAACGTTAAAAAACCGGTCAAGTGCGAGTCGGGCAACTCGCGCATGGAGGGTTCCGTACCACACCACCACTGAACACAACATTATTAACTTTGAAAAAAAAAAAATTTTTTTTGTCCGGGATGGACCTTTAGCGCAAGACCGACTCACACTTGGCCGGTTTTTAGTATTTGTTGTTATTCTGTAGAGTTTGCTCTATAATCACACTAAGTTTGACGCTTGTATGTACCTATTACCGTTTTTACGATAAAGCGTGAAGAAAAAACGTTGACAAAAACTAGTTTCTTGTTGAGAACCCCCCTAAACTTTTAACTTTTTGTCATTTTTATTATTTGTTAACAAATTCGCCGTAATGTCGCATAATCTGAGATAATTTCAACTATCTAAGCTATTACGGTTCAAAAGTTACAGCCCTACATGGGTACGACAGGACGGACGGACGGACAACGTAGGCTTAGTAATAGGGTCCCGTTTTCACCCTTTAGGTACGGAACCGTCGGAACCCTAAAAACTATAAACAAATACTCATACAAATACATACATGAACGCCGTTCGTTTGTTGCCGGCCAAGAATATTGTACCACCCCAGCCCATCACGTGGGTGTCGTAAAAGGCGACTAAAGATTTTTTTTGTGTATTTTTTTGGTGTGTTTTTTTGTTGTTATAAACGAGAAAGGTTGTATGGATGAATGGATGTTTGTTACTCTTTCACTCTAAAACGGCTGGACCAATTTCGATGAAACTTGGCATATAGATATTTCATAGCCCAGAATAATAGGCTACATATTATTATATGTCCACGCAGACGGAGTCGCGGGCAAAAGCTAGTGAAAGCAAATATTTTTAGCGAATCTGTCATCGGTGCACCTTCAGTTAAACGATGGTTAGAGTGCGTCCATACATTTTTTTGATTTTTTTTGTGTGAAAATATATATTTTTAATAGCTTTTAGTTAGATCGTCAATCTGTTCTAAATTAAGATCGAACTAAAAATAAAACGGAGAAATTACCAACATTCTTTTCCGGCACTCACGTTAACAATTTTTGAGAATTAAATTAGTTTTGCAAAATGGCACGCTGCCAAATGGCTTAGTTTACACATGATTTCAACTATACTGCCTTTGTTTTTGAATTTATTGTCGTAAAATACTGACTTTTGCGCTAATGGAATTCGAATATTTTAAATGTAGGTAGGTACTTACTACTGTGTACAAAAATGTAGATTGTTCAATTTGTATTTATTACAATACAATACAATTTAATAACTAATTTAACTCAAGTCCATACCTATACACAATACAGCAACTACAGGGTGAAATTGATATCATTTGATAGAGTCTACCTATCAAACTGAACCACTTTCACTATGGGAGCAAATCAATCGGAGCACAAAAAATATTTGCTGTTGCATACATTTGAGTCGAGTCGGCACGGCACGGCACTGTAGTTTAGTAAGGAACATCAGATTTTGTTTTTGCTCGGATCGGTTTGCTCCCATAGTAAAAATTGTTCAGTTTGTTGGGTACTTTTAGTTTAAAAGGAATGCTAATGACATCAATTTCACCCTGTATACAGGGTCCATCTTAATATGCTGACACTTTTTAAGGGGATGATCAGACCATCAAACTGAACAACTTTCTCTAAAGGACCAAAATCGAAATCGCGAAATAAAAATCAGCTGTCCCATACATTTGGCTCGAGTCGGTTTGGACAGCTGTTTTTTTTCGCGATTTTAATGTTTGTCCCATAGCGAAAGTTGTTCAGTTTGATGGACTGATCATCCCCTTAAAAAAGTGTCAGCATATTAAAAAGGACCCTATATGTTAATGTAGGTACCTATGATACATTAACTCCGTACTATATACATAAATATCGTGTTAAAAACAGACTTTAAAAAACCGAAGTTATACAAAATTCTAAACTGAATACAGGGGCCCTAGTACATACACAAGTTGACATTCTATTGGCGTCGACGCTAATAGAAACGGAAAAAATGTATGGATTTGACGTATGGTGGAGAAAGTAAACGTCAAAATGTTTCGATCGCCAATGTATGTCAAATCCATACATTCTGTCATTTCTACTAGCGTCTACGCCAATAGAAATGTTACTTTGTCTATATAGGCCCTGGTTTCCTTGCAATATTTTCCGTCACCGTTTGAAAGCACTCGTTGAGCTGTCTACTATTCATTAACCCCGTTTAGATACCTTTGACGACTTGAAAATTCTGTGACAGAAAGATGACCACTAACTTGCCTCCTAATGGTGGATTATGGTCCACTTCCTCTATCATTCGTGAATGGAGGCCTTTGCCCTGAATTGAACAGGGCTATCGCAGTCCAGTGGCGCCCTCATCACATTAAAAGATTTCTCAATAAAGAAAGCCTAAATTAAAAAAGTAATCAACACGAACACTACTAAAGCCTTCAAGTCATTGTTATACAATACTTTTATAGGTTCTAAACATTCTACTTTTAGACAATTGCGAATAAAAACAAAAGCGGCCGTTTTTTTTTTCTTTTTTCAAAATTTTTATGCCTTAAAAAACCTATAAAAGTATTGTATGAAAATAGTTTGAAGGCTTTTGTGGTGTTCGTGTTGATAACCTTTTTTAATTTAAGCTTTCTTTATTGAGAAATCTTTTTTAATGTGATGAGGGCGCCACTGAACCAAAGAAAATATACACTACGCGAAAAGAAGCGACACTCATGCATGTGTGCTCGTAAAAGCGCTCGCGGCTATGTGTGCGGGTCGGGGCGAGCGCGGGTTGGGAGCGGGTGGGACGTCATGTCAATGACGGCCGAATTCCAAGGCTGTTCTCGCTCGCTCGAGCTCGACTCAGTGGACGACGCGAGTAGGTACGCGACTATTGTCACGTGCGGAAACATGTCATGTCGAGTTTATTGTTGTGTTTCCTACCTGCCTACTCATAGTTTACGTCCTTTAAAACAGTTAATTCAAAATTCAGGTATTTTAATTTTGATGATTGATAATACCCGCCTACCCCTACAACCCCGATTTAAAAAAATACACGACCTAGGTACCTGATTTGGATTATAATAATTGATTGTTACATTTGCTACCAACTTATACAACGTGTTAATGAATTAACGCAAAACTAGAAAATAGGTTGTTTGGAATCGAGAGTAGAGTCGATTAATCAAGGTTTCAACATAGGTAATTTTTTTCCAAAATATTAAATAATTTGATTGTACCAATAATAATTTACTTAATTCTGTGGTCAATCCACCGGCACCGCACAGGCATACTCACTATTACTCACACTACTACCAAAACAAAACGCCATACGCACGCGCACGGCCGCGCGCTTTCATTAATAGCGCAAATATCCTGCTCAAATGAAATAGGAAGAAACGAGATGAAACACCGGCGAAAGCGAGCGGCGCGGCGGCCGGCGGCCTTTGTGCCGCGCCGCGCCGCCCCGCGCCGCGGGGGAGGGGGTCGTGGAACGCACAAACAAAACATTTCTCCACTCCAGTCGTGCGCGTACGGTGCGAGTGATTAGATTACGTAGCTTAATTATCTTATGCTTCCGCGATGACCTTTCATTTCATTACTCGAATGTGCAGTAGGTATACTGAAATGGTGCAAATCCTTGTTATTTGTGTGGAGATAACGTAGGTAACCAGTTTGGTGTAGTGTATCAGTGTCTAATAGAACAGTGCTAGCTGCGACCCAATGACTGCGCGGCCACGGGACTTTTAGGCCTCCCACTGCTGCCTCCACGACCCGGAATTAGAAAACAGCATTTTGGAGTACTTCTACTACTACTAGGTAAATTAAGCCCTATTCCTATTTATTTAAAGCACTGCCTACACACGATAACAGCTGATTGCACGCAATCTGAATCTGAAGTAGGTACATTGCTTCGTGAGCGTATTATGTTTCGAGTTTATATCAAACTAAACGGTCGATGTATTTCAAATTGCATAAAATCTGTTGTATCGTGTGTAAACGTATCGTAAGTTCGTGACAAATTTCGACAGAGAGCGATCAGGAGTCCGATTTTTGAATCTCATTCGCTGAGTTCAGCAGTTGAAAATGTCAAAATTACTGTGGAGATATGAATCTTTCTACTGCTGATTTGACTTCAAAAAGCATACTTCAGGAGTGCGATTTTTGAAAGTCAAATCAGCCATAGAAAGATGCGTATCTCCACAGTAATTTTGACATTTTCAACTGCTGAACTCAGCGAATGAGATTCAAAAATCGCACTACAGAAACTACTATCAGTTTAAAATAACAATGTGCATGACCTCGCTCGCAAATGTGACGTCACTCAATCACACGAACTTCACTCGAGTCATTCAAATGATTGTTTCCTTTGCATAGAGTCTACATTCCTTTGTCAACCGAGTGAAGTTATCCAACGGCCCTTCAAGGTCATGCACATTGTTATTTTAAACTGATAGTACTACAATACTACCGATACGGCGTATTCGGTTCGCCGCGCCCGCGCAGTGTAATGCGGGGTTTACACGGGTCGATTTTTTATGCGATTTCTATCCTTACCATTAAAATTGACCATGTAGATAAGGCATATGAAGTGGCAATTTAAGGCCACGAGTGATTCAAATCGCAAGTCCCGGGAAGATTAGTTTCAACTTTTGTCGTGCGGCAATGACCCACCCGCATGCACCTGTTGACTAAAATCGACCGCGAAAACGACCAATCGCTTGACTCGCCGCATAAAGCGTTTTTGTGGTTTACCTACCTACTTGAATAATTTATTTACGAATTATTGCGATACCAACACCAACACATGGAAAATCTGTTCTGCTCATAATTTTTAAACAAAATGAAATAGTCGCATATGATATTTATCAACTGTGAAAGTGACGTAATTGAGCGGTTTTGAGGCGATTGCGCCTAGCGTCACGGCCGCTGGCCGGCATAATGAGAATCGACCCATGTAAACCGCCCCTTAGAAGTTTAGACCGTGCAAGATGGCGGTGCGGCGCCGGCGCACAGTGAGCGAGCGGGAAACGATTTGCGCTTCATTCATACTTTGCCATACCATTGGAATGGATTGTAAAGGATACGAAACATTAAAATGCAAATAACTTTTAATTAAATTGATTGAATTAATAAATGATTTTTTCAATGTAATTATTTAATTATAAATCAGTTGGGGTGTATGAGGTTTTGCGTTAATTCATTAACACGTTGTATTATGGGTATCGAGGAGCATGACGTGAAATTGACACTACAATACTAACTGCAATGATAATATAATTTACATTACGTACTTAAATAAAATATCACCTAGGTGGATAGATACATATTTTTAGTTTTCGGAAGGTATCGACCCTATCGCATACTCGCGCCGGCCCAAGGTCACCGGAGCGGGAGCGTTCACGTACACGCAGTGTCATGGCTGTGACTGAATTGCGATAGCCCTCTGAATGTCCAAACATTCGCAACGCGATACAAACGCTAAGATATTAAAATAAGTCTACAGCAAAATTTAAATAATAGAAAGAAACATTTTCAATTTTACAAAGCCGATTTTTCATAAACTTTTATTCATACTATTTGCGTTTAAAAGTGTTGGCTAAGTTTTCCGACGAGACGGTCTCAGATGGACCGGCAGTAGTTGACTTGGAAACTTTTACGTTTCAAGTTTGTATCACTTTGTACGGTTTTTTACGTTTTCTGTCCTAATGAAGTTGAAAATGTTATTCGAAATATTATTTTATTTACAGTAATATTTACATAAGAATGGTATAATATACAACTATTAAATAAATCAAAACCTAACCTAATATAACCTAATATTTAAACACAATTAAATTAAATTCAAGATTGAAAAATTCAGTCTCGGGCGGGACTTGAACCACTGGCTAGTGGGCTCGGTAGCGAAATTGGATAACGTACTTCCCCGGTTTGGAAGGGTGGGGGTTCAAGTCCCGCCCAAGACTGAATTTTTCAATCTTTAATTTGATTTAAAATAGCACAACATGGCTGTAACATGTTTAAAATCAATAATATTTGACAATTAAATTACAATAAAATTGATTAAAATGGAGATATTTATAGTTTTGTGAAACTATTTTTTGATTTGAAATAAAGAGATAAATACAGGGTGTAACAAAACACCCTAGTAATACTTAAGGGGGTGCTTCAGACCATCAAACTGAACAACTTTCACTATGGGGCCAACATCGAGAAAAAAAAAATCTGCTGTCCCATACAAAACTGCTGTACCGACTCGACTAAAATGTATGGGATAGCTGATTTTTTTAATTTTTTCGTCGGTGGCGCGTTGCGGAGAGGTATGGACTCCCAATTATGGGGGTTCGGGTTCAAATCCGCACGGACAACATGCCATGTACCAATGAGTTTTTCTAACTTATGTACGTAAAACCGACTGCTCTCAAACGGTGAAGGAAAACATCGTGAGGAAACCTGCATACACTGAAGAAGAAATTCTGATGTTTATGTGAAGTCTACCAACCCGCATTGGGCACGCATGATGGACTTAATTATGCCCATACACCCTCCTTGAGGGTAGGCCTGTGCCCTGCAGTGGGACGTTTATAGGCTGATTATGACTATGACCCCCTTAATTATTACTAGGGTGTTTTGTTACACCCTGTATACATAAGTTTCATAAACAAATGACAGAAAACAAACCAGCCCTTGCACCTGGCTGGGCGACGAGCAAGCCTCAAAATACTTGTCTCCTCATAAAGTTAACATGCCTTACAGGAGTAGAGGAACTAACAAGAGTTGTCAAATGACACCGTTTTTTGTGATCTTATCGGCAGGGTAAAAATTCGAGCTCTGTGTATAATCCTACTAATATTATAAACGCGAAAGTTTGTAAGTATGGATGTTTGTTCCGCTTTCACGCAAAAACTGCTGAACGGATTTAGATGAAATTTGGCATACAGATAGACCATGGCCTGGATTAACACATAGGGTACTTTTTAACCGGGTAACGCAGACGAAGTCGCGGGCAACAGCTAGTCTGGTATAATTGTGAATCTAATTTGAAATCTTGGATTTCACGAAATTATCCACGATTTCACTTTCGATTCACAAACTATTCACAAAGCTCGAATTTTTACGGTGCCGATGAGTTCCCAGAAACGGTTCTATTGCCGCGCGTCACGCTATGTGTGAAGGACTGGGTACCGGCTGTGGTCCAACAGTTCTTAGTTGGACCTTGTATATTATATCGAATCTCTGTGATTAACTAATTATTTCTCTTGCGCGATACATGTCTTGTATACGATTGTGAACCCTATGTGTAGCGGCTAACGGGTTACCATTTTACCAATGTGACGTCGCAAGTTGTTGCGACGTATACGTTACGAATGATAACCCGTTAGACGCTACACATAAGGTTCACAATCACTCGCAAATATGCACGTAAGACAACTCTTACGTGCACATTTGCGAGTGCGACCGTAACGCTTTATGTCACGAATCTCTTTCTATTAAACATTGGTGCCGCTAGGTACATCTCGCTCACTCAGCTGCAGGTTTCTCTATTCCTGTTATAGTAACTTTATGGGTCGCCATATAACTGCCAAGTCCAACTTAATGTTATGCCATCGACTCGACGGAAGAAAGTTATCAAAGTATCATCATCATCAGCCCCCTGCCTACGTGGTTAAGAGCATTGGGCTCTCGACACGGAGGTCGTGGGTTCGATTCCCGCGGGGGACACCTAGTGATATGTCACTTTGTGCGTTTTTCCCCAGTTGGTTAGGACATTGCAGGCTGATACACCTGAATGTCTGAAAAGAAAAATGATTCCGTGCTTCGGAGGGCACGTTAAGCCGTTGGTCCCGGCTACTATCTCTGGTGGTAAAAGTCGTTACATAAAAACCACGTCAGAGGCCGAAAGGCGGTCTGAAGAAACTCTGACACCAGGGCTCTGCCCACACGATATGAAGATCAACAGCCCACAAAGCATTACTTACCCAATATTCCAAGTCTGTAATTCACTGTAATAACCATGATATTTCCGTATGATGCAAGAATCCTTCCATCGTACGGATTTCCTGAACTCCACTCGAATGAGTCGCCGTGTATGAACACCAAGACCGGAAACTTTTTACTTTTCTTTTCTGAAAAGAAAATAAACATATAACTTTTACTAGAATACGTGGGGCACACTGAAAATTTCAGGACAATAAAAAGTGTATAGAAGTAGGAGGTTGGGAATACTTTTAATATTTTTAGAAGTGGCCTCCATTCCATTTTATGTATCGTCCCATTCAATGGAACCTCTGTGAGAGGCAGTGGACCCCCTCTGCTTTACTATGAAATTATTGAAATCGGTTAAATTATGGGGTATTCATCTAGTACAAAGCTTCCCTACGCCTTAATATTAGTGTAGGATCTTTTGCATCTTGATCTTGATCAATGCTGAAGCTTGCTTGAATCTGCTGGTAGGTCACTCTCTTATCAGCCTCTCTCATGAGCTGCACAGCATTGGCGTTTTCTTCAGTTGTCGCCGTTGAACGACATCTCCCAGGTAGATCATCACTGAGATTGCTCCGATCATGCCTAAACTCATTTAACCAGTTGTAAATAAGTATCAAGGGAAAGGGCTTCATCATGAAATACCTATCGAAGTTTATCATCAATTTTGTTATGGACTAGGACCACGACGAAAATCGTAATAAATTGGGGAGTAAACATTTTTCCTTGCTAAATTCGTTTTGCCTCGCGACACACTTTTCAAGTTGCCGCCAAATCGTTAAAACAAATGACAATCGAATAAAATTTTCGGCTATAGGTTGATAAACAGTTTCTTATTCGTAATTTAAATAAACTTTTCATTGGCATTGTCACTAACTGGTCCGTTCCTGAAACCTTCAGTGTGCCCTACGTATAATGGTAATTGCTAGTGAAGTGTAAATATTCAGAATATGTTTTTAAAAAACTTCTAGTGGACACAATCGTGAGCATAGGCTTTGATTATGCTTTAGTATTGGCACAGGGCCTCAATTGCGCAATTTTATACGGTTTTGGTTTGGTTTTGGTTTTGGTTTAGTTTTGGTTTAGATTTGGTTTAGCTGAAGTAAAAAAGCTATCGCGATTTTTCTGAACGGTTAAATCGCACAATACAGAAAATTCGATCGAACGGATATCAAACGTTACGCCAACGTATTTTCCGAAATACACTGAGAGAAAACTTCATTTGTTATTACAAAAAATCACTAATTATTAAATAAATATTTGCAGATCCCACGACAACAAAAGTTTTGTAATAATAAGGAGTCGTTTTTAGTTATTGTATTTAGTAATTAGTGTAGTGAGCTTTTAGTAATTTTTAATGCGCAATACTAATTCTCAAAACGATGACGTCACAGTTAAGACAAAGTTTTTTGTAATTTCTAAAATGAAACAGTAATCCTCCAAATTTTGATGTACAAAATATACAAACCGTTTTGTAAAAACATGTAGTCGTTCATTATCTACAAATAAAACGATAGCACTTACTAGTTGTCTTTAAACTGAATTTTAGAAACTACTTTACGATATCTACGATGTCTTACTTGATTTTACTAAACGATTATTTAAATGCAATTGAATATTTTGTAAATACTAGATTGTACTTTTATAATTTCGAAACATAGTGCTTGTTATTACTAAACAATTTAGTGTTTTTTAGAAAATGCAGTCTAATTTCTAGCTTGTAGTTTTACAGTTTATAATGAGTTCCTACTTGATATTACTAAACAATGAGTAATTTTTACAAGATTGTAGCATTGTTATAACAAATCGTTATACTAGATATCACAACTTTCTCCTGTATTCTTTACAACATTATACAGGGTGTAACAAAACACCATAGTAATACTTAAGGGAGTGCTTCAGCCCATCAAACTGAATAACTTTTACTAAGGAGCCAAATTTTTTTTCGATTTCAAAGTTGGGTCCATAGTGAAAGTTGTTCAGTTTAATGGTCTGAAGCACCCCCTTAAGTATTACTAGGGTGTTTTGTTACACCTTGTATATAACATGTACATGTTTCTACAGTACTTTTTCAGTTGCTAGCAAGAACGTATCAATATTCAGGATATTGCGTTCTTTCCTAGCTACTGAAAAACATCTTGTATAAAAGTTTATATACATATTATTATGTATATGCTGTAAAGAAACACAGAATAAAGAATACAGGAGAAAGTTGTGATACCTAGTAAAAAGATTTGTTATAACAACTCCACTAAATTATAAGGTATAGGTTCAAATAAAACTTAAGATAATAGTTAATGTAGTTTATTTTCATTTCAGTTTTTACAACTATCTAAGTACCTACATAATTTAAAAGCCACAGCTATTTTTGTCCTTTAACGGCACGCTGAAAGTCCAGTACGGTAGTTGTTGCAGACTGGCCTTATTTAAAGCATCAGGCGACGTGGGTTCTGAAAAAATAACGATTAAATAAATATATTATATTTAATCTAGATATTGATAATGATCAGGATGTCTGGCAGTTACTAGATCAGTATTGCCAAAGATGGCATCCAACTCCAAAAAATATAGGTATGCCAACCTACAGCTAGGTACTAAGTATTCAAAATCATACGAACAAAGTAACGCCTAAAATGGACGCACTTACCAGTAATCTCAGATAGATAATTAAAAACACATTGATCATAAAAATCTATTCTATTTAGGGAATATATGGGAAAGAACTCACATTTGGTGTTGAGTCCAGGGGTCTGCGTTATTTAAATTGTCGATTGGTTGCTTCCAATTGGCTAGGTTAACTTTAAATCTAGCCTTGTCTCCACTCCAGGTACTGGTATAACCTGGGATGTCTCATCATCTGATAGAAGTCTTAGTATCCCAGCATCTTCCTTGCCTTCTGTAATCATTGATAAAATTATTAAAGGGCGGTCAAGTGAATTTTTTAAACATTCATGTCAGGTTGAGAAGAAAATAGATATGACATGAAGGACATAGAAATAATTATATTTACTTATGCACTTTTGGCAGAAATGATATGGTTAGTAAGAGATAGCATTGATCTTTTCCTTCCTTGATCTTGCCTATAAAATTACATGAGCACGTACCTATCTGTCACACTATAAATGAATAAATACACACACTTTACTTACCACAAAAAGCTCTGACATAAACATTTAGCCCCAAGTTTGTCAGTAAATCGCTAGTAAGCTGATCCACGTCCGTTTCCAGATTTATCTGGCTGGAAACTTTAGTTGCCATCATCTTATTATATATTTTTTTAATATTTAGTTCAAGACAGTCAACGATTCCAAATTCACATAAAATTAAACACTTCACTTCACTGTTACTGTTATGATCACTTTAGAGATGATTACGATTCGTCTAATCCGGCCGGGAGGTGAAAACGAAATGAAATTAATATGGTAATTCAGAAAGTCAGCAATCACAAAAAGTTGTAAATATTACCGAACTGGTATTAAATTCAAAATTAATTTGTTTAAAATCACAAAAATGGCTTATTGAAAGAAGAAAGGAGAAACTAGAAATGACAAAACTCCGTGCAGTTATTACGATGAAATGTTTGTAGTAAATATAACTAATTATAAGCTGGTTATAAAAGACAAGTATTGTAAAAAGAACTATGGGAACACTAGGAATTACAAAGGAGTTTGGTCAAAATTAATTAAAAAAATATTATTGAAATAACAGGTAAACACTTGTTATTACAAACGAGTGTTTTAATTAACACGACGTTATTTATAGCAAAAACAAAGCAGTTGCAGAATTAACTATGCCTTTTGATTCTCTACTTTTATTAAAACTGTCTATTCAAAATTACAATTGTGATTACTAATCATAGCTAATATGATTTTGGAAATAACTAAAGTAAAGTGAAACTTACACTATTTATGCAAGAATTACTTTATTATGTAATATTTTACTTTACTAAAACTAGTTTGTAGGGATTACATTTTAATAATACTAAACTAGTGTAAAAAACTGCTTGTGCCAGTAATGACAGCAGAACTTTAGTATTCATAACTATAAATTAGTTTTTACGCCAGTAACAAAACGGTTTTTTAATTTCTGGATAAGTTTTTCTCTCAGTGTAAAGCTAAATCGTTACCGTTAATATAATTTGCGCGATACGAATTGTACATAACGTAACGTTTTTGGTTGTGGTTTTGTTTTGGTAGTATCGTTCAAACTTAGGGCGATTGAGGCCCAGGGGGTCAATCGCGCTAATTTTGAACGATACTACCAAAACAAAACCACAACCAAAAACGTTCCGTCCGAACGGTAAAACCGTATAAAACAGCGCAATTAAGGCCCAGGTATTGGTAATCGATGTGAAATGGTTTTGTTTTATTATATCGCACCCAGTGAACGCAATGTGAAACAGTTAAGTGACTGATTGACTGTCTGACTAACTGACACCGTCAGTCACAGGACAGCCACTGGATATAGGAACATGAAATGGAATATGAATGGAATACATTTTCTAGAAAATATTACTAGAATTAAGTAGAAAAACAGTGCTAAGCTATAAAACTTTAGATAAGAAAAATAAGTTTAAAAAAGGAGTATTAAGTAAGTATTATGATTAAAAATTTTCAGCTTTAAAAGTTATCAAATACATACAGGATGTCGCCATCTATGTTCATTGTAGTGAACTAAAAAGTTTCAGGGACACGAAGCTAGCTCGTGAAGGAGAGGTAACTTATTTCAGGAGGGCATGGTGAAGTCGCCCGTTTCAGGAAGAGGTTCACGTGTAAGTTACCAGATGGCGGTTCAGTACAAAGGACGAGTTTTCTTTTTTTTTAAATTTAATTTATAATTTATCTAACTTTCAACTGAGTATTTACGTTTCACTGAGTATTTTACAAATAACCGAGTACCTGCCGAGTACCTATAACTTTAAAAAGTCTATTGTTTCGGAACCGGTCAAAACTACTACGATTTTCATGATTTTTTGCGAGTTCATGTCAGGAGTGCGATTTTTGAATCTCATTCTCTGAGTTCAGCAGTTGAAAATGCCAAAATTACTATGGAGATATGCATCTTTCTACTAACTGCTGATTTGACTTGCAAAAATCATACTTCAGGAGTGCGATTTTTGAATGTCAAATCAGCAGTAGAAAGATGCGTATCTCCATAGTAATTTTGATATTTTCAACTGCTGAACTCAGCGAATGAGATTCAAAAATCGCACTCCAGGACATTCTCATTTTAATTGAGACTGGCTGACGAATAAACCTTGATGAGCGCGCTCCATACAAACGAAGTTTGATTCTATTTTGAATATTAACTTTTTTTAAGATTTCGTTTACGATCCAGAAACGAATATCCTTGTCTGTGGTTTGTCAGATTTCCGTTATGTTATATAGTTTTAAAGTTACACTGGCTCAAAAATTTCTATACGAAAAAAAAACGTCAATTTTTAAACTTTAAAGGTTGTAGTATTTTAAATTACCTGCATATAAAAATAATTTATCGAAATCGGAGTAGTTTTAACGTGTTCCGAAGTAAAAATCTTCAGGGACTCTACTAAAAAAAGATAGTACGAATTCGGTTGATTAGATTATTCACTGAATTCTTCATGGGGTTGGAATAGGTAGGCATTCGTCGGCATATTGATTTCTTTTTAGGGTTCCGTACCCAAAGGGTGAAAACGGGACCCTATTACTAAGCCTACGTTGTCCGTCCGTCCGTCCGTCCATCCGTCCGTCCGTCTGTCCGTCTGTCCGTCTGTCCGTCTGTCCGTCTGTCCGTCCGTCTGTCCTACCTATTTAGGGCTGTAACTTTTGAACCGTAATAGCTAGATAGTTGAAATTTTCACAGATTATGCGTTATTACGGCGGATTTGTTAAAAAATAATAAAAATGTCAAAAAGTAAAAAATTGAGGGGGGTTTTCAACAAGAAACTAGTTTTTATCAACGTTTTTTCTTCACGCTCTATCGTAAAAACGGTAATACATACAAGCGTTAAACTTTGTGTGATTATAGAGCAAACTGTATAGAATAACAACAAATACTAAAAACTGGCCAAGTGTGAGTCGGTGTTGCGCTAAAGGTCCCGGACAAAAAAAGTTTTATTTTTCTAAGTTAAGTAAATAATGTTGTGTTTCATGGTTGTGTGGTACGGAACCCTCGGTGCGCGAGTAGCTCGACTCGCACTTGACCGGTTTTATTTAAATGTGCGGCGCGAGGATAAGAAACATACACATGATACAGGGGTCCTTCTTATTATCATTTATTATACTGACATCTCCCAGTTAGGCTCGAGTACGTTTGCAGTTTTGTATGGAACAGCTGATTTTTATTTCATGATTTCGATGTTGGTGCCATATAAAAAGTTGTTCAGTTTGACGGTCTGATCATCCCCTTAAAAACGGTGAGCATATTAAGATCGACCCTGTATACAGGGTGTTAAGGTAAACAGTTGCATTACTTTAAGGGGTGATTGTACCCATGATACTGATCAACTTTCCCAAAGAAACGTATAGGAAATTCAACAACTTTCCCAAAGAAACGTATAGGAAATTCACAATTTTTTTTTTAGACTTTTCATACAAAAGTTCGATCAACTGATTGCATTTAGTATGGGAAGCCCAAAAAATTTTTTTACGAATTTTTTATAGGTTTTTTAGGGAAAATTGTTCAGTATCATGGCTACAATCACGCCTTAAAGTAACGCAACTGATTACCCTAACACCCTGTATATGCATGCAAATATACACATACACCCCCGGCTGAGTGTGTGCACCTGTTCGTACGTCGTCCTCTAACGCGCGCTATGTGTGAGTAAGTACACCGACCGTGGCTGCTTGCATGAAGCTTTCGTTCTGTAGTGATATTTATTCATGTGACTAAAGCGTGATGAACAACTGTCATGGGAGAATAAAGTGAGCTTTTGTTTTTTGAAATAGCTTTATTTCTTCCAATCTGTATAATACAATTTATAAAGAACAAACATAAAAGGAGGAACAACAACAGGAAACAAAAACGCAACCGGAAATGAGTGTGCGGGTCCAGACTTCCGGCCCCATTTCCACGGGGGCCGCTTAAAATCAAAAGTCTCTGAAATTCTTTTCACAAACTGTAAGTACCTATGTATATAAATTGTTAGACTAATTCTATCTTATTTATCATCGTCATCCGTCTATACAACGTTACGTCAACTGCCTCCGTGGCCACGGAGGCCGTGGGTCGTGGGTTCGATTCTCACGGGGACACCTTGTGATATTATTATGTCACTTTGTGCGATTTTCCCCAGTTCGTTAAGACATTGCAGGCTGAATCACCTGATCGTCTAAAAAGAAAAATGATTTCGTGCTTCGGATGGCACGTTAAGCCGTTGGTCCTGGCTACTATAGGTATATCTGGTGGTAGTAGTCGTTACATAAAAACCACGTCAGAGGCCGTAATGCGGTCTTAAAAAACTCTGACACCAGAGCTCTGCCCGATAAGAAGAAGAAGATCAGTCTATAGTACAGGGCACAGCATAAGAAAGAGTAGTACATAGTGAAATTGATATCATTAGCATCCTTTTAAACTATAAGAGTTTAGACCTCAAACTGAACAACTTTTTAACTCTTAAATAATCTGTGCTTTTATCATGGGAGCAAACCAATTGGAGCAAAAAAAGATGCTGTTCCATACTAAACTGCAATGCCTACTCAAGTCAAATGTTAGTAAAAGTTGTTCAGTTTGATGGGTAGACTCTTAGTTTAAAAGGATGGTAATGATATCAATTTCACCCTGTACACGAACCATTAGGGAACGTACCCATACTACGTGACCCATTTTTCACCACTTTTTACCCTCCTCCCCCCCCCCCCCCCCCCCCCCCTCGGTGACCATCCGTAGTATATGCCAAACCCCCCCCTCCACCCCTAGTTTTCAAGTAGTAATTCATAAATACGGTTTTAAATCATTTTTTGCAAATAAAAAGTAAAAAAAATATTTGGTTCATTTTTTGTCCTTTTTAGCGCATTAGGCGGTAGTATAGGTAGTTCGTTCAACGGTGCGAAGCCAAGACAAAAATCGAAGGCTGGTTGACCATAAATACTCGAAAAAGCGCGAGATTTCCCTAGAGGATATTGACTACGTGACGAAAACCTAACCCCCCCCCCCCCCCCCCCCTGTGACCAAGTGGTATTATGAACCCCCCCCCCCCCAAGGCCCAAGCCTACCCTTAGGTGAGGTGGGTATTTATGAGATTTTTCACAAAAATGTTTTTCGTCTGAATAACATTTTGGTAATTAACGGATAAATTTTTTTGTTTCCAAAAAACAGAACTAAAACAATGGTATTCAAAACCCTTGCAGTCAGTTTACCGTCAACTCATTGTTTTTAGGTCTTCTTTGTCCGTACAAGACCATTGTTTGTAGGAAAATTACGTTGAAATTCCCTGCTGAAATTTTCCTATCTGGGCTGTTTCAGAGCTTTCTTTCTTCTTTTTTAGATTGGAGATACAATCATTGGTTTCGTTCAATGTTTGTGTTAAAAAAGTTTCGCGAAAACTTAAATAAGAACATTCTATTGTATCTCGCTATAAGTTTTTACAATATATTAAATTGTAGTTACAGTGTTGGGTAAATATAATCAATTTCTGTGTCTTTTTTTTTAATTTTTATTTTATTGATTAAAGAACAACACATAACACATCAATGACAAAAACCCGTCCCACGAAAACCTATATGGATTTATCTGGGGAAGGGGCACTCATGTTCGCGGACCAAATAGGTATTATACTTTTAGATAGGCATGTTTCATTAAGTATTACATTTAGTTATGAATTTTATGTAAGTAACATTTTATATACTTAAGTTTCTTAACTTTTTAGGTAGGTATGATACACATAAAGGGCGACTAGTATGAGCACTGCTACAATCACCATCCTAGCAGTGAGTTAGTAGTTGTGGCAATGCCAGTGACCTCCCCAAAAAGGATTACGGTCGACTTTATGAATGTCTGCACCTATCCACAATATAAACTCAATGCATAATTACGCTTTTATAATAAGATACCAGAGGATATTCTAAACTTACCAGACAAAAAGTTTAAGTCCCATGTTAAACAAGTCCTCTGTAAAAAAGGTTACTATAAACTCGATGATTATTTGAATGACCAAAATGTCTGGTCTAGACAATTTAACTATATAATGCAATATTCTATTTTAATTGTACTTTGTACATTTTGTTTTGCTTAAAAGATGTGTGTTGTAGAGTTTCTGGCCGCATCTTCTCTCAACGGAACACCTTCCGACGCGGTGGTAGAGTAAAAAAATGACGTCAAAAAGCTGACTGAATGATATTATTTTGAATAAAAAATTTTGAATTTTGAATTTGAATTTTGAATTTCATACACATAACTGCAGAGTTAAAGAATATCAGTCTGTGTCAGTAAGTGATAAGTATTTTTGTAACTTTGTTGTTGAATAATGGCCATAAATCATGAGCAGAAGATTGAAAAGAACACTTTTTTTATGAAACAGTTTGTCATATCAAAACAAGTTCATCCACTGAAATAAAACTTGGTAGGTATTATGATTCGAGCACTATACATTTCACAGAACTATAATAACCCGGTGGCGCCAGAGTCGTAGAGTCTATTTATAAACTTCCGTCCCGTTTCGATGTCCAAAATTCTTTGCTATTTATAAATAGATCATGCTAAACTACTTTACCTACATGTGTGAATGAAAAGATTAAGAATGGGATGGAATTAAAATAGATGATGCTTTGATGATTTGTTTGGTTAAATTTGGATAGACCGACACAACTGTTACGCGATGTAACTACAACACGGGCGAATTAACTAGGCACCTGGCTCGCACGTGGCTCGGAATTTGACACCCCTCCTGCTACCCCAAGCGGGACTCCCGCCGTTACCGTGTGAGGCCGTAGCATAGCATTTTAGTTACCGTTGCACGTGTCTCTGCGCTTTAGCATTTTCGAGTTACGCTTTCCGAGTTTTCCGAGTTTTTTATTCCGAGCCACATGCGAGCCAGGTGCCAAGTTAATTCGCCCGGGTTGTAAATTAACCATCAAGCAGTAACAGCTTTGGTCATTAATGATACTTCCTTTCCTACTTACTACTTACATAATTTAATTTAGCTTAGTTTCTATAGTTTTGGGGGCGGAATGGGTTAATAAAAATTGTTTTTTTTCGGTGTCGAACGTTCGGCGGAGTATGAACTCTGTTGTCCGTCTAACTCCTGAGAATGCTCCTTGGTAGAGCGAAACAAGTGTAGAGTTGAAATTATTTGGTGGGCAGGTTTTATTTCATAACGTAATACAACTTTATCTACTAGGTATTGAGAAATTTATTCTTATTCTTATCATTCTTATTAATCATGGATTTCCACAAAGTAACGCCTGATTAAAAGCCTATGCCTAAAACTGGCGCCTTTTTTCTTTTTTTATCGCGGCCATCAATCAAACTTGTATATTATAGTTCAGAATAAAGTTAAAAATAACACTTCTTATTAGAAATATCTCAGCACTCAGTCCGAACTGAGATATAAAGGCTTGTAGTGCTCGTAATGGTATTATTTTCAACTTCAAGCCTTTATATCTCCGTCCGGACTGAGTATAGGGATATACCATGTTAATAAGTTTTGTTTGTTACTTTATTCTGAAATAAAATATTCAAGTTTAGTTGCTGGCTGCGCCAAAAACAACGGCGGAAAATAAAGCGCCAACCTTACATACAAAACCCTTGTCTTTTGTTTTGACTTTATCGTGTCTGCATTACCATAACATATTGATTTTAAAATGCCATGCAGTCCATAAAAATTGTTTCCAGAAAACTATTTTCAACAAATTTTTCAAGTCTCAATAACTCGTGAAAAACTAGAGCCATGTCAAGTCCAAAATATAAAGATCTGAAACGAAAAAAAAAAAAAGATTTTCGGATTACCGTGAATTTTTATGTATTTTTTTATTTTACTTCGCCGGACTATGAAATGATTGAGAGTACACACACACGGCGACACATCAGGTTACGCACCCTATATACCTACCCATAACTACATCATCATCATCATCTTATTTAAGAGCTACGCTCTTGTCGGTGGAGTATTCGCCAATCCTGTCTACTTTCAGCTAGTGTCTTGAGTTCCTGATACGACACGACATCAACCTTTTCCTTCACTTGGGCTAGATAACTCTGTCTGGGTCTTCCTCTGCCTCTCTTCCCCTCTATCTATCTATATAACTACACTACGTACAAAACACAAAATAGTGCGGTAGAGAACCTGCATGGACGCGGCTGCCATGCCGGCGCGGACGCAGCGTGCTGTAAGACGAAACAACAACAATATACCGCAACCTCTCGCACGATTCGCAGCGTTCAACTTCTAATAGTTCAAAATCCAAACAGGGTAACCTGACCTGTCGCCGTGTGTACCTATTATTTTCGAATTGAACTCAAAACTTAAAGCTTCAAGGCTTAAGTCAAAAAAAGAGCAAAGTATTATGAAAATAACTCAAGAATATAAACTTTCAGCAACGATGAACTGTACCTTTGAAAATTCAAATTTGCCTAATGGATTGTCATTAAAAAGTTGGATAGCCTATTTAGCTGCAGAAATGAGGACTTTCTTCGTAAACTTTTCCTAAGCGTATTGTATCCATCAAAAACTTAATCGTGATTTAAGCGTAGACCTTGGCGGGGATGAAACATAAATTACGAACAATTTTGCACCAAAAACAACACGGTTACATCAACGGGAGGTACCAATTTATATAAAGCATATTGAAAAAAAAAAGTCCTATATTCAGGGGTATATGTATATGGGGTCCTTATTAATATGCAGACACTTTTTAAAGGGGATGATCAGACCATCGACCTGAACAACTTTCTCTATGGCAACAACATCGAAATCGCGAAATGAAAATCTGCTCGTCCATGCTAAACTGCAAACCTACTCGAGCCAAATATATGGGACAGCAGATTTTGATGCTCCAGGTCCAGTTTGATGGTCTGATCATCCTCCTAAAAAGTGTCAGCATATTAAGAGGGCTATCACAGTTCAGTGGCGCCCTCATCACATTAAAAAAGATTTCTCAATAAAGAAAGCCTAAATTAAAAAAATTATCAACATCAAAACTACAAAAGCCTTCAAGCTATTTTTATAGAATACTTTTATAGGTTTTTTAAATGTCTAAACCTACAAATTTTGAAAAAAGAAAAAAAAACGGCCGCTTATGTTTTAATTCGAAATTGTCTGAAAGTGGAATGTTTAAAACCTATAAAAGTATTGTATAACAATGGCTTGAAGGCTTTTGTAGTTTTGATGTTGATCACTTTTTTAATTTAGGCTTTCTTTATTGAGAAATCTTTTTTAATGTGATGAGGGCACCACTGGACTATGATAGCCCTATTAAGAAGGACCATGTGCTGTATATAGGTGAAATGTAATGTAACTCTTCACACAAAATGAAACTCTATTCTTTAACAAACATGAAATATATTTTTAGCCATGCAATTATAGGGGTCTATCTACTAAAAAGCATAAGCATGCTTATTAGTAGATAGACCCCTAAAAGATTGTGGAGTGATTCAACTATCACCTTGCTGCACATAAATTATATTAGCTACTTCTTTTGCATCCCGTCCGATCACATGACACATCACAGATTTGAATCATAGAAACACTGAACCGTATTAAAATCTGTTAAGTAGTTTTTACATAATACTTCTTGAATATGATAAAGCGAGTCTTGTTACAACTGCACGCTTCAAGGAAGGTTGAAAGTTGTAAAAAGGTTTCTGACCACCCCACAATGGATAAGTTTATGTTTGTTTGTACGTAATACTCGACCAAGATGAATTTTTGTGTTTAGAGA
Source organism: Agonopterix subpropinquella (assembly GCA_922987775.1). Taxonomy (NCBI): domain Eukaryota; kingdom Metazoa; phylum Arthropoda; class Insecta; order Lepidoptera; family Depressariidae; genus Agonopterix; species Agonopterix subpropinquella. The sequence continues at coordinate 2,150,914 of OV277696.1, read as the reverse complement.
TTCCCTTGTCCTAACTCAATCTATTAATATTATAAACGCGAAAGTAAGTATGGATGCATGTTTGTTCCGCTTTCACGCAAAAACTGCTGAACGAATTTTGATGAAATTTGGCATACAGATAGACCTTGACCTGGATTAACACATAAGGTACTTTTTATCCGGGTATTCTATTCTATTCTATTTTTGTTTATTGGCGTTTCCTTGGTGGATTTTGCCAATATCTAGTTTAAAAGGAGCAATTAGTGCTTGACGTTGTACGGTAATTGGATATGGCGATCTCAAAGCCCTGTTTTTATACAAAAACACACACTTGAAACCGCCATAATATGGCGGAGCCGCGTGGCTACCTAAATCGCGAGCCAACGACAGACGTCCACTCGAGAGCCCTCCAGCCACGCGACCCTTTATCCGGGTAACGCAGACGAAGTCGCGGGCAACAGCTAGTGTAATATAATCTGGAATATTTTCAAACGTCATTTAGCTCTTTCATGGTGCTTATTGATAAATTCAGAAATGTACTTTACACGTCCTGAAACCATAAACATGTCTGGTATTTATGTATAAACTTTTGCTTTAAAACACACCTGCCTAAAACAGATTTCTTTACAGTTACAGAGAACTCAAACTGGCGCCAGAAAACCCAATTTCAACAGAGTAAATACGTGTCAATCAATCTTCGCCGTTCCACTGAACTGAAATCTAAAAATAGTTGTGTTGAACGTGTTAGCTAATTTGTTTTTGATTGGTTAGAAAACGTTTTTTAACCTATTTAGTTTTGTCGTCTTCCGTACACGGGGTGGCGGTAATATTTCAGCTTGGATCAGACTTACACTAATTAGATTTTAGGAGTGTATATTTATACAGTATTATGAATGCGAATGCTGTCTATCTGTTAACTTTAACCACGATACTTATACATTTTTCGAAATAAATCTCTCTATACATGTAAGGGAATGTAATATCATTAATTTTTAAACTACATACTATACCCATCAAGCTGAATAACTTTTATTAAGGTAGCAAGCTACCAAACCGATCGGAGCAAAAAAACCTGCTGCCCCATACTAAACTGCAATACCTACTCAACTCAAATGTATGTTTCCTTTCACCTGTATAATATAAACTATTCACTATTTTTTTTTAATGCCATCCATATTTATATTGCAGTAAGCTGAAATATGCATGCTACCTGGCTGTCAAGCCAGGCTGCAATATCAATACAGATATACATATATTATATTATTATCCTATCCTACTAATATTATAAACGCGAAAGTTTGTAAGTATGGATGGATGGATGTTTGTTCCACTTTCACGAAAAAACTACTGAACGGATTTTGATGAAATTTGGCAGACAGATAGACCATGGCCTGGATTAACACAAATGGTACTTTTTATCCGGGTAACGCAGACGAAGTTGCGGGCAACAGCTAGTATATCCTTCCTACTGATATTATAAACGCGAAAGTTTGTAAGTATGGATGGATGGATTGATGTTTGTTAAGGTGGACATCCGATGCCAGCGGCCGATGCGTCTAACGCGCGCGTCTAACGCGAGGTTCTGTCAAATATGACAGAACCTCGCGTCAGACGCGCGCGGCCGACGACCGACCTCACTTCCGAGGTCAGCGACTGACGCGTGCCTATTGTGCAGAGTGTTATCACTTTAGGGTATTTTCCCCGAAATTTAGGGTATGGTTTTATGTTTTGGTGTTTAAACAAAAACATAAAAACACAAACAAAAAAAACCAATACATATTTTAATAAAGAATATTTGATCGATTGCTAGATTGATAGGTTTAGAGAATATATTATGAATGCATTTTTTTTTAAAGGATTTTTGATAAAATACATTTTTAAGAGTAATTATAATTATGGATGCGTTGCGTCCCCTTGGCTTTTTAACCTGTATATAGATCGCTGTCTACCTGTCTAGCTAATAATTATGTAGGCAAGAGGGATTTTCCGAAAAGAGAAAAATTAGTTTCAAGTGACTCGATAGATGGTGTTATCGCAACGTGGATGGACCTTGCAGATAATAAAATACAAATAAAAAATATTGAAAATTAAGCAAATTTTCGGTAAAAACTTCGTAATATGTCTGGCAAACATTCTTGTTCTGCGTGACGTCAGAGCATAGCCGCGCGCGGCCGCGGCCGATGCGATAGACATCGGCCGCGCGCGTCTGACGCGCGCGTCAGTCGCTGGCATCGGAAGCGGCGCCATACGTTTTCATAGTAACTATACTCCATTCCAGATAGGGGCGAAAAGAAGGTAAAAAAGATTCTTTATAGTACACACTTTAAAGAAATTATGAATATTGTATCAAACAACAAAATGGCGATGTTGAAAGACCTAAAGAAGCAGTTGTGCTCACATGTGGTTCGCCTTTGTTTCAATGAAGCTTTTTTAAAGACTGTTATGAAAAAAATCCATCAGGTGGCGCTAGTAGTAGCCATATTGACAATTCGAAAAAAACATCTTTAAAAATTCTAAAAAATTGTACTAAAATTATTACTACTTCATTTAAATCGTTATGATCGTCATCGTATTATTAATATATGAATAAATTAGTCTCTAAACTTGGAAATCTAGGAAAATACGTTTGGCAAGCATTAGTTTATTTATTACTGAGGCAATTTTTTTAACCGACTTCAAAAAAGGAGGAGGTTCTATGTTCGGCTGTATGTTTTTTTTTTATGTATGTTCACCGATATTTTCGTCAATTGTGAACCAATTTAAAAAATATTTTTTTGTTTGAAAAGGTATACTCCCGAGGTGGTCCTATTTTTTTAACCGACTTCAAAAAAAGGAGGAGGTTCTATGTTCGGCTGTATGTTTTTTTTTTATGTATGTTCACCGTATTTTCGTCAATTGTGAACCAATTTAAAAAAATATTTTTTTGTTTGAAAGGGTATACTCTCGAGGTGGTCCCGATTTAATTATGTGAAGATCTGATGACGCGCTTCGGAGCTACACAATAGAACTCCTCAAAAGTTGTCAGCAAATCGTCTGCGGTTGAACCATTTGCCTCGTTTCAATGTACCCTTTGCGTATATAACTGATATCTGAATCGAACTAACATATTTAATCACTGAAAGTTATGAAATAAATTTTTTTTTATAAAAAAAGTAAAAACCGACTTCAAAAGTAAAAAGTAAGAAATAATATTTCAGCCTATGACTTTTACGTTCATAAGGAAATTAATTTGTTTCATTTTTTACTTTTGAAGTCGGTTTTTACATTTTTTGGAAAAAAAAGTTATTGACCAAAACGCCTCATTGATATAATCAAAGAACATTATAAGGGGGTTTAGAAATGCAAAGTAGCGCTTTTGCTTAGGAGACGACTGTCACCACGTATCTTCCCACTCACGCTACTACAACTACTTATGCCCTCTCGCTCGCACCACGCCGCGCACCTTATGCAAATCATTGCATAACCGTGTGGCACGCGTTCCATGCCTAATTTGCACTTCTAACTTCTCTTATAATGTTCTGTGGATATAATCGTCACGAGATAATGATGACAATTAGGCGACAGACTACAGAAGACTAATAGGTTTTTATTCACACACGCTGGACGCAAGACGGAGCGTCATACGGCAGCCCGTCATTTGTGAAGCAAGGAGTTGTATGAAACCGCACGTAGGAGCATACACGGTGACGCATTGCCACTGCGTCAATTTAGCAGCCGTCACCGCGGCGACGTCGCATGGTATGGCACACGGGTGATGCAGTGACGTGCGTAATGTTGCCAGCAGATAAACCATAAAATTAAGTCAGAAATTCAGAAAAGTGGCCGCCATCTTGAACTTTTTTGTTTTTCAACCGATTGCTCCCGAAATCGATATCTGGGGTTTCTGCGATCTCCGAACACGAATCTAAAGTCAGAAATTCGGAAAAGTGGCCGCCATCTTGAACTTTTTTGTTTTTTAATTGATTACTTCCAAAACCGATATGTAGGGGTTTCTGTGGTCACCAAACACGGGTACGAAGTCAAAATTCAGAAAAGTGCCCGCCATCTTGAACTTTTTGCTTTACAACCGATTGCTTCCAAGATAGATATCTGGGGGTTCCTGCGATCTATTAGCATGAATCTGATATCAGAAATCAAAAAATTGGAAGAAAAATAAATAAGATCATCTTGAATTTAATTGTTTGTTAACACTTCAGATTTGTGGTTGAAGATGGCAGAAAACCCCAGATATCAATTTTGGAAGCAATCTGATGAAAAACAAAAAAGATCAAGATGGCGGCCACTTTTCAAAATATTTTAATTGTTGACTTCAGATTCGTGTTTGGAGATGGCAAAAACCCCCAGATATCGATTTTGGAAGTAATCGATTGAAAAACAAAACAGTTCAAGATGGCGGCCACTTTTCTGAATTTTTGACTTAAGATTCGTGTTTGGAGATGGCAGAAACTCCCAGATATCGATTTTGGAAGTAATAAATTGAAAAACAAAAAATTTCAAGATGGCGGCCACTTTTCTGAATTTCTGACGGATTCGATTGAGTGCGTCCATACCACATCACAATACCGGCAACTCTCTGCGCTACGCAAGTTATACCAAATAATATTGATGTTACAAGCAGACGGATTAAATTCCAATGATTTCTGCAACATGGATTCTGCAACTGCATTTTTGGAAAAAAAAATTGTTACAAATTTGAGTTTGATTGAGACATTTTAAGTGATATTAACTGATACCGACTTGATCCATTTTAAGAAGTCTTTTAAGGCTTAAGAAGAACTCGTTTAATACGTCTTCAAAATCGATTGTCAGCGCGGTTTATTAATACGGAATAACGGCCATTAGTGACCACCGGTGGCGTAGCGTGGGTGTCTATCCCCCGGAGCATAGACCGATTATGCTGCCTACTTATCTTTATAAGAAGACCTACGTTAAACATAAAGGAGAGACCGAAGCGACCGAAGCCAGCTCGAAATTTTTTAGCACAACCTGTTCGGTTTATGGTCAGACATCTTTAGGTCTTTTAGTTTTGGTTTGGTGGGGTTGGTTATCCATTCAAAAATAGACTTTACTCTGCTCTACGAATTGGTTATACAGGTTGTTTATGGTAAGTAGTTGCATTACTAAAAGGGGTGATTATACTCATGATACTTAACAATTTTACCTAAGAAACCTAAATAAAATTCATAAACATTTTTTTGGTCTTCCTATAGTAAATGCAAGCAGCTGATCCAATATTTATATGAAAAGTTGAAATTTTCATACAAACGTTAGATCAGCTGACTGAATTTTGCGGATTTCCTATAGATTTCTTCACAAACGTATTTCAGTGTCGTACGTATGGGTACAATCACACCCTAACTCTCTGTGGTTCAGTCAGAGCTCAATCAATTAATATTTTTGCCACCTCTGATAAAGTGCCGCCCAGTGCCCGGGGCATTTGCCCCCCCCCCTCGCTATGCTACTAGTGAGCATAAACATAACAGACGTTTTCTTATTTTTCCATCAACTCCGATAGTGTGAACTAAAATGTGCCTAAGTATGTGAGTATACCCGGTGACAGCTTTTTAGTTCTAATAAATGCCAGTGCGCTACAGACTATTGGCTGTTTCACCCGCTATCCCTAATTCTTATATTCATCAGTCATCAAACACTGACATAAGTGTTTCGAATTTTTTATAAAATGATCACGGTCTGAAAAGGTTTCGTAGTCCTGCTTCTGTGATCTTCTTTTTTTCGTCTTTAATAAAAATGGAGTATAGTACTGTCGCATCGGCCGTCGGCCGCAAGCCGCGCGCGTCAGACGCGTCGGCCGCTAGCATCGGAAGTCCACCTTTACGCTTTCACGCAAAAACTGCTAAACGGATTTTGATGAAATTTGGCATACAGATAGACCATGGCCTGGATTAACACATACGGTTCTTTTTATCCGGCTAACGCAAACGAAGTCGTGGGCAACAGCTAGTATATTATATTATATTATCAGCCATATTACATTATCAAAACAGATGGCATTTGAAAAAAAATTAGACTTTTTTTTTGTGAAATCGAAAAGTTAACTAATCTAAATACAACAATGACTTTCAAATAAAAAATGTCATCCAAATCGTTAGACCCGTTTTCCAGAACAAATTATGCTAGCTTTGTGTCTCATGCCGATCAAATTCAACGTTGCATCTAGATCTGTTATTTAGTATCGTATCTATTAGGTAATCTAGGTTACGAATATCTTTGCCAAGATTTAACGTGATTGAGTAGGTAACAAAACATCCTAACGGAACATTTGCATTTATGTTGATAGTATGAACTAGTAGAGAGGTAGATGGTGTTGGCTTTCAGCTTAGAATATCACCAACATCCTTGCCCTTAGCAAGGATCAAATTTGTACAATAGCAAGGTCACTCACATGCCACTGCAAATTAAATAAGCACATGCACACACTGAATTTAAGTGACACGACCGGCTGCAGATTTTGCAAGGAGGAGATGGAAACTCCTCTGCACCTCCTATGTGATTGTGGCCCCCTGATGTACAAACGCAGCACTCATCTGGGTAGGTAGGTGCTGACACCAGATGAGATACAAACTATCCCGATCAAGAATCTACTGCGATTTCTGGCCACAGCCGCAGTGGGGATTGGTAAGGAACTATAAAAAGGGCGATCACAAAGGACCAGCGATGGTCTACGTGGCTCAGGCTTAGCAAGCCTGTCAAGGCCCAAAACCACAAATGATAATAATAATCACCAACATCGTCATCATCATCTCATCCGATTGACGTTCACTGCAGGACATAGGCCTCCCCCATAGATCGCCACAAGGTTCCCGCCACCACCTTCACCAGGTCGTCGGTCAACTTTATGAGGGCCTACTTACGATGAGCTTTCCGATACGCGATCGCCACTTGAGAACTCGGAGAATCGGCAATCGGTTCTGCAAGCAATGTGTCCCACCCATTAATACTTAGTTTAGCGATTCATATCACTGAAGTCTACGTCGGCTACTCTGGTTCTTCTGCAAATCTCTTCATTTCTGGTCCGATCTCACGGTGAAACTCCGAGCATAGCCTCACTCCATTACCCTTTGGGTAACATCAGCCTTTTTTTGAGGCCATGAGTGAACAATGTCTTAGTTCTGTATGCCATCAATGGCAGTACACATACATACTGGCTATTCTATTTTGTGATACTGGCCTAAGGCTTTCTTCTTGAGACAATGCAGTAACCAACATAGGCAGGTGTTACAATAGAAAACTAATCCATTTAGGCAACTTCATCATTTCACCGCATACGACCCATTGTTGGATCGTAGGTGAGGCTAGATAGGTTTCTCGTTCGATCCGATTCAGCAATAGAAGGACAAGAGAGTGCATCTATGTTTACTTGACAACTTTCGGAACAAAAATCAAACTAGATTATGAGCATATCAGGTAGGTATGGTAGGTTAGGTATGTAAGTAGTCGCCACAGGTACATAACTTATAATAATAGAGTAATTATACAAATCCCACTAAAGGACCGAAGACCTTAGGGATGATGCTGACATGGAGAGGGAGCGCAGAGCGCTGTCGATAAGAGCGAACATGCTGGCTCGTAGGTTTGCTCGTTGTTCAAACTCGGTAAAAATAACACTTTCAAGCTTTTTGTACATACGAGCAGCCTATGGAACAGATATACTCAAAAATCGTACAGCGCTCTGCGAGTTCAATACAATAATGGATTCATGATGCTGTTGGGACTGCCCCGATTTTGTGGAGCCTCAGATATGTTTGCTAAAGCACAGGTGGACTGCACGCAGGCCATTATTCGTAAAAAGGCAGCATCTCTGTTGCGCCGGGTCCGGAGTAGTGGCAATAGCATCCTGAAGGCCATTGTTGATAGTAACCAGTGTCCATTTCTGCGACACATGTCCCAAATTACAAGTTCCGTTTTTGTTATGTTTACTAACCATAGTTTTCATAAGTCTTGTTGTTACTAACACATTTGATCTCTGTTGCCCTTAATAAAAAAAATATATTTTATTTTAAAGGGTACAGGCTTACGCTCAGGCAGGATTTTTGGGCATTAGTCCACCACGCGTGCCCAATGCGGATTGGTAGACTTCACATACACATCAGAATTTCTTCTTAAGCGTATGCAGGTTTCTTTACGATGTAGCCCAGTCATTTTACGGTTTGAGCCGGTACTAATTAATAGTTGGTTTTTTTTTTTCGGTATAATATTGAAGAGCCAATTTGAGCTTAGAAATGTACCAAAATTAAAAAAAAAATTACGTCAGCAACAGTTCCAATTTTGATATTATCTCGTTCCAGAAAACCTGATGGTAAATTTTTTTGCACATTTTTAAGGCTTTACCATTATACATACTTGAAACATGGTGTAATAATTTTTGTCTACTTAGAAGGTTTTGAAAAATAGATTCGTATTTCCTAATAAATACCTCATTTTTAAATTTAAATGCCTTATTTATTGCTCAAAAATAATTTTTATTGTTAAATTTGATTCATAATGAGTGCATTGCTATTAATATTATTAATTTAAAAGCCTTCTGGGACACTAAATTTTGATTTCTATGTTGCGTAGCAAATTTTTTTAATTTGTTTTAGGATATCATTTTTGTCACTGTTAAGGTTACAGTTTAAAAGTCCAATTAATAATTAAGTCTAATTTATTTTCCCTACCCCGCCTAACAAAACTCCGTAAAATGACTGGCCTAATGTTAGCCTTCACCGTTTGTGAGCATTCGGTATTACTTAAGTTAGAAAAACTCATTGGTACATAGCTTAACGTCCGTGCGGATTTGAACCTGAATGAACCCTCATGAGTGTCCATACCTCTCCGCAACGCACCACCAAATACATAATTATACTGCAGCAAAAACGCTCGATCGAATACATACCTAATTTATACTGCAGCAAAATAATTGCTTACGTGTAATTATGCTTATAACTCATTTTGTAGACCAAATGCACAGGTACCAGTTAAAATAACAAAGACAAAAACACTAGTTACCGGTTGTATTGAAGTATAATTTATAACAAACGATACCCGAGTGTTTATAATATTATGGGTACCTAAACATCAAAACCACACCACTTGACATGTAAATTATTTTACAAAATAAATGACTATGACTATGACTATGACCATTGTGAAAATTTGAATGACAATGAAGCACCTTTTGAACTACCTACGTATTATATTTTCAAATAATAATTCATTGATACTATTATTATTTAAATCAACGTTTGAGTTCTATACAAATAGAGCTGTAACTTTAGGTGTGAAGGAAAAGGGTAATAAATAACATTATTAATTCAATACAACATAACCTTATCTTATACAGGGTCCTTCTTAATATGCTGACACTTTTTTAAGGGTATGATCTGACCATCAAACTGAACAACTTTCTCTATGGGACCAACATCGAAATCAGCTCGTCCATACAAAACTGCAAACCTACTCGAGCCAAATGTATGGGACAGCTGATTTTTTTTCGCGATTTCGATGTTGGTCCCATTGAGACACTTGTTCAGTTTGATGGTCTGATCATCCCCTTAAAAAAGTGTCAGCATATTAAGAAGGGTCCTGTATTCAAAGTAATTAATACGTACAAAAAGACAAAAATTGATCGACTAATATTCACAGGCAATAGCACAGGGGTCTCCAAACTTTGAAGCGTAAGGGCCACACTGACTTCTCCACTGGTCCTGAAGGCTCAAACCTACTAGCCCTGGGCTCATCTTACTAACATAAATATAACAATTAATTTCGATTCGGGACAAGACGACAAGCGAGCTATCTACAGGATGTAAAAAAACCGTGTTGGAGCCTTAAAGGGTTGATTCAGACCATCAAACTGAACACCTTTCACAATAGAGCCAACATTATAATCGCAAAAAAAATCTGCTGTTCCATTCAAAACTGCAAACATAACTCGATCGAAATGTATGGGACAGTTGATTTTTTTTTTCGCTATTTCGATATTGATCCCATAGAGAAAGTTGTTCAGGTTGATGGTCTTAAACAATAAAGGCCAGGCCACACAGAGGCGGTTTTGCGGGAAAGCGGGCCGGAGGCGGACCTGCGGGAAGCGAATATCTCCGGACCCGCGCGTATTTCCTGTGGAGCCAAATTCAAAATAGCAAAAAAGAAATCAGCTGTTTCATACAAAACTACAGTACCGACTCGACTCAAATGTGTGGGACAGCAGATTTTTTTTTTGGCAGAGATTTCGATGTTGGCTCCATAGTGAAAGTTGTTCAGATTGATGGTCTGAAGCACCCTCTTAAGTATTACTAAGGTGTTTTGTTACACCCTGTATAACAGTACTGCAGTCGAAAATCGTAGTTTCTTTATCGCGCTCGCAAAAATTAATTCGCAACTAGAATGTTAGTGCGCTTTCTCTACATCAGACAAAGCATATTCAGAGCTACAATACTAAAAAAAAAATAGCCATAAGTTGATTGTGTACCAAACTAAATTGTTTCTTTGTAATCAAAACAATTATCTGTCAGTTTCTAAACTTATTACCAAAATATTTTTATTTTTCATTTTTTTTTCATTCTAGTTATTATTTTGTATTAGAGCATTGTAACGAATGTGTTCTGTTGTGTATGCTTTAATAAATAAAATAAAATAAAAAACACTTACCTCTATAAGGAACATAAATGTTCAAATACAAGCAATCTTCAGACTCATGTGATAAGAATGTCCTCAGTCTTTTCATGTAATGCTGCCGCCCCAAAGATGGCGGGTTCCCTTTCTTCACTGGAGGTATGGATTGAGGGCAGACCGGAGCGAAACGGGTTGCTTTCTTCATCATGGACCAAGGTGGCGCACTGACTGTAAATAAATTAGATTATTATTATCAGACATACTAACGGCAGTTCATAATATACTCGACATTGATGTATGGAAGTGAATCTTGGGTATGGCAGAAGACGCACGAAAGAAAGAAATAATGGGTCTGTCTTAGCATACCCCATTCTTATTATCCCCAGTCTTGTTATGACCCGTTCTTACTATACATAATACAGGGTGTACAATAAAATGGGACAGCTACTCAAAGGGGTGCTTCAGACCATCAAACTGAACAACTTTCTCTATGGGACCAATATCGAAATCGCGAAAAAAAAAATCCGCTCTCCCATACAAAACTGCAAACAACTCGACTGAAATGTATGGGACAGTAGATATTTTTTTCGCGATTTCGATATTGGTCCCATAGAGAAAGTTGCTCAGTTTGATGGTCTGAAGCACCCCTTTAAGTAGCTGTACCATTTTATTGTACACCCTGTATAATCATATACCCCGAAAGCGTACCATTTGAAGAACATTGATGCCTTTGCTTGCCTACACTATTCTATGAAGACGTGGTGGTGGTCCAGTGGCGAGTAACCTTGCCTGCCGGGCAGGAGGCGATGGTTCGAGCGCCGTCCAGCCAGGCAGACTCGTATGAATTATTCGGAATCTTTGTACAATTTAAAACACCACTGGCTTTTCGGTGAAAAAAAACATCGTAAGGCTACATGCTTCATTTTTGACGGACGCGAAATAATACGCCGTGGATTGAGAACTATTTATTGTGTGGTGTAACTGTAATGGAAAAATTGAAAAATAGTGTATTTAGAGAACCTTGTGGTCTGAAAGAGGATGTATTGACGAAGATAGAGACAGGTATGTTGAAATGAGATGAACTTAAGAATGGATGAGAGCAGATTGACGAGTGCAATCTTGACGACCCGGTTGGTGTAATGGTTACCACGCCGGACTGCTAAACCAGGGTCCTGGGTTCGAATCCCGGTTCGGTCATGGATGTTATATGTTCGTGCCGTTGTTGTATGGTTTCCATATTAAAACAAGCCTGTAGTGCTTAACTTGGGATCATTACAATGTATGTGCCTGTGAGCGTTATTTATTATTTATTATTTTAATCTATAATGCATGCGTAAGTGGAAAATGTTGGAAGGGGACGGCCTAGACGTACATAAATACAGACCAAATTGGCAACGTGCTTTAAAAAGGGCCCGGTCATATCTAACCGAAACCGACGAGCATGCATGAAAGAACTAATGAATTTGGAGGAAGCTAGATAGGTTTCTCAGGTGGTATTCCGTTGTCTCTGCCTACCAAAGTGGGAGACATGCGTGAGAATATGTGTGTATATAATATTATCTTTAGTCTTATAGAAAGAACTAATGAATTTGGAGGAAGCTAGATAGGTTTCTCAGGTGGTATTCCGTTGTCTCTGCCTACCAAAGTGGGAGACATGCGTGAGAATATGTGTGTATATAATATTATCTTTAGTCTTATAGAAAGAACTAATGAATTTGGAGGAAGCTAGATAGGTTTCTCAGGTGGTATTCCGTTGTCTCTGCCTACCAAAGTGGGAGACATGCGTGAGAATATGTGTGTATATAATATTATCTTTAGTCTTATAGATCCCATTGCTGGGTATGGCCGCTTGTTTTCCGAGGAATCTACATTGCTGCGTTAGCCAGATTTACTTTTTACAAAATTTTGTTTTCGCGTTTATTTATTAACTCTTGCCCAAATCAGGGTGTCTACTCAGATTTTCAATTTTCGATATTATCATAAATAGTGCTTTCTTGGGATCATTACAATGTATGTGCCTGTGAGCGTTATCCCTACCCCCCTGTTCAACCATCCCACCCATTGGGGATGAATGAGCCAAATATAAAAAAAAAAAAAAAAAAAAAAAATGAAGATCCGTCCGATAAAGTAATAAAATTATCACGATTTATCAAAAAGCTAAAATCCAAATTTAAGGTCAGGTGTAACGATTAAGGGAAAATAAGGAAGTCAAACATTTTCAGTTCATTAAATTTCCAAACATCGCAAATCGTTCCAAAAATAATAAAACCTATGTATATGTTTACATTAAAGTTAAAAAATACACTAAAGTTCAGTTTGTAGTTAAAGAACACATTTCTGTTCGGAATTCTACAAAATAGTAATTAATTTATAATCTACACAAATTAAGAGTGAATGCTGTAGGGTGAGACTGATACGTTGTATTTGATTATTAAACTTAGTCGTTTAATGTTTACCGCCAGCGAACTGGGCCTCAGTTGCACAATTTTATACGGTTTTGGTTTGGTTTTGGTTTAGTTTTGGTTTAGATTTGGTTTAGCCTTAGACTACTTATATTGGGACGCGTAACCACGTGTCCATTCTACTAACAAACTTTCTGCCACTTTTTGCAGGGGGCGAGGTTAACATGTTATCCGCAACTTTGGATTTTATTCCCTATGACTTTAGATTCTAATTTTGAATGTTCAAAATCTTGAAAAGTAGTCTCGTGTAAACCCCAAACGTTCTTAGTTCGAAATTATTGTTTCGCAATAATAGGCTGTCTATATAGTTTAGTGATAAGTTATAAAATTGAATATTGAATGTACATGACCATTGATCTTATACCGTGGCAGAGGGGAAATGCTACCGCAAGGCCGGTCCTTATAATAAGTAGTCTAAGTGTTTAGCTGAAGTAAAAAAGCTATCGCGATGTTTTTTTCTGAACACAGAAAATTCGATCGAACGGACATCAAACGTTACGCTAACGTATCTTCCGAAATAAAGCTAAATCGTTACCGTTAATATAATTTGCGCGATACGAATTGTGCATAACGTAACGTTTTTGGTTGTGGTTTTGTTTTGGTAGTATCGTTCAAACTTAGGGCGATTGAGGCCCTGGTGCGGTACAAAATGCTCTAAGATTAGTTTGAGAGCACTTTTGGTTTCGCCGTTTCTAGAGCGTTAATTGAGTGTTATATGGCTCACAATGGCAAATTATCATTATGAAGCCGAAGTAACGTCCCACGTTCCCACCTATCTCCCCTCAAGGACGGTTTATGGGCGCTAGTGCACCAGGCGCGCCAATGCGGTTTGGTGGACAGGGTGTAACAAAACACCCTAGTAATACTTAAGAGGGTGCTTCAGACCATCAAACTGAACAACTTTCACTACGGAGCCAACATCGAAATCGCGAAAAAAAAAATCCGCTTTTTCATACAAAACTGCAGTACCGTCTCGACTCCAGTGTATCGGATGGCAGATTATTTTTATTTTTTCTCGACTTTGCCTCCACAGTGAATGTTGTTCAGATTGATGGTCTGAAGCACCCCCGTTAAGTATTACTAGGGTGTCTTGTTACACACTGTATACGGAACAGGATATCTTCTTCAGCGCATACAGGTTTCCTCACTATGTTTTCCTTCCCCCTTTGAGAGCATATTTAGCATTACGGACATCAGTTAAAAAACTCTTTGGTACATGGGATGTCGTTCGTGCGGATTCGAACCTGAACCCTCATGATTGAGCGTCCATACACTCCGCACCGCACCAACGACTCTCTATTGCGAATATACAGGGTGTAACAAAACACCCTACTAATAATTCAGAGGGTGCGTCAGACCATCAAACTGAACAATTTTTACTATGGAGCCAACATCGAAATAGCGAAAAAATCTGTTGTTTCACACAAAAGTGCAGTACCGATTCGACTCAAATATGTGGTGTAGGTGTAGGTCTTAGACAATTTATATAGGGACTCTCCTTGCGGTAGCATTTCCCCTCTGCCACGGTATAAGAACAATTGATCTTGTGCATTTACACCCAATTTTATACCTTATCACTAAACGAGACAGCCTATTATAGCGAAAAAATAATTTTTAACTTAGTACGTTTGGGGTTCACACGAGACTACTTTTCACGATTTTTAACATTCAAAATTAGAATCTAAACTTATGGGGACTAAAATCCAAAGTTGCGGATTTCATGTTACCTCGCCCCTCGCAAAAAGTTGCAGAAATGATTCTTAGTAGAATGACACGCGTAACTCGTCCCTATATAAATTTTCTAAGGTGGAGGTGAATATGTTTTTGTATGTTTTGATTTGTAAGTTAATTTAAGTCCTTATTTCGGTGTGAACACAAACTTAACTACGACTACAAACCTTTAAAAGTACACAATTGTAAGGAATGTTATTTTTAGCCGAGTTCTTTAGTCCAATACCCAATTGTAATGTTTTTCAGCGAGTTTCATTTTGAGTTTGTTTTTCATTTCTATGTTAATTCTTTCATTCTTTACCCTTTAAATTGAGAGTTTTTTTTGGCTACTTGGGGCTTTCTAAATGTTAATTATTCATTGTCTACATTTTGCAGAGAGTCTAAAGGCCAATTTACTTTGGCGATATAGAGGCATGGCAAAGCGTTAGTTCAATTTTACATCATCCTAAACATGACTGTCATAATCTGCACTTTACACACTTTCTGTAAACCTAAAAACCTTTTGGTCTAAAATGAATGTACTTACAATTTTTTTTCAAATATTTTTATCTTGATTTGACTTAATTGAAATATAATGAGTAGAGATGAAAGAAGTATGTATTTGATTTCATATGTTTATGATCATCTTAGGAAACGTACCCATACTACGTGACCAGTTTAGGGGGGGGGGGGGTCATCAAAATCGTCACGTAGTCAATATCCTCTAGGGAAGTCTCACAATTATTCGAGCTATATTTATGTTCAACCAGCTTCGCACCGTTAAACGAACTATAATATTGCCTTTATATGCTCTAATAAGGACAAAATATTTTTTTTTAACTTTTTGTTTACCAAAAATGATCTAAAACCATATTTAAGCGGCAGGATTAACAGAATATAAAGTACAGAATGTCGCTACATGGAAACAAAGTTCCCTATAGACGCTTCGCTGTGCTTCACTTCTAGTTCAATCTGAACTTATTTACCCTTAGCTTTCAAAATCCAAAGAATTCTTTGATCTATAGGGCTGCTCTTATCGTTACTGGCCGTGACATTTCGGTTACAAGGTTACATTTTTAGGGTTCCGTACCGAAAGGGTGAACACGGGACTCTATTACTAAGCCTACGTTGTCCGTCCGTCCGTCCGTCCATCCGTCCGTCCGCCCGTCCGTCTGTCCGTCCGTCCTTCCGTCCTTCCGTCCTTCCGTCCGTCTGTCCGACCTATTTAGGGCTGTAACTTTTGAACTGTAAGAGCTAGATAGTTTAAATTTTCACAGAATGTGCGTTATTACGGTGAATTTGTTAAAAAATAAGAAAAATGTCAAAAAGTTGAAAATAAAGGGGGGTTCTCAACAAGAAACTAGTTTTTATCAATGTTTTTTTTTTCACGCTCTATCGTAAAAACGGTAATACATACAAGCGTCAAACTTGGTGTGATTATAGAGCAAACTGTACAAAATATCAACAAATACTAAAAACCGGCCAAGTGTGAGTCGGTCTTGCGCTAAAGGTACAGGACAAAAAAGATTTTTTTCTTAGTTAATAATATTGTGTTCTGTGGTGGTTTGGTACGGAATCCTCGGTGCGCGAGTAGCCCGACTCGCACTTGACCGGTTTTATTAAGGTTATACCAAGAATAAAGAGATGCTTCCTCTGTTTATATTTGATTCAATAATTTATTTATTTGCTATTTATTTACAGTATCACTGAATTCATTGTCTAGTCATCATAAAAGTTCAGGCTAGATACTGGTACTTTCAAATGGTACTAAATAATTTTTGTAACAATGTCCAAGACATTTTATTAAAAACTCTTAACCATTTAACATATTCATAAACTTAATTCATCATCATCATCATCATCTCAGCCGATGGACGTCCACTGCTGGACATATGCCTCCCCCAAGGATCGCCTTAACGACCGGTCCTGCGCTGCCCTCATCCAACGTTTTCCCGTCGCCTTCACCAGGTCGTCTGTCCACCGTGTGAGGGGCCTACCCACGCTGCGCTTTCCGGTACGCGGTCGCCACTCGAGAACTTTTCGGCCCCACCGGCCATCGGTTCTGCGAGCAATGTACCCCGCCCACTGCCACTTAAGTTTAGCAATTCTTTGGGCTATGTCAGTTACTCTGGTTCTTCTGCGGATCTCTTCATTTCTGATTCGATCTCGCAGTGAAACTCCGAGCATAGCCCTCTCCATTGCCCTTTGGGTGACTTTCAGCCTTTTTATGAGATGACTTAATTGAGTAGATTCAAGTTTAACTAAAAACCAAAGTAAACTCTCGTACATAATATTATAAGTCTTTAAAATGGAAATATGTTTGAGTTTCAGATAGTTTCTCTCTAGATTTGTGAAACACACGTTGAAACAATTAACCCAGGTTGTTTGATGGTCAAAGACGCAATTAGCTATAGATGCGGTTGTTGGCAGAATTCAAAGAAATTGTTATAAACATAACACGTTTTACGTTTGCTAATTATTTCTATTTCCAAGTTTCTATGTTTTTATAACATTACGAGCTTTTACCCGCGACTTCGTCCGCATAAATTATATACCAGATTTTAAGTCAGATAATAAGCTATCAAACAAAAAATGTTTCTTAAGGCTACTCCTCCCATCTGCAAGGCTCTCTTTCTTACAAGCAAACTTTTGCAATTAGCCATCCCGCTTCAATTGCGCGGCTCCGGTCAGAATTTTCCGTTTTCTTTGAAAACCTGTTATGATTTTATATGAATTTTTAAAACATTAGAAAACCACATCATTTTATATTGTATTGTAAAGAATATCGTTAATTTTCATATTCTTCTGATCAACAATGTAAGAGTAAAACGGTTACAACTTGAAAAAAAGAGGTGACTTTGGAGTAGTTTTTCTTCAGTTTTATTAATTAAAATAGATTTCGAGAAAAACCACATCACTTCTCATATCCTGTAGATTGTTCAGTTTTGTTTTCTGCTTAAAAAGTGCCATAGTTAATGTATAAAATGGTTACAAAGTTACTCAAAACCGGGCGGTCGCCCCTTAAAAATCGGTTCAGTAGTTTTTGCGTGATACTCGAACAAACAAACACCCAAACAAACAAACATACAAACAAACAGACAGACAAAAAATCAAAATATTGGTGATTTGGGAACAGGGACATCTAAAAACCATATAGTAATCTTTTTTTTTTTGTAAATATATCTTCAATGTTTATGCAGGTTTCCTCACGATGTTTTCCTTCACCGTTTGAGAGCAGTCGGTTTTACGTACATAAGTTAGAAAAACTCATTGGTACATGGCATGTTGTCCGTGCGGATTCGAACCCGGACCCCCATAATTGGGAGTCCATACCTCTCCGCAACGCGCCACCGACGCTCTCAAACGGTGAAGGAAAACATCGTGAGAAAACCTGCATACATTGAAGAAGAAATTCTGATGTGTATGTGAAATCTACCAACCCGCATTGGGCACGCGTGGTGGACTAATGCCCATATGCCCACTCCTTGAGGGTAGGCCTGTGCCCTGCAGTGGGACGTTTATAGGCTGATGATGATGATGATGATGATGATGATGATCTTCAATGTACAGACACACTTCTGTTACAGTTTTATAATAGTTTAGATTTAGATAGCACAGTTCTTATCAATGTTCGTCCATACAATCTAAACTATTATAAAACTGTAACAGAAGGTTGTCTGTACATTGAAGACATTTACAAAAAAAAATTTACGGCATGATTTTTACCTGTCCCTGATTCCAAATCACCAATTTTTGGATTGTTTTGTCTGTCTGTTTGTTTGTTTGTTTGTTTGGGTGTTTGTTTGTTCGAGTATCACGCAAAAACTACTGAACCGATTTTGATGAAATTTTTTTGTTTGACAACGCAACTGCAAAAAGCCGCTGCGACACTATTCACACGTAACCACAGCTTGACCACATTTTGTCGCTGCGACGTGGTGTGGTTGTGGTACGTGTGAATTGACCCTAAGTAATGAGTTGTGACTTCATCAACATTTCATTACTTTTTAAAGTTTATCTTATAATAAAAATAGTATTCGAGCTAAAAACTCAAGAAAAATGAGAAATTAGCGTTATTTTCTAACCTTTTTTTTTATTGAGAAGATAAAAATAAAATATATTGTATGTAGTCAAATAACCAAATGTTGCTTTCGACACAAAGATGTGACGTAGAGTTTCAAAACAGTTCTTCAAAAAGTTCAATCAATCCATTAAACTTTCTTTCTCGACTGAAAGTTGTCTGTAGGTTACTATTGAATAAATGATTCGATTGATCGATCATCTGACTGATAAAACTATTCTTTTAATCGGATTCCTAGCAAAGAAAATCAAAGTTAAGAACAAAGGAATCAACCCAACTTACCTGGAGGCATAAACCGAAGACTACCGACCGGTGCAGCGGCATACGGTATCCCCAAAAACATTTCCACGCTCTGAAGGTCATACTGCCTACTTGGCTTCACTATTAACCCTCGTAAAGCACCCTGCCTCAAATGATATTCCCTCGTCAACCTCACCCCGCTGTCATCGTTCGGGTAACTTCGGCTATCATCGTACATCTCCGCTCCTTCGTTAACCGGTAGTAAGAGCGAGAGGCAAACACAAATAAACATGTGATTTCTAGTCGCGTGCCGGTTGGGAGCCATTTTGTTTATGTGCTACTATTTTGTTCTTGAGCCGCGCGAGCTCAAAATAGTTTCAGTTTTATTGTTTGTTTGCTCTTTGCTTTTATTATTGACTGTTTTGCGTGTGAGTCAGGGGTAACATCTGATGCTTTATAAAGTATTTTGTGATTCATTATTTTGGTATTTTTATTTGTGATAATTTCTGGTCTTCTTCTTTTGATTTCCTTGTTCTTCTTTAATTAATTTAAAGTAAATACTTAATTACAAAAAAACACTATTTTAACAAAAAACACACTATTACTAGTTCCAACCAAAATTGTATCATCACAATAAAAATTATTGACCGATTAATTGTTTTTAACCGATTATGAAAATGAGATCTCGCTACGCCTGCGCCCGCGGCGTTAGCTGAGCGCACGACTGGATCGCATCCAAACTGTCCCCGCGCGACTCCAATACCGAAATACTACTAAAGTTATGCGAAGCAGAGGGGATAAGATTTCCGAGATATATTCCTGAATAGATGGAATTCTTGTGACTGAACAGTATGGTAATGAAGTGCTAGTTTAGTAACTGAAAGATACTATACATACAGTTACAAAGGAATACCTAACTCTTTATCAATCTATTTGTCTGTCTAAACATTTATTTTCAAATAGAGTTTCTCTGAATTTTGCTGACAAGAAAAGACAATGCAGGTTTTGTATGGAAGGTTGGCGCCTTATTTTTTGCCATTGTTTTTGGCGCGGCCAGCAACCAAACTTGAATATTTTATTATAGAATAAAGTAACAAACAAAACTTATTAACATGTTTATCCCTAAACTCAGTCCAGACGCAGATATAAAGGCTTGAAGTTGAAAATATTACCATTATGTGCACTTCGAGCCATTATATCTCAGTTCGGACTGAGTTCCGAGATATTTGTAATAACAAGTTTTGTTTTTAACTTTATTCTGAACTATAATATTCAAGTTTGATTGATGGCCGCGCTAAAAAAAGAAAAAAGGCGCCATTTTTAGGCATAGGCTTTTGCCTCCCATAATCACAGACCTACCTAGAACAGTCTCCAATATTTTTTTTTAAAACATCGGTAAATATTATGATTAAATATAGGGTCCTTCTTAATATGGTGACACTTTTTTAAGGGGATGATCACACCATCAAACTGAACAACTTTCTCTATGGCACATATATCGAAATTGCGGAAAAAAAATTTGCTTGTCCATACTAAACTCTACTCGAGCCAAATGTATGGGACAGCAGATTTTTTTTGCGATTTCGATGTTGGTCCCATAGAGAAAGTTGTTCAGTTTGATGGTCTGGTCATCATTCTAAGTAAGTGTAAGCATATTAAGAAGGACCCTGTATAATAATATTAATAATATAGAAGCTGTAGGCGCTGTAGCAATGTTTCTTAAAATTGAAGATTGAAAAAATGGCGCTCACGTCTCCCTCAAAGACGCAGAGATTAAAGAATTTAGAAGATATCGACAGAAGTTTCGCTAGCGTAATTGGATGGAAAGCGAAACCCCAGACTGGTAGGTTGCGGGATCGAGTCCAATCAATAAATTTTCAATTTGGTAAATAATTTCAAAACTTATCTAAGACATAATCATTATTATTTAATAAAAAATTAAGTTACGTTTTTAATTATAGCGTAAATATTCAATCTTTATTTTTGTTTTAGGTTAAGAATTAGATATGACATTGTTACCCTGTATTTGAAATAAAATAAATAGCCGCAGATAAATCTTGAGATATCGTCTTTATCTCAAGACGGCGTCCCAAAAACGTATATCTCTAGCATCAATCAGTGCTTCCTCTGTCGCGTTCATTATAACCCGTGGATAAACCGGGAGTATTTTCGTCTCACTCACCACGTGCCCGTGGTAAACATCCGGATGAGTTAGGAAGTACGGATACTGATGTATAAATTGGTGCTTTTGTAGCAGGGTCCTTAACTCGGCCACTTATTATTATTTGGGAGGGCTAGTAAAAGACAAGACTTCTACACTACGATCATTGCTGGGTGAATCTTAACAGCGTTTGAACGTCCTTTCTCTGGTCGAAAATTTCCATCTTGTTTAAGGCTACTCCTCCCATCTACAAGGCTCTCTTTCTTACAAGCAAACTTTTGCAATTAGCCATCCCACTTCAATTGCGCGGCTCCGGTCAGAATTTTCCGTTTTCTTTGAAAACCTGTATGATTTTTAATGAATTTTCAAAAAATAAGAAAACCACATCATTTTACATTGTATTGTGAAGAATATTGTAAATTTTCATATTCTTCTGATCAACAATGTAAGAGTAAAACGGTTACAACTGGAAAAAAAGAGGTGACTTTGCAGTCATTTTTCTTCAGTTCTATTAATTAAAATAGATTTCGAGAAAAACCACATCACTTCTCATATCCTGTAGATTGTTCAGTTTTGTTTTCTGCTTAAAAAGTTCTATAGCTAATGTATAAAATGGTTACAAAGTTACTCAAAACCGGACGGACGCCCCTTAAAAGAAAAGGCATACAATGTCATTTCATCAAGCATTTATTTAGTGTCAAAATTAAGTATCATAAATTATTGAAAAATTCTTCGCAAGGCTCATGGTAGGTTTGCAGATTTGTATGGAACAGCTGATGTTTTTTGAGCGATTTCGATGTTTGTGCCATTAGTAGGTCGGCGATTCGACAAAAAGTCGCTTAAATAAGGTTTTGGCACAAGTCATATCTCCTTTATAGCGCAATTTGGTATCAAAGGTTTCGGTATGAGAAAGTTGTTCAGCTTGACGATCTGATCATCCCCTTAAAAAAGTATCAGCATATTCAGAAGGACCCTGTATAAAGGTAAGATAAGAATGCCTTATTCCACGCAGGCCCTGTGGAGCCAAATTAGTGATCAAGTTACTGTAAGAGAATCAATCAAAGCATACTACAGCTATGTAACTTTCTGCGTATAGGATTAACTATGACACAATTCTCAAAGATGTTCTATCGAGGTTCATAATATTTAAGGTTTCAAGATAGCCAGATAATTTAAATTTGCGATGGGTGGCCTTTAACCCATCTTTTTCATTCTTCAGATCACACAAAATAAAATGTTTTATTTGTCACTAGAATTCACATTGCAATAAACACAGCAGCGGTTCTATAATTAAATAGCTCAGCTAAGCTCAGAGTACTAAACAAAACAGATACGATTATACAGGCTGTAACAAAACATCCTAGTAATACTTAAGGGGGTGCTTCAGACCATCAAACTGAACAACTTTCACAATGGAGCCAACATCGAAATCGCGAAAAAAAAATCCGCTCTTTCATACAAAATTGCAGTACCGTCTCGACTCAAATGTATGAGATGGCAGGTTTTTTTTATTTTTTCGATTGATGATCTGAAGCACCCCCAGTAAATATAGTATATTAAGTAAATATCTTGGACAGTGTCACATAAATTATCTAGTCACATTTAAAGTATCAGAATCTAGCCTGGACTTGTATTATGATGACTAGACAACGATATAGAATACATAATATATAGATACAAATATCCATGACTCGGGTACAAATATTCATATTCATCATACTTGTCCCTTACGGGATTCGAACCCGCGACCCTCGGCACAGCAGGCAGGTTCACTACCGACTGTGCTACCGGGCTGTCTAAAGGTATTACTAGGGTGTTTTGTTACACCCTGTATAACGGGTAATGCTCACTACATACCTTAAGGGGCTTCCTCATCGTGCAATCAATGTGAGCAGGCGAATATTCGGGTGACGAATGCCGCAAAAAAATAAAATTGAATTTTGGAAGCTACACCAAAGAGATTGTAGTCACATTTATAATGTAAGAAGGCCTTATTATTTGATCTTTCTTATCCAATAGATGACTATTCACTCTTTCTTGCTTTTGAATTACACCAATGTTAAAATTATAAATCCAGGAATTCAGTCGCAGGGCGTTTTTCTCTTTGGCGGTGACCAGGAAAGGATATTACGTACCGCTTGTTGCGAATATAGAGTTCGACGTTTGTAAGAAGTCAAATACTTAGTACAGAATAATTGCAAGCTGCCTCAAGAATACATCTCTAACTTTTTTTTTTTATTGTATTTTCATTGCATTCGGTGGTTTTAATATAATATCGAGAAGCAACCTTCAATCTCGAGGCATTATGTGTCCACTGGCCATTCAGAGTCTCGACAGGCTTTCTACCTATCACACTGGTCAGAGTTCGGTCGTTACTAGTCAATCAATCAATATATTAGAGGTACTTTACTTATCTAGTAAAATGCATGGAGGACGCCCCTTAATCTTTAGCTTTGTGTCATTTTTATTATTAAATTTGTTAGCAAATCCGCCATAATAACGCACATTCGGTGAAAATGTCAAACTATCTACGTACGGTTTAAAAGTTACAGCCCCAGGTAGGATAGACGAACGAACGGACGGATGGACGGACAGCGTCGGCTTATGAATAGGGTCCCGTTTTCACCCTTTGGGTACGGAACCCTGAAAAGGACTGAAATGTTATCAATAGTTTCAAAATTCTTAGGCTTACGTATGAACTACCTACCATATACTATAACCACAGTACCTACAAGAAAGAGTATGGCACTATACCTAATAACTATAACTGACTATTGGCATAAACTTACTTACATAAATAAAAAACCGGTCAAGTGTGAGTCGGGCTACTCGCGCACCGTGGGTTCCCTATAACACCACCACAGAACACAACATTATTAAATTAGAAAAAAAAGCATTTTTTGTCCGGGACCTTTAGCGCAAGACCGACTCACACTTGGTCAGTTTTTAGTATTTGCTGTTATTCTGTAAGTTTGTTCTATAATCACATTAAGTTTGATGCTTGTATGTTTTACCGTTTTTACGATAGAGTGTGAAGAAAAAACGTTGATTAAAACTAGTTTCTTGTTGAGAACCCCCCTTAATTTTTAACTTTTTGACATTTTTATTATTTGTTAACAAATCCGCCGTAATAACACATAATCTGAGAAAATTTCAACTATCTAGTTATTACGGTTCATAAGTTACAGCCTTAAATAGGTAGGACGGACGGACGGACGGACGGACGGACGGACGGACGGACAACGTAGGGTTAGTAATAGGGTCCCGTTTTCACCCTTTGGGTACGGAACCCTAAAAACGAATAACAATATTAATCATGCGTTCATGCATGACAACATGTTAAAACAAAAGACGCAACACATTTAATCAACGCTCTTATCGGTTGAAGATATTGGGATCAAAAACACACACAATTACTGGTCACACTTAGATTTTTAATACAACCACAGAATAAATACTAGTACTAACAATTTAAATATAAATGACGGTTCTTCGAAAATCAAAAGCTTAATCTTTGGCAAATGTTTCCATTTTCGGTCTCACGACATCTTCCAGGAAAAGGGGAATCATCCAGACTTGATTCGCCAATTTAGGAATGTTCTCGTATTTATGTTTGCGGCAAACTGTGATGTTATTCAATGTACCAAATGTTTCTTATTTCGTGGGCGGTTCATGTTTATAGAACTTTAGCCTTGGTAAAAGAAGTAATTGAATCAATTGGTGAACTTTTCGAAACCAATGGAGGCCTACACCCAGCAGTGGCTGGATTCAGGCTGTGATGATGATGATGAATTTGAAGATCTCTGCTAATAAATGATCCTTGGAGTTTGCTTACCATATAGTATAAGAGATAAGTGTAGTTTTTGCAACCATCAGCATTAAGGCTGATTTAGTGTTTATAGGGTG
This sequence comes from Agonopterix subpropinquella, assembly GCA_922987775.1. NCBI lineage: Eukaryota > Metazoa > Arthropoda > Insecta > Lepidoptera > Depressariidae > Agonopterix > Agonopterix subpropinquella. The sequence continues at coordinate 2,125,764 of OV277696.1, read as the reverse complement.
TACTGTAGAGCATCTCTGTGATGGGGATGGATCAGGTCTGCCTGCATAACTAAAGTCGATTTAGGAGTTACTGATGTTTAAAGGTTAGTAAAAAATATTAACGATCAGCTCCCAGGCTGATCGTATAATATTAATATAGTATGCACTGTAGCTCTCTATGTGAACAATACAAAAACTGACATGGGTCATCAGTCGGTTTAGGAAAAAAAAAGTAGCAGTTCATGTCAGTTTTTATACTGTTCACATAGCTACAGTGCATACTACAATAATATCATACGATCAGCATTGCAGCTGATCGTTAATTTTTTACTGACTTTTAAACATCAGTAAGTCCTAAACCGACTGGAGTTATGCAGGCAGACCTGGTCCATCCCCATCACAGAGAAGCTCTACACCCCATAAACACTGAATCAGTCTTGCTGCTGATGGTTGCAAAAAGTACACTTATCTCTTATAATAATAGCCGTGCTTTCTCTTTTACTGTATCCGCGTCCGGTTTGCGATTGAAAAAAATGTTCTTATTTGTTTTCCTTACTCCTGTCTTCTTTGATTGAATTCTTTGCGGGTTCAAAGATATATTTACTATCACCCTGTAGGGCAAGCATGCCATGTAGGACAAAGCGAGAAAACCGTCATGCGCGCTCTCTCATACGCAAAGAAACAAAGAAAGGGGCACTAGATTTTTGTCGTTTTCTCGGGGATGGCATACTACGAGTATTCCTTGTGATCTCGCAGGATGACTTCTTTGTCTTATGTTATGAGTGGTCGCCGCTTTTGGTCTTGGTTTACACGATGAACAGTGGTAGGAATGGCTACAGCCCGTCGAAAAGATAATTCCTACATATACACATACAGGGTGTAAGGAAAAGTATCATTAACATTTAAACCACATACTCTACCCATCAAACTGAACAACTTTTACTATGGGAGCAAACCTGTCGGAACAAAACAAGATCACCTGTTCCCTACGTTTGAGTCGAGTGGGTATTGCAGTTTAGTGTGGGACAGCTGATTGTTTTTGTGCGCTGACAGGTTTGCTACCATAGTAAAATTTGTTCAGTTTGATGGGTGGAGTATGAGGTTTAAAGTTTAATGATACTTTTCTCAAACATGCTTGGAAATGTGAGCATTATTTTGACAACCTTCTTCGAGATAAATCGAAATTGCTGTACTGGCCAAATACATGCGCGCAGCGGCCGGCAATGTTGTATGAAAATCCATATCTGTCGTGTTTAGCGGCCAAATAAATTACATAGTAAACTCATATCTGTCGTGTAATTTAAAAATGGAACGATCTTTTTCTCCGAAACATGGCGACCAAGGAGGTAACTCATCAAAGGTTTTATTTAAATTTCGTACTGGCTTGCAAATAGAAAGCTGTTTATTGAAAAAAAAAATTGTTGTTCGTTGTTCGTCATTGATTTTGATAAAAAGAGTTAATTTTCGCGAATTATTTGAGAAAATTTACTGTTTTAATTTCCGCGCATTGTTTGAGAAAAGTACTATACAAGCCTTGGCCACAACTAGGCATTGATGGACTTACGTATGTGTGCCTCGGCTTCGCCTCGGCCCACATTTACACGTTCGTCCATCAATGCCTCTGTTGCTGGCCGCTGCAGTAATGTACTATTTCCTTACATCCTGTATAAACACAAAAATTAACGTACTGTAGCCACGGGACTTTTTAATTACAAAAAAGATTACCAATTGCCGTTTTGATATTATTGTAGTGTACAAAATTGCTAATATAAAAACCCAAGTCTTAAAGATCACAAACCGCAGTAGCAAAAAAAATTGTCTTAAATTTTTAAATTTCGAGGTTACTGTTTTTTTTTGTATGTTCTTCGCCTTAGTTCAATACCCATACGTAATAAGTAAGACTGTCTAAAGTTGCCATACAAAGCTATAAGACGAGATGAAAAAGTCAATTTTGATGGGTCTTATAGCTTTGTATAGCAACTTTAGACAGTCTTACTATTACGTTTGGGTATTGAACTAAGGCGCAGAACATAACAGTATAAAAAAAAACAGTAAACTCGAAATTTTAAGACAATTTTTTAGTTTTTTTTTGTTTTTTTGCTACGGCGGTTTGTGATTTTTAAGACTTGGGTTTTTATATTAGCCATTTCGTACCCTACAACAATATCAAAACGGCAATCGGTAATCTTTTTTGTAATTAAAAAGTCCCGTGGCTACCGTACCTGTCAGAATCTGCAGTAGCTATTAAAATTTTCGACCTTCTCTGTTAAAGTAGATTAGTATATTTAACCGCGCTTGCTTTTGTAGCCAAAAGTTTACTTGTGTTCCGTAAAACTCTTCCAAAAGATCTGAAAGACCGATTTCTATTTATAGGGCGACATAGACTAAGAAAATATATAAGTACCTAAACCGCTGCCAAAAATGCCTCAGCTTATTATACTAGCGATACGAGAAAAGATGTTGACAGTTGACAACCTGTCTACTTTGTTAGTCTATTTTGTGTTTACATGTCATGGGAGGAAAGTTAGAATCATTATTCATTAATTAAAATAAAATTTTATGTAGCATAGCCTCTTCCAACAGTATCATATGTGATGTACTCCATCCAACTACGTACAGTAAAACTCTTAGTAAATACTGAACATCAGTGTATTCTTGTTTTTTGGCTTTTAAATCTTTTAACAAATTCTTTTCTCCGATCAAAATCTTTTACATAACCGCGCGAATACCAACCGTGACAGTTCTACTTTTTTTTCTAATTACCTTTTTGGGGTCATGACATATTGACCATACAGCCTTCCCAACGAACACCAGAGTGGAAATTGCAGCCTGTCATTGCAACTTCAAGATGCATAGCAACGCCATAAGGGTTCAAGATATAGTTTTAAGAGCTATAACATCTTCCGCAAACTCCTATAGCTGCACGGGGAGCTTTTAGTTGCAGTAAGGAAATAGAATACAGCTTATGCCTACATATAAGTTCATTCTTGAACCTATTTACCACTTAAGCCTATAGTGAGAACCAGAAAGTGCATTTTGACACTAATAGCTGTGTATGGTATATACTTGGAACTCTAAAGCGCCTTATACCTGTAAAGAGGATATATTTTTAGACTATTTAAAGCAGTTGCTTAAGAGTTCAAATAGGCACTACTTTGTTACTAGCAGATGCATTAAAGAGATAATAAAATAATCAGTGCAGCCTTTAGTTGCTTATGAGTTATAATCAGTGATCGGAACGATGGGATTTAAACTTGTCGTGTGGGGGTTTATCATGGAGTTGTTAAAACCACAAAATTTGAATCCCGTGATACCGGGAACTGTCGCATTAGTTAGCAGTACATTGTATCGAAGTAGTTATATCAATTTTAATGATCTAAATCAAAATTAAGGTAATATATTTTTTTTTCCGAATCCCGGGATTTTTTTTTCTTTCCAAATTTTCATAAGTTGTCCAGTTTGATGGTCTGAACCAACTATGGAAATTTGGAAAGAAAAAAAATCCCGGGATTCGGAAAAAAATTATATTACCGTAATATGAATAATAATTAAATTAAACTTTTATCGATGGATTTCCCAACGAGCACCAGAGTGAAAATTGCAGCCTGTCTTGCAACTTTAAGTTGCATAGCAACGCTATAAGGGTTCAAGATAAAGAAATCCCGGGATTCGGAAAAAAATTATTTTACCATAATTTTTTTTGAGATCATTAAAATTGATATAAATAGCTTCTTCGATCCAATATACTGCTGACTAATACGACAGTTCCCGGGATCACGGGATTCAAATTAAATAAAATAAAAAATGTTGTGGTTTTAACATCTATGTTATACCCACGGCAAGTTTAGGTATTTGCAATCCCATTGTTCCGATCACTGGTTATAAGATATGAATATCTAAAAAAAATAATTCAAAGAGTAAAATTATAACTAGATCAAACATCGTTTATGTTAAATCAATAACAATGATTTTAACGCACAGTAAAATAGAATAGGATAAGATTATACAGGGTGTAATATATAATAGGACAGTCACTTAAAGGGGTGCTTCAGACCATCAAACTGAATAACTTTTTCTATGGGACCAATATTGAAATCGCGAAAAAAAATCGGCTGTAACATACATTTCAGTCGAGTTAAGTTTGCAGTTTTGTATGGAATAGCCGATTTTTTTTTTCGCGATTTCAATATTGGTGCCATAGCGAAAGTTGTTCAGTTTGATGGTCTGAAGCACCCCTTTAAGTAACTGTCCCATTTTATGTTACACCCTGTATAGTAACACAATCTATGAAAATATGAATAATAATTAAATTAAACTTTAATCGATTTAATTTAATTTAATTTTAATTTTAATTTTAATTTTATATCTTGGACAATCGATGATTATCAATTATTCAAGTCTTTGCTGTATTTATAGAAATTCTTTTCCTCGCCCTGTCCTATATCTCTGACTACCACCTCGGGGACTATAGTTGTGAGCATATACTATACTGTATTTCCACGCCGATTATTTTTTCAATATTTATATTGGATTTTTTCAATATTTATATTGAATTTATTTCAATATAAATATACATATTGAAAAAAATAATCGGCGTGGAAATACATAGCATATGCTCACGACTATAGTCCCCGAGGGGGTAGTCAGAGGTATAGGACAGGGCGTGGAAAAGAATTTCTATAAATACAGCAAAGACTTGAATCATTGATAATCCATCGATAAAAGTTTAATTTAATTATTATTGATATTTTCAATGATTGTGTTACTACAAAATCTTATCCTATTCTATTTTACTGTGCGTCAAAACAATTGTTATTAATTTTACATAAACGATGTTTGATCTAGTTATAATTTTTCTCTTTGAATAATTTTTTTAGATATTCATAACCAGTGATCGGAACGATGGGATTGTAAATACCTAAACTTGCCTTGTGGGTATAACATAGAGTTGTTAAAACCACAAAAATTATTGTGTAACGAAGTGCCACTGTGGCGGGATGGCCAGAGGGCCTCGTTGTAAAAATACAGGAAGATTTTATTATCACCATCCAAATTTTAATAAAATGTTTGTTTATGAAAAAAAATCGATACGTGTTTTTTCTTTTAGTATCGCTCAGTACTAAAATATTGAGATATGACTACGCAAAAATGTCTTAAGAAAAACAATTCGACTGGATACAGTACGCACCTACCTGTGCCACAGATTACTTATTAATAGTTACTACCACTCGACCCGATTTCGCGCGCTTTTTCGAATTTAGAACTTTGCTTTTCAAGAACGAAACTAACGAACGAATCTCTGTGGTCAGTAATTTTCTTTGGGTCAAGCCTTTTAATTTTTAGAAAAAGTTTATTATGTGTCATTGTGTCATTCAAAGAGTACTTTATTATAACCGTGTCATTGAACAAAAATAAACAAAATAAGGGACTAGTATAACATTTTAACAATGTTTTGAAAGTCTTGTGTGTTCCTGTTAAGTTTAAAATGCGTGGGACTCTGAAGCAAGGGCTCCGCCCCCCGGTCCCGCCCCCCGGTCCTGCAGCACCCGATCGGTCGGTACGAATACGAAACTCGATGACCAAGCTTTATGGCAAATTCTGTAGGATAAAAATTTTAAATGTGCAATTTTGACCTGCCCTTTTTTTTAATGAAATGGGTTCTATAAGTGATACCAAACATGTAGAAAAAATTTGGATGGTGATAAAAAAATCTTCCTGTACATAAATCCCTTTAGAAGGGTTAACCTATCTTTAGGTAGGATGTCTGTAGTTCTGAGGTTGCTAATCAAAAGATAGAATTATAAACAAACATACAAGTTTTATTACTGAATAACCTAATCTCGTTTACAGGTTGTTTCCCTAGCTAACTTAATTCCTATTCACTACCACTTTTTACTTACAACCCAAGCCGAGCTGAAAAGAGGGAATAAGGAACCGGCACGAGGGGGGACGTATCGTGAAGGGTTATTTCCTTCAGGAGAATTGGCTCAAACTGTAAGACCTGACAACACTACCCGAGAAACCTCGAGCCACGCCTGGTCAGACCTTCAGGAGCTACCTGCGTCCTGGTTGATCTAGGACACAGCTGCGTCCACGACCCCTCAGGTCGAGGTGTTCAAAAATGAGGGGAGGTTGGGGAGAGGAGGAGGGGAGGGACACCCGATAGTAGACCTCTGTGGTTGAGCTTCTGCCCAGTCGCCTAATACCTCAAGCCACCGTGCTTCCACTCTCGGACGCCAACTATCGAGTCCCGGCCTAATCAATCAATCAGTCTCGCGGCAACGGCCTCTTTACTATGGTTTCTAGCGCCAGCTGCTGAAGCAGCCGGGTCATTGGGGTTGGCACCTGGTGGTGCCTCGTAGTTGTCCAGGTGTCTGCCGGCGCGGTCTAGCCCACCGAGTGGGACCCCGTTGGGGGAGGCCCGGTGAGCGAACTGCGGTCGGCAGTGTTGCCAATCAGGGGGGTTTTGTGCTGCGGAGTAGCCTACAGTCCGGCGGTTCACCCTCGGTCCACCCCACGGTCCAAGGGGATCTACGGCCGTTAGCAGTTTCCGCAGCGGGGTGAGTCCTTAAAAAGGCTCAGGCATCAGGAGGTCAATTTCCGGGAGGGGATCGTCTGTGGAGAGCTCCATAGCGAGGGTGCAGCTGCCGAGGTCAGTTCGGCAGTGACGTCAGTCCGGGGGGTGCTGCGGAGAGCACACGAACCTGGCGGCATGCCAGGGTGTGTGCAGGCTCCAATGCGGTGGTATTTCTTGAGGTGCTGCCGGTGAGGTCAAGCCCACCGAGTGGGACCCCGTTGGGGGAGGCCCGGTGAGTGACCTACACGCCGGCAGTGTGGTTATCCGGGGTGCTTGAGGAGGGGCCCACGGTCCTGACGACTCGCTGAGGAGTCGAGGACGTGGGCGGGCTCCGAAGCGGTGTGTGGGCGCGACACAGATGATCGCGGGAGGCGGGTGCGCTGCTGGTCGCACCTACGCGAGGCCAGCTTATGTTGGTTTTGTATAGCTTGATGTGTCGCTGTGTGTACATTGGATCGAAATAGTTATATCAATTTTAATAATCTGAAACAAAATTACGGTAATATAATTTTTTTTTCAAATCCCGGGATTTTTTCTTTCCAAATTTTCATAGGTGGTTCAGACCATCAAATTGAACAACTTATGAAAATTTGGCACCGTTCAGTTCAGTTGTTACTATATTTGTGTAGGCGAACCATCGAAATCTTTTTAAAATTTGAAATGCGCAGGCGGACATCATCAAATTAAATAAGTAAGTAATTAATTCATGGTTTCTTGTTATTCAGTACAGTACATGAAAAAAATAAACGGCGTGGAAATACATAGCATATGCTCACGACTATAGTCCCGAGGGGGTAGTCATAGATATAGGACAGGGCGTGGAAAAGAATTTCTATAAATACAGCAAAGACTTGAATCATTGATAATCCATCGATAAAAGTTTAATTTAATCATTATTCATATTCACAAAGATTGTGATTTGTGTTACTACATAATCTTATCCTATTCTTTTTTATTGTGCGTCAAAATCATTGTTATTGATTTTACATAAACGATATTTGATCTCTCTCTGGGGGTAGGCCCCTCACACGGTGGACCGATGTCCTGGTGAAGGCGGCGGAAAAACGTTGGATGAGGGCGGCGCAGGAACGGTCGTTATGGCGATCCTCGGGGGAGGCCTATGTCCAGCAGTGGACGTCCATTGGCTGAGATGATGATGATGATGATGATGATGATGATGTTTTCTCTAGTTATAATTTTACTCTTTGAATATTTTTTTTTAGATATTCATATGTAACCAGTGAGCGGAACGATGGGATTGTTAGGGTTGTTAAAACCACAAAATTTAGTGTTTTATTTTATTTGAATCCCGTGATCCCCGGAACTGTCGTATTAGTCAGCAGTACATTGGATCGAAGTAGTTATTATCAATTTAAATTATCTTAAACAAAATTACGGTACTATAATTTTTTTCCGAATCCCGGGATTCCCGGGAACTGAACTGGACGGTGCCAAATTTTCATAAGTTGTCCAATTTGATGGTCTGAACCACCTATGAAAATTTGGGATGAAAAAAAAATCCCGGGATTCGGAAAAAAAATATATTACTGTAATTTTGTTTCAGATCATTAAAATTGATATAACTAATTCGATCCAATGTACTGCTGACTAATACGACAGTTCCCGGGATCACGGGATTCAAATTAAATAAAACAATAAATTTTGTGGTTTTAACAACTCTAACAATCCCATCGTTCCGATCACTGGTTACATATGAATATCTAAAAAAAATATTCAAAGAGTAAAAATTTTAACTAGAGAAAACATCATCATCATCATCATCATCATCATCATCTCAGCCGATGGACGTCCACTGCTGGACATAGGCATCCCCCGAGGATCGGGATCAGATCAGATTAATCTGCACTATGAAATCCCTATGAAATCCAAACAATTCGACATATTGTAACCTTGAACTTATGCCTGCATAAAGAATGAAATTGGAGCCTATTAGCAGTTATGAACTGCAATTACAGTAATAAAAATCACTCTGAGATCTACAAAAGTTAAAATAAGCGCCTAAAGCCGCTTAAGGGAAGCATTGAGGAAGATACTACTTCTATAGGCTGCCCACGAGCAAGCGCCATGTTTATGATCTTTTTAGGTTATCCAAGCAAATATTTGTCAACAAATAACGTAAACAGAACTTAATTTTTAAGGATTGGGACGTTGTCTCCAAACCAGTGTATCATTAAATCGACCTCAAATGATTTTATTACTTAAAAAGTTGAAAAGACTGTATTCTAATACACATAATTAATTGCTTATTTGGATTATATCAAGAGCGCATCAAAATTACTCCAATAAGTGATATTTACATTATCAGTAAACTAATATGCGTTTTTAATTGCATGTACTGTACTGAATAACAAGAAACCATGAATTAATTACTTACTTATTTAATTTGATGATGGCCGCCACCGCACTTCACATTTTAATAAAAAGATTTCGATATTTTGATGGTTCGCCTACACAAATATAGGAACAACTGAACTGAACGGTGTGCTGTCAAAACAAGATTCATTCATTTCAATCGGTCATTCGTTCACGAATGTAGTGCTATATGAGTGAATCTTATTACTTAATCTTCCATTGCAGCTACTATGGCGCTCCTAAGCAGCTACTATTATAGCTCTTCTGACGCTTAAGGCCGCATAAAATTGTGCCTATTTGGCTATAGTGCTGCTGCATAAGGCCTGCTGAGCACGCTCTATAGCTTACGCCTAGCAGCTTAAAGGAATAATTGCATTGGCTCTAAAGCCTGTATGCAGCAATTTTGTGCCCGTTGGGTTATCATTTGTATCTACTTTTTAACAATTTCGAAAATAAACGTTATTTGTGACATTCAATGATTATAATAATATTATTGTTCGGCATGTAATAATTTGAATTCCATTTTAGTACTCTAAGATATGGAAGGAGACTAGAACCGGTGCTAATTGAGGGATAATAGAGTAGAATTAATGTTTATTTAACACATAACAGTTGGAGCAATTATAATTACCTAACGATGCCTATACAAGGGGATGGGAAATCCGTGGAACTTTAATCACAGTATATTTAATAGCATCAATCTTTAAGAGGCTGTTCAGCAATGATGAAAACAGGCATCTCTATATAAAGTAAAAATATTGTTTACCCCACCCGAACCATACCGTAATTTAATTGGCTTCAAGACATTAAATATAAAAAATATTAAATTATTTTGGTATCTAGGTACCGGGCGAAATTGATATCATTAGCATCCTTTTAAACTAAGAGTCTACCCATCAAACTGAACAACTTTTACTGCGGGAGCAAACCGATCAGAGCAAAAATAAAATCTGCTGTTGCATACATTGGAGTCGAGCAGGCACCGCAGTTTAGTATGGAACAGCTGATTTTTTTTGCTTTGATCGGTTTGCTCCCATATTAAAAGTTGTTAAGTTTCATTGGTAAACTCTTAGTTTAAAAGCATGCTAATGATATCAATACACTATGTATACAGGGTCTTGTTCTTCGTCTTCAGGTTCTTAATATTACAAAACCCGAAACCTACTTGAGCCAAATGTGGTCTGTTGGTCCCCCCTTTCAGAACCAGCCAAAACAACTGTGCGGTTTACAAAAATCATTTTTGAATAAAAACTACTCGTTCTAACTGAACGGGCTCAGCATCACACGTTTGTGCGTAAACCGAACTTTGACCCAAGCGCGGCTTCGGTGGTCCTCAGTCAGCTGGTGAACTGGTACAGACCTGATAAGTGAGCGAATTTTGTCCGCTCCGCCTTTGACGATTGTATGGATAAGTACATGAATATTTGTTTGTTTTTTGTGAATTTAGGTGCACAAAAAGTAAATATAATATTTTTTCTCCATGATTTCGTAGTTTATTACCTGGAAATCGCAATTTAAAGCAGAATTATGGGTCAACGAATTTTACTCACACAATTGCTTCAAGTAGGGCTGAAGGGTATCACTTGCCGACATATTGCTCGTGTGCTATTTCAGTAATTTTATAGGATTTTCAGTTATGCATAATGTTTTGAAGAACGACAAGATCGAGGATCTTCTAATGGGGCCTGGTGACGAGGGTAGTGACGATTAGGAGCAGCAGGATATGCCCAGACCTAGCCAGGTGGAGGCTGGATCAGAAGCTGAATTAGAGTCAATCAGGGATGATGACGTACCGCTCAGTCAAGGAACGTGGAGGCAGAATAAGTCTCAAAGCCAACCAGTACCAGATGAGTCTCCTGGTCATCAAAAATCCAGTTTATAGCCCCCGAAATAATGCAAAAGTTCTCTCTAGCCATAAATCAGTATTTTAAGTCGAAAACAAGTGTACAAAAAGCCTGTTTACACTTCTGAAGAAATAAAAAGGTTTTTCAGCTTCCACGGTATGATGGGATACTGAAAAATGAATAAATTGTTTTTTTTTATTACTTGACTTCTGACCTTCTTGGGCCCAGCTTGATACAATTGTGCGACATCACAATTGTAGCTTTGTTATCTTAGGCCCCTGCTTATAGAATTGTGTGGGTCACATTTTTCCAAGATGGCGGCCGGAAAATGGAAAACTGACCTTAGATTTGACATCTGCGGGCTGTTTTTTGGTAGGCACAGGTTTTTTCCCGGTAAAATTTCGGCTAGTTTCGGAGCTAGCCGGTCTGAAAGGGATAGAGAAAGTTGTTCAGTTTTACGGTCTGATGATCCCCTTAAGAAGGACCCCATTATATTGTGTTAATAAGAATGTTCATGTCAACAAACCTATCGTGAAATTCAAAAGCTACTAACTTACTGTATTTGTTTGGAGTTTTCATACTCCATTCAAAGAGTAACGAAAACTTTTTACATAGCGACAGGCAGCAATCATTACTTCTAAAACAGTTCCGTGACTGACTGACGAACAGATAACGCAGAGCATAAACATTATGTTTAATTTTTACGGCATTTCAATGATGGCTCCGCAGTGAACGTTGTTCAGTTTCAAGGTCTGAAGCACCCTGTTTGATATGACCATAGAGTAAATAAATTATACACAACAGAGGGTCAATGCCCATACTAAGAAAGTTGCCACCTTCTTATATGAAAACTCGCGCAAGCACAGCGCCGGTGGTGAGTAACGGTACTACAGCAATGTTTAATTTCGTTAAAATACGTGTTAAAAACATTTGTTATTAAAAATTTTAGGAAAATTAATCTATATAACTTATTTCCGTGGAACAAAACTCAAATAATAGTGATCTAATAACGTTTAATTAAGATTTATCTCTCGTTCAGGCCAGTAGCGACATCTGTTTGTGCCAAGACTATACAAAATCTAAAATGTATGGAACTGATCAGACATGATATGACATATGTACAGGTTGGAACCTTCAATGCATTACATTGTAATGCATTGAAGCTTCCAACCTGTACATTCTACTTAGGATATAGGGAGCACTAAGAAAGGCTTTTTCAGTATTCTAATTTTACGCGGAGAAAGTCACGGGAAAAAGCTAGTTAACACATAAACTAAAAACAATCCCATAGAATCAATACAAAAGCAGTACCGTACCTACATTAAAACAAGATCCAATAAAGACATAAACTAAAGACGCACAAATCTCACTGCAAATTCAACTTGCCCTTCTAAAAATACCATCGGCAACTGTCACATACGAAAACGAGCAAAAAGTCAGTCCAACGTTTAGACGGCTCACGGCACAGCTGCTGTGTTCCAGAGATATCGATTGCAAAAAACACATACAAACAGAGAAGATAACGGTGTGTGCACATCGGATTTCGGGGTCGGTTCTGAAGTGTTACGAGATAGGCATGGATGAAGAATTTTGGATCGTAATAAGCTTTGAGCCTATTCTATTCTATTACGACAAAAATCTGTGACTATAAAATCCGTCCGACGATTTGGAATAAAATTACTAATGCATGGTCAAGTGTTTTCAACACAGCAAAAAATTAAGTAATATGAATTTGAAATGAACTTGTTCAGACACTGAGAAGACGCGAACTAGACAGAATAATTTATCATTATGCCTCAAGTAACACCCTTTTCCTTTGTCGCACGATTGATATCCACTATAATAAAATGAATGGTCAGCCATTCTTTACAAGGAACCAGACTGTAGGGAATTCAAGCTTTATTGTATAACATAACATTATCTAGAACTGTAGAAATGTGGAAGCTTTCGTCGCTTCTCATGCAAATGCATTTCGATTGTCATCCATTTTCACAGAAAAGACTTTAGGGTATTCGTTCGCACCCTCACTTTAATATTTGAAACCGAATGAATATTCTTACATGTTTTATTCGAAGATCACACTTGAATATAACACACGTTATAACATTAATTCTACTATTGTCTTATATCGTGAGATATTTCTGCAGATAATATAAAATGGAACCCACTTTAAACAAAAAACCTGTGAAAAAAATTGCAAATAAATTGTGACTTTTCTGGAAAAAGGGACCTAGTTGTCGGTTTTCCAAGATATTCACAAGATTATGAAATCATATAAGAATAATAATGTTGGATCCATTAATAACTCCATATCGACAACAAGGTCCCTTTGCCTTGAAAACGTCACAATTTCTTAAATTATTAATTTACGTTTAATTATCGTTATCAAGTATCAGTAACATCAAAACTTTTCCCAGCTTTCTGATCAGTACTAAGACTGCGAGATTAATTGACACTACGAGATAAATAAGGTACTCATAAGAACTTTGAGGTATTATTTATGTTTCTGAAAACATTGGCCCTGTGTTAAATTCTATTAGAATCAAGTCTATGGTTGATACAATAAATACTAACAGTAAGTAAAAATAATCGGTCGGTAATAACCGGTCAAGTGCGAGTCGGGCTACTCGCGCACCGAGGGTTCCGTACCACACTACTACAGAACACAACATTACTAACTAAGAAAAAAAATATTTTTTGTCCGGGACCTTTAGCGCGAGACCGACTAACACTTGGCCGGTTTTTAGTATTTTTTGTTATTCTGTAGAGTCTGCTCTATAATCACACTAAGTTTCACGCTTGTGTGTATTACCGTTTTTACGATAGAGCGTGAAGAAAAAACGTTGATAAAAACTAGTTTCTTGTTGAGAATCCCCCTAATTTTTAACTTTTTAACATTTTTATTATTTGTTAGCAAATCCGCCATAATAACGCATAATCTGAGAAAATTTCAACTATCTAGCTATTACGGTTCAAAAGTTACAGCCCTAAATAGGAAGAACAGACGGACGGACGGACGGACGGACGGACAGACGGACAGACGGACGGACAGACGGACAGACAGACGGACAAACAGACGGACGGACGGACGGACAGACAGACAACGTAGGCTTAGTAATAGGGTCCCGTTTTCACCCTTTGGGTACGGAGCCCTAAAAAGCACTTAAATTAATTTAATCATCATCATCAGCCTAATACGACCCACTACAGAGCACAAGCCTTCCCTCAAGAAGAATGTAGGTATAGCCGTCAAATTCATTATTCAACAAAAGAACGGATTTCCCAACATAATCAAAATGGCTACAGCTAATAAAAGCAAAGCAGACTGCTTCAAAGCATTGTACGCTTGGCTTTACCCAATGCAAACCCCTTAGAGGGATAATAAATATTTGCACAAGATTAGAGCAGATGCTTCGACGTGGGCGGCGTTTTCTTACAGCTCTACTTTGATGTGAAACAAGGGAAGCAAGAAATCCTCGTTACTGTAACGGATTTTGTTGGAATTCGGAAGATGCAGAGATTTTTTTTGGTCCAATTTTTTAAATGCTTGGAATATCGAATATACGTACTTCTATTGTACAGTCGCCATCAGATATATCGTAGCATACAAGGTGTCCAAATATTTCTGAGCAGTGCTAATTTTCATTAAATTATTTACAGTAAATATTACCAATTATATCTAAACGTCTATTTTGCAATAAATATCTGAACAGCGAATTTTCAATAATTTCTTTACTCTGTTATTTAAAATTAAAATGTAAAACAACGGAGTACCTAAGGTTTTTTCCGAAACTGTTCAGATGTTTATGACTTTGACTGCGTAGATATATTTGATGTTCTAGGCGTTCCTATATTTTTGATTGATTATGAGTAAAGAAATTATTGAAAATTAGAACTGCTTAGAAATATTTGACCACATTGTTTGCTACGATATATCTGCTGGTGACTGTACTGAAACGATGACCTGGTTTGCCTTCAGTAATACAGTATAGCAAAAAACATCTAACGCTCGGAATTTATCCCTATAGGTGTAACAAGACCCATGTAGTAAAGGACACCGGAACATAATTTAATTGAGTCAAGCACCGCACACTGCCCATAGAATGTCATAGAATTTTAAGATAAAAGTGACGTAACAATTTCAGTTTAAATACGGTTTAAATGGTGATGGGTTCGCATTGGATCGGATAAGCACAGGACCGTGATGTGAATGGCGCAATAAATAGGATGCATTATGCCCGATAGTGGGTCAATGTACACTGATTTGATTAGTTAGTCAAGAGTTTTAAATTAAAATTCTTTAATTTTATGACAGCAAAATATTAGGAAAATACACCAAAGTGCCATAAAAGTCATCATCTCTTTATCCATATCATACCCAGCAACGCCCATACCCAGCAACGCCCATTGCCGAGGTCCGTACCCCTTAGGGGTGCCCCTTGGGCAGGTTGCGTAAGATCTTTCATTGGTCCGGTAGACCTACCAGGGCGCTTCGTCGTCACTGGTGTGGTCCCCCCATAGTCCGCAGTAATAAGCAGTAGCTGCTCCAAGAGCAATAAATACTGTATTGATCAATTCGAAAAAAAAAACCATATCATATGATAAAGATAACCAAATAAAATTTAACAGATCAATAACTCAGTTTATAACGAATCCAGGATTCCAGGAAGTGGAAAATATTCATATGATGAATACGAATATTTGTACCGAAGATAAGCATGTTTGTATTCATACCTAATACTTGCTTTATCTTCTAATCTAGTGATCACAATATAATTGTTTGGGCTAGATTCTGGGTTCTCTATTTGGTTATATTGTAACCTTTGTGATAATCTCCAAGACATTTATTGCAATATCACTATGCAAACTCAATAAAACTCAAAGAGCAAAGAAAAGCGTTTACAAAAAGAACTGTTATTATTTACGACACATTATCATTCTTAAACGTCCCCGTCGCTGTAACTAGAACCGAATTTGGTATTCAAATGGCATTCTGTAAAAATGATAGGAGGACCTGAAACGAGGTGCCAACTGCTCCCGAGATATTAAGCTGCCATTAACGATCGTACTATAAAACGCGTATGACCGAACTCTATTATAAAAAAGCTGGGGTGAAATGGCTGTGAATTTGAACTGGAAGAAGGGATGCATTTTATAACTTGAGTATGATAATATCATTTGCTCATTGTCGATAACGACTGCTTATTTACAAACGCGATCTGGCGTACCGAATAAACTGAATTGCATAATGAGTGTACAAAGATGTTTGTAAATGCACTCTATCGTCGTTAACATCCTGGATCAGAACGAACAGGAAACAGCAGCAGGAAATGTTAACGAATCTGATGGCTAAAGATACTTAGACCCATATTAATAAATAAAACTCACGCACTCTCACTCTTAAGCGATAAGCTTAAAACGCAAACTAAAATGTGAGCTTATGATCCTGCGAGTACTTGGCATTCGTTTATTAATATGGGCCTTAGTCACCGTTAACGACACCAGTGTCTGTATTAGTAATATTCTTAGTCTGCCTTCTTTTCATCAACATGCATGCTGAGTGCCTGACTTGGCTTGACGAATATCACAATATTAAATGAGTATCCAAGATCAATAGCTCCCGTGTCTTCCGTATAACAGAGGCGCCTGAAACGAAATAATGTCACCAACCAAAGATCGATTTTTATATTCCCCTATACTAAAAACCCTATGCCATCTCAGCGCTTTGACTGACCACAAACGTGTGCACTTTAACAAGCCGCCAATAAAACAGAGACAGAATTTCAAATGCCCCATTAGGTAACAGTTTTTTTCCCTCTGTATTTATTTAAATTAATTGCTTTTTTATGGTCGCGTTGAAATCTCGGAGGGTTTATTTTGGTCGAATAATTTTGTCGGTGCGAAAATTGTGTTCAAGACACGGCTCTTTACATAATAACATTTTTAATAGGTTTATCTTTACAAACATAAGTAAATATTTCTGTGGCCCGTTTTGTTTGTAAATTGTTAGTTTAGCCTAAAAGTTTTTGTATGGAAGGTGGCGCCTTTTTCGCCGATTTTTTTGCGCGGCCTTCAACCAAATTTCAATATTAAATATTAAGTTTCAGAATAAAGTAACAAACAAAACTTGTTATTACATGTTTTGTTTGTAACTTGAATCTGAACTAAAAGGCCCCATTTTTAGGCTTTGGCATTTTAGGAATTGAATCTCCACCTCGAGATTAAGTCGCAAGTTCTCATTCTAAAAAAAAATTTGATTTGTGTGTGGTGTTTGTACATTATCGGAAAATTTTGATGTTTTCTTTTCGTTCTTTGACTTCATTATTTTGTTACCAAAGTTAATGTTTGATTCAACTTAAGCTACCTATAAGAACAAATTAAAGAAAACAAAGTAAAATGTTTTCTCTTCTCATAAATAACAAAAAAAAAAATGAGCAGAAAACAAAAGTGAACTGGCAATTAATAAACTTTTGAGGAAAATTAGAAACAACTTTTCCTTTTACGTTTATTACTTTGTAAAGTTTATGGCCCATTTGGAATTTATTGCTAACAGCTGAAAGTTGTTGACAAATTCCATGTTAATATTGTTGACACTTGTTTTTGATTTCGCGTCAAGTTTTAATAACCTGTTTCTGCTTTAAACTTTTAAAATTAAAGCACTGAAGAAGCAAATGAAGAGTGTACAGTAGTGCTTTCGCTTTATGTATTTTTCTGAGTAGTTAAGATTTTTGCAGGCCTATTATATAGAAAAACAAAGCGCCGCGACTGCCCCGCGACTCTGAAAGCGCTCCGTGGCTCCTTTTCCCGGACAATCTTCAGATTTTAAATAACTAATTGCCATTCTTTCTTCTTTCTTATCGTGTGAGCAGAGCCCTGGTGTCAGAGTTTTTTCAGACCGCCTTACGGCCTATGACGTGGTTTTTATGTAACAACTACTACCACCGGAGATAGTAGCAGGGACCAACGGCTTAACGTGCCATCCGAAGCACGGAATCATTTTTCTTTTCAGACAATCAGGTGATTCAGCCTGCAATGTCGTAACCAACTGGGGAAAAACGCACAAAGTGACATATCACTAGGTGTCCCCCGTGGGAATCGAACCCACGACCTCCGTGTCGAGAGCCAGAGCTCTTAACCATAAGACCACGGAGGCAGTTTTCTGTTCCATTGCCATTTACCGGCATCATCAAATTGTCAAATGACAGACATAGAAAATGTCATACAAAGAAAGTCAAATCAAAACATTTTATTGAAATTATTAGCCTCATACTAATCTTGCAGACAGCCTTTGTCCCGGTAAGTTTAAATATTGGCTTCTTAGAGGCGCTCAATGGCGTAGTCACGTAGTGGAACATCGGAATTGAGAACGGTCATTGAAGTCTTAGATGGGAACCGTGTAGTGGTATTCCATCATGAGCATCTTCGTGCTTCGGAAGGCACGTTAAACTGGTCCCGGATAGTTCCGTCAGCTTGCGGTGTAACTATTCGTTAAGCCAGATCAGAGGCTTATTGGAAGCTTGACAAATTCTCTGACCGCGAGTTGACCCCTAACTTGCCTTACTGATCTTTGTGACGCATGGTGGAATGTTTTCCACTCCCGTTCACCTTTATTCGTGAGAGAAGGCCTTTGCCCTACAGTGGGATCCTGCAGGCTTCTCAGATGCTGTTTGATGAACAAAGCATAACAAACTAGATAATCCGGTCAATTCCGGTCTTCTCCTGATGAACCAATTCCCTCATTCACCTGCTAATCTCTATGAAAATAAACAAAACACAATCAAACTGACCCACTCCCCTCTACATTAAAGCACGAATTCGCAAACATATAAATCTTTGTTATGCCATTACTTGCGAGTGTTTGGACGATAAATCGTTTGAAATGAGGACACAGTGCAGAATTAATCAGTGTTTTAACGGGAAGAATGTTTTAGGAGAACAATTTTAATTTAAGCCACGTTTTACATTGATGCAGAGGAGATTTTTGATGGTGGTAAATAGTTTTGATTGTCTTTGTTGTACAAACTCGGGGTAAATTAAGTACAAATGGAGTACTATTATAATTACTACCGATATGCAAAAGTTTTTAATTTTCGATCTTGATTTTCACTTCTAATTTGCGTACGAAAATGGCATATACTATACAGGATGAAATTGATATCATTAGCATCCTTTTAAACTAAGAGTCTACCCATTAAACTTTTACTATGGGAGCAAACCGATCGGAGCAACTAAAAAATCAGCTGTTGCATACATTTGAGTCGAGTAGGCTCTGCAGTTTAGTATGGAACAGCGAATTTTTTTGTTGCTCCGTTCGTTTTGCTCCCATAGTAAAAGTTGTTCAGTTTGATGATTAGACTCTTAGTTTAAAAGGATGCTAATGATATCAATTTCACCCTGTATGCCCGCGACCGTTTTCGGGTATCAAGGTCATGATGGTTTTTGCCCATCTTTCAGGATGACCACAGACATGATCGGCCCACTACCATTTCCGTAAGGCGCTTTTCTCTCCGACGCGCGGCGTCGACTATTTGAGTTGAAATCGCGCGTTATTTTCTCTATGGTTGAAATATTGAAACTTTTCAATAAAATAATGTAATTAAGTAATACAATCGAACTTCTTAATCGGGACACCTAAACCTCGAGATATTTTAGCAAAAGCAAACCTAAAACGCGTTGTTCAGGGTGTAAACTTAAATGCGTTACATACTTAAGGGGGTTAATACTTATGGTTGGTTGTAGTGCGTAAGTAACCAAATTTGAAATCACGAAAAGACAATCCAGCTGTTCATACAATTTGGTCGAGTAGCTATTGATATTTTCTATGAAACAATAAAGCAGCTGATTTTTATTCACGATTTCGATGTTGGCTCCATAGTGTAAGTTTTTCAGTTTGATGGTCAGAAGCACCCCATTCGATTTGTAACGTATTCAATTTTACACCCTGTATTGGATTTTTCTGAATAATATGCTGACAGTTTTTTAAGGGTATGATCAGACAAAAAGAAAAAAAATCCCAATAGGTTTAGCTAGTAGGAGTGCAGTTTTATTTTTTTTATTTTATTTATTAAGGTACATCAACAGCAACAATACATTATTTAGATTATAATATTAGCATGCGGTATTTTATTCAATGTACATGCCTATAATAGAAGTACACAACATTCATCAGTTTAAATCACAACAATACATCAATCACACATAAAAATTATTATTATAATATACATTGTAATATTTAAATATTTAACTAGACTTCGACATTGGAATTTTACATTAACAATATTTTAATTTTTATCTAATTGGTAAATATGGAACACCAGATTTTTTTCGTGATTCCGACATTATTAGTCCCATACAGAAAGCTACTCACTTTATGGTCTGATTAACCCCTTAAAATGCGTCAGCATAATTAAGTTGAACCTTAAAATCCGTCAGCATATTAAATTGAACCCAAAAAGATTCTCTTCTAAATAATTTGTTAGCTAATCAACGTCCACTAAACGTCACTTACCTAACCGTCATAAAAATAAATCGCTAAGTTCAGCTTTTCAGTAAAGTAACCTTGACCTTTTCCAAAAGAATTCAGCTTTAGACTGAGATGAAGCGGCGAGGAATAATGCTTTTCTTGGGTCACTGCACTCGTTGACGAAGGTCAAGCCCGTTTTAGGTACGGACAGCATCAACATTTACCCATTTCGGTGACCTAGGTTTTTTTCTATGCACGTCGTTTTAGAATGTTGTCGTTTTTACCAACTGCAATTACCAACAACAGGGTAACGTTTTTAATGCAAATAAGAATGAATACAACTACCAATTATAATTATTTTTTGTGCGTCTCGCAAAGCATACTTCTTGCGAATTTAGGGTCACTTTACTAACCTTAAATATGCGAGAAGTATGATTTTGTTATTTCTACATAATAATGCTAAACTAGACTAGATGGATGAACACAGTTCGTTGTGATATGACCGAGTGCAATGTCTCCGAAAACGACGTCAGAAATAGGGCAAGGTGGAGAGAAAAGACACGGAAGGCTGACCCCACCACCATATGGGATTAAAAGCCAGGAAGAGAGAGAGAGAGAATGCTAAACAAATTTCAGTCGTATACATATGAAATTGTTATAGCATAATGTTGTCGAAATAACTTTAGTTAAATTTCACTTCATCCATCTGCGCTATCCCAGGTTTTCAGCATCATTGACGTTTTTGGTAGTGATAGATAGCCTTTTGAATGACTGGCCTCGGAAGACATCCACGGAAAGCAATCATGTGTTCTATTCTTAGTCGGAACCCCATCACAGATTATATTGATAATATGTCACTAAATTATGTTTACCTGGGACAAACTATTCAGTTAGGTAAGTCCAACTTCGAGAAAGAGATCAACTGTCGAATCCAACTCGGCTGGGCAGCGTTCGGGAAGCTACGTAGTATCTTCACGTCCCAAATACCGCGGTGTCTTAAAACGAAAGTCTTCGATCAGTGTGTGTTGCCAGTGATGACATATGGAACAGAGACGTGGTCGTTCACTCAAGGCCTCATAAAAAGGCTGAAAATCACCCAAAAGGCAATGGAGAAGGCTATGCTCGGAGTTTCCCTGCGACATCGAATCAGAAATGAAGAGATCCGCAGAAGAACCAGAGTAACTGACATAGCCCAAAGAATTGCTAAACTTAAGTGGCAGTGGGCGGGGCACATTGCTCGCAGAACCGATGGGGCCGAAAAGTTCTCGAGTGGCGACTGCGTACCGGAAAGCGCAGCGTGGGTAGGCCCCTCACACGGTGGACCGACGACCTGGTGAAGTCGGCGGGAAAACGTTGGATGAGGGCGGCGCAGGACCGGTCGTTATGGCGATCCTTGCGGGAGGCCTATGTCCAGCAGTGGACGTCCATCGGCTGAGATGATGATGTTACTAAACACAAATGCCGGTCGAAGCGATCCTTGAATTTAAACAACGACCGGTCCACGTCTTGAATCTTCTCCTTTTCGAGTCAGCAGTTCTACGATGATGCTCCTATGTCGTACTGGTCAAGTATTCGGCAAGCTGCTAACAGCATTAGATGTGGAAGAACTTAAGTTGTCTCTCGTGCAGGTGTTCGGACACAAGGAACATTCCTGCAGACATCCCATCGACTGGATATATTCGCTGCAATCACACTTTAGGTCCTAACTTAGGCCGTAGTTCCTAACTAATGCAAATGGGTGTATAGGGACCCTATTCCTTATACACAAATTTGCATTAGTTGAATTTGCAGCGGTCAACCTGATCGCGAAGCTGATTTAAAGACTTCCACAACGTTCATTGCAGATCGTGGATGGTGGAATTTTGGATGAGAACCATTTCATTAATATATTTGAAAACGAAGCAATATTTTATTCTGCTCTCAGTACTTTTAGTTCTGTAGGATGTTTTGCTCAGTTTCGACCTTCTACATAAAAAGTTAGGGGTTCGATTCTCGTTTCTACCAAGTGCCTATATGTAAGCGTAAGGCAGCCATTTAGAGCAGATTTAGATGTTCGGAGATTGTTTAGTCTGGCTTCATAGGTCCGCCTAATTTGAGTTCAGTGAGCAGAAATATGATGTTTTTTTGAATGTCGAACGTAAAGAGTAAATTATATGTATACACTTGTAAAGTTTCAAAAAGAAGTATATTAATATAAAGTATATTTGATTGATTGATTGATTGCATTATAATTTAATTGAGGATTTTGTCTGTGTGGGTCTTTTAGTTAACATCAATGGCATCTTGAACCCAGGCCACGTTGGGTTAGGTTAGGTTAGGTTACGAAAAATTATAATTAAGTTGAATTGGTCTGTACTGACAGTGAGAAAATTTTGAGCCATTGAACCACGATGGTTTACATATTTACTAGTTGTTCTAACAGTTCTATTCTCGTTCAAACCTACGTGTACGTATCTGAAAAACTTAGCTAGTATACATTGCTTTTCGGTAAAGGAATTTACTATGAAAAAAATCTTATTTATTGGCTATGTGCACGACACTAGCGCCACACTAGCGCGGCGTAGCGCATGAACTATGTCGGCCAGCCGTGAATTATCTACACTATTATAGTACTGTAAAGGACTGTGTTTGTTCGAGGATTCTGCCAAAACTACTGGACCGATTTTGATAAAACTTTTTATATTTAAAAGCTTATTAGATTAGTGTTAAAAGCTAGCTTATATTTTATTCTGGTACGATGACGGGAGCGGATGCGGACGAAGCCCCGCACAAAATCTAATTTATATCGGAATTCCCATACAAACTTTTACCTCAGTTTTAACACCTTTGAGGGTTTAAAATGCGACAAGCTTTTTTTAAGTGAGCATCTAGAAGCCAATAGAAACTTCCATGCCAAATTTAAAGTTAGTAGTCTTGACAGTTTTGGAGATTTCGTGTTAAGTTAGTGTGCGGATTTGCATAGATTTAAGCAAATCTGACACAGCTTCACCGTCAGTAGTTCAAATTTCTGCCACAGCGTGCGCTGCGATCGACTTGACAGTTCCCAACACCCACTTCGCACATAACCAATACTTACTAACAATAAAATTAAAGTTTTACCTAGGTTATACTAGCTTTTGTCTGCCAATTCGTCCGCGGAAAACTTCTACACCCGTTTGCATTCCTTTATGGGTAGATTTTCTAAAAATCCTTTCTTTGCGTAGAACTTCCTGGTAGAGCATGGATTCCATTCCATACAGGTTTCTATCTTCAGTGGTTTCTTCAGGTGTGAGTTGTCTGTCATGCGATGTAACTGTTTTATAATACAGGGTGTAAGGGACAGCCCTCCGCAAACTGAAACGGTGAACTCAGACCATCAAATTGAACAACTTTCGCTATGGAGCCTACCTCAGGAAACGCGTAAAAAAATCTGCTGACCCATACAAAACTGCCGTACCTACCTATATACACGACTCAAATGTATGGGCCAGCAGATTTTTTTTGCGTTTCCTGAGGTAGGCTCCATAGTGAAAGTTGTTCAATTTGGTGGTCTGAGTTCACCGTTTCAGTTTGCGGAGGGCTGTCCGTTAAACCCTGTATTGTATAGGTAGATAGATTTCGAATACCCCTGACTACCCTCTCAAGGAATGAAGTCGTTAACGTACGCTCCAATTTTAATGTTATTTGATAAAAATTGTTTTGAAATATATTCTAGACTTGGTCTACTGGAATCTATATGGCTGCTCTGTGTAAACGAATTAGTACAAATTAATTAACAATGCCGGAAATCCGTGTTCGGAACTCGAACAATTGTTATTTTGATTAAAATGATGTCAGACAATAGAAACTAATATTTTACCCACCCACGCATTAAGAGGGCTATTTTAATTTATAAGGTTTTCGCTCAGTTGCAGAAACACTCATTAAAGTTAATCCTTCATTAAATCTCATGCTTGCTTATAAGTTATAATTATAAGCAAGCAAGAGTTTTAATGAAGGATTAAAACTAACTAACTAAAAGTTAATTAGTTTTAATTAAAGTTAAACGCTCATTAGAGTTGATCCTTCATTAAATCTCTTGCTTGCTTATAACTTATAAGCAAGCAAGAGATTTAATGAAGGATCAACTCTAATGAGCGTTTCGCAATCTTTTGTTTTATTGTACTTAGCAAATGTAGAAAACGCAAACAAGTCTGAATCAATGTATCTATGCTATTCTAAAAGCCCGCCACGGTTGGTTTTTGGTCTAAACGAGCTCATAGCACTGGCAGTGTTGCCGCGTTGTATTGCCAATGATATGCGTTGGACCTGAAAGGAACCGGAGCGGGGGTCACAGCTCCAGCCGCGCATGTGTCTACAGGGTGAAATTGATATCAACTAAAGAACTTTTACTATGGGAGCAAACGGATCGGTGCAAAATAAAATCTGATGCCCACTCAACTCACGTATGCACGGCAAATTTTTTTTTTGCTCCGGTCTGTTTGCTCGTATAGTAAAAGTTGATCAGTTTGATCTTTGAGTTTGATGGGTACACTCATAGTTTAAAAGGATGCTAATGATTTAAATTTCATCATGTATAAGTTGAGATTTTTAGAATTCGAAACTGAACAGATAAAATATTTTTGTCTTTCTCTCTTGATTAGATCGATCTAGAAAAAGTTTCGTCAGAATCGACCTTTTAGGCCGACCTTAAAGGGATGGTTAACAAGTAAGTTCAATGCGGCATAGAAGCCTTCACTTACGCATCAGAATTTCTCTCAGAACTGAGAACTTAGAACTTTATTTGTAAGAACATAGGTACATTCAGAAGACAGATGTATAAAATGGTTCTAATGTTCTAGCATACAAAATATTAATAATTAGAAGCTAGTTTTCATTCAGCGTATGCATGTTTCCTCACGATGTTTGCCTTCACCGTTTGAGAGCAGTCGGTATTACGGTACCCACCTAAGTTACCTAGTTGTTTTATAATAACACTTAAAAATAAAGAAAAACAAAAGAAAATGCCACATGATTAGTCAAATATTCAAAAAACCGACCCTGAAATATTTATCATCAAAAGAGGAAACTGTGAACACTCTAAACGGAACGCGACTACGCTGACAGCTTAGCAAAAAAGGGGCTTTGTCCGTTTGTCCGTCAGTTCCATAAAAGAAGGGCAACGTTGATAAGGGTCCAGGGGATTTAGGCAGGTACGGCGTCGATTTTACTCGTATATTGATTCAGTGAATGGACGACGCTTGGATCAAAACAAAAATGTGTATTTCCTATTACAATGAGGCGTTTTCAAAGACTAGTAAATGGAAAAGTCATTAAAATGACTGATAACCTGTCATATTTTTTAGTAAATAAATAAATAACGCTCACAGGCACATACATTGTAATAATCCCAAGTAAGTCTCAGGCTTTTTGTTATAGGAATCATACAACAACGGCACAAACATACAACATCCATGACCGAACCGGGATTCGAACCCAGGCAGATTGATCAGGCAGGCGGCAGGCTCGATTTGATTTGGCAGTCCTGCGTGGTAACCATTAAACCAACCTGGTCGTCAACATTTTTTATTTATTTATAATTAAATGGACTCTTGCTTGTGCGTCAGCACTGCATTTCCGCCAGTGTTTTTGGACAAGAACAAGAAGAGACTGAGGATTGCGGAGCCTCGTGGCAGGCGACGCGCGAAACCACGCGAGACGTGTGTTCGGGTCAGTCCCTGCAACGAGACCGTCGTCAACCAAAGAGAATATAATCACAACGTTTCGTCAACATTGACAGTAAAAAAAAAGTACTGTTTGTCTATGGTTCGCATTATGGCTGACAAGGTGGTGTTGCCAATGGATAAATTGTTCACTACCAATAAAAACGGAAAAATACCGTTTTACAGCAATAGATAAAATGGGTGGTTCGATAATATCGCGCCCGGGAATTCAAGGGTTAAGTCTAAATACGTTTAGATTTTTTTATATCGCAATTCAGAACGTGTTGTATTTTATTGTGTTGATGTTGTAATAATGTTGTACTTTCAACTCTCACATTATCGCTGGTCATAATAGATAATAGACTGATTGACATGAAGTAACGAGAACTAAGAAGAAGGATCTTAAAACTCAAGAGATATTTAATTTCTGTATCTTATCATCATCATCACCCTATATCCATCCCTCTGTAGAGCACATGCTTTCCCTCAGGGAGGGACGTTAGTCCACCACGCGTGTCCAAAGTGGATTGGTAGACTTCACATACGCTTCGTTTCTTCTTCAGCGTATGCAGGTTTCCTTACGATGATTTCCTTTACCGTTTGAGTGCAGTCGGTATTACGTACATACGCTATAAAAACTCATCTAATCTAATCTAATCTAAACTATTATAAAACTGTAACAGAAGTATGTCTACATTCAAGATAATATTAACAAAAACAAAATTATGATATGGTTTTTATTTTTAGGTGTCCCTGATTCCATATCACCAATTTTTGGATTTTTGTCTGTCTGTTTGTGTGTTTGTTTATTTGATCGAGCATCACGCAAAAACTAATGAACCGATTTTGATGAAACTTTTTTTGTTTCATAGCTTGTAATCTGACCTAAAATCTAGTATATAATTTGTGGGGGGGAAATCGCGGGTTAACTCTAGTTTAGTATTATATCTTCCGTGCGGATTCGAACCTGGCCGTCACAATTGAGTTTCCATACCTCTGTGCAACGCTGCACCCACGCTCTCTTTAAATACTTGTTGAAATTACTCAATATTCTACTACCCAAATTATCCAGACAACTTCATAAGTATATCCTGGTTACGACAGACCTTACCCGAAACCGTCAGCTACACTCATTTAAACTTCCATAAAAGATTACGTCACCCAATTCGATGAATGGTAAAAAATATACGGCGAAGTTAAATCATTACGTTTAATCAGCGGACGCAACCGTTGCGAGTGACATTCCCATTTAACAGATAACAGTTCAATAACACAGAGTACGTTAAAACAGTGTATCAACTACAGGTCTGTAACACGGATTATTTAATAGCATAGATAAGTTAGCACATAATTATAAAATATCTATTTGTTCGAGAGTAATTTCATTACGAACGTGTGGGCAGCAAGCCCTGGTGTCAGAGTTTTTTCAGGCCGTTGACTGTACAATAATGAGGGTTTAATTTTTCCTAAATATTGTAGACGTATGAAGACAAACTATGATGATGATGACCAATATAAAACTGTGAGTATTTACAATTTCATTACCTTTCAGCCTGTCACTGGTACTGGTAACTAGAGATGTGCATAGTTGTTATGTGATGAAAAAAATGCACCAAATAGCTCGCTCGCTCGATCGCGTCACAAGAAAATTGAAGTTATTCTATTGGTGGAATTTTTTCTCGCTTACCGATTCGCTGCCTCGCACAGCTCTAAAAAAAGGAAAAAAAAAATAAAAGCAAGTGAAAAAATATCCCACGAGTAGAGCGTGAGGAAGGCCAGGAGTGCGATTTTTGAACATCATACGAGCGACTCGGCAGTAGAAAGATGCATAATCTCCATAGTAATTTCGAAATTTTCTACTGCCGAGTCACTCGTATAATGTTCAAAAATCGAACTCCAGTATGACTCCACTGTTTATCTTTCATTCTGTGGCACAGTTGTCAGTAGGTATCTATTAATAAATCCATCGATATTCCAACGCATCGGGTGAATTCAGTTGCGAATATTCGTTATATCGTAGCTTTGCGATCGACGTGATGTACGATGAGTTTACTAATTCAGTTGTGTTGATAGAGTTACAGTTCTAAGCTTTGAGCTATGAATATTGTCGAGGTAAAATGAACATGCGAAGGCAAAAGCGCATGCATGAGCTAGAGCAAAATGTACGTAATATCGAATGCTCTCAAAGGGTAAAGGAAAATATTTTGATGAAACGAATCCTACAAACTTCAAACTTCAAAGACTTTATTGCGACCATAGAGATCTAGAGAGATGCCAACCAACGCGCTGAGTATGAAACCTTGTGTCGCATTACCACCAGTACCACGCGAAAGATTTTTTTTTAACTTGAATGTGCTCATTATCCAAACATTGCGGTATCAGAACCACAGCGTTCGAATAATATTAATACTACGCAAGCATTGTAAACTGTTTACACATAATATCTCGACTGGCTTTCAGCCTCATAATACAGGGTGTAACAAAACACCCTAGTAATACTTAAGGGGGTGCTTCAGACCATCAAACTGAACAACTTTCACTATGGAGCCAAAATCGAAATCTAAAATACTACAAACCTTTATAGTTTAAAAATTGACGCTCTTAGTCATGTAAAAAGTTGTAACCCGAAAAATACAAATTTTAAGGAAAAATGCTTCACAACTTGTGAATTTATGTAATAACAGGACATTCTCTTTAAATTGAGGCAAGCTGACGAATAAACCTTGATGAGCGCGCTCCATACAAACTAAGTATGATTCTATTTTGAATACTAACCAAACAAATTTAATGATTTTTTTAAAACACAATCTAGAAACTAATATCCTTGTCTGTGGTTTGTCAGATTTCCGTTATTTTATATAGTTTCAAACTAACACTGGCTCAAAGATTTCTATACGAAAAAAAAGCATCAATTTTTAAAAGTGTAAAGTTTGTAGTATTTTAAATTACCCACACTTAATTTTTTTTTTTCGAAATGGGAGTAGTTTTAACGGGTTCCGAAGTAGAAACCTTCAGGGACTCCACTATGAAGCACAGAAGGAAGTGCCAACGGTGTGCACTTGGTCTGACATCTCGGTACGTATTTGAAGTATACCTACCTGACGTTTCTTCAAACGGCAATATTGACCAGCAATGGTTTTAACTTATTTTTCTCATTTGAAACAGTCACAAAAAAATCTATTCATTCATCATCTATTCATTTTACTTTAATCGAAGGTTCGAAGTATTTGTAAGCTGCGATAAAAACAAAACAAATAAACGATCAATTCAATTTTCCAGGTGGAAATCGTAAAGT
The DNA here is from genome assembly GCA_922987775.1 of Agonopterix subpropinquella. NCBI lineage: Eukaryota > Metazoa > Arthropoda > Insecta > Lepidoptera > Depressariidae > Agonopterix > Agonopterix subpropinquella. The sequence continues at coordinate 2,096,552 of OV277696.1, read as the reverse complement.
GATCGTTCGGAACAAGTTCTTTCATTCCCAGATAACTACGTAAGTCGCACTCACCCGGGACTTGTCTTAAAAATTAGTGCGGTCCCTAAACGAGGCGGTGCTCTTGGTGCAAGTGAAAAGGGATCGCGGTTCTTGTGAATTAATTTTCGAAAAAAAACCTTTTAGTTCCAGGCTGGCAAGAAAACAACATCGTGAGGAAACAAACCTGCTGCATGCTTCAATTTCGAGGCATGTATTGTACCTACTGTCCATTACAAGTGGCGACAGGCTCACTCCCCGTCACACTGGACAGAGTTTCGGTACTACTAGTGAAACGTGGATGTTCTGAAGTTTCAGAATATCTCTGACTACCCCCTCGGGGAATATAGTCGTGAGCATATGCATGCATGCATGCATGCTGGCAAGAAAAGGCGATAGCCTATGGAAGAGAGCTTGCAACTTACTTTTGAGGTGGCAGTTTGATTTCCGGTCGGTTTCACTGAGTTCTACGGAATTTATGGCTGGATTTGAGTTATCACAAACTCACAAAATAATCAGTGGTATATGTGTGAAATATGAATGAGCATTATACAGGGTGAAATTGATATCATTGGCATCCTTTTAAACTAAGAGTCTACCCATCAAACTGAACAACTTTTAGTACTATGGGAACAAACCGATCGGAGCAACTAAAAAATCTGCTGTTCCATATTAAACTGCAATGCCTACTCGATTCAAATGTATGCAACATCCGATTTTTTTGTAGCTCCGATTGGTTTGCTCCCATAGTAAAAGTTGTTCAGTTTGATGGGTAGACTCTTAGTTTAAAAGGATGCCAATGATATCAATTTCACCCTGTAGATAAGTAAGAATAGTGTTGCAAGTAATAGCTTGTGTAGTTCTCCCTCTAATGCTATCTAAGTTCCAGAACTTCCTACCTCATGAGTCATGACTACTCTTAGGTAGTTTACACAACGGACCTATACTATCCTTACCAAAAAGTAGATAGCATAATATCATCTCATTGTTATTTTTATAATTATTTTATCAGCCGTCGCTGTCCTACTGTTTAGTATAGCCTTCATCTGTTTTCTCTATTTTTTTCGAATCTAGTATAATTATTTGCAATTTATTTTGCGACCCCAGACGAGAATATTTTGAAGTTATTGTTTCGAAATTGAAGGCTATCTCATTTAGTGATAAAGCAACCAATTAAATTAAAGATTGAAAAATTCAGTCTCGGACTTGAACCCGCACCCTTCCAAACCGGGAAAGTGCGTTATCCAATTTCGCTACCGAGTCCACTAGCCAGAGAATGAAATTTTCAATCTGTTGCGTCTTGAGGGGACGTGAGCGACATCTACTGGAAGTTATTACAAACTAGCAAACCCACAAGTCCAGCATTACAATTGGAATTTATACGGTATAGATGACACACCCTGTTCCAATTTAAAATATTATTGATTTTAAAAATGTTACAGCCATGTTGTGATATTTCAAATCAACCAACCAACCAACCAAGGCAACCAATTGTATGTAAATGCACATGGTCAATTGACCATGTAACTTGGCAGAGAGGAATGCTAACGCAAGGCTGGTCCCTAGTTATTATGGTCTAATTTAAGGCTGGTTTGGAAATCTGATAATTTAGACCCAACTGCGCAAAACAAAACTTTATTATCTCGAAAACGCTTCAAGCTTAAACTTTGTACCAAAGTTAGAAAATACTTCTAAGTCGTCGGGGAGGCTTTTGTAGAGTTTTGTAGGAGGATTAAGATAATTAAAATACTTGATGCCGAAGTTGTGGGGCTGTGGTTTACGAGATTAAGACGAGAAGTGCGTTTCCAAAAGTTTCAAGTTTTTTTTATCTTACGAGGTTTTATTGAAAAAGGTTCTACACGTGCTTATCAGTTAAGTTTCTTTCCTTGAGATTTATGGCGCGTTTGTTCTTTGTGAAAGGTTGAAAAGCTTTATAATGGGTACATAATAGAAATATCCTTATAAACATTTCATAATAATTATTTAAAATAACCCAATTAACAAACCCTTTCAAAACAACAATAAGAAAGCTAAAATCAAATTAAAACTCTCGCCCAAAATATGTCAAACTCTTTGCAAAAGTAGAATAAATCTAAATAAGTTTGAAATTTTAGTAATCAATCATGAGCCGGGTAAAATTATCTTGTTGCTGTCAACCGAGGTATCTTGCTACTTGTAAGATCCTATCAGACTATGTTAATGGCTTCTTAGGACAGCTATTATATAGGATATTAGCACAGTATAAGAAAAAGCATCCAGTACCTACTTACTCCAATTTAACCTTACCCCCGTAATGTTGGAAGTTTGGTAGAAAATGTAGGCAATAGCGTATTCCTATCTCGCTCACTCAGTATCGCACATGCTTACCATGGTTGGAAGCTTGGTAGAAAATGTAGGCAATGGCGTATTCCTATCTCGCTCACTCAGTATCGCACATGCTTACCTCTTCTTGAATGTTATTCTCTCTGTCTTGTATATTGAATAGTATCCAAGATGTGGTACTTGTATTTATGTAGATAGTGGCATTATTTCAAAGAGTTATTGTAAAAAGTTGTTCAATATCATGAATTCATAAGTCAATCACCCTTTAAACTACGGCACTTACACCCTGCAATGTTTTTAGTATTAACTGCTAAAGAACACATCGCGAGGAAACCTGCTTACGCTATGAAATTTTTGATGCGTACGTATGCATTGACGTAAAATACTATGGATGGCTCAGCGCGCCCGCGCCCGCGCGTTTTCAGCCGATCAAACGAAGACTGTCACGTAATTGGTTTTCTTTTTACGTTTTGGTTCTCTTGTCGTTTGGACACTTTTGAGCGCGGACCCTACGTTCAGTAGTTGGTAAGTCAATGTGCGTATGTGAAAGTTCACTAGGTAAACTACCCAAGAACACTAAATTTTTTGGTTTCGGTAATTTCATTAATGTTGTGGAAATATGAAATGTAGGAGATCACATACCAGGTTTGCGTAATAGCAGAACTTGCTTGGATGGTTTAGTTCTGTAGTGTTAAGAAGCACTATGCCCTAACCATAGTGTAAAGAAACACTGTGCCCTAACCATAGTGTAAAGAAACACTATGACCTAACCATAGTGTAAAGAAGCACTATGCCCTAACCATAGTGTAAAGAAACACTATGCCCTAACCATAGTGTAAAGAAACACTATGCCCTAACCATAGTGTTCAATAAAATACATAATGATATCCATCTCTACCAGTGGAAGAAAGGCTGAAACAGATATCAAAAGACAAAATTTCCCGGTTCCAATATTTTCTTCTAAAGAAACATTAAATTATTGCCATCTAGTTGCTATCTCGTAAAATCAACCAAAACAGTACCTCAAAGACCAATCATTAATATCAAAACCAGATGAAATTATCCGTTTAACTTCAATCGAGAGCGCTACTCGACAACTTATCTCAGATCGTCTCCATCAACTTTCAACTGTCACAAAGTTAAAGTTACAAGTTTAAAGGAGATAACAAGTGAAACATCGTGGATGTTACCAAGTCTCAGTTAGCGGTCGGAACTTGAACATTTTGCGCCTATCTTAGGCGTGAAATGTTCAAGTCTGTGTCAGAATGAAGACTCGAGTTTAGTTGTAGTTTTAAAAAGAGATTTAGGCCTGTAAAAACAAACTCTAATGCTCGCGCGTTCAAACACATACCTACTAAAACCTGAGCTTAAGGCGGTTGCAGAGGGTTCAATTTTATACAAAACTTTGACGCACAATACGCGTAGACGGTATTAATATAAGTTACTTTGTATATATATGGGAAAATAGTTTAGAAAATCTAGTTGTCGCGTATCAAATAACATTTCCAATTTACAATATAATTACGAAGATAATATAAAGCTTTGAAATTTTTCATACAAAATTTTCACAGCTTTATATCTTCTTAAATATATTATAAATTGCAAATGTTATTTAATATGCGACATCTATATTTTCTAAACTATTTTTCCATATGTCAAATATTACTTTTATTAATTCCGTCGACAAACGTTTGTATGGACTGAAACCACCTTAAGAGGATACTCCTTGCAGCGCACTCCATTAAAACGAAGACCGTCCTATTTTCAATATATTTGAGTCCAGTCGGTACTGCAGTTTTTTATGAAACAGCAGATTCTTTTTCACGATTTCGATGTTGGCTCCATAGTGCAAGTTTTTCTGTTTGTTGGTTCAAACGACCCCTTTAAATATGACTAGGGAGTTTAGATACACCCAGTCATCATCATCATCATCTCAGCCGATGGACGTCCACTGCTGGACATAGGCCTCCCCCAAGGATCGCCATAACGACCGGTCCTGCGCTGCCCTCATCCAACGTTTTCCCGCCGCCTTCACCAGGTCGTCGGTCACCGTGTGAGGGGCCTACCCACGCTGCGCTTTCCGGTACGCGGTCGCCACTCGACAACTTTTCACCACCACTTTTCAACACCCAGTGTATTATACAAAGATGTAATTTTTCATCATATCTACATGTAATAAATAATTTAGAACTAAAATCCAAAACTGTTTAAAGGACAACCACCGCACTCCCTTCAAAAAATACCTTTAAATGTATAGAAGTTTTGACTGAAGTCAAATGTGTAATAAATTATGGGGTTTTATAAAAGCGACTCAGATAGCATCATTTATTTTTATTTAACGAGTTATTTAATCATTTATTATTAATAAATTATAAAAAAGCAGCAACCCCAAAATGGCTGTCAAAGTTTTTTAGTAGGAGGTGTTGCAAGCACAATGTTTTTTTTATATAAAAATGATAATAAATAATAAATTATTATAAAATAAACTAATGCCTGCAGTTAGTTTCTAGTGTTCCATAGTCCATAATGAAAGTAGAAGGACGGTTATACATTTTTAGGTATTATGTGCCGGATGTCCTTTTTAAAAAGCCGTGGTGGTCCAGTGGCGAGTAACCTTGCCTACCGTGCAGGAGGCGATGATTCGATCCCCGTCCAGGTCGACTCGTACCAATGAGTTTTTCGGAATTTATGTACGATTTGTAACACCATTGGCTTTTCGGTGAAGGAAAACATCGTGAGGAACCTGTATGCTTAAATTTTGAGGCATGTATTGTACCTACTGTCCATTACAAGTGGCGACGGGCTCACTACCTGTCACACTACTAGTGAAACGTGGATGTTCTGAAGTTTCAGAATATCTTTGACTACCCCCTCCTGTCCTTTTTAATTCGGATTCAAACAGCACAATATGGCTATAACATCTTACTAACCAATAAAATTTGGAATTTGGATTGTTCTTCAGATAATAAAAAAGGAGAACCAAAACCAGTTGTTATGAAATATTAAAAACCATAAAAGTCTACTCCAAAGATGGAAGTCTACTTTAAATAAACATTGCCTTCCTGCCACAGTTTTATGGGTTTTTGCATAACAATTTAGAATAAATTAATTATATCCAGGTAGCTTGTATAATTTCATGGCCCTGGCGGTTTATTTAGGATTTTGCGAGTATTTTAATAATTATGTGGTTTGTTTTTAGAAAATATTACATTTCGGACAAATAACGTTATTCCCAAACATATGCATTATAATAAGTACAACGTAAACTGATTTAATAGTTCATATTCTTATTTTTCTGTTCCAAGTTTATACGTAAAATATCAATGAAAATCACCTTTGTTGATCGAAGAATAGTATGATGAACACCAACCACCAACCAATCATGTCGAACGTAATTAGTGAAAGATGTGAACTGAAAGAGAATATAGTGACAAGGATTGATAAAAAAATGATGATATGGTTTGGTCAGAGTGTTCGTACTCTGCATAAGTGTGGTCGTTAGCGGCCACACGGGGTAACTTCGTTATCTCAGGCTATGAAAAGGCTCAGAAAAAGAGGTCTAAAATCTTTGAAATAGATACCAGTAACGATATCAGCAAACAAAAAAGGATTTTTTGCAAAATTTTCACATATTATGACCTTATACGACAAGTTTTTAGAACGCCATCTATACCGATTGACCGATAAAAATAATTAGAAATGTTGACAAACTCTTCAACAAACATGAAACAATTAGTTAGAAGTCTTGAAACATCCATAATGATATCTTGTACAACTAGGTTTTTCAGCGTGCGGTAAATGAGTTACCCCATGTGGCCGCAATGTGACCTAGCTGAGGCGTGGCCGCTAAGGGTTAACTAACAACACTGCAGGCTCAGCGACCCTAAGTAGATCTTGGCCTCCGATACGAGAGAATACCACTTTTCTCAATCCTGCCAATTCCTGCCTCCTATTCTGTACGAAAACTTACCACTAATCAACTATTCACCTCCCTTCAACGAACTGCGAGAGAAAATTAATTTTCAAAATTTACACTGTGATCTCAGAATATAAAACCTCAAGCACCACTCATCCATTACACGTGTTCTAACAGTAGCATAGTAATGGTACACATAAAACGCTCCTATTCGCTAATAAACAAGCTGGGCGTAGTTCATTTGTCAGTGGTACGGAGGCGTCAGCAGGATTGTGTGATAGGAGACGAGCGACACTTCTTCTAGTATAAGAGATAAGTGTACTTTTTGCAACCATCAGCAGCAAGGCTGATTCAGTGTTTATGGGATGTAGAGCATCTCTGTGATGGGGATGGTCTGCCTGCATAACTCCAGTCGGTTTAGGAGTTACTGATGTTTACAGGTCGATAAAAAATTAACGATAAGCTGCAAGGCTGATCGTATGATATTATTGTAGTATGCACTGTCGCTATGTGAACAGTCCAAAAACTGACATGGTTCATCAGTCAAAAGTCATCTTTCAAAGGTCCGACCTTTGAACGGCTGTATCTCCTAAACCGACTGGCAGTTCATGTCAGTTTTTGTACTGTTCACATAGCTACAGTGCATACTAAAATATCTTTGGTCTGCTATCCCTGGTTTCACAATTTTTTCATACCGCCTTACGGACTTTGACGTGGTTTTTATTTGTAACGACTACCATCAGAGATAGTAGCCGGAACCAACGGCTTAACGTGCCATCCGAACCACGGAATCATTTTTCTTTTCAGACAATCAGGTGATTCAGCCTGCAATGTCCTAACCAACTGGAGGAAAATGCACAAAGTGACATATTACTAGGTGTCCCCCGTATAGGAATCGAACCCAAGACCTCCGTGTCGAGAACCCAGTGCTCTAAACCATTAGAACACGGAGGCAGACACACAGAATTTTTTTTGTTGTATAATCAAACTACAAGGTGCAACAAAACCAACCGTCCCATATTTGAGTCGAGTCGGTACTGCAGTATGTAACAACAGATGTATTTTTTATGATGGTCTGAAGCACCCCTTAAGTATTACTAGGGTGTTGGTTATAAACAGGTTATAAATAATTCACAAAAAGTTTTGCTATAAAAAAATTAAAAATCTAGATTTTGGCAGCTTTTAAAATCAGGCAGGTCCTTTGGAAGGGTATTGACGACAAAAACAAATCTAATCTAATCTATTATCACCTATTATAAAACTGTAACAGAAATGTGTCTGTACATTGAAGATATTTACAAAAAAAATTACGACATGGTTTTTACCTGTTCCTGATTCCAAATCACCAATTTTTGGATTTTTGTGTGTCTGTTTGTTTGTTGAGTATCACGCAAAAACTAATGAACCGATTTTGATGAAACTTTTTTTGTTTGATAGCTTATCATCTGACTTAAAATCTGGTATATAATTTATGCGGACGAAGTCGCGGGTAAGAGCTCGTAATACCTAAAACTATTAAACATGAATCAAAAACGCAGAAGAGGTTTGACATCAGAATCTATTGCTTATTGTATCCTGTCGCTGGTGGAACAGAAGGCAAAGCACATCCACATGGCTATGTAGATCCCAAGGGAATACGATTTCTTGTAAAAATCGCTGTTCTCTCCAATTTTGTGCCAATAACTAAACGCAACGCTGTGGTTGTGGTCGCGTATGTGTAAATTACAGTCTAAAATTTATTACAACATTTTGTTTCAAAATTATAGATGCCGCCATTCGGTTTTAACAATAAAATAGGATTCACGTCCCCTTATGTGGTGTTTGGAAAGAGGTCTATTTTAGAAAAGTTTTAATATCACATCAATATTATTTAAATAAAATACAGTATGTAAACTAACTAAAGGCAAACCTTTTAAGGGGATGATCAGACCATCAAACTGAACAACTTTCTCTATAGGACCGACATCGAAATCGCCAAAAAAATAAACTGTTGTCCCATACAAAACCGCTGTTTTTTTTTGTGATTTCGATGTGGGTCCCATAGAGAAAGTTGTTCAGTTTGATGATCTGATCATCCCCTTAAAAGGTTTGCCTTTAGTTAGTTTACATACTGTATATGTCTTTTCATCTTAAATTCCTCAACCACAAAACTGCAATGTTTACTGAACTTCCTTTATATCTCTATAATATTCCATTAACTCTTAGAATAGTAAGTAAGAAAGCAGTATGTAGCAGGAGTGGTATTTTGGAAAGTCACACATTCAAATCAGCAGTAGAAAATGTCAAAATGACTATGGAGATCAAGCATCATTCAATCTTGATTTTGATAGTATGAGATAAAAAAATAGCACTTCTGGAAAGGTCGTTTTTCAACGAATAATAATTTTAAGTCACCTACCCAATGATATAATATTATGATCTGGAGTGCAATTTTTGAATCTCATTCGCTGAGTTCAGCAGTTGAAAATGTCAAAATTACTATGGAGATACGCATCTTTCTACTGCTGATTAGATTTTCAAAAATCGCACTCCTAGAGTATGATTTTTGAATGTCAAATCAGCAGTAGAAAGATGCAGGTCCCATAGTAATTTTGACATTTTCAACTGCTGAACTTAGCGAATGAGATTCAAAAATCGCACTCTTGGGCTGCAATCGCGGTAAATATTTTGTGATTGAACCGTTATTGGACTACCGACGAACCATAACTTTTGTCACATTTGGTATGTACTGCTCTTAACAGCCGTTAGAGCCGTTTTGACAGATCGCTCAGACGTTAAGGGCTGTCAGTTACATAGAGTTTAGCGCGATGCGGAATTCAGCACAGTTGAATATAAATTGGATTGCAATGTGATTAGAACTGTAATTGGATAAGAATAGAACTTCGATGTTTTAACTGACTGGTCGTGGCTTCACTTCTGAAACAAGCGTCTCATTTACTCGTAATCTACTTTCCAATCATATTCAAATTATTGCTAAAGAGAAAGTACCTACATCTTCAAAAGGTTGACAAAATAAACATTCGTCTAAAACAAACTGAACTTATCAACTTCAATGCGTCAAATCTTAACCCCCGAACAAATATTAAATTTTGTATCTAAACGAGAAGAATGAAAGGGTAAACATCTCGGCGCCGGCGGCGATTCGTTCCAGCAAATATGCGAGGCACGCCGGTTTCTTAATTGCGTTTGCACTAAACAGTTAAACACCGGGTGGCAATTAATTCTAGATTAAGCCCCGTATAGCTGTACAAGCCGCAAATAGTCGGTAAATCTTAAGAATGCATTTTTTAGAAAGATTTTTTTGCTGGATTGTGGAATTTTTGTCGTTGGGAAAGGTTAAAAATGTTCTGCGGCTTGTTTTAATACAACAGTACTATTAACTGAAGTTTTAATTAATATTTCTCAGGATGTTTGCATTGTTGGATCCTTCTTAGGGTTGAACCTCATCTGGCAGCACCGCATCGCCTTTTTCTGTCGCTCCATCCTTTTCTGTCACGCAGGAACGCCATTTGCTAGAGCAAATAATAAACGGAATGCGACAGCACGCCGCAGCACCGCCGCGCGCGATCGCATTCCGTCTTTGTCGCGAATTGCGAGATCTTATGAATTTATAATTAAAAAACTGCTACAAGAAACATGGTTCGCGCCCCGCGAACGTGACGCATAGAGTGCGAGAGAGACGGGAGAGTGGCAGACAAGATGGCGTAGCTGTGTACGTGGCAGAATGTTACGGGAGTAAAACGTGGATATAACCAGGAGAAGAAGACCTAAGGCGACGTAGAAAGGATTGCTGCAGAGAAGTATACTTAATTGGGATACGGTAAGATGGTCTCTAGACCAAAAGGAGTCCCGGGTGAGTCACAAACATTATAAGACAGAATTGTGCAGTCGTGCACTAAATATGAGATGGAAAGGGAACGGTTGTAAGGGGAGGCTTGGAGACCGTTGTGGGCCAGCTGTATGGCCCACCAGCTGTAAGCTGGAATCCAGAATGGATAAGAAAGAAGCTGGAAGAGATATTTCATAGGACCGCGTGGGTGCACGCACACAGGTACATCAACAGGTCAATGACTTTACTCATTTACGAATTATAAGGATTTGCAGTGGAACCCAAGGCAAGAATTTACGCGTAAAGTGTGCTTCGCGTCATGGTGGAGGTGCTGGGATCGAATGATCGATTTTTTTCGATTATTCTTTGTATTTTTGTGAAAATAAAGAAATTAAGAAACAAAACCATTGCAAAATTACGGAAATGGTTGTGAGCGGTTGTGAGTGAATGAATGAATGGCTATTGGAATGAAATGTCAATCACGCAATTTATTTTTTTATTTGATCGATAGTGTTGTGCTTAATCGCTGACAGCACGTCTATTTCGGAATGAACGGACACGAAATGAATCAATGAACCAGATCAATTATTGTTGTTACCTATCTGAATTTTGAAAAATGAAGTCCTTTTATTTCTGTTTTACGTGACGATTTTGTTTAATGAACGAAATTTTATGGAATATTGTTAACGGGTTTAGTTTTTGCGATTAATTTTAAATGTCACTTCAAAGTGACACAATAACGGAATTGCTATAAGTAAAGAAATAAACAGCAATGTTGAAGCTCACGCGTGAGTTTTAACTGGTCTGGCCGTTTGGCAACGTACTTAAAATTACTTTGAAAGTCGGGCCGGTTCGCACACAATTTTTTCAATAACTACATTAAAATGCGGGCCGTTTGGCACACGATTCTTTTAATAACTACAATAAATTGCGGGCCGTTTGGGACACGATTTTTTAATAACTACATTAAATTGCGGGCCGTTTGGCACACGATTTTTTAATAACTACAATAAATTGTGGGCCGTTTGGCACATGATTCTAACTACAATAAAATGTGGGCCGTTTGGTACATAATTCTTTTAATAACTAAAATAAAGGTCGGGCCGTTTGGCACACAATTCTTTTACAACAACAATACTCTGGCCGTTTGGCTTAAAAAAAAAAAGAATGGTCGGGCTGTTTAGCTTTAGACAATATTTGGATTGCTTGGTGCAAAGCTTTCTGAATAGCCACAAAGAATGGTGCTCAGAGGAGAGCAAAGAATGGTGCTCAGAGGAGAGCAAAGAATGGTGCTCAGAGGAGAGCAAAGAATGGTGCTCAGAGGAGAGCAAAGAATGGTGCTCAGAGGAGAGCAAAGAATGGTGCTCAGAGGAGAGCAAAGAATGGTGCTCAGAGGAGAGCAAAGAATGGTGCTCAGAGTAGAGCAAAGAATGGTGCTCAGAGGAGAGCAAAGAATGGTGCTCAGAGGAGAGCAAAGAATGGTGCTCAGAGGAGAGCAAAGAATGGTGCTCAGAGGAGAGCAAAGAATGGTGCTCAGAGAAGAGCAAAGAAATGGTGCTGAGAGAACAGCAAAGAATAGTGCTGAGAGAACAGCAAAGGTTGGGTTATTTGGCATAAAGGATTGCCTTACGGATAGTGAGTAATATGGGTACCCATTATAGGTAATCGGCACAAATTATGTAAACCGTAAATTTGTCCGAAATTGCTTATCGGTCCTTATTAGCATTAAGTGTTAATTAGAGTAAAACAATAAAATTTAGATTTAAGACTTAGATTTATGTAACTTTTTTACGAAACATTCTTTTAGATTTACGAAGTTACGAAACATCATTTTAGATTTAAGAAGTTTAGTTTACGAAACATTGTTTTAGATTTAAGAATCTACGAAACATCATTTTAGATTTAAGAAGTTTTGTTATTAAAACTAGGCATTTAATTTTTTGAATTTTACGAAGTGTTCAATTCCATTTTATTTAGACTTGAGTGATTTCTTACCGGTGAACTAATGAATCAATTGATGAGTCGAGTAAGAACAACACTATTTAGCGATCGCGATCGACCGACGAATGAACGTCGGAACTGAAGAACGAACAAATTAGATTATTTGACAACAGCTCATTCATTTGATTTGAAAAGAAAAGTTTTGTTTGATTTTTTCCCGAAAAGTTTATGGAAAAATAGTGAATTGCTAAGAAATGTGTAGTGATTTGCACAAATTATATTGTATGAATTAACAATGGAGCTCTGGTAAGTGTTTTAAAGGTCGATAAAGTTTAAAAATGCGATTCAAAATCCCTGGTAAAGTATGACAGCTGAAACTTTTGTAAACAATAGTTTGAAAACAAATCTTTTTAAGTTTTCATGCGCAATTAATTGAATAGAACCAAGTGAATTGTTAATATTGAATAAATCAAGGAAGCTATAGTTGTGTATTGAATTAACCTGTAGCCTGCATTAAACAGAAAGTACGAATAAACGGAGGAAATGTCGGAACTTCATCTCAAGGAGAAAGGAAGATTGCCTACGGGTTGTCGGATTATTAAGGAATGTGTATGGATAGCTGGTAATATAGATTACAAGATGGTATCGCAAGACGGACAGCTGGTAAGTGAACAAAACTATTTTCCAAACTTGTTAAAGAGCTATACCTACTGTGTTTCCAAATTTAACTTATGACAAAGAAGATCACATAACTATGCTACTTATCTAAAACCCTATGAGCAAACGTGAATGTTAGTTCCGGCGGGGGCAGCCGCAGCCTAAGTTGTAGATGAATTATCATATACAGTGATATTTCAAGACTCGATTTTGAGCATAACAGTGAATATTATTGCTTATTTTGTATTGAATGTCTAAGAAACAGAACAACTTTATTCTCGAGGAAGAAACAGGTATGAAATATGAATGGAACAGTTTACGAGGGCATATAACAGATCTGCCTGATTCATTGTCACGCTTGTGACCTGCACCATGGTTGAGTGATGAGGTTTTGGTTTTATTAATAGACTATTTTAGACTAACGTGAAATCGGACTCTTTCATACAAAGAAGGTGGACGAAAAAACGATGAAATTAAATCACTTTAAATTAAATTAATCTGGGACTGTGCTACATTTGTAACATAGAGACATCATACCTGCAAAGAGACATCTTCAGTGCCATTTGAGTAGTAGGTACAGAGCTGCGTTCAGAATCTACACCCTATGTGCACCCAGAGTGCATCCCGAGCGCAACTTTTCGCACTAAACGCCGTGCAGAGGCTCGGTGAAAGACGTTTTACTATAAAGCAAGTTGAAAAAACAACCGAGAGAGAAAGAACCAATTGTGCTATATTGGTTGTAATATGTGACTTCTAATTATACATGAAAGTTGAAATACCTAAAGTGTGCTGGTAAACTTAACTAATAGAATATTTAATCAATTTCAGTGCGTTGAAACAGAAATTGACCACAAAAATTTATGTCAAGAAAATATGGGTTGAAATATGGAAACCAGGAGTGTTTGAATCTTATTTAAAATAAAGAAGCTAGTAAAGGATTGGAAAAATAACAAAATAAGAATCACTCTTTCGAATTTGGTTTTAAGTTGCTGCAATGAAAAAAGTGATGCTCACAGTTGTATTATCATTGAAAGAGTTCTTCGATTCAGTAATGGAAAGTGCAGTATATTACAACTAGCTTCAACCGATCTCTATACCTAATATTGAGAAGTGACCTTAGGACAAATATCACCATACTTGAAGATGTTCCAGTCATCGACTCTATCGTCATTCACCACATATGAAAATGTCAATCGGAGCATGAAAATTATTCAAAAGAAGAGATCTATGTATTCCATCACAGCGGCGACCTCGGAAAAAATAACACCAAATTCTGCTAAATGTTCAGCATTGGTAACTTGAATTCTACAGTATGTTATCAGTCATCAGTAGTCATCACATCTATGTACCATTGAAGAATCCAGTGAGAATAATTCTTATCTACAAAATTATCACTAAAAAGGATTGTGAAATCAATGCATATAAAATGAAGATTGCAATAAGGATTTAAAGTTTCATGATAGGGAAGGAATGGAATGTACCTACTTAATACTATGTGTCGTGCAGCATACAGAAATAATGAGTATCTTTCCAAAAGCTATGCAGATCCAGGAAATCATAGAGCAGGAGAGAACAAGAAGCAGTGTCACCTTAACAATCATCAGTGGATTAGCGGAAGGAAACAAAAATTATAATAAACTAAGATTTTATTTTAAGTTTAGACCTTAAGATTAGTTTAACTTGCACCTAGTCTGTAATAATATTATGTACTTTCACTAGCTGTGGTATAAGACGGTTTTATCACTGAAAACGATTTCATCCAAACTAAATGTTCACTATGATTGGAAAAACATATGCTGGTTTAGATAGTTTAACTCAAAGGATGATACATAAATGAATGCATATGTTCACGACTGAGTTCCCAGAGGGGTGAAGAGATGATACGTTATCTAAATTAAGTGAATGACTATGGCTAATATTTATAAATGGAATGAAGGACAACACTTTTATGACGAAATCTATCTAAGTGTTTCAATGTGGTTCATATTATGACAATATAGAGCAATGATGTACGGAGCAGATTGTAGATTGTTTTTGTATCTATAAAAATGATAACAACGGTTATGGATGGAATCAAAAATTGAGAATATGGTTTCAACAAATATCGGTTATTATTTGGAATCTGTATTATGTGTGTAAGAAAGTCGACATGCGCCATGACCGCAATTGATAGAGCGTTCCTCTATATGAAACACAATTCAATTTCAATACAATACTCTTGTTATTTTCAGAACATTTGCGAATGAAGGATGAGGAAATGAACAAAGAATAATTACCTAAATAAGTATAGTAAATCACGCCAAAGCGCGCGTCGGTGAGACGGCGCGAGGTGGTGATAACATAGGACAACTTCTGTATCATTAAGTGTGGTGTTATGAAGAAAATAGGTGAACAAGGAATATATTTAAAGTACCTACTTGACACAACTCAATTTAAATCGAAGCTGAATTTACACCATGAAGTGAAGAGAGAACTACATGGAATGAAAAGGAAAGAAAGGAAGACCAGTCTAACATAACAAACGGAAGGGAGAAAACAAGAAGCAGGCAAGAGAGAAGGCATGAAGTGGACAACACGAAAAAGGAGAAGAAGTCAAGTTATTTTTCATGCTACTAAAGAAACTAGATTCAATAATATTTAATGGTATGTGACACCCGGGACCAATTGTACTTATGTACAATAAAGATAACGACAAAAAAGTTTACTAAAATAACTCTGGAATACTTAAATCATGGAAGAAATGTTGGATTATTCATTAAAGACGTAACGGTGATCTACATTATAGACGAAATATCAGAACGAGAACTAACTGAAAATTATACGAAAATATGATTTACATTTATTTGATAATTATTATGAAGATGGATTACAATCGTTGCATTGTAAGGAGCAATTAACAATAGGAAAATATGCAACTAGAAAATAGCATCTATAGTTTGAAAAGGGAAGAAGAGAAAGAGAGCTATTATAATTAAAAGTAACTAGCGTAAAGAATACAAGGTTAGCAAACGAAATATCTGTAAGTGGGAAGTAAAGAACAACTGAAGATCTATTAGCAGTAGTAACGAATGGATTCTGTTTTCAATTAAATAGCATTTAAGATTATTAAAATAAAAATACTAAATATAACAAAGCAGGAGGAGCGAGCACTGTGAGTTCTTTAACGACTACATAGAACAAGATAGAATCAGGAGCAGTCTTAGCAAGTGACCTTAGAAAGAATCTAACATATATATGAATGATTGCGAAGGCATAAAAAGTGAAAACATAATTATGGTTCACATCTAAAGCATTGGGCTATCGGATGTTTAAAAAGGACATTGACTAAATGAGAAAAAGAGACAGGTTTGATGATTCCTTCAAAGACGAAGAACTTGAATCCTAAACAATAAATTGCAGATCCATCGAGTCAAACAAGCAGCTTTCTCTACGAGACTAACATCGAAATCGCGACAACTATTCTGCGTGAACCCCATCGTAAACCTTACTTTCAGGTCCAGCAAATGCACTTTGTTCGAGTTTTTTATTTTTTCTTTCAGACTTTCTAACACAGATACGAGAAGAATGAATACAACTTACATAATTATTTCCTATTAGAATACTGACGGAGCTTCAAATTTTCTTTCCTGTTATGGAAATTGGGCAGCAAATTGTTTATTGAGAATGATAAACTACTATTATCATTTAACATGAGAATATCGGATATGATATCAAACTGCTGGATGGTGTGAAGTAAGATTGGAAATATCCTACAACTTTTCGCCGTGGGGAGGGCCGCTAACGCTGGAGAAATATGATACAAAGATGACGAGTGTAACTTAATAATATAAAGAAGAAAAAATCTTACGATGGAAGAACAATTGAATGCTTATTAACTTAAACTGGAAGAACAACTTTACTGAAACAATCAGGAAATATGTCTTACAAGAGTAATGTTACCTATTTGATGGAATATGATAATACCTACTAAAAAATAGATAAAATACTGGAGAAGACAAAAGAGAAGAAGATCGACGAAGATAGAAGAAGTTGAAGGATATCAACATTAAAATAGAACTAAGAGAATAAAGCAATTGTACGAACTGTCAAGATAATTGTAGAAGTGTAAAGAAAATAGAATAGATTCTCAGTGGAAGGTCTAAATCTAAAGGATAGATCATTAACGGAACGGAGTTGGAGTTAGACAATAAAGTAAGAAAAGGAGACAAAATAATTACAAGACAGTAGATAGGAAAAAGAGGATGGATTACAAAACAGAAATAGAAAACAGGATAAGCGTATGAAATCGGTTTAGAAAAATGAAAAGTAAGGTAGTAAGGGTCCAATAATTTATGAAGTAAGAATAAAGAAAATGTGAGTGATGGATAATATGAACCACATGATCAAGAGTTAATGGAAAACCTTTCATTTCTTGTCGTTCGGGAGTGTCGCGAATTGCGAGATCTTATGAATTTATAATTAAAAAACTGCTACAAGAAACATGGTTCGCGCCCCGCGAACGTGACGCATAGAGTGCGAGAGAGACGGGAGAGTGGCAGACAAGATGGCGTAGCTGTGTACGTGGCAGAATGTTACGGGAGTAAAACGTGGATATAACCAGGAGAAGAAGACCTAAGGCGACGTAGAAAGGATTGCTGCAGAGAAGTATACTTAATTGGGATACGGTAAGATGGTCTCTAGACCAAAAGGAGTCCCGGGTGAGTCACAAACATTATAAGACAGAATTGTGCAGTCGTGCACTAAATATGAGATGGAAAGGGAACGGTTGTAAGGGGAGGCTTGGAGACCGTTGTGGGCCAGCTGTATGGCCCACCAGCTGTAAGCTGGAATCCAGAATGGATAAGAAAGAAGCTGGAAGAGATATTTCATAGGACCGCGTGGGTGCACGCACACAGGTACATCAACAGGTCAATGACTTTACTCATTTACGAATTATAAGGATTTGCAGTGGAACCCAAGGCAAGAATTTACGCGTAAAGTGTGCTTCGCGTCAGTCTTCTTTGCTCTAGCAAAGGACTTTCCTGAGTGACAGAAAAGGATGGAGCGACAGAAAAAGGCGACGCGGTGCTGCCGGAATGGTTTTTAAGGGGATGATCAGGGCTGCAATCGCGGTAAATATTCGGTGATTGAACCGTAATTAGACTACGTACGAACCATAACTTTTGACATATTTGGTATTGCGCTAATTGCGGTACAGCTCATGACAGCCGTTAGAACGGCCGTTTTGGCTGTGCGAGCTGTGTAGCAGTGTAAATATTAACCAATCAGAGATCCGACCGAGATCGGCCGAGCTCCTGATTGGTTAATATTTACACAGCTACACAGCTCGCACAGCCAGCTCGCGTCTATGGACAGGCAGCCTAAAGGCTGTCAGTTACACAGAGTTTATTTCGATGCGAATTCGGCACAGTTGAATAGTAATTGGATTGCAATGTCATTAGAACTGTAATTGGATAAAAATAGAACTTCGATGTTTTAAATTAGCGCAATCGGGCTCCAGACCACCAAACTGAACAAGTTTTACTATGGGACGAATGTAGAAAAAGCGAATAGGATTGCAGTCTAGTATGGAACAGCAGATTGTTTCCCTCCATTTCGAATTAGGTCCCTTAGAGAAAGTGGTTCAGTTTGTAGGTCTGGTCATTCCCTAGCCGTTAAAAACCGTAAGCGTATTAATTTTTAACCTGTACTATACGAGTAGTAGTCATGATGAACTTATTTATTTTAAAACTTTACCAGAAAATTTTTGCTATAAATATTATTATTGTAGATTTATATTTTACATTATTTTATAATACAGGGTGTAACAAAACACCCTAGTAATACTTAAGGAGGTGCTTCAGACCATCAAACTGAACAACTTTCACTATGGGGCCAACGTCGAGAAAAAATAAAAAAAATCAGCTGTCCCATACATTTTAGTCGAGTCGGTACAGCACTTTTGTATGGGACAGCTGATTTTTTTTTATTTTTTCTCAATGTTGGCTCCATAGTGAAAGTTGTTCAGTTTGATGGTCTGAAGCACCCCCTTAAGTATTACTAGGGTGTTTTGTTACACCCTGTATAAATCTACATACATACGTTGCACGTAGCGTTGGACCAGAAGAACACTGGAGTGGAGGCCCAGAGAAACCATGCGTGGTCTACCACGCATGGTTTTTTTGGGCGGCCTCTAGGCCGCCCACCAGAAAGATGGGTCAATGACATTAGGAGACACGCGGGTCCCAGCTGGATGCAGAGGGCGAGGGACAGAACGTCACGGAGAAATATGGAGGAGGCCTATGTCCGAAGACGGACTGATCAAGGGCTGTGATAGATGGATGGATATTATACAACGTGTTAATAAATTAGCGCAAAACCTCATACACCCCAACTGATTTATAACAATAGAATTAGATTGAAACAATAATTTCATTATTTTGATAGTTAAAATTTAAAGTTATTCGCATTTTAAGTTCAGAGGCAAAAATGATTTGTTATCATTTCAGCAATGAATGAAAGCGCTAACGTACTTATGGATACATTTTAATAATCTTGTTTTGGTAGTAAGTAGGGTGAGTGTGCCTGTGGGGTGGTTTGACAACGGGTTTAGTAAATTTTAAATTTTACGAAAAAATAATTTAAAATTTTGAAAAAATTACCTATGTTGAAACCATGATAATTCGATTCTGCTCTCGATTCTAAACAAACTACTTTCTAGTTTTGCGTTAATTCATTAACACGTTGTATATTATTATAGTAGATTAAAGTAGTAGAGTAAAACCTCAAACTAATCTAAATAACAAAAAAAAACCAGTGCAGCAATTCAAAATATACCAAAATAATTTCCTATTTAACAAAATAAAGCCTTGGTGGTCCAGTGGCGAGTAACCTTGCCTGGCGATGGTTCGATCCCCGTCCAGGTCGACTCGTACCAATGAAATTTTCGGAATTTATGTACGATTTGTAACACCACTGGCTTTTCGGTGAAGGAAAACATCGTGAGGAAACCTGCATGCTTCAATTTCGATGCATATATTTTTACCTACTGTCCATTACAAGTGGCGACGGGCTCACTCCCCGTCACACTGGTCAGTATCCTGGTACTACTAGTGAAACGTGGATATTCTGAGGTTTCAGAATATCTCTGACTACCCCCTCGGGGAATATAGTCGGGAGCATATGCTTTAACAAAATACGTACCTATTACCTAAAGCAAAATACGAAGCTTGCAAACACATCACATTCGACGGTTACTATTTCCCGCGGGAAATAACTGTAAGTACAGCAGAACATTATACTGAATCCATCGATATGTGAAAACAATTGATATGATATCCGCATGATCTGCAACAAACCACCAATACGAAATCAACATACAAAGCCCTTTCAAATACCCCACTCCGGCAAAATTGGAAAACATTTTTTTAAAGCCGACAGTTTTTGATCCTTAAAACTTGGTAAAAAAATGTATACCAATTTTTTTTTTTTTTTATATTTATAAGGACTAGAAACTGTCGACTTTAAAAAAACGTTTTGTTCATGCTTTACGTTTGGATAAGCATTATTGATCGCTTTGCTGGATTTCAAGTCGCTAGCTTCTATGATTGCTGAGAAAAGTGGCTGTGACAGACGAAAGGACACGAGAGTGATCTTATAAGGGTTCCGTTTTTCCTTTTTGGCGTTCGGAACCCTAAAAATTATGTCAAAAATCAGGGATGCGTAGCCGCACTGGACTACTTCTTGTACTGTGTAATGACTAGTGTCTTCTAAATAATGGTTTAAAATAAATGCCGGTAGGATCTATACTTCAAAAGTACCTGATAACCGATCTTGTCATAACATATTTCGTTACATAATGTAAGTGACCCCTTATTGACTGAAATAAAAGACGTTTCTGGTATTCCGAGAGATAAGTGTACTTTTTGCAACCATCAGCAGCAAGGCTAATTCAGTGTTTATGGGATGTAGAACATCTCTGTGATGGGGATGGACTAGGTCTGCCTGCATAACTCCAGTCGGTTTAAGAGTTAGTGATGATTAAAGGTCTGTAAAAAATAAACGATCAGCTTCAAGGCTGATCGTATGTTATTGTTGTAGTATGCACTGTAGCTATGTGAACAGTACAAAAACTGACATGGTTCCTCTCTCAGTTTAGGAGATACAGCCAGTCAAAGATCAGAACTTTGACTGGCTGTATCTCCTAAACCGACTAACAGAACTTGATAATTTTTGTACTGTTCACATAGCTACGGTGCATATTACAACAAGATCATACGATCGGCCTTGCAGCTGATCGTTTATTTTTTACTGACCTTTAAACATCAGTAACTCCTAAACCGACTGGAGTTATGCAGGCAAACCTGGTCCATCCCCATCACAGAGATGTTCTACATCCCATAAACACTGAATTAGCCTTGCTGCTGATGGTTGCAAAAAGTACTCTTATCTCTTATACTATGGACAGAATTGTTGAATTTTGTATTTCCTCGGTCAACACGCAAAAGAAATGGGGAGGCTTTTCATAAGTTGATAATCGCATGGTTTTATTTCTGTATGGTATAGCCTTATAGGTACATTAAACTCGTTGCTTCGGCAAATGGAAAAGCTAACTTAGATTGAACACCTAGTTCGAGACGGGATCATAAAATGTTATTGTACTTGAAGCAATTTTATAGTACTTTTCTAGTACGCAAGCCAGTTTTCTAGTTTGATGAAGAACTCAAAACTCAACTCAAAATTGTTTATTCATAAAAATATCACATAGATAAACTTTCCGATCCGGAATTCTGAATCAGGATTGTAATTTTGTACGGGGAAATTCCAGACGAAGTCGTAATCCTGTATGTATGTGGCGAACCTTATAGAGAAGATGCGGTCAGAAACTAAACACATTTTTATTAGTGTTCCGTACCAAAATTGGAAAAACGGAACACTTATGGAATCAGATCGGTGTCTGTCCGTCCGTCCGTCCGTCCTTTCGTCCGTCCGTCTGTCACAGGCATTTTTCTCAGAGACCATATTATAAAAAAAAAAAAAAAAAAAAATAAAAATGTTTTATTTCAGACTAAGAATAACAAAAACATATATATTTAACTAAATTTTCAATTCAATCCGAGAAATTGCTGTCCCCACCTCTATTTCAAAAAATATAGTCTAAAATCATGAACATCAGAAATAACGTGTAGATGGCGGGAAAATTATCAGGGTGGCTCTAACTTGGATAGTTTTTTTCTATACCCAAAAAACTAACAACAATGCGACCAGTGTAAAATGATCTTCAGTTACTATGTGACCACATACTAAGTAAGTGTCAATTTATAGAGGTAATCTCAATGACCCATGTTAAACAACTGGTAGTACGGAACACTAATTGCCCGAGTCCCGACTCGTACTTCACCGGTTTTTAAACAAAAGAAGTAGTGATCAGTTTTGTCTGATGGCATTGGTTGAACCGAGTAGGACTGGTGGTGTCACTGTTATCAGTATGAGCAGTCTGAGAGTCTCTGCGCCGCAGAACTTCGCATACTCACTTGTCAGACTATAGTCGCTTCTTACGACACCCATCTGGGTTGGTGCTATTCGAAACCGGACGACACAATGCAAAAAGAAAGTGTGTGTACTTATGTATGCACGTAAGAAGTAAGTGAGATAAGTTTTTTGGCATTAGTACAAAAATAAAACCGGTCAAGTGCGAGTCGGGCTACTCGCGCACCGAGGGTTCCGTACCACACCACTACAGAACACAACATAATTAACTTAGAAAAAAAACTTTTTTTGTCCGGGACCTTTAGCGCGAGACCGACTCACACTTGGCCGGTTTTTCGTATTTGTTGTTATTCTGTAGAGCTTGCTCTATAATCACACTAAGTTTGACGCTTGTATGTATTACTGTTTTTACGATAGAGTGTGAAGAAAAAACGTTGATAAAAACTAGTTTCTTGTTGAGAACCTCCTTTTATTTTTAACTTTTTAACATGTTTATTATTTGTTAACAAATCCGCCGCAATAACGCATAATCTGAGAAAATTTCAACTATCTAGCTATTACGGTTCAAAAGTTACAGCCCTAAATAGGTAGGACAGACGGACGGACTGACAGACGGACGGACGGACGGACAACGTAGGCTTAGTAATAGGGTCCCGTTTTCACCCTTTGGAACGGAACCCTAAAAATCACAGATTTCGTGCCTCACATGACTATCGGCACATTGGAA
Organism: Agonopterix subpropinquella; assembly: GCA_922987775.1. Lineage (NCBI taxonomy): Eukaryota > Metazoa > Arthropoda > Insecta > Lepidoptera > Depressariidae > Agonopterix > Agonopterix subpropinquella. The sequence continues at coordinate 2,073,674 of OV277696.1, read as the reverse complement.
ATGAATCTACGGAATTTGAAAAAATATTGTCTCAAAAAGGATAAGCTATAGGCAAACCCTTAACCCGATCGTCTTTGTTTTAGGTTCAAATTATAGCTGACTATATTGTCCAGAGGTGCTCTTTTTGATATTATTCTTTGTATCCAAAATATTGTTATCAAATATTCCAAAAAAAATCCATATTTTTTTTCACTATTTCAGCCATAACTTTGTTCGTTTTTGACTTTCTCTAATAATTATTTATGCTGCTCAAAGCTTAGTAAATACAGGTCTTTTCTGATTTTTTTGAATATCATATCTTCACAACTCTCCGTGAAGGGGATCGCAATTTTTCGTGAAATCGGAGCCTATACTTTGAAAGAGAAAAAGAAAAGAAAAGACATTTCCAATATCAAAACGTATTAAAACTAAATGGTATGCCATACGATTACTAATAATAACAATGGTGTGTAACATCGGCACGCGCAACTTCTGTCACATGCTGAAAATACACTCTTAAACTTCATGGTGAGTTACATCGGTACGCGCAACTTCTGTCGCATGCTGAAAATTCACTCTGATCTACAGAAAGGACAACCTAACGCCCCAAAATAACTTAAAAAAATTCCTACCTTTTAGTAATTTCCAGGTAACAAAAAATATTTAAAATACAGACATTAGCTTCCCTACACATCCCATATCAAATAGAAAGGCTTCATCTCTACGGACTCAGGACAATCCGGTTACTGTTGTTAAAACATTTACGGCGCAGACAACACCCTGTACTGTCCCCTGAGAAATAAACCAGAGTGCCAGCGATACTACTTCGATGTAGACATACGTCAAGTTTGTGTGTCGGGGTATCGGGGAAATGTAATAACCTGTTATGGGTCAGCAACTAAGCAGTTACATTATGGTTAGTTAGGTTTAGTTGTTGCCAGAGCGTCTGTAGTCCACCTCCTCTACAACTGAATGGGTGAGGTCAAAATTGGTCGCGGGCAGGAAGTGTTCAGTACGTACTCTTTCAATAGGTGAATGTCGCCGATAATGTCAATAACGACTTTGTCGGCGGGTTCGTTGTGGATGGCCTTGTAGGCGACATGCACCTGCGTGGGATACCGGGTGACATGTTGGCGGGAATGTCGGCTGGTCGATGATTTTTTGTATGAAGAAAGAGTACAGACTACGTACAGAACGGACCCTTCGTGCCCCCAATTTCAACCTCCTTAGTGATAGAAAAGGTGGACAACAATAAGCAATGGTCTATTTCTCTCTCACTCGCACTCCTTCAGTATACATATGCTAGCCTCTTCTTGTATTACATTTAGAAGACGTTATTTTCAAAAAGTAATTCCCGTTGTTTAAGTTTTTTTTGTAAATAAAAATATAATTCATAATGTAATTAGTTTTATTTTAATAAATTTTTTTCATATCAAAGGACTTATGGGCCACCCTATATAAAAATAATGAAATTATTGTTTCAATCTAATTATTTTGTTATAAATCAGTTGGGGTGTATGAGGTTTTGCGCTAATTTATTAACACGTTGTATGTACACTTAAGAATCACAGTTTTATAAAAGTATAGGTAGGTAAGTATACATACAATATTATGTTCATAACTTTTCTTAAACTAAAACTAAGTGACAAAGCTAAGAAGCCCACCGGATACATTACTAAGGTTCATGCTCATAAAGCGCTCAAACAAACATTCAAAATTCAACAATGTCTATTATGGAGCAAGAAAGTTGAAACAGGTTACACAGGACAAGTTTGCTATCATATCTCAGGCCAGTTTATACTACAGTGCTACTAAGGGTAGACGATACTGTATTATAATAAAACCGATCAAGTGCGAGTCGGGCTACTCGGGCAACGAGGGTTCCGTACCACACGACCACAGAAAACAACATTATTAACTTAGAAAAAACACTTTTTTGTCCGAGACCTTTAGCGCGAGACCGACTCACACTTGGCCGGTTTTTAGTATTTGTTGTTATTCTGTAGAGTTTGCTCTATAATCAAACTTAGTTTGATGCTTGTATGTATTACCGTTTTCCCGATAGAGCGTGAAGAAAAAACGTTGATAAAAATTAGTTTCTTGTTGAGAACCCCCCTTCATTTTTAATTTTTTGGCATTTTTATTATTTGTTAACAAATCCGCCGTAATCTGAGAAAATTTCAACAATCCAGCTGTTACGGTTCAAAAGTTACAGCCCTAAATAGGTAGGACAGACGGACGGACGGACGTCGAGGCAGACCCCGGAAAAGGTGGCGATGGCGGGACGAGCTGGATGCCTACAGCAATGGGTGGCGGGATGTCGCACCGAACTAGTGTTGCCTAACAATTAGTGATGATTTTGACTTCGTAAGGATATCGATAGTGCTATCGATAATATAGATATTCAAAACTCAACTGAAAATACAAAATTTTTACTCAACATGTAATAATTACATAGATAACTTTCTAACATAATTTTTAGGGTTCCGTACCCAAAGGGTGGAAGCCGTCCGTCCGTCCGTCCGTCTGTCCTACCTATTTAGGGCTGTAACTTTTGAACCGTGAACGCTAAATAGTTGAAATTTTCACAGAATGTGCGTTATCAGACTCGCACTTGACCGATTTTATTTTTAATATACTACCGCGTCGGAAGGTTTCTCGTTGTCGAGAAGTTGCGGCCAGAAAGCACATCTTTCAGCATCTACTATTTTCGATACTATCAAAAAGAGGATGGTATATCGTTCCTTGGAGGCCTAATATCCAGCAGCGGTTGTCTATCGGTTGACACGATGATGATGATGAACTGTAGCACTCTATTTCCTCCGCTTTGACTTTAAAAATGTATTTACGGTAATCCAGAACATATTCTATCAGTGTGTACCAAATTCCATCCTAATCCGTTTAGCCGGATTAAGTGACAAAAATCCAAACATCAAAACATGCACATTTATAATATCAGTAGGAAGTATAATATGAATATAATTTCTCGTTTAAAATCATAGTCGAGTTACTAACGAGAACAAATAGTGAAGTCGTGAAACTGCAAAGTTTCAATGTACCTTGTACAAGACTCCTCATGGTTAAAGTTTCAAGATAAGAACTGGGGTGAGCACGTGAGTAGAATTCATTCTACTCTCACTGCAAGACGGCACATGCACTTTATTGGGGTTCCTTGTGTCTATTTTATTTATTTCATTGTCTTATTAAAACAAGTAACCGTGAATCGGATTAGACAAGACATACTCATCATTTAATACGATAAATAAGTTTACGAACCCTTTATGCATGCATGCATATGCATATGCTCACGACTATATTCCCCGAGGGGGTAGAGATATTCTGAAACTTCAGAACATCCACGTTTCACTTGTAGTACCGAAACTCTGTCCAGTGTGATGGGGAGTGAGCCCGTCAAAATTCAAAATTCAAAATTTTTTATTCAAAATAATATGATATACAGGGTGAAATGGATATTATTAGCATCCTTTTAAACTAAGAGTCTACCCATCAAACTGAACAACTATTACTATGGGAGCAAACCGATCGGAGCAACTAAAAAATCTGCTGCCCCTACTAAAGTATGCAACAGCTGATTTTTTTGTTGCTCCGATCGGTTTGCTGCCATAGTAAAAGTGTGTCAGTTTGATGGGTAGACTCTTAGTTTAAAAGGATGCCAATAATATCAATTTCACAATGTAGATAGCTTTTTGACGTCATTTTTTGACTCTACCACCGCGTCGGAAGGTGTTCCGTTGAGAGAAGATCGCCACTTGTAATGGACAGCATACGAACCCTTCAGTGATACCTAACTATAAAAAAGCTCACGACCGAAATCCCTTTCGGGGTGGTTGTTACAACTACAAACTTTCTGTTTAAGAATATAGTTGTGGCAATGCTCACATTTAGCAATTTAAGTTTCAGTATGAAATGACGTGTCAATTGGTGAGCCTTTAATCCTTTAGTCGCCTCGTACGACACCCACGGGAAGAACTAAGGTGGTTCATTCTAAGCTGAAACCACCACTTCAGTGGTACTTGGTCAAAAACTATAATTGCGACTTGGTACCTTTAGCCCAATTTTATCCTTGGTTCCAGTCAATCCCAAACAACACTACAAATCTCAGCTTTTATTTACAATATCACAACTGAATAAGCACAAATAAACAAATAAAATAGTTTTTCTACTATAATGTTGTCTTAAATTCGACTTTACTCAGTTTCATTCCGAAAATAGGCTTATAGATAATGAAAATCAGTTTACACTGGTAGTACTTTTTTGATAAAACTATTAAAGTTATTTCCAACCTGATAATTTTCCCGCCATCTACAACTAATTATGAATGTTCATAATTTTTTTCAGATTTTACATGACTTTAGTTTTTGAAATATCGGTGAGGACAACAGTTTTTTTGAGTTTGAGTTAACTGAAAATTTTTGTTCAATAAAGAATCAAAGAAAAATTACAAAAAAATGGTTTTAGACTAGTATTTTTATAAATAAGTTTTTATTTGATACCCTACACGATAAAGTTGATTTTTTTTATTTATATCTTTCGGCCCCTCAAAACTTCTCCTGCACATTAAATTTTTTTGTTGTCATTGGACTAAATGTACCAAGTTTCAGCTTCCTGTGTCTTACGGTCTCCGAGAAAAATTCTTGTGACAGGCCACAGATTACCCCCAATAGATACCGCATACAAGGCCGCGGACAATCGCCACACATCTATGATTTTGCACTGATATAAGCAACGCGAGTGAGCGAGCTCTAAGTAGTGCGACCTTGAAAGGGCCAATCATGTTGCACCGTTTCGTGCCCCGCTACCCGCACCTACCGCCAAAAATGGTGATTTCGGGCCTGTATAAAATTTTCATCACGCGGTATCTATTGGGGGTAATCTGTGTGACAGACGGACGGACGGACAGACACCGAGGTGATTTCATGAAGTGTTCCGTTTTGCCAATTTTGATACGGAACACTAAAAAGCAGTTTTAAAAAAGAGGCCGTAAATCTATTTCATGGCTCACGCTGATGAAGCTATTATAGAGAAACATAAATTAAACAGTGAACGGACCATGTGACCTGTATAGTGCCAATAAAATTCCTCTTACTTAACTTAATGCAGGTAGTAAAGGCGCTATTAATTCTCACTGTACCAGTGAACCGTATTAAAAGTGTAAATTATGCACACGTGGACTAAAAGTTAGGTTACATTAATAAATATCCATACAGAACGAAAGGTTCATACAAGCGACCGCTTTCGTTGCACTTACACATAGCGCGCACAGCCGGTTATGTGTGTACCTGTTCGTACTACGTCTTCTAAGGGCTCTTAAAGACGAGCAACACTTTTTAGTCGCGGTGGATCGCAGAGCGTCGTGCTCATACATTTTACTGTCTCCGCGACACACGGCGATCGCAAAGTGCCGCTTGTCTGTAAGCGCTCTAACGTGCGCTATGTGTGGGATGCACTGACAGCGGCCGCTTGTATAAAGAGGACGAACAAAGAGTTGCACCGGCTAAGTGTGTGCACCTTTTCGGATGTCCTCCAATTATTAGAGAACATCAAAAGGTGTCGTTTTACGTCCTCTAACACTCTAGCGCTATTATGACTGCACCGCCAGCACCAGCGGCACCTTGTATGAAGATTTCGTTCTGTATGGATATTTATTCATTAGACCTAACTTTTAATCCACGTGTCCAAGTGCGTTTAGGTCCTGAGGTAGAAAGCTATTTATTAATATAGCGGAACTACGAGTAAGCTGACTAAAACATGGTCTTGTCCACACTGAATAGCATTTCCCCGAAGCTCTTTTCATTTCTGTGCTTAGAAATATCGTTCGCCATAGCAATAAATATTGCTTGCTAATCGTGCTTTTTGTGCAGTCAGTACATAACTCAAACGAATGTGATAGCAGAATTTCGACCAACATCACAGGTCCGGCACTTCAAACAACGTTTTAAATTTGATATGATGACGTTTGCACATGCGCACTTTGCAAAAATTGTGCATGACATATGTGTAGGGTTGACTTAACACGCATCGTATGAACTACATTATACATTTCGTTACTTTTTATAGTTCATTCTGTTATCAAAAATAGTTTTTAAGCTAAAGAATAACAGAAAATGTGAATTTAGCGTTATTTTCCAACGTTTATTTTTACTGTGTGGAGAAAAATAAAATATATTTTATGTAGTCAAATCCAACGGGTGCGCGCGCCTGACTGCATTCCCTTGCTCGGCTTCCCTCAAGTTACCACAGAGAGTGTGAGGGGAGGTGAGGTAACTGAAGTCAGAGGGGGGCGGGGAGTGGCCGTTCTGTATGTAGAACTATATACTATTACCTATTCTGTGCCAACATCTAAAATATTTACGAACTGTTTATGTAAAGTGTCCCTTTTGTTATCGCCCTGCATAACCCAGAACTGCAATTCTTATCGAAGAACAGGATATTCGAAGCCGCAATATTGCGGAACTGCAATCCTTATTGAACCGGAAAAGGGTGTTCAATACCGTAATAACATTCATCGCAATTCCATCTAAGATACCGCAGAACCCTTCTTCGAAACCTTTAAGATAACAGCACCTGTAAGTCCACAGGTGTCACAGTCTGTGAGCTGCATACAAACGACTCAGATTTGCAGCAATTCCTTTAAAGTTTAAACCACATTTGTACGTATGATCTAACTTAGAGCTAGATTTCATCCGAAATGTTCTTGCGAAATGATAAGTTGGCTAAGAGAGAAAGAAAGCCATTCGTTATATGCAAACTGCGGAGGACATTAGGATTCAGAAGATGCATAATGGTATTCTGATTATGTTTCTCTTTTGGTTTCATTGACTTTTTTTTACAAAAAGTAAGGTTCTCTTCTCTTTACGCTGGTTGACCATATAATGTATTAATATGTATAGTATAGTATCTAGTTTTATCTTGGTCTCAAATTGATGATTTCTTTATTCTTTCTTTAGAGTTCTTCCATCCCATGGTTGTCTGGAAGAAATCGCTTTAAGTGATAAGATCGCCATTTGTACCCTTACGTTCTTTTTCAAAAGAGGAGTGTTATAAGTTTGACGCCTATGTCGGTCTGTCCGTGGCATTGTAACGCCCAAACGGGTAGACCGATTTCGATGCAGTTTTTTTAATAGAAAGCTAATTTTTGCGGTGTTCTTAGCTTTGTTTCATTAAAATCGGTTTTGTAGTTTTTCAGTAATTTTAAAAATTATGAAATAAACTTAAATTAAAAATTTAAAAATACGCTAAAAACAAACATTTAAAAAGTAAGAAATAATTCGGTCACCGACCGGTCGGTATTGTTTTTGATGTAAGTAAGCAAATGTATGTTTTACTTTTTAACTCTCTTTACGATATTTTAGGTCTAATAATGTGTCGGGGACAGCAAGTGATTGTCGAATAAAAAAACTGTGATCATTTCATAGCGGTCCCCTACGCATTAATTGACCTAAAATATCGTAAAGAGAGTTAAAAAGTAAAACATACATTTGCTTACATCAAAAACAATACCAACCGGTCGGTGACAGAATTATTTCTTACTTTTTAAATGTTTGTTTTTTATTCTGTTTTTGTTGCTGTATGTTTTTGGTGTGCAAATAAAGAATATTTATGTTATGTTATGTTCTTTGTTATCCACATTTTGCAAAAGTACATACATACACACACTTAAACTCATGACCATTATCCCTTTCGGGATGGTCAGAAACCTTGATTCAACAACCAGCTGTCTAGCATGCTCTGCATAAGTTTTTTTTGTATATGTTTCCAGTTATCGAATTCCATTACGAAATTGTATACCTTATCATGGTATAAATAGAGAGAAGATTTGAGACCTGGATCCCATCAAAATCATTTCAGGTAAAAATGTAAGTCTAATCCTTTAACTCGTCCTGATTCATGTAGAGCCCAAGTCTAAAGCTTAGTGAAATAATCATATAAGCATGGCCGTTCTTCAGAGCAATGGCTAATAAAAGCTCTTTTCTCTTCTCTTTGCAGAAAAACCAGACGATTGTTCTGAAATATCAATTGATATCTTAAAGAGGTCAATGGTAATTTGCTTATGTATTTACTAAGTTTCCGCGAAATTTTTTACCAAGATGTAGACAACCTCTAAAAAGCTTCAAGTTGAAATGTGTTAGTTTTGAAAAGTTTTATTTTTAGGGTTCCGTACCCAAAGGGTAAAAACGGGACCCTAATACTAAGCCTACGTTGTCCGTCCGTCCATCCGTCCGTCCGACCGTCCGTCCGTCTGTCCGTCTGTCCGTCCGTCTGTCCGACCTATTTAGGGCTGTAACTTTTGAACCGAAAAAGCTAGATAGTTGAAATTTTCACAGAATGTGCGTTGTTAAAGCGGATTTACTAACACATAATAAAAAATGTCAAAAAGTTAAAAATTAAGGGGGGTTCTCAACAAGAAACTAGTTTTTATCAACGTTTTTTCTTCTAGCTCTATTGTAAAAACGGTTATACATACAAGCGTCGTTGGTATGATTATAGAACAAACTCTACAGTATAACAACAAATAATAAAAACCGGCCAAGTGTGAGTCGGTCTCGTGCTAAAGGTCCGGGAGTAAAAAAAATTTGTTTTTACTTTTATATGTTGTGGTGCTGTGGTACGGAACCCTCGGCCTCGGTGCGCGAGTAGCCCGACTCGCAATTGACCAATTTTTTAGTACCTACTTCGATTTAGTATGTTCTCTGCACTTAGTTACTTGCATCATTACTTTCTCCAACAAGTTAATTGTATTAGTTATAGCTCCTGGGATCCATCCACAAATAAGAGCTTCAGTATTGGCTATGTGCACGACACTAGCGCCACACTAGCGCGGCGTACTGACAGAACTTTTTCCGGCAGCCGTGAAGTATTTACACTATTATAGTACTGTAAAAGTCTGTGTTTGTTCGAGGATTCTGCCAAAACTACTGAACCGAATTTGATAAAACTTTTATAAATTTTATCAAATTCGGATAAAGTTTATATTTTATTCCGGTACGATGACGGGAGCGGACGCGGACGAAGCCACAGACAAAATCTAATTTGTATCGGAATTCCCATACAAACATTTACCTCAGTTTTAACACCTTTGGGGGGTTAAAATGCGACAAGCCTTTTTTAAGTGAGCATCTAGATGCCAATAGAAACTTCCAAGCCAAATTTTAAGTTTGTAGTATTGACAGTTTTGGAGATTTCGTGTTATGTTAGTGTACGGATTTGCATAGATTCAAGCAAATCTAACACAGCTTCACCGTCAGTAGTTCAAATTTCTGGCACAGCGTGCGCTGCGATCGACTTGACAGTTCCCAACACCCACTTCGCACATAGCCAATAGCTCCTGGGGTCCATCTGGAGAGCAAAGGCCTCCTCTCACAAATAAGAGCTTCAGTATAAAGTTAACCTGCATTTTGAGATAAAACTTTTATGTGATGAATCCTAGAACGACCTATTGCGGTGGCTAGTGGATATAAAGCAACGATGGGATACTTCATTTGCTATGTGCCATAAAAACTATCTTAAACCAGCCAATGTTCCTCACGTTATAGCTTTAATTAAATGAGATATACACTCAGTTGCAGAAACGCTCATTAGAGTTAATCCTCCATTAAATCTCTTGCTAGCTTTTACTACTTCAACAAAACAAAAAGTGACAAACAAGAGATTTAATGATGGATTAACTTTTACATTTCACTACTTTTTAATTTAAAAGGCCTCCAGTGTACACAGTAATTCTAAAATGGAAATATTAGTTTGTAATGACAGTTATAATATTGGCAAAGGAAAAGTAGAATGTTTGTGGTTTGCAATTGTACTTTGCGAAATTACCTGTATTTTATTTGTTTTTTATCTGTTTTAAGTTTCAGGATGGAATGATGATTGTGGCAAGTGGTGAGAGGTAACTGTCAAGATCCCAAGGCCGCCAGACGTCACTTATTTTCTGATGAACAAAATGTGTAATATTGAGTAGTGTTAGTATGTACTATGATCGTGTGCCTACCTGCTAGCTTGGCCAGACGGCCATTTTCCAGGTATCAGGTAATCAAGGTACGTAAAAATGCTGCGAACCTTACTTAAATTCTGATGGAAGATTTTTAATGTTACAGAATATGGTTAAAAATCTGTCATCAATACTCCCAGATACATCCAGGCGGCGGTTTTGCCTTACAGACGCTTTAAAATGTTGAAAGCTCTAAAAAAAACTACTTAATCTCACTATCCGTGAGCATGAGCGTGAGTGCGACTGTTGATTTTATATTAGCATAGTGGGTGCATCAGGCAAATACTTTTGTGGTAAAATTTTGGTTCCAACTCCTCAATCCTGATGCTGCAGGGGAACTGCCTACCAAAACCTTGAGGCTTGAGGATATTCTAATTTTACATTAGCATGGCGGGTACGGGCTGATACCTGGAAAATGGCCGTCTGGCCAATCTAGCAGGTAGGCACACGATCATAGTACATACTAACACTACTCAATATTACACATTTTGTTCATCAGAAAATAAATGACGTCTGGCGTCCTTGGGATCTTGAACCACTCGTACGACACCCACGAGAAGAATTAAGGTGGTCCATTCTAAACCGGAACGATACACTACAATACAAGTCTGTTAAATTAATTTAATAACTAAAAGAAATCATTGTCAATTACAAGTTGCTTAAATCTCACTCCTGTTAACCTCCTAATTAAAAAAGATCGTAAATTTTAATAAAAATCAGACCTTGCTATTATCCTTAACTGAGTTCCAGGGGTACAAAACATAAAACAATGAATTTGCTCATCATATTTTTCAACTCCCTTCCCCAAGGAAATCAAACTTTTGCGCCAAAAGCGAGTGCTGTTTTTCCCCGCATGTCTTCGTTGTAACGATTTTTGCCGATGTATTTTTTATAATATGGTGTTTTTCTTACATTCATATTTTAACCGATAACATTCCACTTCTAAAGGAAAGCACCTACAGAATTCATCTTCCATTCTCTACTACTCTCTCTCTTCTCTTCTTACTTTTATAGTACAGCTTGTCAAAAAAGAGGAGGTATAAAACGGTGATAGCTGGAACTAAATATTTTAGTACAAAATCTGGGACGGGATCAGTTATGATTATGCGAGATTTTGACGTTCTTACAAGGAAAGACTTTAGTGGCGCCCCCATTTCATTCTACTCTTTTTCACACTGTACGTATTTTTTTCGATTACGATTAATACTATCTTTAAAAAATACATACATACATACATAAGCTCACGCCATTGTCCCAAGGGGGTAGGCAGAGACCACAGATCGCCACACGCTACGACTCTGACACACTTCTCTAGCCTCATTGACATTCATACATCTTTTCATGCACTTCCGTCGATTGAGGGTGCTACGCACTTGTCCTTTTCGGAAAAGATCATTGATTTGATCGTGGTATGTTTTCCTCGGACGGCCTCTCCCAACACTTCCACTCACCTGTGCTCGATAAATTTCATTCGTAAGTCTTCTTTCATTCATTCTCTCTACGTGACCAAACCATCTAAGCATACCCCTCTCAATCCTTGTTACTATATCATCCTTCAACTTACACCAATCCCTTATCACACTGTTCTTGATTCGATCAACCAAAGTAATACCACACATACTTCGTAAGGAGCGCATTTCAACTGCATTCACTCGACTTTCATTCCTTTTATTCCATACCCAACATTCACTCCCATACATTAGCGTAGGCACCAACACACCGTTGTGAATAGCCAGACGTGCCCTTTTTGATACAGACCGGCTACTCACCACGGCGTGCAGGGCCCCATTTAAAATGTTAATAACTAATCTATGTAAATATTGTAAAAATCGTGGTGATTTGCTAAATAATTTTGTAATTTCTAATTTTATTTTGCTATGGAAGTCATAAAAAAACAACATACTATACGGAAGCGCCCCGACGATGGCTGACAGCTTCCCATACTAAATATCATTTTTGTATGGCCCGCGGCCGTCGATCGCCGTCGACAAATGTGTCTCAACCCTTATTCGCTGAACGAAACTTTGATGAAAGAACTTTGGCGAATTTGGCCCAGCCATTTTTACGCAAACTAAAAGCCCTTCAGGACGGCGGTCATAATTATTATGAACAGAAAAAAATTAAGGCATTTTTAAAAAAAACTTCCTCATCTCTAGAAGTCCAGGTTCAAAAGTAGAAATTACTAGTAAAATAGACATCCAAAAAGCAGTAGCAAAGCGCAACCATGACAGCTATTTTCATCTAATATTATCACTGAGGTAGTTTTTGGACTTTACGGAACGTATTTGGCTTTATTGAACTGATAGTGCGTGTGATTTCGTTTGATTTCATTATCATAATATTGTATGGTTATCGTGAATTTTCATTAAAACAAACACAATGAATGCGTAGAAGATTGAGTGGGCTATCTAATAAGAAAGATTATGAGTTTCACACACTTGATACAAAAGGTATCATACGGAGAAATACCTTCCCCCCAACTTCTACAGATTACAACCAATTTCCTTTTTTGTTAGTTTTGTTTCACTCTACACGTATTACTAAGTTTCATTCATGTATGGGACCTATATGTCTGAGTCTCACATTATATGGCCTTCCGCCAAACTTCTTTGTAGAGAGATGGCTTTTTCATCCAGTAGGTATATAATTATGTTAGCGTATGTAATTTACAATCTGCATAATTTCTAAACAGCCGTAATTAAAACCGTTAACCCACGGAAGCCAATTAAAATGTTTCAAATAACAACATTAATATTTTTCGATTTTCATTGTCGTTTCCACAGTCGTTGTTTTTGTTTAAAAATACCTTTTTGAGGGTCGGAAACCCCAAACCCTTTAAACAAAAACGAATATTGCTTTTAATAAAAGGGCGCGAAACATCCAGAGGACGGGATCAATTAAAATTGAAAATTGGATGCGGACCTGGGCAAATTAAAATGACCGTTGGGCGTCAATTCACTAATGAAGCAGTAGTGACACTTAGCCCGCGGTTGTGAGAGGCGTGGAATTTTAAACCTGATGATTTGGGTTCAAATTCGCATGCTTATTCGGGAGAGGCTCTCATGAATAAGCGGGCACAGAGAAGAATATCTAGTAATAAGAATAAGAATAAAGGTACTTGTCCCATAACATTTGATACAATTTAAATATTCAGGGTGTAAGTGACAGCCTAGCAAATAATTAAACTGTGAATTCAGACCATCAAGCTAAACAACTTTCACTATTAAACCACCCTACGGGAACGTAAAAAAAAATCTGCTGCTCCGTACCCAAAAGTACCTACCAACTCGACTCAAATGTATGAAATCGAGTCTGTCTAAAAAGTCAGTTTACATGGGTAAATGGGTAAAAAGTCGGTTTACAGGGTATGCCTGTAGGGTAGGTACCTGTTTCAAGGGTAGGTAGGTAGGTTTTAAAGCTATATTTGTAATTAGAATTTTAACAGCGCCTACAGGGTTACCAGTATAAGGTTTTAAATTTCTACTAAAATTTCTCGTGTAAACTGACATTTTAGACAGACTCTAGCAGATATTTTTTTTTACTTTTTCTGAGGATGGCTCTATAGTGAAAGTTATTCAGTTTCTGTAGTGAAAGTTAGTCTGAATTCATCGTTTCAGTATTTGCTAGGCTGTCACTTACACCCTGTATAAGTGACAACTATTTATTTTAGCAGATTTAACTAGAAAATAGCAGACTTTAAAAGAAATTTGGTAGGCAGGTTGTATTGCATAGTGTAAAACAACTTTATCTACTAGGTATTTAGAATCGGAGGTCTCGATACGTCTTTATCTACCTATAAATTAGTCATCATAAATCTTTCAGCTAAAATCCTACTGACTTACCTGCTTTTGAACTAGTCTACCAACTCTTAAATACAGGGTTATTTTTATATCACTGCGGATAACTTCAGCATGTATTCTACTCATCAAACTGAACAACTTTCACTATGGAGCCACCTTCGAAATCCCGAAAAAAAAATCAGCTGTCCCATACAATACTGCGGTACCTATTCGACTCAAATGTATGGGACAGCTGATTTTTTTTCGCGATTTCGAAGGTGGCTCTACAACGTGTTAATAAATTAGCGCAAAACCTCATACACCCCAACTGACTTATAACAAAAGAATTAGATTGAAACAATAATATCATTATTTTGATACTTAAAATTTAAAGTTATTCGCATTTTAAGTTCAGAGGCAAAAATGATTTGTTAGCATTTCAGCAATTAATGAAAGCGCTAACGTACTAATGGATACATTTTAATATTCTTGTTTTGGTAGTAAGTAGAGTGAGTGTGCCTGTGGGGTGGGTTGACATCGGGTTTAGTAAAATTTAAATTTTACGAAAAAATTATTTAAAATTTTGAAAAAGATTACCTATGTTGAAACCATGATAATTCGACTCAGCTCTTGATTCTAAACAAACTACTTTCTAGTTTTGCGTTAAATCATTAACACGTTGTATAGTAAAATTTGTTCAGTTTGATGAGTAGAATACATGCTGAAGTTATCCGCAGTGATATAAAAATGACCCTGTATAATAATTGGTTACTGCTTGATTAGTCTACCGACATTTTGCAATAAGCTATACCGGATCGAACATCGTAATATTCGCACGATCGTTATTTGTAGCGGATATGATTCTCAAATTACTTGCAACCACCCGCATTGTAAACTCTACCATTAGAGCCCTGAAAACAATGGCCTGGCCTAAATGTCTGCCGTGCGTAGATAGCAGAGACACCAGCATTTGTGGCTGAAATAGATAGCTACTAATATTGTTCTGATTTTCATTTCAAACACCTGGAACTGATGAGCATGTTTTAACGAGAAATTAACATTGAAGAACCGAAAGAGGTGGGTCGTAAAAGATAGTAAATTGTTATTTTTTCTTACCCTACCAATAAGCATTATTTTTAGATGCGATTTTAGGGTTTTACGGGTACGGAACCCTATTAAAAGCCTATGCTAGCGGTCCGGCTGGAAAAAAAAATGCTGTTCCATTTAAAATTGCAACGCGACTCGACCCAAATGTATGGGACAGCAGATTTTTTTCATGACTTCGATGTTGCTGACGGTTTTTCATGGTGATGATCAGACCATCAAATTGAACAACTAAGTCTTTGGGATTAAGTTCGAAGTCGCGAAAATAAAAAGCAGCTGTTCCATATAAACATGCCCCATAGAGAAAGTTGTTCAGTCATGTTAAGAGGGAACCATTGACGACCCGGTTGGTGTGATGGTTACCACGCTAGACTGCCAAACTAGGGGTCTGGGTTCGAAACCCGGTTCGGTCTTGGATGTTATATTTGTGTGTGCCGTTGTTGTATGGTTTCCAGCCTGAGGTTTACTTAGGATGACTATAATGTATGTGCCTGTGAGCGTTATTTGACAGTTCCTCCTACCACTTCAAACTTCCTTATGAAAAACGCATAAAAGTCATTCCTAAAGATGTAAGAACTTGAAAGTAAGCCCAAAGGACCCGAGTAACAACGAGTGGGCGCGGCCTTAAGCAGTTTGTCTTGTAAGACCAATTTGTGTACAGAATAAACGATTATGCGATACTTGTTTTTGCGTCGCCCTACGATTTATCTGTGATGTCTTTAGGTTGTTTATTCAAGAGCCTTTAGCGAGGTGGCAATTTTCGACGACCTTTGAGTTTTCTTTATTTTACCATCCTATTAAAAATATTCCGAAACCTAAATTTGTCAGATTTCCGTTTAAATAATATACACCTAGTTCCAATCTTCTTCCTATTCTTGTGGTGCCATCTCCTATCGGAGGTTGGCTATCAATAGGGCTATTTGGACCCTGGAGACTGCAGCCCTGAACTGTGAGGCTGTGTCTACTTCGAACCATTCACACAGGTTTTTAAGCCAGGACGTCCTTCTACCAGGCAGTCGTCTTCCCAAAATTTTCTCCTGCAGAATAATCTGGAGAAGCTGGATTCCTAGATTAAATGCTAGGATTGATTTAATATTTGTATGAAAAACTTTGAGCAACGATAACTTTGAAACTACATATTTTAACAAAAATCTGACAAATTTAAAGCACCAATATTGGTTTCTAGATCGTGTATAAATAAATTATTGACATTAATTGATCAATGTCAAAAATTTGTATATAAAAAAAAAGAAATAAAAAAAAAGAAGAAAAAGAAAAGAAAAAAAAAAGCAAAAAAAAAAAGAAAAGAAGAAAAAACACTCTCACTCTCTCTTCTTTTTTTGTAAAAGAATTAAATACTAAAAGCACAAGCAAAACTTACCCTAAACTTAAACCATACTAAACATTCTAAACTACTTACTAATTCTACTTTATTGAAAAGCCCGCCCCAGATCAAGCCTGGCCCGAAGGTGCCCATAATGCTGGCTGCATTTCCTCGATGGATCGCTAATGATATGCGTTGAGCCAGGTATGACCTAGCACGAGGACCGTTACACGCATCCCGTAAACGTTTGCCCAGGTCCCTCACAAAAGTTTTTACTTCATGACCCCACGGGCCTGCCGTCTCCACAGCAAAGTGCACGAATAAGTAGCTCTGCTCCAAGATTGTGTACCACGTCCAAAATAAGTGATCAAACTTCGTTTGTATGGAGCGCGCCAACGGTTATATCCCCTACAAAAATAATATTTGCTCTAGCTATCCGATATAATCGTCTTCCAGTGACCTCTTGATTAGATCCTTCTTTTCAAATCCAATTAAAGAATGCTCTGGCGAAGTCTGATTCGTCTTTTCATAAGTGACTAAATGGGCTAAGGCTATTAGCTAAAGGCTACAAGCCGTAGTAAGTAGCTAATACTGTAGGCTGTAGGCTTTCATTGCCGCTGAGCTTGTGTTAAATTCAATTATTATAATTTCCGTTGTAATTAACAAACTTGGCGCCTCGTAACTGAGGCGAAACTTCTCTTCCATCTGGACTACCACCGTTTTTGCCACTATACATAATTACTCATATTTTTTCTGAATGTACCAATAATATTAAAGCACACATAGTTTGGATATCAACTTCGCAAACACTTCGCTATCCGACGCTTGTGCAAATTCAGTTTGACATTTTTTTTCCTTTCAACGTTTTATTTAAACGGGAGGCTTAGACCATCTCTAGGGAGGCAACAACATACGAATGGAGCCAAGAATGAAAAAAAGTAAAAAATCTGCAGTTTCGTACAAAACTGCCACCTACTCGACTCAAATGTATGGGACAGCATTTTTTTTTATCGAGGTCCCCACAGTAAAAGATTTTCATGTCTAAACCACCCCTTTAAATATTACTAGGGTGTTTTGTTACAACATGTAAGTAGATCGAATTAGTTCAGAGGAATACGAATTAAATATAATAAATAAATAAATATCGTTCACAGGCACATACATTGTAATGATCCCAAGTTAAGCACTGTAGGCTTTTTAATATGGTAACCATACAACAACGGCACGAACATATAACATCCATGACAGAACCGGGATTCGAACCCAGGACCCTGGTTTGGCAGTCCGGTGTGGTAACCATTACACCAACCGGGTCGTCGAATATTCGTCCAAGACATAGACAAATAATAAAATAAAATAAATAAAATAAAAAATGTTTATTTTTCTCACACTTTGGGTTTACATGATACAAGTTCATCAACATATTAGATTAGGATAGTGTGAGACTGGCTCCTGAATAAAGTAGATCTTGTTATTCTGGATACCAGGCCCCCACTCCTCAGATATTTTATAACCTTAGTAGCAATTTGAAGACGTAATGTATCTTCTTTGAGGATTAATTCTTAAAATGTTAGGTTATTAGGCATACATACCTACCTATATTCATCACATTACTATTCATCCATACTTGTAACAGAAGGAGCAATTTCTCTATAGTTTCCAATAAATTCAAAAACAACAAAAGCAAAACTTACAACTCGTGTTGTTAGATTATTACGGGTCGTCTATTCTGTACAAACTGCTGCAGGGCGAATTGAAAAACTTAAAGTAGACAGAATCTTCTGAAACTTGAACCGAACATCAGTCAATTTCTTGAAGCGATATAATTCATAAACTTCTCGACTGTTATAGATTTTAATTTATTGAAGAGAAGTGGTTATTGGAAATATATATATATATTTACATTGTCATACCTACGGTCAGTACTACCACTACCACCACCACCACAGAACCACTTTTACTATGGGAGCAAATAGCAAACAGACCGTAGCAAAAAAAAAAACAGCTGTTCCACACTAAACTGCAGTGCCTACTCGACCCAAATGTATATGCAACAGCAGTTTTTTTTTGCTACGGTCCATAGTAAAAGTTGTTCAGTTTGATGAAAGGATCATCGCAACCTATGTACGCCCACTGCAGGGCACAACGTCGAGAAAAAATAAAAAAAATCTGCTGTCCCATACATTTTAGTCGAGTCGGTACTGCAGTTTTGTATGGGACAGCTGATTTTTTTTATTTTTTCTCGACGTTGGCCCCATAGTGAAAGTTGTTTAGACTGATGGTCTGAAGCACCCCCTTAAGTATTACTAGGGTGTTTTGTTACACCCTGTATAAATTAGAAAAACTCATTGATACAAATGGCATGTAGTTCGTTCAGATTCAAACCCTCATGATTGAGGTCCATTCCTCTCCGCAACGCGACATATACTCTCAGATTGCTTCTTACTGTCATCATCATCAGCCTATAAACGTCCCACTGCAGGGCACAAGCCTACCCTCAGGGAGGGTGTATGGACGTCAGTCCACCACGTGTGCCCAATGCGGATTGGTAGACTTCACATACGCATCGGAATTTCCTCTTCAATGTAAGCAGGTTTCCTCACGATGTTATCCTTCACCATTTGAGAGCAGTCGGTATTACGTACATAAGTTAGAAAAACTCATTGGTACACACGGCGACACATCAAGCTACCCAAAACCAAAATAAGCTGGCCGCGCGTCGGCATAGTAATGTATAACGTCGCGCGGCCAGCTTATTTTGGTTTTGGGTAACTTAATGTGTCACCGTGTGTACATGACATGGCATGTCGTCCGTGCAGATTCGAACCTGGGCCTCAAGATTAGGTTTCCATAGCTCTTCGCAACGCTCCACCGACGCTTTAAAAATATGTCAATGATAAATCAATTTCACCCTGTAGAATCACGGGAAGACCTTAAATCGATGACAATTCACTTGGGAGTGACCCGTTACGTAAATAGGCAATTTTGTTTCGACCATGGGCCGATCTGGAATTGATCGATGCGTTTTAATTATAATTCTGCATTCACTTTTACGACCTTGTGGTGTACGGCTTACAATAGCACCAACCCAGACGGGTGTCGTAAGAGGAGACTAATTCCTTCAAACAAAGTCAACATCTGTGATGCTCAAATCTGTCTTAAAGTAAAAATAATCTCTCTTTACAGACCCTGTGGTGTCCGTCTTACAACAGCAGCAACCCAGACGGGTGTCAGAAGAGGAGACTAATTCCTTCAGACAAAGTCAACATCTGTGATGCTCAAATCTACCTAAAAGTAATAAGATTCTTTACAGACCCCGTGGTATCCGTCTTACAATAGCACCAACCCAGACGGGTGTCGTAAGAGGAGACTCATTCTTTCAGACAAAGTCAACATCTGTGATGCTCAAATCTGTCTACAAGTAATGAGAGTCTCTTTACAGACCCTGTGGTGTCCATCTTGCAATAGCACCAACCCAGACGGGTGTCGTAAGAGGAGACTAATTCCTTCAGACAAAGTCAACATCTGTGATGCTCAAATCTGTCTAAAAGTAATAAGATTCTTTACAGACCCCGTGGTATCCGTCTTACAATAGCACCAACCCAGACGGGTGTTGTAAGAGGAGACTTATTCCTTCAGACAAAGTCAACATCTGTGATGCTTAAATCTGTCTAAAAGTAATAAGATTCTTTACAGACCCCGTGGTATCCGTCTTACAATAGCACCAACCCAGACGGGTGTTGTAAGAGGAGACTTATTCCTTCAGACAAAGTCAACATCTGTGATGCGTAAATCTGTCTAAAAGTAATAAGATTCTTTACAGACCCCGTGGTATCCGTCTTACAATAGCACCAACCCAGACGGGTGTTGTAAGAGGAGACTTATTCCTTCAGACAAAGTCAACATCTGTGATGCTTAAATCTGTCTAAAAGTAATAAGATTCTTTACAGACCCCGTGGTATCCGTCTTACAATAGCACCAACCCAGACGGGTGTTGTAAGAGGAGACTTATTCCTTCAGACAAAGTCAACATCTGTGATGCTTAAATCTGTCTAAAAGTAATAAGATTCTTTACAGACCCCGTGGTATCCGTCTTACAATAGCACCAACCCAGACGGGTGTTGTAAGAGGAGACTTATTCCTTCAGACAAAGTCAACATCTGTGATGCGTAAATCTGTCTAAAAGTAATAAGATTCTTTACAGACCCCGTGGTATCCGTCTTACAATAGCACCAACCCAGACGGGTGTCGTAAGAGGAGACTCATTCTTTCAGACAAAGTCAACATCTGTGATGCTCAAATCTGTCTACAAGTAATGAGAGTCTCTTTACAGACCCTGTGGTGTCCATCTTGCAATAGCACCAACCCAGACGGGTGTCGTAAGAGGAGACTAATTCCTTCAGACAAAGTCAACATCTGTGATGCTCAAATCTGTCTAAAAGTAATAAGATTCTTTACAGACCCCGTGGTATCCGTCTTACAATAGCACCAACCCAGACGGGTGTTGTAAGAGGAGACTTATTCCTTCAGACAAAGTCAACATCTGTGATGCTTAAATCTGTCTAAAAGTAATAAGATTCTTTACAGACCCCGTGGTATCCGTCTTACAATAGCACCAACCCAGACGGGTGTTGTAAGAGGAGACTTATTCCTTCAGACAAAGTCAACATCTGTGATGCTTAAATCTGTCTAAAAGTAATAAGATTCTTTACAGACCCCGTGGTATCCGTCTTACAATAGCACCAACCCAGACGGGTGTAGTAAGAGGAGACTAATTCCTTCAGAAAAAGTCAACATCTGTGATGCTTAAATCTGTCTAAAAGTAATAAGATTCTTTACAGACCCCGTGGTATCCGTCTTACAATAGCACCAACCCAGACGGGTGTTGTAAGAGGAGACTTATTCCTTCAGACAAAGTAAACATCTGTGATGCTTAAATCTGTCTAAAAGTAATAAGATTCTTTACAGACCCCGTGGTATCCGTCTTACAATAGCACCAACCCAGACGGGTGTCGTAAGAGGAGACTAATTCCTTCAGATAAAGTCAACGTCTGTGATACGGAAATCTGTTTAAAAGTAATAAGAGTCCCTTTATAGACCCTGTGGTGTCCATTTTACAATAGCACCAACCCAGACGGGTGTCGTAAGAGGAGACTAATTCCTTCAGATAAAGTCAACGTCTGTGATACGGAAATCTGTTTAAAAGTAATAAGAGTCCCTTTATAGACCCTGTGGTGTCCATTTTACAATAGCACCAACCCAGACGGGTGTCGTAAGAGGAGACTAATTCCTTCAGATAAAGTCAACATCTGTGATGCTCAAATCTGTATAGGCGTAAAAATATAAAAATAATATAATAATAAATCAGCATAGAAAATATACTCTAACATTACGCAAACAAGGAACCCTTATACTTTCGTCCATTCTGTCTGTCTATCTGTAGTTCTGTACTGTGCCCGGGCTTAATTACTCCCTCATTTTTAGAGTTCCCAAAGGGTGAAAACGGGACCCTATTACTAAGCCTACGTTGTCCGTCCGTCCATCCGTCCGTCCGTCCGTCTGTCCGTCTGTCCGTCCGTCCGTCCGTCCGTCTGTCCTACCTATTTAGGGCTGTAACTTTTGCACCGTAATAGCTAGATAGTTGAAATTTTCTCAGATTATACGTTATTACGGCGGATTTGTTAATAAGTAATAAAAATGTCAAAAACTTAAAAATTAAGGGGGGTTCTCAACAAGAAACTAGTTTTTATCAACGTTTTTTCTTCACGCTCTATCGTAAAAACGGTAGGTAATACAATTACACGCGTCAAACTTAGTGTGATTATAAAGCAAACTCTACAGAATAACAACAAATACTAAAAACCGGCTAAGTTAGAGTCGGTCTGGCGCTAAAGGTACCGGACAAAAAAAGTTTTTTTTTCTAAGTTAATAATGGCCTCGATTCGGACTTTGCAACGACTTAACTAAATTTATTCCTGTCACTTTCTAAAATAAGATTAAGAAAAGAGACAGAAAACCAACAGCTGACTTTAGTGCTGTCAAAGTGACGTTAAACGCCCAAAAACGCTTTAAATAAGGTGGCGTACATTATGATGGCATCTTATTTTGGGCGTGTAACGTCAATTTGACAGCACTAAAGTCAGCTGTTGGTTTTCTGTCTCTTTTCTTAATCTTATTTTAGAAAGTGACTGGAATAAATTTAGTTTAGTTAAGTCGTGGTACACTCCGAATCGAAGCCACTGTTGTGTTCTGTGGTGGTGTGGTACGGAACCCTCGGTGCGAGAGTAACCCGACTCGCACTTGACTGGTTTACTATTGAATCGCACTTTGGTATGAAGATAGTAACCCAAAAACAGGGTATTTAAGAAGAACGCATTTTTTTTTGTAAGTATTTCAAATAAAAATTATAACGGATGCTGCTCAACTAGTTTCAAAAAAAAAAACCCGAAAAATAGATTAAATTTCTCTTAGATAAGATAAACAGTTTAATAACTTTTCTTCTTTTTCTACTTATAAAATGGCTACGGAACCTTATAATGGGCGAGTCCGACACACTCTTGGCCAGTTTTTTTTATTTCAAAGGATGTAATATAACTCTACAAACTACTAACAAGAAAGAGGTAGTAACTAACTTCAAGTAAAACTTTAACCAAAGTTTTAACAAAGTATAATGTATACTAAAACTACTTTAGTTTGAACTACACCTTCGAGCCTTTATGATATCAAATTGTTGTGAAAGTTTTACATAATAGAACCTTAAATGTGGTATGTTGGATGGTGATGTTCCAACTTGAAATACACCAATACAGTGTTTAAAATTAAATGCGTTACAATCGAGCGTGCTCCACCATCAAACTGAACAACTTTCACTATGAAGCCAACATCGAAACACAAAAAAAAACGGATGTTCCGAAAATCAAAAAGGGACTCGACCAAAACGAAACAGCTGATTTCTTTTTCGCGATTTAGAAGTAAAAGTTGTTCAGTTTGATGTCTAATCGTGATCATCCTCTTTAAAATACAGTACATTAAGGCTGCACCGAGCCTATTGTGCTGCCCCCAATCGTATTTTATTTTTATTTTTTAGCAATTAAACAATATGTCCAAAAAACAAGAATGTCACGTTGTAGTCATTGCTGATTTTCAATTTATCGGGTCACTGCGGATTTGTTTTTACTATGTTTATTATCTTTAAAACCGTGTCAAAAGTGGCCACTTTTGGCGGTTTCGACGATAATAGCTACAAGCAGAAAACATAATTATCCGTAAGGTTTCGATAAATTGAAAGCTAATCAGGACTACAATGTGACATTCGTGTTTTTGGAAAGGTTGTTTAATTGCTTAAAAATAAAAAAAATACGGTTGGGGGCAGCTAGCAAAATAGGCTCGGTAGGCTCTTAAGTTTGACCATGTATCGTGAACTATGGGATAACGTTTTTTTGTTCCCTTGAATAAAATAATAAATAACTCTCACAGGCTTTTTAATGTGGGAACCATACAACAACGGTATAAACATAACAACATCCATGACCGAACCGGGATTAGAACCTAGGACCCTGGTTTGGCAGTCCAGCGTGGTAACCATTACGAACAACCGGGTTGTCTGAATCTAGTAAAACATGAAATTCAATCCTGAAAACTGTACGCTACAAGTAAACTTACACCTTTAAAAGTTGGTTGAAAGTTGTAGCAAAGCTTCTGGCAGTCCCGAAAGAGAATGCAGTCGTTTATGTAAATATTTTAGCAAAAAACTATGTTACAAAGAAACGTACAACGTAGCCAGTTCGTTCTCTTTTTTCGAACTACTTTTATTGAAACTTTTCTTACCTTTACAAGAATTCAACTAAGAAATGTTTAAAAAATACGAAAAAAATCTCAAACTTCCAACATCCATCTTCATGCAATATAAACTTCAACTGCGAAGCCATTGCATACAACAAAGCTGAAAAAAAAGGTCCGAACCACAGTCTAGCACTCCCCGACCTTTTAGTTAAATGTTTTTCACTCTTTTAATAAACGAGACGTGTTTCGTGATAAATATAATGGCGCGGTACAAAGACCAAAGAGCAGGCGCGAGTTTCAACCATTAATCATATTAGTTCCCGAACAAATGCCAGCTGGGGTAAAGTTTGCGTGTTTGTCCTATATTGGGGTCCTCACACGTACGCACGCAGAAAAAATTGCATACAAAGTTTTTGTTGACTGGCTTTTTTGATACGATTTCTAAAGGAGGTAGAGTATGCTGTGGTGTAGTGTATGTAGGGTAAACGATATCAATATAGGCAGTAATGTTGAGTTTTCTCGATCACAACCGCAAACATGAAACGTTCTGCAACGCGCGCCATGATGGATTGCGACAGTTTTGCGTGGATTTATTTATTATTTTTATATTTTTCCCTATCCCCGTCGTTTGATTATTTCGTGGCGTGCCGTGACTTTGTGATAACCGCGAAATTGCAAAGCTGCTGTTTGTTTCGTTTTGGAATGAGATTAGGGAAAGTGTACTGTATTATTTTGATAATCTGCGGTGATTTTGATTTGTTTTTTTTTTTTGTTTTTTGGTACAGGTTGCATGTTCAAGATCATTCATATCTAAACTATTATAAAACTGTAACAGAAATGTGTCTGTACATTGAAGATATTAACAAAAAAAAAATACGACATGGTTTTTACCTGTCCCTGATTCCAAATCACAAATTTTTTGGATTTTTTGTCTGTCTGTTTGTTTGTTTGTTTATTTGTTTGTTTGTTTGTGTGTTTGTTTGTTCGAGCATCACACAAAAACTACTGAACCGATTTTGATGAAACTTTTTTTGTTTGATAGCTTATGATCTGACTTAAAATCTGGTATATACTTTATGCGGACGAAGTCGCGGGTAAAAGCTCGTTTTAAATAAAAGTGTAAGTAGATGGAATGGAGTGGATGGATGGAGTGAAGATGGTGTGTGTGGTGTGTGTGGATGGCATGGTGTGTGATTGTGTGTGTTTGGTACTGCTTTTGTTTTTAGACTTACTTAATAAAGAATGGAAAAAGAAACATGTATCAATTTGAAGACGCGTAGGTATTGCTTTTTTCCACTTGATCAAAAGCGATAGGCTCACTACTCGTCACCTTAAGCTTGTCAAGAGTTTGGTGATTGTTAAAAAAAAAAAAAAATAATAATAAAAAAAAAAAAAAAAAAAAAAATGATAAAAAAAAAAATGTAATAAAAAAAAATGTATGTATGTATGTTAATAAAATGTATTCTGTTGGTACGAATGCACTTGTGGGGAACTACTACAGATGTCCAGCACCCACAAGTTATAGCAAAGATGCCAACAGATGGCGATACCGTAGCTCACGGAAATATGCTCCATACAAAGACATCTTTCATCGTAAATACGTAACTCGTAACCACACACACCGTACACATAAGGTTCACAATCGAATGCGAGACATGAATCGCGCAAGAGAAATAATCACAGAGATTCGATACATATCCAAGGTCCAACTAAGAACTGTTGGACCACGGCCGGTCCCCAGGCTTCACACCTAGCCTGGCGGAAGTACTTCCCTTTTCAATGGAGGAACTTTCCCAAGTAGCACCTCCATACACTCTATTATTCATCATTTATAAATATATCTGGGCCATTAAAATAAAGCTGCAGTAGAAAGATCATTCCAAATAAAAATAGAAAAGTCCTTTAAGCTACAGCTTAACGTAGTATCCATTATAACAGTTAAGCGACATATTTGCTATTCCAGCAAACTGCTATATATGAAGTTGCAGCACACAGAAACTTTGGAAAAGTCACGTACCTTCCCAGGCATCCGACAAAGCATTTTTATTTCGTTTAAAAAGTCTGGAATAAAATTACTAGGAGTCACGTGTAAGTTTTATTTTTACGGGGTTGTAGGGAGCGGGCGTAATGGATGTTAGTTTGTCTTTTTTTTTTAGATCGTCGTGATTTGTATTTTATGTTATTTTTTTGTTGGACTGAAAATGTTGCTTTTCTGAGTTAAGTAAAGGTTAAAGGAGATTTTTCAATTCGGGCCAACGTTTTTCACGGTATCCTGAAAAATTTAGAAAAATACGCTTATCACGGATAAAAACTTTAAAATAATCATAGTAAGTTTGACTATTCAAAAATCATTTTCATATGCATTAATCTAAGTAACCAGCATTTGTCGGAATGGTGTTTGACTGACACCATCTCATCTCACTAATATTATAAATGTGAAAGTTTGTGAGGTTGTAAGGTTGTATGTTTGTGTTTCAATCACGCATAAACGGCTGAACGGATTTGGATGAAATTTGGCACGCAGATAGAATGTGTTCTGGATTAACATATAGGATACTTTTTATCCCAGTAATGGGTTCCTGTGGGATAAGTGGGAATAATTTACAATGATTTACTACGCTGACTTGTGCTGACATATGTATTTGGATAGATTGTAGTGGTAAATAGAAGTTGCTTTTTTCATCGCTTCGCATAGAAGCCGCGTAGTGCATTTAGAAAATGGTTAGATTTTCATACATTAGGTGAAGGTTCGATTCTTGGTCTAGAATCTAGATGTTTTTTTTTTTCATTTACGTTTTTTAAATAAAATTCCCTACAACTACAATACCATTATCTTTCAGCATTTTTCTTTTTTTAATGCAACAATAGGTAGTCAAACAAGATATTATACACAAAAAAAGGTAAATATTTAGGAAACCAATCTTAGTGATCGGTAAACAACTATAGATAGAAAGGTATAGCAGAACCCTATCAAAGATCAATAGCTGTATCTGGACGGATGCCCAGGATGCTTTATACTCTTTGGATGGTGACGCGTTTTCGCTGACTGAGGTACGCGCCAGCCTTCTGGTCACCTGTAGCGTCGACTATCCTAGAAACTATTTTCTTTAATAACTAGCTTCCATCTTCCGGGCATCTGGACCCTAACCCTCTACACCAAAAGGCTGTGCCTAAGACCGGTATATAACCTACCTACCTTTTGAGGAGAAGTTTCCCGTTCTGACCAGTACATGTACAGTACATGTATGTAAATTTACGTTTGTAATTACTTTCGGGGTGGTCACGAACATTGCTAAAAGTACCAAAGCATAATTCGGAAGCTTCAGCGAAAGGTAATACGTAGCGATAATAGTTTATTTCCTGAGTAGTCGCCATAGTTGAATCGGCTCTCCCAAACTATACCTAAATTTCTCTTTAAAAAAAAGACATAATACATTACCTGCATTAGGTACTCAAACAAGATATTATACATAAAAATAAGTAAACTATTAAAAGCTAAATAATATGAAACCAATCTTATTGATCAGTGAACCAACTACGCATAGATAGCAGAACCATATCAAAGATCAATGGCTGTCAAGGGGAGGGATGTCCAGAATGCTTTACCTACTCTTTGGATGGCAATGCCTTTTCGCTGACCGAGGTACGCGCTAGCCTTTTGGTCACTTGTAGCGTCGACTAACTTAGAAACTATTTCTTTAATAAACAGCTTCCAACTTCCGGGTATCTGGACGCCACAGGCCCATGGTCTCTACACCAAAAGGTGCAAGTACGTAGCTTTTGTATAAGACCTGCATATGATCTACCTTACTTTTGAGGAGCGGTTTCCCGTTCTGAGCAGGAATGTAGGTACCTACATGCTAAGTACATGCACACGTATGTAAAACAATTGTAATTCCTTTCGGGGTGGTCAGGATCATTGGTACCTAAAGGTACCAATTACCTTTTTAAGCCTGCACCTGCAGTAAAACTTACTTTTAGTATAATGCTGAGGTTTTAGCGAAAGGTAATAATGATAATAGTGTATTACCCATAAAGTTACTATAGAGTGACTAACAGCTCAAAGAGCAAGATGCTATGTGTAATAGAAAGAAGTACGTGATGCGAGGCAATAGAACCGTTTTTGGGGATCTTATCGCAGGGTAAAAATTTGGTTTCTGTGATTATTTGCGAACCTAAAGTGAAATCGTAAATAATTTTGTGAAATACACTAACACTATTTTATTAAATTATCCACTATTTCACGTTAGATTGAGAATTATACAAAGAAATATAATTTTTACCCAGCCGATAATCTCCTGAAAACCTCCAAAAACGGTTTAATTTGACAACTCAAGTCAATTATTCTACTACTGTAAGGTTTAATAACTTTAATGATACAGCTACTGTACTTTAGTCGCTATAGTTGAATCGACTCTCCCAAAATATACTTTTCTCTATAAATTAATGAAAAACTTCTACACCTGTTCACCTTGACGCTTAGGTCAAGATTCAGAGACGTTTATTGAATTAATCGTTTCCTTATCTCAAAATTCATCCATTTTCAACGATACTTGGACTTAACTCAAAACGTCTCTGTTGTGTAAGGTGAATTGGAAAAATACAAAAAAATCCTCTGTCTTTTAACCTTTTCTAGCGTTCTTCTTTTTAGCGTTCTTTAATTTAATTGTAGTATCGTTTTCATCTTAAATTCTTAATAGATGGCGTTAGTCGTATTTTTAAAGCAAATGTGCAACAATTATTAATTCCAATACCACCGACTTTTTTTGTTTTCGCTGAAAAACCTTGAAAGCATGAGCTTAAAAACTTAGTTTATTATCGCGACATTGTCGTTGAAATTTAGATTTAGCTAAAGTTTATTCATGACCTTCTTATTATCTTATCTCATTATGGGGGCTGGCATGCCAGCAACACATCGACCCACTGGTATCTTTTGTGTTTACCCCTACATATTTATTTTCTTCACCCTTAAAAAATTTGGAAAATGAGGGAGACAATAGCATTCAGGGGAAAAAACCTATAATCTCCCAGTTTTGAATAACCATCTCTCAGGAGACACATACGTTTAGCCGCGAAAACATCGCAGTCACACAGTATTATGTATGTTCCATGGTTTCCTCCTCATCTCCGCACGCTCGGCAAATGGGATCTAGGGTGAGCTTTATCGTGCCTGTGGCGTACTACCCGGTGAGGACTCCGATGATGGCACGAGCTTTGCTCCTGCTGTTGTTCAGTATGACCTGTGAGATTCGTGGTGTTATATTGCTGATAGTGTTGCAGACCCAATAGGCTAGGCCATTCTAGCCGTGTCTTTTATCAGCCCATTCTAATGTTACATGCCGGGATTCCTAAACTTGGTTCTGACCATGATCTTAGACGAGACATGAAACAAAATCACTTGTCCACGCTGACGAAGTTGCGGGCAACAGCTAGTACTTAATATTAAAGAAGATTTTTCAAAAATGTATGGCTCCTTTGCGTCTCGGGCCATGCCTTTGTGTGGTTTATCATAGGACATAAATCAATATTTCACCTACTAAGTATACTTACTTATTTCTCACAGTTTCTGGTTATTTTGCATTTCAGTTTCAAACATAATCTGAATTATTATATTGCCAGTTATTAAATACTAGCTGTTGCCCGCAACTTCGTCAGCGTGGACAAGTGATTTTGTTTCATTTCTCGTCTAAGATCATGGTCAGAACCAAGTTTAGGAATCCCGGCATGTAACATTAGAATGGGCTGATAAAAGACACGGCTAGAATGGCCTAGCCTATTGGGTCTGCAACACTATCAGCAATATAACACCACGAATCTCACAGGTCATACTGAACAACAGCAGGAGCAAAGCTCGTGCCATCATCGGAGTCCTCACCGGGTAGTACGCCACAGGCACGATAAAGCTCACCCTAGATCCCATTTGCCGAGCGTGCGGAGATGAGGAGGAAACCATGGAACATACATAATACTGTGTGACTGCGATGTTTTCGCGGCTAAACGTATGTGTCTCCTGAGAGATGGTTATTCAATACTGGGAGATTATAGGTTTTTTCCCCTGAATGCTATTGTCTCCCTCATTTTCCAAATTTTTTAAGGGTGAAGAAAATAAATATGTAGGGGTAAACACAAAAGATACCAGTGGGTCGATGTGTTGCTGGCATGCCAGCCCCCATAATGAGATAAGATAATAAGAAGGTCATGAATAAACTTTAGCTAAATCTAAATTTCAACGACAATGTCGCGATAATAAACTAAGTTTTTAAGCTCATGCTTTCAAGGTTTTTCAGCGAAAACAAAAAAAGTCGGTGGTATTGGAATTAATAATTGTTGCACATTTGCTTTAAAAATACGACTAACGCCATCTATTAAGAATTTAAGATGAAAACGATACTACAATTAAATTAAAGAACGCTAAAAAGAAGAACGCTAGAAAAGGTTAAAAGACAGAGGATTTTTTTGTATTTTTCCAATTCACCTTACACAACAGAGACGTTTTGAGTTAAGTCCAAGTATCGTTGAAAATGGATGAATTTTGAGATAAGGAAACAATTAATTCAATAAACGTCTCTGAATCTTGACCTAAGCGTCAAGATGAACAGGTGTAGAAGTTTTTCATTAATTTATAGAGAAAAGTATATTTTGGGAGAGTCGATTCAACTATAGCGACTACAGTACAGTAGCTGTATCATTAAAGTTATTAAACCTTACAGTAGTAGAATAATTGACTTGAGTTGTCAAATTAAACCGTTTTTGGAGGTTTTCAGGAGATTATCGGCTGGGTAAAAATTATATTTCTTTGTATAATTCTCAATCTAACGTGAAATAGTGGATAATTTAATAAAATAGTGTTAGTGTATTTCACAAAATTATCTACGATTTCACTTTAGGCTCGCAAATAATCACAGAAACCAAATTTTTACCCTGCGATAAGATCCCCAAAAACGGTTCTATTGCCTCGCATCACGTACTTCTTTCTATTACACATTGGTGCCGCTAGCATCTTGCTCTTTGAGCTGTTAGTCACTCTATAGTAACTTTATGGGTACACTATTATCATTATTACCTTTCGCTAAAACCTCAGCATTATACTAAAAGTAAGTTTTACTGCAGGTGCAGGCTTAAAAAGGTAATTGGTACCTTTAGGTACCAATGATCCTGACCACCCCGAAAGGAATTACAATTGTTTTACATACGTGTGTGTGCATGTACTTAGCATGTACCTACATTCCTGCTCAGAACGAGAAACCGCTCCTCAAAAGTAAGCTAGATCATATGCAGGTCTTATACAAAAGCTACGGACTTGCACCTTTTGGTGTAGAGACCATGGGCCTGTGGCGTCCAGATACCCGGAAGTTGGAAGCTGTTTATTAAAGAAATAGTTTCTAAGTTAGTCGACGCTACAAGTGACCAAAAGGCTAGCGCGTACCTCGGTCAGCGAAAAGGCATTGCCATCCAAAGAGTAGGTAAAGCATTCTGGACATTCCTCCCCTTGACAGCCATTGATCTTTGATAATATCAATGTAAATTTACGTTTGTAATTACTTTCGGGGTGGTCACGAACATTGCTAAAAGTACCAAAGCATAATTCGGAAGCTTCAGCGAAAGGTAATACGTAGCGATAATAGTTTATTTCCTGATACCTATTGACTTAAGTAGTAGTCGCCATAGTTGAATCGGCTCTCCCAAACTATACCTAAATTTCTCTTTAAAAAAAAGACATAATACATTACCTGCATTAGGTACTCAAACAAGATATTATACATAAAAATAATTAAACTATTAAAAGCTAAATAATATGAAACCAATCTTATTGATCAGTGAACCAACTACGCATAGATAGCAGAACCATATTATGGTTCTGCTATCTATGCGTGGTTGGTTGGTTGGTTGGTTGGTTGGTTGGTTGGTTGTTGGTTGGTTCGTATTATGTCTTTTTTTTAAAGAGAAATTTAGGTATAGTTTGGGAGAGCCGATTCAACTATGGCGACTACTACTTAAGTCAATAGGTATCAGGAAATAAACTATTATCGCTACGTATTACCTTTCGCTGAAGCTTCCGAATTATGCTTTGGTACTTTTAGCAATGTTCGTGACCACCCCGAAAGTAATTACAAACGTAAATTTACATACGTGTACTGTACATGTACTGGTCAGAACGGGAAACTTCTCCTCAAAAGGTAGGTAGGTTATGTATTTAATTCTTTATTTAATTTCGTTATTTTTTTCGTTTATTTAATTCTTTTAAAGTTTTTATATCAAAGAACAAACTAAACACATTTTTATCGAATGACTTTTGGCCGGAAGGAATAAAATATCGTATTTTTCGTGAGCGATCTGCCCCCATAGTGAGGACGACTACAAATGACGCAAACAAATAATATTATGGATTTAAACACAATAAACAATACATCTATGATATCTTTTAACTGTAAGTCGATCAAAAGGTCTACTTTACACGTTAAAGAATTGTGCAAGAGTGCAGATATAATCGCATTGCAAGAGACATGGCTCCTGCCACACGACTTAGATTTTGTTAACAGTATTGACGCGCGGTTCGCCTGCGTCGCGACGTCCTCGGTAGACACGACGTTGGGCGTTCTTCGGGGGCGGCCATACGGTGGACTCGCCATTATGTGGAGAAAGGACAAATTTTGCAATGTATCTCCAATAAGCTGCACAAGCAATAGGATAGCTGCCGTTCGTATCTCAGTTGGTAAGCGTTCAATTTTAATCATTAATGTATACATGCCTACAGACGATCCGGATAATCTTCCCGAGTTTACTGACTGCTTAGCCAGGATGAATGCAATTATAGATGAATGTGGAATACAAGCGGTATACATGCTGGGAGATTTTAACTCCCACCCTGGGGCCAGATTTGGACGAGAACTTTTAAACTTTTGTGACGAACAGCTTTGGATCTGTGCGGACATTGAGAAGATGGGAGTTAACTCTGACACCTTTACATACGTGAGTGAAGCACATGGCTCTCGGAGATGGTTAGATCATTGTATTACAACTAAGGCGGCCTGGGATACTGTGGACAATGTCAGTGTTATGTGTGATGTGACGTGGTCCGACCATTTCCCTCTACGTATTTTGTGTAACATTGAAGGCGTGACTGAAGAGTACGTCTCTCAGAGTAGTCAAATAGCTGATAGAGTGCGTTGGGGTTTTAGAGACGCTAGTCAGATAGAACATTATTATAATTATTGTAGCGAAAATCTAGCTAAATTAAATGATAATCTAAGTTGTGAAAATTGTGATAATAATGTTAATTGTTCGAAAATTAATGAACACAAAAAGTATATATGTAATTTGTATGCAAGTATTGTTTCTATTTTAAGAGACGGTGCGAACAAAACTCACGGTTCTCGCTCTGGTACGGTTAGGAAACGTAAGGAGGTACCGGGATGGAATATTCATGTTAGGGAGGCTCACCGGTTGTACAGACTGCATTTCAATTATTGGATGTCGTTTGGCAAGCCATCCACAGGCGAACTCTATGAAAAAATGATTGAAAGCCGAAAACAATTTAAAAACAAACTGAAATGGTGTCAGAACAATGAACAAAAAATTAAATTAGATATTTTAGCAACGAGTAGAAAGGAGAAAAAATTTGCGTCATTTTGGAAAGAAACCAAAAAATTTAATTTTAAACAGTGTCTACCTGTATGTGTGGATGGCTTGCAGGAGCCGACTCTGATAGCTGAGCTATTTACTAAGAAGTTTAAAAACGACCCACAACCTGTAACGGGGTGTGTGCTTAAGGACACGAAGGCGGGAGAAAATAGTGAGCGTAGTATACAGAGCGTCAGCTTCACCCCGGACGACGTCGCAAAGGCAGTCAAACGAATGAAGAAAGGCAAGTCCCCGGGCCACGATGATTTAAGTCTTGAGCACATACTCTACGCAGGTGGGGTGGTATATTCTAGGCTATGCGGCTTGTACAACCTGTGTATGAAATATTGTTATCTTCCTCCAGACCTCATGAAGACCATAGTCATACCCATAGTTAAGAATAAAACAGGGGACCTAGGATCTTCAAATAACTACCGCCCAATCTCACTAGGGACTGTGGTGGGCAAGGTCCTGGAGCGGCTGCTGCAGCCCGAACTGCTGAAAAATGTTTGTATTGAGGACGCACAATTTGGCTTCCGATCTGGTCTCTCAACAGACTCTGCTATTCTAAGCTTGAAACATGCTGTAAACTATTATAAAAGCCGTAACACAACGGTCTATGCGTGCTTCCTCGACCTGAGCAAGGCGTTTGATCTTGTTAACTATGAAGTTCTCTGGAGCAAACTGCTAAGCTCAGGGGTTGAGGAAAGTATCGTAAGTCTGTTGAGATTCTGGTACGGCGGCCAAACAAACGTAGTGAAATGGGGTGACGCGACTTCTAGCAGCTATAGGCTAGAATGCGGTGTGCGCCAAGGAGGGCTCACTTCTCCGGACCTTTTCAATATTTACATCAACGATTTGATCGGGGAACTGAGGGGCACTGGAATCGGCTGTCACGTGGGTGGGGTTTGTATGAACAATCTCAGTTACGCTGACGATATGGTGCTGCTCAGTCCCTCGATCAAAGGTCTAAGAAAGTTAATTTCGGTCTGTGAGCGCTATGTAAAGTCTCACGGATTGAAATACAATGTTACTAAAACGGAACTGATGATTTTTAGTGCGGGAAGGGGTCCGGAGAATGTACCCAAAGTCTATTTAAATGGGTCGGCAGTTCGGGTTGTGCAGACGTTTAAATATTTGGGCCACATTCTTACACCAGAACTAACGGACGACCAGGACATGGAGCGGGAGAGAAGGGCACTGTCGGTCCGGTGCAACATGCTCGCGCGCAGATTCGGTAAGTGTAGCGATGAGGTAAAATTGACACTGTTTAATGCTTATTGTCAATGTTTCTATACCTGCCAACTCTGGGTCAATTTTAAACGTAAGTCTTACAGTACCATGAGGGTGCAATACAATGATGCTTTTCGTACCCTCATGCGACTGCCACGTTACTGTAGCGCGTCGAGTATGTTTGCCGAAGCGGGGGTGCCCGACTTTTTCGCAGTGATGAGGGCTCGCGTAGCCTCGTTTTGGGATAGACTGTGCTGCTCAAGCAACAGCATATTGCAGGCAGTCAGCAGTGGGCTAGACAGTCCTATATTCAAATATTGGCTGTCCGTTCATCGGAGCGAGAATCGAAAGTGAATAAGACGTGATTTTATAATTTTAAAATTGATAAATTACTTTATCTTAATTTTATTTTTACATTTTAATTCAAATATGTATGTGTGTGATTTATATGACATGTATATTGTACAAATATGGGTTTTTTGCCTGCAAATAAAGAAATTATTATTATTATTATATTATATTATATGTACCGGTCTTAGGCACAGCCTTTTGGTGTAGAGGTCTAGGGTCCAGATGCCCGGAAGATGGAAGCTAGTTATTAAAGAAAATAGTTTCTAGGATAGTCGACGCTACAGGTAACCAGAAGGCTGGCGCGTACCTCAGTCAGCGAAAACGCGTCACCATCCAAAGAGTATTAAGCATCCTGGGCATCCGTCCAGATTACAGCTATTGATCTTTGATAGGGTTCTGCTATACCTTTCTATCTATAGTTGTTTACCGATCACTAAGATTGGTTTCCTATTTGTACGTTTTTAATATTTACCCTTTTTTGTGTATAATATCTTGTTTGACTACCTATTGTTGCATTAAAAAAAGAAAAATGCTGAAAGATAATGGTATTGTAGATTTTATTATAATATATTTTTTGTTATAAAATACATAATGTCTGTATTTATATTGTATGTCGACTAATATGTTAAAAACGACATAACAATGGAAATTCATATAATTTTGTAAACCACATGCTTAATAATAATGAATGTATTCGCACGGGTATGCGCTTCACACAAACATCCATGTATGTTTGTGTGAAGTGATCCTGATGCCGGTATTGGGGGATTGGATGGTACTGGTGTGTGGAGATGTATCGAGCACTGAAGCAGTGCACGTTGTATCTTTGCACACTGGAGTAGTCGAGTTATCCAATATTCATGTCGTCGATGTTCAATATATAATAATTATAGTATGGTAATAATTTTATAGTCCCCTAATATCTACAACATATTTAAATCTATCTATTATATTATTTATTATTGTTAATAGTTTCCTGTGTAGTATGTTATTCTGTTATAAACATGTATACCAAGTCAACCCACCTCTAAAAAGCGGTCAGAATCAAAGTGTAGTCCGAAAGCACTGCGATTCTGATTATGACGTTTAAAACATAAATTGAATGTATATATATTACTTACAAAAAAAAAAAAAAAAAAAAAAAAAAAACCAGTGGGTCGATGTGTTGCTGGCATGCCAGCCCCCATAATGAGATAAGATAATAAGAAGGTCATGAATAAACTTTAGCTAAATCTAAATTTCAACGACAATGTCGCGATAATAAACTAAGTTTTTAAGCTCATGCTTTCAAGGTTTTTCAGCGAAAACAAAAAAAGTCGGTGGTATTGGAATTAATAATTGTTGCACATTTGCTTTAAAAATACGACTAACGCCATCTATTAAGAATTTAAGATGAAAACGATACTACAATTAAATTAAAGAACGCTAAAAAGAAGAACGCTAGAAAAGGTTAAAAGACAGAGGATTTTTTTGTATTTTTCCAATTCACCTTACACAACAGAGACGTTTTGAGTTAAGTCCAAGTATCGTTGAAAATGGATGAATTTTGAGATAAGGAAACGATTAATTCAATAAACGTCTCTGAATCTTGACCTAAGCGTCAAGGTGAACAGGTGTAGAAGTTTTTCATTAATTTATAGAGAAAAGTATATTTTGGGAGAGTCGATTCAACTATAGCGACTAAAGTACAGTAGCTGTATCATTAAAGTTATTAAACCTTACAGTAGTAGAATAATTGACTTGAGTTGTCAAATTAAACCGTTTTTGGAGGTTTTCAGGAGATTATCGGCTGGGTAAAAATTATATTTCTTTGTATAATTCTCAATCTAACGTGAAATAGTGGATAATTTAATAAAATAGTGTTAGTGTATTTCACAAAATTATCTACGATTTCACTTTAGGTTCGCAAATAATCACAGAAACCAAATTTTTACCCTGCGATAAGATCCCCAAAAACGGTTCTATTGCCTCGCATCACGTACTTCTTTCTATTACACATAGCATCTTGCTCTTTGAGCTGTTAGTCACTCTATAGTAACTTTATGGGTAATACACTATTATCATTATTACCTTTCGCTAAAACCTCAGCATTATACTAAAAGTAAGTTTTACTGCAGGTGCAGGCTTAAAAAGGTAATTGGTACCTTTAGGTACCAATGATCCTGACCACCCCGAAAGGAA
The DNA here is from genome assembly GCA_922987775.1 of Agonopterix subpropinquella. NCBI lineage: Eukaryota > Metazoa > Arthropoda > Insecta > Lepidoptera > Depressariidae > Agonopterix > Agonopterix subpropinquella. The sequence goes on along the minus strand of OV277696.1, from coordinate 2,036,314 downwards.
TTACAATTGTTTTACATACGTGTGCATGTACTTAGCATGTAGGTACCTACATTCCTGCTCAGAACGGGAAACCGCTCCTCAAAAGTAAGGTAGATCATATGCAGGTCTTATACAAAAGCTACGTACTTGCACCTTTTGGTGTAGAGACCATGGGCCTGTGGCGTCCAGATACCCGGAAGTTGGAAGCTGTTTATTAAAGAAATAGTTTCTAAGTTAGTCGACGCTACAAGTGACCAAAAGGCTAGCGCGTACCTCGGTCAGCGAAAAGGCATTGCCATCCAAAGAGTAGGTAAAGCATTCTGGACATCCCTCCCCTTGACAGCCATTGATCTTTGATATGGTTCTGCTATCTATGCGTAGTTGGTTCACTGATCAATAAGATTGGTTTCATATTATTTAGCTTTTAATAGTTTACTTATTTTTATGTATAATATCTTGTTTGAGTACCTAATGCAGGTAATGTATTATGTCTTTTTTTTAAAGAGAAATTTAGGTATAGTTTGGGAGAGCCGATTCAACTATGGCGACTACTCAGGAAATAAACTATTATCGCTACGTATTACCTTTCGCTGAAGCTTCCGAATTATGCTTTGGTACTTTTAGCAATGTTCGTGACCACCCCGAAAGTAATTACAAACGTAAATTTACATACATGTACTGTACATGTACTGGTCAGAACGGGAAACTTCTCCTCAAAAGGTAGGTAGGTTATATACCGGTCTTAGGCACAGCCTTTTGGTGTAGAGGGTTAGGGTCCAGATGCCCGGAAGATGGAAGCTAGTTATTAAAGAAAATAGTTTCTAGGATAGTCGACGCTACAGGTGACCAGAAGGCTGGCGCGTACCTCAGTCAGCGAAAACGCGTCACCATCCAAAGAGTATAAAGCATCCTGGGCATCCGTCCAGATACAGCTATTGATCTTTGATAGGGTTCTGCTATACCTTTCTATCTATAGTTGTTTACCGATCACTAAGATTGGTTTCCTAAATATTTACCTTTTTTTGTGTATAATATCTTGTTTGACTACCTATTGTTGCATTAAAAAAAGAAAAATGCTGAAAGATAATGGTATTGTAGTTGTAGGGAATTTTATTTAAAAAACGTAAATGAAAAAAAAAACATCTAGATTCTAGACCAAGAATCGAACCTTCACCTAATGTATGAAAATCTAACCATTTTCTAAATGCGTTACGCGGCTTCTATGCGAAGCGATGAAAAAAGCAACTTCTATTTACCACTACAATCTATCCAAATACATATGTCAGCACAAGTCAGCGTAGTAAATCATTGTAAATTATTCCCACTTATCCCACAGGAACCCATTACTGGGATAAAAAGTATCCTATATGTTAATCCAGAACACATTCTATCTGCTTGCCAAATTTCATCCAAATCCGTTCAGCCGTTTATGCGTGATTGAAACACAAACATACAACCTTACAACCTCACAAACTTTCACATTTATAATATTAGTGAGATGAGATGAGATGAGATGAGATGAGATGAGATGAGATAAGCTGGCCGCGCGATGTACTACGTTGCTCGACCTATATGCGCGGCCCACTTATTTTGGTTTTGTATACCTTGATGTGTCTATTTAATTACTGTAACAAAATACTGCAATCAATCAGTGTTATCCAATATTCGTGTGGAGGTTCAATTTCATCTCATCTTAATTTGTGAGAAAATACTACTTTGCAGTGGGATCTTACATTCTAACATATGCTAACGACTATATTCCCCGAGGGAGTAATCAGATTATTCCGAAGCCTCAGTACATCCACGTTTCACTAGTAGTACCGAAACTCTGTCCAGTGTGATGGGGAGTGAGCCCAGACAGTCAGGCTAACATAACTAAACAATTTTAGCATAAAACAATAAGACATCTAACAGTGTAATTCTGAACAACCTAATCCACATACATTGCGGCCCACAAGCAACTCCCACATCGACACATCACAAAAAGAGAAATGTACTCGTAACCCAGCATTGATATTAATGCCTACAAGCCACCACAAATTCTTGGATTCCCGTCTTATTCCCAAATCCATGCATTATTATTGACGTGTGGCCGCAATCACGACGGATCCTGATATATTGAGCGAGGGAATGAAGCGCACGTGAGATGAACCCCTAGTAGGTGGGACATAAGGGTGGGAATTGTGTACAGGTACGCGACGGGCTTATACAAGGTGACACCCGTATTCTAAGTCGCTTCCTCATAAGCTTCCTCGACTCAACCTAACTCAAGGACACCTTAAGGTGTTCCCCAAACTATCTTCAAAATCAATATTCTCAGTCTATCTCTAATCTATAATCTCGAGGTTCCTCTAATGAGAACGAGTTAAAAAATTTGGAATAATGGTATAATTTTAGGTCCTTTGTTCATATTTTTATGATTTTTAGAATAGCAAAATACAAATACTGCCACGGCTGCAAGGGTGCATTCAGACCATGAATCTTAACAACTTTCCCAAAGGAACATGGGTCGAAAAACGATAAAAATTTTTGGACCTTCCATACAAAAGTGCGGATCGGCCGATCGATTTTCTATGGGAGGTCAAAAAAAAATTCTCGTTTTTCGACCCATGTTTCTTTGGGAAAGTTGTTTAGATTCATGGTCTGAATGCACCCTTGCAGCAGTGGCAGATATCTTTATAACACCTTATACAACGTGTTAATGAATTAACGCAAAACTAGAAAGTAGTTTGTTAAGAATCGAGAGCAGAATCGAATTATCATGGTTTCAACATGAATAATTTTTTTCAAAAAAGTAAATAATTCTTTTGCAAAATTAAAAATTTACTGAACCCGATGACAACCCACCACACGGGCACACTCACTCTACTTACTACCATAACAAGATTGTAAAAATGTATCCATGGGTACGTTAGCGCTTTCTTTTAGTGCTGAAATGATAACAAATTATTTTAGCCTCAAAACTTAAAATGCGAATAACTTTAAATTTTAATTATCAAAATAATAAATCAATTGGGGAGTATGAGGTTTTGCGTTAATTCATTAACACGTTGTATAATATGCTTCAACGAAGTTTACTTATCTCAAGGAAACCTTAAGGTAGGTCGTGAGCTACCTTAAATTTGACGTTTCTATCCTCCATTCTTACTCGAGGACGCTCTCGTGTGGAGAAACCTCAAGGAAACAAGCAAGAATACGGGTGTTATTCACTATTCTTGGTGAGCTTCGTTTGTCGTGTGGTTTTCGGCTTCGAATAACACCATCCCATTGTGTGTATCTGCGGCTATTGGTTTAATGAGATGTCGCTGTTCTCGAAATCATACTTTACTAATATTTGAAAAAGTCCTCTGTATAAAAGCCTATTATAAACTGGATGATTCTTTAAATGACCAAAATGCATGGACCTGTGTGTCATAAGCATAAAATTAGCTTATAGCGAGGTTCCCAAACTATTTCACTTCACGGCGCACTTACCGGTATAGTATTTTATCACGGCGAACCCTTGTCAAAATATATGTAAAATAAGGCATAGAAAATAAACTTTTCAAAAGTAATATAATTAATTGACAGAAAACTATGAAAATACAAAAGGTGAGACTTTCAATCGCGCTATTTTTTTTTAACGGTTAAATCGTTGACGTTACCAAAGCAAAACATACCTACCATACACCTACCACGCACCTACCACGAACCTACCACGCACCTACCACGCCTGAAAATTCGATCGAACGGACATCGAACGTTACGCCAACGTATCTTACGAAAAAAAGCTAAATCGTTACCGTTAATATAATTAGCGCGATACGAATTGCGCATAACGGAACGTTTTTGGTTGTGGTTTTGTTTTGGTAGTATCGTCCAACATTAGCGCGATTGACCCCTCGCGCGTAAGGATTATCCTCATTACTATAATCACATAGCATTTCTTCAAAAGTCAGACTCACCATTATTTTTATAATTATCTTGATCCTTAACATAATGTTTGTTCCCGTGGCGTTCTCGTACGTAATAAAAGCTCGTGTGTACACGTTACAGGTGAACGTGCCTCAAGTAACGCCGTGCCAAATTTGAATTGGCGTTTTTGCTGATAAAGATGCGATAAATTTTTGGAACGAGAAATAAGAATGAAAGAAACCGTTTGATTTACGAATGTCACTTTTACTTCGGGTGTTTAATAATAATAAGGGTAAAGATAGTAGATTGACACTTGAAAGCGCCACTTCCTGTTTTATTAAATTTTTCCTCAATTTAGAGTCAATTTTCAAAATTTCAGTCTATAATTGGTGCAAGCACTATGAGAGTGGCTTTAATTGATGCAGATTAAACAAAAAAAAACTGGTATTAGAATCTAGATACGCCAACATAGCCCAAAGAAATTCCAAAAAAAGTGGCAATGGGCGGGGCACATTGCTCGCAGAACCGATGGCTGATGGGCCGATGATTTCTCGAGTGGCGACCGCGTACCAGCAAGCGCAGCGTGGGTAGGCCCCCAGTGGAATTACGACCTGGTGAAGGCAGTGGGAACCCGTTGAATGACGGCAGCGCGCGATCGGTTGTTGTGGCGATCCTTGGGGATGCCTACCGCTAATGAAGATGTATTTCAAGTAAATAATGACTATGGTTCAATCAAAACCTCAACAATTCTTAAACGTGAACACAAAGTTTTCTTAATAGCAACTATTTAAGCCAATATTCTTTACAGAACAACAAAGTTGTTTTCCTCAAAACAAAAAGATGTGAACTAAAGTAGCATAGTCGCTGCCAAAATAATTCAATTAAGACAATACAGCTAGTTTTGTAACATTGTTGACACGAAGCGTTTCAAAAGAGACAATGAAAATTAAATGAATTCACACAATGTATGTACTGTACATAATATATGGGTGAACAACATTTATTATCGAAAACAAAATTACAAAATATTAAACTTTTACTAAACAACACACACCGCACATATTTACCGCAACGAAATACATAAAAATCCTTTGCTTTATAAACGTGAGAATGCAATCTCTAAGTAACTACTAAGTTCTCAAGGAAACGATCGAAGAACCTCCGTTTGGGTAATACAGAGGTTTAGTTCGATGAACAAAATTGTAGACAAAAATAATACATAATATAAGATAAGCATATCATAAAAAGGTAAATAAAAATATTAACCTAAATAATCGAAAATATTACGACTATGACACAATAAACAATTATTACAATCACACAATTTGGGAGTAAAATATCGAAAGAAATGTAAATTCTTATACTGTAGCCGTACTAAAGTCCATGATGTCTATATGAGATTCAAGGGCTAAAATGGAAATGGATAGAATACATGACAAGGCCAGGTATCAGCCAGTTGAAGCAAAGCTTTGTGCGAACGATGGCCAAGGGAAGGGAAGCGAAGTGTGGGGCGTCCAACTGCGGTGCGAGTGCTCTAAATATAAGAACAACTGCAGACGAGATACACCTAAGTCACCTCAGCACCAAGTTTTACACTAATAATAGTCTTTACACATGGCGGGGACCATCCCCGTGTGTATCATGTTGTGCGCTCGGGGATGGTATCCGCCATTTGTGTATCCCTTACATTTAGATTAACTTGTCCTTTGAACGGGCCTCTACATGTTGGCTTCGGCCCCATGCACGCCTTCCAAAGGTGCGGGACCGTAAGACATACAATAATTAATAAATGTATTTATTCAAATAACCATGATTCATTTTGTTAGGATGAATAAGGATGTTGGGCTTCTGCCGGTGAAGATACGGGAATTGCTACAGACTTCAAGGCCTTCAAGCTCCGAGTCCCCGTCGCTCACCTGAAGGCGTTCCTGCTCCCCGAAGTGTGGCCTACCGGAGTCGTGTTTAGAAGGGAAGCGAGGACAATAACCCCTTGGGAGTATTAAGTGTGTAAATATATTATGTTTTTAAATTAAGTAATATTTTTATGTATTTTAGGTTAAGGTATTGATAAGCCCGTGACAATGACAATAAGTGGATGTGAATTACTCAGGGCAGAGGGTGGCATGAACAAATGGAGGACTATATCCAACAGTGGGGTCATTCGGGCTATAGATGATGATAATGATGACGATAAACATGGAAGAATTCTAACTGAAATTATGTATGATATTTTGAAAGTTTATGCATTATACATCTTCTTCCAAGGTACGCCAGACGAACTCTGATTTCGTCACTCGCAAAGTCTCTTTCTTGGCATTTTTATTGTTATTCTTCTGCAGGGCGAATAGTCAAATCCATTCATTAAGGACAACATTTTATTTTTATTTTCTTGTTCATGAATTACGGCCATTTCTGTTTTTCTTCTTACTACCTAGTTCTAAACATTTTCGTCAGTAAAAAGAACCGTATGTAACATTAACTAAAGTCAGGCCGCCGAATGTTTGCCGACGGCTTTGAAGGGGAAAGCTTTCACATTGCCTTCTAACCTTTTTGTTTGCCGCCTCCCGAGATCCCTCTGATTTGCAATGTTATACTTCGTACGAATACGAATACTTACGATCTGAATACATTTACAAACAATTGAAAGTTCAACTTTTTCGGTTCGTATTTAAGTTATACCATAGACATTATTATACTACCGTAGAGTAATACAGAAGTCTATGGTATTTAACCTTTGTGTAATCGGGTATGCTTTTGTAGAAAAGTCATTTTATTGATAAAAATTACTTATACCCATGGAGAAATTGACAGGAGACACGTTTTTCTCTGTGTCTTTATCCAATCTATCATAAATGGAAGAAATACCAAGATGCAGTCTGTTGTACAATTTTTGCAATTTTTTTTCGAAACAGACTAGTTTAGGTACTGTTAGCGACATGGAGCAATAGATATTTGATAGATTGCAAACTCAAAAGTGCAGTCAGAGGGTATACAGTATGTAAACTAACTAAAGGCAAACATTTTAAGGGGATGATCAGACCATCAAATTGAACAACTTTCTCTAAGGAACCAAAACCGAAATCGCGACAAAAAATCAGCTGTTCCATACATTTGGATTGAGCTAACGGCAAACCCTATGAGGGGATGATCAGACCATCAAACTGAACAACTTTCTCTATGGGACCCACATCGAAATCACAAAAAAAAATCAACGGTTTTGTATGGGACAACAGTTTTTTTTTTGGCGATTTCGATGTCGGTCCCATAGAGAAATTTGTTCAGTTTGATGGTCTGATCATCCCCTTAAAAGGTTTGCCTTTAGGTTAGTTTACATACTGTATTTGAGGGCAATTTTGTCTTATTAGTGCTCCAACTCACTAAACCTTGAATGTTGAGTTTGGGAAAGGGACATTCTGGGAAAGGGACATTTTGGGAAATGGACATTTTGAGAAAGGGACATGTTGAAACTAAATGTGTCAAACTCAACATTAACGATCGATCGATCCGATAACGATTTGACTGAACATTAAAAAAAAAACATTGCTTTACTAAAGATACCTACATTTTAATGTTCTTTCTTCCTTTCTTTATTTTGCTAGTACTAGTAGCCCAGTCATTTTACGGAGTTTTGTTACGGAGGTGGGAAGTAATTATTAATTGGACTTTTAAACTGTAACTGGCACTATTTAGTATAAAAAAGACTATCATCGTGAGGAAACCTGCATGCTTCAATTTCGAGGCGTGTATTGTACCTACTGTCTATTACAAGTGGCGACGGGCTCACCCCCCGTCACACTGGACAGAGTTTCGGTACTACTAGTGAAATGTGGATGTTCTGAGGTTTCAGAATATCTCTGACTACCCCCTCGGGGAATATAGTCGTGAGCATATGCTATATGAAAACAAATTTAAAAAAAATCCCTACGCAGCATAGAAATTAAAATTGTGAGTCCCAGAAGGCTTTTAAATTAATAATACCATGCACTTATTTGAATAAGATTTTACAATATACATTATTTTTGAGAAATAAAATAGGCATTTAAATTTAAAAAATGAAGTTTTTATTTAAAAATACGAATGTATTTTTCAGAACCTTCTAAGTGGACAAAAATATTTACACCACTTTTGAAGTATTTATTATGATAATGCCTTAAAAATGTGCAAAAAAAAATCCATCAGGTTTTTTATAACGAGATAATACAAAATTTTTCAATTTGGTACATTTCGATTTTTTTTTTAATTTTGGTACATTTCTGAGATCAAATTATCTCTTAAATACTATACCGAAAAAAATACCAAATACTAATTAGTCCCGGCTCAAACCGTAAAATGACTGGGATATACAGGGTGAAATTGATATCATTTGCATCCTTTTAAACTAAGAGTCTACCCATCAAACTGAACAACTTTTACTATGGGAGCAAACCGATCGGAACAACAAAAAAATCTGCATTTGCATACATTTGAGTCGAACAAGAGATTTTTTAGTTGCTCCGATCGGTTTGCTCCCATAGTGAACGTTGTTCAGATTGATGGGTAGACTCTTAGTTTAAAAGGATGCCAATGATATCAATTTCACCCTGTAGTATGTTATTAAGTTGTGGATCTTGAGGCTTTTTTTGTTGCATTTATTGTTTCATAAGTTTTGTGTTTGACTGTTTATAATCCAAAATCAATGGAGAACAAAAAAAAAAAACAAATTTTTAAAAGAAACAAAAAAAAAATCAAGGAAAAAATTATAAAAATCTTCATTTTGGGTAAAAATTGATTAAGATTTTACACGAGACAGTCTGTTTATAAGAAACGAGCTTTTACCTGCGACTTCGTCCGCATAAATGATATACCAGATTTTAAGTCAGATGATAAGCTATCAAACAAAAAAAGTTTCATCAAAATCGGTTCAGTAGTTTTTGCGTGATAGTCGAACAAACAAACACCCAAACAAACAAACAAATAAATAAACAAACAAACAGACAGACAAAAAGTCAAAAAATTTGTGATTTGGAATCAGGGACATGTAAAAACCATGTCGTAATTTTTTTTTGTAAATATCTTCTATGTACAGACACACTTCTGTATCTTATTACATCTTATTACATCTTATTACATCTTATTACAAATATCTTCAATGTACAGACACACTTCTGTTACAGTTTTATAATAGTTTAGATATATTCTAGGTCTAATATTTAATCAATGATTATTTTAACACTGACAAGAACGCAGAAATACATAGGTAGATCCACGAACAGTTCGAAATGGGAGACTTATAACATGAAAGGTAGAGCGTTGGTAGAAATTAACGAGAGTTTCTACCGGACCCGAACTAAACTACATTTCAGGCACGGATAAGACCTGAGCTGCTATTTAGCTTAAAAAATATGTTAAGGGTAGCTTGTAGAACAAGCTCGTTTTATTTGTATACAGGGTTACTTTGGAGACAGTGCGCATTTTTCTTCCATGCAATCAGTATCGTTAATAGAACACATTAAAGGGGAAAAAATTTTTTTTTGTTTATACCTAATTTTTTTCAATTTATCCACCCGAAAATTAATTTTGCGTTCCTACACTACACTCGTGACTTCGTGAGTCAAAAAGGTAAGTAGGTGCGAGGGTAGCGCGGGAGCGACCTGCGTACGCGCCCCCCCCGTCCGTGGCCTCTCTCGAGGGTGAATCACTGATCGCAACCCCTCCGTAGAGTGCGCGCGGCACGCGTCTTGTTTATGGTAAAATAAAAAAAATACGGGTCTTTTTATTTTGAATGAGCTTCATATACGTATGATTTGCGCACTGTCTCCGAAGTAACCCTGTATATAAGATTCTCAAAGTAATAGTTTTGTGTCGATGTAGGAACCTAGAATTTACTCTTTTCATCTATATTTGATATCATCTTCATCATCCTCATCAGCCTATATACGTCTCACTGCAGGGCACAGGCCTATCCTCAGGGAGCGGGAGAGTGCATGGGCATTAGTCCACCACACCATCCCTGCCCAATGAGGATTGGTAGATTTCACATACACATCGAAATTTAATCTTCAGTGTATGCAGGTTTGTTCACGATGTTTATCGTCACCGTTTGAGAGCAGACGAAATTTGATATTGGTTTCAAAGAAATAATATTGTATATTTTTAATAAAAATTTACCCTAATCCGTATACACTTTATCATCAAAAGGGGTTGAAATATAAAACAAAATGGCTGCCAGACCACGAATACAAATCCTCCAATCAATCATCGGTACCCCGACGTTATTGTGTCCAAAACGAGGTGACAGCTTTACCCTTTTACCCATTTTATAAATTTTTGTTCTGTTTTCTTTGAGAGACGTGTCAATTGGCTTTATTAAACGAAACGTAGTACCCGAAAATTTCGTGAAAAATACATTTTTTAAGAGTTACGCGGTTAGATCCCGTCAAAGTGATTAACTTTAGCTTATGTGAAGAACGGTATGGTCCACACGCCAGTATTAAAGTAAAAAGTTCTCTGTTACACCTAATTTATAAACTTTATTAAGCATAATACCAATGCCTAATATTTCTAAGTGTCATGAAGTGTCGAATGTAGATAATGTCATAAATTCTAAAATGGAAACTATGGGAGGTTCATGCACCTACAAAGTGCATGAATTAAAAAAATCCAAACCACCGTTGGATTACAGACCAATCTAACCGATGAAGGACTACGTAGCATCTAGATTCCCTATATCTTTTTACCCGACTGCGCCAGAAGGAGGGTTATGTTTTTCGAGCGTATGTATGTATGTATGTTTGTATGTATATTTCTTTGGCACGGCCTACAGCCTAAACGGCTTGATGGATTTTGACATAAGGTTTCGTTAGATTTGTAAAAATTGTGAGAGTGACATAGGCTATATTATTTTAATAAGGCGGTTGCAAATTTAAAAAAAAGAGGGGGAATAATTTTTTTTGTAAAAAATTTCAATATGGGTATCAAATGAAAGCTAGTGAACAGACGATTCCAAAAATATATGCTACCATTGAGACACAAGACTAAAAAGTATGAAATAAACAAAATTATAAAAAAAAAACAAAAAACCCGACTGCATAAAAAACTATTAACTGAAAAGAGAAAAACAAGCTTTATAATCTCTAATAAGCTATACCAACTTTGTTTTTTTGAGCAAATATAATTTCAATGTTATTAGGTAGGTATTGCAGGAGGGGACAGACCAATAATAGGTAGACGTTCTTTGTCCCCGTTTGCGATACCTACCTAATTGAAATTTACTTAGCACTTTTTTCAAGCTTTTTTCACAATCTCGGGAATCACAAGCATGCCGAAATGGTAATGCTCATATCTGATGAAGACCTAATAATGAGAGGCTTCTGGCACCGACCTGATATAGGCAGCCGGTAACAACTAGATGAGGAAAGATGAAGATAGAGTTTAGTGGCGCACCTTGTGAGATTTTTATTCTGTGCAAACTGTTTTCAGATCATCTCATTGTATAATGAATCAGATTGACAATGTGGGGACTTGACACAGATATCACAACCACAAGTTATAGCAAAGATGCCAACAGATGGCGATACCGTCGCTCTCGGAAAGATGCTCCATACAAAGACAACGTTCATCGTAAATACGTAACTCGTAACCTACTACACATAAGGTTCACAATAAAATGCGAAACATGAATCGCGCAAGAGAAATAATCACAGAGATTCGATATTATACAAGGTCCAACTAAGAACTGTTGGACCACGGCCGGTCCCCAGGCTTCACACATAGCCTGGTGGAAGATCTTCCCTTTTCAATGGAGGAACATTCCCCAGTAGCACCTCCATAGACAAATTGAACAGAGCTTCTTTTGTGCATCTTATGTTTTCGATCGTACAACGTTTGGGTTTGGGTTGGGTGACTTACGCTTCAACAAGCAAGCAAGCAAGCATCGCCTTAAAAATGTTAAGAGAGAAATTTCAGTACACAAAAGCTGTGGCCGAGCGAGCAGTAAATGGATTTCCTGAAATATGAAACTCGTTTTGTTCGAGATTACCTAACTCTCTGCAACCGCCTTCGGGCGACTTTTTAATATAACAATGCACCTACTAGAACTTACGTAATTATGTTTTCTTTGTGCATTTTACATCCTAATTGCTTTGAATTGACCATCTCATTTTCCACCGTGGGTGTCGTACGAGGCGATTGAGGGATATGGGTTATGTAATTTTTGTTGGCAAAAGGCTAGCCATAATATATCACCACTTCACAAGTTATTTCATCCTGAAATCCTGAATATGCTGATTTACACCAAAATTGTACGGAATGTCAAAAAAAGTTTCATTAAAATCGGTTCAGTAGTTTTTGCGTGATACTCGAACAAACAAACACCCAAACAAACAAACAAACAAAGAAACAAACAAACAAACAAACAAACAAACAGACAGACATAAAATCCAAAAATTTGTGATTTGGAATCAGGGACAGGTAAAAACCATGTCGTAATTTTTTTTTGTAAATATCTTTAATGTACAGACACATTTCTGTTACAGTTTTATAATAGTTTAGATAGATGATCATTTGACAGATACCATTGTCACGGAATATTATAAAGGGTGTAAAATTAAATGTATTATACAGGGTGTAAAGAAAAGTATCATTAACCTTTAAATCACATACTCTACCCATCAAACTGAACAACTTTTACTTTGGGAGAAAAAGCCCAAAAAAAACCTGCTGTTCCATACTGAACTGCAGCGCCTACTCGAATCAAATGTATGAGACAGCAATTTTTTTTTATTCCTACATGTTAATGATATTTTTCCTTACACCTGTATATCAATATCAAACAGGCTGCTTCAAACCATCAATCTGGTTTTAAGTAAAGTAATGCATTTAAGTTTACACCCTGTATATTTGCTGTTTAGAGTAACTTTTTAACTTTGAGTGGAATGTTTGAGCATATTGCAAATAAAACACCATTCATCATCATCATCACCATATCAGCCGATATAAGTCCACTGCTGGACATAGGCCTCCCCCAAAACGGGGGGATTTGCCATAATAGTCACGCTTGGCAGGCGGGTTGGCGATCGCAGTTGGATTGAATGTGTGTACTCAGAGGATGCTGCTGCCCATCCTCCAGTAGATCCCTATGTCGCCTTTTACGACACCCATAAGGGAGGAAATGGGGTGGTGCTATTCTTAGCCGACACCACACGAACAAAAAATAAAACCGGTCAAGTGCGAGTCGGGCTACTCGCACACCGAGGGTTCCGTACCACACCACCACAGAACACAACATTATTAACATAGAAAAAAAAATTTTTTGTCCGGTACCTTTAGCGCGAGACCGACTCACACTTCGCCGGTTTTTAGTATTTTTTATTATTCTGTAGAGTTTGCTCCATAATCACACTAAGTTTGACGCTTGTATGTATTACCGTTTTTACTATAGAGCTTGAAGAAAAAACGTTGATAAAAACTAGTTTCTTGTTGAAAACCCCCTTAATTTTCAACTTTATGCCATTTTTATTATTTGTTAACAAATCCGCCGCAATAACGCATAATCTGAGAAAATTTCAAATATCTAGCTATTACGGTTCAAAAGTTACAGCCCTAAATAAGTAGGACAGACGGACGGACGGACGGACAGACGGACAGACGGACGGACGGACGGACGGACGGACGGACGGACAACGTAGGCTTAGTAATAGGGTCCCGTTTTCACCCTTTGGGTACGGAACCCTAAAAAGAAAAAAAACACCATTACAAGTTTATAATTATGTATATTTTCTCAAACATGCTTGGAAATGTGAGCATTATTTTGACAACCTTCTTCGAGATAACTCGAAATTGCAGTACTGGCCAAATACATGCGCGCAGCGGCCGGCAATGTTGTATGAAAATCCATATCTGTCGTGTTTAGCGACCAAATAAATTACATACTAAACTCATATCTGTCGTGTAATTTAAAAATGGAACGATCTTTTTCTCCGAAACATGGCGACCAAGGAGGTAACTTATCAAAGGTTTTATTTAAATTTCGAACTGGCTTGCAAATAGAAAGCTGTTTATTGAAAAAAAAACTAATTGTTGTTCGATGTTCGTCATTGATTTTGAAAAGAGTTTTTAATTTCCGCAAATTATTTGAGAAAAGTTACTGTTTTCATTTCCGCGCATTGTTTGAGAAAAGTACTATACAAGCCTTGGCCACAACTAGGCATTGATGGACTTACGTATGTGTGCCTCGGCTTCGCCTCGGCCCACATTTACACGTTCGTCCATCAATGCCTCTGTTGCTGGCCGCTGCAGTAATGTACTATTTATTGATAGCAAAACTTTCCTTAAGTCTACAAAAACAAATTATAGTCACTAATTAGGTATTTTTTACCAACTTCAAAGGGTATTCTTATCACTATACTTTGGCATTATACATATAATAAAAAACATAGAAACGAATGTTAATAGGCACAGGCTTATGTCAATAGCACAATTGTAATAAACATACAACATACACATACATATTCTCACGCCTGTCTCCCACTGGGGTAGGCAGAGACAACGGAACGCCACCTGCTACGATCCTGACATACCTCTCTAGCTAAACATACAAAAACAAATAAATACAATAGTACAATACGATACGTGTGACCTAAGTAGTCCATTATTGCACGGCGTGAATTATCGCCCGAGCGCAGCGAGGGCGATAAACGCCGTGTAATAATGGACTTACTTAGGTCACGAGTATCGTATACTATTTTATAGCTCGTGTGACCTAAACCCGCCAACTTTTGTGTGTGTGTGTGTGTGTGTAATGTATTGACATTCTCTTTCATGTTGAAGTTTTTAATTCTACGAAAACGTATACTAACGAAAAGGGCAGAAAGGACCGAGGGGCGGAGCCCCCCCGGGGGCACGGGGGGCGGAGCCCCCCGTAGGACACAACCATGACTTTAAAATCTTCGTTCATATATCGCAACCACAATCAATAGATACTCACCTCTAATCACATCTACCGTCACATTATCATCAGCCCCTACTCACCCCCTACGCACGTACGCACTAGGTGGCACGTAATCACATCTACCGTCACATCATCATCAGCCCCTACTCACCCCCTACGCACGTACCCCTAATTACCCCCACGAACTAGGGGGTACACCCCCTAATCACCCCCACGAGCTAGGGTGTACACCCCCTAATCATCAGCACGAGCTAGGGGGTACACCCCCTAATCACCAGCACGAGCTAGGGCTATACCCCCTAATCACCCCCACGAGCTAGGGGGTACACCCCCTAATCAGCAGCACGAGCTAGGGGTACATCCCCTAATCACCCCAACGAGCTAGGGGGTACATCCCTAATCACCCCCCACGAGCTAGGGGGTACACCCCCTAATCACCAGCCCGGGCTAGGGGGTACACCCCCTAATCACCCCCACAAGCTAGGGGGTACACCCCCTAACCACCCCACGAGCTAGGGGTACACCCCCTAATCACCCCAACGAGCTAGGGGGTACACCCCCTAATCACCCCACGAGCTAGGAGTACACCCCTAATCACCTCCACAAGCTAGGGGGTACACCCCCTCATCACACCCACGAGCTAGGGGGTGCACCCCCTAATCACCACTACACACCTCTTACGCATTAGGGGGTGTACCCTCTTATCACCCCTATGCATCCCCAATCACCCTCTACGCACTAGGGGGCGCATCCCTTACTCGCACCCTACTACCAACATACTAATAAGGTGTGAGCAGGGGGTGCGGGTGTAAGTAGGGCGTACGTAATATAATTAAAGTAGGGGGGGTAACTTGGAGTCAGTTGGGGATTTCGCGATTTCAATGTTGGTCACATTGATTGAAAGCACATTTAAAAGTACCTACCTTCTTTTGTTTATTATTATGCATCTGTGCAATAAAGTAGATTCATTTTCGAATGGTGTAATGTAATCCGTGTAATAATGGACTACTTAGTAACGAAAAACCGTGACCTAAGTGCGGGTTTAGGTCACGGAATGCTATAAAAGAACCTTCTTTTGTATATTATGCATCTGTGCAATAAAGTGGATTCATTTTCGAACGGTGTAATCCGTGTAATAATGGACTACTTAGGTAACGCAAAACCGTAACCTAAGTGCGGGTTTAGGCCACGGAGTGCTATAAATAAATATAATAAACAAACAATAAAGTTACAAAATGACGGATAGCGAAAGTATCTATAAGTACAGGGTGAAATTGATATCATTTGCAATCTTTTTAGTCAAAAAGTCTACTCATCAAACTGAACAACTTTTATTATGGGAGAACACTGATAGGAGCAAAAAAATCAGCTGTTCCTACTCGACTCAAATGTATGCAAAAGCTGATGATTTTTTTTGCTCCGATCGTTTTGCTTCCCAAGTAAAAGTTGTTCAGTTTGATGGGTAGACTCTTTGTTTAAAATGATATCAATTTCACCCTGTATAATGAACATGATGAAGATTTTTCATTATAATGATCGCAAGGTAAGCCTGGAATTTTGTTATGGGAATCATACAACAAACGGCACAAACATATAACATCCATGACCGAACCGGGATTCGAACCCAGGACCCTGGTTTGGCAGTCCGGCGTGGCAACCATCACCAACCGGGTCGTCAGTTGAAAGTCGATTATCTATAAGAAAGCCTCTTCATTGACAATGCAAGCAAATTTAAACAAAGCCTATGAATAATAACCTAATCATACATTAAGAATTCAATTCCGCTATCTACATTAATATCAGTTGCAGTCTCCACGTCTATCTTGCTCTTTTCTTTACTGGCGCGATGAGGAAGTGCGTAGCGGAACTTATTCCAGAACCATGGATCGTCCCAACGAAGGTATGTTGTTGAGCGTAGATATAAACGCAGTTCTTCTGGAAGCTCATCAATAGGAGGTGTATCATCAAGAGCCACGACAAGAACACGTACTCGCTTTTCCGCTATAGCACTCACATGCGCCGCACGGAATTCCATCAATCCCCAAACAGATTGTACAAAGTGCGCCGATAGGACTATCACCGTACGACGGGACTTTGCTACCGATCTTGATATCTGTGTCGGAATTAGTTCGCCTGGTACCCAGTCGCGGTAGTGCACGCACACCTTGTAACCGCGTTGGTCCTTTTCTAGTTGTGGAAGCAGCTGTGAAGCGATGAATTCGAAGTCACCATGCGCGAAGGATAGAAACGCGTCGTATTCGCGGTCAGAGTCCAGTTCTTGTTCGATCACGCAGCAGAGACACCAGCCATGTATGTACAGCCACACCTTTATTTGTCGATCGTAGCGTAAGTATAGAGCTCCACCTAACGCTGCCAGTCCCACGAAAACGCCACCACCGACACTCACTCCAGGCCACACCCCTACGCCGCATAGCTGCTCCTTGGTGACATCAAACAACGAAGGCCCGCCCGGCCCGCACGTTATGTTTTCATAATCTACCTGTAAAATATGAGGTCTTTAATTACATATTATAAATGATATTGACAGAAACTTTCATCCCAAATATCTTCGATTCATGTAATGTCACAGTATACTCTTGCAATTATATTTGAAGATTTGGTACCTGGACTCGATGGACACGAAGTGTGTCCAGCAGCGGCCAGTTATCGCAGTCACACGCCAATGGATTTCCAGCGAGCAGCACTCTCCTGTTCGGTACTTTTAGTAATGCTGCCATTGTTCCCGCGCCCACACGTGTAATGTTATTTTCTCGTAAATCCAAGTGCTGATGAAACGGAGAGATTTAAAATAGGTTGAAAATAAAAAAGGCTGTCTGACTTGTGATTTGCATAAAGATCACTCAACGCTGACAGAGCACTCACCTTTACTGAAACGGGCACATTACGAATGGACTCAATGCCGTTGCCCCTTAGATACATTTCGCCTAGGTTTAACTGCTCAGGTAGTTCGAGTAGATCTCGGAAGCCCAATGCTTCACAGTGCAAGGAGACCTCGTGGCCTGGCCAATGCCGTATACAGCGGCAGGGCGCACAAGGTAATAGGTCACACTCGAGGTTAGCAGGCGGTGCTGCGCTAAGCAGGGCACCGCTTTGGCAAAGTGCGTCATTTGAGAATGCTAAGAGGTTCTCTCGCAACGCACGCGCCATCCATCCGTTCTGACAGTTGCAGTAGAATGAAGGTAGAGGGTCTGTGTATACTGTCAAAATAGCTTGATCGGCCTGTTGAAGAAAGACAAAGCTTTCAACTAATGTGCGTAATACCAACAAATAAAACTCAAACTGCTCTTTTCAAGCACTATTAATAATAATAATAATAAATATCTTGGACACTGTCACACAAATTATCTAGTCACATTTAAAGTACCAGAATCTAGCCTGGACTTGTATTATGATGACTAGACAACGATATAGAATACATATATAGATATACAAACATCCATGACTCGGGTACAAATATTCATATTCATCATACAAATATTTGTCCCTTACGGGATTCGAACCCGCATTCGAACTATTGTAGCTAAACAAGTATTATTCTAATTTGAACGCTTAATTTCATAGCTGGCTGGAATTTGTGGACAAATGATAAGCACAGATTAAAGGTATATTGAATACTCGCACGTTTGACAAACTATACATAAGATTTTACGCACATTATCATATACTGCAATAGTGGATTAATTCTGTCTGTGCCTATATAGGAAGAAAACGGGTTTGAAGTTGGCAATAGATCATTTGTAAATTCTAGGAGCTTACTTACTTTGATTTCATTAGTATGATTAAGGTGTGCATTGCTGGCGCCTTTCAAAGCATAATAGTCTTTTTCAGTGAAATTCACTCTGCTTAGTGGATTCCAGCGCAAATCCACAATTAAAGTAGATCCATTTTTGATCGTCGGCAGCTGATGGAACTGAAATAGAGACAATGGACAGAGTTGTAATTTTATTTACTTATACCTACTTCATTCCAATCTTCTTCTTATCGTGTGGGCAGAGCCCTGGTGTCAGAGATTTTCAGACCGCCTTATGGTCTCTGACGTTGTTTTTATGTAATGACTACTACCACCAGAGGTAGTAGCTGGGACCAACGGCTTAACGTGCCATCTGAAGCACGGAATCATCTTTCTTTTCAGACAATCAGGTGATTCAACCTGCAATGTCCTAACCAACTGGGGAAAAACTCACAAAATGACATACCACTAGGTGTCACCCGTGGGAATCGAACCCACGCCCTACGTGTCGAGAGCCAATGCTCCTAACCATTAGACCACGGAGGTTGTTGCAAAGGAAGCCGGATTATAGACCAAAGCAGTATCGCAATGATGGACAAAGGAGGGAAGAAGTTTGTAGGCAGACCAACAACGCGTTGGTCAAGTGACAATGTAAGAGGTCAGAAAATGACAGATGTGCACGTGACCACGAGGAATCGCAAAACATGAAGGAGTTAATTAAACTCAGCAGTCGATTCATGTGGGCTGATTGGATTGATTAGTAAAATCTGGTTAATAAATGGCAACTCCCACCTGTAATTCCGCGATCTTATTTTTCGTGAGGTTGAGGACTTGGAGAGATTTCCATTCGGCAAAACAGAGCTTGGAGGCACCAATGCCTACCAACGATAGTTCATTTAGCGCTGGCAGATTCGTCCCATCAACTTCGTTAAGTTTTGAAACATAGTGCGAATCGCAGAGATTGCTCAATGGATTGTAATCCAGCCAAAGCTTGCGTACTCCTGTCTTACGCAGGGATCGCAGCGTATTTTTAAAGTCAGTCACCAGATTGTACGACATATTCAGCATGCCAACCCTCCGTTGATTTTCTAACACGTTACTGTTAATGACACGATAATAAAAGACAATAAATAGGTTGAGTAAGCAATTGAAATAAGAAATTCAATTCCTAGTCCATGGTAGATTTCTTGAAAATTCTAAGAATGTGAAAACCTGTAGCAATTAACAAAGTTTCGTGAGTTTATGTTATGTTATCTAAGTTATAAATAAAAAATACTCACTCCAAATATGTAAGATTATTGCAGGATATGTCAAGACTCATTACTTTGGCGGAATTTTGTATCAAAGCGGCCAGCTTTGGCGTCGTCAGGTTATTGTATTGAAGCTGCAACTCAAGCAAACGTTTCGAACTGTCCAGTACTGCCTTAAGCGAGTCATGCTCCATGTGCTCTGCTTTTAAGTACTCCAGTCGTTCACATTTCGCCAACCAGTTGCCCCCATCTTTGATGGGCGGTGGCAAGCGCCAATCGTTTAAGTGCAACATTCTGAGGTCTCTACAGCCACCCCAGGCGCCTAATGATCGCCCTCTCATAAGCACTGCACCGTAAATGCCTATCTTCTCGGGCAGCGGTGGCAACGCCTGGTTCTCGAGCGACAGTCTCGATACATTTGTCAATGGTCCTATAAAATCTTCATCCAGCATTTGAGGGCGATCGTTACCCGTCGTGTGCACTTTAAGTATCTCGATCCAGTCCAGTCCTTTAAAGTGACTTGCATTAAATCTCGTACCCTTTGGTACGTCTCTCAGCTCTAACCTCGTTATTAATCCAGGCAAATAGCCGTGTGATATCAGCGGCCCCGTTAGTGAGGGTTCATTGGGTGGTGAAGGAGGTGCACAGCTCTTAAGTACAATGTTCCATTTTATTCCACGAAAACGGTGTTTCATGTCTTCAATATCGGTAGAAAAATCAGGTGTGATCGGCCTGGAGCCACAGTACACCGTTCGCGGGATATCTCTGTTGCTAAGTTTTTCTGGTGGAATAGAAAAAAATCATTGGAATTTAATATAATTTTAATCCTTCTTTACCTCTTTTCGCTGTAAAGAGGGAACTATTTTGTATTGTGTATAATTTTTATGTTATATATAAATTTCGATGTTGTCTCTACTTGTACTAAGTGATTGTAAAATCTTCGCGGCCATTTTGAATGATATGAAAAATATTCAACAACAAAATATGGAACAGTTATAGATTTCGGAAAAAATGTTCACATTTTTTCTTTGTACTTACAAATAGAGTTAATGTAAGTTAATTCGAAAATGCGAATCAATCTTTCAAGTTGACCATTAACTAGCACCCACATGCGTACTGAGCTCGAATAGTGGAGTATGGCCCACCCTTTTTCATATGGACAGAAGGAATTTAAATCTGTAATGCCAAATTTTTACCTGCACTTTGTTCGTATTTGTCAAGTACGTGCTCCCACTGTGACTCCAATATCTGTACTTTCATCTTTCCCTCTGTCAGCATCATCAGTAACATCATCAATACCGCAATGCGATACATTTTCACTGGTACGTGTGGATCTTTCAGGTCCAAAATTTTGGGTAAATTTGGGTAATTCCGTATATGGCGGCAATTGCATTTATCGGGCAATACTTGCTTCTTGACAATCCCGAATCAGTAGTTCCTTTCTTAATTTGCTGACTTCTTCTAGATGACTGAACATGCTTTATAAATATAGTTCCTTTAGTAAGACAATTAATTATACGCAATTGCACCACTTGACTGTGTTAATTAAAAATAATATGGTATTCAATTGGAATTTTTGTATCCTTACATTTCAGTTATTGGAAACTCCAATTTAATATTAATAAGGTAGTATTTTTTTTACAAAACGAGCGTTTTTTCCAAAAAACTAATACTCTATGGCATATATACGGGTGTTCAACCAATATTTATTACAATTCTTTTAGGTATGCAATTATTTTTTTTCAGTTATCGGCTTTCCTCAAAAGGTGATAAAATAACAAAATTAATCATTATAGTATTGTAGGAAAAAAGAATTAATAATTATCATAACATCGTTAGCTCGAATGCATGAATGCGTTGATATTAATTAAGACAATGGTTCGATAACGCTTCATTGTTTTATTATTGTTGTTTGCAAAAAACCCTATTTAGTAGAAACCCATGTTTACTCACCCATTATGAGTAACAGTCATTTAAAGGTATGTCTTTAGATTCTTTATCTCTTCTATTATAAAACTGTAACAGAAGTGTGTCTTGCATTGAAGAAATAAAAAAATCATGAATCTACTTTATGATATGACTGTGGATGAGGCAAAAGAGGTGTGTCAGGATCGTAGCCGATGGCGATCGATTGTATCTGCCTACCCCAATAGACCACAGGCGTAGGCGTGAGTATGTATTGTATGTATTATTATACCATTGAACTCATTTTAATTAGAAATATAAATGACTTTCGAGCAATAAAATAGCCATTGAAATAAAAATAAAATAGTTAGAAAATACTAATGTATTTTTCAAAGCTTTCTTCATAAGTACAACATTGATCCCATACTAAAAAAAAAAAACTGTTCAGTTTGATGGTCTGAACACCCACTTTAATTATTACTACTAGGGTGCCTACCCTGTATACCATGTTTTTACGCAATAAATCATTGAATTAGATAAACATAATCTTGAAAACGCTTTAAACTAATTATGGTGTTATTATTGCTAGTTGCTGCCTACACGATAAGAAGAAGATGGTATTCTTGACTTTAATTTAGAAATCACCATTGATTTAGCTTATTTCTTGAAAGATCGTACAATAATAATCGATTGTTGTTTACTTAGAAAAGGAATTCACCAAATTTTATTAGAAGCAATATCTTGTACTAGCTCGGCCGAAATGATTTATTCACACGGCATCTGCGGTGTAAAGTATGCAGTACGAGGAGCGGCCGGTTATCCGGGTTTTATCCGGTTAATATCTTATACGCCTGGTACGGTTAATAAGCCTACTGTAACCGGTCACAGTCCGTAAAATCTGTAGATTTTTCTTGTTCTTGGACTTTGCCAATAAATAATTGTTGGGTACCTAGTTCAAAATAAGCTGGGTTCTAAATTTATGTAGGGTCACTCTTATCTTAATATATCATCGGTTTTTCAAGGGGATGATCATACCATCAAATTGAACAACTTTCTCTAAGGAACCAAAATCAAAATCGCGAAAAGAATAATCTGCTGTTCCAAGCAAAACTGTAATTCAATACAATTAAAAAAGTTCAAATGTAAGGAACAGCATATTTTTTTTCGCGAATTCAATGTTGATGCCCCTAGTATTACTTGGTGAAGATCTGATGAAGGTGTGACTTCAGATATAGACAGTGACACACTGGATGACAGGCAAATCATCAAAATTTCGTCAATTTGTGTTAATATACCCAATGCATGAGCATGCATTTTTAAAAAGTCACGGCAACGACGTCCAAAATATTTTTTTTTTTCTTAGCCTATTTCATCCCACTGCTGGGCAAAGGCCTCCCCCTTTATCCTCCATGCATCCCTGTCCTGAGCCAGTTCCATCTACTCTTTGTCGAATGTGTCCAGGTCGTCTCTCCACCTCTTTCGGGGTCGACCCTGACGGCGACGTCCATTCTCCGGGATCCAAGGTGTTAAGACTTTGGCCCATCTTTCCGGATGCAATCGACAGACATGGCCGGCCCAATCCCACTTCAACTTGGCAGTTTTCTCAACGACATCGGCTATTTTCGTTTTTTGGCGTATTGTAGTGTTCCTGACGCGATCTCTCCGTTTGATCCCCAATATGCCTAGCTCCATCGCCCTCTGGCAAACCTTGAGTTTGGACTTCTGTGATTCTGTTAAAGACCAGATCTAAAACGCAACTAATGACCATCACCACCAAAGCGTCCAAAATACTACATTTGAATTGTAATTCTTCTTAAAATAAGGAAATACCTACGCACTAAGCTTACGTCACTGCATAACCTACTTAAGGAATTTGCACGTTTCTATGTCAATGCATTTGTGAATCACGCAATCAAGAAAGCACACTCTAGAACTATACCCAGCCCTTTAATTAAATCAGCTCGCATAATACCGAAACAGTCTTACCATATATCCGCCATCTTCGGTACTCGGATATAGCCAGAAAGTAGCACGATAACTTAATGAACCCTCTTTATGCCAGTTTATGCGGCGAACGGACTTTTATCTGAAATTAAAATCGTCTGTTTACGTCAATATAACATGGCTTATCATGGTTCATGAATATAATAATGTTGCTCATAGTTCTTTTTGTTATTGTGACAAAATGACGAGGACTGTGAATGGATATTATAGATGGGAATGTTGGAAAATCTATTATCATCTAGGCATTGATGAGAATAACTACTAGAAATAACACAAACCTGTCCCATTCTTTGTGAAGATTTAAATCACAATCTCTTCACCTGGCTTATTAGTCGTACCCTCATGTGGCGCATGACGTTTGTTTTTCGTGTTAGTAGTATACAGGTTGAAATTGATATCATTAGCATCCTTTTAAACTAAGATTCTACCCATCAAACTGAACAACTTTTACTATGGGAGCAAACCGATCGGAGCAACTAAAAAATCAGCTGTCCCATACTAAACTAACTAACTAACTTTCAGTTTGATGGGCTGAAGCACCCACTTAAGTATTACTAGGGTGTTTTGTTACACCCTGTATATGATATTCAATTACATCTAGGAGATTGTGATAGCGAATTAAGTCCATATTTTGTACACTTTTTGTTTGCTTTTAATATTTTAATTTTATGTTTTTGTTGTGTAAATAAAGAGTACTGTATTTATGTTTGTCAAGAAATATTTTGTGATTCACCTTAATGCAGACAAAACAGCATTGGAGTAGGTCGTCTGTTTATTTCGCCACACCGCGCAATAAACAGACCTTACGTACTAAATTCGTTACATGTATAAAGCAATTCTAATATCGTCTAAAAATTAGAAACTAGCTACCCGCCTGGCTTCGCAGACACAAACCTTCCTCGTGAGTCATTCAATCCATTAGTAAACACTTTATCAAAATCCCTACTATAGTTTACGAGATAAGCCTCATACCCAGATATATCGTAGCTCAGAAATATTTGAACACCTTGTGTGTTCAAATATTTCTGAGCAGTGCTAATTTT
The DNA here is from genome assembly GCA_922987775.1 of Agonopterix subpropinquella. Classification (NCBI taxonomy): domain Eukaryota; kingdom Metazoa; phylum Arthropoda; class Insecta; order Lepidoptera; family Depressariidae; genus Agonopterix; species Agonopterix subpropinquella. The sequence goes on along the minus strand of OV277696.1, from coordinate 2,011,561 downwards.
CATTAAATTCTTTACAGTAAATGTTACCAATTACATCTAAACGTGTATATTGTCATAAATATCTGAACAGCGAATTTTCAATAATTTCTTTACAATGTTATTTAAAATTAAAATGTAAAACAACGGAGTAAGGTTTTTTTCCGAAACTGTTCAGATGTTTATGACTACCATGACTGTGTCGATATATTTGACATATTTGGACAGCCCGGTAGTACAGTCGGTAGTGAACCTGCCTGCTGTGCCGAGGGTCGCGGGTTCGAATCCCGTAAGGGACAAATATTTGTATGATGAATATGAATATTTGTACCCGAGTCATGGATGTTTGTATCTATATAATTATGTATTCTATATCGTTGTCTAGTCATCGTAATACAAGTCCAGTCTAGATTCTGGTACTTTAAATGTGGCTAGATAATTTGTGAGACATTGTCCAAGATATTTATATTTGATGTTCTAGGCGTTCCTATATTTTTGATTGGTTATGAGTAAAGAAATTATTGAAAATTATAACTGCTTGACCACCTTGCTACGATTTATCTGCTGGTGACTGTACCTACCGGCAGAGGACGCGGACTACGGAAAAACTCTGCGGGGGATTCAATATTTAAAATATAGTGATGATTATGATTGGCTCTTTATTCTTATTTTGAACAATTTTTTTTTATTTATTTATAAATTAATGGACTCTTGCTTGTGTGTTATCACTGCATTTCCGCCAGTGTCAAGTATCTTATGGGAGAATCTATCCCAATCTCAGGGATTGATTATGGACGAGAACAAGAAGAGATTGAGGTATGCGGAGCCTCGTGGCAGGCAAAAACGCGACGCGCGAAACCACGCGAGACGAGTGCTCGGGTCAGTTCCTGCAACGTGACCTGAAGTGCGATTTTTGAAAATCATACGAGTGAATTGGCCGTAGAAAGATGCATAATCTCCATAGTAATTTTGACATTTTCTACTGCCAAGTCGCTCGTATGATTTTCAAAAATCGCACTTCTGAACAAATATTATCACGTTATTGAAATCTATCAAGATTTAACAAAGAAGGAATATCTACTAAAATGACGTAGTATACGTTGATATATTCCATTTATTTCTACATAACTTTCAAACTATATGCCAGAGCCCTAACAACGATAAATGACTTAGTTCATGACAGGCAATTTGGCTCTGAAAAGTCAAGGTCGTTCAGTGGGGGATACGTCTTAAAGACCGCTCCATAAATAAATGGCTTCAAAATAGTTATTTGTTATGCAAGGCTGCAAAGTTGCTTTTTGGCGCGAGTACTTGTATTGAAACCTGAGCAAGCGAAGGATTCTAGGATTAGGAAATATATAATCCTAAGCGTAGCGAGGGTTTCAAAGGTACGAGACTCAGAATAACTTTGCCGCCGAGCGAAACACGCAACTTTTCACCTCACTACAGCGAGGAAAATGACAATGCGACAACCTCATTTTTAGAATAAACGCACTGGCCAGCACGATAATAGCATGAAAAAAAACTTGTATAGGCTGTTTTTCTAGGTTTTTCTTTATTGAATAGAAAGATTCGAATTTTAAAAACTTATTTTCACCTCACAAGTTCGGAAAGATTCTGTTTGTCATTCGAAATCTGAGTGCAAAAGTGCATTTTATCCGCTAGCGTGGAAAGAGTTTTTAAAATTCGAATCTTTCTATTCAATAAAGAAAAACAGCCTAAACAGGTTTTTTTTTTTGCTGTAGGTATATGTGCTGGCCAGTGTGATTATTCTAAAAATGAGGTTGGCGCATTGAAAATTTCCTCGCTTTAGTGAGGTGAAAAGTTGTGTGTTTCGCTCGGCAGCAAAGTTATTCTGCGTCTCGTACTTTTGAAACCTTCGCTCCGCTCAGGATTCTATATTTGAAACACTCGCTTCGCTCGTGGTTCAATCCTAGGATCCTTCGCTTGCTCAGGTTTCGCAATAAATAACTATTACTTACCTATATACCTTTTGTTTAAAAAAATCGAACAAAAGACACAGCGATAGCTTGAATCTTGACAAATATAAATTCAATTTAAAAAACAAAGCTAATGAGTAAAAATATTTTTTTCTAATTAATTTATAGTTAATAACACGTTATTTATTTAAATTCATATATCACTTCACTTCACGTCCTTTACCTACTAGTCTAGATATTATGTAAATATTTTATCAAATTATTAATATTGCATGTTGCAGTAAGGAAAGATAACCTTTGTAGTTCTTAGTAATAAAATACAGTTAGGTTAATTAAAACAATTTTTATTATAATAATATGTGTAATATAATATGTTTACCCGCGTATTTGTCCGCACAAATTAAAATTATACCGGATTTAAAGTACAAATGGAAAATATGTTTATTGAAGATAATGGTTAATAGTAATAATAGTATAATAAAAGCGGTCAAGTGCGAGTCGGGCTACTCGCGCACCGAAGGTTCCGTACCACACCACCACAGAACACAACATTATTAACTTAGAAAAAAAACTTTTTTTGTCCGGGACCTTTGGTGCGACACCCTTGGCTGGTCTTTAGTATTTGTTGTTATTCTGTAGAGTTTGCTCTATAATCACACTAAGTTTGACGATTTTATGTATTACCGTTTTTATTATAGAGCGTGAAGAAAAAACGTTGATAAAAACTAGTTTCTTGTTGAAAACCTCCCTTAATTTTTTACTTTCTGCCATTTTTATTATTTATTAACAAATCCGCCGCAATAACGCATAATCTGAGAAAATTTCATTTATCTAGCTATTACGGTTCAAAAGTTACAGCCCTAAATAGTTCGGACTGACGGACGGACAGACGGACGGACGGACGGACGGACAACGTAGGCTTAGTAATAGGGTCCCGTTTTCGCCCTTTGGGTACGGAACCCTAAAAAGCATAAATTTATATAAAAATCTAAACTATTCGGAGAATCCGCCGCGGTTCGTTTCGGGCCTAAACGAGCCTATAACGCTTGCGGCGTGTTACCCCGTTGGATGGCTAAGGCAATGTGTTGGACTAAGAACGAACCTGGCCCTGTACCCGCACTTTCGATGTTCGCTATATCGCCACTGTTTCGGTCCGCACTTCATTGGAATAGAGTTGACATTGGAACGAAAACGTTCACGCAATTGCGAAGTTCGAAAGTGCGGGTAGAGGTCCAGACTGTGGACCGCAGCCCCTATCCAGCATCCGGCGACCCAACTCTCGAGCTAGGTAGGCTAAAGTCAAATCATAAGCTATCAAGCAAACAAAGTATTATCAAATCGATTTAGTAGTTTCTGCGTGATGTTCGAGCAAATAAAAAAACAAACAATCAGACGGATAGACAAAAATTCTAAAAAAGATTGATTGAAGTCAAAGACATCACAAAAATCACTCAAAGCTTTTATTGAAAACTGCAGCAATTTAACCATTCATATTTTTTCTTTGTCCTAACCCCTAAAAATAAAATTCATATCTCTCCCTAACTCTTTGATAATCTTTTTTCATATTCTGCCAATGATCTCCCCCTCAAAATCTAATATTTTCGTTTGTACTATCAAAAACTACGTTTTATCTCTTTTCCTATTTTTCTATCATCTTTTCCATCTTATCCTGCCTCTTCAATCACATTTTGCTTCTTGCTATTCTTTTCCCAATATCTCCAAATTCTGCCAATGATATCCCACCGCAAAATTTAAAAATTTATTTTGTCACTTCTAAAACGTTGTAAATACTTACACTAAAACATCCTTTTTTATCATCTTTTCCATCTTATTCTGCCTCTTCTATCACGATTTGCTTCTCTCTATTCTTTTCCCAATATCTCAAAACTCTGCCAATGATATCCACCTCAAAATCGAACATTTTCTTTTGCTTTCTCTTCTCCCAATACTTACAATAACATCATATTTTTCATCTTATCCTGCCTCTTCAAACCTAATTAATTTCTCTTCTACATTAAAACATCCTATTTTTCTATCATCTTCTTCATCCTTTCCTACCTCTTCAATCACGTTTTGCTGCTCGCTACTATTTCCCCAATCTCCTCATCTGTTAAAACCTAACTGACCACACCAGCCCCGAGTCAAGTAGCGTAATGGTATCAGGGCTAGGGCTGCTCCGACCGGAGCCGACGACCCCTCTGTCGGCCGCCAGCCTGGTCGGCAGCCCTCAGGTCGGTCGGTCGGTTGTCGGCAGACCTATGTTAACCTCTAGTGCCGGCGCGTCGCCGCCGATGGACCCACGGTCAGTTCCGTATACGTTTGTGTCGTCTTTCATTTCGGCAAAAATTATGAAACGAATTATTTTATGACAGGATCGATTATTACTTTGGAAGTATAACTACTGGCATTTTATTATTAATATTATTTAGAGGACATACAACGTGTTAATAAATTAGCGCAAAACCTTATACACCCCAACTGATTTATAACAACATAATTAGTTTGTCAGAGTCGTAGCGTGTGGCGGTCCGTGGTCTCTGCCTACCCCCTTGGGACAATGGCGTGAGCTTATGTATGTATGTATGTATTAGTTTGAGACAATAATTTCATTCACTCAAAACTTTAAGTTGTTCTCATTTTAAGTTTTGAGGCAAAAATGATTTGTTACCATTTCAGCAGTGAAAGAAAGCGCTAACGTACTCATGGATACATTTTAATAATCTTGTTTTGGTACTAAGTACCTAGGGTGACTGTGCCCGTGCGGTGGGTTGACAACGGGTTCAGTAAATTTTAAATTTTAAAAACAAATTATTTAATATTTTGAAAAAAATTACCCATGTTGAAACCATGATAGATCGATTCTGCTCTCGATTCTAAACAAACTACTTTCTAGTTTTGCGTTAATTAATTAACACGTTGTATAAGGGGTACACCCTTCTAAAAGCGTTTGAACCCTCAATTTATCTTGCCAAACATTTTTATCTTGTTTCTTAGAAAAGTTTATGTTTCTTATAGGATACATTTCGGAGAGTGTGCGACGGAATTACACGATTTAATACCTCCGTCTCCCTTTCATCTGCGGGGGACGAGACGCAGGCTGGGTTTCCACCCTTATCTCGTTGACCTGAAATTAAAGTGGCCATACGTTGTATTTCTGTCTAGCAGCGCCATCTAGTTTAGTTTTGTGAAAGCTAGAAGTGATGATGATGATATTTATAGTGATTCAATACAGCGCCATCTGTTGATGGATGGATGAGCTTCCAATACTAATCAATGGGTGAGATGTTATTATTAAATCATAGAGGGCGCTAGGAGTAGTTAAATTGTAGAATTTTGTAGGAAAAAAGGGATGAAATGAAATAAATAACAACTTGCACATATCTGCAAAATTCGTTTATATTTAAATTAAAATTCATACACAAATTTTAGTCTAAAAGTATTCATTAACAGAGAAAAAAAAAAATAAAATTCTTAATTTAGCAATGCTATATTATAATAGGCTTCAAGTTAAAACTATTTCAATGACAATGTTCTGTGTACTATTTAGGGCGCCTACGCACTGGCGACCATGGTAGGCGGCCAGGCCGCCGCGGCCGTGGTGGTCAGGCCAATAGTCGCTGGCCGCTAAGTGCGTAGGGGCTATAGAATTCTGGACTTTATATGGCAATCGCTATAGCCCCTACGCACTTAGCGGCCAGCGACTATTGGCCTGACCACCACGGCCGCGGCGGCCTGGCCGCCTACCATGGTCGCCAGTGCGTAGGCGCCCTTAATCAGCATTAAAAGGAATCTAACCAATTCAGTAAAGCATTAAGAATCTACATTCATTTTCTTAATTTTTATAAAAAATTGTTAACGGAGAGTTGTGAAAGAAATTACATTCAAATTGAACTAGAACATTGTTATATGATAATATGTCTAGGCTCTATTTGATTGCTTTAAAAGATTTAAAGCTAAAATTAAGAATTTAAAACAAATAAAAATTTCACCGATCAGCGGTCAAATTTAATATATTAAATCTTGATTTATTGCGGTATTACAATACTTTGAGTTATGGTTTGATTTAAATGAGGGCCTTGCAATACTGAAATACCTCAACATTTCAATGCTTGGGTACAAATCTGTGTGATATCATAGGGCAGGTGGATAGGTATTCAAAGGAAGTGAGACGTTGGTTAATTTATGAATATTTGAGATTTGTGGGTATGGCATAGGACATTTACCTTGATCTCCTTTGTGTACACTATAATTATAAAGCTTCATTTACACTAATTCACAGTAAGGTTAGGACACACTATTTTCACATAATAATTACATTGTTCGGTCACACTATATTCGTACCACATTATTTGGTTAGTCCATTTCAGTCGCACTGTATTATCCAGGTACTACATAGATGAGACGGGGTCCTTGATATTTAGGTTTGATGATTTCTGTATGATTCCGGGATGCAGAAGACCTTTTGGGATGTTTCTCCGGGGAGCGTTCCTGTGTTTGTGAGACTGATCACCTGAAATAGAGATGAATGGTTAGGTTTGAGTTTGTAAGTACATAATATTGTGTGAGGTTTGTCATTTTATTGTGAATTTACACATTCATTGAAATTGGGAACTTGGAGGGCAGAGTTTTGGAGTTCATGGAAGCTGCTGACTGGGTTTCTGGCTGTTAACCTAAGGCAGTAGCTTATTATTATTGATAAACTTACCTAGGAGCTTTGAATGGGTTCTTGGCTGTAGTTTTCCAGGACATTTTTATGGTGGTTGAAACGTTGAATTTCGCATTGGGCCGGGGTTTGCATCTTGAATTGGATGGTTCCAGGATTGCTGCGTGATTCCAGGTTTACTCGTACGACGTTGGATCACGATTTTATCTGAAAATACGATATTAAAAATCAATAAACAGGTTGGAAATCAAACTCGCTAAAATCACTGTCAGATTTCAAATTCGCGGTATCTTTTAAAAATCAGAGCTTATGTTCATTTTTAAGATACCCTGGTTAGTATTGAAGGTCTACTTACTATTAGTTTAAAATAACAATGTGCATGACCTTGAAGGGCCGTTCGATAACTTCACTCAGTTGCAAAGGAATATAGACTCTATGTAAAGGAAATAATCATTTGAATGACTCGAGTGAAGTTCGTGTGATTGAGTGACGTCACATTTGCAGGCGAGGTCATGCACATTGTTATTTTAAACTGATAGTACGTTCTGGAGATCCTTGATAAACTTCCAGAATTCCTTGGAACAAATATCTGGAATTTTCTATTGACAAACACGGTGGGACGCGGGGTTGCTAGTGTATTGGAAATATCCTTCAAAAAGGGTAAAAATAACGGGACTTCATATTTTAAAGTTACAGACTTGTGTGAGTTAAAATAGGGTATTTTACCTAGTTTTAACTACGGAAAATAGGAAAATTAACATAGCGTCTTTGATTGAATTGAAATGGTAAGATGGGTGACTGGCCTATAGTGCATGGACCACATGAGTTGAGTCCCGTCGCCTAATTTACTTAGATTGGTATTTTGTGGTTGTGATACTTTTGATTCTAGACCCGGATAAAGCTACCACAATGCCTTCGCGTGCTTAAAGCTCGCAAATACATAAAAATCAGGTCCATTTTCGAGATCGTAATGCAAGAACGTCACCTATCTTCCACTGATTTAATTTAATCAAAGCTTAGCGTTTATTATAAAATCGCTTGCGTTAATTCCGTGTCCGTAAACAAGATTTTACTGCGACCTAATTTAGATTATGACGTACGATGTCAATAAAGTAAATTTCATAAGTTTTAATTGCAAGTCAGTTAAACGGTGCAATCTACACGTCAGAGACCTATGTAGTAAGTACGACATCATAGCGCTTCAAGAACTATGGCTGTTACCCGACGACATCGACTATCTGAGCAGTATACACCCGGACTTTGCCTATCATCAGCGGCGGACTAAGCCCGCCGGAGGCCCGGGGCGGCAAAACTAAATGAGGCCCCCGGTCTTTCCAGAAATTGCTATCTACAATTCTTTTGAGCCGTGGTAAAAACTTAAGAGCCTATGTCGAAAAATAATTTTAGCGAATCGGACGTGTGATAGCTTATATTACTGCCAGATGCGAGAGAAAGAGATGGGGCGGCGCGCGCGCCTGGAACGAATCAAGCGAAAAAACAAACTTTATTTAATTGTGATTGTACTATTTATGTTAGTTCAATTCTGCTCTAATCAAAACTTAGATAATATCAATCTCTTTTTTTTAAATCAAGTCTGATGTTTCTATTATTCACCGTTTAGCAGTTACAAGCGTTTATAGACAAAAACGGAGGCTACTTTGGCTTGTTTTTCTATCGAGAAAATTTGTCTTAATCGTGTTTTGGCTCTAATCAAAACTTCAATTATATGTTCAATTTACACATATCCGCAAATCATACTCCTACTGTTAGTACTTCATGATATATGGAGCTTTGAAGAATCCTATTTTTTTTTACATAGCCCCTTAACATCGGAGCCCCTTCCTTCCATAGGCATAGGTAGCAAGTATTTTGTCCCAGGGAGATCCAGTTCCTACAACACGGAGCGAGCGAAGCGAGCCTGACATTCGTACAATGTAAAACCTAGAGCGAGCGAAGCGAGCTCGAGATTTCACTGAATTCTGAAGCGGGCAAAGCTAAGTGAAATTTTACTGCAATATAATGAGATCAGTGGAATAAGATTTAAATCATTGAGCGAGCGAAGCGAGCTCGAGTTTTTTTACGACTTAAAATCTGGAACGAACAAAGTAAGCTCAAGATTTAACTGCACACCAACAGTGCAACTGCAACTGTATACTATGAAAAGACATAGGTACCATCCAAAACCAAGAGCGAGCGAAGCGAGCTCGAGACTTCACTTAATTCTGGAGCAAGCAAAGTGAGCTCAAGATTTTAGTGCAATGTGTCTAGTCAGGAGCGAGCGAAGCGAGCTCGAGATTTTGCTTCATTATAACTCGACTTTTTCAGCTCATGCCGAAATCGAGGCGATTGATGTATTAAACAAAAAGCTGAAATGAGCTTATAATATAATGCTTATAATAACTCGATTGTAGAGCTCATCTTGAAATAGAGTAGGTGAGTATATTGGCGTATTAAATTAAAACAGAACGAACGATTCTATAATTATGACTGGGTTGTAGCATGAACTCAGTCTCAAAGCTAAGCAAATTTTCGAAACACATTCTAATTCCAACCACATTGACCTTTCAAGAAGCGAGCTCATAATTATGCTAACTGCATAACAACTTGAAAAAGATTGAGCGCGCAAATTCGCAATATTTTGGACTCTATTTCCTTCTTTGACTTTCAATGACTAACTTACGGGGCCTCCAACTTCAAACTGCAGTCCCAGTACCGGAGGCCAGGGCCTCCGGAGCGAGCGAAGCGAACTCAAAATTATGCTAACTGCATAACAACTTGAAAAAGATTTAGCGAGCTCGCAAATTCGCAGTATTTTTGACTCTATTTCGTTTCTTGACTTTCAATGACTAACGTACGGGGCCTCCAACTTCAAACTGCAGTCTCAGAACCTGTTCTGCTTCTGGCTTCCTGAGGCCCGGGCCTCCAACTCTAAACTGTGTCTTTACTTGCTATATAAACGTCATTATTTTGGATTTGATTAAAAATAAAAGGGATTCTCTTCTCGAGATTCGGAGGCCCCCCAGGACTGGGGGCCCGGGGCGGACCGCCCCTCCGCCCCCCCCCCCTTAGTCCGCCAGTGCCTATCATGGTATTTCGGCAGTAGATACAGCAGCAGGGACGCTGAAAGGAAGACCTTACGGCGGAGTTGCGTTGTTGTGGAGGAAAAGTCCTTTTCCCCACGCGATACCGTTACAAAGTGACTCTAAGCGTATTGCGGCAGTGCGGTTTGTTATGTGTAATCGAAGTCTGATAGTGATGTCGATATATATGCCTACAGACTGCGCGGATAACTTACCGTTATTCACGGAATGTCTCGGTAAACTAAGTGCCATTGTGGAAGATAACGATGTGGAAAGTGTTTTGATGTTGGGTGACTACAATGCAAACGTAAATAGCCTCTTCGGAAGGGAGTTGGCAGCATACTGTATGGACCAGGACTGGGTATGTGCTGATTTAAATATTTTGGGCGAATTTTCGGGTGCGTACACGTACAGGAGCGAGGCGCACGGCACAACGAGCTGGCTCGACCACTGCGTTGCCACTCAGAGCGCGATGCAGCTTGTCACTAATGTTTACATACTAGATGACGTCTATTGGTCAGATCACTTCCCACTAGCAATCGAGTGTGACTTAAGTATTATTCAACAAAAAACTACAATCTGTGATACGTCTTTGCTTATCAACAAAATTATATGGGGAAATAGAGATGCGAATCAAGTGCTTGAATATTCGAAACTATGTAATCAATATCTATCAGAAAATTTGTGCTTAACTAATTGTTTATGTGATACAGAATTATGTAAAAATGTAGAACATCATGTAAAAATTGACTTGTTTTATAATGAAATCATTCAATGCTTATCAAAGGCCGCTGTTGGCTCCTATGTTGGTAAATCTGTTAAAAAAAAGAAACAAATACCAGGTTGGAATTTTCATGTTATGCTAGGGCTAGATCAGCGTATCAACTATGGATACTGCATGGTAGTCGAAAAGAAGGTGTTTTGTATAACGAAATGATAACCAGCAGAAGAGAGTTTAAAAAGAAAATTAGATTTTGTCAAAACAATGAGGAAAAGATTAAAATGGAAATTGTTGCCAAATATAGACAAGAGAAAAATTTTTCAAAATTTTGGAAATCAACTAAGAAATTAAATGATAAGCCAGGCCTTCCTTTGTCCGTAAATAATTGCCAAGATTGTGAACAGATTGCAAATATGTTCGCGTCACAGTTTAACGTAAAACCTGACGTATTATGTAATGACGAGGAGACGCACGGATCGGCAGAGCGAGCGCGCAGCCCAGACCCAGGCCGAAGCGCAGGGCCGGCGCCAGCGGGGGGCGGCGAGCTCCGCGTCACCGCTCAGCAGGTACTTGAATGCGTGCGGGCGATGGCGCGGGGCAAATCGCCCGGGCACGACCATCTTAGTATTGAGCATATTGTTAAGGCAGGTCCTCAATTATTTGAAAAAATGACTATGTTATTTAATGCATGTCTAGCGCATAGTTATCTACCAGAGTCCCTAATAAAAAAATAAAAATAAAAATGTTTTATTTCAGACTAAGAATTGCCCATATTTTGTTAGTAGCACAAGCTTACATCTAATATTAGTATAATCATATAAAACAAACAATTATTAATGAATTATTAATTGGATCGGTTCACCGATCCACACCTCTCACATGCAGATCGATGAAACGACCGAGGATAGCTGTATCCATCCGATCAGCGATCATCTTCAAGATTCTGTTCGGGCTCCCCCGTATTCTGCGCACAACAGACGCGGTCTTTTTGCGTATAATCGCATAAAAGTCATCTATATGTGCATCTGCAAACATGCCAGATGCACTGCAGAATCGTGGGAGCCCCAACAGGACCCTGAGGATATTATTATATTGGACTCTTAGGGCATTGTACGATTTTTGTGTGAAATTGGCCCACAGACCACACGTGTAATAACTTTGACAGTAAGCTCTAAAGAGTGTTAGCTTTACATCAACAGTACAGCGGGTGAATCTGTGTGCCAACATATTCCCTCGAACCGACAAAGCCCTACGTTCCCTCTCGATATCCAGGTCATCTTTCAAAATCCTCGGTCACAATGTGGCCAAGGTACCTAAACTGTGAAACACGGTTCAAAACAACTTGATTAAGAGTAAGCGACGGTACACAGTTAGGTTGTTTGTTTTTTCCTCTAAAAATCATAAACTCACTCTTTTTCTCATTGTACCTTAATCCGTGCTCCACAGCATAGGTTTCACAAACCTTTAACAGTTGCTTCAGGCCTCCCATTGATGGACTGAGCAGCACCATGTCGTCCGCATAACTTATGTTATTAACACTAATGTCATCAATACGGCAACCGACATGCATGCTGCTCAGCCTACTAATGAAAGCAGTTGTAGTCCCACTGGTGAAGAGCAGGACCGGCGACGTGTCCAGCCTGTCTAACTATCGACCCATATCATTGGCTACTGTTTTTTCAAAAATATTAGAAAGACTTCTAAATCCAAATCTTTCGGAAAATATACAACTGAATGATGCACAGTTTGGTTTTCGCCCCGGTCTTTCGACAGATTTGGCTATATTCGCATTAAAAAATACAGTTAAAAGCTATTTAAAGAAAAACACCTCAGTTTATGCATGTTTTCTCGATTTAAGTCGTGCTTTTGACACAATTAATTATAAACTTCTTTGGAAAAAGCTAAGGCAAACTAGTGTACCTGAGAATATAGTCGGTCTTTTGGAGTACTGGTACGGGAATCAGTCTAATGTAGTACGTTGGGGTAAAGAGATGTCCGATACCTACAAGCTGGAGTGCGGTGTTAGGCAGGGTGGGCTCACGTCGCCGATTCTGTTCAACCTATATGTAAATCAGCTGATTGAGGAGCTCAGCAGTACCAAAGTCGGCTGTTACGTGAATGATCAACTAATAAACAATCTCAGCTACGCTGATGATATGGTGCTGTTGAGCCCCTCAATCAGAGGTCTAAGAAATTTAATAAGAATATGTGAGCAGTATGCGGAGACTCATGGTCTTTCCTATAACGTCAAAAAAACGGATTTGGTTGTCTTTAAATATAAAAAAGGCCCTACAAATGTATTGCCAGTGTATCTGCGCGGTTGTGCAATTAAAGTGGTATCGGAATTCAAATACCTGGGTCATATAGTCTCCGACAGACTGCGGGACGACGAGGACCTCGAGAGGCAGCGGCGCGCGCTCGCCATGCGTGCCAACATGCTGGCGCGACGGTTCGCGCGCTGCTCCAAGGACGCCAAGGTGACACTGTTCAAAGCCTACTGCCAGCCGTTCTACACCGGCCACTTGTGGTACTCCTATACGCAGCGCTCCTACAACACGTTGCGAGTACAATTTAACAACGCCTTTAGAGGCATGTTGGGCCTGCCGTGGAGGTGTAGCGCGTCTGGTATGTTTGCCGAGAACAGGGTCAACGATTTCTTTGCAGTGATGAGGACCGCGAGGGCCTCCTTTGAGAAGCGCGCGCGTGCGTCTCCGAATAGTATTATAAGAAATATCTATGACTATTTTTATATTTTTGACGAGCATTTTAATGTGATATCCTATAATTTGTACTGACATTTCATTTTATTGTATTGTAATTATATATCTATGGGTTATGTTTTCCTGAAAATAAAGAATATTTAATTTAATTTTAATTTTTAATTTAATTGTAAATATTTTAGAATTTAGGATTGATAGTTATTGGTGGGGAAAATAATTGTTACCTGGTATCACAAATTGCAGCAAACAATCAATTAGTTTTTTTTGTTGATCAATTTCGGTAAGGGTAAAGCTGTTGTCGCCTATTGGCTAATATCCTTGTCAAATTGAGAGTATGACTTTGTAGAAGCTTTCCTATTGGTTGTTTTTAGAGTAGAAAAATCGGGAGTGAAAAGAGATCACATGTCATCCTTGGAAATAGAGGTGTGACCTTACATTTTAATTAACTCAATATTTTGTCCGAATTTAGGGTTATTGATTTCTATGTTATTTGTCTAGGTTTGTATCCTTGAAACGGTATGTAAAAGTTGTATTAGAGTGTGTTCTATGGGTTTCATTATATTAGTTCATCGTATCACAAATAAATAGGATATTTTAGATTATTTCAAAAGATAATGATCGGATATTTTTCGGTAATTTTGTCAACTAGGTTTATCTCTAATTTCAAGGAAGTTCGGTTCGCGAATATTCTAGAAAATTTAGTATGGACAAGGACTCTATAAAAGGATGAACGTGAGAAGGCAGGATGAGTCAGTTTGGTATCGGGAACGACAAAGTACGCGAAAACTGCGGAAGTTGGCATACGGGCGAAAATGCTAACCTTCTGGGGAAATTATTGTTAATTTTCTCTCGTATTGTGATCTTGTGGAGACGGGCAGCCGGCTATTTAGCAAATTCGCGTATTGTGCGTGGTTTGTTGTTAGGTTGGAGGAATCAAAAGGTAGGAGGAATCAGAAGGTAGGTAATTGGAACGAGTTCATGCTGGTGGCAGGAGCTTTCAGGCAGGTTAGTGAGTTTTAAATTTACTGAGTAGGACGATTTGATAGTTAAAACTAAATGATCGTATAGGAATTTAGGATCACGCATGTAGGGACTTTAAACGGGTTTTCTTTCATAATAAATCGTGCCGACACGTAGAAACATATCATATTTTGTCTCGCCGGGATATTCAGTACCGTCGCGTAGGACACTAGTGGCAAGTCCGTTCCCGGATGGTAGTATAAGACATTTTGTTCGTAAACACGAGAGCTTTACAGGGTCAGTGGGTCATTTTACAGATAAATTTTATAGATATACCTAATGTGTTATTGATTCTAGGATTTACTAAACATGATTTCTTTACACTAGGGCATCAACATATGTATGTAGGTATTTATAATTTATTACACTACTTTGTTACGTGCACAATCTTTCTCTGTAGGGAACTATATTTATATTTAACTACTATTTTTAATTCGTTACTAGATGTAGGAATTCTATAAGGGAGAATGAAACTTGCTAAAATTTAATCTGGAAATAGTAGGTATAAAACATTTCTTAGTTTATCTATATTTAACTACTAGAATAAAGATGTTTATTGAAAATTCCTATTCTTTCCTATACCTATCTATAGAGTTTGTTTATAATATTAGTAAAATTACGATTTTATGCAAACAAAACTTATAAAAATGTAATTGCGAACAAGTTTCATTACTTCTTATCACGAATTACTATATTAGGGGTTGTTTTAGCTCAAAACCACGAGGTTTATCAATACCTACGAAAGAATAGAATTTCGCCTTGCCGGGCCCCAACGCCGACGGCGACAGACGCCGCGTGAACATCTCGCGGTTCGGTTTAAAACAAGCCTCTCGCAAAATCCTTAGCTTCAAGCTCGGGAATGATCTCTATTTACATTGGGATAAGGTTTAATTTAAATGAGGTTTTAGTTTGTTTTCATTTGTAAATTTAGTTTACTGTTTTATACATCTAATTTAGATATATTTAAATAAAATAGGATCAGTTTCAACATCAATGCGATAGATTTGTTTTGAATCCTTCCATAACGAGTAGGTATGTAGGTTTTAAAACTAGTAAGACGTACGTAGTAGGTATTCCTGCGTTCTTGTTCAGTACTTACAAATTATCAGTAGGTAGGTAGGTACTTGTATAGTTATTCTGTTACTAAGCGTTTTGGTGAAAAGTTGTTAGTTAACGAATAATGCCTAGTAGGTATTTATACTAAACTCTCGGTTTATCTCAATGAATCAGTAGGTACCATGTAGCTGTCTAAAGTCGCCATGAAACACGAGGTTTCGTACAAAATAGTAATTGATTTTATAACTACAGGAAGAATTTTAATACCTGGGTCTTAATAAAGGGTGTTAATCTTAGAGTCTGTTATACCGGGTGAATACAGTCATTACTTACTTAGTAAAAGATTTCCATTATTGTCTTGTCATAATAAGGGGAGGTATTTGGAAATTTACTATACAGGGTGTAAAACTAATGGTACAATTTTATGAAAGGATAATATTAATTTTTAAGGTTGTTGGAATACAGGGTAATTGTTTAAGGTCAAAAATACAGGGTGTAAATTCAAAGATTTATGATACAGGGTGTAATAATATTGTTGTCCTTTAAAAAGATATTTTCATTATTAATTTGTCCTATACAGGGTGAAAGTTTATGATTTTATTATACAGGGTGTTTAATTATTGGGAAATTTTATAAAAGCGTTTTCCTGTTTAATCTTAATACAGGGTGTAAATTTAAGATTTTGTTATACAGGGTGTACAATTTATGGGGAAATTTTATTAAAGAATTTTCATGTTCTATATTAATACAGGGAGGAAATTTATGATTTTGTTATACAGGGTGTACAATTTATGGGGAAATTTTATTAAAGAATTTTCATGTTCTATATTAATACAGGGAGGAAATTTATGATTTTGTTATACAGGGTGTACAATTAATGGGGAAATTTTAGTAAGGAATTTTCATGTTTTATATTAATACAGGGTGAAGATTAAAGAATTTGGTATACAGGGTGTACAATCGATGGGGAAATTTTATATAAGAACTTACTTGTTTAAATTTGTCCTAATAAGGGGTAGAAGTTGAAATTTGGAAATATTGGGTGGAAGTTTAAAATCTACTATATAGTGTGAACTTATAAAATAAATATAACACAACTGTATAGAATATCATTAATAACATCATCGATCCCAACCTAAATCCATTCCTAGACCTAAAACCTTAACTTAATCTAATCCTACCTAACCTAACTCTAAAACCCTTAATCCAAATCTTATTTCATTCAGATCTTTGCCTTATTTGGACGCTTCTCATAGGGTTTCTTGCCGTTTCTTTCCTATGTTGGCGCATTGCGAAACGGACATTAAATGTAGAGTCAGTAAAGTAATATCAGTAAAATTATTGTCCCAATTGTCATTCCTCATTGGAATTCTTCTACTTTCATGTCACATTTTATTCCATAATTGAGTCCCTAATGCCATTACATTTCTGTCCCCATAGTGTTTCGACACTACTATTTTGATTGTTCATAAATAAATTAAAAGTTTTGTTTCCTGAGTGGAAATTAAATTACCCTTAAATATATTATTTTGCCCAATCATTTAATAATAAATTCTACTACTTTTGAGTGTCTTTAACACAATTTTTCATAGTATCTCTGGGATGGAGTTTGGGGTTCTTTGGTAAATTTTATAGTCTATTTTGTGAGAGATCTTTAGCCAGTCAATACGACGATTAGCCACCTCAAAAACAAATCTACTGTACAAGAAGCTGAGATTATTACTAATACACTATCCACAAGTTTGAGTGCGTTGGGCTTATTATACTACAGTTAAAATCATATCTACATGTACTTCTGTGTGGGGATTGGCTATTGCAATAGTCACTTATCCAAAAATCCTCGAGATGCCGATAAGGACCGGATTGGATATAGTTGTGTCGAACAAAAAACATAATGCTTTGGCGCTAGCGTCTACTATGCTTGATGGACACCTTATCGAAGAACTTGTGAGACGGAGGGTGAGGTTTTGCACGTTATATTTACACATAGAGCCCTTTCATTTGAATTAATAATTCTTTATCTGTTATCAGCGAACGATGGCTGTTCACACTGACATAAAATTCACCACATAAAGCACATTTATAATCGGTATTGATCGGACATATTGAATTAAATAATATGGATTGCCACACACGAAATAGACTTTGTATAGTTTTAAATTTTATTCAACTCTGACTCCTTTCCCAAGGGATAATCTAATTAGTATTAATTCAATTCAAATTTCCCAGTTCATTAAACAAATAAATATTCCATTTCATTCAATTAATTATTCTAAAAAGTTCAATTCAATGTCCCAAGTCATTCAATTCCAATATTCTAATTCATTAAAGTTCTCTTAGTAACCCTTCTTCCTGGAGGAGGTTACCCCTGGTTGACCTTCACAGCAGAGGGAGCGAAGGTTGGGGCTCCCTCTATCTCCCCTCTGTCATGGGGGGCCCATTTCTCATCCCATTCGCCTATCAGGGCTCTAAATGCACTTATTAATATAAGTGCTGGTTACCCTACCTTTCTCCTGTTTACCTTATCCTTCCTTATGGTCATCCTACTTTATACCTAATTTTCTCATACAAGATAGATTATTATTTGTTGGGCTACTCTCATACAGGATAGTTTATTATTATTGGGTTACATCTTATTTATTTAATATTTATTATGTTAGGGTTAGTTGCTTCACATATCTCACAACCTCTACAAAGTTCTTGAGTTGCTACAAACTACCACAATTAAGGGCATCCTACCATTTATGTTTAGACGATCACAGTTAAGGCCAATACTTTACTTAAAAAATATTGATGAGCGAAAAAATACCCTTTGATAGGGGGTGCAACGTTACAGCCTCTTCAAGGCAAGAATGAATAGGCATCTTTCTAGGTAAATAAGCGTCCAGTAGAGTAACAGCGCCATACAATTTTTAAAATTGACTTCATTATTTTATAAACAAGATGAAGAAAATAAACTTTCGTATCTCAGACATACACACACACACACACAACACACACAATGTACAGTGAGCAACAATAAGTTATTATACACTTTAGTACTACGACGTAGAACAAAAGTGTATACAACTTATTGCTGCTGACTGTACTTACTAACAGCTAGGTAGATCGTAGGGCTGAGCAAATTATATAGTTAAAAACCAATTATTGCATATTTCGAAAAAAAAAAAATGTTGAAACGTTGATAATTCGATTCTGTAAAATTTTATAATTATGTATTTATTGATAACAAAACTTTACTTAAGTCTACAAAAACAATTTGTGGAGCGTGGACTGTAAGTAGGGGTTTCGTTTCTTCAGTGAAAATGCGGATGCGGTTTTCCGAATGTGAGCCAGGCTGGAGGGTGGGGCAGAGAGGGCTAGTGGTCGCAGAGAGTCTTCTTTCTTCAAGATGTTTTCTTCTCGAGTGCTGGATCCGGACTGAATCTGCGCCGAATCGGCGCTTCTTTTATACGATTTTCGAGCGACCACTCCCCTTCACCCCGCACTCTTCCCCTTGACTAAAATCTCTTTATTTCTATCTCAATCTTACATTCTACAGCAAAGAAACAATGTTCATTACTTACTTACTTATTTTCTAACATCCAAACATATCATTCTCATCGTCTGCCGGCGCAAAATAGAGTGAGGAGCGCGCGCGAAAGATTTCAATATTTATATGACCCCGTCCCCCGCTTCCTCATACCGCGGATTCGCGGGAGTCGGGGCCCCCCTCGCTCGCCTGTATGCGCCGACAGGGACAGTTGCACTGTCTCTTTCTATCGTTGATTTCTCTCAAGTTCCTACCTTTTAATGAGATACTAAGTCTAATCAGGGTAAATTCTAACTGGAATTATGTAAGCTAATCGTGTTATTTACTTTAAATCTGATGAATCTATGTGCTAATTTAACTAGGGAAATGTGTACCTATCTAACTGGGGTAGGAATCTCAAGGGAAATCACTTAAACAATGAAATACAAGCCCTATTCTAACTATTTACATAACTTATGTACTAGGCCCTAATCCTAATAAGAAATTATGGCTTTATTCAAATAGAAACTTATCCTATAACTAAAACAATACAAAACAATGCAAAGTAAAGCAATTTGAGATAAAAACTATGTACAAATGATCGATTCATATTCTGTCGTGCACATTTCTCCCGCCGTCGCAGCTCTGCGATCCAACAGGTAGCACGACGATCCTCTTGGTCGGTCTTCGGAGGACGTGCCCGTTGCTGGTCTCGACGTCCACGATCCTCACCTCGCCGTCTCGCCCTGGGTAGACTGCGATGATGCGTCCTCTCGGCCATGTGTTGCGCGGCAGGTTGGGGTCGCAGATGAGCACCAGGTCGCCGACAGCGGGTGGCGCGCCGGTCGTGCGAGGCTCCCGCCGGTGTTGGAGTAGCGGCTGGTACTCCTTGACCCAGCGGCTCCAGAAGACGTCTGCCAGGCGTTGTGCGCGCCGCCAGTGCTTGCGCGCGGTGAGGTCGTCTGCGGTGAACTCGCCAGGTGGTGGGACGTGCGAGTTGGGTCCCAACAGGATGTGGTTGGGTGTGAGCGCCTCGGCGTCACCGCCCCGTGTGTCAGTGGGCGGAGGTTTACTGCGTTTGCCTCGGCGGCGTGCGTGGTGAGATGCACGCGCCAGAGGCAGGTTACCGGTGGCCCGGGAGGCGGGCTTCGCTCTTCTCGGCTTGCATCGTCGACAGCGCTTGATGACGTCACGCACTGTCGGTCGTATCTTCACTATCCATGTTCTTTCTCGTAGCTCGTTCACTACGGTCTCGATGCCGCCGTGGTGTAGCCGCTCGTGTACGTGATGTATGTACAGTCGCGTAAAAAGATGTTTCCCGTCGAGTACAGTCGGGCTGGCCGTCTCTTCGTCGATGTCAGGCGAAGCGTGGATTCTTCCCCTGAGGCGCAGAACTCCATCTTCGCCGACCACTACTGATAGCGCCGATAGCCTGTCTCCAGGTTGAGGCGCCGCGCCACTCTTCACTCGACGTAAATCTTCGAATAAACAATCTTCTTGTACCGCTTTCCACCACAGTTTTTCGGCGCGAATGAGATAGTGCGCCTCGATTCCGATGATGTTGCTATCTCTTTTCTTCGCGTGCGTCGTCTCGTTCTTGCGTGTTTTCTTATCAGTGTTCTTATCGGAGTCGTTTTTCTTGTTTTCTCGCGTTCGTTTTCGCTTCGTAGCCAACACTGTTTCATTTTTCTTACGCCTACATAGGTCTACGAACTGTAGCACGCGTGCCGTAGCTCGTAGCAAGCGTGTGAACGAGGAGAAGCGCTCGACTCGAGGGAGGTGAGCGTGGTCAGGTCGCTGGTGGGTGACGAGACCTGTCTCTCTTTCTTCTGTCTTCGGAACTTCTTTCTTCGTCTCTTCGATGTTTCGAGTGTTCGACTTGAGATCGATGCAGTCCGTCGTCGCGTCACGTAAGATTTCTTGTGTTTTCTCTGTCTCTCTCCCGCCGATAGCGACGGTGGCGACACGCGGGTTGGCGGTGAACTGCTGTACTGTCGATCTTGTCTCGAAGCGTCCGTCGGGCAGGCGGCGGCTTGTTTCTTCTGACATTTTCAATACCAGCTGCTCGGGATCGCTCTTCTCTGTCGGTTTTTCTACTCCAATCGATTCCAACTTGAAGTAGTTCGTAATTCTCTCCACGTTGTCTTCACTGTTTCGTACGATGGTCAGATGTCCGCAGAAGGTTTCTGGATAAGTCATGGATGAGCGGCAGCCGTGAAGAACCCATCCCAGCTTCGTGTACGATGCGACGGGTTTGTCTTTCCGTCCCGCTCGCACCGCGCCTGAGATAATTAAATCCCAGTTGTCTTGCCCGATGAGTAGCTTCGGATGCGCCTCTTCGTATACCAGCTCGTCTCGAATTTGATTCAGGTGCGGGCAATCTTCGATGTCTCTTCTGCCGACCCTCTGAGAAGCGAAGTCGAGCTCTCGCACGGTGCGCACGTCGCGTAGCTCGCATGTTTCGTCTGCGTATTTGCCGCGGATTTTCAGGTCGACGCGCTTGCTTTTCGGGTACTGTAGTTCCTTCCCGCTCACACCTCGGACGTTCATTGGATCGGTGGGCCCGTCGACGTTGAGTTCTTGTGTAATTTTCTCGTCGATGATGGTGATTGTAGAGCCCTCGTCGAGTAGCGCGAACATTTCTACTTCCTTCCCGTTGGCTGCGGTGAGAACTACAGGAACGATTTTCAAATAAGCGCGCCGTGCGGTGCCGTTGCTCGCCGTGTTATTCGTGTCTTCGTACGTAGAGCCGACTTTTTCGCGATGCGGCGGCTCTTGTGTGCGACGAGGTGGTTCTTCGCTACGTGGTTCTTCGATCTTCGGTCTCGATTGATGAAGAAGCTTGTGATGCGATATGGTGCAACCCTGATGACCACATACCTTGGCTCTGCAGTCGGCGTGGCGGTGGTTGTTGCGCAGGCAGCGGAAACAAACACGACTTTTCTTCACTATCTCCCACCGCTCGTCCGTGCTGGCAGCTACGAATTTCTTGCAGTCAGGTAGGTTGTGTGGTCCGTTGCAGGCTGGGCAGCGTAGCGTGTTCACATTGAATGTTCTTTCTTGTCTTTTCTTCGATTTTTCCTCTGTGACGGTCTCAAGTGAAGCGTAGGCGCCGCATTTGTCTGCTTCTTCGTTCAGGAAGGTGGCCAGTCGCTTCAGCTCAGGAACGTCTTCTTTGTTTCGGGCGGCGAAGTCGAACCATTTGCTTCTGATGATTGGAGACAATTTTTCAATCACGTTTCGCGCCATTTCGGGATTGTACAGGTAATGGATTTTCTTCAGTGCTTCTACGGTCGCGACGATGTTCGCTATCTTGTTAGCGAACACGATGAGATCGCGTGGGTTGTCTCCTACCTTCTGAAGTGTTCTGATCTTCTCCATTTCGCCCATGACGATAGCTTCAGGGCGACCGAATCTTCTCTCGAGCGTGGCGATGATGACGCTCGGCTCCGGGTTGGATAGGAGCAGGCTCTGGACCGCTTCTAGCGCCATGCCCCGGAGACTCTTTCTTAATCTTGCTATGTTCTCGGTGTCGGAGAATCCTCTTGCCGTGTCTTCGTACGCCGCTTTGAATGGCAGCCACGCGTTCGATTGTCCGTTGAAGATGGGTAATTCTTGAATGTACTTCGGCGCCTCCCTCGTAACAAATCTCATGGCCTGGGTGATGGCCGCCGCCAGTTCAGAGATGTCTTGACGCGCAGGCCGGGGCTCTTCGTTGCCCTGGTGATCACCGCGGTGATCGCCCTGTCCTCGTCCATCCTTCCGTGGCGCTTTCCGCTGCGTGCGGGGCGGGGGTGACGTCGCTCTTCTTTCTTCTTCTTGTTTCTTCAACCATTCTTCGACTCGAACGGAGGATTCTTCTTTTTCTTGGTTCTCTTCTTCTTCTTCGTCCGACGATTCAGCTTCTGCATGGATCTTCGCTAGACGAAGCTTCGCGATTTCTCTGTCCAGCTCCGCCAGGCGCTCCCTGGCCTCCAGCTCCGCGAGGAGTTTCTTGCGGGAGGCGGTAGAACGACGTGACGGTGCTCTCGACGGCGCTTTCGACGGCGGCTTCATTGTCTCTTGCGACGTCGCAGCGGTGCCCGACGACGTAGCGGCGGTGCCCGACGACGTCGTGTTCGTTGCCGTCGTGGTGGTTCCGGACCCGGTGGCGCTTGACTCGGCGCTCGTAGTTGGGTTCGACGCGTTCCGCGACGTGGTCTGCGACCCGTCGCCCTCTCTACCAGACTGGCTGCGTGTGGTAATCGGCATCTTCAATTCTTCAAAAATCTCTTCAAATTTCTTCAATATCTCTTCAATATCTTCGCAGGTTCTTCTTGATTCGGCTCCTGAAGGACCAAATGTGGAGCGTGGACTGTAAGTAGGGGTTTCGTTTCTTCAGTGAAAATGCCGATGCGGTTTTCCGAATGTGAGCCAGGCTGGAGGGTGGGGCAGAGAGGGCTAGTGGTCGCAGAGAGTTTTCTTTCTTCAAGATGTTTTCTTCTCGAGTGCTGGATCCGGACTAAATCTGCGCCGAATCGGCGCTTCTTTTATACGATTTTCGAGCGACCACTCCCCTTCACCCCGCACTCTTCCCCTTGACTAAAATCTCTTTATTTCTATCTCAATCTTACATTCTACAGCAAAGAAACAATGTTCATTACTTACTTACTTATTTTCTAACATCCAAACATATCATTCTCATCGTCTGCCGGCGCAAAATAGAGTGAGGAGCGCGCGCGAAAGATTTCAATATTTATATGACCCCGTCCCCCGCTTCCTCATACCGCGGATTCGCGGGAGTCGGGGCCCCCCTCGCTCGCCTGTATGCGCCGACAGGGACAGTTGCACTGTCTCTTTCTATCGTTGATTTCTCTCAAGTTCCTACCTTTTAATGAGATACTAAGTCTAATCAGGGTAAATTCTAACTGGAATTATGTAAGCTAATCGTGTTATTTACTTTAAATCTGATGAATCTATGTGCTAATTTAACTAGGGAAATGTGTACCTATCTAACTGGGGTAGGAATCTCAAGGGAAATCACTTAAACAATGAAATACAAGCCCTATTCTAACTATTTACATAACTTATGTACTAGGCCCTAATCCTAATAAGAAATTATGGCTTTATTCAAATAGAAACTTATCCTATAACTAAAACAATACAAAACAATGCAAAGTAAAGCAATTTGAGATAAAAACTATGTACAAATGATCGATTCATATTCTGTCGTGCACATTTCTCCCGCCGTCGCAGCTCTGCGATCCAACAGGTAGCACGACGATCCTCTTGGTCGGTCTTCGGAGGACGTGCCCGTTGCTGGTCTCGACGTCCACGATCCTCACCTCGCCGTCTCGCCCTGGGTAGACTGCGATGATGCGTCCTCTCGGCCATGTGTTGCGCGGCAGGTTGGGGTCGCAGATGAGCACCAGGTCGCCGACAGCGGGTGGCGCGCCGGTCGTGCGAGGCTCCCGCCGGTGTTGGAGTAGCGGCTGGTACTCCTTGACCCAGCGGCTCCAGAAGACGTCTGCCAGGCGTTGTGCGCGCCGCCAGTGCTTGCGCGCGGTGAGGTCGTCTGCGGTGAACTCGCCAGGTGGTGGGACGTGCGAGTTGGGTCCCAACAGGATGTGGTTGGGTGTGAGCGCCTCGGCGTCACCGCCCCGTGTGTCAGTGGGCGGAGGTTTACTGCGTTTGCCTCGGCGGCGTGCGTGGTGAGATGCACGCGCCAGAGGCAGGTTACCGGTGGCCCGGGAGGCGGGCTTCGCTCTTCTCGGCTTGCATCGTCGACAGCGCTTGATGACGTCACGCACTGTCGGTCGTATCTTCACTATCCATGTTCTTTCTCGTAGCTCGTTCACTACGGTCTCGATGCCGCCGTGGTGTAGCCGCTCGTGTACGTGATGTATGTACAGTCGCGTAAAAAGATGTTTCCCGTCGAGTACAGTCGGGCTGGCCGTCTCTTCGTCGATGTCAGGCGAAGCGTGGATTCTTCCCCTGAGGCGCAGAACTCCATCTTCGCCGACCACTACTGATAGCGCCGATAGCCTGTCTCCAGGTTGAGGCGCCGCGCCACTCTTCACTCGACGTAAATCTTCGAATAAACAATCTTCTTGTACCGCTTTCCACCACAGTTTTTCGGCGCGAATGAGATAGTGCGCCTCGATTCCGATGATGTTGCTATCTCTTTTCTTCGCGTGCGTCGTCTCGTTCTTGCGTGTTTTCTTATCAGTGTTCTTATCGGAGTCGTTTTTCTTGTTTTCTCGCGTTCGTTTTCGCTTCGTAGCCAACACTGTTTCATTTTTCTTACGCCTACATAGGTCTACGAACTGTAGCACGCGTGCCGTAGCTCGTAGCAAGCGTGTGAACGAGGAGAAGCGCTCGACTCGAGGGAGGTGAGCGTGGTCAGGTCGCTGGTGGGTGACGAGACCTGTCTCTCTTTCTTCTGTCTTCGGAACTTCTTTCTTCGTCTCTTCGATGTTTCGAGTGTTCGACTTGAGATCGATGCAGTCCGTCGTCGCGTCACGTAAGATTTCTTGTGTTTTCTCTGTCTCTCTCCCGCCGATAGCGACGGTGGCGACACGCGGGTTGGCGGTGAACTGCTGTACTGTCGATCTTGTCTCGAAGCGTCCGTCGGGCAGGCGGCGGCTTGTTTCTTCTGACATTTTCAATACCAGCTGCTCGGGATCGCTCTTCTCTGTCGGTTTTTCTACTCCAATCGATTCCAACTTGAAGTAGTTCGTAATTCTCTCCACGTTGTCTTCACTGTTTCGTACGATGGTCAGATGTCCGCAGAAGGTTTCTGGATAAGTCATGGATGAGCGGCAGCCGTGAAGAACCCATCCCAGCTTCGTGTACGATGCGACGGGTTTGTCTTTCCGTCCCGCTCGCACCGCGCCTGAGATAATTAAATCCCAGTTGTCTTGCCCGATGAGTAGCTTCGGATGCGCCTCTTCGTATACCAGCTCGTCTCGAATTTGATTCAGGTGCGGGCAATCTTCGATGTCTCTTCTGCCGACCCTCTGAGAAGCGAAGTCGAGCTCTCGCACGGTGCGCACGTCGCGTAGCTCGCATGTTTCGTCTGCGTATTTGCCGCGGATTTTCAGGTCGACGCGCTTGCTTTTCGGGTACTGTAGTTCCTTCCCGCTCACACCTCGGACGTTCATTGGATCGGTGGGCCCGTCGACGTTGAGTTCTTGTGTAATTTTCTCGTCGATGATGGTGATTGTAGAGCCCTCGTCGAGTAGCGCGAACATTTCTACTTCCTTCCCGTTGGCTGCGGTGAGAACTACAGGAACGATTTTCAAATAAGCGCGCCGTGCGGTGCCGTTGCTCGCCGTGTTATTCGTGTCTTCGTACGTAGAGCCGACTTTTTCGCGATGCGGCGGCTCTTGTGTGCGACGAGGTGGTTCTTCGCTACGTGGTTCTTCGATCTTCGGTCTCGATTGATGAAGAAGCTTGTGATGCGATATGGTGCAACCCTGATGACCACATACCTTGGCTCTGCAGTCGGCGTGGCGGTGGTTGTTGCGCAGGCAGCGGAAACAAACACGACTTTTCTTCACTATCTCCCACCGCTCGTCCGTGCTGGCAGCTACGAATTTCTTGCAGTCAGGTAGGTTGTGTGGTCCGTTGCAGGCTGGGCAGCGTAGCGTGTTCACATTGAATGTTCTTTCTTGTCTTTTCTTCGATTTTTCCTTTGTGACGGTCTCAAGTGAAGCGTAGGTGCCGCATTTGTCTGCTTCTTCGTTCAGGAAGGTGGCCAGTCGCTTCAGCTCAGGAACGTCTTCTTTGTTTCGGGCGGCGAAGTCGAACCATTTGCTTCTGATGATTGGAGACAATTTTTCAATCACGTTTCGCGCCATTTCGGGATTGTACAGGTAATGGATTTTCTTCAGTGCTTCTACGGTCGCGACGATGTTCGCTATCTTGTTAGCGAACACGATGAGATCGCGTGGGTTGTCTCCTACCTTCTGAAGTGTTCTGATCTTCTCCATTTCGCCCATGACGATAGCTTCAGGGCGACCGAATCTTCTCTCGAGCGTGGCGATGATGACGCTCGGCTCCGGGTTGGATAGGAGCAGGCTCTGGACCGCTTCTAGCGCCATGCCCCGGAGACTCTTTCTTAATCTTGCTATGTTCTCGGTGTCGGAGAATCCTCTTGCCGTGTCTTCGTACGCCGCTTTGAATGGCAGCCACGCGTTCGATTGTCCGTTGAAGATGGGTAATTCTTGAATGTACTTCGGCGCCTCCCTCGTAACAAATCTCATGGCCTGGGTGATGGCCGCCGCCAGTTCAGAGATGTCTTGACGCGCAGGCCGGGGCTCTTCGTTGCCCTGGTGATCACCGCGGTGATCGCCCTGTCCTCGTCCATCCTTCCGTGGCGCTTTCCGCTGCGTGCGGGGCGGGGGTGACGTCGCTCTTCTTTCTTCTTCTTGTTTCTTCAACCATTCTTCGACTCGAACGGAGGATTCTTCTTTTTCTTGGTTCTCTTCTTCTTCTTCGTCCGACGATTCAGCTTCTGCATGGATCTTCGCTAGACGAAGCTTCGCGATTTCTCTGTCCAGCTCCGCCAGGCGCTCCCTGGCCTCCAGCTCCGCGAGGAGTTTCTTGCGGGAGGCGGTAGAACGACGTGACGGTGCTCTCGACGGCGCTTTCGACGGCGGCTTCATTGTCTCTTGCGACGTCGCAGCGGTGCCCGACGACGTAGCGGCGGTGCCCGACGACGTCGTGTTCGTTGCCGTCGTGGTGGTTCCGGACCCGGTGGCGCTTGACTCGGCGCTCGTAGTTGGGTTCGACGCGTTCCGCGACGTGGTCTGCGACCCGTCGCCCTCTCTACCAGACTGGCTGCGTGTGGTAATCGGCATCTTCAATTCTTCAAAAATCTCTTCAAATTTCTTCAATATCTCTTCAATATCTTCGCAGGTTCTTCTTGATTCGGCTCCTGAAGGACCAAATGTGGAGCGTGGACTGTAAGTAGGGGTTTCGTTTCTTCAGTGAAAATGCCGATGCGGTTTTCCGAATGTGAGCCAGGCTGGAGGGTGGGGCAGAGAGGGCTAGTGGTCGCAGAGAGTTTTCTTTCTTCAAGATGTTTTCTTCTCGAGTGCTGGATCCGGACTAAATCTGCGCCGAATCGGCGCTTCTTTTATACGATTTTCGAGCGACCACTCCCCTTCACCCCGCACTCTTCCCCTTGACTAAAATCTCTTTATTTCTATCTCAATCTTACATTCTACAGCAAAGAAACAATGTTCATTACTTACTTACTTATTTTCTAACATCCAAACATATCATTCTCATCGTCTGCCGGCGCAAAATAGAGTGAGGAGCGCGCGCGAAAGATTTCAATATTTATATGACCCCGTCCCCCGCTTCCTCATACCGCGGATTCGCGGGAGTCGGGGCCCCCCTCGCTCGCCTGTATGCGCCGACAGGGACAGTTGCACTGTCTCTTTCTATCGTTGATTTCTCTCAAGTTCCTACCTTTTAATGAGATACTAAGTCTAATCAGGGTAAATTCTAACTGGAATTATGTAAGCTAATCGTGTTATTTACTTTAAATCTGATGAATCTATGTGCTAATTTAACTAGGGAAATGTGTACCTATCTAACTGGGGTAGGAATCTCAAGGGAAATCACTTAAACAATGAAATACAAGCCCTATTCTAACTATTTACATAACTTATGTACTAGGCCCTAATCCTAATAAGAAATTATGGCTTTATTCAAATAGAAACTTATCCTATAACTAAAACAATACAAAACAATGCAAAGTAAAGCAATTTGAGATAAAAACTATGTACAAATGATCGATTCATATTCTGTCGTGCACACAATTTATAGTCAGTAATTAATAAATTTTTACAAAATAATTACCAATTTGAAAGGGTGATTCTTATCAGTTATCATTATCACTATACTATAGTTACGCCAAAGCATGAAAAAAGGAAGGGTCACGGACCATTGATATAATTATCAAAATTATAAGGTTTAAAAAACTACCTACTATGTATACAGTGTGTACATTGGTGTATATTGAGGGTAATACTTGATTATGTTTTTGTGATCAACCGCCATTATTAAATATAAATCAGTCTCGCATTTACGTGGTTTCATTTAATACCTAGATTCAGTCTTTCGTCTAAATACAGACTATTGGCGACGGGTTACAGTGTTAAAACATTGAAGTGAGCGTGATAATTGTGTCAAACAATCATGAGTGATAAAAGTTTGCCGAATTTGAGCGGTATCGGGGAGTTTAGGTTACACGTGGATCGCTGGTCTACGTACATGAGCAGGCTGAAGGCGTGGTTCACCATCAACGACATAAAGCCAGGGCATCAACCTAATTATTTGGTTGCGGTTATTGGGACAGAAGCATTAGACCTGCTAATTGATTTGTGCTATCCCGAAAAACCGGAGAATGTCACCATCGACAAATTAGAAAAATATTTAGAAGAGTATTTGTCACCCCAACGATCAGTAATCGCCGAGAGAATGATATTTAGATCATGTAAACAGGCGGATGGACAAACGGTAGGCGAATATTTGGTGCAACTAAAACAATTGAGTAAGGCATGCAAGTTCTCCTCGGATACGGTGCTCAAAGAAAACTTGCGCGACCAGTTCGTGTTCGGTTTACGGTGCGAGCGCACTCGTCAGCGTATCATGACGGAGAAGGAGGCCGAGCTGACGCTCGGTCGGGCGTCGGAGCTAGCATTGTCTCTAGAGGCAGCTATGCGGGACTCGAGCTCGGCAGCGGGGGCCGGGCGGCCTCGCGACGGCGGCGGCGCCGGCGAGGGAGGCGTCGTGTGCGCGCTGGAGGCGCGCGGCGGCGCCGGCGGGCGCGAGCGCGGCGCTGCGCGACGCCGACCAGTGCGCGGGGGCCGCGGGGCCCGCGCCGAAAATACGCGACCACCTGCCGCCGGCGCTGGCGGGGGCGGTCCTAGGTGCGTTCGCTGCGACGGTCAGCATTATGCAAACAAATGTTCGTTTATCAATAGTGAGTGTTATGCGTGCGGTCGTAAAGGTCATATAGCGAAAGTGTGTCGGCAACGTATGCATAAAACGGTGCACGGGTTGAGCGGTCAACCGGAATCGGAGGCGCCGAGTTCGACGGACTCTGAGGACAGTGACGAGGGCGGCGCGGCCTCTATTTACAACGTCGACGGTGACGAGACCACGTCGGACGGTCGTTGGAACATTTGTGCGAAAGTTAATAATGTGCCATTAACGATGGAAGGAGACACGGGGTCGGCGGTCAGTGTGATATCTTATGGGACTTTTAAAAGGTACTTTGCTAATTTTATTTTAGAACCTTACCTTGGCAAGTTAAAAATGTATAGTGGTCAATCGGTGAAACCCAGGGGCCAGCTGACATGTACAGTTGAAATTAAAGGCCGGGCTATACATAATTTAACTTTGATAGTGATTGATAATAATTTGCCAAGTACACGTACAGTACAGTTACTTATACGTTTTTTGGTACGCAATTGCCAAGTTAAGAAAACAATTCCCGGACGTTTTTGAGTCAGGCATAGGAACATTCAATAAATGCAAAATAAAGCTAGAGGTAAGCTCGACGGCGGCGCCGGTGTGGCGTCGCGCGCGCCCCGTGCCGCACGCGCTGCGCCCCGCAGTGGAGGCGGAGCTGGCGCGGCTGCAGAGCGAGGGCATCGTGTCCCCGGTCGAGTGGAGCGAGTGGGGCACGCCCGTCGTTCCCGTCATCAAGAAGAATAACCAGGTACGTATTTGCGGCGATTTCAAAACAACTGTTAATCCGGTTTTAGTTGATGACAAATATCCTATACCGAGGATTGAGGACATTTTCGCGTCAATGCAAGGAGGCAAGGTATTCGCTAAGATCGATTTGAGTAACGCGTATTTACAATTTTTGCTAGACGATTCCTCGCGTAAACTATGCACGATCGTTACGCAACAAGGTATGTTTTGTTTCAATAGACTTCCTTTTGGCATCAAATGTGCGCCAAACAAATTTCAAAGAATAATGGATACATTATTCAGAATGCCATTTGTAACGTGTTACCTAGATGACGTGACCGTATGCGGGGTGGATCGTAATGACTTGTGGGTCAGGCTTTTAAAAGTGTTTAAGATTATGTCAGAGTCAGGGTTAAGAGTAGAACCAACAAAATGCAGTTTTTTTCAAAAAAAGATTTCCTATTTGGGATATGATATTGATGCAAATGGCTTGCATACTGATCGAGCAAAAGTTGATGCGGTTATTAACACGCCGATTCCTCGTAACGTGAGAGAACTGAAGGCTTTTTTGGGACTAGTCAACTATTATGGCAAATTTGTGAGAAACTTGAGTGACACATTGAGTCCATTATATGAGTTACTAAAAAATGGGACGGCCTTCGAATGGACTAAGAATTGTAATAAAGCATTCACACAAGTCAAAGAGGCTTTAAATAATAGTTTGATGTTGTCACATTTCAATCCGGCCCTGGCAACTGTGGTGACTTGCGATGCGTCACCGCACGGGGTAGCGGCAGTGTTATCGCAGCGCGGCGTCGACGGCGTGGAGCGGCCGGTGCTACATGCTTCGCGCACCCTCACTCAAGCTGAAAAAAATTACGCTCAGATCTGTCGCGAAGGGTTAGCTGTAATTTTCGGAGTTACTAAATTTCATGACTATATTTATGGGCGAGAATTCACGTTGGTCACAGATTGCAAGCCTTTAGCAGCAATATTTAACGAGCACAAGGGTGTACCTTTAATGGCAGCAAGTCGTCTCCAGCGGTGGGCGGTAATACTAGGCGCTTATAATTATAAAGTTAGGTGTATTGGGTCGAAGGATAATTGCGTAGCGGATTGTTTATCTAGGATTCCGGTTATTGAAAAACGAGAATCTTCTAGAGAATATTAACTTTATAGAAAAAACAGCCCCTTTGAGTTTCAAAGAAATAGCAAAAGCCACGGCACAAGATAGCCTATTACAGAAAGTTATAACATCTATTAAAACGAATTGGCAATATTGCAATTCAGATGAATTGAACCCATATTTTAAAATTAAAGAATTTCTAAGCATCGAACAGGGGTGCATATTGTATGGCCACCGCGTCATTATCCCCACTAGTTTGAGAGAACAAATTTTATCGCAAATACACTTGACTCATCAGGGAATAGTTAAATGCAAAAATTTAGCACGCAATTATGTGTATTGGTATGGTATAGATACCGCTATCGAACGCGTGTGTAACGCGTGCGAGACCTGCGCCAGCGAGCGGGCTGCATCCCCTGCTGCCCCTCTTCATCCCTGGCTTTGGCCTCAAGAGGCCTGGCACCGTCTGCATGCTGATTTCTTCACGATGGCAGGTAATAGTATTTATTATCTGGTGCTAACTGATGCACATTCTAAGTGGATTGAGGCGTATCGTGTCCCAAGTACGTCAGCGCGGCATACTATAGGTAAGATGAGTCATTTATTTTCGCAGTTCGGACTACCACATGAATTGGTATCAGACAATGGTCCCCCATTTAATGGTAAGGAATTTAAGGAATATTTATCGAAATATCAGATCAAACATACTACATCTACTCCTTACAAACCAAGTAGTAACGGGGCAGCGGAAAATGCCGTCAAAATAGTCAAAACCGCTTTAAAGAAAGCTATCCGAGATAAAGTAGATGTTGACTTGGCTTTGGCACAATTTTTGTTAGTGTACAGATCAACGCCGCATTCCGTCACTGGTAAAACACCAGCCAACCTATTGTTGGGCAAGGATGTACGCACGACATTTGATTTGCTTAGACCATCAGTTAGCGATTTTGTACGAGCCAAACAAATAAAACAAAAAGAATATAAAAATGGAGGATTGGAACGGACATTCAATGTAGGAGATCGAGTTTTTTTTAAATTATTCAAAGGCAACTATGCGTCCTGGGAAAAAGGTATGATAGGAGATCGGATTGGCCCATTAACTTATTATGTAAAATACAATAACAACATTTATAAAAAACACATAGATCAGATACGAAAATACCATGTAACTACAATAGATGATAGTATAGATAGTACATGGGATTCGAACCCCAACGAGACAAACGAGGAGGAAGCATCATATGCTTCATTTTCCGGCGAGCAGGAAGGTGCACGAGATCGCGAACCCGCGACCCCGCAGCAGCCTACTGTCTCGTCACCGCGCGCTGTGCCGGCACGACAACCGAGCGCAGGCAGCCCGGTGCCCGCGGCCGCGGACGCGCGGAGATCCGTTAGGGTTCGAAAACCAGTTCAGCGTTTTGGCTTTGAATTAAACATTGATTAAAAAAAATATATATATAGTTATGTGTACTTGAATAGGATTACTTATACGTTTAATTCAACCTGTTTAATTAGATTCATAGACAGGTATTAGTATATACATAAAAATTACCAATGGTATAGTTAGTATAAGTTCGTTAGTTACATTCATTAGATGTACTTTGTGTTAGATTTAATACGAAAAATGTTTAACTGTAAACATAAGAGGGGAGGGATGGATATAAGTTAAAAAGATACTTTTAACTTTATATAATATATATGTAAAAGTATAATATAAAACACGTTGTGAAACACGTTATTTAGCATTATATAAAATATGTATTGTTAAAATATTTGTACTTTTGGCTAAAATTAAATATGTATTAAAATGTTAAATATTTATTTGTTTGTAATTAGTGTGGGGAGAATGGTGTATATTGAGGGTAATACTTGATTATGTTTTTGTGATCAACCGCCATTATTAAATATAAATCAGTCTCGCATTTACGTGGTTTCATTTAATACCTAGATTCAGTCTTTCGTCTAAATACAGACTTACCACCAAAATTAATTTGAAGAGCGAATATAATAGATCTTAACTTTATTGTGTGAACAGAAGAGTGGAAGTGGAAGTGACAAACCTCCTTACAAATAATTGCGATACGTCTCGCGCGTTCGCGTTGCTATTGCACATTTGGTAGGCACTAAGTTATCAAAGTAACTTATTCTAAAAAGCCATTGATTATGGCGTAAACATTGCCCCCGGCCGTTGAAAGCTCGTCTTTCAACAAGACACAGGGAGAGGACAAATCTTGCTGAATGATCGTCTAGTCGCTGCAGTCAACGTCTTGATGTCAGCGACCCTGCTGATCCCATCTTTCCCGGGAAGACCGCCACGACGAGTTGTCCCAATCTCCACTTGATAGGAGGTAGATTTTCCTCCTTAATGACTACCAAGGATCCCGGTTTCAAGTCATCATTGCAAGTTCGCCACTTAACTCTCTGCTGAAGCTCCGAGATGTACTCCTTACTCCAACGAGTCCAGAAATGTTGGCGCAACTGCTCAATCCGTTGGTACCGGTTCAAGGAGTGAATGGAGTGATCCTGGTAGTCATGATCAGGGATAGAAAGAAGTGATCGCCCGATGAGAAAGTGTCCAGGAGTCAATGGCATCAAGTCTTCTGGGTTGGACGAAAGAGGAGTGAGTGGTCGAGAATTTAGTATGGCCTCGTGTTAAGCTCCTCGTATGTAAGTCTACAACTGCCCAGCACTCTATATAAATGAAATTTTACAGACTTAACACCAGCCTCCCAAAGACCACCGAAATGAGGTGATTAAGGCGGGATACAATGAAAATTAATTTCTAAACTTTATTAAAATTAAAATTATTTAAATTAATTTTTAACTACATTACTATATACAAGACTGTCCTTGTATAATAAACATACAAATGTCGGATAGCGAACGCAGAATGAACTAGATGATGCTGAATCTTGAAAGTCGATATAAATAAGCCTCTTCATTTAGCAAGTAAACACTTTTAAAAAAATGTACGCATACTTGCCTACTCATACAATAAGAATTCAATTACGCTATCTTTATTGATATCACTTGCAGTCTTTACGTCTTTCTTGCCTTTGTCTTTACTGCGATGAGGAAGTGCGTAGCGGAATTTATTCCAGAACCATGGATCGTCCCAACGAAGGTATGTTGTTGAGCGTAGATATAAACGCAGTTCTTCTGGAAGCTCATCAATAGGAGGTGTATCATCAAGAGCCACGACAAGAACACGTACTCGCTTTTCCGCTATAGCACTCACATGCGCCGCACGGAATTCCATCAATCCCCAAACAGATTGTACAAAGTGCGCCGATAGGACTATCACCGTACGCCGGGACTTTGCTACCGATCTTGATATCTGTGTCGGGATTAGTTCGCCTGGTATCCAGTCGCGGTAGTGCACGCACACCTTGTAGCCACGTTGGTCCTTTTCTAGTTGTGGAAGCAGCTGTGAAGCGACGAATTCGTAGTCACCATGTGCGAAGGATAGAAACGTATCGTATTCGCGGTCAGCGTCCAGTTCTTGTTCGAGCACGCAGCATAGACACCAGCCATGAATGTACAGCCACACCTTTATTTGTCGATCGTAGCGTATGTATAGAGCTACACTTAACGCTGCCAGTCCCACGAAAACGCCAACACCGGCACTCACTCCAGGCCACACACCTACGCCGCATAGCTGCTCCTTCGTGACATCAAACAATGAAGACCCGTCCGGTCCGCACGTTATGTTTTCATAATCTACCTGAAAAAGATGAGGTCTTTAATTACATATTTCAAGAATGATGTTGACACTTTTCGTCTAAAATATCTTGGGTTCATGTAATGTCACAGTATACTCTTGCAATTAGGTACATTTGACGATTTTGTACCTGGACTCGATGGACACGAAGTGTCTCCAGCAGCGGCCAGTTATCGCAGTCACACGCCAATGGATTTCCAGTGAGCATCACTCGCCTATTCGGTACTTTCAGTAATGCTGCCATTGTTTCCGCGCTCACATGTGTAATTTTATTTTCACGTAAGTCCAAGAGCTGATGACATCGAGAAATTTAAGAGGGGTAAAATTAAAAAAGTTGCTTTTTTGCAATTTCCACAGCGATTACTCAAAGCTAAATTACTATTATATTAATGTCAAGAGAGAGCACCCACCTTTACTGAGACAGGCACGTCACGAATGGACTCAATGCTGTTGCCTCTTAGATACATCTCGCTTTGGTTAAACTGCTCAGGAAGTTCACGTAGATCTCGGAAGCCCTGTGCTTCACAGTGCAAGGAGACATCGTAGCCTGGCCAATGTTGTATGCAGCGACAGGGCGCGCAATGTAATAGGTCACACTCGAGTGTAGCAGGCGGTGCTGCGCTCAGCAGTCCACCGCCCTGGCATAGTGCGTCATTTGACAATGCTAAGAGGTTCTCCCGCATCGCACGTGCCATCCATCCGTTCTGACAGCTGCAGTCTAATGAAGGTAGAGCGTCTGTGTATACTGACAGAATAACTTGATTGGCCTGTTGAAGAAAGACACAAAGCGTTAAACTAATGTGCGGAGTGAACTGAACTGCAGGATAGATTACCAACAAATAAAACTCAAACCAAGGCACTATTATAGCAAAGACTTGTATTTTGAACGCAAAATTTTATAGCTGGCAAATATTAGTGGATAAATAAGACACATTATGCACAGTTCAAAGCATAGAGAATTGGGGTTCAAAGGTATATTGAAAACTGACAAGCATTTGACAAACTACATAAGAAAAGAAAATTGACACACATTCAGTTATTAAAAAAAATCAGAGAAAAAAATTAATTCTTTATCTATATGAAGAAACGGATTTGAAATGAACGATTGACTTTTTGTCAATTCCAGGAGCATACTTACATTGATTTCATTAGTGTCGTTTAACTGTGCATTGCTAGCGACTTTCAAAGCGTTGTAGTCTTTTTCAGTGAAATTTACCCTGTTTAGTGGATTCCCGCGTAAATCCACCGTTAAAGTGGATCCATTTTTGATCATCGGCAGCTGATGGAACTGAAATTGATATTTAATTTAACAACCTACTAGGTACTACTAAAAGTCATCAAACTTTCTTATCAAAAAATTGCATCTTGTTTAGAA
Source organism: Agonopterix subpropinquella (assembly GCA_922987775.1). Lineage (NCBI taxonomy): Eukaryota > Metazoa > Arthropoda > Insecta > Lepidoptera > Depressariidae > Agonopterix > Agonopterix subpropinquella. Next base: position 1,974,955 of record OV277696.1, on the reverse strand, counting down.
AAATCATTTGGCAAAGGGGGCCGGGTCGTAGACCAAAGCAGTATCCCAGTGATGGACAAAGGAGGGGATGAGTTTGTAGACCAACGCGTTGGTAAGGCGACATTGTTAGGGGTCAGAAAAGGATCAGATTGGCACGTGACCGTGGGGAAATTCAAAATAAAAGAAGTTAATTTAACCCAGCAGTGAGTTCATGTGGGCTGATTTTATTGATTAGTAATATCTGGTTGATAAATGGCAACTCCCACCTGTAATTCTTTGATGTTATTTTTCTTGAGGTTGAGGACTTGGAGAGATTTCCATTCGGCAAAGCAGAGCTTGGAGGCACCAATGCCTACCAACGATAGTTCATTCAGCGCCGGCAGATTTGTTCCGTCAACTTCGCAGGGATTGCTCAATGGATTGTAATCCAACCAAAGCTTGCGTACTCTTGTCTTACGCAGGGATCGCAGCGTATTTTTAAAATCAGTCACCAGGTTGTACGACATATTCAGCATGCCAACCCTCCGTAGATTTTCCAACACGTTGCTGTTAGTAACACGATAATAGTAGACATAAATAAGTTGAAATAAGGAATGCAGTAACTGATTTTTCCCAGGTTGTCCCTTTTTGATTGGAAATGACCTCAGCTATCATCTCATTTCGTTTGATCCATGACTTTTGGGCCACCTTGTATGCAAGGTGTTACAATAAACAATTATTATTTTTAAAGGGGTTGTTTAGTTAGACCATCAAACCATATATATACATAATAATACCATATATACAGGGTGGCCGGGGAGTTGACGTTCAAACGTAAAATTTAGGTCCGGTATGTCGTGGGGTATCCGAATCACCCCTATGTATGTTCCGCGATTTTTTATAGTTTTCGAGTTATGATGATTTTTCCGATTTTTTGAGGAAACTCGACATGACCGGCTTGAACAACTTCTAAAAAAAAGTGTAAGACTTTTTAGAGATTCTTTTTTTGCAACTTAATCTTCATGAATTGTGCCTTTATTCATAACACCATCAGCATCGTAACTTTGATAAAAGTTATGAAAATATTGATCTAAAGTTAAAAATTTGCGATCCGTGAATTATGACTAAATTTTCAACTTTAAATTAAAACTCCAATAAGGTCACCCTTATGATTTTTTAGCCAATCCCAAAAATGCGCCCAACTCTCAGCTTTCATAATCATAAATAAAAAGTAGTACTTAAGAGGGCTAATTTGGCTAGAATTGATCTTCAAAGACAACAAGGCGGAAAATTCTTAAATTTAAAAATATTTTTTTTGCCATAACTACCACGCCTAAGGCTAAATAATGATTAAAGAATACTGGAAACCGAAACGGCGACGGGTTATGCCGGACTCTTACCGGCTAAAACCCCACCGTGTTCCACCTCATCGCATATTGCCGTAGAGCCTGAGCCCTCAGGGGAATCTTCCACACTCTACGGCGCAGCGACCGACCTTACCAGGTCTCATCAATAATGATTAAAGAATGCTGGAAACCTATCGTGTTGGTGGAATAAGGAAAGTTTTAAGTAAAAAGTAGATAACCTAACCTAACCTAACCTAACCTAGGAGGAGGGAGCCGACAGCCGGGTGCCACCACTGCGACGGCTGTCTCGACGAGACGGCGCAGCACGTGCTGCAGGAGTGCCCTGCGTGGGCGGGAGAGCGCAGTGAGCTCTCCCAGGTAGTTTCAGACCTCTCGCTGCCGGCCACGGTTCGCGCTATGGTCGACAGTGAGGCGTCTTGGCGCGCGGTTCTCTCCTTCTGTGAGGCAGTAATGCTCCAGAAGGAGACGGCGGAGAGGGAGAGGGAGTCGACTTCTGAACTCCCGATCCGCCAAAGACGCACGGGGCGCAGACGGGCTGCGTTTGCTCGCGGTCTGCCTCCCCCGTAATTTTTGAGTCTCTGGGCGTCGGGCTGGGGGGTCCGGCGTCCGATCATAGGGATTCGAGGTGGTTGTGTGCGTGTTCCCACGCACCACCTAAAGGCCTGTAGGCTTGTCAAGGCCAACAGAGATGAGACCTGGTAAGGTCGGTCGCTGCGCCGTAGAGTGTGGAAGATTCCTCACGGGCCCTCAGGCTCTACGGCAATATGGGATGAGGTGGAACACGGTGGGGTTTTAGCCGGTAAGAGTCCGGCATAACCCGTCGCCGTTTCGGTTTCCAGCATTCTTTAATCATTATTTAGCCTTAGGCACGGTAATTATGGCAAAAAAAAAAAAAAAAAAAATTTTAAGAGTTTTCCGCCTTGTTGTCTTTGAAGATCAATTCTAGCCAAATTAGCCCTCTTAAGTACTACTTTTTATTTATGATTATGAAAGCTGAGAGTTGGGCGCATTTTTGGGATTGGCTAAAAAATCATAAGGGTGACCTTATTGGAGTTTTAATTTAAAGTTGAAAATTTAGTCATAATTCACGGATCGCAAATTTTTAACTTTAGATCAATATTTTCATAACTTTTATCAAAGTTACGATGCTGATGATGTTATGAATAAAGGCACAATTCATGAAGATTAAGTTGCAAAAAAAGAATCTGTAAAAAGTCTTACACTTTTTTTTTTAGAAGTTGTTCAAGCCGGTCATGTCGAGTTTCCTCAAAAAATCGGAAAAATCATCATAACACGAAAACTATAAAAAATCGCGGCACATACATGGGGGTGATTCGGATACCCCACGACATACCGGACCTAAATTTTACGTTTGAACGTCAACTCCCCGGCCACCCTGTATGTATATAATAATACCAAGCTGGACAACTTTCAGGACCAACATCGAAATCGCAAAAAAAATCTGCCGTCCCATTAATTTAGCTCGAGTAGTAAGTATGGAACATCCGATTTTTTTCTCGATTTCGTTATTGGTCCCTTATTGAATGTTGTTCAGTTTGATGGTCTACACCACCCGCTTAAATATTTATTTATTTTTATACTTGTAACACCTATTATAATTATAACACAAAGTACTATACATTAAAATAAAGTTTCTAATGAGTCTGACAGTTATTATGGTCTTCAGTATACGTTATTGTTTATATGTATTACTTTAAAAAATACTCACTCTAACTGTGTCAGATTATTGTGAGATATGTCAAGACTCATAACTTTGGTGGAATTTCGAATCAAAGCGGCCAGCTTTGGCGTCGTCAGGTTATTGTATTGAAGCTGCAACTCAAGCAAACGTTTCGCACTGTCCAGTACTGCCTTAAGCGAGTCTTGCTCCATGTGCTCTGCTTTTAAGTACTCCAGCCGTTTACACTTTCCCAGCCAGTTGCCCGCATCTTTGATGGGCGGAGGTAAGCGCCAATCGTTTAAGTGCAAAAAACGGAGGTCTCTACAGCCACCCCAAGCACCTAATGATCGCCCTCCGATAAGAACCGCAGTGCGAAGGCCTGTCTTCTCCGGCAGCGGTGGCAACGCCTCGTTTTCAAGCGTCAACCACCCTACATTTGTCAGTGGTACTATAAAATCGTCATCTAGCTGTTGAGGGCGATCGTTACCCGTCGTGTGCACTTTAAGTATCTCGACCCATTCCAGCCCTGCGAAGTGACTTGCATTGAATCTCGCACCCTTCGGTACGTCTCTGAGCTCTAACCTCTTTATTAATCCAGGCAAATAGCCGTGTGATATGAGTGGCCCTTTAATTGATGGTTCATTTGGTGTTGATGGAGGTGCGCAGCCATTAAGTACAATGTTCCATATTGTGTCATAAAAACGGTGCTTACTGTCATCAATATCGTTAGAAGAATCAGATGTGAACGGCCTGGAGCCACAGTACAGTGTTCGCGGGATCTCGTTGTAGCTAATTTTTACTGGTAAATGGAAAAAAAATTATTTGAATTTTATATAAGTTTCATTCCCAGTTTTTAACAATTCCCTCTTTACAGTGTAAAGAGGGAATTATTTTGTACTGTACCTAAACATAATATTTTAAACCCTCACCGTAAAAAGAGGGGTGTTATAAGCTAGACGCCTATATCAGTCTGTCTGTCTGTGGCATCGTAGCTCACAAACGAGTGGACTGATTTCGATGTGTTTTTGTTTTAAATAGAAAGTTAATTTTTGCGTAACTTTTTTTTAGTTTTGTTTGAAAATCGGTTCAGTAGTTTTCAAGTACCTTTAGTAATTCCAAAATAATATTAAAATTCAAATTTAAATAACCCCGGAGGCTAAAAACAATTATTTAATAAGTGAAAAATAATTTGGTCACCCTATTATTATGTCAATTTATGTCAAGCCAATGTATGTTCTTCTCACAAACATATAAGTCTGTAGTTCTTCTTAATAAATCTCTTTTATTGATGTTTTTCCTATAGATGGTATAAACTCCCCCTTTAAATATTATGTGTTTTGTTTCATACATTGTGTCGGAATTACATTACTTAATATTAGGTACTTGTTCTCTACCCATATAATGAGGGTTCCGTATACACTTTACCGAAAATATTGCGATTTGACTAGAATCCTTAGCGTGAGCCGGACTCAACACTTGGCTAGTTTTGATTATTTGTTTTACGTTAAAGTATGCACTATAATTACACCAAGTTTAACGTTTATTTGTGTTACCGTTTTTAAGATATAGCAATAAAAAAAAAAATAATCCAGCCCCATGAATTTTTACTTTTTGTTAGACCCTTTGGGTACGGGACCCTAACAACTAAATATTGAGTTCTTAGCACAGAAAATATTGTTTTAGTTTATTCCTATTATAGTTAGAATACAACCAACGTAAAAAGGGACGAAGCAAAAAAACTTTATGGTGCTACTGTGACGCTATTGGATGTCATACGCGAGGTAGCGGACGGGCGCTACAAGCAAAATTAGATCTTATTGGGGTCCAGCGTGAACTATGCTGATCATTACTTTGTTATTAGAAAAGTCACGTCAGAGGCCGTAAGGCGGTCTGAAAAACACCAGAGGGTCTACCCGCACATTCGATTCGAACTTTTGCGTGAATGTTTTCGTTCCAATTTCAACTCTATTACAATGAAGTGCGGACCGAAACCAGTGGCGATATAGTGAAGATCGAAAGTGCGGGTAAGGGGGCAGGGCTCTGCCCACACGAAGAAGAAGATTAGAAAAGTCCACATCGCAATATAAATCAACAATTTTATAATGGTTTTGAACAAATAAAATTTACTAATGTTAACTAGAAGAAAGTAATCCCTATTTTTAATAATAATAATTGAATTAACGACAATTAAAATCAATAATAATGAATAGGTGTACAATAAACCATTTATTACACCACTTTTTCCCTGAGAACGTCACAAATATTTAACAAAAATTTTACCAGGATTTCGCTCCAATTTGTCGAGTACGTGCAGCCATTGGTTTTCCCATATCCGTTCTTCCGCCTTCCCCACAGTAAGAAACATCAGCAGAATTATCGATACCACAGTCCGATACATTTTCACTGGGTACGTGTGGATCTTTCAGGTCCAAAATATTGAGTCAGCTTCGGCTATACCATATTATATGATATTACCAAGTTATTGCATTTATCGGGCAATACTTGATTCTTAACAGTCCCGAATCAGTAGTTCCTTTTCTTCTAGATAGCTATCATTGGCATCCTTTTAAACAAAGAGTCTACCCATCAAAATGATCAACTTTCAATATGGGAGCAAACCGATCGGAGTATAAAAAAAAATCTGCTGTTGCATAAATTTGAGTCGAGTACGTATTGCACTTTAGTATGGAACAGCTGATAATTTTTTTGCTCCGATCGGTTTGCTCCCATAGTAAAAGTTGTTCAGTTTGATGGGTAGACTCTTAGTTTAAAAGGATGCCAATGATATCAAATTCACCCTGTATAGTTCCTTTAGTAAGACAATTATACGCAATTGCACCACTTGACTGCACGCGAGTTAATTAAAAATTTTATATTATATTTTTGTATCCTTACATTTCAGTTATTGCAAAGTCCAATTTAATAAAGGTATTATACTTTTTTAGAACAAGTATTTTTTCCGAAAACCAAATACTCTATGGCATATATACGGGTGTTTAACCCATATTTATGACGATCGTGTTAGGTATGCAATTATTTTTTTTCCATAATCGGCTTTCCTCAAAACGTAATATAACAACATTAATTATTATACAACGTGTTAATGAATTAGCGCAAAACCTCATGCATCCCAACTGATTAAAGAATTAGATTGAAACAATAATTTAATTATTTTGATACTTAAAATTTAAAGTTATTCACATTTTAAGTTTTGAGGCAAAAATGATTTGTTATCATTTTAGTATTGAATGAAAGCGCTAACGTACTCATGGATACATCTGAATAATCTTGTTTTGGTAGTAAGTACGAGTAGGGTGAGTGTGCCCGTGCGGTGGGTTGACATCGGGTTCAGTTCAGTAAATTTAAAATTTTAGAAACAAATAATTTTATATTTTGAAAAAAATTACCTATGTTGAAACCATGATAAGTCGATTCTGCTCTCGATTCCAAACAAACTACTTTCTAGTTTTGCGTTAATTCATTAACACGTTGTATAGTATTGCAGGAAAAAAACAAAATTATTAATTATCATAATCATATCATAGTTAGCTCGAATGCATGAATGCGGTGATATTAAGACAGTTAAGTCGATAACGCTTCATTGTTTTATTATTGTTGTTTGCAAAAAAAACCTATTTAGTAGAAACCCATGTTTACTCACCCATTATGAATAACAGTTTTATATTAGAATTTTTATAATGTATATTTTATATTAGAAGTTATATATACAACGTGTTAATGAATTAGCGCAAAACCTCATACACCCCAACTGATTTATAAAAAAATAATTAGATTGAAATAATAATTTAATTATTGTGATAGTTTAAATTTAAAGTTATTCGCATTTTAAGTTTTGAGGCCAAATTGATTTGTTATCATTTCAGCACTGAAAGAAAGCGCTAACGTACTCATGGATACATTTTTATAATCTTGTTTTGGTAGTAAGTAGGGTGAGTGTGCCTGTGCGGTGGGTTGACATCGGGTTCAGAAAATTTTAAATTTAAAAAAAAAAAAATTACCTATGTTGAAACCATGATAATTCGACTCTGCTCTCGATTCTAAACAAACTACTTTCTAGTTTTGCGTTAATTCATTAACACGTTGTATATGCATACCAGTTTTATATTTAAAGCTGGGTGTCCCTAGAGCAAGCCTCTCTTTCTAACAAGCAAACTTTCAACGCATCAATTGAAAGCAAGATCGCAAAAAAACGAATTTTTCATCAATATCTTTTCTCTTGGGTGTTTGGGGTAAAATCCATCGGGTAGAATCACTGCTATAATTAATTACCTTACAAATGATGGTATATTCAGAAGAAATGGTGTAGGGTGATTCTTGTAAAACTGGTTATAAATCTGAAATCGAACTTTCATTGCTCCTCTTTTCTATCGAGAAAATTTAATAGAATTGTGTTTTAAACGGTTAGATTCACTGCAGAAAGAACGTATCTACACTGTTTTGTGAACTTTATAATTAAGTATTTATTACTTGCATGTTTTGCCCCACAAGAGGGCACATCTGACTGACTGACTGTCAAATTAGGCCAGCTTGACAGCAACTGGTATATTAAATGTAACAAGTATATTAAATGTAACAAGGTTATCAAAAATCGGTTCGAAAACAGACAAATAAGGTATCACCCCCTCTTCTTCTTCTTATCGTGTGGGCAGAGCCCTGGTGTCAGAGTTTTTTCAGACCGCCTCACGGTCTCTGACGTGATTTTTATGTAACGACTACTACCACCAGAGATAGTAGCCGAGACCAACGGCTTAACGTGCCATCCGAAGCATGGAATCATTTTTCTTTTCGGACAATCAGGTGATTCAGCCTGCAATGTCCTAACCAACTGGGGAAAAACGCACAAAGTGACATATCACTAGGTCTATCGTACTTTCGAATTAGAGGTTTACGAAATTGAGTTCTCCGAAATCCTTACACTTTTTATTGTTTCCCTTTTTTTTTGTTTCCCGAAATATAATTTGCCATATTGATTTTTTTTTATTATTTATTATTTATTTCGGTGTTGTGTGTATAAGCAGCAAACGACAAATGCCATAATATACTTTTTTAACACCTCGGATTTATTTGCAATTGATAATATTTATAATTTTTTGTATAGAGTACATTATTCTGACATAATCTAAACTATTATAAAACTGTAATAGAAATGTGTCTGTACATAGAAGATATTTACAAAAAAAAAATAGGAGATGGTTTTTACCTGTCCCTGATTCCAAATCACTAATTTTTGGATTTTTTGTCTGTCTGTTTGTTTGTTTGTATGTTTGTTTGTTTGGGTGTTTGTTTGTTCGAGTATCACGCAAAAACTGCTGAACCGATTTTGATGAGACTTTTTTTGTTTGATAGCTTATCATCTGACTTAAAATCTGGTATATAATTTATGCGGACGAAGTCGCGGGTAAAAGCTCGTTATTTATAAAATAGGTTTGCTTATTAGGTACCTATCAGAAGCATTACCTAAATTCATTCCGTTGTTGTGTGTATAAGCAGGAAACGACAAATGCCATAATATACTTTTTCTTGTATAAGGTAACAGATGGTTATGATGAGTATGGGGTCGTAAATAAGGGAACGTTCCTTCACGTACGTGATTCGTATATTAATTTTTATTAGACATAAATAAAAACTATGAAACGTTTTCGAGAATTCGACAAATCAAATTAATAAGGACTTCACCAAGCGCCTTAGACCAAGAGCTGGCGATTTCCTCGTTCAACTGATCAGCATGGCTATTCAGAGAGAAAATGACACTTGTATCTTGGACTATGTACACCATGTTCTAGATTATGTTAGTGCTAAGTTGTTAAAGTTAACATAACAATACTTGAAATTAAATTAAAATATACATTAGCAGGTCATGTTTTTGTCATTAAAAGAACTTGAACTCGTACTAGTAGCTATTCAAGAGTTCCACACTATCTACCTCCTGGATCCGTCTTCAAATCGGCTCGATGATACCAATTTATTGTATTGTCATGTGATTGTCATCATAATGGCATACGCTTGCAAAGTTGCAAATCGATATGTCAAATAGAAGTAGGTTCAAATCTTGGACGAGTTACGCGTGTCATTCTATTAAGAAACATTTCTGCCACTTTTTGCGGGGGGCGAGGTAACATGAAATCCGCAAGTTTTGATTTTATTCCCTATAATTTTAGATTCTAATTTTGAATGTTAAAAATCATGAAAAGTAGTCTCGTGTGAACCCCAAACGTTCTAAGTTCAAAATTATTGTTTCGCTATTATAGGCTATCTCGTTTAGTGATAAGTTATAAAATTGGGTGTAAATACACAAGATCAATTGTTCTTATACCGTGGCAGAGGGGAAATGCTACCGCAAGGCGAGTCCCTATATAAATTGTCTAAGGTTCAAATAGGCTTCCTATACAACGTGTTAATAAATTAGCGCGAAACCTCATATTCCCCAACTGATTTATAACAAAAGAATTAGATTGAAACAATAATTTCATTATTTTGATAGTTAAAATTTAAAGTTAGTCACGTTTTAAGTTCTGAGGCAAAAATGATTTGTTATCATTTCAGCAATGAATGAAAGCGCTAACGTACTCATGGATACATTTTTATTATCTTGTTTTGTTAGTAAGTAGCGAGTGTGCCCGTGCGGTGGGTTGACATCGGGTTCAGTAAATTTTAAATTTATGAAAAAATTATTTAAAATTTTGAATAAAATTACCTATGTTGAAACCATGATAACTCAATTCTGCATTATATAATGCTCTCGATTCTAAACAAACTTCTTTCTAGTTTTGCGTTTATTCATTAAAACGTTGTATAAAATACTTAGTTACGTGCAGTTGAAGCTGTAATTCTTACATACTATAATCGTGTTAAAAATATAATGTAATTACGCCAACTCTTTAGGTGGGTTTAAACTGTGTTAATTCCTTTAGTTAGCGCTGTCGCTGTGTTAGAGGTTTCCAAACTTAGTATGAGCATGGCGTCTCTGTAGTAATTATAGTACTCTGTGCCATATGTAACGAAATATGTTATGACAAGATCACTTAGTACTTTGTAAGTTTTTCACCGACAGGCATTATTTTGTTACCATTATTTAGAGCAGGGTTTCCCAACCTTTTTTTGCGTCACGCCTCCCCTGGTATAGTAAGGAATATTTTGCACGCCCCCCCCCCCCACTATTAAAATAACGACAAGCGCAGCTGGAAAGGTGCTATCTGAGACCTTCTGAGCCTGAACATGTCAGTAACAACAAACGAATGGGTAAACTAGTAACTGAATGAATGAGTTAATTATTAAAATGAATTAATGAGTGGAATTTACGTGGTTAACTGGAGTTTTCTGTCCAAAATGTAAACGCATTGTGCCCCCCCTACGATATCACTACGCCCCCCTAGGGGGGCGCGCCCCACTGGTTGGGAAGTCCTGATTTAGAGGATCGAAGCCATTACTCGGTACAAGTCATTTCACGTACTCCACTACGGCTGCGTCCCTGATACGGCCCACCCGATTTTTTTATCTCACTTAAACACCTTTATCATTAAATAAGTAAAAGAAGGACTGGCAATACCAACATACCTTGAAACTCCAAAACTTCAGTCAAAGGTTAACATCCACCTTTTCATAAAGCGACCTTTTAGCAATATAATTTTACAGCCCTTATAAACAAAGTACATATGTCAAAACAACGTGCAAATTTCAGCTCTACGACCTTGGCCCAAATACATGTACTGCATGGGTAAATTATGGGTACTAAAGAAAACAAATAGCTGCTTTAGAGCTACTTTGTCACAGTCTCCTCGTAAACTCTGGAATATTGTCAAGAACTTCGATCGTAGAAGAAACGATGTGGTAGTTAAGTTAAAATTTTAATAAGTACCTGCTTGATCTAGCTCAATAGAGCTCAGTGTGCTAGATTCGAATCGTATTCAAGTTCTTGGGAAAGATAGTGTTCAAGTAAGTAGAATATTTTCCTTGATGGAATAATTATACTAAACTAGCTGTTGCCCGCGACTTCGTCTCCGTTACCCGGATAAAAAGTACCCTATGTATTAATCCAAGCCATGGTCTATCTGTATGCCAAATTTCATCAAAATCCGTTCAGCAGTTTTTGCGTGAAAGCGGAACAAACATCCATCCATATTTACAAACTTTCGCGTTTATAATATTAGTAGGAAGTAGGATGACAGAATTTTCCTAAAATGTCTTGTTGTACGGAATAATGTTTAATCATTGTGGAAACGTGGAATAATGATGAACAATATGTGTGTCACAAAATACTACCCATTGTTAATCTCTTGTTTACAAAATCATATTTGATTCACATGGTGACACAACTGGTTATCTATGTACTCTATTCATCAACCTAGGTGTACAATGTATACTACAGAGCTCCATATTATAAGTAGTTTTACTTGAGTTTTGATGACTAACTAAAAAAAACTCTATGCGCGAGAACACAATTTTTCACATTTTTTTTTTCGTCTTAAACCAATCTGAGCATTTACAGGCAACTAATACTTTATACAGGGTGAAATTGATATCATTAGCATCCTTTTAAACTAAGAGTCTACCGATCAAACTGAACAACTTTTACTATGGTAGCAAATACAGCGGAGCAAAAAATCCGCTGTTCCGTACATTTATGTCACGTAGGCATTGCAGTTTAGTATGAAACAGCAGATTTTTTGTTGCTCTGATCGGTTTGCCCCCATACGCTGAAAGTTGTCCAGTTTGATGGTTAGACTCTTAGTTTAAAAGGATGCTAATGATATCAATTTCACCCTGTAGTCACAACCTGAACCTGCATCCCTAGCATGATTTCTCTACTCACCCGCGACGCGCCTTCACTGCAAAGAAAATTACCCCTCCCCGCGCTTTTCAGTCGCACTTGCCGCGTGTAGTAGTATGGAAAACGACCTAGTCACACGTTAGTAGAGAAATCATGCTAGAAGGACTGGACAGTTCACTGTCACTTCATACAAATGGGTTAGCACTGACAAGAAGAGGTATAAGCACGTGCAAAAGTTAGAATAGAAAGCTTTTACAGATTTACCGAGACATAAATATCTTATCCATTTTCATTCTATCCTCCGTGATAGCACCAATAAAATACCTTCCGGATAAAATTGTCCATGTGTGCTTGTTGACAAAGTCCTCAAGTACAGGTAGGCGACAATATTAAAATGCTTTAGTGTGAGTCAATCTCGTTTTACAAGAAATTGGAGCTAAAGTTAAGTGGTAGTATATAAAATAATACATAATAGATCAGGTGGATTCAATCATCATTAGTTTGTAATAAACAGAAGAAAACATGTAGAAAACAGGCCCCGTACCCGCACTTTCGATGTTCGCTATATCGCCACTGTTTCGGTCCGCTCTTCATTGTAATAGAGTTGACATTGGAACGAAATTGTTCACGCAATTGCGAAGTTCGAATCCCGGAGTAGACCCCCAGGACTCTCGAATAATGATGAATTCTTAGTCAATTTTGATTACGGCACCTGCTAATCTTCGCAGGATAGTTTGAAGTACATAAAGTTAGTGTAAGTGCTAAGCATATCACTCGTCTCTCTCAGAACGGGAGACCGATACGATCTGGAGGGCGATCGCACTAATTTAAAACATCGACATTCAACGAAATCCAATTTCAGTTCTAAACAAATTGTAATCCAATTACTATTCAACTGACAACCTATAACGTCTGAGCGATCTGTCAAAACGGCTCTAACGGCTGTCAGATGAATAGCGCAATACCGAATGTGTTAAAAGTTGTGTTTTGCACGCGGTTCAATCATGGTGTATTTCTATCTGATGTCCCTGACCTTAATCCTAGTAGCATAAATTTGAATGATGAGATGAGTTCAGCTAACTATGTTGATATAATTGAGATCACAACTCAGGACATTGAGTATGGTTTAAAAAAAACTCAAACCTCGTAGCTCGGTTGGTCCTGACTGTGTTCCAGCATATATACTAAAAGGGTGTAAAGACCTGTTCATTCTCCCTCTTCGCCATATTTTTAATCTTATTCTCGTTTCGGGGAAATACCCAAGCCAGTGGAAACTCTCCCGTGTTACTCCTGTTCCAAAAAACAGCGACACCTCTAGGGTTGAAAATTACAGGCCCATAGCTATACTATCCTCGCTAGCAAAGCTTTTCGAAATGATAGTCCACAGGGAAATCTCGAGGCAAGTGAGTCCATTTTTGTCTGAATCTCAGCACGGTTTTCGAGCTGGTCGATCGGTAGACTCGAACCGACTAATCTTAGTTGATACTGTCTCTCAATATATGGATCAGGGTACTCAAGTTGATGTTGTGTATTTCGACTTTCGTAAGGCATTTGATCGTGTTGACAACGACGCTCTTCTTCGAAAACTTTGTGCCCTCGGCTTCACACCGCGGCTGCTTAACCTCTTCGCGGATTACCTACATGACCGGCAGCAGTTCGTACGCCATCGCTGCTTCGTTTCGCGCTCGTATCACACGCGATCTGGGGTGAGCCAAGGATCAATACTTGGCCCACTCTTATTCGTTCTAATGATCAACGATCTAGATACAGTGCTAAAGCACTCCATGTGCCTGCTGTATGCGGATGACCTTAAGTTAGTCTTAGGTGTGAAGAATGCAACTGATTGTGTCCGACTTCAAGAGGACATTGATGCTGTCTATGAGTGGAGTCTCACGAATAAACTTAATTTTAACATCGAAAAGTGCTGCACTATGTCTTTTACCCGGTCACTGTCCCCGTTACGGACCGATTATACCCTGGGTAGAGATGCTCTACGCCGCGTTGACTCTGTTAAGGATCTTGGTGTTATTTTTGACCCTAAGCTAACATTCCATGAACACATTCAAGCACTCGCTGCCAACTGTTATCGGAGACTTGGTTTCGTCATCCGCAATTCTAGAGAGTTTCATCACACGAAAGCTATACAGCTTCTCTATACGGCCCTGGTGAGAAGCAAGATTGAGGCAGGGTCTATAGTCTGGAATCCATCAGAAGACAAATATACTCTGCTCCTGGAAAAGGTTCAGAAAGCCTTCCTCCGCTATTTGTACAAAAAAAAGTACGGCTATTACCCTTTCATGTACCCTACGAACTTTCTCCTTGGAATGTCAGTGAACTTAGCAGATCATTGTCCAGCAGATCAAAAATAAATGAGAGTTCTATTCGCATGCAGCTGAGTTCTATAGTTCCTGATACTTTTCAGAAATAGTTCTAGCGGTTTTACCTAAGAAAAAGTAGGGTACAAAATGATCTGCTAACTTCCCGTAGCAGATCATTTTGCCGCAAATCTAAAATAAATGCGAGTTCTCTTAGCATGCAGCTGAGTTCTATAGTTCCTGATACTTTTTAGAAATAGTTCTAGCGTTTAAAGCTTAAAAAAATCGATTGAAAAATGATCTGCCAACTTCCCGTAGCAGATCATTTTGCAGCAAATAAAAAGAAAAGTGAAATCTTTCCACACGCACTTGAGTTCTACAGTTCCTGATACTTTTTATGAATAGTTCTGAACTCAAATTCAAGTTAGAGCATATAGTATCAGAACATTTGAAAAATCGAAAAATATGAATTTTATAGTTTAAAATCGTACAGAAAGGCAAGAAATTCTATTTTTTTCACCAATCCGTATCAGAACTGAAACCAAGAACTAAAATTAAGTCCAGAACTCACATTAAACAGATCATAACAGAAAGTTAAAGTACCAGCAGAGCATAGCAGAAAGTAAAAAAAATCTAAAAACACTATTGCATCTATTACAATTATTTTGAAGGCTTTAACTCATAGAACTCTTTCGTTTTGAATAGACCTGCATCAGAACTGTAATTTAAAATTCAATTTGAGTCCAGAACTCACGTTAAAGTACCAGCAGAGCATAGCAGAAAGTTAAAAAAATTGAAAAACACTATTGCATCTTTTTAAATTATTTTGAAGGCTTGAACTCACAGAACTCTTTTGTTTTGAACAGAACCACATCAGAACTGTTGCTAAAAATTCAATTTGAGTCCAGAACTCACGTAAAAGTTCCAGCAAAGCATAGCAGAAAGTTAAAAAAATCGAAAAACACTATTGCATCTTTTAAAATTATTTTGAAGGCTTGAACTCATAGAACTCTATCGTATTAAACAAACCTGCATCAGAACTGTAATGTAAAATTCAATTTGAGTCCAGAACTCACGTAAATTTTCCAGCAGAGCATAGCAGAACACTATTGCATCTATTAAAATTATTTTAAAGGCTTGAACTCATAGAACTCTTTCGTTTTGAACAGAACTGCATCAGAACTGTAATTTAAAATTCAATTTGAGTCCAGAACTTACATTAAAGTACCAGCAGAGCATAGCAGAAAGTTAAAAAAATCAAAAAACACTATTGCGTCTATTATAATTATTTTGAAGACTGATCTTACAGAACTCTAAAGTATTGAGCAGAACCACATCAGAACTTGCTTAGAATCCAACTTGAGTCCAGAACTCACGTTAAAGTACCAGCAGAGCATAACAGAAAGTTAAAAAAATCTAAAAACACTATCGCATGTATTAAAATTAATTTAAAGTCTTGAACTCATAGAACTCTTTCGCATTGAACAGACCTGCATCAGAACTGTAATTTAAAATTCAATTTGAGTCCAGAACTCACGTAAAAGTTCCAGCAGAGCATAGCAGAAAGTTAAAAAAATCGAAAAACACTCTTGCATCTTTTAAAATTATTTTGAAGGCTTGAACTCATAGAACTCTTTCGTATTGAACAGACCTGCATCAGAACTGTAATTTGAAATTCAATTTGAGTCCAGAACTCACGATAAAGTACCAGCAGAGCATAGCAGAAAGTTAAAAAAATCTAAAAACATACGAACTATTAAAATTATTTTAAAGGCTTGAACTCAGAGAACTCTTTCGCATTGAACAGACCTGCATCAGAACTGTAATTTAAAATTCAATTTGAGTCCAGAACTCACGTAAAAGTTCCAGCAGAGCATAGCACAAAGTTAAAAAAATCGAAAAACACTCTTGCATCTTTTAAAATTATTTTGAAGGCTTGAACTCATAGAACTCTTTCGTATTGAACAGACCTGCATCAGAACTGTAATTTAAAATTCAATTTGAGTCCAGAACTCACGTTAAAGTACCAGCAGAGCATAGCAGAAAGTTAAAAAAATCTAAAAACACTATTGCGTCTATTAAAATTATTTTAAGACTTGATCTTACAGAACTCCATAGTATTGAACAGAACCACATCAGAACTGTTGTATAGAATTTAATTTAAGTCCAGAACTCACGTAAAAGTACCAGCAGATCATAGCTGAAAGTTCGAAAAATTTAAAAAAATTATTGCATCGATTCAAATTATTTTGAAGGCTAGAACTTACGAAACTCT
Organism: Agonopterix subpropinquella; assembly: GCA_922987775.1. Taxonomy (NCBI): domain Eukaryota; kingdom Metazoa; phylum Arthropoda; class Insecta; order Lepidoptera; family Depressariidae; genus Agonopterix; species Agonopterix subpropinquella. The sequence continues at coordinate 1,958,571 of OV277696.1, read as the reverse complement.
ATCGTTTTGAATAAATACAAGTAAGAACTGTAATAAAGAATTCGATTTGAGTCCAGAACTCACGTTAAAGTTCCAGCAGAGCATAGCAGAAAGTTAAAAAAATTTAAAAACACTATTGCATCTTTTAAAATTATTTTGAAGGCTTGAACTCATAGAACTCTTTCGAATTGAACAGACCTGCATCAAAACTGTAATTTAAAATTCAATTTGAGTCCAGAACTCACGTTAAAGTACCAGCAGAGCATAGCAGAAAGTTAAAAAAATCTAAAAACACTATCGCATGTATTAAAATTAATTTAAAGTCTTGAACTCATAGAACTCTTTCGTTTTGAACAGACATGCATCAGAACTGTAATTTAAAATTCAATTTGAGTCCAGAACTCACGTAAAAGTACCAGCAGAGCATAGCAGAAAGTTAAAAAAATCTAAAAAAACTATTGCGTCCATTAAAATTATTTTGAAGACTTGATCTTACAGAACTCTATAGTATTGAACAGACCTGCATCAGAACTGTAATTTAAAATTCAATTTGAGTCCAGAACTCACGTTAAAGTACCAGCAGAGCATAGCAGAAAGTTAAAAAAATCGAAAAACACTATTGCATCTTTTAAAATTATTTTGAAGGCTTGAACTCATAGAACTCTTTCGTATTGAACAGAACCACATCAGAACTGTTGCTTAAAATTCAATTTGAGCCCAGAACTCACGTAAAAGTTCCAGCAGAGCATAGCAGAAAGTTAAAAAAGTCTAAAAACACTATTGCATCTATTAAAATTATTTTGAATGCTTGAACTCATAGAACTCTCTCGTTTTGAACAGACCTGCATCAGAACTGTATTTCAAAATTCAATTTGAGTCCAGAACTCACGTAAAAGTTCCAGCAGAGCATAGTAGAAAGTTAAAAAAATCTAAAAACACTATTGCATTTTTAAAATTATTATGAAGATTTGATCTTACAGAACTCTATAGAAATGAACGGAACCACATCAGAACTTTTGCTTAGAATTCGATTTGAGTCCAGAACTCACGTTAAAGTACCAGCAGAGCATAGCAGAAAATTAAAAAAATTGAAAAACACTATTGCGTCTATTAACATTATTTTGAAGGCTTGAACTCATAGAACTCTTTCGTATTGAACAGATCTGCATCAGAACTGTAATTTAAAATTCAATTTGAGACCAGAACTCACGTTAAAGTACCAGCAGAGCATAGCAGAAAGTTAAAAAAAATCTAAAAACACTATTGCATCTAATAAAATTATTTTAATGGCTTGAACTCATAGAACTCTTTTGTTTTGAACAAACCTGCATAAAAACTGTAATGTAAAATTCAATTTGAGTCCAGAACTTACGTAAAAGTTCCAGCAGAGCATAGCAGAAAGTTAAAAAAATCTAAAAACACTATTGCATTTTTTAAAATTATTATGAAGATTTGATCTTACAGAACTCTATAGAAATGAACGGAACCACATCAGGACTTTTGCATAGAATTCAATTTGAGTCCAGAACTCACGTTAAAGTACCAGCAGAGCATAGCAGAAAGTTAAAAAAATCTAAAAACACTATTGCATCTATTAAAATTATTTTGAAGTCTTGAACTCATAGAACTCTTTCGTTTTGAACAGACCTGCATAAAAACTGTAATGTAAAATTCAATTTGAGTCCAGAACTTACGTTAAAGTACCAGCAGAGCATAGCAGAAAGTTAAATAAATTTAAAAACACTATTGCGTCTATTAAAATTATTTTGAAGATTTGATCTTACAGAACTCTTTCGTATTGAACAGACCTGCATCAGAACTGTAATTTAAAATTCAATTTGAGTCCAGAACTCACGTTAAAGTACCAGCAGAGCATAGCAGAAAGTAAAAAAAATTTAAAAACACTATTGCGTCTATTAAAATTATTTTGAAGACTTGATCTTACAGAACTCTAAAGTATTGAACAGAACCACATCAGAACTGTTGCTAAAAATTCAATTTGAGTCCAGAACTCACGTTAAAGTACCAGCAGAGCATAGCAGAAAGTTAAAAAAGTCTAAAAACACTATTGCATCTATTAAAATTATTTTGAATGCTTGAACTCATAGAACTCTCTCGTTTTGAACAGACCTGCATCAGAACTGTATTTAAAAATTCAATTTGAGTCCAGAACTCACGTAAAAGTTCCAGCAGAGCATAGCAGAAAGTTAAAAAAATCTAAAAACACTATTGCATTTTTTAAAATTATTATGAAGATTTGATCTTACAGAACTCTATAGAAATGAACGGAACCACATCAGGACTTTTGCATAGAATTCAATTTGAGTCCAGAACTCACGTTAAAGTACCAGCAGAGCATAGCAGAAAGTTAAAAAAATCTAAAAACACTATTGCATTTATTAAAATTATTTTGAAGGCTTGAACTCATAGAACTCTTTCGTTTTGAACAGACCTGCATCAGAACTGTAATTTAAAATTCAATTTGAGTCCAGAACTTACGTTAAAGTACTAGCAGAGCATAGCAGAAAGTAAAAAAAATCTAAAAACACTATTGCGTCTATTAAAATTATTTTGAAGGCTTGAACTCATAGAACTCTTTCGTTTTGAACAGACCTGCATCAGAACTGTAATCTAAAATTCAATTTGAGTCCAGAACTCACGTTAAAGTACCAGCAGAGCATAGCAGAAAGTTAAAAAAATTGAAAAACACTATTGCATATATTAAAATTATTTTGAAGACTTGATCTTACAGAACTCTATAGTATTGAACAGACCTGCATCAGAACTATAATTTAAAATTCAATTTGAGTCCAGAACTCACGTTAAAGTACCAGCAGAGCATAGCAGAAAGTTAAAAAAATTGAAAAACACTATTGCGTCTATTAAAATTATTTTGAAGGCTTGAACTCATAGAACTCTTTCGTTTTGAACAGACGTGCATTAGAACTGTAATTTAAAATTCAATTTGAGTCCAGAACTCACGTTAAAGTACCAGCAGAGCATAGCAGAAAGTAAAAAAAAATCTAAAAACACTATTGCATCTAATAAAATTATTTTAATGGCTTGAACTCATAGAACTCTTTGGTTTTGAACAGACCTGCATAAAAACTGTAATGTAAAATTCAATTTGAGTCCAGAACTTACGTAAAAGTTCCAGCAGAGCATAGCAGAAAGTTAAAAAAATCTAAAAACACTATTGCATTTTTTAAAATTATTATGAAGATTTGATCTTACAGAACTCTATAGAAATGAACGGAACCACATCAGAACTTTTGCTAAGAATTCAATTTGAGTCCAGAACTCACGTTAAAGTACCAGCAGAGCATAGCAGAAAGTTAAAAAAATCTAAAAACACTATTGCATTTATTTAAATTATTTTGAAGGCTTGAACTCATAGAACTCTTTTGTTTTGAACAGAACCACATCAGAACTGTTGCTTAAAATTCAATTTGAGTCCAGAACTCACGTAAAAATTCCAGCAGAGCATAGCAGAAAGTTAAAAAAATCGAAAAACACGATTGCGTCTATTATAATTATTTTGAAGACTAGATCTTACAGAACTCTAAAGTATTGAACAGAACCACATCAGAACTGTTGCTTAAAATTCAATTTGAGTCCAGAACTCACGTAAAAGTTCCAGCAGAGCATAGCAGAAAGTTAAAAAAATCTAAAACACTATTGCATTTATTAAAATTATTTTGAAGGCTTGAACTCATAGAACTCTTTCGTTTTGAACAGACCTGCATCAGAACTGTAATTTAAAATTCAATTTGAGACCAAAACTCACGTTAAAGTACCAGCAGAGCATAGCAGAAAGTTAAAAAAAATCTAAAAACACTATTGCATCTATTAAAATTATTTTGAAAGCTTGAACTCATAGAACTCTTTCGTTTTGAACAGACCTGCATCAAAACTGTACTTCAAAATTCAATTTGAGTCCAAAACTCAAGTTAAAGTACCAGCAGAGCATAGCAGAAAGTTAAAAAATCGAAAAATATATTGCGTCTATTAAAATTATTTTGAAGACTTGATCTTACAGAACTCTATAGTATTGAACAGAACCACATCACAACTGTTGTATAGAATTCAATTTGAGTCCAGAACTCACGTTAAAGTACCAGCAGATCATAGCTGAAAGTTCGAAAAATCGAAAAATATTATTGCATCGATTCAAATTATTTTGAAGGCTAGAACTTCCGGAACTCTATCGTTTTGAATAGATACACGTAAGAACTGTAATTTAAAATTCAATTTGAGTCCAGAACTCACGTTAAAGTACCAGCAGAGCATAGCAGAAAGTTAAAAAAGTCTAAAAACACTATTGCATAAGAGTTCTATGAGTTCAAGCCTTCAAAATAATTTTAAAAGATGCAAGAGTGTTTTTCGATTTTTTTAACTTTCTGCTATGCTCTGCTGGAACTTTTACGTGAGTTCTGGACTCAAATTGAATTTTAAATTACAGTTCTGATGCAAGTCTGTTCAAAACGAAAGAGTTCTATGAGTTCAAGACTTTAAATTAATTTTAATACATGCGATAGTGTTTTTAGATTTTTTTTACTTTCTGCTATGCTCTGCTGGTACTTTAACGTGAGTTCTGGACTCAAATTGAATTCTAAGCAAAAGTTCTGCTGTGGTTCCGTTCATTTCTATAGAGTTCTGTAAGATCAAGTCTTCATAATAATTTTAAAAGACGCAATAGTGTTTTTTGATTTTTTTAACTTTCTGCTATGCTCTGCTGGAACTTTTACTTGTGTTCTGGACTCAAATTGAATTTTAAGCAACAGTTCTGATGTGGTTCTGTTCAATACTTTAGAGTTCTGTAAGATCAAGTCTTCAAAATAATTATAATAGACGCAATAGTGTTTTTCGATTTTTTAACTTTCTGCTATGCTCTGCTGGTACTTTTACGTGAGTTCTGGACTCAAATTGAATTTTAAATTACAGTTCTGATGCAGGTCTGTTCAATACGAAATAGTTCTATGAGTTCAAGCCTTCAAAATAATTTTAAAAGATACAATAGTGTTTTTCAATTTTTTTAACTTTCTGCTATGCTCTGCTGGAACTTTTACGTAAGTTCTGGACTCAAATTGAATTTTACATTACAGTTTTTATGCAGGTCTGTTCAAAACCAAAGAGTTCTATGAGTTCAAGCCATTAAAATAATTTTATTAGATGCAATAGTGTTTTTAGATTTTTTTTTACTTTCTGCTATGCTCTGCTGGTACTTTAACGTGAGTTCTGGACTCAAATTGAATTTTAAATTACAGTTCTAATGCACGTCTGTTCAAAACGAAAGAGTTCTATGAGTTCAAGCCTTCAAAATAATTTTAATAGACGCAATAGTGTTTTTCAATTTTTTTAACTTTCTGCTATGCTCTGCTGGTACTTTAACGTGAGTTCTGGACTCAAATTGAATTTTCAATTATAGTTCTGATGCAGGTCTGTTCAATACTATAGAGTTCTGTAAGATCAAGTCTTCAAAATAATTTTAATAGACGCAATAGTGTTTTTCAATTTTTTTAACTTTCTGCTATGCTCTGCTGGTACTTTAACGTGAGTTCTGGACTCAAATTGAATTTTAGATTACAGTTCTGATGCAGGTCTGTTCAAAACGAAAGAGTTCTATGAGTTCAAGCCTTCAAAATAATTTTAATAGACGCAATAGTGTTTTTAGATTTTTTTTACTTTCTGCTATGCTCTGCTAGTACTTTAACGTAAGTTCTGGACTCAAATTGAATTTTAAATTACAGTTCTGATGCAGGTCTGTTCAAAACGAAAGAGTTCTATGAGTTCAAGCCTTCAAAATAATGTTAATAGACGCAATAGTGTTTTTCAATTTTTTTAATTTTCTGCTATGCTCTGCTGGTACTTTAACGTGAGTTCTGGACTCAAATCGAATTCTAAGCAAAAGTTCTGATGTGGTTCCGTTCATTTCTATAGAGTTCTGTAAGATCAAATCTTCATAATAATTTTAAAAATGCAATAGTGTTTTTAGATTTTTTTAACTTTCTACTATGCTCTGCTGGAACTTTTACGTGAGTTCTGGACTCAAATTGAATTTTGAAATACAGTTCTGATGCAGGTCTGTTCAAAACGAGAGAGTTCTATGAGTTCAAGCATTCAAAATAATTTTAATAGATGCAATAGTGTTTTTAGACTTTTTTAACTTTCTGCTATGCTCTGCTGGTACTTTAACGTGAGTTCTGGACTCAAATTGAATTTTTAGCAACAGTTCTGATGTGGTTCTGTTCAATACTTTAGAGTTCTGTAAGATCAAGTCTTCAAAATAATTTTAATAGACGCAATAGTGTTTTTAAATTTTTTTTACTTTCTGCTATGCTCTGCTGGTACTTTAACGTGAGTTCTGGACTCAAATTGAATTTTAAATTACAGTTCTGATGCAGGTCTGTTCAATACGAAAGAGTTCTGTAAGATCAAATCTTCAAAATAATTTTAATAGACGCAATAGTGTTTTTAAATTTATTTAACTTTCTGCTATGCTCTGCTGGTACTTTAACGTAAGTTCTGGACTCAAATTGAATTTTACATTACAGTTTTTATGCAGGTCTGTTCAAAACGAAAGAGTTCTATGAGTTCAAGACTTCAAAATAATTTTAATAGATGCAATAGTGTTTTTAGATTTTTTTAACTTTCTGCTATGCTCTGCTGGTACTTTAACGTGAGTTCTGGACTCAAATTGAATTTTAAATTACAGTTCTGATGCAGGTCTGTTCAATACGAAAGAGTTCTGTAAGATCAAATCTTCAAAATAATTTTAATAGACGCAATAGTGTTTTTAAATTTATTTAACTTTCTGCTATGCTCTGCTGGTACTTTAACGTAAGTTCTGGACTCAAATTGAATTTTACATTATAGTTTTTATGCAGGTCTGTTCAAAACGAAAGAGTTCTATGAGTTCAAGCCTTCAAAATAATTTTAATAGATGCAATAGTGTTTTTAGACTTTTTTAACTTTCTGCTATGCTCTGCTGGTACTTTAACGTGAGTTCTGGACTCAAATTGAATTCTAAATTACAGTTCTTACGTGTATCTATTCAAAACGATAGAGTTCCGGAAGTTCTAGCCTTCAAAATAATTTGAATCGATGCAATAATATTTTTCGATTTTTCGAACTTTCAGCTATGATCTGCTGGTACTTTAACGTGAGTTCTGGACTCAAATTGAATTCTATACAACAGTTGTGATGTGGTTCTGTTCAATACGAAAGAGTTCTGTAAGATCAAATCTTCAAAATAATTTTAATAGACGCAATAGTGTTTTTAAATTTATTTAACTTTCTGCTATGCTCTGCTGGTACTTTAACGTAAGTTCTGGACTCAAATTGAATTTTACATTACAGTTTTTATGCAGGTCTGTTCAAAACGAAAGAGTTCTATGAGTTCAAGACTTCAAAATAATTTTAATAGATGCAATAGTGTTTTTAGATTTTTTTAACTTTCTGCTATGCTCTGCTGGTACTTTAACGTGAGTTCTGGACTCAAATTGAATTTTAAATTACAGTTCTGATGCAGGTCTGTTCAATACGAAAGAGTTCTGTAAGATCAAATCTTCAAAATAATTTTAATAGACGCAATAGTGTTTTTAAATTTATTTAACTTTCTGCTATGCTCTGCTGGTACTTTAACGTAAGTTCTGGACTCAAATTGAATTTTACATTATAGTTTTTATGCAGGTCTGTTCAAAACGAAAGAGTTCTATGAGTTCAAGCCTTCAAAATAATTTTAATAGATGCAATAGTGTTTTTAGACTTTTTTAACTTTCTGCTATGCTCTGCTGGTACTTTAACGTGAGTTCTGGACTCAAATTGAATTCTAAATTACAGTTCTTACGTGTATCTATTCAAAACGATAGAGTTCCGGAAGTTCTAGCCTTCAAAATAATTTGAATCGATGCAATAATATTTTTCGATTTTTCGAACTTTCAGCTATGATCTGCTGGTACTTTAACGTGAGTTCTGGACTCAAATTGAATTCTATACAACAGTTGTGATGTGGTTCTGTTCAATACTATAGAGTTCTGTAAGATCAAGTCTTCAAAATAATTTTAATAGACGCAATATATTTTTCGATTTTTTAACTTTCTGCTATGCTCTGCTGGTACTTTAACTTGAGTTTTTGACTCAAATTGAATTTTGAAGTACAGTTTTGATGCAGGTCTGTTCAAAACGAAAGAGTTCTATGAGTTCAAGCTTTCAAAATAATTTTAATAGATGCAATAGTGTTTTTAGATTTTTTTTAACTTTCTGCTATGCTCTGCTGGTACTTTAACGTGAGTTCTGGTCTCAAATTGAATTTTAAATTACAGTTCTGATGCAGGTCTGTTCAAAACGAAAGAGTTCTATGAGTTCAAGCCTTCAAAATAATTTTAATAAATGCAATAGTGTTTTAGATTTTTTTAACTTTCTGCTATGCTCTGCTGGAACTTTTACGTGAGTTCTGGACTCAAATTGAATTTTAAGCAACAGTTCTGATGTGGTTCTGTTCAATACTTTAGAGTTCTGTAAGATCTAGTCTTCAAAATAATTATAATAGACGCAATCGTGTTTTTCGATTTTTTTAACTTTCTGCTATGCTCTGCTGGAATTTTTACGTGAGTTCTGGACTCAAATTGAATTTTAAGCAACAGTTCTGATGTGGTTCTGTTCAAAACAAAAGAGTTCTATGAGTTCAAGCCTTCAAAATAATTTAAATAAATGCAATAGTGTTTTTAGATTTTTTTTTACTTTCTGCTATGTTCTGCTGGTACTTTAACATGAGTTCTGGACTCAAATTGAATTTTAAATTACAGTTCTGATGCAGGTCTGTTCAAAACGAAAGAGTTCTATGAGTTCAAGCCTTCAAAATAATTTTAATAAATGCAATAGTGTTTTTAGATTTTTTTAACTTTCTGCTATGCTCTGCTGGTACTTTAACGTGAGTTCTGGACTCAAATTGAATTCTATGCAAAAGTTCTGGTATGGTTCCGTTCATTTTTATAGAGTTCTGTAAGATCAAGTCTTCATAATAATTTTAAAAGACGCAATAGTGTTTTTAGATCTTTTTAACTTTCTGCTATGCTCTGCTGGAACTTTTACGTGAGTTCTGGACTCAAATTGAATTTTAAGCAACAGTTCTGATGTGGTTCTGTTCAATACTTTAGAGTTCTGTAAGATCTAGTCTTCAAAATAATTATAATAGACGCAATCGTGTTTTTCGATTTTTTTAACTTTCTGCTATGCTCTGCTGGAATTTTTACGTGAGTTCTGGACTCAAATTGAATTTTAAGCAACAGTTCTGATGTGGTTCTGTTCAAAACAAAAGAGTTCTATGAGTTCAAGCCTTCAAAATAATTTAAATAAATGCAATAGTGTTTTTAGATTTTTTTAACTTTCTGCTATGCTCGGCTGGTACTTTAACGTGAGTTCTGGACTCAAATTGAATTCTTAGCAAAAGTTCTGATGTGGTTCCGTTCATTTCTATAGAGTTCTGTAAGATCAAATCTTCATAATAATTTTAAAAAATGCAATAGTGTTTTTAGATTTTTTTAACTTTCTGCTATGCTCTGCTGGAACTTTTACGTAAGTTCTGGACTCAAATTGAATTTTACATTACAGTTTTTATGCAGGTCTGTTCAAAACCAAAGAGTTCTATGAGTTCAAGCCATTAAAATAATTTTATTAGATGCAATAGTGTTTTTAGATTTTTTTTTACTTTCTGCTATGCTCTGCTGGTACTTTAACGTGAGTTCTGGACTCAAATTGAATTTTAAATTACAGTTCTAATGCACGTCTGTTCAAAACGAAAGAGTTCTATGAGTTCAAGCCTTCAAAATAATTTTAATAGACGCAATAGTGTTTTTCAATTTTTTTAACTTTCTGCTATGCTCTGCTGGTACTTTAACGTGAGTTCTGGACTCAAATTGAATTTTAAATTACAGTTCTGATGCAGGTCTGTTCAAAACGAAAGAGTTCTATGAGTTCAAGCCTTCAAAATAATTTTAATAAATGCAATAGTGTTTTTAGATTTTTTTAACTTTCTGCTATGCTCTGCTGGTACTTTAACGTGAGTTCTGGACTCAAATTGAATTCTATGCAAAAGTCCTGATGTGGTTCCGTTCATTTCTATAGAGTTCTGTAAGATCAAATCTTCATAATAATTTTAAAAATGCAATAGTGTTTTTAGATTTTTTTAACTTTCTACTATGCTCTGCTGGAACTTTTACGTGAGTTCTGGACTCAAATTGAATTTTGAAATACAGTTCTGATGCAGGTCTGTTCAAAACGAGAGAGTTCTATGAGTTCAAGCATTCAAAATAATTTTAATAGATGCAATAGTGTTTTTAGACTTTTTTAACTTTCTGCTATGCTCTGCTGGTACTTTAACGTGAGTTCTGGACTCAAATTGAATTTTTAGCAACAGTTCTGATGTGGTTCTGTTCAATACTTTAGAGTTCTGTAAGATCAAGTCTTCAAAATAATTTTAATAGACGCAATAGTGTTTTTCGATTATTTTAACTTTCTGCTATGCTCTGCTGGTACTTTAACGAGAGTTCTGGACTCAAATTGAATTTTAAATTACAGTTCTGATGCAGGTCTGTTCAATACTATAGAGTTCTATGAGTTCAAGCCTTCAAAATAATTTTAATAGACGCAATAGTGTTTTTAGATTTTTTTAACTTTCTGCTATGCTCTGCTGGTACCTTAACGTGAGTTCTGGACTCAAATCAAATTCTATATTACAGTTCTTACGTGTATCTATTCAAAACGATAGAGTTCCGGAAGTTCTAGCCTTCAAAATAATTTGAATCGATGCAATAATATTTTTCGATTTTTCGAACTTTCAGCTATGATCTGCTGGTACTTTAACGTGAGTTCTGGACTCAAATTGAATTCTATACAACAGTTGTGATGTGGTTCTGTTCAATACTATAGAGTTCTGTAAGATCAAGTCTTCAAAATAATTTTAATAGACGCAATATATTTTTCGATTTTTTAACTTTCTGCTATGCTCTGCTGGTACTTTAACGTGAGTTCTGGTCTCAAATTGAATTTTAAATTACAGTTCTAATGCACGTCTGTTCAAAACGAAAGAGTTCTATGAGTTCAAGCCTTCAAAATAATTTTAATAGACGCAATAGTGTTTTTCAATTTTTTTAACTTTCTGCTATGCTCTGCTGGTACTTTAACGTGAGTTCTGGACTCAAATTGAATTTTAAATTATAGTTCTGATGCAGGTCTGTTCAATACTATAGAGTTCTGTAAGATCAAGTCTTCAAAATAATTTTAATAGACGCAATAGTGTTTTTCAATTTTTTTAACTTTCTGCTATGCTCTGCTGGTACTTTAACGTGAGTTCTGGACTCAAATTGAATTTTAGATTACAGTTCTGATGCAGGTCTGTTCAAAACGAAAGAGTTCTATGAGTTCAAGGCTTCAAAATAATTTTAATAGACGCAATAGTGTTTTTAGATTTTTTTTACTTTCTGCTATGCTCTGCTGGTACTTTAACGTGAGTTCTGGACTCAAATCAAATTCTATATTACAGTTCTTACGCGTGTCTATTCAAAACGATAGAGTTCCGGAAGTTCTAGCCTTCAAAATAATTTGAATCGATGCAATAATATTTTTCGATTTTTCGAACTTTCAGCTATGATCTGCTGTTACTTTAACGTGAGTTCTGGACTCAAATTGAATTTTAAGCAACATTTCTGATGTGGTTCTGTTCAATACTTTAGAGTTCTGTAAGATCTAGTCTTCAAAATAATTATAATAGACGCAATAGTGTTTTTCGATTTTTTTAACTTTCTGCTATGCTCTGCTGGTAATTTAACGTGAGTTCTGGACTCAAATTGAATTTTATATTACATTTCTGATGCAGGTCTGTTCAATGCGAAAGAGTTCTATGAGTTCAAGCCTTTAAAATAATTTTAATAGATGCAATAGTGTTTTTAGATTTTTTTAACTTTCTGCTATGCTCTGCTGGTACTTTAACGTGAGTTCTGGACTCAAATTGAATTTTAAATTACAGTTCTGATGCAGGTCTGTTCAATGCGAAAGAGTTCTATGAGTTCAAGCCTTTAAAATAATTTTAATAGATGCAATAGTGTTTTTAGATTTTTTTAACTTTCTGCTATGCTCTGCTGGAACTTTAACGTGAGTTTTGGACTCAAATTGAATTTCAACAAGCAACAGTTCTGATGTGGTTCTGTTCAAAACGAAAGAGTTCTATGAGTTCAAGCCTTCAAAATAATTTTAATAAATGCAATAGTGTTTTTAGATTTTTCTAACTTTCAGCTATGATCTGCTGGTACTTTAACGTGAGTTCTGGACTCAAATCGAATTCTTTATTACAGTTCTTACGTGTGTCTATTCAAAACGATAGAGTTTCGTAAGTTCTAGCCTTCAAAATAATTTGAATCGATGCAATAATATTTTTCGATTTTTCGAACTTTCAGCTATGCTCTGCTGGTACTTTAACGTGAGTTCTGGACTCAAATTGAATTTTGAAGTACAGTTCTGATGCAGTTGTGTTCAAAACGAAAGAGTTTTATGAGTTCAAGCTTTCAAAATAATTTTAATAGATACAATAGTGTTTTTCGATTTTTTAAACTTTCTGCTATGCTCTGCTGGTACTTTAACGTGAGTTCTGGACTCAAATTGAATTTTTAATTACTGTACTGATGTGTTTCTGTTCAAAACAAAAGAGTTCTGTGAGTTCCAGTCTTCAAAATAATTTTTATCGATGCAATGGTGTTTTCCATTTTTTTACTTTCTGCTATGATCTGCTGGTACTTCAACGTGAGTTCTGGACTCAAATTGAATTTTAAATTACAGTTCTGATGGAGGTCTGTTCAAAACGAAAGAGTTCTATGAGTTCAAGCCTTCAAAATAATTTTAATAGATGCAATAGTGTTTTTAAATTTTTTAACTTTCTGCTATGCTCTGCTGGTACTTTAACTTTCTGTTATGATCTGTTTAATGTGAGTTCTGGACTTAATTTTAGTTCTAGGTTTCAGTTCTGATACGGATTGGTGAAAAAAATAGGATTTATTGCCTTTCTGTACGATTTTAAATTATAAAATTCATATTTTTCGATTTTTCAAATGTTCTGATACGATATGCTCTAACTTGAATTTGAGTTCAGAACTATTCATAAAAAGTATCAGGAACTGTAGAACTCAAGTGCGTGTGGAAAGATTTCACTTTTCTTTTTATTTGCTGCAAAATGATCTGCTACGGGAAGTTGGCAGATCATTTTTCAATCGATTTTTTTAAGCTTTAAACGCTAGAACTATTTCTAAAAAGTATCAGGAACTATAGAACTCAGCTGCATGCTAAGAGAACTCGCATTTATTTTAGATTTGCGGCAAAATGATCTGCTACGGGAAGTTAGCAGATCATTTTGTACCCTACTTTTTCTTAGGTAAAACCGCTAGAACTATTTCTGAAAAGTATCAGGAACTATAGAACTCAGCTGCATGCGAATAGAACTCTCATTTATTTTTGATCTGCTGGACAATGATCTGCTAAGTTCACTGACATCTCCTTGGAGTACTTGGTTTTAACGCCCTGGAAACAAGGAGAAATTTTGAACTGCTGAAGACAGCCTGCCGCAATCTGCGAGGTGACATGAAATGTCCCCAGCTTAAAGGCATTGTGCGACTGTTTGTACCGAACAGGTACTTAAGTGCGCGCAGCCACCGCTTGCTGGCCATACCACAGTTCCGTACTGAGGCGCATCGCAATTCGCCTCTAGTGCGAGCTCTGCGTGTTCTTACCGAGCTGCTCGAGTCGTCGCCGCACTGCGATCTGTTCGCTGACAGGTTGTCTGACCTACTCCGAGAGTGTATGATGTTTTGTGAGAGTGTAACTAGAGCCAGCTCTATAACGGGCCAATGAACAGTCTGTCTGTGTGTTGTTTTTGCCTGTCTTTGTTAATTTATGTTTTCTTTTAAGTACCTACCTATAAGTTACATTGTGAAAAGGTTTGAACTGTAATGCAATGTAATACATTTGTTAAATAAAAATAAAAAAAAATAAAAAAATGGTTCAGTTGCAATTTATTTAGCGCGATTTCTTCCCATAGTAGGTAGAGTCAGAGTGGCTTTAAGTGGCAGCCTAAGGCTCTATTCCCACTGGCGCAGAGTCGAAGCGACGCCACGCGAAATAATTCGCCCCATTGAACCGAACGACCCTTGCAGGCGAAGACGCGTGCATTCGCGCGCAGACGCGTGTCGCTGAGCGTTTTCAAATTTTCGCAACACAAATTCGTACCGTATTAATAGAGAAATAGAGATGAATTTAGAACGGTTGAAAAACGTGATGCTTCACGCCGGGTCTCGCAACGCTTCGACTCTGCGCCAGTGGGAATTGAGCCTCACGGTTAGGCGACCGCGTACAGGAAAGCGCAGCGTGTGTAGGCCCTAAGTATGTGATGATGATGATGATGATAAAAAAAATTCACTGTTTTAGTCACCGCAACAATCCTGGTGTCTCAAGATCCGTTCTAAACTCAATATCCTCTTGTTCAGAAGTCATGTTAAAGTAAAAACTTAAAATATTAAAGGCACAAAGATCGAAATATTTCGCAACATTATATTGCTTTTCGAATCTCATATTTCGGATTGGGCAATATCCGTTCAGTTTACGATTGGAGCAAAGTTTTATATTGCCTGCAAGATAAACTTCTGAACAGTTGGTTCGTAGCAGAGCGTACAATTTTTCTTCTCGGCCACTTCGTTTTTGATTTTCAGTGCAAATGTTTTCTTTAGACGTAACGTTTTATGGATTTGATCTGGGTTCTGAAATGTAACACATGAGAACCAATATTAAGTTGAAGAATTTTTATCAGAGTGAGCCGATATTTTGTTGAACTATAGATCGGTAGAAGGTACAAGATCAACCGCTCAAGTTTCTTCTTATTAGAATACAAATAACTACCAATTTATAATTAAACCTACATTAAAATCTAAAGTCTTTAAAGTCCCTGTTATACTCGGAAAATCAGACAACTTGAATACATATTACTAAGTACTATTGGCTATGTGCGAAGTGGGTGTTGGGAACACTCAAGTCGATCGCAGCGCCCGGGGTGGCAGAAATTTGTACTTTTGCCGGACAAGCTGTGAAAATAATATTTTCACAGCTTGTCCGGCAAAGCATATTATGCTTGAATCCATGCAAATCCGTACACTAGCTTAACACGAAATCTCCAATACTGTCAAGACTACAAACTTAAAATTTGGCTTGGAAGTTTCTATTGGCATCTAGCTAGATGCATACTTAAATGGCTTGTCTCATTTGAACCCTCCAAAGGTGTTAAAACTGAGGTAAAAGTTTGTATGGGAATTCCGATACAAATTAGATTTTGTCTGCGGCTTCGTCCGCAACCGCTCCCTTCATCGTACCGGAATAAAATAAAAGCTAGCTTTTAAGACTAGTAATAAGCTTTAAAATATAAAAAGTTTTATCAAAATCGGTCCAGTAGTTTTGGCAGAATCAGAAATTTTAGATCTCAAATTGTTTACAAACAAATCTCGGCCTAACAGACATTGGTAATCAAAATCATAATCCATTACCCGACAGCAGACCACGTTAGTTCCTAATCCTAACTCACCGAAATTTCGTCTCCATAATAACTACACACGCATTACAATCCTTTACAACCATATTAATTAACCGAATTACGGTTGTGTCTGACCGCGGTTGTAATTTATGCAGTTTGTGAGATCCAGTGGCGTCACGCGGCTAGAATAATTTAGGGTCGGACCCAAGCAACGGTACATGTAAATTAAATTTTAATATTTTAACGTTTTTGCCCTTGAGCGGTGTAACGAGATTCGCTGTTTCGTATAAAACTTGTCTCTTGAATGTTTGTTTTTCGAACTCGTGCGCGATATTGTAACTTTTGTGTTGAGTTATTATGTTTATTGTTGGCAATTTGGCTTTTTATTTTCTCGGTGGCATAGCCATGACTTTTCAGTGGAAAACTAAGATAAGCTTGCAATTTGTATCTCTGGTCGGAATACCTAAGGAGACAAGTTGCACAAGTTATTCGAAATATTAACTATCGAAAGTATTTTAGGGGGATGATCAAGCCCATCAAAATGAACAACTTTCTCTGTGGGATCCACATTTTATTTATTTTTATTAATAAGCCTATTTCATCCCACTGCTGGGCAAAGGCCTGGGATCAACATAACATTAAAAAAAATCTGTCTCTGGTCTCGTAGATTTGCTTTGCTGTTTTCTCATACGAATTATACGTTATTTGATTATTTCATACGCAATAACAGATTTCATTTTCGCGATTTCGATGTTGGTCTCATAGATAAAGATGTTCAGTTTGATATTCTGATCATCCCCTTTAAATAGTTTCAGCACATTTTGTTAGATCTCATATTCGTCCCACTGCAGGGCAGAGGCATACCTAGAAGGGTATGGGTGTTAGTCCACCACGCGTCACCAATGCAGATTGATAGACTTCACATGCGTTTCTTCTTCAGCGTATGCAGGTTTTCTAACGATGTTTTCCTTCACCGTTTGAGAGCAGTTGGTATAACGTAGGTACTTAACACGTTCGTGGGCAGTGCGCATCCAGAAATGTCACTTCCATACAGATTCACACGACTGTCATAACCGTACTGACAATACTGTGCCTAACTATGACATCGAAAATTGTGACAGTACGGTAACCGCCGTAGTACGGTTGGTACAAAGACAACGGTCAAACCCGTACTGTCAGTGTGTGCACTATTGAGTATGTGAGTTTGAGGCCCCAAAAAAAAGACCCTATAACGCTTAATTTTGGCAGTAGTGCAGTAGCATGCCTACACAGAATGGTAGTGGGCGTGGTCTATCCAAAAATGGTATGACCAACAGTCTGTTATGACCGTAGTGTTTTTTTACGAAGCCTGAATACGAACGGCTTATACCGTACTGTCAATTATCACAATCCTTTTTTACGGTTGTAGCCGTCACTGCCCACGAACGTGTTAGAAACACATTGCTACATGGCATGTTATCCGTGTGGATTCGAACCCGGACCTCAAGATTGATTTTCCATAGCTCTCCGCAACGCGCCACCGACGACGCTCTCCATACCTCTTCACAACGTGACGCTATGAAAAGAGCCCTTTGTCCAAACATTAATCCCCAGCCAACTATAGCAAAACAAATACGACTGGAATCGAATAATTTTCCCCGAATCGACATCTCCGCAGTAAGTTTTATTAGTTCCGCATACTTTCCTATCCCCAATGTTTTATCATCCACTTTGCGCAGTTTATAGAGACGGGTCACTATTCGCTGCGATGTTAAAAGTTTTAGTTGATTTTTTCTGTCTAGTCTATACAGAACACATTTTTGTTAGTGCGGAAACATTAACCATGCATTCTACTCGTTAAACGAAACAACTTTTAGTATGGACAACTTCAAAATCACAATAAAATAACTGCTGTCCAATATCTGCATTTGAATCGAGTTTATACAGCGTGGTCGCGTTAAGATGGACCAAAGGAAAATCTGGGGTAGAAGACGTAGAAGACATCATTCTCGACCTTTTTGGTTCTATACAGGATGATCCAAAAATTTACGGTTTCAAAGTTATTCAAGTTTTAACGAGTTTAGTGGGAAAAGGTAGCAGATCGGTGAAAAATCACAGAAACTTGAATAACTTTGAAACCGTAAATTTTTGGATCATTCTGTATAGAACCAAAATAGTCGAAAATGATGTCCTCTACCCCAGATTTTCCTTTGGCCCATCCAAAGGAAAATCTGGGGTAGAGGACATAATTTTCGACTTTTTAACTTACTCGACCACCCTGTATAATGTCCGAGCAAGGCATTGACTGCGCAGAAACAAAAATTTGTCGTCAAATGCGCTACTATGCAGGACCCCTCACCAATTCATTGCTATGCTTGCGTGAAGATATAGGTCCAATACGTACAGGCCCCTTTACCATAGTGTAAAGAACTAACGTACCGCGAATTTAGTTAGGGTACGCCCGTCCCCCGCCGTACCCCGCACGCCACGCGGGCATAGACCCGCCGCGACTGCAGAGCTTCATCACTATTTTATTTACACTATGCCTTTACACACCCAAAGACTAACGACGTTCAGTGCAGATACTATTGCAGAAAGGACAGAAAATTTCTTGAGTTATGGGGGTAAACTTGGTGGACCGAGAAAGAAGTTTGGCGGAAGGCCATTTAATTTGAGACCCAGACTTAGAGGTCTCGTACATGAATGAAACTTAGTAATACGTGTAGAGTGAAACAAAACTAACAAAAAAGTAAATTGGTTGTAACCTGTAGAAGTTGGGGGAAAGGTATTTCTCCATGTTATACCTTTTGTAGCAAATGTATGAAACTCATAATATTTCTTATTAGATAAACCACTCAATCTCCTACGGATTCATTGTGTTTATTTTAATGAAAATTCATGATTACCATACAATATTATGAAAATGGAAGAAAACGAAATCACGAACTATCAGTTGAACCAAGCCAAATACATTACGTAACGACCAAAAAATACCTCAGTGATAATATAAAAAAAAAAATAGCCGTCGTGGTTGCGTTTTGCTACTGCTTTTTGGATGATTTGTCTATTTTACTAGTAATTTCTACTTTTGAACCCGGACTTCTGGTGATGTAGTTTGTGATGAAAGTTTTTTAAAAAAATACCTTAATTTTTTTTGTTTATAATAATTATGACTGCCAAGCGGAAGAGCTTTTAGTTTTCGTAAAAATGGCTGGGTCCAAATTCGCCAAAATTCTTTGTGTTATTGCAGAGACTCGGGATGCCTGCGGTAACAAATATCTGAGGTTTTTCAAAAATGGCATATGGTGACTCGCCACCTTATTTAATGTAACGTCAGCTCGCAAGGAGCGACAAGGCGGCAATATCTGAGCAGCTAAGGTTGTAGAGAGGTGAGTCTGCGGGCTCCAGTTCCAGGTGCTGAGCGCACCAGTCAGCAAGCCCCAGGTGTTATGACAACTTACACATCCATCCTGGAATATAGGTTCCGCTCTAACATCTCCCCTCCGCAGGCCGGCCAGTCAAGGCAAGACAAGGGGTGAGGGTTAATCTGGGCCCTCTGGAGAATCGGGAGCGTGGTGTCGCCACTCACCAACAGCTCGCCACAAGCTGCCATGCGGGCCTATTACTACACCTTTACTTAATATCTGCATCTAGGAGGGGGTGAGGTAAAAATTTGTGGGGGGCAGAAAGTCTACTGTAAGTTGTAGTACCATACTCTTTTTTCATAATTAATGGACTCTTGCTTATGGGAGAATCTATCCCAATCTCTGGGATTGTTTTTGGTCAAGAACAAGAAGAGATTGAGGATTTCGGTGCCTCGTGGCAGGCAAAAACGCGACGCGCAAAAACCACGCGAGACAAGTGCTCGGGTCAGTTCCTGCAACGTGACTCTCACCATACTCTTTACTGAGAGGTAAAATTTTAAACTCTGTCGTACACCCCATTTTTAGTATAAAATAAAAGTTATACCCGAATGCATCGTAGAAATAAAATGAAAAATGCCAAATTCAAACAAAGCTCAGACAAAAGATTGTTCAAGAAACTCTCTATTTAATTATTTGAAAATTGGTTGTACACAGCGCGTTTGCGATGTTCGTTCAATTTTCAAGTTGTTCTCTTTAAATATTTATACTCTTGCCGAGTTTACTCTCTACGCAATGCGAAAAATAAAACGGCTGTAAAATTACTTGAATAATTTAAGTTACCAGTAAGTATAAGATATTTTTTGTCTGTATTTAGAGATTAATGGAACGATGTGTTAGTTTTTTACAGAAACATAACAATATTTACAAAACAACAGCACTGTAAAGTTAATGCTACTAACACGGACTTGAAAAAAAGACGGACGGAATCTCGTCGAATCAAAAGTGAAGCACCCATTTATACGAGTCCTCATCGTCGTTAAACAAACTTACCTGTGTGAAGTTTGACCATAATTATATGAGTCGTTACATCCGAAGGGATTTATACTTGACAAAGGTAGTACACTCTTCATCGTACTAGGCATCTCACAAATTTCAGAGCTAAAAAAGCAAAAAAACGGAACGCATCCTACCACACCCCCTGCGCACCCCGCGCCTGAACTGACATTGACTTTTCTTTGTGCACGGCATCGTCACATGGCGGTGGGTTGTCGGACCTGCACCTAGAACTGGTGCGTATGTGTGAGTGTAGGTCTCTTGTAGAACAAACGAAATTTTAGGACCTTGCATGCTTCACCTCTTTTTAGAGTGACATTATGTCCGTCTTTTTTTCAGGTCCGGGCCTACTAAATAATAATATTTACAAAAGTATATGATGGTTGAAAATAAAGATAAATACATAAACGAAGATTGAGCACGACTTCCAAACTTATAAACAGAAGACGTGTTCACTGTTCAAGGCCTCCGCCGTCGTGCGGGAGGGTGCCCAGAACGCAGGCCGCGTTTCCTCGTTGGATGGCTACCGAAATTCGTTGACCGAGGCATGCGCCAGCCCTTCGGTCACCGGAAACCTCGACTAGGCGCGACGACAACTCTCTGAAGAGCTGTCGGGCGTCTGGCCCCCTCGGCCGAAGTTCTCGACAAACGCTTTAGTACTAAAGTGTATACAGGGTGAAATTGATATCAATAGCATCCTTTTAAATTAAGAGTCTACTCATAAAACTGAACAACTTTCACTATGGGGGCAAACGAATCGGAGCAAAAAAAAATCATCTGTTCCATACTAAACTGCAGTGCCTACTCGACTCAAATGTATGCGACAGCTGATTTTTTTTTGCTCCGATCGGTTTGCTACCATAGTAAAAGTTGTTCAGTTTGATGGGTAGACTCTTAGTTTAAAAGGATGCTAATGATATCAATTTCACCCTTTATAAAATCGGTTTAGTAGTTTTTGCGTGATGTTTGAACAAACAAACAATCAAACAAACTCATCAAATCATCTTTTTAACACGCTTATATTAGCTTCACCTGTATGTAACTAACTAAGTAAGTATGTAAGAAAATCTAGGATGTCAATTTTAACTTACTTCTAATTAATGTAAAGATTTGAAACTTTGCAGGTGTATGTAGTTCGCATGACAATACAATAATTTGGTACTATCGAGCTGATCTGATGATGGAGCCAGTAGGAGGATAGTGGAACTCTTTAATGGCTACTAGTAAACCACTCGAGTTTGGGCTCTTTTAGTTTGTTTTGACGAGTCTCATACATTATACATGATATCTTGGAGCTCATGATGGAGCCAATAGGAGGATAGTGGAACTCTTCAATGGCTACTAGTAAACCACTCGAGTTTGGGCTCTTTTAGTTTGTTTTGACGAGTCCTATACATTATACATGGTATCTTGGAGCTCATGATAGAGCCAGTAGGAGGATAGTGGATAACTCTTCAATGGCTACTAGTAAACCCATCGAGTTTGGGCTCGTTAAGATTGTTTGGACGAGTGCCATACATTATACATGGTGTCTTTGGACTCATGATGAAGCCAGAAAATGGATAGTGGAAATCTTTAACGGCTTCTAGTAAATCGCTTGAGTTTTAGCTCGTTCGGTTTGTTTTGACGAGTCCGATATAATATACATTGTGTCGTGGATCTCATGATGGAGACAGAAGGAGGATAGTGGAACTCTTCAATGGCTACTAGTAAACCACTCGAGTTTGGGCTCGTTAAGATTGTTTGGACGAGTCCCATACATTATACATGATATCTTGGAGCTCATGATGGAGCCAGTAGGAGGATAGTGGAACTCTTCAATGGTTACTAGTAAACCACTCGTGTTTGGGCTCTTTTAGTTTGTTTTGACGAGTCCCATACATTATACATTGTATCTTGGAGCTCATGATGGAGCCAGTAGGAGGATAGTGGAACTCTTCAATGGCTACTAGTAAACCACTCGAGTTTGGGCTTTTTAAGTTTGTTTTGACGAGTCCTATATATTATACATGGTATCTTGGAGCTCATGATAGAGCCAGTAGGAGGATAGTGGAACTCTTCAATGGCTACTAGTAAACCCATCGAGTTTGGGCTCGTTAAGATTGTTTGGACGAGTGCCATACATTATACATGGTGTCTTTGGACTCATGATGAAGCCAGAAAATGGATAGTGGAAATCTTTAACGGCTTCTAGTAAATCGCTTGAGTTTTAGCTCGTTCGGTTTGTTTTGACGAGTCCGATATAATATACATTGTGTCGTGGATCTCATGATGGAGACGGGAGTTAGATAGTGGAACTCTTTAATGGCTACTAGTAAACCCATCGAGTTTGGGCTCGTTTGATTTGATTTAACGAACCCAATCATTACACATGATGACGAGGGTCTAAAAATGGAGCCAGGAGGTGGATAATGGAACTCCGATTACTAGTAAACCCTTCGAGTTTGGGCTTAGTTGGGTTTGCTTTGACGAGTCCTATACATTATAATTATATGGTATCGTGGATATCATGATGGAGATAGGAGGTGGATAGTGGAGCTCTTTAACGGCTGTTAGTAAACCACTCTAGTTCGAGCTCGGTTGCTATGTTTTGCCGAACTCAATATATTACACAATAATGGTGATGAGGATCTGAAAATGGAGCCACGAGGTGGATAGTGGAACTCTTCATCGGTTAATAGTAAGCCCTTCGAGTTGGGGATCGTTTGGTTTGTTTGGACGAGACCCATACATTATACATGGTGTCTTGGAACTCATGATAAAGCCAGAAGGTGGATAGTAGAACTCGTCAACGGTTACTAGTAAGCCCTTCGAGTTTGGGATCGTTTGGTTTGTTTGGACGAGACCCATACATTATACATGATGTCTTGGAACCCACGATGAAGCCAGAAGGTGGATAGTGGAACTCTTCAACGGTTACTAGTAAGCCCTTCGAGTACATAGCATCGTGGATCTCACGACCAAGCCAGGAGGTGTATAGTGGAACTCTTCAACGATTACTAGTAAACCCTTCGAGTTTGTTGTATTTGATGGAGCCAGGAGGTGGATAGTTGAAATTTTGAAACCACTCGAGTTTTAACTAAATGCATTACATTTGGTGACGTGATGACTGATCACTTGGATCTCCTGATGGTTTAAGACTAAAAAGTAAAAAATAAAATATTATAGTTTAAAAAACTAAAAAACACGCTTATTAATGCACTAAAAAGTACAAAATAATCTGATTTACTTAAAATATAATAAGTTACGATAATTATGCATCCTACCACTGTACACTTGTTAACGCAAACTTCTCACTTTTTAATGTTCAATGACCAAGTAAATAAGCGTGGGGCGCTTTATCGAAATAAATTTCTCGAAGAAACGTTACCTACCACTACCACCAATGCTCCCCCAATGCGCCCCACGCTTTTTACTTGGTCATTGAACATTAAAAAGTGAGAAGTTTTCGTTAACAAGTGTACAATGGTAGGATGCATAATTATCGTAACTTATTATATTTTAAGTAAATCAGATTATTTTGTACTTTTTAGTGCATTAATAAGCGTGTTTTTTAGTTTTTTAAACTATAATATTTTTTAGTGTGGCATGCATGATTTACGTGATATTATAATGGATCCGGAGTACGATTTTTGAAACTCATTCGCTGAGCTCAGCAGTTGAAAATGTCAAAATTACTATGGAGATACGCATCTTTCTACTGCTGATTTTGACATTCAAAAATCGCACACCTGAAGCATGATTTTTGAAAGTCAAATCAGCAGTAGAAAGATGCGTATTTCCATTGTAATTTTGACATTTTCAACTGCTGAGCTCAGCGAATGAGTTTCAAAAATCGCACTCCAGATCTATCAAACAAACAGACAGACAAAAATTCTAAAAAAGGTTGATTTTGAGTTAGGGACACCTAAAAAACAATCGTGATATTGTTGTAAATATCTTCAATGTACACGTACAGACACACTTCTGTTACAGTTTAGATTTAGGTTTAATAATTTATTATACCAACCAATGACTTTCTTAACAAAAACTAATTGAGTTATTGTTTATAGAAAACTTGACACTAACGAAAATTAAATTCTTCAGAATTTATTTCGTAAAATTTTTAATAAAAACATGGTTCTAGCAACTTTAAACCTTAACTTTGTCTCAGTAAAGTCAGTATCAAAATAATTGTTTAATTTATGACTTAGTTAGCCTAAATTAACGCATGCTTGCTCTTCGGGTGGCCTGTTGGGCCAAAGAACCAGCGATAGCGAAATTTAATTTCTGTTTTGCAAGCATTTTTAGGGTTCCGTACCCAAAGGGTGAAAACGGGACCCTATTACTAAGCCTATGTTGTCCGTCCGTCCGTCCGTCCGTCCGTCCGTCCGTCCGTCCGTCCGTCCGTCCGTCCGTCCGTCCGTCCGTCCGTCCGTCCGTCTGTCCGTCCGTCCGTCCGTCTGTCCTACCTATTTAAGGCTGTAACTTTTGAACCGTAATAGCTAGATAGTTCAAATTTTCTCAGATTAGGCGTTATTACGATGGATTTGTTAACAAATAATAATTATAGTTTAAAAAACTAAAAAACACGCTTATTAATGCACTAAAAAGTACAAAATAATCTGATTTACTTAAAATATAATAAGTTACGATAATTATGCATCCTACCATTGTACACTTGTTAACGAAAACTTCTCACTTTTTAATGTTCAATGACCAAGTAAAAAGCGTGGGGCGCATTGGGGGAGCATTGGTGGTAGTGGTAGGTAACGTTTCTTCGAGAAATTTATTTCGATAAAGCGCCCCACGCTTATTTACTTGGTCATTGAACATTAAAAAGTGAGAAGTTTGCGTTAACAAGTGTACAGTGGTAGGATGCATAATTATCGTAACTTATTATACTTTAAGTAAATCAGATTATTTTGTACTTTTTAGTGCATTAATAAGCGTGTTTTTTAGTTTTTTAAACTATAATATTTTATTTTTTACTTTTTAGTCTTAAACCATCAGGAGATCCAAGTGATCAGTCATCACGTCACCAAATGTAATGCATTTAGTTAAAACTCGAGTGGTTTCAAAATTTCAACTATCCACCTCCTGGCTCCATCAAATACAACAAACTCGAAGGGTTTACTAGTAATCGTTGAAGAGTTCCACTATACACCTCCTGGCTTGGTCGTGAGATCCACGATGCTATGTACTCGAAGGGCTTACTAGTAACCGTTGAAGAGTTCCACTATCCACCTTCTGGCTTCATCGTGGGTTCCAAGACATCATGTATAATGTATGGGTCTCGTCCAAACAAACCAAACGATCCCAAACTCGAAGGGCTTACTAGTAACCGTTGACGAGTTCTACTATCCACCTTCTGGCTTTATCATGAGTTCCAAGACACCATGTATAATGTATGGGTCTCGTCCAAACAAACCAAACGATCCCAACTCGAAGGGCTTACTATTAACCGATGAAGAGTTCCACTATCCACCTCGTGGCTCCATTTTCAGATCCTCATCACCATTATTGTGTAATATATTGAGTTCGGCAAAACATAGCAACCGAGCTCGAACTAGAGTGGTTTACTAACAGCCGTTAAAGAGCTCCACTATCCACCTCCTATCTCCATCATGATATCCACGATACCATATAATTATAATGTATAGGACTCGTCAAAGCAAACCCAACTAAGCCCAAACTCGAAGGGTTTACTAGTAATCGGAGTTCCATTATCCACCTCCTGGCTCCATTTTTAGACCCTCGTCATCATGTGTAATGATTGGGTTCGTTAAATCAAATCAAACGAGCCCAAACTCGATGGGTTTACTAGTAGCCATTAAAGAGTTCCACTATCTAACTCCCGTCTCCATCATGAGATCCACGACACAATGTATATTATATCGGACTCGTCAAAACAAACCGAACGAGCTAAAACTCAAGCGATTTACTAGAAGCCGTTAAAGATTTCCACTATCCATTTTCTGGCTTCATCATGAGTCCAAAGACACCATGTATAATGTATGGCACTCGTCCAAACAATCTTAACGAGCCCAAACTCGATGGGTTTACTAGTAGCCATTGAAGAGTTCCACTATCCTCCTACTGGCTCTATCATGAGCTCCAAGATACCATGTATAATATATAGGACTCGTCAAAACAAACTTAAAAAGCCCAAACTCGAGTGGTTTACTAGTAGCCATTGAAGAGTTCCACTATCCTCCTACTGGCTCCATCATGAGCTCCAAGATACAATGTATAATGTATGGGACTCGTCAAAACAAACTAAAAGAGCCCAAACACGAGTGGTTTACTAGTAACCATTGAAGAGTTCCACTATCCTCCTACTGGCTCCATCATGAGCTCCAAGATATCATGTATAATGTATGGGACTCGTCCAAACAATCTTAACGAGCCCAAACTCGAGTGGTTTACTAGTAGCCATTGAAGAGTTCCACTATCCTCCTTCTGTCTCCATCATGAGATCCACGACACAATGTATATTATATCGGACTCGTCAAAACAAACCGAACGAGCTAAAACTCAAGCGATTTACTAGAAGCCGTTAAAGATTTCCACTATCCATTTTCTGGCTTCATCATGAGTCCAAAGACACCATGTATAATGTATGGCACTCGTCCAAACAATCTTAACGAGCCCAAACTCGATGGGTTTACTAGTAGCCATTGAAGAGTTATCCACTATCCTCCTACTGGCTCTATCATGAGCTCCAAGATACCATGTATAATGTATAGGACTCGTCAAAACAAACTAAAAGAGCCCAAACTCGAGTGGTTTACTAGTAGCCATTGAAGAGTTCCACTATCCTCCTATTGGCTCCATCATGAGCTCCAAGATATCATGTATAATGTATGAGACTCGTCAAAACAAACTAAAAGAGCCCAAACTCGAGTGGTTTACTAGTAGCCGTTAAAGAGTTCCACTATCCTCCTACTGGCTCCATCATCAGATCAGCTCGATAGTACCAAATTATTGTATTGTCATGCGAACTACATACACCTGCAAAGTTTCAAATCTTTACATTAATTAGAAGTAAGTTAAAATTGACATCCTAGATTTTCTTACATACTTACTTAGTTAGTTACATACAGGTGAAGCTAATATAAGCGTGTTAAAAATGATATACAGTTAAAAATTAAGGGGGGTTCTCAACATGAAACTAGTTTTTATCAACGTTTTTTCTTCACGTCTATCGTAAAAACGGTAATACATACAAGCGCCAAACTTAGTGTGATTATAGAGCAAACTCTACAAAATAACAACAAATACTAAAAACCGGCCAATTGTGAGTCGGTCTTGCGCTAAAGGCCCCGGAACAAAAAAGTTTTTTTTTCTAATTTAATAATGTTGTGTTCTGTGGTGGTGTGGTACGGAACCCTCGGTGCGCGAGTAGCCTGACTCGCACTTGACCGGCTTTATTTTTATATTTTAGTATGATAAAATATCAGATTGTTTTTGTTGAATTCTCATAGTTGGTCCCATGATAAAGTTGTTCATATTGATGGTTACTTTCACCCATTTGAGTTTTCGGTAGAGGTCTTCTTACACCCTGTATTTTGTACATTATTTAACATGTTAAAAAAGCACATACAATTTTAACTGAGTCATGACTGAAGAAATGAGAGTTACTGAGCCTGAAAATGTGAATAGATAATCGAATAGTGTGTGGGGAACTACTACAGATGGTCAGCACCCACAAGTTATAGCAAAGATGCCAACAGATGGCGATACCGTCGCTCGCGGAAATATGCTCCATACAAAGACAACGTTCATCGTAAATACGTAACTCGTAACCTACTACAAATAAGGTTCACAATCGAATGCAAGACATAAATCGCGCAAGAGAAATAATCACAGAGATTCGATATATATACAAGGTCCAACTAAGAACTGTTGGACCACGGCCGGTCCCCAGGCATCACACCTAGCCACACACTACGATTCTGACATACTTCTCGCGCCTCATACATCTCTTCAAGCTCTTCCGTCGGTTAAAGGTGCTGCACACTTGTCCTTTTCTGAGAAGACCACATTATTTCCTAGCCCAACAAAACCCAGTCCGTCTCATAAATTCAGTTTCCGCTTCCGCTGGCTCCTGTGCCCGCTAACCCGTGACAACGCCGTGTGTTTGACACACCGCACCCTGGGGAAATTTATATACCAAAACCCGAAAATTGAATTCTAAAGTAAGTATTGTTGTAAAATGTTTTGCTATTTTGTTTGCTTATATGCGCGGTTTTTGTTGTGCTACGGTGGTTTGTTTTTATGTGTTTTTCCTGATTTATAATTTGTATACATCCACATAATATTATTATACTCACGCTCACTATCCGTAACGGGGAGAACAGAGCTTTCCCAAGTAGCACATTAGCTCTACCAGTAGCTGTACACAGCTGTACAAAAAGCCATGCAAGATTTAGGCCCAGGAGTTTATAGTAAACTAGCGTTAACCCGCGACTTCGTCCGCACAAATTATATACCAGATTTTAAGGATCATAAGTTATCAAACAAAAAAGTTTCATCAAAATCGGTTCAGTAGTTTTCGCGTGATGCTCGTTCAAACAAACAAAGAAAAAAAAATCTTTTTTTTTAAATTTACAGTTTTATAATAGTAGAGATAGATAGATAGATTCGATTTAGAAAGAATCGATAAAAATATTCATTCTTGATTTCTTGCACCATTCATTAATCACTAGAAGTTAGTAATTGTTTTACAAAATTTTAAATACTTAATGTAGCGACTAAAAATATTGTTTTAGGGTCTATCTATCTCACTCTAGCATACGTAGTCTTCGTATGCTTATACACTTCAATATTACAATGTGAATAAAAAAAATTTTGTTCAACGTGTTTCTGCAAGGAAAGGAATAAATATTTGAATCTTGT
The DNA here is from genome assembly GCA_922987775.1 of Agonopterix subpropinquella. Classification (NCBI taxonomy): domain Eukaryota; kingdom Metazoa; phylum Arthropoda; class Insecta; order Lepidoptera; family Depressariidae; genus Agonopterix; species Agonopterix subpropinquella. The sequence continues at coordinate 1,929,753 of OV277696.1, read as the reverse complement.
TATTTGAGTTTGCTCAGGGTTTACAATATTTGTTATTTATGTTGATTGTTATACTCATACTAACGTTAACATTATAGGAAAGGAGAGTTTACTATAATAGTCATTGGAAGACTGTACATAAATCTTGTTGCAACTAGGAATAATTTCCGTGTGTTCAGATGTTTTTGCCAAACTAGGACATCGATTCAGTCCAATATGTCCCTGTCCCTGTTTTGCAAACAGGGACCTAAACATATTGGAATGTTTTTTCCATCATCATTATCATGGCCTACGATATCATCGAACAGTACTTCGCCGGAGAGGTCAGTAAACCTTTAACATCCGCTGCCTTCCCAGAATATAAGTGAACCTTGATAGAGCCCTTCAAAAGTTGTCGCAATATTTAAAGAGGACCTGAAGATTCTGAGGATCCTGAAGTCCAGTTCATGTTTTTATCATAATTATCATCTAAGTGCTAAGAATCCCTGGGTAAGATCCGGCTGCCAAACGATGATGATCATCTAAGTATCCAAGTGTCTCTTTGTGAAAGATGTGCTGAAGCGTCATATGAAAAGATGTGATTTTGATCTTTCAAAAGTTCAGTTCATGTAGTCAGCCCGTTATCTGCCCGCCCACTGAAAGCCTCCTCCCCATTTTGCAATCCTTCACAGTCCTGTGCCAGTCACATCCAGGTCTTATCGGTTTGTATTTGTAATGGTATTTAATTGTGGCTATTGCGGTAGGGTCTTCAACTCTGCCATCAATTATATCTGGAGTTGGCTTATTAATAGCCAAGCTTTTTCTATTGCTGTCTCCCGTTTGCAATGAAGGGAGAAGTTGGATTTTTAGGGTTCCGTACCCAAAGGGTGAAAACGGGTCCCTATTACTAAGCCTACGTTGTCCGTCCGTCCGTCCGTCCGTCCGTCTGTCCGTCTGTCCTACCTATTTAGGGCTGTAACTTTTTAACCGTAATAGCTAGATAGTTGAAATTTTCTCAGATTATGCGTTATTACGGCGGATTTGTTAACAAATAATAAAAATGTAAAAAAGTTAAAAATTAAGGGGGGTTCTCAACAAGAAACTAGTTTTTAGCAAACGTTTTTTCTTCACGCTCTATCGTAAAAACGGTAATACATACAAGCGTCAAACTTAGTGTGATTATAGAACAAAGTCTACAGAATAACAAAAAATACAAAAAACCGGCCAAGTGTGAGTCGGTCTTGCGCTAAAGGTCCCGGACAAAAAAAGATTTTTTTCTAAGTTAATAATGTTGTGTTCTGTTCTGTGGTGATGTGGTACGGAACCCTCGGTGCGCGAGTAGCCCGACTCGCACTTGACCGGTTTTATTCTATTGCTGTTTCCCGTTTGCAAGGAAAGGAGAAGTTGTTTTATTTTTCCTACTCCTCCAGATAGGAGGAGAGACAGATTAGTCATCCCCTGGGCTCGCTGGACTTCATTGTCCAGTGTTGTGATTGTGAGTGGTCACTGCTGTTGATCCTGGTTTACAGCAGTTACTGTGGTGGGAATGAGCCTGAAAAAAAAATTGCATCAGAATCAAAGATATGAAATGAAATATTATCGGAATATCTTTCAAGGGTGTTTCAGACCATCAAACTGAACAACTTTTACAATGGGACCAACTTTGAAACCGCGGATATAAAAATCTGCTGTTTCATGCATTTTGGTCAAGTAGATAGGTCAGTACTAAAAATTTTCTATGGAACAACCGATTTTTTTTTTCGCGATTTCAAAGAAGTCAATTTTTTGTAGGCCCACCAAACGGTAACGTTTATTGATGGTATTACACTCTAAATACATAATTTAATTTTTTATAGTATACCTAATCCGACGATAGATTTGGTAAAAATGCAAACGGAATTACGAAATAAATTTAAAAAATGCACCGTTTTTACTTTTTTAATAAGATTCTTTTTTCCTGTTAAAACGGCACATGTAAAGCGATGCGTGTATAGGAACGTCTTAGATGTTAACACGAAAATAAAAATAAAAACCAAAAACATATTTTACCAAGACACGATGTGCGCTTACGGCGATTAAGCGGCACTCCGTTTAGATGAGGTATAGCTAATGTTACCACTATAATCTAGAGATTATGAGAAACAAATCGACATGATTTCCATAACTATACGTCAACTAATACGATAACATTTTTTTGTGAAAGACCTTTTTCCCATAGTAAAACTGAGGATGTTCTTTGACTCCGTAGTCAATGTAGTTCAATTTGAAGGTGTTAAGGCCTTGGTATCGGCACCATGTTCGATATACTTATATGTATTACTCATTTAATTTTGCTCTGTATAAAATCAGCACACACGGTTAAAGTAATCAGATTGTCTAAGAATCACATAAACATCCCAAAGGCCCTCAGGCATAGCGGTGCTTCATGAAGCAAACATTATGATGTTACATTTTAATTTCGGGGAAATTTCTCATCACCACCCGTTTCCCGGTAGCTGGGAAATTTATAACCTGCCGCTTGGATGGGTCAAGGGACGCTGTGACGTCGCTGGGTTGATGGGGAACTTAATCAAACTGCTTTGAAAGTATTATCTATCAAGTTTATTTTCTAATTTCTGTCTTTATACACTATTTACGTAATTAAGATAGGCAACCGTATTTATTCTGTGGTACTGTGATAAAAATATACAAAATGTATTATCAAATTAAAGATTGAAAAATTCAGTCTCGGGCGGGATTCGAACCCGCACTCTTCCAAACCGGCCAACAAGCTCTTTTCCAATCTTTAATTTGATTCGAAATAGGACAACATGGCTGTAACATGTTAAAAAACCGGTCAAGTGCGAGTCGGGCTACTCGCGCACCGAGGGTTCCGTACCACACCACCTATTAACTTAGAAAAAAAACTTTTTTTGTCCGGGACCTTTAGCGCGAGACCGACTCACACTTGACCGGTTTTTAGTATTTGTTGTTATTTTGTAGAGTTTGCTCTATAATCAAACTGAGTTTGACGCTTTTATGTATTACCGTTTTTACGATAGAGCTTGTAGAAAAAACATAGATAAAAACTAGTTTCTTGTTGAGAACCCCCCTTAATTTTTAACTTTCCGACATTTTTATTATTTGTTGACAAATCCGCCGTAATAACGCACATTCTGAGAAAATGTCAACTATCTAGCTCATACAGTTCAAAAGTTACAGCCCTTAATAGGTCGGACAGACGGACGGACGGACAGACGGACAGACGGACGGACGGACGGACGGACGGACGGACGGACGGACGGACGGACAACGTAGGCTTAGTAATAGGGTCCCGTTTTCACCCTTTGGGTACGGAACCCTAAAAATCAATAATGTTTGAAATTGGAACAGGGTGCGTCATCTATACCGTATGAATTCCAGTTGTAATGCTGGACTTGTGGGTTGGTAAGTATGAAATAACTTCCAGTAGATGTCGCTCACGTCCCCTTAAAGACGCGACAGATTGAAAATTTCGGTCTCTGAGCAGATTGCTCGGTGGCGAAATTGGATGACGCACTTCTCCGGTTTGGAAGAGCGCGGGTTCGAATCCCGCCCGAGACTGAATTTTTCAATCTTTAATTTGATTCGAAATAGCACAACATGGCTGTAACATTACTCTAAACACTTTATTTATAATAAAAATAATTCGTTAAGGGGCTCCCCATAGGTAAACGCTAGCTCGGGCCATATTTTACTGGTTTTTAGAAGCTATCTTCTCGTTATTTGAAAGACATACAAATAATTGAAAAGTGTAGCAATATTCTTCAACATCTCGGCTTTATTTGCTATAGATCATATTTCTTATTTTTCTATAAAATACATTATGAAACCTGTGCTCAAAGGAAAGCCTAAATATTGGAAAAAAATCTGTATTATGTGCATCTACTTTTTAAGCTGAAGTCACATTTACTTGAAACACACACTTTTGTGTACACAATGTTAAGATCTAAAATTGCTATTTAGCAAATTTTTTTTAAGACCAATATTTCATGAGTTAATTAGATAATTGTTAAATTTGGGGCGAATTCTTATGATTTTAGAATGTGATTTCCTTGGATTAGAAGGCTCCACTGTGACATAACGAAGGATAAGCTAATCAAAAATAGGTATACCTACTAAAATGACGTAGTTTAGTAGAGGTGAGGTGGCTCAGAAAGAGTCAAGGTCGTTCGGTCAGGGAAATCCCTTAATGTCAGCCGGTAATCAGCAACATGCTTCGTCAAAACCTTAAATAAACAGTTATAGATCTGCAACATGCTTCGTACTTATCTTATTTTATCTTGTTGTGGGGGCTGGCAAGCCAGCAACACTTCGACCCAGTGGGATCTTTTGTGTTAGCCACAATACTTTTTGCTTACTTCACCCTTCAAATACATGGTCAATGAAGGAGGCAATACCATTGAGGGGAAGAAGCCTAAGACCTCCCGGTTTTGGATATCCATCACCGAGGAGGCACATGCGCTTTGCCACCAAGACATCACAGTCACACAGGATATACTCCATGGTCTCCTCATCCTCTCCGCACGCTCGGCAGCTGGGATCCAGGGTGAGTTTCATCTTGTGCATCATCGTGACTGTGGCGTAGTGAACTTTGAGTTACGAGCTGTCGCATTGCTCATAAATTTCTTGGAGTGTTGCTTGTACGCTTCGTATGCTTAGTATGCTTCGTACTTACGTACGTACGTACTTATTAAGTTATTATTTTGTTATGTATGGTTGTGTATACAGGGTGTAAAAACTTTACGGGGTGCATCAGACCCTCAAACTGAACAACTTTCACTACAGACGGACAAGAAGCTCGTTTTTATCAATGTTTTTTCTTCTCGCTCTATCGTAAAAACGGTACTTAATACATTCAAACGTACAACTAGAGCAAACTCTAGAGTATAAATAACAAAAAAATAATAAAAACCGACCAAGTGTGAGTCGGTCTTGTGCTATAGGTGCCGTTGAAAACAATTTTTTTTTTAAGTTAATTTATTTTTGTTCTGTGGTGGTGTGGTACAAAACCCTCGATGCGCGAGTAGCCCGACTCGCACTTGACCGGTTTTATATATTTATCCTCAACCTTCTCTCAAATATGTTTATTTGTAACAAATTTCTATTACTGTGTAAGCTTCTAAGATAAGGGTTTAAGACCCTCCGAGGAACACTTGAAGTCAGGTGAAGGTCGGGATTAATGCGAAATGAGCAACACTATTTCCCAGAAGAATCTGTTTTTGACGTAAAAATATTATTACGAGAAATTGTAGTGGGATGTGGGGAATGGTAGGTTTTGACAAGTTCCTAAAATTACAAACTTTATACAGTACCTTGTTTAAGTACAAGTTACTACCTAAAGACCTAAGGTATTTTATTGCCATTACATCCTATCATCATTCAGTAGTAATGCAATAATACCATATTGCATTACTGCTGAATGATGATTGGATGAATGATATGAATGATGATATGAATGAAGTAATTTAAAAAAAAAATCATTTTTATAAAATTTAAGGTGCATATTATGTAATATTCTTCTTATCGTGTGGTCATGGGCAGAGCCCTGGTGTCAGAGTTTTTCAGACCGCCTTATGGCCTCTGACGTGGTTGTTATGTAACGACTACTACCACCAGAGATAGTAGCCGGGACCAACGGCTTAACGTGCCATCCGAAGTGCGGAATCATTTTTCTTTTCAGACAATCAAGTGCCTGCAATGTCCTAACCAACTGGGGAAAAACGCACAAAGTGACATAATCACTAGGTGTCCCCAGTGGGAATCGCACCCATGACCTCCGTGTCGAGAGCCCAATGCTCTTAACCACGGAGCCAGTTACCAAGGTGCATGTAATGTACCTATGTAAATTGGACCGTAGACTTTAAAGAGTGTGCTTACAATTGAAAGAGAAGATTCATGATTCGGAACGTAGTGTACGGGATTAAAAAGTAGGAATGACAGGTGTTAAAGGGACGGAATGAATGTGTTATATTGCTAAGAGAGTGATGCAAAGCAGATTCGAAGATGGCTATCTTCGGGTGTCACTTTGTTTCCTTACAACAAAGAAGTCTGTGTTTTTTCATAACATAAAATTGGTTTGCTTTTGGTGTCCGTAATAAAGCATATACTCACATCGAGGGCCTGGAGAGATTTGTGAATAGAACCTTTCGCCACATTGAATAGACAGTGGACCTCCTTGAGCCATGCAGGTTTCCGCTCTATGTTTTCCTTCACTCATAAGCCAGTAGTATTACAAATCATACTTAAAGTCCCTTCTTGAGTAAAGAGAAAAATTTTAGGACTTTCCATAGAAAAGTGTGGATTAGACGATCGATTTTCTTTCGTTCGTTTTTCAACTTATGTCCATGTTCCATGAGAAAAGTTGTGTAGTTTCATTATTTTCATATAGTAATTAAAATTTCTACAAGATTCTTTAATACCCTACGGTTTTAAAGAATCTTGTAGAAAGTTCTCACTGAAAACTGATTAAAATAAACACAAAAGCCATAATTCTCAATTAACTCCAATGTCTAAACAAACTAGGAACTACGCTTCAACTATAAAGTGCATACAAGTACTTTTAGCTTTAAATAATAAGGAAAAGATTTTACAGACGCCTTCACCAGCACGCCAGCAAGTTTCAAGTAACGCTAGTGCGAACAATTTTCACATCTCGGCTGAAGTAGTTCTTACTCAAACTAGATGAGGGTTTAAGTTATACACTTATGCTTATTAAAGCCTTATCTTTAAGGTGTGCAGAAATCTTAGTTAGTAGTCGACACACGTGTCGTCAAAAACTAAGATACATAAACAAACATGCTTCGTCGAAACAACGAAATAACAGCTCAGTCGAATAACCCGCCCCATGTGGATCCTGGTGCAAAGGAACCCATAATGCAGCATTGCCACGTTGAATTGCTATGGCTAGCCTCTGCACCAAAAACGACCCGGAACGGGGGTCACAATTTCGCTCCCTCAATCGAAGGCCAGTCTCCGCAACGAAGGTCTTTGCCTCGGCACCCCAAACCCCCCTGGTCTCAACCGCGACAGGTACAAAAAGATAACCTTAATCTTAATTTAAGTTGGTGCTACTACGAAAAGCACAGCCCTTTTGCAGGTTGTCGTCAAGTCCCGTTGAGACAACATTTTGCAAACTTTAATTTGATTTTTATAATAATAAGCTGTATAAAAGGATACATTTAATGTTAAGGCTGCTGCTTGAAAAGAGGTTTCGTGCCTTTTTAGATCCGACTGCGCCAAAAGGAAGGTTTAATTTTTTTTTTCATCTTCTATTTTTGAGCTATTGAGTTTTTTTTATTATTACTGATGGGCTTGCTCTTGACCTCAATCCAGTCCTTAGGAAAAAAATGGGGTCGAAGATGTAGCGAGCTTACCCAGAAAAAGCCTATTCACTCGTACTTTAAAGAAATTCGGGTTGTAAGCTCACGGAAACACTGACGCTGGCAGGGCATTCCATTCTTTGGCTGATGTGCGCATTATAAAAGATTCAGAAAGGTGCTTGGTGATATCCCACGATGCGTCTGGATGTCCAATAGTAGAAAGGGGAAGGCGGGATGAGCTCATGTAGCTCTTGGGCACACTCACCGATGTACAATCTGTAGAAGACCGACAAGCAGGCTACTCTGCGGCGGTGGGCTAGGCTATGAAGCTTGGTCTCCACCTGACTTACTGGCGCCAATGAGCCTCTTTCTCTGCTCTGCGTTCAACCGAGTCGAGTACGGCAAGTTGATACTTGGCTGAGTCTTCCAACAGGTGGCAGCAGTACTCCATACAAGATCGGACTTGAGCTTTGCTTGAGCTTTATACAAAATTCTTCTGTACAGGGTGTAAGGAAAAGTATCTGTAACCTTTAAACCACATACTCTACCCATATGTATGTGTATAAACTAATATTCTGCTCATTTTATTTCCGCTACATCCAAACAACTTGTACCATGATAAAACTAATTACACAGCTATTGCTAAAGTTGCACTTTATTGACAGAAACAAAGGCGCTAATAATGTTCTGGAGTTGAAAGGGTTTGCGACGATAATATCAGGTATACGATGTTTGTTACTTTTACGAAGTGCGGCGTTCGTAGCAATACTAACAATCATAAATACTAAGCAATGCCGATTTCGGTTTGTATTTGGCTGAGTGACCGTATAAAGGTCATATAAAGGTCATTGCTTACTTATACGACACCGTTCTCGCAACGGTGAGAGAATGAACATTCAAATAAATCATGTTCCATTAATAAAAAAACATTTAATAAGTTATAAATAATTCGGTCACCTATTATTTTTGATGCAAGCAAAAATATATATTTTAGGTCAATTAATGCGTAGGGGTCACATGCGGTCCCCGAGTCCCCAACACATTAAAAACGCACTATTGATAATAAAAATATTAATTGACCTTAAACATCCGAAAGAGAGTTAAAAAGTAAAACATATATTTTACATCAAAATCGGGGACCAAATAATTTTTAACTTTTTAAATGATGGTTTTTGGCGCTGGGGCTTTTTAAAATTTGTATTTTAATGTTATTTCGTAATTTTTAAAGTTTCGTGAAAACTGCTGAACCGATTTTCATGAAACAAAGCTAAGAACACTCGCAAAAATAAGCATTCCGTTAAAGAAAACCGCAACGAAATTGGTCCACCCGGTTGGGAGCTACGATGCCACAGACAGACAGACAGACAAACAGACCGACAGACAGACAAACAGACCGACACAGACAGACAGACTTACCGAAAGACGGACAGACAGACCGAAATAGGCGTCAAACTTATAACACGAGGGGTGATTTTGCGTCGGGGTTAAAAAATGTGTTGGAAATGTCATGTAGGCAAATGTAGGTCAATCCTTAACCACCTTCGGATATAGGTACAACATCCATAGAACTATAAGAGCCCGGTTACATGTTCAGTATTTCGTCATTCTGGTCCATCAGTCTGGTCATGTTTATTGATTTGAAGGGAGACTGATATACTGAAGCACCATGTTAGTCGGGTCAATCTCTAGTCAGTTTCTCTTCAAATCAAATATACATGACCAGACTGATGGACCAGACTGATGAAATACTGACCGTGTAACCTCCCTCTAATAGAATATGACTATAACTAGTGATGCCAATCTTCAGTGACGTCATAGTAGTCATAACACGTAGGGACATCGTCGTTAGTGGTAAGCAAACAGTTGGTTAATACAGTTTATTGCGGTGATTGTCCAGTATTTAGGTGGTTACGTCAAGTGTTCTAACAGTAAGAGACTTAAAGTTGAAACAAGCACAAATATTTTGGATTTCGAGGGTTGATAAATCCCACCTACCCCCTATCTATATCTGTCTATATCTATCTATCTACCCTCTTAAGACCGAGTTTATTTTGGCGAGTTAGGAGTTATGTTATGAGTTATGACCATGGAGAAAAGGCAAAGGTTGGAGTTGAGGCAAGGCAGTGAGGTCAGTCGCCATTCGATGAGGTCGTGACGTCACAGTGGGCGTGGCCTATGCGGCTCAGTTCGAATCGGACCGCCATTGTTTTCGTACTTTATTATTTCGTTTTCTGAGACGTATTTTGTCAATAAAAAATATTTAGAACGTTGAAGTGCGCTGTTCCTGGATGTAAAAATTATTTAGGATCACACACAAAGCTTGCAGATGGCATAACTTTTCATAGGTAAGTCCAATTTAATTTAATAAGAGTTGTTTTTTGAAAATAATTCTCTCATTTGAAGGAACATTAGTTTTTCTACTAACCGCAAGATGCCGCTCTTTAAGATGATAAAAAAATCGATTTTAGAAACTTAAAGTGTAAATGATAGATGCAAATAACAAAGTGTTTAACTCGTTTATATCGATTTACCTTTTATTTCTTTGTTGAATTGGTCAATTACTAAAAAAATCGTAAACATTTCATGTTCCAAAACGACATGTACCGGCAAGTAGATAACAGTCACAACAGACAGCAGCTAAATTATATAGTTGTACTCTTCTCACACGTGCAAAATTACATAAGCACGTGTAAGACGAGAGATCAACGATATAAATCAGGTCGATAATAGCGACGAGTAGATGAACTAGTTGGTTGTCATGTTACTGTGCATTTGTTGTAGATACTCCTTTCGCCGCTAGATAGATATGGGTTTTTGGGGCGGAGCCTACTCCCACCTCTTACCTCGTCCCCCGCATTTTGGCAACACTTACTTGAATAGAAAAATTGCCTTGCCTCACCTCCGCTCCCTTCTTTTCTTCGTGGTTATGACTTAAGGTACTGTGAGAAGTATTTAGTTTGTATAATCGTAGAGTCCCAGAAGTTACGTTGAACATTTGAATGTGATATTGGAGTCCGATTAGTTTCTAAATAAGTAGGTATAATACAGCATATGCTCACGACTATATTCCCCGAGGGGGTAGTCTGAGATGTTCTGAATCTTCAGAACATCCACTTTTCACCGTTCTTTGAGTAGGTATAATAAAGTGTGTATTTGAGTTTAAGTTAAAAATAGAAGAGATTTTTGTTTTTGTTAGGGATGTGTGAGTTTAAGTTAAAGAACATAAAAAATCAAAAGTAGTCCTTTCAGAAGTATTTTCGGCGTGATTAACAATACAAATTAAAGCTTTAAATTACACGTACCTATTAGAAAAAAATCTGCTGTTCCATTACTAAACTGTAATAATACTACTTGACTCAAATATATGGGACATCTAATTTTCTTTTCGCCTTTTGGACATTGGTCTCACAGAGAAAGTTGATCAGTATGGTGGTCTGATCATCTCTTTAAAAAACCGTCAGCGTATAAAGTGTTAGAACCCTGTATACAGGGTGTAACAGGGTGTTTATACAGGGTGTAACAAAACACCCTAGTAATGCTTAAGGGGGTGCTTCAGACCATCAAACTGGACAACTTTCACTATGGGGCCAACGTCGAGAAAAAAAAAAAAAAAAAAAAAAATCTGCTGTCCCATACAAAACTGCAGTACCAACTCGACGAAAATATATGGGATAGCAGATTTTTTATATTTTTTCTCGATGTTGGCCCCATAGTGAAAGTTGTTCAAATTGATGGTCTGAAGCACCCTCTTAAGTATTACTAGGGTGTTTTGTTACACCCTGTATAGGACCCTTCCTAATAATGCTGACACTTTTTTAAGGGGATGAGACTGTCAAACTGAATAACTTTCTCTATGGCACCAACATCGAAATCGCGAAAACCTGCTTGAGCCAAATGTATGGGACACCTTTTTTTCGCTATTTCGTTGTTAGTCCCATAGAGAAAGTTGTTCAGTTTGATGGTCGCCTTAAAAAAAGTGTCAGCATATTAAAAATGGCCCTGTATACAGGGTGTAACAAAAAACCCTAGTAATACTTAAAGGGTGCTTCATAGGTACTATGAAACTGAATAACTTTCACTATGGAGCCGACTTCGAAATCGCTAAAAAAAATCAGCTGTCCCATACATTTTAGTCGAGTCGGTACTGCAGTTTTGTATGGGACAGCTGTTTTTTTTTTTCGAGATTTTGTAGTTGGCTCCAAGTGAGCTACGTTACAATATTATAACAGTTCCCGTACTATCGACAGCCAATACTTCAACAAACTTATAACACAATTTCAGGTTGATGTATTTGAGCACTCAACACTGCAAACACGTAGTGTTTGACTAACACTGAACTAATAGCTGTTTGTGTTTACTGAAGAGCATTATGATTGACTGTTTTAGCTCTATTAGGTCTCTTCATTATTTCGTTCGTTTTCGTGTAACAAAACACCCTAGTAATACTGAAGGGGGTGTTTCAGACCATCAAACTGAACAACTTTCACTATGAAAACAACATCGAAATCGCGAAAAAAAAGTCCACTCTTTCATACAAAACTGCAGTACCGTCTCGACTCAAATGTATGGGACGGCAGATTTTTTTGATTTTTTCTTAACGTTGGCTCCATAGTGAAAGTTGTTCAGTTTGATGGTCTGAAGCACCCCCTTAAGTATTACTAAGGTGTTTTGTTACACCCTGTATAGGGTGTAAGGAAAAGTATCATTAAACCTTTAAACCACATACGTACTCTACCCATCAAACTGAACAACTTTTACTATGGATGTAAACCGATCGGAGCAAAAAATAAATCAGCTGTCTCATACATTTGAGTCGATTAGGCCTTGTCTCACTCTGTATACAATGAAAATTCCACGTATTTTTCCAAAACATACTTATTATGACGAGTAACAGCGGGAAACAACGGTGCTCTGCATACTATTGTGGCTAGCCAAGTAGTGTCCAAAAAGGCACGACTTGCTATACACAGTGGTGTGTTGGTGCCTACACTTATGTATGGCAGTGAGTGCTGGGTATGGCAGAAGAAGCATGCAAGTAAAATTAATGCTGTTGAAATGCGTTCCTTGCGAAGTATGTGTGGTGTCACGATGAGAGATAGAGTGAGAAGTTGTGTAATAAGAGATCGATGTAAATTGAAAGAAGATTTTGTGACAAGAATAGAGAAAGGTATGCTTCGTTGGTTTGGTCATGTGGAAAGGATGAGTGATAGCAGATGTACGAAAGAGATATATGTTGCTAATGTGAGTGGAAGTGTCGGCAGAGGGCGCCCTCGTAGGACGTATGCTGATCAAATCAGTTGCGTCCTACAAAAAGGGGAGGTGCGGAGTACTCGAAACCGACGGGCATGTATGAAGAGATGTATGGATGTGCATGAGGCAAAAGAAGTATGTAAAGATCGTAGTAAGTGGCGCGCCCTGGTCTCTGCCTACCCCTCTGGGAAAGAGGCGTGACGTTATAGATAGATAGATAGAAAAAGTGTAAGTAATAATAATATGCTTTTCAAGAAAGGTGTTGTCGGTCTGTCTGTCTTTAGCATTGTAGTTACCTAATGAGTAGACGAATTTCAATGCAGTTTTTCAAAAACTAAAAACTAATTATTGTGAAAGTGTTATTACACTAAATAAGTATTTCCGGCGGGCATGTATGAAGATATTTCCGTATTGATGTAAATGAGGCGAGAGAAGTTTTTAGGGATCGTAGCAAATGGCAAGACTTGGTCTTTGCTGCCTACCCTTCAGAGAAAGAGGCGTGACATTATAGATAGAGAGATATTCTTAGGTTATGTTCAATAAAAATAGGTTCAGCTATTTTCAGGGTCTCAGCAAAAATCGCACCTATAAACATCGACTTTGTTCTTAAATGTCTACATTGCGGAAAGAAGTTTGGCGATTTTGGACCCAGCCATTTTCACGAAAACTAAAAGCCCTTCAAGACGGCGGTCATAATTATAATAAACAGAAAAAATTAAGGCATTTTTAAAAAAAATCTTCGACATCTCCAGAAGTCCTGATTCAAAAGTAGAAATTACTAGTAAAATAGACAAATCATCCAAAAAGCAGTAGCAAAACGCAACCACGACAGCTATTTTCATCTAATATTATCATTGAGGTATTTTTTGGACGTTACGGAACGTATTTGGCTTGGTTGAACTGATAGTGTGTGTGATTTCGTTTTCTTCCATTATCATAATATTGTACGGTTATCATGAATTTTCATTAAAATAAATACAATGAATGCGTAGAAGATTGAATGGACTATGTAATAAGAATGATTGTGAGTTTCACACACTTTATACAAAAGGAATCATAAGGAGAATAACTTTCCCCCAACCTTTACAGGTTACAACCAATTAACTTTTTTGTTAGTTTAATTTCATTCTACACGTATTACTAAGTTTCATTCATGTACGGGACCTCTAAGTCTGGGTCTCAAATTACAGGGCCGTCCGCCAAACTTCTTTCATAATTTAAAGTCAGATTATTACCAGTTCTATAACAATATTTGAAGGGATCTCGGCAAGTATCACTCGATGAACTCAAATGTTTAGTAGCTTTGTGTTCATTCCATTGTAGGGTAAGGGGAGGTTATTTCGCGATATAGGTAATTTCGTGATAATTTTTTAAACGTCTGCCGTGGCCTTTCCTGTAAAGGAATCGATTCAAAACCGCGTATATACATGCATTAAAGTGTGCTTGAGATAGTAGTATGATTCTCAGCTCAGCAGCTTTTGAAACAAGCTTGCTATGAGTTTTTTTCACAGAACGAGGGGCGAAATCGCAATCAGCTGTGACAAATGACGACGGTAGGCAATGAAATGAAGATTTAATTAGTAAATAAGTAATATATTACAGAATGTGGTATTAAACTGATAGCTAAATGTTTTACGAACAGATTGAAGTAAATGGTGCATTAGATTTCAAGAATTTTTCATTCAAATATCCTTATGTTAGGTGTGCAATATTTTAAGTGATTTTGCAAATTTTTTTTGTGATTTGATCGAGGTATTTTCTCAATTAATTTTAACCATCTTAAAGTAAAATTTTAGGGGTTATTTTGATTGTATGGTCTTATATACATCTTTAATCTTGTATTTTAGTCTATGCTATGCGTGAATGACGTAGTTTTTTTTATCATGACATTAACTATTTACCAACTTCACTGGCCCATCTAAGCCAAGAGAAGAACCGGAAGTTGAAGAACCTACGCAGAAGAAGAGAAGAAAGCTAGAAAAGAAAAAATAAAGTAAAAATCAGGAAAGAAGTTGAGAAAAAATGATGATGTTTGGATTTGTTGTATACAGGGTGTTAGGGTAAACAGTTGCATAATTTAAGGGGTGATTGTACCCATCATACTGAACAACTTTCTCTAAGAACCGTATAGCAAATTCGCAAAAAAAAAACTTTTCATACAAACGGTCGATCAACTGATTGCATTTAGTATGGAAACTCATTTTTTTTTGTTAATTTCTGATAGGTTTATTTGGGAAAGTTGTTCAGTATCATGGGTACAATCAGCCCTTAAAGTAGTGCAACTTTTTACCCTAACACCCTGTATATTCTGAAGTAGCATATTCTGACATTGAATAATTAGTATACAGAACAGACAACGCGAACAAAATCTGTGCACCACGATCAGCAGTGCGGAGCGCGCACTGGGGGCGTCGCGGTGCAGCACGCGCCCGGCACATGCTAAGTAAGGTTGAGCCAATTAGCTTAAACGTGTGTTACAAAAATATGTAGTCTTCTGGGTGTCGCCTCTAGTAGGTAACTCAATGTATTCTGAATGTCGACCGACATTGCTCCTGATTAAGATGACCTATACTATATTAAATGTTATGACGGTGCAAAAATATAAGATTCATAAGCAGGTGGTTATTTAGAATATTTCTAGAAAGGCGTTTTACTCTATGATTAACGTATGTCGTTCTGTTCCTAAACAATATTTTTTGTATTACCTATTTTATTATTTATTATTTCAAAATCCTATGAATTTGGTCTATCACGATATTACCTATCCACCATCACGTAATTACCATACCTTACCACGAATTTACCTATATCACTTTATCACCAAGAAAATATTATAAATTTATGAATGAAGGATCTAGTATCAAACTGTGCCTATTCATAAAGTAAGATCAAATATATGCACAAAACTTTAAACAATATCCCATATCAATTAATTAATCTTTTTTTGAGTTATAACCAAAATTGTTTGGTGTATCACGGAAATACCTCCCCTTACCCTACTAGGTGATTTTTTAAACACTTTCCAAAGTGTTTACAAAATCACCTAGTTAGTATTCAATTTTCTGTTTCCGATGATGACCAGTTCAAATAAGTTTACCATTCCATGTATCGAAGTAAATTTTTTGGACAAATAATGTTTATTCACCCTAAACATTTGGTTTTTAAACTATTTTATTCAACATCGCAGCAGTTTTCAGTCCATACAAAGGTTTGACGCACAATACGCGTAGACGGAATTAATAAAAGTAATATTATATATATGGAAAAATAGTTTAGAAAATCTAGATGTCGCTTATCAAATAACATTTGCAATTTATAATATAATTACGAAGATATAAAGCTTTGAAATTGTTCATTCAAAAGTTTCAAAGCTTTATATCTTCGTAATTATATTATAAATTACAAATGTTATTTGATACGCGACATCTAGATTTTCTAAACTATTTTTTCATATATACAAGGTTACTTATATTAATACCGTCTACGCGTATTGTGCATCAAAGTTTTGTATAAAATTGACCCCTCTGCAACCGCCTTAAACATTATTCTATCTAAATATCTAAAGTACGAATCTTGTAATCGAATTTTCGTTCACTTCCTGTCAATCGATTATAAAATAGCTATATGAACCGACACGAAAATAGGCAGAGTCGGATGTTAGTTACTTCTCATGGCGTGGATATTAGATTATGTAGACGATAGCTAATGAAATTAGTCGCCCCCAGGTACTACGGATCTCCACTTTGAATGGTTTTGACACACTTTTCTAGCGAACGTAGGTTCCCCTAAACTGAAAAAAAAATTTCTTTACTTCAACCAACATCATGACTCCATAATGAGCCTGTCGACATCATGACTTCTCCGACTAAGAGATTTTTGTTAAACGAATTCGGCTTGTTGTTACAACTAACCATCTTTTATTTTAAGTAAACAATTATAACGTCATTTCAATTATTTTGGTGCTAATTAAGAGTAGTAGGCTCGCATTTTTTTCAGTGTAGATTTATAAGTAGATGAAGCGTGTAACATAGTTTACAATCCCTTCTGTTCAAGGCTGGCTGTCAACCAGAGATCTGCAAAGTAGCATCAAGCATATGCTCACGTCTATATTCCCCGAGGGGGTAGTCAGAGATATTCTGAAACCTCAGAATATCCACGTTTCACTAGTAGTACCATAACACTGTCCAGTGTGACGGGGAGTGAGCCCGTCGCCACTTGTAATGGACTGTAGGTACAATACTTGCCTCAAAATTGAAGCATGCAGGTTTCCTCACGATGTTTTCCTTCACCGAAAAGCCAGTGGTGTTACAAATCGTACATCAATTCCGAAAAACTCATTGGTAAGAGTCGACCTGGACGGGGATCGAACCATCGCCTCCTGCACGGCAGGCAAGGTTACTCGCCACTGGACCACCACGGCTTAGTGCAAACGTTACGTGCACGTTACGTGCAAAGTAGCTAAGTAGAAAAAATACCAATCTGATCTCTCCATTTGCATAGCTTAGGTCAGCGCAGTTCTTGTGGTCGAGGTTAGGTTAGGTTCGAGGTCTAAGCGAGATCTTTTTACATACAACTCGTGTAAGAGATGCATGCGAAGGATGTATGCTACGGATCTTTTGTGTACTAAGGAATCGTAACAGGTATTGTTACAAGCGTTTCATCCTCAACCACCACACGCCTAGAATATTATACCTACACACATCTATCCATCTGTTTTTGTATAACGTATAACACAGTTATAAGTATATTGTATTGTAAATATCTCAAGATGCATTCTAGCGGGCGGGCCCTTAGCCCGACCCGAGGGCAGACTGTTTCCGGACGTAATCGGCGACTCATGTCACGGTGAAATTATTGTAAATACTGAATATAAACAAATTATCAAAGATACAGTTTTAATTTCAACAATCCCGTCACAGTATGAGGAGAAAAGAGCTATCGTAGTTTCATCGAGGTACCAAGCTAGGTAGCTAGGCCTCGCATAAATAAAAATAAACTAAAAATAAAAACACATGTAGGTACATAGGTACACACGGCGACACATCAGGTTACGCACCCTATGTACCCATAACTACACTACGTACAAAACACAAAATAGTGCGGTAGTGAGCCTGCATAGACGCGGCTGCCGGCGCGCGCAGCGTACTGTGAGACGAAACAACAACAACATACCGCACCCTCTCGCACGATTCGCAGCGTTCAACTTCTAATAGTTCAAAGTCCAAACAGGGTAACCTGACCTGTCGCCGTGTGTACGTACATACTTTCATAGCTTCGCTACGTATCCTTGCACTGTTAGACGGGTAAATAAGACATTTCAAGTAGAGGTTTAATTTACCCTGCGCTGCGGTCGATACTGTATACAAGATGTTACAAAAATAAAAATAAACATTTCAATCTTTTATTGTAGGGGGTTGTTGAGACCATCAAACTGAACAACTTTTACTATGGGACCAACATCGAAATCGCGAAAAATACAATATTTTTGTCCCTTACATTTAGCTCGAGTAGATCTGTAGTTTAGTATGGAACATCGCAAATGCATCGCATCTTGATGATTATGGCAAATCTTCCCATTTTGGGGAGGCCAATGTCCAGCAGTGGACGTCTATCGGCTAATATGATGATGGAACACCAGATTTTTTTTCGCGATTTCGATATTGGTCCCATGATGAAAGTTGTTCAGTTTGATGGTCTTAACCACCCCCTAAAATGTTTATTTGTATTTTTGGGGCCCTGTATAATCGGAGGGTGATTTAAACATTTTATACTTATTTCTGATAATATCTGAGCAATGAAAACATCCGAACTTTTTAAAAGAAGATATAGAAAGTATATCAAAGCAAAAGTTTAGACCTTTCATTATACTTGTTAAGTTCTCAATTTTAATTATGTTTAACTTCAAAACCTTTGATTACAGTTCAGTGTTTTCTCTAGAACTCGTAATATTTACATAAATATCGTAATAGTCTTAAAATAGCGTAAAATTATAGGTACTGAAAGTTATTAAACTTTGCTTTACTTTAATAAATAATAATAAAATAAAATAAATAACGCTCACAAGCACATACATTGTAATGATCCCAAGGTAAGCCTTAGGCTTTTTGTTATGGGAATCATACATATAACATCCATGACCGAACCAGGATTCGAACCCAGGACCCTGGTTTGGCAGTCCGGCGTGGCAACCATCACATCGACCGGGTCGTCGAAAAAATTATAATAACATTTTAAACTATGCTTAAAAATAACATTAGGTACCATATTCACGACTATATTCCTTGAGTGTGTAGGCATTGGTGATTTTTTAGGGTTCCGTACCCAAAGGGTGAAAACGGGACCCTATTACTAAGCCTACGTTGTCCGTCCGTCCGTCCGTCCGTCCGTCCGCCCGTCGCCGTCCGTCTGTCGTCTGTCCGTCGCCTCGGTGCGCGAGTAGCCTGACTCGCACTTGACTGGTTTCATTTGATATTCTGAACCACCCTTTGTTACATCCTGTTGTCTCCCGGTTTTGGATATCCATCACCGAGGAGGCACATGCGCTTTGCCGCCAAGACATCACAGTCACACAGGATTTGCCCCATGGTCTCCTCATCCTCTCCGCACGAAGATCTCCGCAAGAATGATGATAAAGAGTTCATAATATTGATGAGGAGATATCATCATCATCAGCCGACGGACGTCCACTGCTGGACATAGGCCAAGGATCGCCATAACGACCGATCCTGCGCTGCCCTCATCCATCGTTTTCCCGCCGCCTTCACCAGGTCGTCGTCCATGTATGAGGAGATATAATTAACAGTTTTGATTAAGCTGCTAGTTTAATTATGTTCACACAGTAGTTATTTCCCTGTATTTTGTATTAAAACAAAACGCTTGGTAACTAATTAAGCTGCTTCCTATTCTATCCGGTATTAAGCGATTTGCATGCACAAACGGTTATTCGTGCTGTGCTTTTATCACAGATTAAATAGAGTACAGATTGGATACTTCCATTAATTTTATCAAAGATTGTTATTTCCTACAGGAAAAAAAAAATTTCTTGGCCTGGACACTCCATAGAAACGGGCTCGCCCTGGCTAGAGGCTAGCGTATGTATGTTTTTTTTTCTTTTTACTATCAATGGGGTTGCTCAATCTAGTCCACAGGACAAAGATGGGGTTGAAGATGTAGCGAGCTTACCCAGAATGGCACTGGCACTCCTGCACACCGACGGAACGCAGCAAGCTGCTTGGCGCCAGACTCCAGAAGGGTGGTCGCGAGCCAGGCGGCTCCTTGCGGAGCCTACCACACCGCTGTGGGGGATCGTCCAGCCGCCACCACAAACTTGGTAGCTTGTGATGCCGTTGCCCGGGGTGGACCGCTAGGAGGTAGATCCCCAACCACCCCATGTGAGTGAGAGAAGACTCAGACTTCCATGACGCGGGTACAAATATTAATATTCATCATACAAATATTTGCCCCTTGCGGGATTCGAACCCGCGACCCGATCAGCAGGCAGGTTCACTATCGACTGAGCTATCTTTCCGTCATACAGTTTGTATTATGTATTTTAATGACTAAACTTGTCTTTTTATTCTTTTCCTACTTTTTCTTTCTTGACAATAGCTTTGACAGAAAATAATGTTGAATTGTAGTTAATTAGGAAAGAATCCTTTCTTATTTCCAAGAATTCTTTAGTACCTAACCCTTTATTATGGCACTTGAAAAACTTATTCCTCAGTCTTTGCGTAGTTCCAGATGAACTAAAAGCAGGCAAAATAGCCCAGTTATTTTACGGTTTGGGCCGGGATTAATTAATAATTGATTTTTTTTTCGCTATAATATTGAAAAGCCAATTTGAGCTTAAAAATGTACCAAAATAAAAAAAAATCACGTCAGCAACAGGTCCAATTTTAAAATTTAGATATTATCTCGTTCTAAAAAACCTGATGGTAAATTTTTTTGCACATATTTAAGGCTTTATACAAACCGCTACATACTTCAAACATTGTGTAAATAGTTTTGTCTACTTAGAAGGTTTTAAAAAAAATACATTCGTATTTTCTAATAAATACCTCATTTTTTAAATTTCAATGCCTATTTTATTGCTCAAAAATAATTTAAATTGTTAAATCTAATTCAAATGAGTGCATTAGTATTAATATTATTAATTTAAAAGCCTTCTGGGACACACAATTTTGATTTCTATGTTGCGTAGCAAATTTTTTTTTAATATGGTTTTGGATAGTATTTTTGTCACTAAATGGTGCCGGTTACAGTTTAAAAGTCCAATTAGTAATTTCGCCCTACCCCGAACAAAACTCCGTAAAATGACTGGCCTAAAAGTCCCAACAACAGGCTTCGCTTGGGTAAAGCGACTATATAATTTGATTCGACTCCTGTATTATTCATAGCGAATAAATTCTAGACTTTTTGACTTGTATAAGTTTCTTCTTCAAAATTTTTAATGTATTGCTTTTACGTCTCACTGCGGAGTTTGTCAGAATATTTTAACGCTTGACTGCAACGTGGGTAGAGGGACTTGTAAATTTTTTTCTAGTTCAGTTTTAAGTGAATATTGATGCTTTAGGGTTACAGTACATTAATTTCAATTCAATTTCATTTATTCATTAACAATTTACATTGTATTCGAATTTAAATTTAAATAATTATATATATGTACATTGATTCTAATTCTATAGTAATTAAGTAATTAAGTAGTAATTAAGTATAATCGACGGCGATCGACAGTTTCTCTATACAATAACTGGCCAAGTGCGTGTCGGACCACGCACAGGTTTCGTAGTTGGCCGTTACAATATATTATGGACTTAGAAGGAGGCTTTTTGTTTTAAACTACGGTTTAACGGCTAATAAAACACCGGCTACTGATTAAATCATCTGCAACAGATGTAAAGGCCTATGATGATGATGAACGGCTAATAAAGTCAAAAATGTACATTTTATAAGTTGGTCGAAACTTCTGTTGGAGTCTACTAAGCGGTGATAGTTTTCCTTTTAAATTCGTTATATATGCTATTGCCGTGAATTTTTTCACATCACCAACTACAACCGTTTAGCTGGGAGAGGGGGGGACACTTGACTCTAACCAAAATTTTCGCTTTAAAGCTTAATATTTCGCTAACAGATCCCTAAATCGAAAAACGGTTTTTGCAAACCCCAACAATATTTTTAAAAGACCTATTCAACGATAGCCCACAACATGGGATAGAGGAGAAAAAAATTTCATCCCCACTTCACGTGTAGGGGAGGTACCTTAAAAAAAATATTTTTCAAAATTTTATTTTCCACTTTGTCGGCTTGATTAATATGTATACCCATGCCAAATAACAGCTTTCTAGTATTAAGCGTCTCTGAGCTAAGCCGCGGGCAGACGGACAGACAGACGGACGGACATGGCGAAACTATAAGGGTTCCTTTTTGACTTCGGAACCCTAAAAAGCACGATTAGTACATACCCGATTGCGAAAGGATTGGACCTACGGGGTCCAGTTATACTAATCTTGTGTTTAGTATGGATGAAACGTCGATCGCCATCTATAAATGTCTCGTTGGTAACATTTTAATAAATAAGCATAATACATACAATATACATAAATATTCTCACGCCTGTCTCCCACTGCTACGATCCTGTCATACCTCTCTAGCTTCCTCCACATTCATTAGTCCTTTCATGCACGCTCGTCGTTTTCGGGTAGATCTGACCAGGCCCTTTTTAAGCACGTTGCCAATTTGGTCCGTATATGTACGTCTAGGCCGTCCCCTTCCAACATTTGCACTTACGCTTACCTAAATCAGCATAATCAATGTGAATAAAACCGGTCAAATGCGAGTCGGGCTACTCGCGCACCGAGGGTTCCGTACCACACCACCACAGAACAGAACATTATTAACTTAGAAAAAAAAATTTTTGTCCGGGACCTTTAGCGCAAGACCGACTCACACTTGGCCTGTTTTTGTTGTTATTCTGTAGAGTTTGCTCTATAATCACACTAAGTTTGACGCTTGTATGTATTACCGTTTTTACTATAGAGCGTGAAGAAAAAACGTTGATAAAAACTAGTTTCTTGTTGGAAACCCCCCTTAATTTTTAACTTTCTGCCTTTTTTATTATTTGTTAACAAATCCGCCGCAATAACGCATAATCTGAGAAGTTTTCAACTATCTAGCTATTACGGTTCAAAAGTTACAGCCCTAAATAGGTAGGACAGACGGACGGACGGACGGACGGACAGACGGACAGACGGACAGACGGACAGACGGACAGACGGACAGACGGACAGACGGACGGGCGGACGGACGGACGGACGGACAACGTAGGCTTAGTAATAGGGTCCTGTTTTCACCCTTTGGGTACGGAACCCTAAAAATGAAAGGGGTGTTTCCTCAGAGTGGTTCAATTTAAGTTGGAACTACACCGCAAGCCGCGCTGCATTTTGATGACAAAAGTTACTTCAAATTACAGATAAAAAAATTAAAATAGACATGTACAAAAAGCAAGCTTAACTATTAATTTTTTATCACCTTCATCCTCCTTATTAATTTCACCTATTTCGTAGTCTACACAAATAATAATCTTTGTAAACTGAAACTGAGAATCAATTGCGTCAATTATGCATCCCTTCCGCAGTTCGCGGAAAGCGTTAATTTACAATTTCCAAAGCTTTTAGTGGATTCCATAGTATACAGTATTTAAAGTAAAATTTTGGGTTATTACGCTTAACTCTGGGTCTTGATAAATTTATCTGAACCGGATACTACCCGAGACTGGGAATACTATAGTTAAGTATAATTAAGGAATCTTTAGAACTGTTTACGCCAATTATTTTGCTTGACTTTGTTGAATAATATGAACAAAAAGTTATTTAACAGAAAGAAGTTTGGCGAAAGGCCATATAATTTGAGACCCAGACATAGACGTCCCATACATGAATGAAACTTAGAAATACGTGTAGAGTAAAACAAAACTAACAAAAATGTAAATTGGTTGTAACCTGTAAAAGTTGGGGGAAAGGTATTTCTCCTTATGATACCTTTTGTATCAAGTGTATGAAACTCATAATCTTTCTTATTAGATAGTCCACTCAATCTTCTACGCATTCATTGTGTTTATTTTAATGAAAATTCACGATAACCGTACCATATTATGATAATGGAAGAAAACGAAATCACACATATCAGTTCAACAACCAAGCCAAGTACTACGTTCCGTAATGACCATGATAATATTAGATGAAAATAGCTGTTGTGGTTGCGTTTTGCTACTGCTTTTTGTACGATTTCTCTATTTTACTAGCAATTTTTACTTTTGAATCCAAACTTCTGGAGATGTGGAAGTTTTTTTTTTTAAAAATGCCTTAATTTTTTCTGTTTAAATAATTATGACCGCCGTCCTGAATGGCTTTTAGTTTTCGTAAAAAATGGCTGGGTCCAAATCTGCCAATCTTCTTTATCAAGCAAAGGTGAGCGGAAGTGTTGGGAGAGGCCGTCCGAGGAAAACAGACCATGATCAAATCAATGATCTTTTCCGAAAAGGACAAGTGCGTAGCACCCTCAATCGACGGAAGTACATGAAAAGATGTATGAATGTCAATGAGGCTAAAGAGGTGTGTCAGAGTCGTAGCGTGTGGCGGTCCGTGGTCTCTGCCTACTCCCATGGGACAATGGCGTGAGCTTATATATGTATGAAATAATTGATACAGGCATTTTAAGAAGCCATGGTGGTTCAGTGGCGAGTAACCATGCCTGCCTTGCAGGAAGTGATGATTCGATCCCCGTCAAACCGTACCAAAGAGTTTTTCGGAATTTGTAACACCACTGGCTAATCGGTGAAGGACAACATCGTGAGGAAACCTGCATGCTTCAATTTGAAGGCATTGTATTGTACACACTGTACATGACAAGTGGCGACGGGCTCACTCCCCGTCACACTGGACAGGGCTTCTGTACCTACTACTAGTGAAATGGATGTTCTGAGGTTTCAGATTATCTATGACTACCTCGTCGAGGAATATAGTCGTGAGCATATGTATTTTAAGATGGATGGTATAGATTTAAAACTTCGAGTGTAGTATCTAGCAAAATCATAACGCTGGTTAGTGCACTGAAAAAATGCGAGCCTACTAAGACTCTTAATTAGCACCAAAATAATTGAAATGACGTTATTATTGTTCACTAAAAACAAAAGATGGTTAGTTGTAACAACAAGCTGAATTCGTTTAACAAAGTTCTCTTAGTCGGAGAAGTCATGATGTTGACAGGCTCATATGGAGTCATGATGTTGGTTGAAGTAAACAATTTTTTTTTTCAGCATGTGATTTTTGAAAGTCACCGGCTGAGTCTAAATGGCCGATATTCACTGATTTCCCAAAGTACGCATTTTTTAATCTTACCAGTGACTAGGTACGATTTCCAACCCATGAGTGAGTTCTATACGAGTGCCACTTCCCACTCGTATTGAACTCATGGGTATGAGAAGGCTTTTGTATGAGATTCAAGAACCGTTCACGCTCACCGGTGACATTCATAAATCCCACCCCAGGACAACATTCCAAGAGGGTGTAGTCAGAACTATTCTGAGAACTGAGAAAATTATTAATTCAATTCAATTCATTTATGCTTTATTGCACACCAAAACAAAACACGTATTTACTGATGATAATAACCCTATGAATTGGGATGTAACAAGCCTATTAACTTTTCTTAAGAAAATCGTATCGAAATTCTATAAAGAACCATTATTTCGCAATACATTGAAAAATTTACCCACGATAAACCCTTCACGTCAAACAGAAAACCTATACCCAGAAAACTTACTAAAATCCGAAATTGAAAAGAATTCGAATGCATTCCAAGTTACAATTTAAATCCGACAAGTTTTCAGCTGAAGAAATTGCGCTTCTCAAAGTAAGCGGCGCTCTTGACAGGGATAAGTGCATTGAGACATTTTGAAAATTTGTGCAGTTTGAAAAGCGCTGGTCGGGTAAAGCCTCTTGAAACGTCCTTAGCTTCACTTAGAGTTTCAGAATTCGGAGCGTTTAGTTATATTAACTATTTTGAAACTGCCGGAATGGTAGATTTAACACCACAATAGATTTTTTATAATGAGTGTAATTTTAGTAATTCACAACAAAAATTTTGAATCTTGAAGGATCATGCTTTATCTATAGAAGTTGTATAACTTTATTTGTGTATGGTTATGCATTTATTTAAATCACCGATGATTTGCTATACATTTTTGAGGAGTTCCATTGTCTATCTCCGAAGCCCTTCACCAAATCTTCACCAAATTAAAATGGTACTACCTCTAAAGTACGAACTAACAAACAAAAAAAGAATCATCAAAATCAATTCATAATTGGTGGAGTGATCGCGTAACAAACATACAAAAAAAAACTAACGGGTCGAATTGAGAACCTCCTCCGTTTTCGTCGGTTAAAAAAGTGAACCTTGCTACAAATGTTAGCCCGTTAGGGTCAATTCACACTTACCACAACCACACCACGTCGCAGCGACAAAATGTGGTCAAGCTGTGGTTACGTGTGAATAGTGTCGCAGCGGCTTTTTGCAGTTGCGTTGTGGTACCAAAATCTCGATGTGGTTGCGTTGTCGCTGTCGTTGCGATGTGGTAACTACGTGGTCATGTGCAGTTAGGTATACTCCGGCTTTCGTAGAGGAAACACAACACGGCTTGACGGCATGTCGTGTCGGCGATGTGGCCGCGGTGCCGCCGCCGGTGGTGGCGTTACCATCACGATGTGGTTGCGATGTGGTCGTATTACACAGGTGGTCGATAACAATGTGGTACGTGTAAATTGTAATATTCATTTTCAATACAAAATATACGCCCCACCACATGGCGTCGTTGTGGTGTGGTTGTGGCTGTGGTGTGGTTGTGGCTGTTGTGTGGTTGTGGTACGTGTGAATTGACACTTAAAGCATTGAAATCTCTTTGTTGTCTCATAAGACAACGACGGGAAGATATTGAAGAAGCTTATCCGGAAACCACACGGCAAATAAAACATTATAATAAAACCAAATTATCCTCGAAACGTCCATTCGAATCCTCCTAACGTTTTAGTCTCAAATTTTCATAACCATTCTTATTAAAGCTTGAATATAGGTGTACTTGTTTCAAGGTACGTTCTTGACTTGAATGGCGGTTTCAGAACCATTGTGCATGAAATGGGCGCATGAAAATTAAATGTCTGTCGCTCGCTTTACCCGGAGACTTTAAGACAAAAATATTATGGTTCCTTGTCTACTAGTTTGAGAAGTCTGGGGGTGAAATTCGTTGTCTCGAACCTTGTTAGAAATAAAATAGGTTCCAAAATGTTAATCAGTCATTATCAGTATTATTTTGCATTAAGGGGCCATAGGTTCAGACGAATATTTTCTATGAGAAATGCGATTGCCCAGCCCTCCGAAAAGTGCGTGCGCGTGCCGTATTTTTGATTAAAAAAAGAGTAAACTAAAGTACTTTTTATATATATTTTTTATGATTTCACTAGATAAACTATTAGTGAATATGTGAGTATAAATACAAAAAATCTGAAACTATTTTAATTTCTTCTCAGGTTAGATTTTTTTTTAAAAATACATGAAAATACGTCATCTTTGTGACGATTTTCTATCGAGCGAAGTAATTTCAATCGTGTATTCAATATGATTTCACTAGATAAACTATCCAAGAATACTGAGGTATGATTTTGGTTTCGGTAAATTGTATAAATCTAGTCGAAACATGACAAATAATTGATACCTCACAGGCGTTTTGTCCTACCATTGCGTCTTGATGCAGTGTACGCGCTCGTTTGCGTAATATAGCCACAGGTTTATTGGAAAAAGCTACCAGGAGCGTTCCAATCCACTTTTGGAAGAGTGACTGTTTTAGTGGGAACAGCTGATTTTTTTTCGCGGCTTCGACTTTGTTTCTATTGATAATGTTGTCTAGTATGATGGTCTGATAATCCCCTTAAAAACCGTCAGTATAATTAAGAAAACCCCTTGAGACCAATAGTTTTTAGGGTTCCGTTCCTAAAGGGTGAAAACGGGACCCTATTACTAAGCCTACGTTGTCCGTCCGTCCGTCCGTCCGTCCGTTCATCCGTCTGTCCGTCCGTCCGTCCGCCCGTCTGTCCTACCTATTTAGAGCTGTAACTTTTGAACCGTAATAGCTAGATAGTTGAAATTTTCTCAGATTATGCGTTATTACGGCGGATTTGTTAACAAATAATTAAAATGTGAAAAAGTTAAAAATTAAGGGGGGGTTCTCAACAAGAAGCTAGTTTTTATCAACGTTTTTTCTTCACGCTCTACCGTAAAAACGGTAATACATACAAGTGTCAAACTTAGTGTAATTATAGAGCAAATTCTACAAAATAACAAAAAATACTAAAAACCGGCCAAATGTGAGTTGGTCTCGCGCTAAAGGTCCCGGACAAAAAAAGTTTTTATTTTTAAGTTAATAATGTTGTGTTCTGTGGTGGTGTGGAACGGAACCCTCGGTGCGTGAGTAGCCCGACTCGCACTTGACCGGTTTTATTAATAAACTAAGAAAACAGTGCAAATCTTTCAAAGACCAGGACAGAGGGTCAGGGTTAAATTTCAATTATCTAGCTATTACGGTTCAAAAGTTACAGCCCTAAATAGGTAGGACAGACGGACGGACGGACGGACGGACAGACAGACGGACGGACGGACGCATGGACGGACAACGTAGGCTTAGTAATAGGGTCCCGTTTTCACCCTTTGGGTACGGAATCCTAAAAACCCGCCTGCATAAAAAACCATTATAATAACTGAAAAGAGAAAAACAAGCTCTTACATTCACTAATCAGCTATAACAACTTGGTTCGAACAAATATAATTTGAATACTATTAGGTAGGTATCGCAAACGGGGACAAAGAAGAATTATAAAACATACCTTAGGTGTACCTACCTTCCTTGGTTTGTTCCCGCCTGCAATACCTACCTAGTAGCATTCAAATTATATTTGTTCGAACCAAGTTGTTATAGCTGATTAGTGAATATGAGAGCTTGTTTTTCTCTTTTCAGTTATTATAATGGTTTTTTATGCAGGCGGATTTTTTGTTTTTCGTTTATTTCATAATTTATAGTCTTGTGTCGAAATGGTAGCATACAAGTACTATAATATATTTTGGAATCGTCTGCTTACAAGCTTTCATTTGATACCCATATTGTAATTTTTAACAAAAAAAAATTTATGTTCCCCCTCTTTTTTAATTCGCGACCGCCTTATTAAAATAATATGTCACTCTCACGATTTTTACAAATCTAACGACACCTCATTCGTCAAAATCCAACAAGCCGTTTAGGTTGTAGGCCGTGCCAAAGAAATATACATACAAACATACATACATACATACATACATACATACATACATACGCTCGAAAAACATAACCCTCCTTCTGGCGCAGTCGGGTAAAAAGGAATTAAAGCAAGAAAAATTAATATCCAGCATTTACTTATATAAACGCGTACAACAGAACTAATATCGCAAAAACTCGAAACATTTTCACACTATCAGATGAAAAATACTTTTCATTAAAAATATACTCTACAACTCTCTACTCTGTAATAAACGCAGCAAGCTTTCAGGGTTCACTAGGTACTCACATAAAATTATGTGAAGCGTGAAGGTTTACTTCAAAACGGACCTTAAGGTTCTGTTTATTCGTTCGAGAATGCTTTGTTGAAGTTTCCAATGAGCTGGGAAGCTGTTATTGTAAAACATGCTTTAAAATATGACTTTTGTGTTAAATATGGAGAGGTTTCGATAAAGTACAAAAGTTCTTGTTTTGTTTTATACATTTGGAGATAAAAATGTAAAGTGAAAGCATAGCGTAAATACCTTAAAGTGGGTGCACTTAGTGGCCGCGTTGGGTCTATGCCCGCGTGGCGTACGGGGTACGGCGGGGGACGGGCGTACCCTAACTCAATTCGATGTTACGGTACGCGCGGAGGCAGCGTGGGCCGGGACGCACTCCTCCCGGCCCCCGCACGCACCGCACTATTAGTAGTTCTTTACACTATGATAAAAGCTTGTGCTATGCTGAGGGGCAAAGTTCTCTCAAAAATTATAAGGGTGAGAGTTTGTGTATTCATTCTGTCATGATTTTTAATCTCACGATTCAAAAATAGGACTTCAAGTCGTTGCTAGAAAACCGAATAAATAAATTAATAAATTAACTAATGGATAGGGTCATTTTTGCAAAATGCACCTGAAAAACTAATCACACAAGTGATTCTTGAGCGTAAGCGATATCGCTATTGCACCACCGCGATGTTAAAATTCTGCAGCGACACTCAGAAATATTGCGGAACGAAGTCAAGCTCAAAAATCGCTTGTGTGATACGGCCCTAAAATTCGGAATATCTTTTGGGGGAAGTCGCAGTCTCTTTGAAATACAGTATAAAACACCCTAGTAATACTTAAGCGGGTGCTTCAGACCATCAATCTGAACGACTTTCACTATGGAGCCAACGTCAGGAAAAAAAATAAAATCTGCCCATACATTTGAGTCGAGACGGTACTGCAGTTTTATATGAAAAAGCGGATTTTTTTTTTCCGATTTCGATGTTGGCTCCATATTGAAAGTTGTTCAGTTTGATGGTCTGAAGCACCCCCTTAAGTATTACTAGGGTGTTTTGTTACACCCTGTATAAACACCTTAGTAGGCATATTTAAAAAAAAATCCTAAAAAGATTACAAACTTATAAAAATAATTCTTTATTGGGTGGATCAAAGTCATTGCTCCAACTGCTAACAAAATTTCAACCACCCACTGTCAAATTTACTTAAATATCACTTCACAGGTAGAAAATTATTTTACGTAAAATAATATGTGACGTACGATACATAAAATAAAAAGAGTGAAGCTTAATGTAATTCGACGAGAGTGCATGAAACGGCTTATGAATGTGAAAGTGGCGCGATATTTACGTAAATTTTATTCGTACAGCTCTTGAATACTATTTTCTATTATACTTTGTGCAAGAGGACAGAGTTTTGAGGTTTCGTTCAAAGGAAATGTTCTGAATTGGATGAAGATTAGAAGCCAATATTCGTCATCATCAGCCTATTGTACGTCCCACTGCAGTCGAACGAGTCCAGAGGAACGAGGAAATATTGTGCGGGTAGGTACAGTACTTAATTAAAAAACATAGTGAGAGCGAGCGAAGCGAGCTTTTCTCTGCTCTACAATTTGGTTATAGACAGAGAGAGCTCAATCAATCAATATTTTTCCCGAATTTGCCGCTCCTAGTATTGTAAATTATGGTAGCGATCATATTTCACCTCCTCCATTACCAGTAGCATTAAATCCCATCTCAAAATTTGACTCCAGGTTTATCTCATAAAATATATTGATAACAGAGATCTTACTTACAAAACCTTGTTACGTTCTAGAATTTCACTAAACATTTACACTTTAGTATTTACGGAACAGTAAAAATGATAAAGCTCGTTTTGTTATCGTTGTGAAACTTAACACGGAGCAGATTTACCCACGTATACTCCTTCAGGGTAGGCCTGTGCCCTACAGTGGGTTGTAATTAAAGGCTAAAATGACTGATAAAATATAAGGCCTCCTTAAAATTTTTGCACGTTACAACATTGGACACTACTGAATCAGATTTTTTTGTAAAACCTTACCCTATTCGGTACCTAATGGGCTAATGGGCATTTGGATGATTTCAACAAAAACGGCCAAAACAGGGTTCTGTGGAGTTTCGTGGCAGGCCGGAGAGCAAGCAACCGACACGCCGCCATATGGCCCAACGCGACGCTGAAAAATCTTATCGTTCGAAAAGGATGAAATGTTAGTGAGGTTATGTATTTGGATTAAAGCTAATATTTGCACAAATATATCCACGATTTCCAGATGATTTGTTCAAAGATTGTGTAAATCTTAAGCAAAAAATGCGATGTGAACATTTTTGAAAGATGTTTGGCGGAAGGCCATATAACTTGAGATCCAGACATAGAGGTTCCATATATGAATGAAACTTAGTCATACGTGTAAAGTGAAACAAAACTAACAAAAATGTACATTGGTTGTAATCTGTAGAAGTTGGAGGAAAGGTATTTTCTCCTTATGATAGCTTTTGTATCAAGTGTGTGAAACTCATAAACTTTCTTATTAGACAGTCCTCTAAATCTTCTACGCATTCATCGTGTTTATTTTAATGAAATATTATGATAATGGAAGAAAACGAAATCACACACACTATCAGTACAACCAAGCCAAATGCGTTCCGTAACGACCGAAAATACCTCAGTGATAATATTAGATGAAAATAGGTGTCGTGGTCGTGGTAGATGAAAATAAGTCCGGATTCATAGCAAAACGCAAGTTTTGCTATGAATCCGGACTTATGGAGATGTGGAAGCTTTTTTAAAAAATGCCTTAATTTTTTTCTGTTTATAATAATTATTACCGCCCGCCATCCTGAATGGCTTTTAGTTTTCGTAAAAAATGGCTGGGTCCAAATCTGCCAATTTTCTTTGAAAAAGAACCAACAATTTATTCAAAGTGTGAAAATTTGCAGGTAAAATGCGAAACAATAACATTGAAATTCACAAAACTGCTATTTCCATTTCACACACGTACCGTTTTCAACTACCTACTTCTCGGAAAATACAATAATATTATGTGCAAATCTTTGTTCTTTGAGTATCTACTCTGGGTTCTCAGTAAGAGAAGAACAAGTTTAGAACCAAATGAGAAACTTTTAGAAAGACCATAGTCGAATCGAATAAATTTTTCCCGTCCTGTCTAAAGCACAAATCTACATCACGGTAAGACTGGTAGCTATTCAACAAATTCTGTGTTTGAATCTAATAAAAACTGTAACAGAAGTGTGTCTGTACTCTGTACATCCTAACTAATATTATAAATGCAAGTGTGAGTTTTTTTGTTTGTTTGTTACGCTTTCCCGAGTACCGGTCCGGTCATCATGTTTTGAACACAAACATATTTTCATATTTTCAAAAGGACATTGAAAAAATTTGCATTTTATTTTATTAAGTTTTTATTAATGATCTTTGACTGTTATTTCAGGACATCAACGCGAGCATAGTCGCGGTTAAAAGCAAGTTGAAGATATTTACAAGAAAAAGATCACGATATGGTTTTTAGGTGTACTTGACTCCAAATCAACCTTTTTTTTATTTTTGCCGGTCTGTTTGTTTGTTTGTTTGTTTGTTTATTCGTTTGTTCTAGCAACGCACAAAAACTCTTGAACCGATTTTGATGAAACTTTTTTGTTTGATAGCTTTATGATCTGACTTAAAATCTGGTACCTATATAATTTGTACAGACAAAATCACAGGTAAGCTGTAGTACTTTCTATTTTTACAATTAGTCAACGATCTGAATCGTAAATGGTCAACTGATCCTCCCTTCAAGCATTGTCAACATCTTCTGACGCCCATACCGCATGGCTCATGGTTAGGTTAGGTTTGGTTAGGTTAGTCGCTGCACCCGACTCCTACTGTGATCACAGGGGATTCCAGTTCACTCGGGTTCATCTTTCTTTCTTATCGTGTGGGCAGAGCCCTGGTGTCAGAGTTTTTTCAGACCGCCTTACGGCCTCTGACGTGGTTTTCATGTAACGACTACTACCACTAGAGATAGTAGCCGGGACCAACGGCTTAACGTGCCATCCGAAGCGAATCATTTTTATTTTCAGACAATCAGGTGATTCAGCCTGCAATGTCCTAACCAACTGGGGAAAAACGCACAAAGTGACATATCACTAAGTGTCCCTCGTGGGAATCGAACCCACGACCTCCGTGTCGAGAGCCCAATGCTCTTAACCATTAGACCACGGAGGCAGTATAGTACTCGGGTTCATTATATGGCTATTTCATGTCAGTAATATTATCGTGTTATCTAATGCTGATAAAACATACAAACAACTTGAAATACTTAACAGCTCTTCTAAGTTTTTAATTGTCCTTTATAAAGTACCACTAAGGAAAATCCCTAATAGTTTCATGAAAGAAAAAAATATTTAAACTAAGATTAGTTTAGTCGAAAAATTCATTGTGTGCTTATGCTTTGTCACAATTTAGTTAAAATATGTATTATCATTTTAGTTTCAGTTACATCGTTTGTATGGAGCGCGCTGCAAGGATGTCTCTCTGCAAAAAATGTTTCTTCAATCTTTCTTTGATTTTGGAACAGCATTGTTAATATAATATTATCGTGTTATCTTCTGCTGATAAAACATAGAAACAACTTGAAATACCTAACAGCTCTTCTAAGTTTTTAATTGTCCTTTATAAAGTACCACTAAAGGCAAATTATATGACACTTGACTTTATAATTACTTTCATAGCCACCTTCTTAATTGCAATAGAAAAATTTGCAGACACATTTTACACCATGCTATTAAATAGATAAATTTTCAGCATTAATTAGCACTTCACTCCACTGCGTGTCTGGGGAACAATATTCAGCGCTGGTTAAATGTGATTAAAACTGTTTAATTTAAGTACAACTACGATGAAACAGACAGTTTGGTTGAGACAAAGACTTTGTAATTTCAGCCGAGAGACATCCTTAGGTCATGGGCCTTGCTCAATGCTGTTCGGTAGGGCCGTCTTTACCTGGGGGTGCAAGGGGTGCGTGGCACACGAACAAAATTACTTAACGAAAATTCATATACCTATATTAAAATACTAGAGTTAACCCGCGACTTCGTCCGCACAAATTATATACCAGATTTTAAGTCAGATCATAAGCTATCAAACAAAAAAGTTTGATCAAAATCGGTTCAGTAGTTTTTGCGTGATGCTCGATCAAACAAACAAACAAACACACAAACAGACAAACAAAAATTCTAAAAAAGGTTGATTTGGAGTCAGGGACACCTAACAACCATATCGTAATCTTTTTTTTTGTAAATATCTTCAATGTACAGACACACTTCTCTTACAGTTTTATAACAGTTTAGATATAGGCACCAATGTTGTTTAAAAATGTGCCTCACTCAGCGTCTTCGCCATTACAGCTCAATAAATCAGGTCAGAAGTGCGATTTTTGAAAATCATACGAGCGACTTGGCAGTAGAAAGTGTCAAAATTACTATGGAGATTATGCATCTTTCTACTGCCAAGTCGCTCGTATGATTTTCAAAAATCGCACTTCAGACCCAGATCACCTTTTTTGTAAATCAACTACTCATTGAGACCAATCTACGAGCCCAAACTCGGTGGGTCTGAATTAACTGCAGCGGTGATCACTTCCTTCCGGCTTTTTCATCAGACCAGCAGAGCTCCTGGACACCATAATATAGCATTATCATCAGGTTTCCATAAAGTAGGTATACCAAGCTTCAGCTCGATAGAATACCTAAAAAAGGGGGTCAAAATTCACTCATAAGATTTCTACAAAAATACAAAACACAACAACAAAGCAAGTTAAATAAATGTTTGTAGAAAATAGAACGTTTTTTTTTTGTTGACAAGGGGGGCGCAGGATGATTTTCGTACCCTGACGCCCAATGTGGTTAAGACGGCCCTGTTTTTTAGAATAAACGGCACCACACAATCTTCGCAACGTCAGTGACCTTAACTGGTGAAACCCAACGTTATTCGCATATTCAGAACGTCTGCACTGCAATAAGCAGTGCCCAAACTCTATGAAGTTAAAAGTGATATGTAGGTAGTTTACCTGTTGCCACTTTATAATGAACAGTAGACACAAAAAGCGCCTTGCAATTTAATCATTTGTACGTTTCAACACAATGTTTTTCTTGACATAATTTTTTTTTTTTATTAGAGTTGGGTTTGTTCTTGACCTCAATCTAGTCCTCAGGACGAAGATGGGGTCGAAGATGTAGCGAGCTTACCCAGAAGAAGCCTATTCACTCGTACTTTAAAGGAATTCGGGTTGTAAGCGCTCGGAAATACTGACACAGGCAGGGCATTCCACTCCTTGGCGGTGCGCATTATAAAAGAATCAGAATGGCGCTTGGTGCGGATAGATGTCAACCAAAAAGGGATGGTAATTAAATGGTATAAGCTACATCCACTCTTTGTCGAATGTGTCCAGGTCGTCTCTCCACCTCTTTCGGGGTCGACCCTGACGGCGACGTCCATTCTCCGGGATCCAAGGTGTTAAGACTGGATTAAGTGGATGGAACTGGCTCAGGACAGGGATGCATGGAGGATAAAGGGGGAGGCCTTTGCCCAGCAGTGGGATGAAATAGGCTAAAAAGAAAAAAAAAAAAAAGCTACATCGTCACGATCAGAATCTTTGTTATCAACTGAAGCGTACAGTTAAGCAAGATTAAATTTAAGCCTATTAAAGGCACAGACTTACAAAATGATTTAAGGTATCAGGATGGACACATCAAGTGGCCAGCCTTTTGTTTAAATACACTGTCAAGGAAACCTTATGCATAACAAGAAGGAGAAAATGTTAGGAAATTAAAAATTTCTTGTTTTAGCGCGACTATCAATCAAACTTGAATAGTAATATAGTAATATAGTAGTATAGTATAGTTCAGAATTAAGTTAAAAACAAAACTTGTTATTGCAAATATCTCGGAACTCAGTCCGAACTGTGAAGAAGAACTGTGTTGAAGTGCACGTAATAGTAATGTTTTCAACTTCAAGCCTTTATAAATCTCCGTCCGGACTGAGTTTAGGGATAGACATGTTAATATGTTTTATTGGTTACTTTATTCTGAAATAAAATATTCAAGTTTGGTTGCTGGCCGCGCAAAAAACAATGGTGAAAAATAAGGCGCCAATCTTCCATACAAAACCCGCATTGTCTTTTCTTCCACTTACTTGGATGTTAAGTCCAGCTAAATTTCATTGGGACCTACCCCCTAATGCGTCAAAATTCTCGTAGACACATAAATGCGTTAGTAAAATGAAACTTGGCCTGACCCACGCCCAAATGTCTAAGATTTTCAAGAAGATCTCCTGTTTTATCTGAATGATCTTTTTCTTTCTTCCTTTTTCACTAGCCCGCATAGTTATCCACTGCTTCTTTTCACATAAAATCTTGAGAAGAGTAATTTACCTTGGATTCTAACGATAAAGACACTTAAATAATACTTCAGAGAGAAAACTTAGTAAAGACGGTTATAATGCATAATGAAATGCGACCATATTTAAACAAGCACAGGAGTTAGTGACATCTTAAACAGTCTGCTTAAACCTAAATCGCCTCGTTAGCCGTTGAACTAAACTTGTACTGCCTTTGCTCATAGATTATGAGGCTAGGCAGGCTGAAGTGAAATTTTGGAGAATATGTCACTTTTTCGACTGCGTAATACGTTTGTCAGATCCGCCCCACCCCACCCAAACACCCCGCCGACTAGAGTCCGAAAGAGACAACTGCATCAGCTCGGACCAATTTTATTTACATAATATCGACAACAGGCAGGACAAAGAAGTCGCACTCCGTATCGACAAAGCCTGGAAGAGCTACTGGTCCATGAAGGAACTAATGAAGGGCGACCTTCCACTCTCACTCAAGAGCAAACTTATCAACATGTGCATTCTGCCCATTCTAACCTACGACGGTGCCCAAACCTGGTCATTAACGAAGGTTCAAAAGTCCAATGTTTGCTATAGTGTCATTAATCATTATCCAGGGAGGAAACAAGTGAATATGTTTGTATCCAGTTTGTATGGAAAAAATCTTCTTAAGTTATACGAATAATACAGATCCCTACTAGATCTGTAGGGACTAGTGAATGTTGGATATGGAATAAAAGGAACGAAAGTCGAGTGAATGCAGTTGAAATGCGCTCCTTGCGAAGTATGTGTGGTTTTGCTTTGGTTGATCGAATCAAGAACAGTGTGATAAGGGATTGGTGTAAGTTGAAGGATGATAATAGTAACAAGGATTGAGGGGTATGCTTAGATGGTTCGGTCACGTAGAGAGAATGAATGAAAGAAGACTTATGAATGAAATTTATCAAGTAAAGGTGAGCGGAAGTGTTGGGAGAGGCCGTCCGAGGAAAACATACCACGATCAAATCAATGATCTTTTCCGAAAAAGGTAAGTGCGTAGCACCCTCAATCGACGGAAGTGCATGAAAAGATGTATAAATGTTAATGAGGCTGAAGAGGTATGTCAGAGTCGTAGCGTGCGGCGGTCCGTGGTCTCTGCCTACCCCCTTGGGACAATGGCGTGAGCTTATGTATGTATAGTTTTGTAGAAGCAGTGAAAAAAAACTGGCTGTGCCAATGTATCAGAATTTATCTGACTTTTATGAACCAATTCTCTGGTAAATCCAATTTGGATTCACAATGAAATTAGCATCGACAAAATGGCCGAGACAAAAGGTCATTGGTCCTAAGTAACGACCCGCTTGGAATTGTTTGCTCTTCTATTTTCTTATTATCATAATTAGTGGACAATGTTTCTGTTCTCATTAGGTACAGTGTAGTTCTCTTTATTAATAAATAAACTAGCTAAGCCATTTGACCTATATATAGGATTTTCACAAAGTATTTTTTTCTTAGAGACATTTCTACAAGTAAAATGATAAATAGCGTAGCTCAAAATCTCAAATTAGTCAAAGTTCAGTAAATAGTTATTATTTACGTATTTGAATGAGTAACGACAGAAATATAAATAAAAATGTTTCCCTATTAGAGTCATATACATGGTGAAATTTATATCATTAGCATCCTTTTAAACTAAGAGTCTACCCATCAAACTGAACAACTTTCACTATGGGAGCAAACCAATCGGAGCAAGAAAAAATCAGCTGTTGCATACATTTGAGTCGAGTAGGCATTGCAGTTTAGTATGGAACAGCTGACTTTTTAGTTGCTCCGATCGGTTTGCTCCCATAGTGAAAGTTATTCAGTTTGATGGTTAGACTCTTAGTTTAGAAGGATGCCAATGATATCAATTTCACCCTGTATATAGGTTCATTTTCGTTTGTGATTATATATTTTTTTTATAAAATATGGGTTTACTCTAGACCTCAATCCAGTGCTCAGGAAAAAGATGGGGTCGAAGTGCCTATTCACTCGTACTTTATAGCTTAGACTTTATATCCATTTTTGTATGGGGAGGGTATATTTTTTGGATAGAAGGATGAGCCTGGGCAAACTTGTTCCTTAGATGGTCTAGTGTGAAAAACGCCCGGAGGACTCCCTCTATCACCCCGCCATGGGGGTGGAGGGGGGGTTGAACTTTTCAGATACCGCACTCACTGTGATTCGTCATAACTGCCAATTTCTAGCTACTAGGGCATGTTTGGTATCGTTTTTGACTAAATCAAAGTAGCTTAGTTGATTTCAGAAACAAAAAAAATGTATTCCCATACAAAAAATTGAAAAACAGTGAAAAATAAAAAATAAGTAAAAAAATTTTTTTTTGTTAATTACCATAAACTTAAAACCGGTAGCAATATCGGACTTTAAAAAATATATTTGGAAAGCTGCTTTTATACAGATTCCAAAAATATAAGGTTTGTTGAGAAAAAAGCAAAAAAAAAAATGAAAAAAAAAATTTACGCAACTAGGCAGGAACAAAAAAAATTAAATGAAATGCAAGAGTGGACGTAGAAGTGTCCAATTTTGTATACAATTAGTAGTTACTATAAGCATTAAGGGAAAACTAAAATATTTTACAATATAATACCAGTTTTCTTGATACATAAACTGCACAAATAACTTGGTAATCCTGTGTATTTATACAGGATTACAAAGTTACACTTGCAGTGTACCTGTATATTGTCATGTCTTGTTGACTGACATATCAACGCACAGCCCAAACCACTGGTTCTAGAGATTTGGAACTTAGGTTCTTTATATAGGACGGTTTACAAAATGAAAGGAAACATCAGATGACATCATCAACATCATATATTTACAATAAAACAGATTAAAATATTATTTTTCTTCTTCCTGTATACATTTGCCTTCGCAATGACACAACTCTGTGCACTTTAGTTGCCGTTGCAAACACCGGCACCTGTTGGTGCCGCACCCCTTTTTGCATCTACACCTAATCATTTCGATGCAGGCTTCAGCAGCAACAGGCAAGTCTGTCCATGTAGGTTGCCAACTATCGCCGACTTTTGTCCATCCCCAGTTAGATGGATCAGGAAGATCTTGAATCGGCGACATTTGACCCCGTACATGGACAGCTTGAAAAACTGCCCTCAAGAAATGTTGATATAGAGCCGCTTTTGTGGGTGGTATATGCTCTAGTTGGCGGTCTTTTTTGGTAAATAAATGTTTTTTCGCTTCGTTTACTGTAGTACAGGAACTGATCCTAATAAGGAAAAAATATGTACCGTTAAAATGTTGCTTTGTTACTTATTAGGTACCTAGTTTTATGAAGTTATCTACCTGTCATATAAAATTATAACAAACTTTTCAAGGATGGCAAATGAGTCGTTGTTCCTGCCTTCATAGGCTGCCAAAAAACCATCTGTGGCAGGTGGCAGTAGGGAAAACGTTCCATGTCTCCATTGCACTTTTTTCCCTTTCCCATTAAAACTAGAAACTGTGTCACACCCCGTGAATGCATGGAATAAAGGTAGGACCTGTCTGGGCTAGAGGAGCTATGGGTGCATGTAGGCACTGGAAAGCACCACCAGTATCTACCTTGTCATGAGATAGCGAACGCTCTTGGTAAATTCTTGTTATAATAATACCACCTTTACTTCTAAACACGTCATCTTGATTTAGCAATTAAAAAATTTTCTTCTTCACCACCACAAAAACAAAGGTCCTTCCTTTATTCCACGCATTCACGGGGTGTGACACAGTTTCTAGTTTGGAAAGGGAAAAAAGTGCAATGGAGACATGGAACGTTTTCCCTACTGCCACCTGCCACAGATGGTTTTTTGGCAGCCTATGAAGGCAGGAACAACGACTCATTTGCCATCCTTGAAAAGTTAGTTAGTTAAAAAACCATCAGTCGTCACGTCGCGTTGTTTAACAACAAAATTTAAAAAAAAAAAACAAGAAATGTATGCACCTTATTTTTAAATTAAGCTTTTTATGCATTCTGAGTTAGCCTATAAGTATGACATGTATACACTCAAAATTATCATGTACCATTGTGAATGTAAAACTATATGTGTCATGTTGGCTTCCTAATAAACAAATAAAATAAAATAAAATAAAATAAAATAAAGTTTGTTATAATTTTATATGACAGGTAGGTAACTTCATAAAACTAGGTACCTAATAAGTAACAAAGCAACATTTTAACGGTACATATTTTTTCCTTATTAGATCCAGTTCCTGTACTACAGTAAACGAAGGAAGCAAGAAAACATTTATTTACCAAAAAAGACCGCCAACTAGAGCATATACCACCCACAAAAGCGGCTCTATATCAACATTTCTTGAGGGCAGTTTTTCAAGCTGTCCATGTACGGGGTCAAATGTCGCCGATTCAAGATCTTCCTGATCCATCTAACTGGGGATGGACAAAATTCGGCGATAGTTGGCAACCTAAATGGACAGACTTGCCTGTTGATGCTGAAGCCTGCATCGAAATGATTAGGTGTACATGCAAAAAGGGGTGCGGCACCAACAGGTGCCGGTGTTTGCAACGGCAACTAAAGTGCACAGAGTTGTGTCATTTCGAAGGCAAATGTATACAGGAAGAAGAAAAATAATATTTTAATCTGTTTTTCAAGATGAATTTAAGATGTTTCCTTTCATTTTGTAAATCGTCCTATATAAAGAACCTAAGTTCCAAATCTCTAGAACCAGTGGTTTGGGCTGTGCGTTGATATGTCAGTCAACAAGACATGACAATATACAGGTACACTGCAAGTGTAACTTTGTAATCCTGTATAAATACACAGGATTACCAAGTTATTTGTGCAGTTTATGTATCAAGAAAACTGGTATAATATTGTAAAATATTTTAGTTTTCCCTTAATGCTTATAGTAACTACTAATTGTATACAAAATTGGACACTTCTACGTCCACTCCTGCATTTCATTTAATTTTTTTGTTCCTGCCTAGTTGCGTGAATTTTTTTTTTTTCATTTTTTTTTTTGCTTTTTTCTCAACAAACCTTATATTTTTGGAATCTGTATAAAAGCAGCTTTCCAAATATATTTTTTAAAGTCCGATATTGCTACCGGTTTTAAGTTTATGGTAATTAACAAAAAAAAAATATTTTTACTTATTTTTTATTTTTCACTGTTTTTCAATTTTTATGTATGGGAATACATTTTTTTTGTTTCAGAAATCAACTAAGCTACTTTGATTTAGTCAAAAACGATACCAAACATGCCCTAGTAGCTAGAAATTGGCAGTTATGACGAATCACAGTGAGTGCGGTATCTGAAAAGTTCAACCCACCCCCATGGCGGGGTGATAGAGGGAGTCCTCCGGGCGTTTTTCACACTAGACCACCTAAGGAACAAGTGTGCCGAGGCTCATCCTTCTATCCGAAAAATATGGGTGTTGTCCTATAATGACCCAGCTATTAAAGGAATTAGGGTTGTAAGCGTTCGGAAATGCTGAAGCAGGCAGCAGGGCATTCTACTCCTTAGCTGCGCGCATTAGAAAATATTTTTTTATTTTTCTTATTTTTTATTTTCTCTGATTAGGGAAACATACAGCTATAATAATACATTCAGTTTAAAACATTTAAAAGAATACATAAGCCAAAACAGTTTCCACCTATAGATAACATACGTATGTGTTGCACAAACGGTAGAATTTAAAAAATGATCAAAACATAAAACATACAAAAAGAAAAGACAAACCTAAACAAAGAATGAATGAAAAATAACTACAGAAACAATGATATTACCACGATATTACAATAAAAAAACCGGTCAAGTGCGAGTCGGGCTACTCGCGCACCAAGGGTTCCGTACCACACCACCACAGAACACATCATTATTAACATAGAAAAAAAACTTTTTTTGTCCGGGACCTTTAGCGTGAGACCGACTTCGCCGGTTTTTAGTATTTGTTGTTATTTTGTAGAGTTCACTCTATAATCACATTAAGTTTGACGCTTGTATGTATTACCGTTTTTACGACCGAGCGTGAAGAAAAAACGTTGATAAAAACTAGTTTCTTATTGAGAACCCCCCTTAATTTTTAACCTTTTGACATTTTTATTATTTGTTAACAAATCCGCCGTAATAATGCATAATCTGAGACAATTTCAACTATCTAGCTATTACGGTTCAAAAGTTACAGCCGTAAATAGGTAGAACAGACGGACGGACGGACAACGTAGGCTTAGTAACAGGGTCACGTTTTCACCCTTTGGGTACGGAACCCTAAAACATAATATTTCTTTGAAAAACTATGAAAATACAATCCTTTTTTTTTTGTTTTTTTTTTGTTCTTAAAGGCGATTAGTGTGAATATGTGGGACCTTGTTACTTACTACTAATTCTTTTCGTGTCAATCGTCCTTCAGTGATGTTTTCATATTTACTGGCTAGGTCTCCAGCGAGCTTGATAGCGTCAGGTCTAGCAGCACTTACTACTAATAGAAGAACTGGTACTACTAGTAGAACTTCGTGGTAGAACCATAGGCAGAACTTTTTCTGAAGACTAACGTATCTGTTTCAAACAA
Organism: Agonopterix subpropinquella; assembly: GCA_922987775.1. Taxonomy (NCBI): domain Eukaryota; kingdom Metazoa; phylum Arthropoda; class Insecta; order Lepidoptera; family Depressariidae; genus Agonopterix; species Agonopterix subpropinquella. The sequence continues at coordinate 1,886,616 of OV277696.1, read as the reverse complement.
TCGGTCCTTATTCTATGCCGGCAACTAGAAACATTTCACGAGAACGGTTATGACGTGTCCCCAGAGTTCTAGATCCAGTACTTCTAGAGATCTAGGCTTTTGCTGACAACCTCTATATCTACTGTTTGAGGAAATTGTTTGTCAGGAATTGTATTTGTTACTTTACAAGACTTTTTGTTTCCGTGTTTTATAGGGTTCCATACAGGGACTGCCTCCGTGGTCTAATGGTTAAGAGCACTGGCTCTCGACACGGAGGTGGTGGGTTCGATTCCCACGGGGGACACCTAGCGATATGTCACTTTGTGCGTTTTTCCCCAGTTGGTTAGGACATTGCAGGCTGAATCACCTGATTGTCTGAAAAGAAAAATGATTCCGTGCTTCGGATGGCACGTTAAGCCGTTGGTCCCGGCTACTATCTCTGGTGGTAATAGTCGTTACATAAAAACCACGTCAGAGGCCGTAAGGCGGTCTGAAAAAACTCTGACACCAGGGCTCTGCCCACACGATAAGAAGATAGGGTTCCATACCCAAAGGGTGAAAACGGGACCCTATTCATAATATGCCTACGCTATCCGTCCGTCTCTCTGTTTGTTTGTCTATCCTACCTAGTAAAGGCTGTAGCTTTTGAACCGTAATAGCTAGTAAATTTTCATAGAATGAGCGTTATTATGGCGGATTTTCTAACAAAGAATAATAAATAATAATAACAAAAATTTTATAACAAAAAACTAAAAATTAAGGGTGTCCCCTTTATTTTTATTGTGACCTCAGGCCCTGTACCCACACTTTCGATGTTCGCTATATCGGCACTGTTTCGGTCCGCTCTTCATTGTAATAGAGTTGATGTTCACGCAATTGTGAAGTTCGAATGTGCGGGTAGAGGCCCAGGATTCTACTTAAAAACTTAAGAAGTAATGCTTTTGATGGTTTTAATTTCCAGCGCTTCATTTAATTTTAAACTGTAGTTTTGTTTTGGTAAATGTCAATTTATCTGATATAATGATCAATTTGGGCAAAGTTTTTTTGCTAACATTTTTGTTAACTTTTGAATGTTATAGACAACACTGAATCTCAAGCGTGGATCATTCGCACTAAACTTTTTGTCACCAAATTGAATAGGCTACCTATTAGTGTGAATTTTAGTCTCAGATGTAATTCCCAATATCGCTGTGTTCACAGCGAACAGATCCAGGCAAGATAAAGTTTAAAGCGCTAGGCACTAAGCCAAGAACCTAGCCAAGCCAGCTCAAACATTTAAGAAGACTTAATTTATCGTCTAGCTTCTGACGAAAAGGATTTTAATCGCCATGAAAATTGTTTTTGAGATGTCAATGATATTTTAATACAATTTTTGTAAAAGATCTTTTTAACAATATAAGCTGCCCATCCTCCGGTAGATCCCTTAGTCGTGTCCGTATAGCAAGCGTACACATAAAAGGGATCTGGCTGGAATTGATGCCCATAAATAGTTCCTAATTAGTACCTAGGTCAAATAAATAGTGCCTCTGTACTTTACGAGATATCGATTTTTTTTTACCTGGTCTAATATCTGTGACCTGGTACTTTGACTTGAACTTTGCATTGATTTTTTTATTGTTTCACTACGACTTTACATAAAATATTAGTACTGGCAGAGGCACTATTTCAGCAGCTATTTATTTGATGTAGTTTTTATAAAAAGAAACGTCTCCTTCTGTAAGAAATATTTTGTGAATTCGTGTGTACGCCAGCGCAACGCCAGCTCCGTGGTTTATTTAAAAGACTTATTTATATCTCCGCTCCCTGAAGACCTAGCCTCATGAGATTTTGAATGCCTAGGGCACTATTTGAGCACTATTTTTTGAGTGTTTATTCAATGCTGCAATGCAAGCCGTTTTAGCCACAGAAAATGTGTACGCTACCTTCGTCAAGCCAGCGAACCAGGTAAAATAATCGATCTCACATAAAGTACAGAGGCACTATTTATTTGACCTAGGTACTAATTAGGCACTATTTAGGAACTATTTATTGGCATCAATTCCAGCCAGATCCCTTTCATGTGTACGCTAGCTATACGGACACCCCTTAGTCCCCTTTTACGATACCCACGGGAGGAAATGGGGTGGCGCTATTCTTAGCCTACACTACATGGACTATATTTATTCTTACTTTATTAGCAGTTCCCAGTATGTGAATTCGAAGAACCAAAACATTACTATGCGGAAATCCAAATACATTATCAGCTAATGATCAAATGATAAATTAGCGAGAATATTTCCTTCCTTCTATATCAATAATAAGTTGTCTTATCATTAATCGGTACCTATGTTTGTCTAACGAGAGGCAATTTATCAATATTCGATAATTCTTTTCTTTTGAAGGTGTTTCGACTTGTCATTGTTATGGTGTGGCGTTATTGTTCTCTTTTTGGTTAGAAAATATAGGTAGGGGTAAACCGGGATGCTTGAACAGGTGGGATGGATGAGCCACCTCAATTTTTCGATTGAAAATTTCGTGCTATCGATTCGGTTCATGGGTCATTGCATGCCCGCGAACCACATCTACCACCACAAGCGCCATCTAGGCTGCCGGCAGAGTAGTTTGACTTCGAGCTGAGTTTATGTGTTTTTGATAGTAAAAAGTGAAAAAAATGCATTTGGTTTATTTGTTCGTTTCTGCGTTATATTAAAAGATACGTATTATATTGAACTATTGTTATATTGTCAAACTAGTGTCGTTTGTTAAATGCAAAGCCTATTTAACCTGTGGTTAAGAGTTTTTCGGAAATCTAAACAAAGGTTGGAACGGGTCGGTAGGGGATGGTTGAGCCACCCGCAGAGGGATGGATGACCATAGTCAATAATAATATTTTTCCTCGATTTTATTTATCTTGCAGCTTCAAATGCCGTTCAAATCCAAAACTAAGTAGAATAAAGGCTTCAGCCTCAAGAAAGGAAATAAAAAAGATGAAATTTGTAGATTCGGACTTCCGATGCTTCTAAGGCCATATACCAGCTTTTTGTATTTTTGCCATGTTTTAGTTTAAAAATTTGTTTCTCGTATTAAAGTTATCTTAATGTGCTCATTCTATTAAAGAATAGTGTTCATAATGCTAAATTAGACATTAAAATGTTTTCTTTTTTAGTAATTTTCTTCATAATAATCAAGAAAATAGGTAGTCAAAGTGTGCAATGTTCACATTCCGTTATTTTTTGTTCCATTTTCAATCTTAACAACTTTAGATTGTTCCCATTTAATTAATATGAGATTTTATTATAATTACCATGAATTTTGTACGCTATCTTGTTTAATTTCTTAAAATATAAGGGTATGTTCAACCATCCCTACCCCCCTGTTCAACCATCCCACCCATTGGGGATGGTTGAGCCAAATCTCATTTTTTGTAAAAGATTTTTTTTTCGCGATTCCGATGTTAGATGTTAGCTCCATAGAAAAAGTTATTCCGTTTATTATGGGGTCAAATGTTTACCTATCGAACATAAAAAAAAAAAAAAAAAAAAAATTATTTATTATAAAAAAATTACATGTAAATTTACAGAGCAATTTCCAAAATACTTACATGCTAAAAAAATATTATTTGATCTATACTTAATTATTTGATGTACACACGGCGACACATCAGGTTACGCACCCTATATACCCATAACTACACTACGTACAAAACACAAAATAGTGCGGTAGAGAGCCTGCATAGACGCGGCTGCCGGCGCGGGCGCAGCGTGCTGTGAGACGAAACAACAACAACATACCGCACCCTCTCGCACGATTAGCAGCGTTCAACTTCTAATAGTTCAAAGTCCAAACAGGGTAACCTGACCTGTCACCGTGTGTAACTGTATAATACAACCGAAGTAAAGCAAGATGACTCTAACAAAAGAAGCTTAATATATCTTGTAACTGCACCTTAACCAAGTCTGCGACATTAATTCAATCCAGCTGCCAGGATTTGCCACACACAAAGTGCTTTCTTAGCTTTGAGGACCAGGTTTAGCCGAGGGCTAAGCTTCTTTAATGTCATTATTAAATATGGAGATTTGAGTAAGCTCTGAAGATTTTAGGGTTATATTTTTCACAGTTGGAGATTCAGGAAATATTCTCAACGAAAAGAATAAAACCGGTCAAGTGCGAGTCGGGCTACTCGCGCACCGAGGGTTCCGTAGCACACCACCACAGAACACAACATTATTAACTTAGAAAAAAAACTTTTTTGTCCAGGACCTTTAGCGCGAGACCGACTCACACTTGGCCGGTTTTTAGTATTTGTTGTTGTTCTGTAGAGTTTGCTCTATAATCACACTAAGTTTGACGGTTGTATATGTTACCGTTTTTACGATAGAGCGTGAAGAAAAAACGTTGATAAAAAGTAGTTTCTTGTTGGGAACCCCCCTTAATTTTTAACTTTTTGCAATTTTTATTATTTGGTAGCAAATCCGCCGTAACAACGCACATTCTGTGAAAATTTCAACTATCTAGCTATTACGGTTCAAAAGTTACAGCCTTAAATAGGTAGGACAGACGGACGGACGGACGGACAGACGGACAGACGGACGGACGGACAACGTGGGCTTAGTAATAGGGTCCCGTTTTCACCCTTTGGGTATGGAACCCTAAAAATCGAGTAGCTTTTATTAGATTTTTTTGTAGTTCCAACAATTCAGTTTAGTTAACTTTGCTGTAAAAAGCCAATGACTAAAAATGGCGCCTTTTTTCTTTTCGCCATTTTTTTATCGCCACAATCAATCAAACTTGACGGCAACAATGATTAGGTACACGTAAAACGGGAAAGGGAATTAATTGAGCATCAAAACAATTCAAGTAGCTAAACAAACGAATTCACGAAGATTACGAGTATCATCATCATCAGCCTATAAACGTCCCACTGCAGGGCATAGGCCTACCCTCAAGGAGCATGTATGGGCATAGTCTACCACGCGTGCCCAATGCGGATTGGTAGACTTCACATACACATCAGAATTTCTTCTTCAGTGTATGCAGATTTCCTCACGATGTTTTCCTTCACCGTTTGAGAGCAGTCGGTATTAACAATAACAATAACAATAAAATAGTTTATTTCAGACATGGAGTCCATAAAATTACGTACGGAAGATTACGAGTATACTTACTACAAAAACGCATTTCTGCGAAACATCTTGCTTTTTTTTTCGAATCGTTAGGTAAAGTGAAAAAAAGAAGTAAATCAGGGATAAGGTTCCTATTGTAGTGTTTTTGATGATGACATATTCTAACCACTAAACACCACTATTATATAATTATAAATAAATAAATAAATAAATATCTTGGACAATGTCACACAAATTATCTAGCCACATTTAAAGTAGGTACCAGAATCTAGCCTGGACTTGTATTATGATGACTAGACAATGATATATACATTACATATATAGATACAAACATCCATGACTCGGGTACAAATATTCATATTCATCATACAAATATTTGTCCCTTACGGGTTTCGAACCCACGACCCTCGGCACAGCAAGCAGGTTCACTACCGACTGTGCTACCGGGCCGTCAATCCATTCTTTTCAATTCCATCTCGAATCCTTCGAAACAAAAGATGAGCCTTGCTACAAATGCACTCTCAAACTAGTTTATAGTTGCAGCAACCTTTCTGACCACCCCGAAAGGGAATACGGTTATGAAATTCTGCCTTGAATAATGCAAAATGACAATGCTAAACAAAACCGAAATAGCCATGCACTCAGAATGAATTATACCTCGACCGAAGTTAGTAATTGCAATTAGCCGAAATTGTCCCCGAAGAGGTCGTAGCGATTCACAAGGCGGGAAAGCTCGCAGTCACTGTTTGTAGGTACTAGGTAACTTAGTGTTAAGCAGAGTTTACAAGTGTTCAACTTAGTTGGTTGACATTATTATTGATTTTGAGTTAGAATTTGAAGGTGTGGAGGGAAAGGGAAGATCTTCCACGGGTAAGTTAGAATTAGAATGCTAGAGACCGCGGTCCAAGTCCAACTGATCTTAGTCAGATGTTGTATTTATGCAGTCTCTTGCTAACTTTCATAGTGCGATTTAGGATATTCGTAACGGGCTGTGTCTTCACCATCTATTTGGCTTATTTACTTGAAACGCACTGTGACAAGTCAAACAGATTCATCTTCTGATTGGCCGTCATACATGTCATGTACTAGGTCGTATGCACTGCCCTAGATCCGTTGTTTTTACATTAGTCAGCTCCGGACTCGATCAGCTCGCAGTACAAACTTTGGGTGGTGTTCGCTTTCTGGCGTGCTTGTTATTCTTTCTCTTTCGTTTCCTTTTGGGCGACAAAGTCATTCACTTCACTCAGCTCACGTTCGAGATGACTCACACGCTCCAGCGCCTGCTCGAAGATGTCGCGGCACTGACTGTATGATTCGATCTGCTTGGTGAGCTGATCACCCTGACCGAGAACGTCCGTGTAGTGGTTGTGTAGCTCTACCAGCTTACGCTTCAACTCAGTGTTTTTATGCCAGATGTTTTTAATTTCATTCTCGCTGTCGTCACGTTCCTGCAACAGCTGATCACTCAGGTGCTTGGAACATTTTCAACTCCTCGAGAGCTACGCGTAGTTTAGACTCCAATTCCAGTCAGTCATCAGTTCTTGGCCATGCTGCGTGTCGTCATTTTGAGGCAGCAGTGACTCCAATGACACCTGGAATGTGTACACAAGGCAGCTAAATCGTGGGTTGGGAATGCTTGAAGAAAGTTATATTTACTGTAAGACTAAACAACTGAATAGGTTTTAATCACGTGTTGATATTTGATACCGTTAAACATAAAATCTTTTTCAGTCGTGACAGTCAAGGTACTTGCAAACAGGAGACAGGATTAGCGAATGCTCCACTGACAAAAGCGTTGCACCTTAATATAAGATGATGATGATATATTTGAACTGATTCATCCTATCGCAATCATCCACCACCTGGCTAGCCTATCATCATCCACTGCTGAACATAATATGCCTGTTCAAATCGCACCATAAGACTTCGACCTTCCTCAACCGATCTCTCCCTGCTTCCCTTCTCAGGTCGTCATTCTAGTAGACCGGAGGACTTCCCTACATCATCCAATTCGTAATCTTCTTCCGGTATGACCAGTCCATTGCCACTTCAGCAAGCAAAACACTCCATATTTATGAAGCCACTTATACAGGGTGTAACAAAACACCCTAGTAATACTTAAGGGGGTGCTTCAGACCATCAAACTGAACAACTTTCACTATGAGGCCAAAATCGAGAAAAAATAAAAAAAATCCTCCTTTGGCCTCATAGTGAAAGTTGTTCAGTTTGATGGTCTGAAGCACCCCCTTAAGTATTACTAGGGTGTTTTGTTACACCCTGTATGCAGGGTGTAAAATCAAAAGTTTTATAATTCGAACTGGGTGATGAGTTGATGACTGAACAACTTTTACTATGGCACCAAACCTGAAATCGCAGAAAGAAATCTACTGTTCCATACTAAACTGCAATTGCTACTCGACTCAAATGTATGAAACAGCTGTTTTCATTCAAAAATTCAAAATTCAATTTTTTTTTTTTCAAAATAATATCATATAGATAGCTTTTTGACGTCATTTTTTGACTCAACCACCGCGTCGGAAGGTGTTCCGTTGAGAGAAGATGCGGCCAGAAACTCTACAAAACACATCTTTTAAACAAAACAAAATGTACAAAGTACAAATTAAAATACAATATTGCATTACATAGTGTATAAAAAAAAATTTTTACAAAGAAATAAAAACCGACTTCAGAAGTAAAAAAGTACAAAATAATATTTCAGCCTATGAATTTTACGTTCGAATCTATAAGAAAATTTATTTGTTTTGTCGAAGTCGCTGTCAAGCCGGTAGGTACGATTTGCGACTGGGCTTGCAGTAATTTTTTGGCTTGGCTTGACACCGACTCCAACAAAACAAATTAATTTTCTTATAGATTCGAACGTAAAATTCATAGGCTGAAATATTATTTTGTACTTTTTTTACTTCTGAAGTCGGTTTATATTATTTTGTAAAAATTTTGTTATTTCATAATTTTTATTGATTAAATATGTTATTTCGACTCAGATATCAGTTGTACACGCAAAGGGTACATTGAAAAGAAGCAAATGGTTCAATCGCAGACGATTTGCTGTCAACTTTTGAAGAGTTATATCATGTAGCTCCGAAGTGCGTCATCAGATCATCACAATATTAAAATGGAACCACCTCGGGAGTATACCCTTTCAAGCAAAAAAAGAATTTTTGAAATTGGTTCACAATTGACGAAAATATCGGTGAACATACATAAAAAAAATATATACATACAGCCGAACATAGAACCTCCTCCTTTTTTTGAAGTCGGTTAAAAATTGTCAAGACCATTTACGTTACCAGACATTTTATATATAGTAAATTAATATTTCTATGCATTTTATTTCAGGTTTGCTCTCATAGTGAAAGTTGTTCAGTTTGATCACTTGAACCAAAGAGTATTTTTTTCCTGATAGCTTTTAATTTTATTATCAGCCAGTATTATCCAGCCAATTGCCACTTCAGCTAGCAAAAACACCGGAGATTTTGATCTCATTTGTGTGTAATTAAAATTCATCAGTATAGAAGCAGCCTTATCACATGTAATTAGGTGCATGGAGTGTCTGTTTATCTCGAGAGTGGCTCCCTCGTGAGGAGAATTTTATGTATACCGTACTGCATTCAATGAACCTTTCAAATACATACAATTCTGCTTAGTGCCTGATTTACACATTGCCTGGGAACTGGATGCCGGGCTCTAAGTTATTGCTGACCTAGTTTCCAATAATGTCACAATAAACAGAGTAGCTGTGACTAGTATGAAGGTATTTCCGTGTTGATATTTGGTTGAAGTGAGGGTTCTGTGAGGATTGATGCATATTGGCATATTCCAAACAAATTAATATTAGGTGTAAGCCGAAACCACAGTGTAAGAGTACTACCTATCTTTATGTAAAACTATAGTATCATCATCATCATCATTTTAGCGGATGGACGTCCCCAGCTAGACATAGGCCACCCCCAATGATCGCCACAACGATCAGTCCTGCGCTGCCCTCATCCAACGGGTTCCCGCCGCCTTCACCAGGTCGTCGGTCCACCGTGTGAAGAGGCCTTCCTACGCGGCACTTTCCGGTACGCGGTCGCCACTCGAGAACTATTCGGCCCCAACGGCCAACGGTTCTGCGAATTTAGAAAATCTGGGAAAATTATAGTAGGTATATGCTTATACATACAACATTTAATAAAGTTGTTACTTGTTGTCTCTGATCCAGGGCTCGACAACAGATTTCAGAATAATTATCTCTGTCTCCCCTCGGGGAAAATAGTCGTGAGCATATGCTATGACTGCTATGCTAGTTGAACTCTATGTGAATGGAGTTCAACTACGGCAAAGAAAATATACACTACCGCGAAAAGAAGCGACACTCATGCATGTGTGCTCGTAAAACCGCTCGCGGCTATGTGTGCGGGTCGGGCGAGCGAGGGGGGGTGCGCAGTATGCGAGCGGGTGGGAAAACAGGTCATTGACCGCTTGAATTACATGGTTGCTCTTGCTCGCACGACTGCACGACTCGGCCGTTGAAATAGGTAAATATTTTCTTTGATTCTGCGAGCGAAGCGTGCGACGCCTACCAATATACATAGACCATACACTATATAGTTATATTTTAGTTTTAGGATAATTATGTTCAGTTTGCTTTGTAACTGATTTATAATACCGAACATAAATAATATAATGACACAGGCTTAGATTAAAAACTGTTTACTATATCTATGGACACAGGTTAGTTCAGGGTTAGTTTAATTCCAAAGCACAGCACAAAAGAGTAGGTATACAATTAGAAGGAGTAGGTACTTAAAGAGGTAGTTACTTTTCTCAAATAAATAAATGAGAAAATTATATCGTAATTTGCAAGTATACGTAGCAAAACATTTTTTTTATTCAATACTATTGTAATACATAGTTACAAGAACGATTTTAATTATTCATTTTATCGTAAGTGACAAGGTATTCATTTTATCGTAAGTGACAAGGCGTGTATGACCGACGCTCAACTTACGATAAATTAAATATTCAACAATTTCATTGTAACCGACAAGTACTGACATGTACAAATGAACATGTTTTGCAACTTACGATAAAATTTTCTCAATTTAATAAAATCTTAAATATCTGTGCCTTAGCCGTCTGTGTAAAAATATGGATATCATAATCTAGAGATTACTTGAATAAACCATATTTGTCACTTACGAGGAACTTAGTTCTTACCCAGGAACTGTTTGTGTGAAGTCAAAAAGGACATTAAAAAAATATACCTATAGCTTTTTGTTGTTAGTATAATCATAATCAGTGCTCCGTCACTCTTGTTTGACAGCTGCGAAAAGTACCTAAAGCGTCGGCGCCAATTAGGTTTGTCAAAATATTTTTGGGAGACCTAAATCGAAAACTATTTCGAGATAATTGTCTCAATAATTGTCGCGTGATATCACAATTTCTTGGTTGACATTCCACATATCCGCACCAAGCGCCTTTCTGAATCTTTTTTACCCGACTGCGCCAGAAGGAGGGTTATGTTTTTCGAGCGTATGTATGTATGTTTGTATGTCTATTTCTTTGGCACGGCCTACAGCCTAAGCGGCTCGATGGATTTTGACGTATGATGTGTCGTTAGATTTGTAAAAATCGTGAGAGTGACTCAGGCTATATTTTTTTATTATGGCATCTGGGAATTAAAAAAAAAGAGGGGGAATAAATAATTTTTATTTGTAAAAATTTACAATATGGGTATCAAATGAAAGCTAGTAAACAGACGATTCCAAATATGTATACAACGTCTTAATGAATAAACTAAAAAGCAGTTTGTTTAGAATCAAGAGCAGAATCGAATTATCATGGTTTCAAAACAGGTAATTTTTGACAAAATATTAATTTATTTGTTTTTAAAATTTTTAATTTACCGAACCCGATGTCAGACCACCTCAAAAGCACACTCACCTTACTAACTACCAATACTAGATTATTAAAATATATCCATGAGTACGTTAGGTAGCGCTTTCATTTATTGCTGAAATGACAACAAATCATTTTTGCCTCAAAACTTAAAATGCAAATAACTTTAAATTTTAACTATCAAAATAATGAAATTATTGTTTCAATCTAATTATTTTGTTATAAATCAGTTGGGTTCTATGAGGTTTTGCGTTAATTCATTAACACGTTGTATATTGTAGTACTTTTATGCTACCATTTCGACATAGGACTAAAAAGTATGAAATAAACCAAATTATTACGAAAAACAAAAAACCCGATTGCATAAAAAAAACTGTTAGCTGAAAAGAGAAAAACAAGCTCTATAATCACTAATCAGCTATAACAACATTAATTGAATATAATTTGAATGTTATTAGGTAGGTATTGCAGGCGAGGACAAACCAAAGGAAGGTACCTAGGTATGTATTATACTTAATTCATCTTTGTCCCCGTTTGCGATACCTACCTAATAACATTCAAATTATATTTTACTTAATGTTGTTATAGCTGATTAGTGATTATAGAGCTTGTTTTTCTCTTTTCAGTTAACAGTTTTTTTATGCAGTCGGGTTTTTTGTTTTTCATAATTTATAATGCGCACAGCCAAGAAGTGGAATGCCTTGCCTGCGTCAGTATTTCCGAGCACTTACAACCCGAATTCCTTTAAAGTACGAGTGAATAGGCATCTTTTGGGTAAGTTCGCTACATCTTCGACCCCATCTTCGTCTTGAGGACTGGATTGAGGTCAAGAGCAAACCAATCAGTAATTAAAAAAAAATAAAAATATTTTCTATGTCAGAAATTTCAAAATGAAAAGATTACAGATATTTTTAATAAAATAAAGTCGTTTTTCGGTCCGACTAGTGACGTCATTCGTTGGACCTGTAAACTCCTAGGTAAAATAAAAATCAACTTAAAATAACTGGCCATTTAGAAAAAAATATAAATATATTCAATATGTCAGAATTTGACATTTGATGTTGCCGTTTCTGTTTCCAGTTGTAAATAAGTAAATTTAAAAATGACGTTAATATAGGTAATATTTAATGACGATTTTACAAATGACTAAATACGAGTTATAAATTCTTTGCGACATCAATATGTATTAAATTCAACCTGATTATATTATTATCCAAATTATTGTCAAATTTTAAGGCATTATTCTAAACCTAGAAATCGATGAATGTAACACACAAACTATTTATTTTATTTTGAAACAATCGAATGAAAATTAATTACTTTAAATTTTAATGAATTGGAATTTACATACTACATGTTTATTCTAATCGTATCTTCTTACTCATTACTTCAAATTAAAATACATTTATCCCTTACGATGTGATTTTAACGTTTTATCGTGTCGCTTGTAAGAAACAATATTTTTGTAGGAATACCTACTCGATTCAAACGTAAGAGACAGCAGATTTTTTTTTGTTCTGAAAGGTTTGCTCACATAGTAAAAGTTGTTCAGTTTGATGGGTAGAGTAAACCACACCACATGTGTAAAACACACAACTCTAAACCACATGTTTAGAGGTTTAATGATACTTTTCCTTACACCCCGTATACACCACTAGTTTTAATTACTAACTACATTTTAAGGGTATTTTCATTCGAATATATAAAAAACCTTTCGTGCCTACTAACCTAAACTAACCTAAACCCCTACGCAGAAAATTTATTTCATAATTCTGTCTTCAGCGATTTAAGCTGTGAGCTATTTGTCGGTCAGTCAGCGGAACTGTTTTATAAGTATAGATGAATAAACAACTAAACGCAAAAGACAGCAATAAAATTTTATTTTGAGTGACAAATTCAGCGGGCAAAGCTCAGCTTACGATCTTCCTAAAAACGCTCGATAGAAGCGATGAATATGTTCCATACCTTCTATTGATTTTAATGTAAGTGCCTAAGCGTACAGTGAATTTGTTTAATCAGAGAAAAAAAATCGGAGTTCAGTGGTATTTTCAGGGGACTTACGACAAAATGTCCCTTACGACATTTGAAACGCAACTTGAGAGTTGTGCGCGTCGTATGCTGAATTTGTCGCTTACGATAAAAACATCAACAGTGGAAATTGCAAATGTCGTAAGGGACATTTTGTCGTAAGTCCCCTGAAAATACCACTGAACTTCGAATTTTTTTCTCTATCGATCTGTATTAAATCCTGTTTTGATATACCTTAAAATGAATGAGATACGAGGCCCATCATTTTGTAGTAAGTTAAACTTTATGTCGTATAAGCAAGGAAAATTTCAACCTTCTTGCATATAAGTAAAAGTTTAGGTTCAAGCTCTAATGTAATTTTTTGAAACGTCTTAAGTCTTTATAGTTACCAGCTGTAATACACAAACTAATTAGAAAGAACTACCTGTAATACGTTGTAAGTAACCCACCTACAAAATAATTATATTCTTTACAACATAAATTCTGTTAAAATAATTTTAAACTTGAAATGAACATTATTAACAATTCTAATTACTTAGTGTCATCCCCAGAGTATTAGTACCTATGTCTTTTATTATTTCCTTGCACCAGTGTAAATAAGGTTGTCTGGAAGAAATCGCTTTTTAGCGATAAGACCACCTTATTTGTAATTCTATATCTTTATTCAAATGTATATTCTGTTTTTTTCTGTTTCTGTTGTTGTGTGTTGTCTCTGACTACCCCCTCGGGGAATATAGTCGTGAGCATATGCTTATGCTTATATTCTGTTTTGGTGTGCAATAAAGTATAATTGAATTGAATTGAATATTCGTTTTCCGCAAGTATCAACCCTATAGGTCACCGACGCGGGGGCTCACACGTACGAGGAGTGTCGTGGCTGTGACTACGGTAGGTTGATCTGTCACCGTGTATATTTGGAAAATGACAGATCCCGTTTCGCCTTTTATAAGGATTATAAGCATGAGATGATTGTTATCATTCATTATGTAATTTAATAGCTCTTCTCCGTTCAGATAGTAAAAATTGTTAGTGGTATTATTATTTTAATTTTAATTAGATACATAACGACTAGATCCGTCGATAACAACATTATGAACTCTTTACGAAGTCTTGAGAAAAGCCATAGAGAAAATAACGCGCTCCCCTGAGAAAAGCTTGAGAATGTATGTTAATCTTCTATAGAGATAGGAATAGGAAGTACTAGCTACGTACAATCTTCATGCTTGTGGTCTATTCCATAGATAGTCTATAGTAGGTATAGTACAGAGATTTTGTATAGTAAGAATAGATTCATTTTTTTTAAGAAAGAGTCTAGAAATGGCCAAGTCTCTCATTCTTAGTTATGGTATCGCTTCATTTGAAAAAAAAAAGACAAACACAGACAAATGTCACCGTCTTGAACGTCAAAGTGTACGTTTCTGATTCATCGTGATAGCCGGCGTGCTTCCAACGTCATTGTGTTATTTTGTGTGAAATTAAATACGAATATTTCATTAATTTCAAAATAAGTATCAAATGCGTGTTTTTTATGCACAATGGCTTGTGTGGCCTCTGGCTGCACTAGCAGAATGGGAGTTTAAAAAGAAGATAATCAGAGGATATCTTTCCATCGGTAAGTAATCGGCTCCTATTTTTAAGATGTTGACCTTGGTAATGAATGAAATAATTCATTCAGAGTAAAGCTTTTTTCATTGTGAATGTGTTACATAATGTGAAGTATCATTTCAGCCTGTTTTGTTTACGGAAATTATAAACTAAAATCATAAGTTCATTTGCATTGACAGTTTATGTACTCAAATTTATTTCGTTAAGTCACTTTTGAGAATAGAATAAAATAGAAAATTGCTTTATTGCCAATTATAACTAAAGAAATAAAAAAAATAAAAAATCATACATTTAAAACAAAAAGACAAGACAAACATAATTACTGGCAATAGGACAGGGACTCAGCTAAGCTGGCTACAGTCAGTGCAACTGACAGTAAGCAGCGCTGTTTTTCAGCCCTGCCCTTGCTCCTAGAGATGTTGTGTTGGAGTGTAAAGAGGTAATGTGTGGGATGGCAACCATGACTACAAAGTGTAAGAGTAAAGTGTAAAGTATGTGTGTGCAGCTGAGCATTTTGTCTACGCCAAAGATGTGTTCGAGAGCGAGTTTGCTAGTATGGTCTTTACTCCACTTGATTTTTGTAAGCGTGCTTCAATTGTTCTGTAATTTTTTGCTTCAAAAATAACCCTGCTCGGGACTTTGATCCAACCGCTGTCCCCAACAGTAGTCTTAGCATGCCACGTCCTTGTGTATGCGAAAACTAGCGTGCATGACGCATTACTCAAGTTACGAAGACACAGGAAAATCTCGATCTTTCTCCATTTCAAGGCGGCGGTATGCTAGGCCTACTGTAGAGTGTGAAGACTGAAGCTACTCTACTGACTAGAGCAAGATATGAATTATTTCAATCCATTTACGCCTGAAATAATCCAAACATGAAAATCATTTGCGAATATCCCAGAATATCTCACAAATGTGACTCATGTTGACCCTTTCGACCTTTGTCCGTCGTCGAATAATATAACCGGGGACTCGATGGTTTTGTTCGTTGGCCCCTTTTGGAATTGATTTCGGAAAATTCCTACTCAGCTGGAATTTTATTCAATTGGAAAGTTAAACTGAGGTATAAAGTTGCTTGAAGAAGTTAGTTGCCATTCTAATTTTATATTCTGGTAAAGAGGTCAATAAATGTAATGAACTAATGAGCCAAACTGTGCCTTAAAATAATAGATATAAATTTGTAAAACCCGCAGGAATGAAACAAGCCATACGAATAATAGTAATAACGAGCATTTACCCGCGACTTCGTCTGCATAAATTATATACCAGATTTTAGGTCAGATCATAAGCTATCAAACAAAAAAAGGTTCATCAAAATCAGTTCAGTATTTCAAACAAACAAACAAACAGACAGACAAAAAGTCCAAAAATTTGTGATTTGGAATCAGGGACACCTAAAAACTATATCGTAATCTTTTTTTTTGTAAATATCTTCAATGTACAGGCACACTTCTGTTACAGTTTTATAATAGTTTAGATAGGTCAATAATTCGAATTAACTTTGAGATTGTACACCAGAAAACAGTAGGTCACGGTTAGTGCATAGCATAAGCAGCATAAGCATATGCTCACGACTATGTTCCCCGAGGGGGTAGTCAGAGATATTCTGGAACTAAAGAACTTCTTCTTCTACACGGTTAGTGCGTTCAGGATATTCACCGATTTGGGGATCCGCCGCGTAGCCCCAGCAACAACCATAACCATTCTGGGTTCCCTTATGTGGGTTGCTCGAGTTCATTCATGGCTCTGGAGAGGTTCTTGGTCCAGTTGTCCGCCGTAATAAGCAGCAGCTACTTCCTTTGTAATGCTGTAATTGTCTGTCTAGATAGCACCTATCTTTAGAAAAAAAAAAAAAAAAAAAAAAAAAAATCTTTATTGACTGGTAAAGTAACATTACACATACATTTTGTTCTTAGGATAATAAAATTAAGACATGTTTGCAAAACATTTTTTTTTGGCTTAGTTTAGTATGTTAATCTTAGCTGCTGATGCTTAAAAAGAAAAACTGTGATTTAAGCATCAGCTTCCTTATATAGTTACATAATTTGCCATATGGCCAGGGGGTACGCAGAGATTTGTTCCATATGAGTGCGCAGTGCACGCTTCAGCGCGCTCGTGTGTTGGTGTGTATGTGTATGTGTGTTTTTGCGTGTGTGTGGGGATGTGTGTTTATGTGTATGTGTGTTTGTGTGTGTGTATGTGAGTATGGGTGATGATGATGTGGTTCCTAATTTCCTATTGAGCCTTGTAGGGGTGACGGATGTAGTTGCGTGGGATGATATAAATAGTTCTTCATTTACATATTTATTGTAGTGCACTTATTCGGAGTTACATATTTGACCTAGCGGAACGGTATGGGAACGACAGGCGATCATTCCAGTCGCTTCGTAGGACTAATGCAAAACTGCATAATAGATAGATTACGAAATGCAATGTGTCCCTACCATAAGTCTGTTAGAAAATAATCTTACAGCTACATTTTCCATTACCTAATTTAGTGGGTGGTAGGTGGGGTTCCGTGTTAAGGTTGTCACCGGTTATTTTCAACGTATGTACTTACCTAATACCAACTGCCCTCAAATGATGAAGGAAAACATCAAGAGGAAATCGGCAAACGCTGAAGAAGAAAAAACACATGTAACTCTTTTTTGTTGACATCGGTCAAGAAATGAAAAAAATTGTAGAGCAAATGGGTACCTATAGTGACGACCAGTCGATATAAATTGTGCCCATTTTATTATCGCGACCCTCCGGACCTTTTTCAATGGACGGTTTTGTCATTCATCTATTTACATAATATCATTTTTAGGGTTCCGTACCCAAAGGTCGAAATGCGACCCTATTACTAAGCTTACGTTGTCCGTCCGTCCATCCGTCCGTCCGTCCGTCTGTCCGTCTATCCGTCTGTCCGTCTGTCCGTCTGTCCGTCTGTCCGTCCGTCCGTCCGTCCGTCCGTCCGTATGTCCGTCCGTCCGTCTGTCCTACCTATTAAGGGGTGTAACTTTTGAACCGTAATAGCTAGATGGTTGAAATTTTCTCAGATTATGCGATTTGTTAACAAATAATAAAAATTTCAAAAAGTTAAAATTTAAGGGGGGTTCTCAACAAGAAACTAGTTTTTATCAACGTTTTTTCTTCACGCTCCATTGTAAAAACGGGTCAATAAAACATACAAGCGGGTCTCTATTGGTAAAACATACAAGCGTCAAACTTAGTGTGATTATAGAGCAAACTCTACAGAATAACAACAAGTACTAAAAACCGGCCAAGTGTGAGTCGGTCTCGCGCTAAATTCCCGGACAAAAAAAAAAAATTTTTTCTACCTTAATAATATTGTGTTCTGTTGTGGTGTGATACGGAACCCTCGGTGCGCGAGTAGTCCAACTCGCAATGGACCGGTTTTATTAGAGTTACCTATGAACATGAAAATATTCGTTCAATTTCATATCATATTATTACATACACTTTGAGATAAGTAGGTTCTAATTTTTACTCAAACTCACTATCGGTTAATCGAACTGCCAAACTGGATATCCCGGGTTCGAATCAAATCGTAATAAAATGTATTAAAAGCATTTTAAGAATGTTTGTGTGTGTATGTGTGAGCTCTCGTTGGCATAGTGAAGTTCGGTAGGTATCGGAAATCACCGAAGTTAACAATCAACGCCAGGTTCGGTCAGTCTTTGGATGGGTGACCGTTTAGTGGTACTTCATCTCGAGCGTCTCCGTGCTTCGGAAGGTACGTTAAGCTGTTGATCCCGGATAGTTCCGTCAGATGGCGGTGTAACTATTCGTTAAGTCAGGTCAAAGTAACACTAAGCCCGAGTCCCGACTCGTACTTGGCCGGTTTTTTAGTGATGCATACAAAAATAAATAGAAGTATGTTATAGCTTGTAGGATCCCAATGCTGGGCAAAGGTTTGGGTAAGGGAAAATCTTCTTCTTCTTATCGTGTGGGGAGAGCCTTCAGTGTTTTTTTTTTCAGACCGCTTTACGGCCTCTGACGTGGTTTTTGTGTAACAACTACACAAGAGAATAACAAGAGATAGTAGCTGGGGACCAACAGCTTAACGTGCCATCCGAAGCACGGAATCATTTTTATTTTCGTGATTCAGCCTGCAATGTCCTAACCAACTGGGGAAAAACGCACAAAGTGACATATCCCTAGGTGTCCCCCGTGGGAATAGAACCCACGACCTCCGTGTCGAGAGCCAATGCTCCTAACCATTAGACCACGGAGGCAGTTCAAGGGAAAATGTATGAAAATGAATTTAAAAGAGTTATACAAACATTAGTGAAAAACTCATAAAACACTCCTAATTTCAGAAGCCTCCACCTAAGGGGCTTGTATAATCTAGCCGCACAAAGGAGTTCATTTCACATGCACCAGCGAGGAAGCTCTTAAAGTTTTTCAAAGGAATAAAGTACTCACGCTTTGTAGACGGCCCTCCGTAAACTTGATTTATGACTGTCTTGGATTTGTCACAGTCACAGGTGAATGGAGAACACGGGTCTTTGTATGTTGGCTGTTGTCAGGATATCCGAATTCGTATCCCGTTGTAGGTTTTAGGAAATGTTTGTTTTTAACCCCCGACGCAAAAGAGGGGTGGTGTTATAAGTTTGACGCCTATGTCGGTCTGTCTGTCTGTGGCATCGTAGCGCCCAAACGGGTGGACCGATTTCAATGCGGTTTTTTTTAATAGAAAGCTTACTTTTTCAGAAGTGTTTTTAACTTTGTTTCATTAAAATCGGTTCAGTAGTTTTTTAGTAATTTTAAAAATTATGAAATAACATTAAATAAAAAATTTAAAAAACCCCCTACGCTAAAAACAAACATTTAAAAAGTAACAAATAATTCGGTCACCTATTATTTTTGATGTAAGCAAATGTATTTTTTTACTTTTTAACTCTCTTTACGATATTTGAGGTCAAATTATGTGTCGGGGCGACCGAATTATTTGTTATTAAATTTTTGTTTTAGCGTAGGGGGTTTTTAAATTTTTAATTTTGTTCTGGTGTCATTGACTGGTCCAAATTAATGGAGGCGGTTATTCGTAGTCAGATCACATACTTATATAACAACATAAGTCAGATCATAAGCTATCAAATAAAAAAAGTTTCATTAAAATCGTTTCAGTAGTTTTTGCGTGATGCTCGTTCAAACTAACACACAAACAAACAAACTGTCAGACAAAAAATCAAAAAATTGGTGATTTGGAATCCAGGACACCTAAAAACCACATCGTATTTTGTTGTTGTTAATATCTTGAATGTACAGACACACTTCTGTTACAGTTTTATAATAGTTTAGATAGTCTGTGTTCCTGGTTGAGTCACAACGCAACTTTTTATGCAATCTTTGCAAAGGTATAATCGGCTAAGATCGGACAGTTTTTCGGAGGGTTGGAAGGATGCAAAAAATTTTTTCTCTACTACCTATCGTTTTCATAAGTGCATATTGCTCACAATAAGACATAGTTCTTCTCCGATTTATTCGCTTTCCTAACTGCACCAATTTTGGCCTTGCACGTTTTCAAAGTTATGGAATCATTTATCTGCGACAAAAATTTCGCGGATAAAGATCGGATCAGTGACTAATGTCGCTTTTATAGCTTGAAAATAAGGTCTATAATCCGAGTTTTACTTACGAAAATCCCAAAATCTCAGACATTTCTTCGACGGTCCGTTTTACTCTACCAACACATCGTCGTAGCGACAGCTACGGTATATAATAAAAAGAAACATACGCTATGTTGCTAGTACTATAAAATACCGACGCATTCCCGAATTTCGTTTGTCCTATCTTGCTACCGATCCTATCTTACCTGAGGATACCTTATTTTCAATGAAACCTTTTATGAAAATCACACATATTTACGTAAATACAAATATTATGTATGCATTTGCACAGCAATATCATAAGCTCAGCCTATAAATTATTAGCAGTGATATAAGCTTAAATTACATCATCAAATTTATAGCAACAATATCCTACTAACAAGTCATGCAAAATACAACCTTAATAACTAACAATACGATCGTAATTTTATTTTACTACTTCCACCCACGTAACCAAAACCCTAACTCGTTTAATACATCATAACATAAACGTACGTGATACTAATATAAAGCTTCGTTATAATTTAATAAACTATAAAACAATGGTGGTAAATTATCCGGAAAACGGCAATGTGGCCATTCACTTTACCGAGGTCGGACGTAAACTGGAGACGGTATTAATGCACGTACAGTATTGGAATGCTTTCAGGTTACAGACTAATGAGCGTTTTTCTTTTGGTTTTCTAGTGGATCGATAGATGGCGTTATGGTCTGTGCAAATAAAGGTCAAAATATCAAAAAGTGTTCCTTTAAAATAATAAAGAGGTAGAAGATGATCAAAAAGATGCCAACGCATCTTTTGATTGAATATTTCATTATTTACGAATCATTTTAATCGAAAATATGAAACTGTTTACGTCTGACATGTTCGTATGGGCTTGATCCTTTGGCCTTTAAAAAAAAGTCAGGCACAGTCTTGACATGATTTTGACAGGATCAATAAGCATGTCATCTGTCGAGTTTTTTAGGAACTAAAATTAAAAAAGAAAAGAAAAACGCTCATTCAAGACCAGCCTTTTTACGCCTCACTGCTGGGATATCAAGCCGGGTCCAAAATCGTCTAAGTAAGGTGTACATTTGGAGCATGGTACTACATGGTAATATCACGAGATCGAAGTAGGCTGTGAAAGCATTTGAGATAATTATGTTGTTGGATAAGAAAAAAACAAACCGGAAGGGATTAATGAAACAAAATGAATAACAAAAAAGATGATCACATCTTTTTGATAAAAAGAATGATTAAACAAAAGAGAAGTATTCTGAATAAAACCGGTCAAGTGTGAGTCGTGCTACTCGCGCACCGAGGGTTCCGTACCACACCACCACAGAAAACAACATTATTAACTTAGAAAAAAAAACTTTTACTGGCCGGGACCTTTAGCGCGAGACCGACTCACACTTGGCCAGTTTTTAGTATTTGTTGTTATTCTGTAGAGTTTGCTCTATAATCACACTAAGTTTGACGCTTGTATGTTTTACCAATAGAGACCCGCTTGTATGTTTTATTAAACCGTTTTTACAATGGAGCGTGAAGAAAAAACGTTGATAAAAACTAGTTTCTTGTTGAGAACCCCCTTAAATTTTAAACTTTTGAAATTTTTATTATTTTTTAACAAATCCGCCGTAATAACGCATAATCTGAGAAAATTTCAACCATCTAGCTATTACGGTTCAAAAGTTACAGCCCTAAAATGGTAGGACTGACGGACGGACGGACAGAGGGACAGAGGGACAGACGGACAGACGGACAGACGGACGGACGGACAGACGGACAACGTAGGCTTAGTAATAGGGTCCCGTTTTCACCCTTTGGGTACGAAACCCTAAAAACAACAGACAATAAGAAAAGAAAACGATTGGTCCCTTGATAGGATATGAAAGTTTCTTTAAGATTATTATTGGAAGAAAAAGAGTTAGAGAAAAATACAGTCGTGTAGCATAGATGATGGAAAATATTAGTGTCATATTTTGTCGTCTTCTTTCAGTAAGTGTGAATCTCTGATTATTGTATCAGGAAGATATAATATAATTATCAGAGATTGCTGACATAACGTCAGGGTTAAAAGCTCCAACATAAAAAAAACAGATATTCAACACACTTACAGAAAGAGGATTGAAAAATACTCC
Source organism: Agonopterix subpropinquella (assembly GCA_922987775.1). Classification (NCBI taxonomy): domain Eukaryota; kingdom Metazoa; phylum Arthropoda; class Insecta; order Lepidoptera; family Depressariidae; genus Agonopterix; species Agonopterix subpropinquella. The sequence goes on along the minus strand of OV277696.1, from coordinate 1,864,256 downwards.
ACCGGCAGAGAGGCACCTGCGTCAGATGATGTCAGTAACCAGCGCAGGGAGTATTATATTCCTTGCTAAAGACAACTCTGGACAAACACAACGAAAAAAATAACGAATTTAGTCTGTGGCAGACAACTCGTCGTCTGTAAAAGTTTTATTGTTCCACCTTTACGATCCCCGTTACAATGCGAGGTCGCGCCGATAAGTTGCCATGTTTTGTTCGAGATCAATCTCTCGGATTTGAACTTACGGACTTATTGTCGACCGTTCAGTTTTGTATGTTTGTATTTTATAAAGTATCTAGAGTCTAGACTACTAACCTAACCATGAATGGTGTCTAATGTAGTTTATAAGAAGTATTATATTGTATAGTACCTACCTATCTGCCGCAGCATGTCTACAGCGACAAGCCGACAACACATTCTTCTTCTTCATTTATCGTATGAAGGTACTAAGAGGTTACTTATGCAGTGTTTATTTGGGCGAAGGGATGCAGGTCTCACCACTTGATACTTCCGTAACTCCATCTTAAAACTTAAATTGCTAAATGAGAGCATTTCTAAAACCACATTCCTAAATATAAATTAGGTAGGTAGTTGTAGTAACGTTTCTGACCACCCCGAAAGGGATTACGGTCGTGATTTTATGTATGTACGAGCTTTTACCCGCGACTTCGTCCGCATAAATTATATACCAGATTTTAAGTCAGATAATAAGCTATCAAACAAAAAAAGTTTCATCAAAATCGGTTCAGTCGTTTTTGCGTGATACTCGAACAAACAAACACCCAAACAAACAAACAAACAGACAGACAAAAAATCCAAAAATTGGTGATTTGGAATCAGGGACAGGTAAAAACCATGTCGTAATTTTTTTTTTTTGTAAATATCTTCAATGTACAGACACACTTCTGTTACAGTTTTATAATAGTTTAGATACAGTTACAGGGTGTAAGGAAAAGTATCAATAACCTTAGTTAAGTTATTCAGTTATTCAGTTAGACGGGTAGAGTTTAAAGGTTAATGATACTTTTCCTTACACCTTGTATAGTGTATACATACTTAAACTCACGAACATTATCACCAGTGGGGTGGTTTAAAACTCTGGTACAACTAAGTACCTAGAGATGATTAGTCATGAACCTGATTATTATAAATTGGCTTGTTAGTTGTTTTTGGTTATAATGTGAAACAATAATATTTATTACTAACAAATCTTAAAGTTGGGCAAAGTGGCATGGAAATATTAAAAACTTGTTTATAAAAATATTGTACAAAATTCATTTATTTTATAAGTATACGAGCTTTTACCCGCGACTTCGTCCGCATAAATTATATACCAGATTTTAAGTCAGATAATAAGCTATCAAACAAAAAAAGTTTCATCAAAATCGGTTCAGTCGTTTTTGCGTGATACTCGAACAAACAAACACCCAAACAAACAAACAAACAAACAGACAGACAAAAAAATCCAAAAATTGGTGATTTGGAATCAGGGACAGGTAAAAACCATGTCGTAATTTTTTTTTTTTGTAAATATCTTCAATGTACAGACACACTTCTGTTACAGTTTTATAATAGTTTAGATACAGTTACAGGGTGTAAGGAAAAGTATCAATAACCTTAGTAAAAGTTATTCAGTTTGACGGGTAGAGTTTAAAGGTTAATGATACTTTTCCTTACACCCTGTATACATACTTAAACTCACGAACATTATCACCAGTGGGGTGGTTTAAAACCCTGGTACAACTAAGTACCAAGAGATGATTAGTCATGAACCTGATTATTATAATTTTTTTGTTAGATGTTTTTGGTTATAATGTGAAACAATAATATTCCGAGAGATAAGTGTACTTTTTGTAACCATCAGCAGCAAGCCAGCGGAAGTTCGATGTACTGTACGGCAATCAAGGCTGATTCAATGTTTATGGGGTGTAGAGCTTCTCTATGATGGGGATGGACCAGGTCTGCCTGCATAGCTCTAGTCGGTTTAGGAGTTACTGATGATTAAAGATCTGTAAAAAATTAACGATCAGCTGCACGGCTGATCGTATGTTATTGTTATAGTATGCACTGTAGCTATGTGAACAGTACAAAAACTGACCAGTCCATCCCCATCACAGAGATGCTCTACACCCCATAAAAACTGAATCAGCCTTGCTGCTGATGGTTGCAAAAAGTACACTTATCTCTTATACTATAATATTTATTACGAACAAATCTTAAATTTGGGCAAAGTGGCATAAAAATATTAAAAACTTGTTTAAAAAAATATTGTACAAAACTCATTTATTTGTGATACAAGAGGTAAGTATATTATAAATTATTTTATGATACACGCATTGTTTAGTGTTATGTGATAGATATCTAAGCATATTGAAAGATTTTGAGATATAATAAAATAACCCACCCCGGCTTCGCACGGGTGCAATGCTGATATAAACTTTCCACTTGAATCACTCTATCTATTTAAAAAAAAATCATCAAAATCCGTTGCTTAGTTATAAAGATCTAAGCATACATAGGGACAGACAGACAGCGGGAAGCGACTTTGTAAGCATATGCTCACGACTATATTCCCCCGAGGTAGTCAGAGATATTCTGAAACCTCAGAACATCCACGTTTCACTAGTAGTACCGAAAATCTATGACGGGGAGTGAGCCCGTCGCCACTGTCGTTGTTTTATACTATGTAGTGATTATTCCACAAGACATGCTAGTACAAATCTAAACTTATAAAACAGTTCCGTGACTGACTGGCTCACTGACAAACAACGCACAGCCAGACCGCTGAAGTACCAAGCAAAACTAGTAAGTCAATAAAGAAGTGGTTGCACAATGGATCTGACAAACGTTTTTCACTTTACATGTCAAATAAATCTTCAAAAAATTACGAAAAAAACTGTGTTTTTACTTTTTTTATATCTTCAAAAATGGCTGAGATATTAACGATCACATTGCGTATTTCCGGACGAAGGTTTTTAAAAACGCGGGCGGGCGCCCACTAGCCGATGACGTCACACCCCCGGTCATTCGTCAGTCGCGCTCTCGTACGCTCGCTGCTGTGCAGTAAACATTGAGTTCTCTTCAGTGAAAATGGAAAAAAAGTATTGTATTGTGCCTCAGTGTTTCAATTCAACTGTGAAAACACCCGATAAACTCTTTTTTTATGTTCCTGAGGACCCAAAAATGAGAAAGAAGTGGATGACGGCCATAAAACTAAAGCGCACTGCTGTGAAGACCATTTCGATGTTTTTAAACTAATAAAACACAAATAATCATCAACAACAAGAACCTCGTACGAGCAAGATGTGGATTGCGATTGCGAGTACCTACCTAGATTTTTTTAATCGTTGTCCATAATGTAGGTGCTAAATAAAACACACACAGACACACTTTAAGGAAGGTTTAAGCTTGAACAAATACCTACCCGACAGAAATCAGAAAAAATCAGAAATCAGAAACATTTATTCAGACAGTAGGTAATGCTTACATAAAACATACACACCTTTTCATCTTTATTCCGCGAATTTGACAGCCCGGTAGCACAGTCGGTACTGAACCTGCCTGCTGTGCCGAGGGTCGCGGGTTCGAATCCCGTAAGGGACAAATATTTGTATGATGAATATGAATATTTGTACCCGAGTCATGGATGTTTGTATCTACAGGGTGAAATTGATATCATTGGCATCCTTTTAAACTAAGAGTCTACCCATCAAACTGAACAACTTTTACTATAGGAGCAAACCGATCAAAGCAAAAAAAAAGCAGCTGTTGCATACATTTGAGTCGAGTAGGCATTGCAGTTTAGTATGGGACAGCAGATTTTTTAGTTGCTCCGATTGGTTTGCTCCCATAGTGAAAGTTGTTCAGTTTGATGGGTAGACTCTTAGTTTAAAAGGATGCCAATGATATCAATTTCACCCTGTATATATGTATTCTATATCGTTGTCCAGTCATCATAATACAAGTCCAGGCTAGATTCTGGTACTTTAAATGTGACTAGATAATTTGTGTGACATTGTCCAAGAAATTATTATAAATTTTTATTATTTCGGCAGCCGTAAAATCCTCATTCTTCATAAAATATTGTGCCACCATCAAACTATCCACTCTTGGCAGATTGTCCGACTGACCTTTTTGAAAACCTTCATCCATTCTACACACCACACGGTTTACTTTAGTGTAATCGGTTTTAAAATAATGTAAAAGTATTATTTCCTTGAAATACAAGCACACTATTAGGTATAAACGAAATTAAACGAATTTTTGACGAACAAACGAAACAAAATGCACCGGACCGAGCGCCGCGCTGTGTCGCGGTCGCGGGCTGAGCAGGGGTGTGACGTCAAAGCGTGAGCGCGCGTAAACTCGGAAATTTTAAAAAGCGCTTAAACTTCTCGTCGTCATAACTTCGGAAATACTGCATGTATTGAAGTGAAATAAAAACTAATGTAATGTACATGATCTACGCTAAGATTTTAAGTGTATTTTTTAGTAATATTTTGACCCTTTTGTGTTCCCCATTGCTTTCTCACAGCAATGACAAAATTTCAAAAAGAGATCAACTTAATGCCCGTCAACTTGACAACCCCCGGGGCATCTTCACTTAACCCCCTCCCCCCCATTTCCTCACCACTCTAACCAGCACTCCCATCTACTTGTAGACAGTCTAGACAATGAGATTACTATGTAACTTAGGTCCCCTGTGTTTATGTCTGCTAGAGGTAATAACATTTTGTTTTGAAATCTTGACAATGTGGAATGGAAGTAGGTAATAAAGTTTATGTTATCTTTGAGTTTAAAGCTATGTTTAAGAAGGTTACTGGAAAGACGGCTTGAAAATTCTCTGACAGCAGTTCACCACTAATTTGCCTCTACCAATCCGCATCGAGCCCAGTGATGGAGTGTCTCAAAACTCAAACTGTCAAACTCAAAATTATTTATTCCTTATCTATAGGAGCTTGAAGCCCACTTATTAAACGTCAAATAGTGATACATTGGTACCGATTCGGACTGTGCCACGACTTAACTAAATTTATTCCTGTCACTTTCTAAAATAAGATTAAGAAAAGAGACAGAAAACCAACAGCTGACTTTAGTGCTGTCAAAGTGACGTTACACGCCCAAAAGCGCCTTAAATAAGATGGCGTACATTATGATGGCATCTTAATTTCCGCGTGTAACGTCACTTTGACAGCACTAAAGTCAGCTGTTGGTTTTCTGTCTCTTTTCTTAATCTTATTTTAGAAAGTGACAGGAATAAATTTAGTTAAGTTAAGTCGTGGTACAGTCCGAATCGAGGCCACTGTCACTTTAAATAAATCTTTTTTTGAAGCTACCACCGCGTCAGGACGTGTTGTCGCTGTAGAGATGATGCGGCCAAAAACTCTACAACCTGTGGTCCGCACCCACTCTCATTTTCATTAGGGTTTAGATTTGAAAGACGCATCTATCTATGTGGAATTGAAGAACTCCATAGGTTAACCCCGGCAGCGGAAGACTGGCTAAAACACCTTATCTCAAAATTTTTACCTCCCGGATCCAAGCAAAAAGACAACAAATGCCATACGATATGACGAGGTGACAAGCCTTTTGCCCACAAAAACAGTGCTAAAAAAAAACAAATCCGATAATCACCCACGACACCCGCGGAAGCCGGAAACCACAAGAAAAGCAGCATTGTTATAGGTCGACCAGAATCTCATGAAAAATTAGGTAATCAAATTTTAGAGTAAGCAACACAGGGGTAATTGAATTAGGGCCCTTTAAACACTGCGACTTTTTCCAGCACTTTTGAAACGCCATACAGCCACGAAGAAAAACGTTCGTAATAAAATTCTGCTATAAAATTGTATGCCTTATCTTATAAACACGATGAAAATGTTCGGCCAGATGATTTTTGCGTTCAAGTGATCTTAAACATGCACCCATTAACAAACGCGCGTTTTTATCGCCGCAAAAAGTTTCTGTTTGAAAAGGGCCTACTTGATGACAGTTTGACATTGCCATGTGAAAATCTATATTTTTTATCTTTTTTTCATTTCATGAGATTCTGGTCGACCTATAATTATGTCCCACATGAGTCGGACCGACTGACGACCTGGTGAAGGTGGTTGGAACCTGTTTAAGAATGATCTCGTTTCTTGGAGTAGATCATCATCATCATCATCTCCTTCAAGAATCGCCACAACGACCGGTCCTGCGCGGTGCTCATCCACCAGTTCCCCTTCCTATTAACGAAACTGAAAAATTCAGCATAGCTCCTTGAACTGGTGCTAGAGCTTTCAAAAAGAGGGACTGCAACCCGTTGGATGAGCACCGGTTTTTGTGGCGATTCTTGGAGAGGTGGGGTGGGGTTTGTGGTAGTTGGGGATCTACCTCCTAGCGGTCCATCCCAGGCAACGGCATCACAAGCTACCAAGTTTGTGGTGGCGGCTGAACGATCCCCCACAGCGGTGTGGTAGGCTCCGCATGGAGCCGCCTTGCTCGCGACCACCCTCCTGCCGGAGTCTGGCGCCGAGCAGCTTGCTGCGTTCCGTCAGTGTGCAGGAGTGCCAGTGCCATTTTGGGTAAGCTCGACCCCATCTTTGTCCTGTGGACTAGATTGAGGTCAAGAGCAAACCCATCGATAATGAAAAAAATGAAGGTTGATGATGATGTAAATCTACACGTTTAACCACCACCGACTTTCTTTACCTACTTTCGTGTACATTAAGATATTAATTCACTTCCGATCTCCATAATAAATTATACAAAACACATAAATAACTGTCCCAAACGATTTACCTATTGCAGTAAACCAACAAAATTTCAAGGTATTATTGAATTCAGTGCATGCAACGTAAACCATAAGTCAAGGCAAATTAGGGGAATTCCGCACCAAATTTTAAGCTGCAACGTGCTGTGCTATAAATTCACGTTTTAGAGTCTCTGGTATAAATAAACGTTACTGCAGGTCGGTTGGAGCTATTTAGTTGCTCAATTAATGTAGCTTTTTATAGTTAAAAGCTTTAGCCTTCGACTTCGCTCGCACTGGCTCCCGCCATCGCATTGTAGCGAGATTAAATAAAGTCCATTGTTTTTAAGTCTAATCGTAAGCTTTTTAAAACTAAAAATGTTATCAAAATCGGGCAAGTAGTTTTTCGTGATACTCAAACAAACAGACGAAAAATAAAAAATACACACGATGCACAACTATATCGTTTTTTTTTTTTAATTATCTTCAATTTACAACTATTGTACAGATACCGATTCTACGTATTATTTAGCTAAATCCTATATTTATGGCTTTGATATCACATCATGAAAATTTTTAGTTTGTACAGGGTGTAAATTTAAATACGTTAAAATATGTTTAAGTGCTTCGAACCATCAAATTGAACAACTTTAACATTTGTGATACCATCCTCACATTGAAATTTGATGTTCTACTGAACATCACTGTATACACAACAGTTCTAGGTAAAGTATTTCAGTTTACACAACTCGTGATGTTTTAACCGAGCGTTATAAGCCGATCGATTCGGGCTCTCAGACATCGATGCCGACGTTTTAAAATGCCAATATAAAAAACTAGGGGTTCCTTTCAAAACGTATAAAAATCACTCGGCGTCTATCTACCTTACTCTAGCATACATATTTTCGTATGCTTTTTCTCTTTCGTATTGGCACCCTAAGTGATTTCAAAATTTATGAAACGGACTCTAACATTACATAGTCCTCATTGAATTAAACGAATCCTAAAACTCCAAATCTATGTTTGACCACGGCAAACACCGTTAAACCGTTGCGGTTTGCCAAAACGTTCTATAATTTGCGCATAATTAACATGTGTAATTGAATTACACTGTTTTTCAGGAAATGGCACTGGCTTTCCATTCTGTACTTTATCTTCCGTGCTGGTTAGCATAATTTTGTTTAAATTCCATTTTGTTTTTTAAACTTCACATTTTTTCTGGATTATTTTTTGTTATTTTGTCACATGATTTAACTGGTTTAGGGAGGGTTTTGTAGCGTTTAAAGTACTAACCACGGAAATGTTATTAATAATACAGAAGAACCTTTTTTTGTCTATTGAATTTCATGTAAAGTAGAAGTAGCTGCATCGATTTCGGTTTGTTTTGGTGTAAAATAAAGTATATTTGACTGATTGATTGATTTAATTTTAGTAGGGTAAAGATAGCGGGGAGCAACTGGATTAGAAAGGCCGTGGTGGCGTGCCTTGTTGGGTGAGGTCTATGTCTAAGTAGAATTGGACGATGATAGCCTAGTATAAGTGTATTCTATAATAACTTTATGGTGTATTCGGTTGCTTTGCCAAATCTAGATTTTGTTTCACAGCCCCATTAAATTAAAAAATAAAGATAAAATAAACTTTATTGAGTTACTAAGATCGATCATTTCGGTGTAGCCCTGATTCCTGAACTAGTAAACTGAGTGTCTGGAATCAGTTCCTTCCCGTATTTACATTACAATTCAGAAAGATGATTCATCATCATCAACATCATCATATCAGCCGGTTGACGTCCACTGCTGGACATAAGCCTCCCCCAAAAATGGGGAGATTTGCCATAATCGCCACGCTTGGCAGGCGGGTTGGCGATCGCAGTTGGATTGAATGTGCGTACTCAGAGGATGCTGTTGCCCATCCTCCGGTAGATCCCTTAGTCGCCTTTTACGACACCCACGGGAGGAAATGGGATAGTGGTATTCTTAGCCGACACCACACGGACAAGAAAGATGATTATTGCAGATTTTTCTAAAATAATTCGTTTCTTAAATTTAAAAGCCTGTCAATATTGTACTGAGCTAGTTGTAGTGAGCTGAGATAGTAACAAAATGTGTTTTCACAAAAACATAAAATTGAAGAAATAAATTTTAGTTTTAGTAAAATTAAACAGATTTTCCCAGGAATTAACTTAGAAGACGCCGCGCCGAGCAACGCTCGACCCGCCCAGGTACTAACCGTTATAATGCAATAAAAGGATGATATCATCTGCCACTGCTGATTATTTCCAGAACAGCATTCGATATCTCCCTTACCTGATGCGCATAGTAGGGGCAACAGCATTCAATTTAGCAGGTTTAGGTGGTGTCCATTAAAGTGGTAATTTCACCTATAAATATTTCCCGGTGGCGGTCAGGCTACTAATCGCGGCGCCTCGTTTGCCTCGGCTGCGGCTTTTCATTTTAATTGACGCAAACTTTCCTGTTTACGTTCAAGGTTTACGTTTTGATTAAGTAACGGTTGTAATTCAAAATCGAAGTGCGCCTTCGGTCATGTTTGATATAGTATATTCTGTAATCTTGATGCCCCATGAAGTTTTGCAAGATGTGAATAGTTTTTAGGGTTCCGTACCCAAAGGGTGAAAACAGGACCCTATTACTAAGCCTACGCTGTCTGTCCGTCCGTCCGTCCGTCCGTCCGTCCGTCCGTCCGTCCGTCCGTCTGTCCGTCTGTCCGTCTGTCTGTCCGTCTGTCCGTCCGTCCGTCTGTCCTACCTATTTAGGGCTGTAACTTTTGAACCGTAAAAGCTAGATAGTTGAAATCTCAGATTATGCGTTATTGCGGCGGATTTGTTAACAAATAATAAAAATGTCAAAAAGTTAAAAATTAAGGGGGTTCTTAACATGAAACTAGTTTTTATCAACGTTTTTTCTTCACGCTCTATCGTAAAAACGGTAATACATACAAGCGTCAATCTTAGTGTGATTATAGAGCAAACTCTGCAAAATAACAACAAATACTAAAAACCGGCTAATTGTGAGTCGGTCTTTCGCTAAAGGTCCCGGACAAAAAAATATTTTTTTTCTAAGTGAATAATGTTGTGTTCTGTGGTGGTTTGGTTCGCAACCCTCGGTGCGCGAGTAGCCCTTGACCGGTTTTATTTAGATCAAGGAGGACATCAACATATCAGCCGAGATCAAGGAGGACATCATCAGACTATAATACCTCCGAATGCAAGGCAAGGCATAGGAGGACATACCATGACCAAATAAAGATGTTCTTCAAAAAAGTTAAGCCCGTTGCACCTTCCTTCGCAAGTGCATGAAATTATAGAACGTCAGCGTAATGTCCCGTGGGTGTCATACGAGGCGACTAAGGGATAAGGGTTCTTGTGCAGTGTTTTTTGGGCGAAGGCTAGCCCCCTCTCACCACCTGACATGTCATTCCATCGTGAAAATGTGCTAAAAGTGGGCTTTGCTACAACTGCTTGCTTAAAAATTTAGTCACTTTTGACCACCCCGAAAGGGATTATGGTCGTGAAATTATGTATGTATGTATACAACGTGTTAATAAATTAAAGCAAAACCTCATACACCCCAACTGATTTATAACAAAATAATTAAGATTGAAACAATAATTTCCTTATTTTGATAGTTAAAATTTTAAGTTATTCGCATTTTAAGTTTTCAGGCAAAAATGATTTGTTATCATTTCAGCAATAAATGTAAGCGCTAACATACTCATGGATACATTTTAATAATCTTGTTTTGGTTGTAAGTAGGGTAAGTGTACCCGTGCGGTGGGTTCACATCGGGTTCAGTAAATTTTAAATTTTACAAACAAATTATTTAATATTTTGAAAAAAATTACCTATGTTGAAACCATGATAATTCGAGTCTGCTGTCGATTCTAAACAAACTACTTTCTAGTTTTGCGTTAATTCATTAACACGTTGTATAAGTCAGCGTCCGTCCGTGTGGTGTCGGCTAAGAATAGCACCATCCCATTTCCTCCCGTGGGTGTCGTAAAAGGCGACTAAGGGATCTACCGGAGGATGGGCAGCAGCATCCTCTGAGTACACACATTCAATCAAACTGCGATCGCCAACCCGCCTGCCAAGCGTGGCGATTATGGCAAATCCCCCCATTTTTGGGGGAGGCTTACGTCAATCGGCTGATATGATGATGATGATGATGATAAGTCAGCGTAACCGCATATGAGATAGAGAATAGCATCAGCGAATACAATGAAAACAGCGAATACAGTGAATACTTTGTGTTGATTCGGCACACCGAATCAACACAAAGTTAAATAGAGCTACAATTCGAATAAGAAATAATCAATCAATCATTTGCACGGTGGCAATGTGATTCATCCAGGACCGTTCTAGACCCAGGTCATTAAATAAATGAAACCGGTCAAGTGCGAGTCGGGCTTTTCGCACACCGAGGGTTCCATACCACACCACCACAGAACACAACATTATTAACTCAGAAAAAAAACTTTTTTTGTCCGGGACCTTTAGCGCGAGACCGACGCACACTTGGCCGGTTTTTAGTATTTGTTGTTATTCTGTATAGTTTGCTCTATAATCACACTAAGTTTGACGCTTCTATGTATTACCGTTTTTACCATAGAGCGTGAAGAAAAAACGTTGATAAAAACTAGTTTCTTGTTGAGAACCCCCCTTAATTTTTAACTTTTTGACATTTTTATTATTTTTTAACAAATCCGCCGTAATAACGCATAATCTGAGAAAATTTCACCTATCTAGCTATTACGGTTCAAAAGTTACAGCCCTAAATAGGTAGGACAGACGGACGGACGGACGGACGGACAGACGGACAGACGGACTGACGGACGGACGGACGGACAACGTAGGCTGGTAATAGGGTCCCGTTTTCACCCTTTGGGTACGGAACCCTAAAAATAAAAATGTTAAGAGGGCTATCGCAGTCAAGTGGCGCCCTCATCACATTAAAAAAGATTTCTCAATAAAGAAAGCCTAAATTTAAAAAGTGCTCAACAGATAAACTACAAAAGCCTTCAAGCCATTGTTGTACAATACTTTTATAGGTTCTAATCTAAACATTCCACTTTTAGACAATTTCGAATAAAAACAAAAGCGGCCGTTTTTTTTTTAATTTTGTATGTTTAGACCTTTAAAAAAACCGATAATAGTATTCTATGAAAATAGCTTGAAGGCTTTTGTAGTTTATCTGTTGAGCACTTTTTTAATTTAGGCTTTCTTTGTTGAGAAATCTTTTTTATTGTGATGAGGGCGCCACTGGACTGCGATATATGCCCTCTTAATATGTGCTCTCTTACAAAATGCAAAAATGAGTTAATAATGTTATTCCTAGGAAATACCAACTTTATGTAGGAATGCTAATCAATGATGTTAATAGTCGCAAAGTAAAATCACTGAGCGTCATCTCATCAAGCAAATTAAGCATCTTTCTTGATAAAAATGTCAAATTAAAATTTTTATTATAAAACGAAGCTCATAATTTCAGAGAAAACTTCAGTAATTTGAAGAAAGCATTAGCATTCAGATATTTTAATTTAAGATAAAATTTTCTTGAAATAAATTAGCAGAAAGTTTGTAATTTAGGTAAATCTAATTCAACTATGTTTCCACACCAAATCTTTTAGTTGTTCAACGTAAATTGCTGTGATCCTCTATCCAAAAGGGATTAATATGCATTTTGACAACTAAGGCCACCGAAATTCCAGAAAATTAAGTTGCATTTTCAAGACTATAATTATTTTTTCTCAATCCATTGACCTGTTACTAAAGACCGGCAATATCAGTTAAATTAGAACTTTAAACAAAGGATATAATGAAAAGCCTCTAGCTGGATCGGCCTAGGTGGGCCAAGGGTTCAGGTTGGCATCTGTATCACATATTAAGTATACAATATATCTCGCCTGATCTTGCTTAGCACTGCACAAGTGTACACAAGTGTGAATAGATTATCAAGTAGGTAGCGTTTTTATGTCTTGCTTTATGTTATCCATCTGCCCATATATTTTATCTTTGCTCTTATTTAAATATTAACTGTACCCCACAACTTCGACTGCGTTGATTGTAAAAACCGGTCAAGTGCGAGTCGGGCTACTCGCGCACCGAGGGTTCCGTACCACACCACCAAAGAACACAACATTATCAACTTAGAAAAAAAAAACTTTTTTTGTCCGGGACCTTTAGCGCGAGACCGACTCACACTTGGCCGGTTTTTAGTATTTGTTGTTATTCTATAAAGTTTGCTCTATAATCACACTAAGTTTGACGATTGTGTGTATTACCGTTTTTACGATAGAGCGTGAAGAAAAAACGTTGATAAAAACTAGTTTCTTGTCTAGAACCCCCCTTAATTTTTAACTTTTTGACATTTTTATTATTTGTTAACAAATCCGCCGTAATAAAGCATAATCTGAGAAGTCCTAACCAACTGAGGAAAAACAGACAGTGACATATCACTAGGTGTCCCCCGTGGGAATCGAAACCACGACCTCCGTGTCGAGAGCCAATGCTCTTAACCATTAGACCATACAGTATTTTATTTAGTTAGTTAGAACCCTATTATTGTGCTACTGCAGATCCTGACGACCCCAAAACTTTGCTTTGTACAATAAAAAACAGTATACAGCCATATTGATTAATGTAATAAATGAACGGACCAATGATTTACGAAAATAATAAGAGATCTTGACAAGAAGGTCGACCACATGTCTCTACACACGGCACGAGTCGCGTGCGCATCACACTGAACGATCGCGACCGTGAAATTTGGAGCAAAAATCTAGATTTTTACCATTAAATCGTACGAGGGCCGTTATGTTCGTTTGTATGTGATTGTTGTTAGCGACGCGAGAGCAATCAGACCACGTGACTGATGGAGACCGATCACGCTAAATAAATCTCCACTGGAACGTCATCAGACCGGAATTTCAACTGTGTAGCTATTACGGTTCAAAAGTTACAGCCCTAAATAGGTAGTACAGACGGACGGACGGACAGACGGACAGACGGACGGACGGACGGACAACGTAGGCTTAGTAATAGGGTCCCGTTTTCACCCTTTGGGTACGGAACCCTAAAAAGTAGCCTGTGTTTGAATCTAGAACATAATTATTAGATATACCTGTGAGCTAGAATAACTCTGAACAAAAGCAACATAATTTTTGGCACCCTTTGAAAAATGACATTTTATATGAGTTTTGGCGGCAAGGTGTAGTTTTTAAGGAACAAATTTCGAACACTGTGTACTTTTTTTGGGGTCACTTTTTGAGCTTGATTTACATTTCTATACATTCTTACTCGTAGCCTGTGAGCCTTTCATCTAAGTCCGTTCAGCCGTTTGATTGAGCCACAAACAAACACCGTCACAAACTTTCACATTTATAATATTAATGAGAAATTATAATTATTATATCGTCTTCAAAATCCAGGTTTCACTAGCAGCAACCAAATTCTAGAATGAAGAGAGCTTACCGACAGTTTGGGCAATAAACATGCCTCGAATTGATGGATGTAGGTACTAAATGTTTATCTTTATCAATGACAGTGAAGTTACAAATCGTACATCATAATCAGTCTAACCAACCACTGTCTGTAACAAACCACTTACTTTAAAGTCTACAATGTTTATAAAAGGTTGGTTTAGACCATCAAACAGAACAGCTGAGAGCCTGAAACAGCTGATTTTTTTTCCGACATTGGCTTTTTAGTATGTTCAGTTTTATGTCTTAACCACCCCTCTAAATAATGCACACCTTAACACATTCGCGGACAATGAACGAGACACAATAGATCTTTTATTGTTATCACTGCTATAGCCGGTCACTGTCCGCGAATGTGTTAAGGTGTAACTTTCAAAAGGTACCTACACCCTGTCTACGTCCCACTGTGACTGGGAGGATGTATAGACTGTAGTCCACCACGCGTGCCCAAAGTAGATTAGACCTCATATTCGCATCAGCATTTTTTCTTCAGTTCATGCAGATATCCTTACGATGTTTTCTTTCACCCTTTTACTCTTAGTTGTAGACAATAAATCGTGCATAAGTCCCGAAAAACTCAAACATAAAGCCCATTCTTTTCCAAAACACATCATAATTCATAACACACAAAGTGACAAAAGTCTTGATTTATCATTTAAATTCTTTTGTTGTCACGAAAAATGTCCGTCGCCCACACCTACCAGTCCGAGACACATTTTAGTAACGGAATACATTTCCAATGATATACGGCTGGCTATTCTGCGTATCTGATCGTAGGACTATATAAACGACCAAAAACGTCTTATGAAGTGTCATTTTCAGAAAGCGGTTGAGAGAAAACGTTCACGACCCCTTTCAGGATGAGCAGAAAGTTTGCGCTAGCCATCAACTCCATTAAAGCTTGTTGTAATAAGGTTCGCGTGGTAGGAGCTTAGATCAAGAATAAATCAAAACTAGACACACAATTAATGGTCCAAAAATGATAGATTCAAAAGTGCCTTGAAATGTCTGAGGGTAGGTATCTCGATTCGGACAATAAGATTTTTCATGAGACAGTGCATCTAGTTCTAAAAAAATATTGATCGATGGGTAGGAGAGACGCGTCAGGTAGCTTGGCAGAGGTTGCAAAATTTATCACCACCTCAAAAAGGATTACGTCCGTAAGTATATGAATGTAAGTGTAAGTATCTCTTCAGTTTGTTGGCGTTATACTTTAGTTCCGGCACAGCCCGGACACTGCATACAAAAAATTTAAATTGTCCAGATGACGTCAGCAAGTCATGTGAAACCAAAGAAATTGAACCTTAAGTCTTCTTCTTAGGTAACTGCCGGGTAACTGGCGGGCGATAGAGGGGGTGAGGAAAAAAGTTGGTGGGGGGCAGGGAGTGTCCGTACTGTCTGTAGTAATAGATACTCTTTCTTATACTGTGGTTCCGGTCTCGTGCTCTTAAAAATTTCTCATACTGGTGGCGCACAAGGACACAAATGACCTGATGCTCGTACTGTACAATAGTGTTGACTTATCTTTCTATACATAACTAAGTACCTACTTGAAACATTATGCTTAGAGTACCTACCTAAGTACCATGTAAATCTGCATAAAAAGTCTGCACCGACTAACTCAAAATTCAAAATTATAAATTTTTTATTCAAAATAATATCATATAGATAGCTTTTTGACGTCATTTTTTGACTCTGCCACCGCGTCGGAAGGTGTTCCGTTTAGAGAAGATGCGGCCAGAAACTCTACAACACACATCTTTTAAACAAAACTTAATGTACAAAGTGCAATTAAAATATAATATTGCATTACATAGTGTAACGCCTCTGTACCTCGAAAACGACAGTTAAAATAGTGGTAAAAGAACAAAAGTGACATCATCCGAAACCGCAAACATTTATATTGCGTCAAACTATTTGAGGTCAATGACTTTTTATGCAGATTTATATGGCACCAAATATTTTAAACGCAGATATTTCTATACTGTGGTACGGTCCATACGTTAAACGTGGCGAAAGGAAAGGGTATAAATGTCATCTCAGAGAGTGAAAATACATTAAAAAAAAAACATACAGCCGAACATAGAACCTCCTCCTTTTTTTGAAATCGGTTAAAGAATAAAAGTGACATCATCCGAAACCGGAAACGATAGAAAAACACGTACTCCGTTGACAGGAGACACGTTTTTCTCTATGCCGCAAACATATATTGCGTCAAACTATCTGGGGTCAATTACTTTTTATGCAGATTTATATGGCACCAAATATTTTAAATGGCAATATGGCGATCCTTGGGGGAGGCCTATGTCCAGCAGTGGACGTCCATCGACTGAAATGATGATGATGATGAAAAATTTTAAAGGCAGATATTTCTATACTGTGGTACGGTCCATACGTTAAACGTGGCGAAAGGAAAGGGTATAAATGTCATCTCAGAGAGTCTTGGCAAAAGCCTCCGGGCGCTGAAATGTGTTGCTAATTCAACATACATATATCTCATCCTGGTTTCGACCGTTAGGTACGTTCTGTTAATTTATTGGTTTGCTACTGACGCAATGCGGTTTTGTTTTGAGAGTGAATTTGTAATTTTGGCTAAGTTTGTAGACGGTATAATAATTTAACTTAGTTAGAAATTCGATGTAGGGTTTGAATTAGTATGCTGGAATATAATTCTAATAATTCTATAATTCTTTACTATTATTTTTCCCTGCAAAGTTATAAACTTTGCAGGGAAAAATAATAGTAAAGAATTTTTTTGTTTGCTTTTTTTATCTAAACTATTATAAAACTGTGACAGAAATGTGTCTGTACATTGAAGAACAATACAAAAAAAATTACGACTTGTTTTACCTGTCCCTGATTCCAAATCACCAATTTTTGGATTTTTTGTCTGTCTGTTTGTTTGTTTGTTTGTTTGTGTGTTTGTTTGTTTGTTTGGGTGTTTGATTGTTCGAGTATCACGCAAAAACTACTGAACCGTTTTTGATGAAACTTTTTTGTTTGATAGCTTATCATCTGACTTAAAATTTGGTATATAATTTATGCGGACGAAGTCGCGGGTAAAAGCTCGCGTCTTATAAATGTCTTTTATTTGGTAGGGGCGGAAGAAAAGATGGGGCCCGATCAAAAATACAAAATTCTTTTTAGATCACCCGAATGCTCAGGTTCAGTTGATAGTGAACGTCAGTTGGCAAATTGCCTATATTTTTCTTAAAATTCCGTCTAAAATTGTCTAGAAGATTTTACGAGATGCGTCTTTTAAAAACAAAGACACAAAAATTTGCCTATTTTTTACAGATACGTAAGTAAAGTACATTTAATTTTCACTGGTACAGTCGCCATCAGATATATCGTAGCATACAAGGTGTTCAAATATTTCTGAGCAGTGCTAATTTTCATTAAATTATTTACAGTACATGTTACCAATTATATCTAAACGTGTATTTTGTCATAAATATGTGAACAGCGAATTTTCAATAATTTCTTTACTATGTTATTTAAAATTAACATGTAAAACAACGGAGTAAGGTTTTTTGTCCGAAACTGTTCAGATGTTTATGGCCACCATGACTGCGGCGATATATTTGATGTTCTCGGCGTTCCTATATTTTTTGATTGACTATGATTAAACAAATTATTGAAAATTAGAACTGCTTAGAAATATTTGACCACCTTATTTGCTACGATAAATCTGCTGGTAACTGTACTCGTGATTTCGTTTGTGTATAATTTTATGTCTATGTTCCTATCTGTATACCAAGTACAAGTATAAAACATAGCAGACAGATACGAGTATATGACGGCCCGATAGCGCAGTCGGTAGTGAACCTGCCTGCTGTGCTGTGGGTCGCGGGTTCAAATTCCGTAAGATGTAAGTATGAATATTTTGTACCCGAGTCATGGATGTTTGTATCAACTATATCGTCGTCTAGTCATCATTATACAAGTCCAAACTAGGTTCTGGATCAATGAAAGAAATTTATTTATTACAAATAACTTACTATTAGCACGAATAACATTATTTTAACAAGGTTAATCTTAGCATAGCATACTTAAGGTTCACATGTAGCTACTTTTATGACCACACCCAAAAGTCATAAGGTCGTGTTCTGATGGTAGACGGTCGCCTTAGACTACTTATATCGGGACGCGTAACCACGTGTCATTCTACTAACAAACTTTCTGCCACTTTTTGAGGGGGGCGAGGTAACAAGTTATCTGCAACTTTGGATTTTATTCCCTATGACTTTAGATTCTAATTTTGAATGTTCAAAATCATGAAAAGTAGTCTCGTGTAAACCCCAAACGTTTTAAGTTCGAAATTATTTTTTCGCAATAATAGGCTCTTTAGTTTAGTGATAAGTTATAAAATTGAATGTTGAGTGTACATGATCATTGCTCTTATACCGTGGCAGAGGGGAAATGCTACCGCAAGGCCGGTCCTATAGTAAGTAGTCAAAGACGGTCGCTCACCGTGACGTCACAGCATCTCCGTATCACCCAAGACCAAATCCTTTAACTAAAGATATAGTCCAAGATACCAACCGATAAATTCAGAATAAAGGGCCGGCGACGACAAACGGAACCCGTTATACTATCTTAATAGCTGTCGTAGTACTACAGCATTGTCGCAAATCGATATTCGATTCCTATTTACATAATGTTACGGTTTATTTTGGCGAGACTTTTGTCGCTAGATAGTTAGTTGGAAATAGTTTTATTATAGAAGAGGTTTTGTTTCTTATTTTTGTTATTTGGTGACCAATTAATGATTTTTACTAGTACTCGAACCAAAATAAGGATAAAAATAAAACCGGCCAAGTACGAGTCTGGACTCGGGCAATTAGTGTTCCGTACTACCAGTTGTTTAACATGGATCATTGATGACAACCCCTATTAATTGACACTTACTTAGTATGTGGTCACATAGTAACTGAAGATCATTTTACAATGGTCTATCTGGTGTTAGTTTTTTGGGTATAGAAGAAAAACTATCCAAGTTAGAGCCACCCTGATAATTTTCCCGCCATCTACACGTTATTTCGGATGTTCATGATTTTTTTCAGATCTTATACGGCTATATTTTTTGAAATAGAGATGGGGACTGCAATTTCTCGGATTGAATTGAAAATTTTGTTAAACAAAGTTTTTATAAAAAAAAAATTAAAGTATATTTTTATACTCGTATTTTCATAAGCTTTCAATAGATACCCCACACCATAGGGTAGAAAAACATTTTTTTTATTTACTCTTTCTTACTCCCCAATTTGCCCCCCAATATAAAAATTTAGCTTTTTTTACCTCATTTATGATATTGGACCACCAATTGCTATATCTGTCGCTCCATCCGTCCCCACTGCGCCTCATATAGGCGCATTTAGCATGACAATAGGGCCTCAATTGCGCTATTTTATACGGTTTTACCGTTCGGACGGAACGTTTTTGGTTTTGGTTTAGATTTGGTTTAGCTGATGTAAAAACGGACGGTTAAATCGTTGACATTACCAAAGCAAAACCAAACTCGAAACGATGTAAATGTTTCAAGTTTGGTTACCACCATACACCTACCATACACCTACCACGCTCCTACCACGCAGCTACCACGCACCTAGCACGCACCTACCACGCACCTTCTACGCACCTACCACGCACCTAGCACGCACCTAACACGCACCTACCACGCACTTACCACGCACCTAGCACGCACCTACCACGCACCTTCTACGCACCTACCACGCACCTACCACGCACCTACCACGCACCTAACACGCACCTACCACGCACTTACCACGCACCTAGCACGCACCTACCACGCACCTTCTACACACCTACCACGCACTTACCACGCACCTAGCACGCACCTACCACGCACCTTCTACGCACCTACCACGCACCTACCACGCACCTACCACGCACCTAACACGCACCTACCACGCACCTACCACGCACCTACCACGCACCTAACACGCACCTACCACGCACCTACCACGCACCTACCAAGCACCTACCACGCACCTAACACGCACCTACCACGCCAGAAAATTCGATCGAACGTTACACCAACGCTTTGATCAAAGTAAAGCGCCAACGTATCTTCCGAAAAAAGCTAAATCGTTACCGTTAATATAATTAGCGCGATACGAATTTTGCATAACGTAACGTTTTTGGTTGTGGTTTTGTTTTGGTGGTATCGTTCAAAATTAGCGCGATTGACCCCCAGTTCGAAGCCTATTTGATTCCTATTCAGGCTTACTAACTTATGCGCACTTAAAAAGGAACGACTCTTAAAAAATTACTATTCGTTCACTATAAATTACAGATTCATGAAAAGTGCAATTCCGATACAAATGGCCGTTATATCTTATTTAAACTCATCTTGGCGGCAAACCGCCACAGGCAACTGAAAACTGCAGATATTTTCTTGTTTTCATTTCAGCATAAGTTGTATCGCATTAAAATCACACATGCTGTAGTAAATCAACGGATGGCGTTAAGTACTAAGTACCTAAGCTTTTTATTGTACCGCGGAAGTGCAAGGTATGTGAGGCTGATTGTGATGATATAAAAACCATTCATTTTGTGTTCTTTTAATAATTTTCTTGCATCGTTCTCGCTAATTATTAAACAAACAAAAATGTTAAGTTTTCTATAGCAAACAAAATTTCAAACATTATTATTTGTCAAGCTTCTCTTTTAAGTACTTAGAAGTACTTATTTTATTCACCTTATTAGTGAAATTAAACAAAGTTCGTCAAAAGGAATTGTCGATACGTACCTAATTAATAATTATTAGCAACTGCGAAAATTTTGTCTCGATCAATTAAAACTTCGTAAATTTATTCTGTTGGAACATTACTTTTCGTTTATAATCTTCTATATAAAATTAAGTTTATAAAACAAAGTCAGTGTGGGTGTCGGTAGTGGAAAAGACAACAGAATTTTAACCGTTTAATGTTTTCAGAGAAATTGCGTTCGGTACCTACTAGTAGGAAAAATCGCATTGGCAGAACAACAAACAAAAGCCTAAGCTCAGTCATAGGTTTTTCACACTCGTTCCCAACGAGAACGAAAAGGAGGTCGCATCTCTTACAGTCTGGTTAGTTGTTAGTTATACAATTAGTTACACCATTTATAACTCAAGAACGACTGAAACGATTTTCAAGATATTCGATTTGTTGGATTTGTTTCCTACCCTGACTTCGTGGGCATTAGCATACCACGTCATCATCATCAGCCTATAAACGTCTCACTGCAGGGCACAGGCCTACCCTCAAGGAGGGTGTATGGGCATTAGTCCACCACGCATGCCCAATGCGGGTTGGTAGACTTCACATACACATCAGAATTTCTTCTTCAGTGTATGCAGGTTTCCTCACGATGTTTTCCTTCACCGTTTGAGAGCAGTCGGTTTTACGTACATAAGTTAGAAAAACTCATTGGTACATGGCATGTGGATTCGAACCCGGACCCCCATAATTGGGAGCCCATACCTCTCCGCAATGCGCCACCGACGCTCTCACCACGTACCTATGCCTAAATCCGGATTCGTGGTCGTCACATAAGCATCATAATTTGTGCAGATTTCCTCATGATGATTTTGACAGCCCGGTAGCACAGTCGGTAGTGAACCTGCCTGCTGTGCCGAGGGTCGCGGGTTCGAATCCCGTAAGGGACAAATATTTGTATGATGAATATGAATATTTGTACCCGAGTCATGGATGTTTTTATCTATACATGTATTCTATATCGTTGTGTAGTCATCATAATACAAGTCCAGACTAGATTCTGGTACTTTAAATGTGACTAGATAATTTGTGTGACATTGTCCAAGATATTTATTTATTTCACCGATGGACAGGTGGTCGTTCAAGATTCATATTCAATTTTAAAGTCTAATTTCAAAACGTTGATGGCCTACTTTATGGACAGCAAGCCCTTTAAACCCCATCACGATAACATTAATTTATTTGTAACTTGAAAGGCAACCTTTCCAACCGAAGAATTAAACTGAACGAAATTGCTACACAAAAAGATCTAATTGTGACCAATTTTCTTATGCCCCTCACCAACGTAGGCTCTACATCAGGCTAAGAACCCCAAAGAAAGGGAGGGAGAGGTCTAGTTATACTGGTTAAATGTAATAATGAAGTCCACAGACACGAACAAAAGAGTCCTAGATGACATATAGTGATTTATGCGGGCTCCCACCGCCTTTGTGGTGTTGTCACTAGCGCTATATTGGATGAAAAACTGCCTAGAATTTGTTACTGGAACTTAATTTTCATTCTTTCGTTTTGAAATATGGTGTGGAAGCCAGCTGGTCAGGTTTGGTTGAGTTGTTTTGTGAAATTAAGTTGGAATGAAAGAGCACGATATGGGTTAGTAATTTAACATAATTATTTTTAAGTTATAGCAGATTTTTCGGAAGAGATTACCTCTTGACATGGAATTAATGAGTTGGTTTTTGTGTTTACATTAATATTTCTATAAAGGTTACAGAAATATCATGTACGAGCTTTTACCCGCGACTTCGTCCGCATAATTTATATACCAGATTTTAAGTCAGATGATAAGCTATCAAACAAAAAAAGTTTCATCAAAATCGGTTCAGCAGTTTTTCCGTGATACTCGAACAAAAAAACACCCAAACAAACAAACAAACAAACATCCAAACAAACAAACAAACAAACAAACAGACAGACAAAAGATCCAAAAATTGGTGATTTGGAATCAGGGACTGGTAAAAACCATGTCGTAATTTTTTTTTTGTAAATTGCTTCAATGTACAGACGCACCTTCTGTTACAGTTTAATAATAGTTTAGATTAGATGTATAAAGTTGGTGATAAATAAAAGGAAAAAGTATTTTTCCGAACAAAATTTGCCATACCATAAACATTTGAATATTGTGGGCACTTGTCACAGATGTCAACACCCACAGGTTATAGCAAAAATGCCAACAGATGGCGATACCGCCGCTCTCGTAAAGATGCTCCATACAAATACAACGTTCATCGTAAATACGTAACTCGTAACCTACTACACATAATCGCGCAAGAGAAATAATCACAGAGATTCGATACATATACAAGGTCCAACTAAGAACTGTTGGACCACGGCCGGTCCCCAGGCTTCACATATAGCCTGGTGGAAGATATTCCCTTTTCAATGGAGGAAAATTCCCAAGTAGCACCTCCATAAATACCTACGTGACCATGTTTGTTTTAATTTTCAAGCCATGAGCTTCCAAATCAGGTGTGACGAATCTTATTTACTCTATCCGAGTACTTAGCATGCCTTTTAGCTCACGGAGGTACTCGAGATCACATACTACTTAAAGACTCATCCAAATAGATTGGTTCCAACGGGTTCCCGCCACCTTCACCAGGTAGACAATCGACATGGTCCACCTTGTGGGGAGCCTACCCACGCCACGTTGCGCCTCTTGGTATACGGTCGCCACTCGAGAACTCTTCGGAACCATCACTGCCAACCATTCTGCGAGCAATCTAAACTATACAGGGTGTTACAGAAGTAAAAATAAAAATTGAAAACTTTTAAGGTGTGGTTTAGACCATCAAACTGAACAACTTTCACTAGGTATGGGACCAAGATCGAAATCGCGAAAAAAATATCTTTTGTCCTATAAATTTAGCTCGAGTAGATTTGTAGTTTAGTATGGAACATCGCAAACGCATTGTATCATGACGATTATGGCAAATCTCCTCATTTTGGGGGAGGCCAATGTCCTGCAGAGGACGTCTATTGGCTGGTATGATGATGATGATGATTTTATTTTTTTTCGCTATTTCGATATTGGTCACTTAGGGAAAGTTGTTCAGTTTGATGGTATTTAGTTTATTTGTAATTTTGTAACACCCTGTATACAGGGTCCTTCTTAATATGCTGACACTTTTTTAAGGGGATGATCAGACCATCAAACTGAACAACTTTCTCTATGAGACCAACATCGAAATCGTGAAAAAAAATCTGTTGTCACATACATTTGGCTCGAGTAGGTTTGCAGTTTTGTATGGAAGAGCTGATTTTTTTTCGCGATTTCGATGTTGGTGCCATAGAGAAAGTTGTTCAGTTTGACAGTCTGATCGTCGCCTTAAAAAAGTGTCAGCATATTATGAAGGACCCTGTATCCTGTATCCATTGCCATTTTAGTTTAGAAATTGTTCGGGCTATGTCGGCTACCCCGGACACTATACAGCAATTTTATTACTTTATACTAGTGAAAGTTCTTCAGTTTGATGGTCTTAACCACCCCCTCAAATGTTTATTTGTATTTTTGTAACACCCTGTATATGCCCGTCCATTGCCATTTTAGTTTAGAAATTCTTTGGGCTATGTCGGCTTCCCCGGACACTATGCAGCAATTTTATTATTACCATAACACTGAATTCAAAGCACTACAAACTACAATAAAATATTATTACAATATCGAACTATACAATAATATTTTAGTTTATTCTTCCCGAACTCTGCTTTGTGCAATACAAAGAGATTTTAATCCATTACGTGGCGTATTATCTTTTGGAAGGATACCTTTGATATGGATTCAAAGAATGGGAAGTGTTATTGGAATCCCCTTTTACCCGACTGCGCCAGAAGTAGGGCAATGTTTTTACCAATAAGTATTACAAACTTTTAATGTTGGTAGCACACTGAAAAAAATGCGAGCATACTAAGAAGTATTTTCTGTTAATTAGCACCAAAATAATTGAAATGACGTCATTACTGTTTTTTTTTTTTTTTTTTTTTATGTTCGATAGGTAAACATTTGACCCCAATCTCACCTGATGTTGAGTGATGATGAGGCCGAAGATGTAGCATGCTTACCTAGAAAGATGCCTATTCACTCTTGCCTTGAAGAGGCCCAGGTTGTATTGCTCAGGGAACAGGTCCGCAGGCAGTGCGTTCCACTCCTTAGCCGTGCGCATTATAAAAGAAGAAGCAAACTTCTTCGTGCGAATTGCTGGTAGGTCAACGACATAAGGGTGGAAACCCAGCCTGCGTCTGTGCCTGGTTACTAAAAACAAAAGATGGTTGTTGTAACAGCAAGTCGAATTCGTTTAACAAAGTTCTCTTAGTCAGAGAAGTCATGACATTGACAGGCTCATATGGATTCATGATGTATGATTATCATAAACAAGATCTTGGTTGAAGTAAACACATTTTTTTTCAGTGCATGATTCCGACAAAAGCTGCCTTTTTAAACCCATCAAGTTTTACTGATGAAGTATTATTATTATACTGATAGGTATTTAATTGTGGCTATTGCGGTTGGGTCTTCAACTCTGCCATAAATTATATATGGAGCTGGCTAGCTGATAGCCAATTTTCCTACTGGTGTCTTCCATTTGCAATCGGATGTCGGTTTTTTTTCCTACTCCTATATTATTTGATTAAATTAATTGCGATTCCAAAACAGATTAGAGTTGTCCCCCCAGGAGAACTTCATTGTCATGCAATCAACTAAATCATATATTCATAATAGTATCATAATTCTGAAGTCCATTTTGTGGTTCTACACTGAAAAAAAAAATTCTTTACATCAACCAACATCATGAATCCATATGAGCCTGTCAACATCCTGACTTCTCCGACTAAGAGAACTTTGTTAAACGAATTCGGCTTGTTGTTGCAACTAACCATCTTTTGTTTTTAGTAAACAATAATGACGTCATTTCAATTATTTTGATGCTAATTAAGAGAAATTATACGCATTTTTTCAGTGTACTTTCGCTTCGAAAGGTGTCATTGAAGAGAAGCACAATATCTTTATCTTTATCTTTATCTTTACTGTTTATTTTTGGTGTAAAATAAAGTATATTTGATTTGATTTTGATTTGATATCGTCTTAAAAAAAAAAAGTTTATAAAATTGTTTGTGGTGGTACAGAACACTCAGTGTGCGAGTCCAACTCGCAGTTGGTCAGTTTATTAATACTAAATTAATTAAAAACAGTCAAGAGCTTTAGCACACAATTAGTTTCGAGCGTTTCATTTTACCAACTTTCATTTGTTTATTTAATCTATACGAATTTCGTGTCATTATTGTTTTAACGCGTAAAACTGTTTATTTTGCGATAATATTCTATAGAGAATTTAATTAATGCATCGTCATAATAATGATGTTTAATTATGAAAGTTTAATTAAGTTATAGCAGCGAATTTTGTGCTGTAAGCCACATAGCTATGTTTCATAATTATATATTACGAGCTTTTACCCGCGGCTTAGTCCGCATATATATACCCGATTTAAGTCAGATGATAAGCTATCAAACAAAAAAGTTTCATCAAAATCGGTTCAGTAGTTTTTGCGTGATACTCGAACAAACAAACACCCAAACAAACAAACAAACAAATAAACAAACAAACAAACAAACAGACCGACAAAAAGTCCATAAATTTTTGATTTGGAATCAGGGAAGCCTAAAATTCCTTCAAAACTAAAAAAGTACAAAATAATATTCAGTCGATGACTTTTACGTTCGCATCTATAAGAATAATAATTTCTTTTGTTGGAGTCGGTGTCAAGCCAAGCCAAAAAATTTTTGCAAGCCCAGTTGCGAATCGTACCGGCTTGGCACCGACTCCAACAAAAGAAATTAATATTCTTATACAGGGTGTACAATAAAATGGGACAGCTACTCAAAGGGGTGCTTCAGACCATCAAACTGAACAACTTTCTCTATGGGACCAATATCGAAATCGCGAAAAAAAAATCCGCTCTCCCATACAAAACTGCAAACATAACTCAACTAAGACTCAACTGAAATGTATGGGACAGCTGATTTTTTTTTCGCGATTTCGATATTGGTCCCGTAGAGAAAGTTGTTCAGTTTGATGGTCTGAAGCACCCCTTTAAGTAGCTGTCCCATTTTATTGTACACCCTGTAGATCATCATCTTCCTGCCCTTATCCCATTACTTGGGGTCGGCGCAATATGTGGTCTTCCTCCATTCATCTCTTTTAGCCGTCATCTCAGCGCACACTCCCTTCTTACACATGTCATCCCTCACACAATCCATCCATCTCTTCTTTGGTCGTCCTCTCTTCATGCAGCCATCCACATTCATATCTAACCCTCGTCTTGTTATATGACACTCCTCTCTTCTCATCACATGCCCATACCATGACAATCGGTTACCGCGCAGTTTTTCATTCACAGGTGCTACTTTCAAACTTCCTCTAATATACTCATTCCTTATCTTATCCATTCTAGTATTTTACACCCTGTAGATGCGAACGTAAAAGTCATCGAATATTATTTTGTACTTTTTTAGTATTGAAGTCGGTTTTAATTTTTTGTTAATTTATTTTTATTTTTGTAAATATCTTCAATGTACAGACACACTTCTGTTACAGTTTTATAATAGTTTAGATTTATTACTAACGAGCATTTACCCGCGACTTCGTCCGCATAAATTATATACCAGATTTTAAGTCAGATGATAAGCTATCAAACAAAAAAAGTTTCATCAAAATCGGTTCAGTAGTTTTTACGTGATACTCGAACAAACAAACACCCAAACAAATAAACAAACAAACAAACAGACCGAGAAAACATCCAAAAATTTGTGATTTAGAATCAGGGACAGGTAAAAACTATGTCGTACATTTTTTTTTGTAAATATCTTCAATTCAATGTACAGACACACTTCTGATACAGTTTTATAATAGTTTAGATAGGGATTTTGAAGCTGGTACCACGTTTCACACTTTATAGAACGGCCCCAGGTATATGGTTGTTGCGTTGTTCCATCATTAATTCCGTGGTCCTGTTTTGTAGTAGCAGGGGTGAAACTGGTGATGATGATGACACAAGTATTATGTTATTGAAACTGGAATATTAAAGCCAAAAAATATCTAGGCATTTTTATTTTGGTCGTCCAATATTATTCAATTACAAATTCATGGAATTAATTCATGAATCAAAACTGTAGTAAATTTTTCATGAAAATGAAATCGAATAAACTTTAAAAGATAAACGTGTCACATGTAAAAATTTGCGGGCACACGCCGTGAATACGTGGATCACAGTTACGATTGGATATTTAAATTACGCACATGCCGTGTATTGATTGTAGTTAACTATTTTGTTTTTATCACTGCCTAGCTGTAGCTATGACTTAGTCAGCATAAAATGGATGAATAATATAGGTATACTTTAATATTAATCTCCTTCATCTACGTCTACTTCTAGCCCAGTCATTATACGGAGTTTTGTTAGGAATGAGGTTTTTAAACTCTAAACGGCACCATTTAGTGACAAAAAGACGATCTGATAACATATTTTAAAAAAAATCGCTACGCAACATAGAAATCAAAATTGTATCTCCCAGAAGGCTTTTAACTAATTAATATTATTAACAATGCACTCACTTTTATTAGATTTAACAATATAAATTATTTTTGAACTAGAAAATAGGAATTGAAATTTTAAGTTTAGTTTCCTTTCTGAGCTGCGTTTTGTTTTTGAATATTGGTACGCAAATCAATCGAACCATGTCAGATGGGCTGATGCTTTATCGGATGCGTACAGGTTGAAAAGCGGGGTGAGGCAGGGGGGGCTTTCGTCTCCCAAGCTGTTTAACCTCTACGTGAACGAATTGATTGATAGGCTCAGTAGTACACGTGTCGGTTGTCATATTGACAATATATGCGTCAACAACATAAGCTACGCGGACGACATGGTACTGCTGGGCCCGTCAGTCAATAGTATCAGACATTTGCTATTGGTGTGTGAGGATTTTGCTAGCAGTCATGGATTGTTGTATAACGTCAAGAAGAGCGAGTTTATGGTTTTCAGAGCAGCAGGTAAGTGCAGAGATGTGCCGCCTGTCAAACTGAATGGTGTAGCGTTAAAGAGAGTTCCTCAATTTAAATACCTCGGCCACATTGTCTCTGAGGACCATAAGGACGACCTCGACGTAGAAAGGGAGCGCAGGGCGTTGGCAGTCAGGGGCAACATGCTGGTCCGCAGGTTCAATGGCTGTACAAGGTCAGTAAAAGTGACACTGTTCAAGGCATACTGTCAGTCATTTTACTCTTGCAGCCTGTGGGTCAATTGCACACTCAGCTCGCTCAATGCCCTGCGCGTCCAATACAATAACATCTTCAGGATGCTGTTGGGGCTACCACGCTATTGTAGCGCGTCCGCCATGTTCGCAGAGGCGAGAACGGACGGATACCATGCCATAATGCGGAAAAAAGCCGCCTCGCTCGTCAGCCGATTGCGTGCAAGCCACAACAGCATTCTGGAGATGATTGCTGGCAGGTTTGACTGCCCCATCATCACACACTGTGTGCAAATAATGATATAATCCCTACCTTACTGTTTTATGTTGTATTTTTATTTTTTATTTTTTGTGTATCTACTAACATAGCTCTTAAGTCAAACCCTGTTACTAACAAATGGATCATTTGTAATCTGAATTTTGAATAAATATTATAAATATTATTAAAAATTCAATTCAATTCAATTCTTAAAATGAGGTATTCATTAGAAAATACTAATGTATTTTTCAAAGCCTTCTAAGAAGACAAAAATATTAACACCATGTTTGGAGTATGTATAGTGGTAAAGCCTTAAAAAAGTGTAAAAAAAAAACTTACCATCTGGGTTTTTAGTACGAGTTAAATGCAAAATTTTTAATTTGGGGCTGTTGCTGACGTAATTTTTTTTAATTTTGGTACATTTCTAAGCTCATATCAACTCTTAAATACTATAGCGGAAAAAAATCTATTATTAATTAGTCCCGGCTCAAACCGTAAAATGACTGGGGTATTCATCGTCGATATTTTTTTTTGGTCTGATCTAATCTGGAGTGCAATTCACTAAGCGTCACATCGCTATCAAAAACATCGAGGAGCTCGCATCCTTCAGATCGTCGGAAGTTCTATAATTATGAGTTTGACAAATGCAATTGAAAGCTTGAAATGTTTCATCGACGAATTTAAGGTTGTGACGATGTTTTGCGCTTAGTTAATTGCATTGCTTATCTTATTAAGGGGGGTGGTAAGCCAACGACACTTCGACCCAATAGTGTCTTTGGTAATACCCCTTCATATTTATTTTCTTCACTATTCCAAAACGTTGTAAATGTGAGGGAGGCAATACCGCAGGGGTCTAAACTTGTAATCTCGCGTTTTGTGATAACCATAATTATCAGGAATCACATGCGTTTAGCTGCCTAGACATCATTGAGCCTCACTCTGCTACCGTATAAAACAAAACGGGCCAACTTTCTTAGGTTAGTGTGCGTGAGGCTTCATACAAATTATGTCTGTGTGCTTGCATAGTGATAGGGTTTAGAGGCCAGTGCTACAGTTTTTTCGACGCGTTCGTATCTTCGGCTGTCTATCTTCCCTTTGCCTTTTGTACCCTTCTTGTTCGTGTATATTGTTGTTTTTTTGGGTATTTTGGGGTGCAAATAAAGAATATTTATCTTTATCTTATCTTATCTTGACATATAACTTATCAAAGGTTCCATGGTTTCGTCCTCCTCTCTGCACGCTCGGCAGACATAACTGACACATAAAATAAATTCTGTAAAGCACAGATTTTCTTCTCTCTTTTATCATCATGATAATTCATTGACATGAGAAGACTGGCAATAATTTACAATCCCGGAAATATCCGATATAGGTTGAACCCTCGTTTATAACCGGGTACATGTTACGTCGATACGAACCCGGAAAAGGTTCAGAAGATATAACCCGCCGATTATCTATTCGACGAACTATTTTTGGACAAAATAAGGGGCTTGGACATGGATTGAATTCTTTGACAGAATATCTTATAAAATACCACTCTTTTTATTGATAAAATGTATTACACAGGGTGCAAATCAAGTTGATCAACATTTTCTATGGTGCCAATATTGAAATCGCGAAAAAAGAGTTGTTCCCATTTTTCCATGAAAATGGTTAGATCAAAGTAAAATTAAAGAAAATGTCAATAGCTACTCATCTCGAATGTATAATTATTAATTATGGAAGAGTTGATACTTTTTCCGTGATTTTAAATATTCCCATGACCGAACGACCTTTATTCTTTCAGAACCACCTCACCTCTACTAAACTACGTAATTTTAGTAGGTATACCTTTTTTGACTAGCTTGTCCTTCATTATGTCACAGTGGAGCCTTCTAATCCAAGGAAATCACTTTCTAAAATCATAAGAATTCGCCCTTTGGCAAGAAAGAAAACCGCCGAGCACTATTTACATATTTATTTACAGAACGGTATTCGCAGAAAGTATTTACAACATTTATTTTAACGTGAAATCGGAAATCTCGATACAAAGTTTGACGAGTATAATTGACATGACGTAAGTCATTTTGTCTCCTCAAAAAGCCTTAAATCTTTTTATAAAAACAACACAGAGTTTGGTACGTAGAAAAGGAGGTTGCCACAACAGTCCCCCCCAAGACCCTTACGGTCGATAAAAATCTGTAAAACGAACAACCCTGCCCGAGCGGGTTCGTTGCTGAGGCGCTGTGGTCGGTATCGCGACAACGGGAGGCATAAACGCCGGCGTAGGCGTGGGCGAAGGTGACCGTGGCGGCGATGAAGACGGGTCGACGTCATCCGCAAGCGTATGCGCAGGCTTCAGCCGGTCGATTGACACAGTATCCGTCTTGCCTCTGATAATAATTTTAAAATATTTGGGTCCCCTCTCAACGACTCGATACGGGCCTGAATAAGGCGGTTGGAAGGGCTTGCGCACTGCATCTTGTCTTACAAAAACGTGGGAAGCGGTTGCTAATTCTCTATGAACGAAAACATTTGACTTCCCGTGGCGCGCGACTGGTATGGCTCGAAGCTTTCGCATATGCGATTGCAATCGCGACATAAAATCAGAATGATCCATCAACGCACTCTGGTTCAACGGACTGATGAAATCTCCAGGCAAACGTAACGGTTCGCCGTAAACCAACTCAGCTGTAGACGAGGATATATCCTCTTTCCACGCAGTTCGAATTCCCAGGAGAATAAGCGGGAGAACTTCCGTCCAATCTGTGGTAGCGTGGCACATTATGGCAGCTTTCATTTGCCTATGGAAACGCTCGACAAGGCCGTTCGCAGCTGGGTGATAGGCTGTCGTTTGTACGTGCTGGGCTCCAGTCATCCGAGCGAGCCTTCCGAAAAGATCAGAAACGAATTGCCGTCCTCTGTCCGTAGTTATTTGCTGAGGGCAACCGAATCTGGATACCCAACCCGAAATAAATGCATGACTCACGGTTTCAGCTTTGATGTCGACGATGGGTATCACCTCTGGCCATCGCGTGAATCGGTCCACTGCTGTAAGGCAATACTGGAAACCACGTGATGAAGGCAGCGGGCCGACTAAATCGACGTGCACTTGTGAAAAACGCTGAGTTGGGGTAGCGAAAGCTTGAATGGGTGCGTGAACGTGTCTTGCTATCTTAGAGCGTTGGCAATGTAAGCAGGTTCGCGCCCATTCGCGGCAATGTTTGCGCACGTCTGGCCAAACGAAACGTCGCGTGACCAATTTTATTGTTGCTTTACTCCCAGGATGACTGAGGCCATGAATTGAGTTGAATACTGCGCGGCGAAATTCGGGAGTTAAATATGGTCGGGGTAAAGCTCCAGACATATCACAATAAATCTCTTTTGCACAATCGGGAATGATAACTTTCTTCAAAAGTAAGGACGAACCAACTTTAAGTAAGTGTTGCAACTCAGGGTCGGACGCTTGAGCGACAGCCAGTGCATTGTAATCGATAATACTAACTGCTTCTATACTCCGCGAAAGAGTGTCTGCCACGACATTGTCGTCTCCAGCTATATGCCGTATGTCGGTCGAAAACTGTGCAATAAAATCCAGATAGCGAAATTGGCG
This sequence comes from Agonopterix subpropinquella, assembly GCA_922987775.1. Taxonomy (NCBI): domain Eukaryota; kingdom Metazoa; phylum Arthropoda; class Insecta; order Lepidoptera; family Depressariidae; genus Agonopterix; species Agonopterix subpropinquella. The sequence continues at coordinate 1,831,149 of OV277696.1, read as the reverse complement.
AGGAGAGCATTTGTCTAACGGTTTTTTGAAAGCGAATATAATAGGTTTATGGTCCGTATATATGATAAAAGGCTTCAACTCTAGCATATGTCTGAAATACTTCACGCCTTCGTAAATAGCCAACAACTCCCTATCATAAGGGCTATACTTTCGTTGTGCAGGGTTTAACTTCTTAGAAAAGAATCCTAAAGGCTCTCAAACACTATTAGTCCGTTGCTGGATGACCGCGCCGATTGCCGAGTCTGATGCGTCTGTGACCAGGGCAACATCTGCCTTAGGCCGTGGGTGCACTAACAATGTAGCGTCAGCTAGCTTTTCTTTGCAGTTTTTGAAAGCTTGCTCCAGCGCCGGGTTCCAGTCTATACGGGTTGAATTCTTAATTTTAGGTCCAGCTAAGAGAGCATGAAGGGGTGCTTGTACTCGTGCTGCTTGGGGCAGGAAACGCCTGTAAAAATTAAGCATCCCAAGAAACCTCCTAAGATCCTTGACCGCTGTTGGACGTGGGAAATCTTGGATGGCGCTTATCTTCTCCGGAAGAGGCTTGGTTCCTTTGCTCGATACTTGGTAGCCCAGGAATGTTACCTCTGAAACGCCGAAGACACACTTCGCTGTGTTTAACAGAACGCCATGATCGCGCAGACGTTCGAATACTATCTTTAAATGACGCTCGTGTTCTTCGATGTTAGTAGAAGCTATCAAAATGTCGTCGATGTAAGGAAAAGTGAACTCGAGATCTCTCAGAATGTCGTCCATGAACCTCTGAAACGTCTGCGCTGCGTTGCGTAGTCCGAAACTCATAAAAACGAACTCAAACAGGCCAAAAGGAGTTGTGATGGCAGTTTTTGGAATATCCTCGGGGTGCACTGGAATCTGATTGTATGCACGGACTAAATCGAGGGTTGAAAAAATTTTGCAGCCATGGAGATGATGCGAAAAGTCTGCTATGTGTATTACAGGGTATCGGTCTGGTATTGTGCGGGCATTCAATGCGCGGTAGTCGCCGCATGGTCTCCAGCCCTTGTTCTTCTTCGGCACCATATGTAGAGGAGAGGACCACGAGCTGTCCGAGCGCCGTACGATGCCTAAACGCACCATGTCCTCAAACTCATTCTTCGCAATTTTAAGGCGATCTGTATCGAGACGTCTGGGTCGAGAGAAAACCGGAGGGCCAGGTGTTGTACGGATATAGTGAACCGTGCTATGCTTCACCTCACGCTCCGTCGGGTCTCCAGCTGGTTTCGTAATTTCAGGATACTGTTGCAGTAACTCGTGGAAACGAGAAGTGCCTGCAATCGCTTTGATCTGGTAAATAGAACAGGAAGAAGCTGATGTAGCACTAGCGGTCAGTGTAGTCGTATTATCAATCAAACGTTTGTGCCTAATATCAATTAACAAATTGTAAAAGGATAAAAAATCTACCCCGATGATAGGTTTAGTTACATTTGCAATAACAAAACGCCAATGGAAGGCGCGACGTAAACCGAAATCTAGCGTAAAACTCATCGAACCGTACGTCGCAATAGTCGTACCGTTCGCGGCGGAAAGTTCGTATTTATCTTTATGACGTCGTTGTCCTTTCAAAAAGTTCACCGGGTACACGCACAAATCAGAACCACTATCTACTAAAAATTGAACGCGCGTAGTCCTGTCGGTCACGAAGAGGCGGCTCGCAGCAGATCCGCAGCCACTCGCCATCACCAGCGGCTGCTCCCGATGGTCGTTCTCCGCCTTGTAGTCGCAGGGTGCACGGCAGCGTCTTGCATCATCACCAAATTGTTTATGAAACCAGCACCAGCCGTCAATCTTGTGTGAATGGTTTCGAGAACGTGCGGGGCGGGGACGGCGAGGATAAGAGCTTGATCTCGGTCCTGAATCGTCGTAGCTAGCAGCCAGCGCCGCAATCTGCTTGCTGAGGTCGTCTATTTGTAGGTACAGCTCAGCAAGCTCTGGTGAAATAGTCGTTGTCTGACTGTCACCTTTCTCCATTTTATTTGGTACGTCGGGTTCACCACTTTGGCAAGAAAGAAAACCGCCGAGCACTATTAACATATTTATTTACAGAACGGTATTCGCAGAAAGTATTTACAACATTTATTTTAACGTGAAATCGGAAATCTCGATACAAAGTTTGACGAGTATAATTGACATGACGTAAGTCATTTTGTCTCCTCAAAAAGCCTTAAATCTTTTTATAAAAACAACACAGAGTTTGGTACGTAGAAAAGGAGGTTGCCACAGCCCCAAATTTAAAAATTATCTAATTAACTCATTAAATATTAGTCTTAAAAATTTTTGCTAAATAGCAATTTTAGATCTTAATATTGTCTACACAAAGGTGTGTGCCTCAAGTAAATGTGACTTCAACTTAGAAAGTAGATGCACATAATACAGATTTTTTCCAATATTTAGGCTTTCCTTTGAACACAGGTTTCATATGTATTTTATAGAAAAATAAGAAATATGATCTATAGCAAATAAAGCCAAAATGTTGAAGAATATTGCTACAGTTTTCAATTATTTGTATGTCCTTCAAATAACGAGAAGATAGCTTCTAAAAACCAGTTAAATATGGTCCGAGCTAGCGTTTACCTATCCTCTTAATGAACGTTGACAAAAACTCGTCCCAAATGTATTCAAGAATCAAGAGTTGATATTTTTCTCGCTATTCCAATGTCTATGGTGAAAGTTTTTCAGTTTGATGATTTTAAATAAAGCACATCCTAAAGTTTATTATAATCCATTTAAATCAGGTAATCCTATAAATAATATTCACACATTTCTTGATTCTTTATACAATACAAGTACAAAACAATGAAGAAAAATTGAGTTAAACCAAAATCGTTGGAGTTCATACATATTCGTGTGTAGGGAAATAAAATTGGAGTCGAATTCGGCTGGTTTGAGTATTGCGATATCCGCAAAGCATTTATAATGCACGTGTCTACTGGGGAATCTAGTTTAAGGGGTTGCTTTTGGTGATTGTTGAAGCGTTTTTAGTAGAGCATGTGAAAATTATTATTATTATTATTTATTTTTCGGTTTCTCCCTTATTTCTGATATTTACTATTTATTTTATACAGGACCGACCCGTTGTTGTTTGTTTAAATTTCCTCTACCCTAAGGTTGTCTGGAAGAAATCGCTTTTTAGCGATAAGACCGCCTTAGTTGTACCATTATCGTTTTTTATTCCTTTGCTGTGTTTGGCGTTAAATAAAAGTATATTTCATTCATTCATTCATTCAGCTCTTACCCGTGCCTTCATCCGCTTGGATTTCGGAAACATCAACAGCACACCTAGGGATTGATTTTTGAAAACTCCTTAGTATATCTCCACATCATAGAATCATCATCATCATATCAGCCGATAGATGTCCATTGCTGGACATAGGCCTCCCCCAAAATGGGGGGATTTGCCATAATCGCCACGCTTGGCTGGCGGGTTGGCGATCGCAGTTGGATTGAATGTGTGTACTCAGAGAATGCTGCTGCCCATCCTCCAGTAGATCCCTTAGTCGCCTTTTACGACACCCACGAGAGGAAATGGGGTGGTGCTATTCTTAGCCGACACCACACGGACGAATCTATATAGAATATTCATTCAAAATTTAATTGTTTCAAATTTAGTTGCAATTCGTCTATCTGCGTATCCAAAAACTCTACTGCGGGGTGTCATGATAAATGGCTTCGAAACCCCTTCTCTATGTGCGGCCCGACACAAGCTCTACTGGTTTTGAAAATCGCTGTCGCTCGACTTACATCAAGCCCCGAGGTAAAGCATACCGTGTAAAAGCAATTTCTATCTGGAAGATATCCACGCTTGCCTAGCAACAATTTTATTTCGTGTCAGCATAAATTCTTTTACAAATACAATGGATTTTGTTATGACATGAAGATTATTCTAGGTGTCAAAGATTCTAAAATAGATATGTATGAAGACAAAGAGTGAAAAATTCCACTGGTAAATGTTTTTTTAAATCTTGAGTCTTTTTTTTAATGCGCATACGTTTTAGAAAGGCTAAATGTCACTCATTACATAGGGCAATGGAGCGGCGAGATAGAAATTCGAAACCGAAATAAAGAATTTCGCAGAAGAACCACACTTAAGTGGCAGTGGACGGGGAACATCGGGCTCTCAGAACCGATGATCGATGGGGCCGAAGAGTTCTCGAATGAGTAGAACTCCCAAAGTCCCACAAGGTTAACTTACGACCTGGTGAAGGCAGCGGGAACCCGTTCGATGAGGGCAGCGCAGTACTGGTCATTGTGGCGATCCGTGGGGGAGGCCTATGTCTAACAGTGGACGTTCATCGGCTGAGTTGATAATGATGCTAATTAAATCCAGCCTGATATCTTCAATGTGTTAAAAGTGCTACAATTGCATGTTTAAAAACGTCGTTCGTATTTGTAATAAGCTTTCTGAGCACCCCGAAAGGGATTGTGGTCGCACATCTGTGTGTATGTATGTACTATCGCGGACTTTTCCGCCTGACCACCACTAGGCTCATTTTTGCTTGCATAATAAAAAATAAAAGCGATGTCTTACCCCGCCCTATTGATGAATAGGCCAATTAATAATAATTTCCAAACAATAAATTTTGGGCGAAATTATGCGATTTTTTTTTAAGTGGTCAGGTGGAAAAGTCCCCGATAGTACATTTGATTTGTTCAGTCAGATATATTTTCCATTGTCACATCCGTTTGAATTACGTTGATGTTTTTAGTTTCCTATTTCAATGAAAAAGACAAATGGCCAAAGCAATGTGGATCCTCACTACACGTCATTAGGGAGAGGGCCTTTATAATGAAGCTATCCATTAAATTATTAATTGAATTTGATGTAAGTAATGTATTTTATTTTATTGTATTTTAATGTATTCTAATGGAATGTGATGTATCATAATGGAATGAAATGTAATATAATGTAATGTAATTTAGTGAAATGAAATGTAATTAATATAATTCCTATTGCGGTGCCCTTACAGGGTATTATATGAGTGCATGTTTTGTATTTAACATTGTATGTACTTGTGTGATGGCAATAAATGAAATATGAAATATGAAATTGACACGTTTCTGATTTCAAAACAATAGCACCATTGCTTTCACAAAACGTAGTTGAAAAATCGAAAAACAGGGAACGGAAGTTGTCACCTAAAATAACGTTTTACCCTTCACAATTACTACACTTTTTCCTTTTCAAATGAAAAATATAAAAACGCTTTCGTACATCAGAATTTATCATGGTGACTTGCCCATTTTTCCTCCTACTTCTATGTGGCACAGTAAAATCAGAACAGTAAGCTGTTTTTTGCCCAGCAAATAATGCATTATAACAATGCACACAATTTTCATGGTCGTTAATAATTACTTTAAAGTTAATAAAAGAGGCGAAGAGGTGAGCACAAGTTTAGTGAAAGAAAAGGTTGATGTCGTGTCGTATCAAAAACTCGAGACACTTGCAAAAGAGATGCAGTATTGGCGGACACTCCACCGATAAGAGAAAAAACAATAATTATGATTATGATCATAAATGTTATTCTGAAGAATTAACGTTCACCGAGGAAACCTTAAAATTATGTTACCTACAGTATGTGCAAGGTGCAAACGAATAAAGTAAGTTGCGAGCCCTCGTTGAGATTTAGCTGTTTTTGTGTGCATGTTGTGTACACAAATGAACACAAATGTACACAAAGTACACAAAGCGCCTTTCTGAATCTTTTATAATGCGCACAGCCAAGGAGTGGAATGCCTTACCTGCGTCAGTATTTCCGAGTACCTACTTACAACCCGAATTCCTTTAAAGTACGAGTGAATAGGCATCTTCTGGGTAAGCTCGCTACATCTACGACCCCATCTTCGTCCTGAGGACTGGATTGAGGTCAAGAGCAAACCCATAGTTAATAAAAAAAAAAAAAAAAAACAAATAGGTACTCACAAACCTTTCCAAATCCTCATCCATTTGGTAAATGAGTGCACTTTCCCCGGTGGAATTGAAGGCCTCCATAGGTTAACCCTGGCAGCGGAAGACTGGCTAAAACGCCTTGACTTTGAAATTTAAACCTTCCCGGATCCAAGTATGAAGACAAAAAATTCCAAATAGGTATGATGATGATGACGCGCTCACATAATATACAAGCAGAAGTGTTTTTGTTTGGAGATAACCTACTTCTCTGATTTTACAATGCTTTCCGGGGTTCTTTATGATAAACACGCTTGAGTACAACCACCTGACGGGTGTCAAATAAAACAAAGGAAAGGAGCTCCTTCAAAAGCTCTCAATAAAGCTTATTTATTTTTCTTGACTTATTTTTGGCAAGAGCAAATTTTTTTGTACAAGTTATTTTTAGAAACGCCTGTAAAACCTATAAACAGTTTTTCCAAAACATTTTTAAAATAATAATAATAAATAAATCACCACTACACTTCAGAAGGTACCAAAGCTCCGAATAGTTACCTTCGATCGCGGTGCGGTGTAACTATCTATTCGTTTGACCGCCGCTGCCGGTCACACTGTCCGTGAACACGGACTAATATATGGAGTCCTGACAGTTTGTTGCCTACAGTTTACAACCCTTTCAACATACTGGGTGATAAAAAAAAACACTTTATAAAACCAATTTAATGTTGACCGATGACTAAATTGACCTATCGCGAAGTTGACTACTAGCGAAGTTGACTAGTAGCGAAGTTGACCAATCGCGAAGTTGACCAATCATATTTTAGTGGACTTTTTGCTAAGTTGACCGACTGCGAACAAACGCCAAACGCCAAAAGGACAAAGATAGGACCTTTAGCGACACCCGATAATCAAAGTCACAGCAAACTATTTGCAGATATGCTTCAGTTCAATAGACAAGGTTCTAAGGTGGCCTTCATTTCAAATTGGTAATATTTTTGGTCACAACCACCGTCACCTAAATGTGTCAACCAAATTTTTTTTTTTCATAATTGGTTTGCGCTTGGCTTCAGGATACCAGATGGAAAGTGTAAATGAAATCAAGGATGTAGCGCGCCCACCCAGAAAAAACCTATTCACTCTTCTAAAATATCCTGATTGTTATTTGCTTGGAAACACAGACACAGGGAGAGAGTTCTAAACCTTACCGGTTCTCATTATAAATAGGATGCAAACCTATTCGTGCGGATTGCTGGAATATCGAATACCTTGGGGGACACTTGACTCTAACAAAATTTTTCACTTTAAAGCTTAATATTTCGCTAACGGATCCCTAAATCTAATAAAAATGGTTTTCCTACTCCCATAATATTTTTGAACGACCTATCCAACGATACCCCACACCATGGGGTAGACGAGAAAGAAAAATTCACCCCCTCTTCACGTGTAGGTACCCTAAAAAAAATTTTTTTTCCAAGATTTTATTTTACCAGTTTTTCAGCGTGATGAATATTACAACTTTCTAGTATTAAGCGTCTCTGAGCTATTCTTCCTTGTTGACTTCGGAACCCTAAAAATTCAAACATCTAAAAAATATTGAAAAGTCAAACAAATATAAAACAAAAATCAAATGTTACGCTATTTAGATCTAGAGGCCGAATTCCGCATCAAACCTTTTTCTTGCGGCTGATTCCTTTCCAATATTTTCTTCAACAAATACTGTCGGTGTGAACCTTATGTTTTGTGTAGTAAAGGTGAAAATTTGTTGTTTTAGTTATGACGTGAGGTTGTAAGGTCAGTATTTGTTTAGTGTATTGTTACCACTGCTATTTGCAGTGTGCTCGTTATTGTTGTTTCTTTGGGTTACTATTTTGTTGAACGATATTATACTGGCATATTATCGATCGAGTGTGAACGAGAAAAGGCGTGGTCCGGTTCCAGGTGAAGTTCATAATCATAATCACAGCCGATATACGTCCACTGCTGGACATAATATAGGCCTCCCCAAGGATCGCCAAAACGACCTATTGAGCTGCCGTCATCTAAAGGGTTCCCATACAACCATTGTGTAGCACAACGTAGTAACATTACTACACGTCGACCGAACTGGTAATAAACGGTCGTATGGGTTCCCGCCGGTTTCACCAGGTCGTCGGTTCAACTTGTATCTACTCTTCGGTCCTATCGGTCATCGGTTCTGCAAGAAATGTGCCCCGCCCATTACCACATTAGTTTAGCAATTCTATGGGCTATGTAAATTATGTATCTCTGATTAGATCTCGCAGGGAAACTCCGAGCATAGCTCTCTCCATTGCCGCTTACTTGAGATGAAATTGACTTATAATCAAATTATGAACTTTAAGGTACTGAAAGGACATTTTGTCCGCTGGTCACGTTTGTTGTCCGTGAAAATATTTTTTCAAAATAGAAAGAATTTGTTACTTAAATTTTTTTCAAAAAGTTATTTTTTTCTACTTTTTTATTTGAATACCGAGTTCTTATTTTTAAGGAACAATCATTTCTCTATTTCATATTCGTTATAGAAAATAAAGCATCCTGTAAACGCAGAAGTCGCTGGATTCAATACAGAAATAATATAATTTCAAAAAAGTTGTCACTTTTTAGTACTTAGTATATTTAGTAGAAAATTGTTGATGGAACAAATATGATGAAGAGAAAGAAAATTGTTAAAATAATGTTAAGTTATTGGTCATTTTTATTGGACCTAAGTACCAATATATTTAAATTCTCTATAAATTATTTGCTCATCAAAATACCCGGCTATATTAGGGCCCCTAATATAGTAGGATACTACGTGTTAATGAATTAACGCAAAACTAGAAAGTAGTTTGTTTAGAATTGAGAGCAGAATCGAATTATCATGGTTTCAACATAGGTAATTTTTTTCAAAATATGAAATAATTTGTTTGCAAAATTTAAAAATTTCTGAACCCGATGTCAACCCACCGCACGGGCACACTCACCCACCTCACTACCAAAACAAGACTATAAAAATGTATCCATGAGTACGTTAGCGCTTTCTTTCAGTGCTGAAAAGATAACAAATCATTTTTGCCTCAAAACTTAAAATGCGAATAACTTTAAATTTTAATTATCAAAATAATGAAATTATTGTTTTAATCTAATTATTTTGTTATAAATCAATTGGGGTGTATGAGGTTTTGCGCTAATTTATTAACATGTTGTATATAACCCTAACTGAGGCTGATAGTTCGAAGATAGGATCTCCAACTAGAAAGAAGAGTATACCTATAATTATAAGTATGATTTTTGCCGTCAGCATTTTAGGTTTTCACCATAAATCTTACAATTCTGTCTCAAAATATCATCATTATCACTTGCATCTATTGTTTCACTACTGCTACGAAACAAGCCTACCTTCATAGGTGGAGTGTATGGGTAGTTAAGCGAAATTAAACGATACGTAAAAAAATGAATTTGATTAGTAATGATGGCTGATGTTGCCGTCACCACTTACAATGCATACATTTATTTAGATTAGCACTATATCATTACAATTGCTAAAAACCACAAGAAAAATAAAAAAAGATATATATCGATTTGACTCATTTGTGCTTGCATTTTACACCAAAACCGTATCGTTTCCATGTCAACCTCAACATAGCCCCGGGGTTGTTTGGGGACAAAATTTATTTTTGTGTTTACTTTGTTGAACAAACAGACCGGCTTCAAGTAATGTTGCGGAGCAAAAACTGCTGAGTCGGCTCCATTTGACGCGAGAACAAAACTTTCCATTTGATTTGTTTACGTCCCCTTTTTCTTCAATTGCATCGCCTTTTCGAGAATCTGTTGTCCTGATTTTTTGTATGCCTTGTTTTAAAAAGTCAGGTAGAGGTCAATTCGACTTTTTTATCACATTTTCTGTTTGTCAAATAATGAACCCTTTACACACGTATAGTTTAATTTTTTTCTTTCTTATCGTGTGCAGTGTGGGCAGAGCCCTGGTGTCAGAGTTTTTCAGACCGCCTTACGGCCTCTAACGTGGGTTTTATGTAACGACTATTACCACCAGAGATAGTTAGTAGCCGGGACCAACGGCTTACGGAATCATTTTCCTTTTTAGACACTCAGGTGATTCAGCCTGCAATGTCCTAACCAACTGGGGAAAAACGCACGAAGTGACATAGGTACCACTAGGTGTCCCCCGTGGGATTCGAACCCACGATCCCCGTGTCGAGAGCCAATGCTCTTAATCATAAGACCACGGAGGCAGTTTCATTCATTCTGTATGATATATAACAAAGAACCCTAATAATACTTAAGGGAGTATCTTCAGGCTATCAAACTGGACAACTATTACAATGGAACCAACTTCGAAACTACAAAAAAAAAAACAACTGATACAAAGCTGCAGCACAGTCTCGACTCAAATGTGTGGGATAATACAGATTTCCTTTTTCGATTTCGAAATTGGTTCCATATCGAAAGTTGTTCAGTTTGATAGGCAGATGGTAGTAATTATAGTACTCTGTCAGTGTCAGGGGGTCAGAAGCACCCCCTTAAGTATTACTAGGGTTTGTTTGTTTGTTTGTAAAAATATATCTTTATTATCAATAAAAAATTAACTTATAGTCTAGTGTACATTAGCCTAGGTATCATAATTATTTTAGTGTCAGTTTAGCAGGCTCTCTAGCTTATTTAAAACTTTTGTGCAATGGTTCTTAAGAAAATGATTATAGTAAATGTTAACAAAATATTGCAGGTTAAGGTATTATGCTCGCTTTGATGAGCTTACATTTACGGCATTACAACTTAAAACTACTTTTCAACAAAAAAATGGGGGTCGAAAAAGAAATCCTGCTTCTATTGAGGATGTCAAAATGCCTTCAAGATTAGTAAATGCATCCCTAAAATATTGTATAATAACTAGCAACCCGCCCCGGCTTCGCACGGGTGCAATGCTGGTATAAACCTTCCTCTTGAATCACTCTATCTATTAAATAAAACCGCATCAAAATCCGTGGCGTAGTATTAAAGATCCAAAATTCAAATTCAAAATATTTTATTCAAAATAATATCATTTAGATAGCTTTTTGACGTCATTTTTTGACTCTACCACCGCGTCGGAAGGTGTTCCGTTGAGAGAAGATGCGGCCAGAAACTCTACAACACACATCTTTTAAACAAAACAAAATGTACAAAGTACAATTAAAATACAATATTGCATTAAATAGTGTAAAATTGTCAAGACCAGACATTTTGGTCATTCAAATCTCTCATAAAGATCTAAGCATACATAGGGACAAGCAGACAGCTGGAAGCGACTTTGTTTCATACTATGTAGTGATGATTTCAGTATCACTGGTACCTAATAGTAATCGTAATTCAGTCAAAGAATATGATCTAGAAATTCTATTTGGACCTAATTGGAATTGGAACTAGTTCCAACATCCCAAGATATTTATTTCTCAACTTTACAGTTAATATCTTTAATAAGGTCCGTGTAGTAGGGAGCTCAAAAAGAAACTTCTTTGAAAGCTTGCTTCATAAAAAACATTCCTTATTCTATTTTATAACTGCTTGGATACTAATATTTCAAATCTATACATAATTTATTTACTCTAGGTATGTCTATCACGGACCTGAAAAAAAGACGGACGGAATCTCGTCTAATCAAAAGTGAAGCAACCATTTATACGAGTGTGCGTGCTGTCGCCCTGTCACGCGGTACATAATGGCGGCGGGTTGTCGGACCTGCGCCTAGAACCGGTGCGTCTGTGTGAGTGTAGGTCCCTTGTAGAACAAACTAAATTGTTGGCCCTTGCAAGCTTCACCTCTTTTTGGTTTGAAATTAGGTCCGTCTTTTTTTCAGGTTCGTGATGTCTAGGTATACTTATAAAACAGTTATATTCTATAGACTCTTTAGAATACAGGGTCCTTCTTAATATGCTGTTTTGTATGGAAGAGCTGATTTTTTTTTCGTGATATCGATATTGGTGCCATAGAAAAAGTTGTTCAGTTTCGATCTGATCATCCCCTTAAAAAAGTGTCAGCATATTAAGAAGTATATTATTTGCATTGTCTGCCAGCGGGACACGCGGAACTATTTTATAAGTATAGATTTTGAAATATTTTGCACTAAGAACTGATTTTTTGAAAATCCTCCGCCAAAGGAGGGTTTCCAAGCTCCGTGCCAAAAAAATCGCGGGCAATAGCTTGTTTGTATTATAAAAAATATATATATACGGTCGAATTGAAAGACCTCCTCCTTTTTTGAAATCGACTGAAAAGGTTTGAAACAAGTGAAATTTGAGTCATAATTAACTTTAGAAATAAAAAGTGTAACATTGTATTTGAAACGAATTTGCTCCAGTTCTGAGAAAACAAACGGGAAATGCATCGAATCGTGACGTCTTTATCTATCTAGAGTTTACTATGTTATTTTATACTTACTAGTAGATTTAGGGTTTCTTATGCAGTGTTTATTTCGGCGAAAGGCTAGCTCTCACCACTTGACACGTCATTCCATCCTGAAACAAGGCCACTCCTCCCATTTGCAAGGCTCTCTTTCTTACAAGAAAACTTTTGCAATTAGCCATCCCGCTTCAATTGCGTGGCGCCGGTCGGAATTTTCCGTTTTCTTTTAAAATCTGTATGATTTTTTATGAATTTTCGAAAAATAAGAAAACCACATCATTCTTTATTGTATAGCGAAGAATGTTGTAAATTTTCATATTCTTCTGATCAACAATGTAAGAGTAAAACGGTTACAACTGGAAAAAAAGAGGTGACTTTGAATTCGTTTTTCTTCAGTTTTATTAATAAAAATAGATTTCGAGAAAAACCACATCACTTCTGATATCCTGTAGATTGTTCAGTTTTGTTTTCTGCTTAAAAAGTGCCATAGTTAATGTATAAAATGGTTACAAAGTTACTCAATATGAGCATTGCTACAACTGCATTCTTGAACAGAAATTGGTAGCTGTAGCAATGTTTCTGACCACTCCAAAAGGGATTACAGTCATGAGTTTATGTATGTATGTATGTAGGTCATAAAAAATCAAGTATTAGCAAAATTTTCAAGGGTTACCCACCCGCATCTCACATCTCGCTTTCGCATTTCTGTAGGTACTTTTTTTATCCTTTTTATGCAATTTAATATTTTAGATATTAGGTGTTAATTTCATAAATAGTGTTGTAACTTTTAGTGTTTAAATATCTAAATCTACACTATTATAAAACTGTAAATTAAAAAATTTTTTTTTTTGCTTTGTGTGTTTGAACGCGCATCACGCGAAAACTACTGAACCGATTTTGATGAAACTTTTTTTGTTTGATAGCTTAAGATCTGACTTAAAATCTGGTATGTAAATTGTGCGGACGAAGTCGCGGGTTAACGCTAGTATAAATATAAAAATACTTATAGGAACAAACTTTATCAGTAGGCTTTTTACAAAGGATGGAAAGGACAGTTTCAACGTTATCTCTGGGAGATTTAAAACCGGCTCTGGCAGTTTATATTTAATAAAATTTAACATTTCAGCGCAACTGTTGGCCCTACTAAGCCAAAAGTGTGAAAATATTCCCGAAAACTATCGTGGTACTCGTATGTTTGCTGTCACCAAATCGTTCGGGCAATTCGGCACTCGACTCCAAATTCACACTTCACACCATGCACGTGGAACGATACATTTTTAAGTACCGTGGCCACTAGGTGGCTTGTAGATTTATTTTATTGCCATGTGGACTAGTCGATGGCCGTGTGCCGTGTATTTTGAGTGGGTAGAACGAATTGTAGACTATAAATTTGGTCTAAGCTATTCTTTTTGTTTGGGATTGAATTCTTGAGGTATTTTTGCGTGGGAATAAGGTTCTAATGATAATAAATGTTTCGTAAAATTGCAGAATACTTAAGGAATTTTCTATTAATAGGTGTTTTTTCCGTTCGTCTGGCAAGCAAAGTAGCTTAAAATAAATAAAATCGGTCAAGTGCGAGTCGGGCTCCTTGCGCACCGAGGCCTAGGGTTCCGTACAACACCATTACAACATATTATAAAAGTAAAAAACAAAAATTTTTACTCCGGGACCTTTATCGCGAGACCGACTCACACTTGGCCGGTTTTTAGTATATGTTGTTATTCTGTAGAGTTTGGTCTATAATCACACAAAGTTTGACGCTTGCATGTATTACCGTTTTTACGATAGAGGGAGAAGAAAAAACGTTGATAAAAACTAGTTTCTTGTTGAGAACCCCCCTCTTAATTTTTATCTTTTTGACATTTTTATTATTTGTTAACAAATCCGCGGTAATAATGCATAATCTGAGAAAACTTTCAACATAGCTATTACGATTCAAAAGTTACAGCCCTAAATAAGTAGGACAGACGGACGGACGGACGGACGGACAACGTAGGCTTAGTAATAGGGTCCCGTTTTCACCCTTTGGGCATAAGCGTAAGCATATGCTCACGACTATATTCCCCGAGGGGGTAGTCAGAGATGTTCTGAATCTTCAGAACATCCACCTTTCGCTAGTAGTACCGAAACTCTGTCCAGTGTGACGGGGAGTGAGCCCATCGCCATTTGCAATGGACAGTAGGTACAATACACGCCCTACACCCTTTGGGTACACCCTTTGGGTACCCTAAAAATACTTTCGAAAATTATGAGATGTTACAGTTTCACGAACATTATTTTTGAACATCGCTACACTATATCTAACTTCAGTATTTCGTTATTGATCTAGAATTCTAGATAGTTTTTGTGATCTGTGGTCACGTCTCTTTTCTAGTGGGCTAGACGAGACCAAAGTACGCTATTGTTTTTTTGTGATTTATTATAATTTAATGTTTAACCGATATCGGCAACTATGTATATGATGAGGTGTAATTGTGGTGTACAGCACCATTCAAAAAGGAGACCCCATGGGTCGTCGTGGGTAGTGTCTACCTGTCAGTCTGGAAATAAAGCGTGCAGTTTTGTTATTTGTATATCAAAACAAAGCCATGTTTACACTAGTAGCAACTCTATATGATATCCCGATCGTCAGGCCACGAACTTCCGTAGCCTAGAAACAGGGTGTGCAAAAAAAGTTAGAACTTTATAATGGCATCTGGAGGGATGCCAGAGATGCGAAAAACGGGAAAAAACCCGGGAAAGTCAGATAATACTGTCAAGGACGCAGCGAGACGTTGAATTAAAGGACACTTAGGAATTGGAGATGATGGAATTTTTAAGTCCGTCCTAAGTGTTAGAATGAGTGGAGCAATAAACAAGGTGGCGACAAGTGCGAGTAAAATTAATTTTTTGGGTTCTCCTGAAGATTTATTCGAGCTTAAAATTCATGGTTCAGTTCACAGAGTAATAATATTTCCATGGGATGGGAGGAGAATTAAATTAAATTCTGAATCTTGAAAATTTAATTAAAATCGTAAACAAAAATCGATTGTGCTGCGGGTAGATGTTTATTTTTATCAAAAAAGTTACAATAGTCACTAAAGGTTATTATTTTGTGAGAAGACGAATGTATAAAGGTGGTGGCTGTTTTGGTGTGCAATAAAGTATAATTGAATTGAATTGAATTGAAGACCTGCTGTGAGCCATATGAAGATGATAATGATTATGATTCGTTTAACTTTTTCTCTACCCTAAGGTTATCTAGTTGGTTTTTAAACCTTTTGTGTTGGTTGCCTGCTTTACAACGAAGCTAAAATTGTATGGTGGCTCAAAACAGTTTTTCCTACGAAAAAGAAACCCTTGAAGTCAACGAATATAAGCATTCGGTGATCGCACAAAGTCAAACACTTTTGCTAAATAAACTTGACTTTGGCAAAATCATCAAACCTATAAGATGGATGCTACTTGTTTTTTTTTTTCTGTGTATACTTTTATTGCTTGTATTATAGTATATTTAATTGATTGATAATTTATTGACCTAACTGAGAAAGTAGACTATACATAAACTTAATATTACCATAGAGTAAATAAATTATACACAACAGAGGGTCAATGCCCATACTTAGAAAGTTGCCACCTTCTTATATTACCGGTATTATCAGTACGTATTTGTATTAACAGTACGTTTGTATGGACTGAAACCACCTTAAAACCAATACGACTAAGGTGCAGGTTTCCTAAGTAAATTTTTCTACACGGTTTCACCAAATGAAGCCTTAACATAATATTTAATTGAAAAAATTATAATCACCCTTTCTGTGTCGGGGTTTAAAATCGTTGGGTTGATGCTTAAAGTTCCACAGAGAAAGAAAAAGAATAACGATAACAGCTACGCTTTAAAGAAAATAGTGCTGTGGTTAACTTTTTTCACAGACAGTAGTAATCCCGATGGGTTTTGTTTTATTTTTAGGGTTCCGTACCCAAAGGGTGAAAACGGGTCCCTATTACTAAGCCTACGTTGTCCGTCCATCCGTCCGTCAGTCCGTCTGTCCTATTTAGGACTGTAACTTTTTGACAGCCCGGTACGGTAGCACAGTCGGTAGTGAACCTGCCTGCTGTGCCGAGGGTTGCGGGTTCGAATCCCGTAAGGGACAAATATTTGTATGATGAATATGAATATTTGTACCCGAGTCATGGATGTTTGTATCTATATATATATGTATTCTATATCGTTGTCTAGTCATCATAATACAAGTCCAGGCTAGATTCTGGTACTTTAAATGTGACTAGATAATTTGTGTGACATTGTTCAAGATAGGTATTTATTTATTTATTTAACTTTTGAACCATAACAGCTACATAGTTGAAATTTTCACAGAATGTGTGTTATTACCATGTTATTACGGTGAATTTGTAAGCATAAGCATATGCTCACGACTATATTCCCCGAGGGGGTAGTCAGAGATATAAAAACTAATCGAACGACGAACGAACGAACGAACGGGGCGAATTTGTAAAAGTTTCAAAAAGTTAAAATTTAAGAGGGGTCCTCATACAAGGAACTAATTTTTATCAACGTTTTTTCTTCTCGTTCTATGGTAAAAACGGTAATACTTACAAGCGTCCAACTTGGTGTGATTATAGAGCAAACTTTACAGTACAACAACAAATAATAAAAACCAGCCAAGTGTTAGTCGGTCTCTTGCTAAAGGACCCGGAGTAAAAAAAATTTTTTGTACTTTAATATGTTGTGGTTGTGTGTTAAGGAACCCTCGGCCTCGGTGCGAGAGTAGCCCGACTCGCACTTGACCGTTTTTATTTCGTATTACTGTCTGGCGATTGGAGTTTAATGAAGATATAAAATTGATGGTCTGACAGCTGTGTTAGAAGTCAACCTGTCTGATGAACTATGGAAAAAAGACAAATCATCATCAGCCGATTATACGTCCCACTGCAAGGCAGTTCTACCCTCAGAAAGGTTATATAGGCGTTATATCACAACGTTTGACCAAGATTTCTCATCAATGAATTAGAATTTTTTCTTCAGCGTATGCAGGTTTCTTCACGATGTTTTCCTTCACCGATTGAATGCAGTCTGTATTACGTAGGTACATATGATAGGAAAATTCATTGATACAGGACATGTCGTCTTTGCGGATTTGAACCCGTATCCTTACTTATGATTGAGTATCCATACCTCTCTACATCGCGCCACCGACGCTCTAAGAGGACAAATATTTCTTCTTAATTTACTTGCGTTTTACTATGTACCTATAATACTAGATACTCTTTCTTATAAGTACTGTGGTTTAACTGAAACTATAGTTAAGTTTTTTATTATAATAATTTTTACAAAGATAATTTTATTCAAAACTTTTTATTTTTATCCAAAGGGGAAATTGATTGCTCAAAGGAAAATCTGTTCATAACGAATAATAACAATGCAAAACAAATAAACTACAAAGAAATAACTATTTTCTAGAACCATATTTGCATTTAAAAGAAGCTACCTACTCCGTACAGATGCATAATATAGGGTCCTTCTTAATATGCTGACAATTTTTTAAGGGGATGATCAGACCATGAAACTGATCAACTTTCTCCATGGGACCAACATCTAAATCGCAAAAAAAAAATCTGTTCGTCCATACAAAACTGCTAACCTACTTGAGCGGAATGTATGGGACAGCTGATTTTTTTTTTCGCGATTTCGATGTTGGTTCCGTTGAGAAAGTTGTTCAGTTTGATGGTCTGATCATCCCCTTAAGAAAGTGTCAGCATATTAAAAAGGCGTAATAGGCGCTGTCCTATTGCCATCGCTCGCGCGATCATGCGGGCGTCCGACAAAAATGATCGTGCGATCGTGCGTTCAAACATACTCATATCTGCGGAATGTCCTATTGAAGACCGTGCGATTATGCGATGCGATCGAATTGTTCTATTTTCGTCGTGCGATCACCGATCGTCCGATCAAACATACGAATCAGTACTGAATGTCCTAAAGGCGCTCGCACGACCAAGGAGCGAAGGCAAGAGAGGGTGATCGCATCACACCAAAATAGGACACACGTTTTCTGATCGTGCGAGCAGATTCATCGGACGATGAAATCGCATCGCACCACCGCGCGAGCGATGGCAATAAAGATACGATAGTAAATGTATAACTTACCACCATCTGGTCAATTATAGCTTTCTGAATTAAGAAAAGATGTCGTTGAAGTATCAGTATCTAGGGTCTTGGTGGCGCGTTGCGGAGAGCTACGGAAACTCAATCTTGATGTCCAGGTTCCAACCCGTACGGACATCATGCCATTATCAATTAGTTTTTCTCACTTATGTACGCATACCAACTGCTCTTAAGCGGTAAAGAAAACATCGTGAGGAAGCCTGCATACGCTGAAGATGAAATTCCGATGCGTATATGAAGTCTACCAATCCGCATGGGGCACACGTGGTGGACTAACGCCCATGCGCCCTCCCTGAGGATAGGCCTGTGCCCTGCAGTGGGACGTATTTGGGCTGTGATGATGATGATGATGTAAGTTATATCACGTATATTTAAAGGTTAACTCGTTCGTGGGCAGTGACGGCTACAACCGTAAAAATGGATTGTGAAAATTGGCAGTACGGTATTAGCCGTTCGTATTCAGGCTCCCTAAAAAAACACTACGGTCTTAACAGACTGTTCGTCATACGATTTTTGGATAGATCACGCCCACTGCCATTCTGTGTAGGCATGCTGCTGCACTACTGCCAAAATTAAGCGTTGTAGGGTCAATTTTTAGGGGCCTCAAACTCACATACTCAATAGTGCACACACTGACAGTACGGGTTTGACTGTTGTCTATGTAACGACCGTACTACGGCGTTGACCGTACTGTCACAATCTTCAATGTCATTTAGGCACAATATTGCCAGTACGGTTATGACAGTCGTGTGAATTTGTATGGAAATTTCCAGTGACATTTCTGGATTCGCACTGCCCACGAACGTGTTAAGAGCCTACCGAGCTTATTGTGCTGCCCCCAATCGTATTTTTTAAATTTCTAAACAATTAAACAACATTTCCAAACAACAAGAATGTCACATTGTTGTCCTGATTGGCTTTACATTTATCGAAACATTACGGATTATTATATTTTATGCTTATAGTTATTATTGTTAAAACTGCAAATAGTGGCCACTGGCCGTTTTAAACTGACCCCATAAACTGAAAATCTGCAGTGACTACAATGTGATCTTCTTGTTTTTTTTTTAATATTGTTTAATTTTTATGAAAAAAAAATCGATTAGGGGCAGCACAATAGACTCGTTGCAGCCTTAAACCAACACGCTCCTTCAAGATTTAAAACATACAAACTTTGCACGAGTTTAAGCATAACCAATTTCAAACTCAAACACATACACAACTTAAATCAATTGTTTACCAATTTAATTGAATAATTAATAAAATACGCAAATTCGATCGTAACGTAAATTAAACTTCTTTAATTTAGATCCAGCGGGGTCAAAATTAAGGGCTGTTATAAAGTTATTTCAGTCACGAAATTTGCTAACCAACGATCCAAAGTATTTAATTACGACCAATTTGAAATTATTAGTCCCTTTTAATTTGTTAGTCGATAATCTGATTTTGATTGGAATTCAAGAAGGGTGTAAAATTTAATGCGTTACGTAATCTAACAGGGTGCTTCAGACCATCTAATTGCTACGAATAAGAATGTATTGAAGAATAACTCTAAAAAAAATTAAAAAAAATTGTTTTTTTTGATCTAAGATTTTTGGCACGGTCTCTTGAAAAATTACAAGTTGTATGGGTTTTGGAGGCAAGGTTTTGTGTACTTTTTTTGGTGCCATTTTTTGAGCTTGATTTACATTTCTATACTCTAATTGAGCAACTTTCACTAAGCCAACATCGAAATCGCGAAAAAATCTGCTGTTACACAGAAAATGTTAATTAATTGCTACTCATCGAAAATGTATCACTGAAATATACTTCATTTTACACCAAAACAGAAACAATTAAAATACCGAAAAAATTACACAAAAAAGAAACAGCAGATTTTTTTACGATTTCAAAGTTAGTTCCATTGTAAAAGTTGTACAGTATGAAAGTTGGTTGTGTTCAGTATGAAATAATTTTTACTTAAATTTAAACTCTGTACGGATACAAACATACTTGACTTAGATACAAATATTGGTATTCACACATATATACATAATAGAGGAGACCTTATAGCACAGTATAAGACAGTAATCTATCTTCATACAATGATGCCAAACGTAACACGCACACACTGACATATCTCCGCGTAGCCCATTCTTCTTTTCTTCTTCCTCATTCTTCTGGCGCATTCTTATCAGTCTGACATATTTTCAGTGCGTGCGTGCTACGAGGCGTACGTACGTACTGGCGAGCACACAGTCATACAAACCGCGTTTGGTACGATTGTATGAAGATAGATTACAGTCTTATACTGTGCCTATAGGTACCCAGTCTTGCAATGGGTCTTATTGGCTGACGATGATGGTAATGATCGATAATATAATTTGGATAAACAAAAACAGAGAACTTAGTTACAAATAAATGAATAAAATACTCGTAATAAATATCGAAAGTGACCGAGACAAATCTACCAAAGAATTTAGTGAGTAGTGAGTGTGTTTCTATCGTTAAAAGAATTTTCGTCCTTTATTCATTCAACTGTTAAAGAGGCTTTGGCATTGAAAAAGATGGATGGGGCTGTCTCTAACAAACTTCGTATCGACTATCGAAAAGGAATTTCGAAATTAGAGACGGAACAATTGAAAAAGAAAACAGGCAGAAATGGGTGGTGGAATTTTGAAATTGGATAAGTAAAAGATGGTTTTTTAGATTGTTGTGCTGCCCTCAATCGTATTTTTTTTATTTCTAAATTATTAGACAACATTTCCAAAAAAAAAAACTGGCCAAGTACGAGTCGGGACTCGGGCAATTAGTGTTCCGTACTAACAGTTGTTTAACATGGGTCATTGATGAAACTACTATAAATTGACATTTACTTAGTATTTGGTCACATAGTTCCTGAAGATCATGTTACACTGGTCTTTCCGGTGTTCATTTTTTGGGTATAGAAAAAAAACTATCGAAGTTAGAGCCACCCTGATAATTTTCCCGCCATCTACACGCTATTTCTGATGCTCATGATTTTTTTCAGATCTTATACGGCTATATTTTTTGAAATAGAGGTGGGGACAGCAATTTCTCGGATTTAATTGACAAATTTGTTATACAAAGTTTTTATAAAAAAATTGAAAAGTATATTTTTAGACTCGTATTTTCATAAGCTTTCAATTGATACCGCACACCATAGGGTACATAAAAACCACGTCAGAGGCCATAAGGCGGTCTGAAAAAACTCTGACACCAGGGCTCTGCCCACACGATAAGAAAGAAGACCATAGGGTACAAAAATATATTTTTTTTATTTACCCTTTCTTACTCCCCAAATTGCCCCCCAATATAAGAATTTTGCTTTTTTTACTTCATTTATGATATTGGACCACCAATTGCTATATAATATGTATCGAGTTTCAACTTCCTAAGTCTTACGGTCTCTGAGAAAAATGCCTGTGACAGACGGACGGACAGACACCGAGCTGATTCCATAAGTGTTCCGTTTTTCCAATTTTGGTACGGAACACTAAAAACAAGAATGTCACATTGTAGTCATGATTGGCTTTCAATTTATCGAAGCATTACGGATTATTGTTTTATGCTTGTAGCTTTTATCGATTAAACAGCTAAAAATGACCACTTTTGGTGGTTTTAAAGACAATAACTACAAGCGTTATAAAAACAAAACCGCAGTGACCCGATAAATTGAAAATCAGCAATGACTAAAATGTGACATTCTTGTTTTTTGGAAATAATACAAAAAATACAAAATAATTTTATTTCTCCACAAATTGTTACATACAAGTAGACAAAAATACACAGAAAATACAAGCATTTTTAAACAAAACAATTTGAGGGAGACTAGAGGTAAACCAGAAGGTAAACCTGAGAATTGTAAGGTAGGGTTTATACAGAAGAGACGCATGGCGGTGGCGGGTAGTCGAAGTAACACCAATATAAACCTTATAGTACGTAGCATAGCGTCGTTTTTTGCCCGCCACCAGGCGACGTCGCGGGCGAAATTCTCCAAACGACTCTATGCCACGTACTATAAGGTTTATATTGCCGCACCCCGCCCGCAAAATGTCCGCGCCACGTCACTTCTGTTTAAACGCTCCCTAAGTCTCCAGGCACCCCCACCCGCAGCTTATTTAAGTAACAAAAGTCTGTACCTAATATTAATGTGATTGATCCATGATACATAAGAAGTTGGGAGAAACATAGTATAATTAAAACATTGTTTTAAGAACAACAGTTCGATAGTAAATTAAGACTGAGAGAATAAAATATTTTCACATACAACGTGTTAATAAATTAGCGCAAAACCTCAACCCAACTGATTTATAAGAAAATAATTAGATTGAAACAATAATTTCATTATCTTGATATTAAAAATTTAAAGTTATTCGCATTTTCAGTTTTGAGGTAAAAATGATTTGTTATCATTTCAGCACTGAAAGAAAGCGCTAACGTACTCATGAATACATTTTAATAATCTTGTTTTGGTAGTAAGTAGGGTGAGTGTGCCCGTGCGGTGGGTTGACATCGGGTTCAGAAATTTTTAAATTTTGCTAACAAATTATTTAATATTTAAAAAAAAAATACCTATTTTATTTTATATTATTTATTTTATTTTATTGGAAAACCAACAGCAATATAATACAGTAGTTACATGAGTATAAAGCAGAAAGCCAATAACAGGTTTTCGCTGTATGAATATGTACCTATGTTGAAACCAGGATAATTCGATTCTGATCTCGATTCTGAACAAACTACTTTCTAGTTTTGCGTTAATTCATTAACACGTTGTGTACCATTTCATGAGACGTGTTCATTGTGGTTTGACTGTGGTGTGTAAGTGTGGTGAGTGAGTGTGATTTATGAATGTCAGGCTGAATTTAGTGATTAATTATTGTTTAATTGTTAAGAAATAAAAAAAATGCGATTGAGGGCAGCACAATAGGCTCGGTGCAGCCTTAATGAAAACTCGCACTATCGCAAACGTGATTGCTTTAATCGTCTTAAACACGCCACTTTATAAACTTTAAGAAATCTTGACAATTGTCTGGTCTGGATACTTAAGAGATCAACAAACTTTCAGTTAGTTTGAAAGGTGAGACTCGGTCATTTTGGTGAAAGATCGATGACTCGATAATAGATGGCGTGACTACACAAAACTTTGAAGATAAATATATTTGGGACTATTAAACATTTTATTTATGTGTCTGGAATGTTTCAGAATCTAATTTAGTTTATAGGAATATGACTATGTGAAGCCATAAAATTTAAGGCATGCAATAAAATTTAAGAGACAATTTTCAAATACATAGCATTGTTTTACGTCATGATCATGGTATAAGACAGAAATAGAAACCGACCAAGCGAGAGTCGGACTTCCAGAGTCGAATCCCTACCACCATATAATATTATTAACAAAAAAAATGTTTTCTCCGGGATCCTTAGAGAAACGACACACACTTGACCAGTTTTATTATTTGTTGTTTTACCTACCTTAGAGTATGTAAGTACTATAATCCTATAATCCCCGCAAGTTGATATGGCGATTGGCCATGCCATTGGATCTTGGTGACGTAATTTTGACGTAGTCGACGTGCACCGTCAGTACCGTTCGCAAGGTCAGCCCGTGCTTACGTTAGAGTTTTTTGCGACGGATGACGTCACGCAGCTGTTATTGTGACAAGGTTCCATCGCAATATCAACTTGCGGGGATTATACCAAGTTTGATGCTAGTGTGTATTTTAGTTTTTACGATAGAGCATAAACAAAAAACTTCGAAAAAATTCATTTCTTTTGAGAACCCCCTTAATTTTCAACTTTTAGTTTTTCTATTATTTGTTAGCAATGATTCGTCTCGTTATTATCTTTTTTTAAATATACATATAATAGGTAGGACAGACAGATCGACGGGCAAACACCGTAGGCTTATGAATAGGGTCTCGTTGGCTTGGCACCCTTCCGTGTACGGAAGCCTCAGAAACGATTTTGAAAATTTAAAATCTAGAAAAATGAGCTAAGTTTTACCAACTTGGATCCCAGATATACTATATGCATTTTACCGGTCTGTATCACAATGTACATGGCTCGTCAACACACCACCACTACGTGTCACAGGTATCGCGGTCGGACTTCATCTGCCCTTTACCACCTAACCCACACTGCGTGACGTATGCGCTCGAGACAATATTATGATACATACACTACATCCCTTCCTTATTTTAATCAATTTTATTATTATTTTTTCAAACCTGCGTAATAGGGTAAGGTAAGGTAAGGCTTTTACTCATAGTTGTTTTCTGGTTAATTCTCTATTAATTAATTTAGAGATCAAACAAAGCATTGTTTACTATTATCTTCTTTTCATTACATTTGTTTTATTATGTCTGCCTGTTCCCTTCTTTTTTTTTCTAATCTTTTACCTGTTTGGTAGGTACCTACTTAATTTCTGTATTCCATTTTATATTTTTTTTTTCTACGTTAATAAATTCTACCGAGATCATCAAGATTATTTTTTTTTTTCATTTTATTTTTCACTCTTTCAATAAGTATATATTTACTTTATTTATTTTTAGTAGTAGAATGGTTTTTTATTCGTTTTTTATTTTATTTTATTTTTTATTTTTAAGGCTTTGACTTCCAAATGACCGACAAACAATGGAAAATCTATTGTTATTGTGACCCGACGGCGTTCAACGTCAAACACTACTACTCAACCACGGATTATATTTCATTCCATAATCATCCCAATATGATGAAAAGATGTTCAGACCTTCAAGCCCTCCGGCCAATTCCGATCAGCAAACACAATCCATCCATCAGAAAGTTTTATACTATCCAACATAATTACTAAATCTAAATCCGTTCCAAGATTAAATTAGAGCAAGTGTTTCAATAATTATGTTCTGTAATTCAAAATAGCCTTAATTTCTATGAAACGAATTATCAATATCATCATTTCGATGTTTCTGTGAAAAGTGGATCACCCCCTCGGGGAACACAATCGCAAGCGTTATGCTTAATTTCTATATAGAATGGAGTAGGTAAAGGTTGATTTTACATTATTTATAGGCTTATAGGTTTTATTTTTTTAAATTTTTATTTTTTAGTCTTGCCAAACCTGCTATCTGCTACATAACCTGCGTAGGGTACATAGACCACTTTGTATTATACCTAATATAATGATTATAATTCCGCAATTTCTCCTGTTTTATCTTAATTAAAATATCACACCGTAATAGTAGGATAACATTCTTCTAACTTCCATAACAAGGACAAGGACTACAATATGACCGATTTGCAATACTTAGCTTAACCTCTCGTATGCTGGGAAAAACTAGACACAATAGAAATCACTGTTTTCGTCACGCGGATACGCGTGCATAAGCTCATAAAGCGAGTTCTGCAGATTTCAGTTATTATTTTATATCTACTTAAGTATGTCTTAAAGTCTGGCTCAATTATTGTGTACCTCTAAGTTACACTTTCAGGCTGTGGCTGTGGTACGTATGTCACATCAGTTTATTAATTCGTAACAATGGACACATATATACACCACTCCTGCCCTCTAGGAATTGACTCTTTTTCTTTCTTTTAAAGTGTGTTGCTTCGAGTGTGAGTTAGTTATCAACTAATAAAGTCTTGATCCAGATTTTCTAAACTCCTGCATGGGTAGCATGCCACCGTGACACAGCTCCATCACACCTTCGCTCTCTTTCTATTTGCGCGCGAACGAACGAGGTAAAAGAGAAGTACCACGTGTAGCATGCTACGGCTTCTGAACTCATGTTTTAAAATTACCTTATTTTTTACAGTAATTATATTGTGCCTAGAAGGGCTAGAAGTACTTATACAAACATAATTATGAAAAGTCTACTAAGTACTACTACTAATTTTATTCAAGTAGCAACTGAACATGTTTCACTTGTATTCTATTCTAATATATCCTTTATTGTATCTCAGAGCATCTTTTTGACACCATTTGAAATTGTCGATTTCCGAGTCAACAACACTCATGGCGTGAAGAGGCCGAACTCCTAATTAATTTTAATAAAGGAAATTTTATTAAAAATAACGTAGGGGTAAAAAATTTGTGATTTTTAGGACCGGTAATTACCCTTTTGCAAGCTTTTTATATACTCTAAGATGCACGCTATTATTTAAATATATTATTTGGCAGTAACCTTCGTCACTGTAACTGATATATTATTTCGACTGAAACAAGTTTAGGTTCTGGATTACTCATAATATTATAACTTAATTACTGGTTAAAATTGTTCTTTTTCTTGTGGGTGTTATTTCCCAAAATATTTGAATTTGTAAGAGCTATGTAATATATATTTTTTTTTTTACCAGTTGCTTTGTTAGCAATATAAATCAGATTAAGTACTCAGACTTTATTATCGTTTTCATTCTTCTATTTATTTTTGTTTTTTCTTTTTTTTTCTTTTTCTTTTGTCAATCAAAATGACCAGCTTAATTTGCTAGTAATGTCATTAATTTTAGCCAATATACATATTAATCTATGATTAATTTAATGACCGAGACTATTAGCTCTTCTGATTGTAGCTACTTTTTTTTTCAATAGTGAGCCCGCCTGCTGATCCTAGGTTCACGGCCTCGAATCCTGCAAGGAAATATTAGTATAATGAATACTTTCACCCGAGTCATTTATGTTTCCATAGTTAGTTAGGTATTCTATATCGCTCGGCACTACCAGGGCCTCTACACGCACATTCGAACTTCGCAATTGCGTGAACGTTTTTGTTCCAATGTCAATTGTATTACAATGACGTGCAGACCGAAACAGTGGCGATATATCTAACATCGAAAGTCCGGGTACTGGGCCAGTATCCCCGCCTGTCACGCGCTCACGCGGGAGACCGGGGTTCGATTCCCCGAACCGTGGAGTCAGGCAATCCACGCAACAATGTTCAAGATATTTGGTATTATTATTTGACCAGTTGTACGTTGCTAGTTGCTACTAATTATCTGTAGCTATCAGCTGTTAACAATCAATTCGTTTTACTTCTCAATTTTATTACCCATTCAATTGGGTACATCAATTTAAAGAAATGCTTTAGCTGTTAAATATTGCTTTTTTGACAAGCTGATTCAGTTTTATATCAATTAAATAACCAGCCAATGCTGCTATTTATCAATTTAAGATCTGCCTTATGCACCCATAATTATATCAATTTGTAATTTACAGACCAACCTTAACCTGCTATATTTCAATTTAGTGACCAGCCTTTGCTTTACTTTGCATATTTTAATTTAATGATCAGTCCTAGTTCAATTTAATGACCAGCTTTTGCTGCTATAATTCAATTTAATGATTAGCCTTTGCTACTATACTTCAATTTAATGACCAGCTTTTGATGCTATATTTCAATTTAATGACCAGCCTTTGCTGCAATAGTTAACTTTAATGATCAGTTTTTTTTTATACATTTCAATTGAATGGCCAGCCTTTGCTGCTATATTTCAATTTAATGACCAGCCTTTGATGCAATAATTAAACTTAATGATCAGTCTTTGCTGCTATAATATTTCAATTTAATGGCCAGCCTTTGCTGCTGTAATGTCAATGTAATGACCAGCATTACGCTGCAATGTAAATTTAATGACCAGCTTTTTAGGCTGCAATATCAATTTAATGACCAGCTTTACCGCTGCAATGTCAATTTAATGACCAGCTTTTTAGGCTGCGATGTCAATTTAATGACCAGCTTTACGCTGCAATGTCAATTTAATGACCAGCTTTTTAGGCTGCAATGTCAATTTAATGACCAGCTTTTTGGGCTGCAATGTCAATTTAATGACCAGCTTTACGCTGCAATGTCAATTTAATGACCAGCTTTACGCTGCAATGTCAATTTAATGACCAGCTTTTTAGGCTGCAATGTCAATTTAATGACCAGCTTTACGCTGCAATGTCAATTTAATGACCAGCTTTTTAGGCTGCAATGTCAATTTAATGACCAGCTTTACGCTGCAATTTCAATTTAATGACCAGCTTTTTAGGCTGCAATGTCAATTTAATGACCAGCTTTTTAGGCTGCAATGTCAATTGAATGACCAGCTTTACGCTGCAATGTCAATTTAATGACCAGGCTCTGCCTGCGTTTCTTGAAGGTAGGTATTTGATGACAACACTTATTCGTGAGTAGATTCTCGTGCCCGGAGTGGAATGTACCTAAAATTCATGCTGATGATGATCGTGTCCTTAACACTGTGTTCTATCCGTTGATTGCTATTCCTTGTCTGATCTGAACCTCCCATCCATGCAGAGCTGAAGTAACTGACGTATCCCAACATAGTTGAAAGTTCGATCATTAATATGTGATGACAACTTCACAATAATAATTTTACATTAAAGTTAGTACATAATCGTATGAATTTTGGGTTCTACGTCAAGAGGCGTCACCTTTTAGCTTTTACTTAATTTGACTAGCTGGTAACAACACTCTTTATTCTGTTAGGATGTAAGTAGGTACTCTACGCTTACATCTTTCTCTTTTTCAACAATTATTTTTTTTTTTTTTTTTTTTTTTTTTAACGATCCTTTTGTACTTACTAGTTGTTAAACAGTCCTAATAACGATCAGAGTAAGAATAGAAAACAGATGGCATGGGGTACGATACTACCTTCTACATTATATTGGTTTAAAATCGAAATTTGTGAACGCCAAGTCCAAATAGTCCTACAGAGTATCCTGTGTCACTATTGTTTACAATATCATGCCTGCGCGGAGTTCCGAGCTTGTGACAAAGAACTCTCTACAACTTTATCAAGATTGTTTATACGGTTAATATAAACAAGTGTTACGGTTTGGACAAGGTAGCATGATGACTTGATGACGTATCGTCCAAATTTTCGAACATGATATTAAATAACATTTAAGGTTAAAAAGATACTGAAATAAAATGTCTAGACATTTCTCTTATCTCTATCAGACGATTCGGAAAACTTTCAACTTGCATATTATCAAAGCTTACGCAGATCTCATTAGATTAATTACCGAATACCTAAGTAGGTATCTCCTTTTTCCTTTTTAATTATTTTGTATTTTTTACTTACAGTTTTGTACTCGTCGCCATTATATACTATATGCATTTTACCGGTCTGTATCACAATGTACATGGCTCGTCAACACACCACCACTACGTGTCACAGGTATCGTATCGCGGTCGGACTTCATCTGCCCTTTACCACCTAACCCACACTGCGTGACGTATGCGCTCGAGACAATATTATGATACATACACTACACCAGAGAATATCCATCGCCGTCAGGTTCGAACCCTGGAAAAGATGGAG
Organism: Agonopterix subpropinquella; assembly: GCA_922987775.1. Classification (NCBI taxonomy): domain Eukaryota; kingdom Metazoa; phylum Arthropoda; class Insecta; order Lepidoptera; family Depressariidae; genus Agonopterix; species Agonopterix subpropinquella. The sequence goes on along the minus strand of OV277696.1, from coordinate 1,801,381 downwards.
AAATGGAGAAGTAGTATGTACGTAATCCTGACCTGGATACCTTCGATAAGATTGGATGGAACTAGCTCAAGATAGGGATTCATGGAGAATAAGCGGGAAGGCTTTGCCCAGCACTAGGATGAAATAGGCGTAGGAAAAAAGTAAATACCCTCAGATTCATAGAATAGCGCTACGATAGGTACACTTCAAGGTTTCTGGTATTAAAAAATGATACCTACCTTAAATTTTCTATATTTTCCTGTATGAAAGCAAATAAAAGGCTAACGAATAAGATATACAGGGTCCGACTTAATGTACTGACGGTTTTTTACGAGGCTGATCAGACCATCAAACTGAACTACTTTCTCTATTGGACTAACATCGAAATCGCGAAAAAACTAATCAGCTGTCCCTATTTTCTAGTTTTGTGTTTATTCATTAAGACGAAGTATAAACTATTTCACAGTATCACGCTAGTACTAGTATTTATTCTGTGGTATCACTTCTATTTACCTCAAACGTAGGCATGTCCACGATATCTGCAGATCCGTTTACTCAAGAGATTGAGCCAATGAACGTTACAAATTTTTCTTTGCTTTCCCTATACCCCTTATGCAAGGGGAATAGAAATCAAAACACCTAGGTCAGTGTGTTTGGTAAGTTTGTATTATAGTCAGGCGCCCAATAGGCTAGTTTATTTTGCACATGTACGATATGAACACGATAGTAATTAAGTAGGTAGTTGCATGCAAGAATAACATCTGTTTGTAAATAATAGGGAAGTGTTAATACTAATGGAGATGGTAGAATCATTCTCAATTGACCTTGCCCTTTGATTTGACCCTTTATTTCTGAGATTACGGATATTTTGGGTAGGCAATTTATTTTCAAAATAATTATTGATTTATCAGATTTTAGATAGAGAAGTATCAATTGACTTAGGTAGAGTTTTTTTTACAAATGGGTCATTATTTTATTCAGGGAACCATAATCCGTTCCTCTTCAAAGGCAACGGAACAAAGGCAATTTTTGTAGGAAATTTTGTCAGGTTTAATTTTTTCATACAAAACATTTCGATACGACTTACGGATTTTGAAAAATAAGCGAAAAACTGAAAAAGCCACCTTTAGAGCCCCCCCCGCCCCCACTTCCTCGAGCTATGTTTAAATAAAAAATTGTTTCTTCATAAATATTATAATAATAGTAAGCTTTCAATTTTTAAGTAAGTACCTCGCTAGTCGTTACTAAATACAAATTAAATTAATTATAATAACAAGCTGAAACTCAAACTTGAATATAAACTTAAGCCATTCTATGTTTTTGCGTTCAATAAAATGTAAATAATCATCTCCTTTATTATTTCGACCTGTCCAATGCTGTAGCAACACTGAAAATTGTGTGTGCGTCGCTCGTCGGGTGCTCCAAAATTTGCATCACCCGCTACAACAACGACGTTGTTCAATCAATTTTGTACTTTTGATTAGTAGAAATTAAAGTTTTATTTTTCAGTGTTGTTAAAAATCACGCGCGCTTTTTGCCGCTCCGTCTACACTGACCCTTACCCGCACTCACTCGCTTTCTATTGGCGGTGTCCTATTGCCATCGCACGCGCGATGGTGCGATGCGATGTGATCGTACTGATGGTAATTCTCCGAAATTTTTCAAATTTTCAAATTTTTCTATGGAAAAATTTCAACGATTTGTAAAATTTCGGAGAATTACCCATCAGTACGATCACATCGCATCGCACCATCGCGCGTGCGATGGCAATAGGACACCGCCATTGAAGTTCATATTTAGGTTAGGTACCGGTATTAAAATCGGTTGTTACCTGGATAAAGGTAACATTTAAATAAAGGTAACCAAAACTTTTCGGTCCCTGCTTAAATTCTCTAAATCTTCAAAACCAATGCAAACTGGACATCCCATGCAACCTGACAATTGAATTTTGAATGTGTTATTACAATGTCCAACCAAATACCCAACCTATTCGACGATTATTCATTCTACGGAACATTCATATCAATTCACAACTTGAATGGATTCAACAAACAAACTAATCAATTTTTGCCAAATCAAATTTCTCCGCTTCAATCCGTACATTGTTGTTCAAACAAATCAAACATGTTTCAGTCAATCTGAACCAGATATCTCGTGAAACAGTAACGCTTTCATTTCGTCCACTTTAATATTTTATTACTGCCCTACTTAGTTGCGCAGAAACTTTTATAATGGTTTTGGAAGCGAGCCAGGGGTGGAACGTTGTATTATATTGTGGAGACTTGCTTTTCAGCAAGGCTTGTTTTTGTAGCAGTTGTTCTTTTGTAGATTGTCCCTGGTTCTATGGAGAGGAGTGACATTTAAAACAGATGAGTGATTAAGTTGCTAAGCATTATTTTCTATGGTTTTTTTTAGCTAGTTCACTCTCGCAATGCTGAATGAATTCCCTGTCACTCGGCAAATCATCTTCTTCTCTTAGCCCAGTCATTTTAAGGTTTGAGCCGGGATTAATTAATAATTGAATTTTTTTTTCGCTATAATATTGAAGAGTCAATTTGAGCTTAGAAATGTACCAAAATTAAAAAAAAAACACGTCAGCAACAGTTCCAATTTTATAATTTAGATATTATCTTGTTCTAAAAAACCAGATGGTAATTTTTTTTTGTACATATTTAAGGCTTTATTATTATACATACTTCAAACATGGTGTAAATATTTTTGTCTACTTAGAAGGTTTTTAAAAATACATTCGTATTTTCTAATAAATACCTCATTTTTTTAATTTCAATGCCTATTTTATTGCTCAAAAATAATTTAAATTGTTAAATCTATTTCAAATGAGTGCATTGGTATTAATATTATTAATTTAAAAGCTTTCTGGGACACACAATTTTGATTTCTATGTTGCGTAGCAATTTTTAGGTTTAGGATCGTATTTTTGTCACTAAATGGTGCCAGTTACAGTTTAAAAGTCCAATTAGTAATTACTCCTTACTCCGCCTAACAAAACTGAAAAAAAAAAAAAAAAAATGAAAAGATAAAAAAATGAAAGGAAAATGACTGGCCTATCTATCATTTCGGCAATCACACCGTTCAAGCACGTTTAACGTATATGGTTTAAGTAATAGTTATTTAGTTTATATTATTATAAAGCAGATGTCGTTATACCGAAATAAATCGCGCTATAGAGATTTTCCCAATTCTTAAGGATTGAAGTTTAAATATATACTGGATTTTCACATTACTACAACAAACGGTTGTTTCATTACATGAGCCCGTCTCCATCATCACCACTGAGTTGGTTTGGACTTTGTTCACACACCTTTCTTACAGTCTCATATTATCATCTTTCACACACTCCATTCATCGTTTTTCCAATTCTTATCAAATCATCTCTATGTGCTAATTGTTATTTATATTTTGAACATCTCCTAGAAAGGCTTCTAAGTTATTTAACTACCAAAACAAGATCTTTAAATGTATCCATGAATAATAAAAAATATTCTTTGCATAAAAACTCAAAATACAAAAAAAAAAAAACTTATTGTTTCAATGCAATTATTTCGTTATAAATCAGTTGTTTATTTTTATTTTTATTTAATTTCTTTAGGATCGCCGACAAGGTGAACACAATATTAATCACAAATACATAGACAGACAAAAGGCGTGTGCCACCTCAATTAAAGGCAACCACGGCATGAAATAGGCATAAGCAGGTTTGAGGTTAGTAACAACAAAAGAAAAAAGAAAAAAGGAAGAAAAAACATGTTTATAAAAAAAATATATAAAATACTTATATGAAATTGTGTTGTATGAGGTTTTGCGCTTATTTATTAACACGTTGTATACAAACCGACTTAAAACTCCATTGACCAGCTTCACCTACAGAAAACCTTTAAAAAAATAGTCAAAACATTCATAAACCATCCAAACCTCATTCGTATTCGGAACTAAGCTGCACAATTCTGTTACATATTCATTTTTGCAGCGCAATAGATGTTTGCGGGCCCGAGGCTGAACAAATATGGATTAGGCACAATTTTCATATACAAATAGACTGGGATACGGTGTCTGTTGTAGCCATAGAATTTGGTGGACGATAGAATTGCATAACAATTTTTATTCTTACCATGAAGTGCAAGAAGCTATGTGGTTCCGGCTTTGAATGAACCACCCCATTTCTTACCGTAGCTGTCTTTGTAAGGTATCTATACACTATCTATACTATTATAAAACTGTAACAGAAGTGTGTCTGTACATTGAAGATATTTACAAAAAAAAGATTACCATATGGTTTTTAGGCTTCCCTGATTCCAAATCACAAATTTTTGGACTTTTTGTCTGTCTGTTTGTTTGTTTGTTTGTTTGTTCGTTCGGGTGTTTGTTTGTTCGAGTATCACGCAAGAACTACTGAACAGATTTTGATGAAACTTTTTTTGTTTGATAGCTTATCATCTGACTTAAAATCAGGTATATAATTTATGCGGACGAAGTCGCGGGTAAAAGCTCGTAGTACATAATATTATATTCGCATTTTTGCGGTGAATATGAATTATTTACTTAAATTACAACGGATGCCGAAAAAGAAAGTTGACTTATTTAGAAAAATCGTGTAATTTACCTACGTTAGGAAAGAATACTACGTATCTACAGGGAGTAACAAAACACCCTAGTAATACTTAAGGAGGTGCTTCAGACCATCAAACTGAACAATTTTCAATATGGAGACAAATTCGGAATCGCGAAAAAAAAATCTGATGTGGCATACATTTTAGCCGAGTCGAAATCACACGTTCAAATCAGCAGCTGAAAATGTCAAAATTACGGGTTAGTCCATCTAGTTATACTTTTAGTTATACAATGGCCTCGATTCGGACTGTGCCACGACTTAACTTAACTAAATTTATTCCTGTCACTTCCTAAAATAAGATTCAGAAAAGAGACAGAAAACCATGAGCTGACTTTAGTGCTGTCAAAGTGACGTTACACGCCCAAAAACGCTTTAAATAAGATGGCGTACATTATGATGGCATCTTATTTTGGGCGTGTAACGTCACTTTGACAGCACTAAAATCAGCTGTTGGTTTTATGTCTCTTTTCTTAATCTTATTTTAGAAAGTGACAGGAATAAATTTAGTTACGTTAATTCGTGGCACTGTCCGAATCTGTACCAATATAACAGAATGGACAAAAAAAGTCCTATTTGTTATACTGCTCATATTATTATGTAGATTATGTATCTTTCGACCTGAAAGTATGAGATTCAAACATAGCAGTAGCTTTTGGTTGGTTTTCTCTTTTGTTTGATTCATCTTTGTTCCTTCTACACGATTGTATATTCTATGGTGTCAACAAACAAGGCTCTTCCATAAGCCTTTTGGTTTTTTTGAAGCGCAGTCACGAACTGGTTGCTACGCTATTGATATTGTTAATGCTAGTTTAGGTTCTTTTCGTTGGTTAGGTATCTTTGTTAGAGGCGGTGTGTTTATAATTTGGTTCAACTTATTTTGCCAACAGAAAAACCTAGTCTCTTTTACTAGATCAGAACAACACAAAATATTTCGACGTTGTCTCCATAGTGAAAGTTGTTCAGTTTGATGGTCTAAACCGCCCCTTTAAATATTGGTAAGATGTTTTTTTACACCTTGTTCACTATCTGTTGCCCACAATTAATAATTTAAAACATTATCCAGCCTGTGAAATATCATTCACAAAGTGATTTATATACATCAATGAGTCACAAACGTCAAATCATTCAAACTTTCATATTTATAACAAGTTTTTATAACTATAACTAAACTATTATAAAACTGTAACAGAAGTGTGTCTGTACATTGAAGATATTTACAAAAAAAGATTACGATATGGTTTTTAGATGTCCCTGATTCGAAATCACCAATTTTTGGATTGTTGTCTGTCTGTTTGTTTGTGTGTTTGTTTGTTTGTTCGAGCATCACGCAAATACTACTGAACCGATTTTAATGAAACTTTTTTGTTTGATAGCTTATGATCTGACTTAAAATCTGGTATATATAATTTATGCGGACGAAATCGCGGGTAAATGCTCGTTTATAATATTATAAGAACTTACTCATACTACGACAGGATAGTTATGCTATCCGGTAAGGCTATTCGTGTGACGAAATAATGGGCTGGAAAAATGTAGAATGACACGCCATCGATTCCATATAAGAGTAGGAGCAGAATGTGACAATTAGTCACTTGGCTTTGCTCAAAAGTTGCTGAAATAATTTGTTTATATGTACCTAACTAAAGTCGGTTATCTTAAACTAGAATTATAAAAATAATAGAACAAAATTATAATTATTAAAAAAATTACATCAAAAAAGACGCGTTGGTAAGATCTGAATACGATTAGCGCAAGACCACAATGGATAGCAAAATAGAGATGAGGCCTATAAGAAAATTAAAGATTGAAAAAGTCGGGCGGCGAGCGGGATTCCAACCCACGACCTGCCTATCCGGGGCATGCTCCTCTCCAACAGAGCTGTCGGCGCCCCGCAGGCCACGACTGATTCGCCGATTACTTGAGACTGGCTAAATTGCTTCATAGCAGAAGCCAAAAAAAAAAAAAAAAAAAAAAAAAAAAGAAGTTTTCAATCTATATTATCGTCTTTAAGGTTTGTCACACACATGAAATATTGCAATCCAGAATCCTGAATCAGGATTTAGATTTCGTATGGATTTTCCCCCTCCACAATTGCGTTCGGAATTACGCAGCTGTCAAATCCTAAACAAAAATCACAATCCTGATTCGGAATTCCAGTTTGCAATTCCGTATGTGTGTGGCGCACCTAACAGTGGACAGAAATGCTGATAAAGATTAAAGTATTTTTAAATATTGTACGAATATATCAAATACGTACACGAGGAAACTACTGGGTTTATTTTCACATAATTTTCTCTTAAAACTAAAACCAAAACTAACTAATTAACTTTATAGATACAAGGTAAGTTGTTGGTTAACAACATGCACATCAAGTCAAAGCTAATAAACAGCAATGTTCAGTCACGCAAAGTTATACTTTAATCGGTTCAGTGATTTTGTTGTTCGTATTTGTGCAGGTGCTATGAATAGGGAACTGTGAATGGAAACTGCTGATTAACTAATATAAGGCAATATGGATGAACTAAATCTCTTTCATTAAAGTATTAAAATTAAAAATCATTACCTACAAAATCAGAAATATATATTAAGTCATTAATATAAGAGATCGATGTAAATTAAAAGAAGATGTTGTAACAAGAATAGAGAAAGGTATGCTTCGTTGGTTTGGTCATGTAGAGAGGATAAGTGACAGCAGATGTACGAAAGAGATATATGTTGCTAATGTGAGTGGAAGTGTCGGCAGAGGCTGATCAAATCAGTTGCGTCCTGCAAAAAGGGGAGGTGCGGAGTACTCGAAACCGACGGGCATGTATGAACAGATGTATGGATGTACATGAGGCAAAAGAGGTATGTAAGGATCGTAGTAAGTGGAGCGCCCTAGTCTCTGCCTACCTCAGTGGGAAAAAAGCGTGACGTTATAGATAGATAGATAGAAGTTTTGTCTGTTTATTACGGAGTCCACATACTCCTAAAAGCAATTAATTTAAAAATGTTAAAATGGTATTTATTATATTTTATACAGGGTGTAAACTTAAAAGCGTTCATCAAAGGGATGCTTCAGACCATCAAACTGAACAACTTTTACTATGGAACCAATTTTGAAATCGTTAACACCCTGTATCATAATTATTATTGGTAGCAAAGCAACATAATTTGAAAGCATTTTTATTTTTTAACATAGATTGATTTTCTAATAAGAAACTAGATGGCTCTGCACCTTATAGAAGAGATGCCAATTAATTAAATTAATATTTCCGTGAGTAGTTTTATACCGACATGTGGTATCGTTGTATTCAGTAGAGTTTCCTGAGTAGGAAAAATGACGGTGTCACTTTCTGGGGAACTTGCACCAAAATTATAATGAGAAATTATATTAATAATTCAATAGTAATAGTTGTGTATAGAACATTACTGAAAGATTTATTCTGAAGTTTTAATATTTTACGAAATATTTCAATTATAAGTTACGTGGATCGGAACGTAATTTAAAACACCAGTCAGTGCAAAGTGACGTCATTCCTTAAGCCAGGTTGTCAATTAGTAGTTAGTTAGAAGAGTACAGCCACAAAATATGTTGCTGTATTCTTCTAATTTGTAATGAGCTTCACGCGTTACAAAGAATTAGGAGTGACGTCACGTCACTTTGAACGTTTTGACGTGGAATTTGAAAAGTCAACTTTTAGACTTTATTTTATTGGATGTTGATTTGTCCATAAATTATCTTGATTATTATGACATTAATGTCTCTACAAAAGAATTTATTGAAAACGAAAAGTACAAAGTGCGTATCCACGACAGGGTTCGTCAAAGGCAATAGGTACAACATTCTCATCCACAACAGGCTTCGTCAAAGGTAATAGGTACACCACTCACATCCACAACAGGCTTCGTCAATAAATACATCCCATATATTATCTGCAACAAGCTTCGTCAATTTCTATACCTACAATCTATAAACCTCCTCCAAAGCCTCTCCCTGCGGGACGGTCCCTAGAACGCTGGCAGCATTCCCCCTTTGAATCGCCAAGCTTATACGCTGACGAAAGTAACTGCCAGCCACAGCAGCCCTCCAGCCAGTCAACTTTTGATTTGCAATAAATAAATAATTTGTGCATATTTAACGATTTTTGTTTTTGGTATATTTATGTAAGCCTTAAATCTTTATGATAACCTAAAAATATAAAACTGTGCAAGTTCCCCATTGGTGGAATGGGGGAGTTATGACGTCATAATTTTTTTGTATGGGATGATTATTTTTTTTGGGTAATATACAGGTAACATTTTTATCGATAGCATCACCTTTATTCTTTGCTTTATTCGATAACATTTTTATTCGGTAGAATATTTATTAGGTAACATATTTGTTTTGTTATCATCTTTTCTGACAGGTTCCTACTTACCCGTTAGACTTACCCGTTTTCATTTAGTAGCATTTTTATGAGCAACCTAATTCAGGAATTCGGAATTCGGGTTTTTCGGAATTTAAGTACGATTTGTAACACCACTGGCTTTTCGGTGAAGGAAAACATCGTGAGGAAACCTGCATGCATCAATTTCGAGGCATGTATCGTACCTACTGTCCATTACAAGTGGCGATGGGCTCACTCCCCGTCACACTGGACAGAGTTTCAGTACTACTAGTGAAACGTGGATGTTTTGAAGTTTCAGAATATCTCTGACTACCCCCTCGGGGAATATAGTCGTGAGGATATGCTTATGCTTATGCTATGCCTAATTCAGGCATTTTCAATAACCTGCTATGCGGACTTTTAACTTCAACGAATAGTGCAAACTGTAAACGCAAGCACCAATAAATATCAACATCGCTAGAAAACTGTCATTTATCAAACCCCCGTCACAACGACTTTATTCAAAAGCATTTTGCGAAAAATCGCGTGTGCACAACAATAATAATGAAAGCACTGAAATATACGTACCTATAGTGGAGTCTAGCAAAAAAATTTAATCGATTTCAAAACTGACGCCCAGTTGCATGAAGTCGGTTTAAAGTTAAACGAATGCCGTCTGATAGTTTCTTTACTGATGTTTTGCACGGTACCGGAGTTATGTGCGAATTAGTTCTAAAGTTTAATTTAGTGATATAACAGGTAATTAAAGCCCGTATTTTACTGCTTGTGAAATAATTTTATATTATATTTTGTTTTATGGCAGAATTGTTACCTACATAATTTTTTTCCTATTAACGTACTCGTAAAATGCAGTTTTTACTGCATAGGTATTAGGAATTTAAATTGTCTACTGCAACTACCACTACGACTTCATAAGTCTGCATAATAAAATAATTATAATATAATCTATATCTTTACTAATATTATAAAGAGGAAAGATTTATATTTTTGTGTGTATGTTTGTTATGAATAAACTCAAAAACTACTTTGCCGATTTAAAAAAATTCTTTCACTATTAGAATGCTACATTCACCCTGAGTAACAGAGGCTATATTTATTGCTAGAAAAGATTAGACGTCCACCCGTGCGACGCCGGGACGGGCCGCTAGTACCTAATAAATATAATGGCTCAGCTCACTCAACTTCAATTTGCAAAATGAGAAACTGCTTTCTATTAATTAAGAAAAGGTCTTATTTGAATGTATCATTGTAGCTCAAATTTCATAGAATGGGTTCTAAAAGAGTAGATGAGGCTTATAATTATAAATCTTTTTTGTAGCAGAATTATAACAGATTTTATATCTGTAACAGATGCTACAAGCGTACCTACACAGTATTATCCAAAAAATAATACTGTGCTGTAAAAAGGGCTACTTAACTAATAAAACTTAGAAATAATATAAATTTCTGACTAATTTCGTGCATAATAAAAAGCCTGAGGCTTACTTGGGATCATTATAATGTATGTGCATGTGAGCATTATTTATTTAAATATTTAATTAAAACAGGATCGGTAGATTCGACATACGTATCAGAATTTCTTTTTCAGCGTATGCAGGTTGGTGGTTTGTGGTATTGAGCACGTGTGATGGACTGACGACCATACAACATCCCTGAGGGTAGAACTGTACCCTGTAGTGGGACGTATAATATAGGCCAATGATGAATAGTTAAGACTGCATCTAAAAGACAAAGCTAGTAGTTACCATACCCATTACTCTTGTTCTTGACATTGTATTAATTTACATAACCTTAACGAAGATGTCAACTTCAAAGTCAACCGACCGTCACGGCACCGGCCCCTAAATAAATCAAGTGACACTTGTCAGAGACGTCCCATAACTAGTAAGTTATATGAGCGTCGCGTGCGTCTGAAATGAGAGATTTATACGTTTAGGGGCTATAGTTGAGGGGTTTAGATTAATCAGATTCATTAGTGGTTGATACGTCCGAACGTGTAATAGGGTAACTGATTTATTTAGTAAGGTAGGGGGTTATCGGGTTGTGGATAGGTGATTTAATTTTAGTATTAGGGGATGTAATTCGGAGCGCGCTCCATTCAAACGGAGTTTGTTAATATTTTCTATGCAAACCAATTAAAGTCAATGAAATTTTTTAGAAACAATCTAGGAATTAATCTCTGCTTGTATGTTGCCAGATGTTCGTTAAAGTATACAGTTTCAACGCTAGGATTAATTTAAGATTTGTTTGTAAGTCTTTGAGGCACTGTTACTATAAAACTATACATAGAGATTAGTCAGTGGTTAGTGTTTAGTTCTATATTGTTTCTGAAATTTCATAGAGTTAAATTGGTTTGTATTGAAAATATAACCAGACTTCGTTTGCATACAGGGTGTAAGGGTAAACAGTTGCACTACTTTAAGGGGTGATTGTATCCATGATACTGAACAACTTTCACAAAGAAACATATAGGAAATTCGCAATTTTTTTTTACTTTTAGTACAAAACTTTGATCAGCTGATTGCATTTAGTATGGGAAGTCGACAATTTTTTTTACGAATTTCTTATAGGTTTTTTTGGAAAAGTTATTCAGTATCATGGGTACAATCACCTCTTTAAAGTAATGCAACTGTTTACCCTAACACTCTGTAGTGCGCGCTCCGAATTATATCCTCATAAGGTGAAGTCTTCTAATTGCAACTAAAGAGCAATTGCACTTTTAGGAATCACGATTCAGTTTCAGTTTATTTTTTTCACATTTGGCGGGTTCGATTCTTGGTTCTATCAGGCGATTATTTAAAAATCATTGAATGCAGTTTGAATTATTTTTAAAATGAAAATGAAGTCTTCTTACAGTAAAATTTTCCATATACAATATTTAAGGTAGGTACTGTCCTTCCGTGTGGCATAGCCGTGGGACACCCTGTATAGGCTGATGATGATTATTCATGGCCATAATCCCTTGGTGTAGTCAGAAACATTGCCACAGCTGTCAACTTTTAAGCGTGTAGCTATTTGACAAAACATAACGCAAAATCTCATACACCCCAACTGATTTATAACAAAATAATTAGATTGAAACAATAATTTCATTATTTTAAGTTTTGAGGCAAAAATTATTTGTTATCATTTCAGCAATGAATGAAAGCGCTAACGTACTCATGGGTACATTTTAATAATCTTGTTTTGGTAGAAAGTCGGTTGAGTGTGCCTGTGCGGTGGGTTGACATCGGATTCAGTAAATTTAAAATTTTAGAAACAAATAAAAAAAATGAAAAAAAAAAAAAATTACCCATGTTGAAACCATGATAATTCGATTCTGCTCTCGATTCTAAGCAAAATACTTTCTAGTTTTGCGTTAATTCATTAACACGTTGTATGAATAGTATTAGGAATTTTTTGCATGAAAATAAATTTCCCTAAAAGCTTTTAACGAGCATTTTTTGAGTGTTGTTATTTAAAAAAATAGACAGGAATTAATCCTGTTTTCTGGTTTGAATTTTGCAATACGAAATTATTTGGTGCTTTTAGAAATTGTTTTTTGTTTTTAATATTGAGCATCTACGGTTTACTAGTAGTAGGTACCGAATCCCTGTCCATGTGACGGGCCCAGGTACTTATATTTAAAAAATAACTGGCTAAGTGCGTGTCGGGCCACGCGCAGGGGAGGGTTCCGTAGTTGCCCGTCACAATATAATTTTTTTTTTATGCTACGGTTTAACGGCTAATAAAGTCTAAAAAGCACTTGTAAAGCCTATTTAGCCGTGATAGTTTTCCTTTTAAATTCGTTATATATCCTATTGCCGTGAATTTTTTTACATCTCCAACTACAACCGTTCAGCTGGGAGAGGGGAGGGACACTTGACTCTAACCAAAATTTTCGCTATTTCACTAACGGATCCCTAAATCGAAAAATGGTTGTAGCAAACCCATTATATTTTTAAAAGACCTATCCAACGATATCCCCAAAACATGGGATAAATGAGAAAATAAATTTCATCCCCAGTTCACGTGCAGGGGAGGTACCGTAAAAATTTTTTTTATCAAGATTTTATTTTACCACTTTGTCGGCGTAATGAATATGTATACATAATATGCCAAATTATGGTTATTAATTACGGTTTTTCTAGTACTAAGCGTCTCTGAGCTAAGCCACGGACAGACGGACGGACGGACGGACGGACAGACGGACGGACATGGTGAAACTATAAGGGTTCCTTGTTGACTTCGGAACCCTAAAAATGACCATTCAGAATGTTGGTCATAAAAAAATGCTACCATTTTGAAGTAATTTTCGTCTCAAGTAACTTAACAACTAACATTCGCATGACTTTTAATACAGCATTTACGAAATTAAACGTCACAATAATAACATGCAAGTACAAAAGTGCACAGCAAGGAAATAAACCGGCAAAATTATGACCTCAGCTGCAACATGCGGCAATAAAAAGTAAAAATAATTGACACTAGAAAAAACTGCACTTTTACCCCTTTTTTTCATAAATAAAAAAATGTTTTTAACCACCCTTTGTATAGTTATTCAGTCATGACGTTTTGCTTGTTTCACTTTGAAAAGCTTTTACATAAAAAATATAACTGTTTTGCATTACAACAAAACAGATATTATGAGTGAGAGAATACATGCAGCATTGATTGAAGAAGCATCCATAGATTCTACCTTAAATTTGGCTAAATAAACGAACTTACCATCAACTCTCTATACTTTCCTCTATATCTGTCTCTTTCACTCTGCTAGATTGGCGCCTCGAATCTGACAAGGCGCGCTCATTTGACGTTTACTTCATAGTCTTCATCAATCACCAGCAAGCACCTTGCTGCAATGCTGCATGTATTCTCTCACTCATAATATCTGTTTTGTTGTAATGCAAAACAGTTATATTATAAGTTATTCGAATACGTGCAGCATTGATTGAAGACCTGTTTGCTATCTGCTGGTGAAAGAGTACAAACGCTATGTGAAAATAAATGAAAATGTGTATGTCATAAACATAAAGCCATCATCATCAACAATGGGTACATTAACACAAGTCCTGTATAAAAAGGAAAAATACACCATAAAATAAGTTTCATAATAGTAATAGAACATAATAGTCTTGATAATGACTAAATGTTATCTCACTCAATGTAACTAGGTATTTACTATCAACAGATTGCTGTTGAAAGAGAAAAACAATTTAAGATTAAATTTCTACACCTGTTGAGGCATAATCTTAACCATCATACAGAAACAATCCTCAGAGATCATTACAGTTACATTACATTTGAAGTCGACACGATAGGCAAGCAAGCATTACAGTTAATTCAAACCACTGAACTTATTAGGTAGATGTATGAAAAATTATTTAATAGTAGGTCCTCATTCTTAACAGTATTATACGGTACTGTTTATCTGAGAACAATACAATTTCCGAAATAAAATTTACCAGTAAGCTTTTTTCATGATTCTCTCCATGGACCGTTTTGAGTTCTGATAGCTGGTCTAATAACATAAGATATTATTAGATATTAGATAAGAAAAAGATTAATTACATCATTCTCAAAACAACTCTTCTCATTGACCCAAGCTTCATTACATGTTGTACTGAGCATAAGGACTCCACAGTATGTTGTTGCTCATTAGCTAGTCAGCTGGATTGTTAACATTTTCTGTGTCTGGAGCTGAAGTTGGGTTATTATATTTATTTATAATTATTAGGTTTATCTCACCACTACACTACTCTTCCTGGTACTCTCGGATCTATCAATATCTGCATTGGGTTAATTTTCTAGCCAATCAAATACTAAACTAGTGTCACATATTGGCATCCTTCTCTCCTGGTATTTAGCTAACAGGATATTTTGTAATTTTATAATGGTCGAGCTGCACGGCAGGTAAAACCTACTGACCTATGGCAGAGTATTTTCTGAGATGTCCATAAAATTCTGCCCACATATCCCATATGGAGCTCTAGAATCTACACCAAACGAAGTTACTCAGTTACTCAGACCATATTTTATAATGTAGTGTCTGGTAGATGTCTTATCGCAGGTTGTTAAGACCGATTCTCTTTAGTAGGAGTTCCTTTCGTTTAATGACCAGTCAGTGCACTGCCTGATCAGCCTCCCCCCTCCTTTTTTAGGGCTAAGGGTTTTAGTTTCTCCACCCGTGGTGGGCTCCTGCTCAAGTCCTTACCCCAAGAACTGAACAGAATGTAAATTGTCAGTTGGCAGCACTTGTGTGTCCAAGTTGTGGTACTATCAAAATGCATTGTGCCATGTGAAGTGAAGGTGGTACAGTTATTGTGGATCTATATTGAGTGGTGGGAGAGAGCGCCCATGCCAACCCGAAGATCTAATGTGAAATGAATGCCTCGCAATATTCGCAATAGATTGTTGGACCATCTCTGAAATCCCAACCTTCACAACTATCTATGATTGTCTTTTCCTAGAAGTGAACAAATCAACTAAATCAAAGTCAACGGTCTACGCGACCGGGGGGGTGATGAACTGATGAGTGATGAGTGCCCATCCAGCAATGGATTCTAGATAATCGGTTGGTATTACTAAGGCAGTCAGCAACGCTGATATGTATATGCCCCTGATCTATGTTCGACCTCCGTGGCCGGGGGCGGCGACGAGTGCCATTCCGGCCCTGCATCCTAGATAAGAGGTCGGTAATGCTACTCCATATGCCCCATGTACTGAATGCGACCTCCGAGGCCGGGGGCGACAAGTGCTATTCCAGCACTGGGTTCTAGATAAGAGGTCGTTAATGCCACTGGGTATGCCCCATGTACTAAATGCGACCTCCGAGGCCGGGGGCGACGAGTGCCATTCCGGCACTGGGTTATAGATAAGAGGTTGGTAATGCCACTGGGTATGCCCCATGTACTGAATGCGACCTCCGAGGCCGGGGGCGACAAGTGCTATTCCAGCACTGGGTTCCAGATAAGAGGTTGGTAATGCCACTGGGTATGCCCCATGTACTGAATGCGACCTCCGAGGCCGGGGGCGACAAGTGCCATTCCGGCACTGGGTTATAGATAAGAGGTTGGTAATGCCACTGGGTATGCCCCATGTACTGAATGCGACCTCCGAGGCCGGGGGCGACAAGTGCTATTCCAGCACTGGGTTCTAAATAAGAGGTTGGTAATGCCACTGGGTATGCCCCATGTACTGAATGCGACCTCCGAGGCCGGGGGCGACGAGTGCCATTCCGGCACTGGGTTCTATATAAGAGGTTGGTAATGCCAAGTATTGTATATGCCCTATTATCTATATTCGACCTCCGCGGTCGAGGGCAGCGACGAGCACCCTTCAGGCACTGCATCCTAGATAACTGGTCAGTAATGATAATGGTAATGCCATTGCACATGCACCATGTTATGTACGACCTCCGCGGCCGGGTGCGACGAGTGCCATTCCGGCACTGGGTTCTAGATGGACAGTCAGTAAAGCTATTGTATATGCCCTATGATCTATATTCGACCTCCGAGGTCGTGGGCGTTGACGGGCGCAAAAGCACTGCGTTAGATAATCAGTCGATAATGCCATGCATGAACCCCACGTTCTGTCTATGACCTCCGAGGTCGGGGGCAAAAAGTACCATGCCATTCCGACACTGGGAACAAGATTTGATACATATTTGTACCTGAAGTGAGCACCCCAGACCACATCCGATGTGTCTGATTCAAATGTGCTTCACCTTATGTGCAGAACCACCGAACTGTGGTATAATGGCCTTCCGCCATCAGGAAAATTCCTGCTGCACAGGGACAGAGAACTGATACTGTTGACATTGCAATAATCGCTATCTGGTTATATTGGCAAAGCCTAGGAGAGCTAACTAGCAATAGGTTCTATTATCTGTAGATAACTAGCGCATGCTATTGTAGCTCATGGTACTGTTATACAATACAAAACGGTTCAAATACTACAGGTCCAGACTAAGTGCAAGCGCAGCCTAGTATTGATATGCCAGTATTGTTAACTTAAACTCAGTATGGTTGTGTGACCAGGAAGAAAATGTCTACATAAATCAAGACATCCAATCACTGTGGGCCAAAGGAACTCTTTGAGTCTAATAAGATAAAACTGCAAAGGACCAGAGGGCCTAAAAGGAAGGCTGGCTGCAGTACCCGATCATAATTATAAGACAGCAATTAAAAAAGATTTTGTCCTTCCGTACTCCTTATCAAGAACATCTTGAAAAAAGGGAAACAAATTCGGTAGGCACATCTAGTTTTCTTCTATAAGTTTTTAACCATCTTTGACACATAAAATTCTTGCAAAGGAAGTTGGCAATGGTGGCATAGGTTTGTGATCATATTTATACCTACATAAGTTGATCTGTTTTATGTCAAACTCCTTTTAATCTTTAATGTATATTTTCTACAGGTATGCCTAACATTGCAAATATGGGTGATATTTCACCCCCCATTCCGGGGAACTTTGGTAAACCTATTTGTTTCTAACTGTAAGTATGTATGTAATAAGACTTATAAGGTATAACGCACTTTAATTGACTAGAGACACTTAATGATTTAAAATGTAACAGGTAGAATGCCACTCGGCTGAAAAAGTGTTCAATGCTCAATGGGGTTGTCTAAGGGTTGTTTCACACATACCGCAACCACATCACGTGAGCGGGCACATATTTTGTATTGAAAATGAACTGTAGAATTTACACGGTACCACATTCTGCTATCATTACTGATCACATGGTTTATATCGACCACATCACAACCACAACACCACGATCAGCGACACCGCACACTAGGTAGCGGCTGGCCACATTGCAGACACAACGTTGCATTAACATAACGACAGTGCGCACACACCTGTGCCAGAGTCAATCTGTCTGTCTGCACACGAAGTAAACACCTCGCAATTACTGGTGACAACGCAACCACATCGATATTTTGTTGGTACGCAACACAACTGCAAAAACTGCAGCGACACTTTTCACAAAACCACTGCTTGACCACTTTCTCTTCTTTCAGGGGGTGGGTATAACATTCTTTTGATCAATATTAGAACGTAAATTACCTAGTATAGGTGAGCTTAAGATTATAGGTGTCACAGAGATTGACTAAATATTGGTTCAGATATCAAATCTGTTGTTTGTTCCTAGGAACAATAGTATACATGTTCTGAGTGTTCTGTTTAGACATAAATAGCCGAAATACAAAGGATCATACCTACTAGATCCTGAAAAAAATAGGTAGTTAACTTGGCTAAGGTGTCAGCACAGATATGAATCATAAAATTGTTGGGAAGCAATTAAAGAAGCCATCCTCCACTTGATTGAAAGATGTAGAGGTAACTCACCCCTGTCCTGTAGGGCTAAGAGCGTCAAAAGACCCTTCGAAGAGGCCGCTCTTTATCCAAAGCAGCGGCATTAAAGAGGTGACGTTCATTAGTGCTTCTACTTATTTTCTGCACACTGTGACCTCCTTGACACCTCTTTGACAAAACACGCACAGAACACTCACAAAACAACCTTTCCGTGTAATTTACACAGTAAAACATTGCAATTTCACTGTTTTAAACAAGTTTTAAATTGGTTTTAAAGTTAAGAAAAAATTTTGCAAGCTTCGGCGGCAAAATCTATAAACGCTATGAAGTAAACGTCAAATGAGCGCGCCTTGTCAGATTCGAGGCGCCAATCTAGCAGAGTGAAAGAGACAGATATAGAGGAAAGTATAGAGAGTTGATGGTAAGTTCGTTTATTTAGCCAAATTTAAGGTAGAATCTATGGATGCTTCTTCAATCAATGCTGCATGTATTCGAATAACTTATAATGTATAATTTTTTTTCAGTACTAGCTATGCCCGCGGCACCTAACACTGAAATACAAATAAAAAAATGTTTAACGGGACGTAGGCGTTCAAAACTAACACGAATATTAATCATTTTCGGGTGATTAGAAACCTTGCTAAAATCAATATTAGATTTTATTTTTATTATAAATTTTCTTTCCGTCCGTATACGTCCGTATGTATCTTTTTATTAAATTTCTCCTCGCGTAAAAAAATGTTTCCAAACACAAAAGGTCTCCAAATTTGGTTACGTAGGTTTTATCTATTCAAACTGAAATATAAAAAAAGAAATATATTTTAATAATACTGTTTTATGTTTGAAAAAACGAATTATAAAGGTAGCCATAAACCATATCGTATTGAAATTTGACCCGTTGGGTCCTGCAGACCCACAATTTTAAAACAGTTTTCACAAATAACATAAAAGCTGTTGACAGATTTATGACTGAAATACCCGTGACTTCGTAGTCAATCAATCCCTTTGGCTTTAGGGTTAGCTCTCCTCAACGGCTAGCATGCCACCCACGATAAAGCGACAAAACGAGAAAAACTTCATGCGCGCTTTTTTGGCATTTATATACCATACCAGACGATATAGAGACCATATTTGTAAAATAACAAAGATGGTCTCAATTTTTTTTTTGGCATGCGATTGATATACTACTCACTACGCTATACGGTTTTGCGTCACTTCTGGCGTTAAGCCCAACGTCAACATTATCCTCAGAGACGGTTCGCATCCAGGTGGTCAGTGGGCATCCTTTATCTCTTTTACCCTCTTATACAGGGTGTAACAAAATTCCCTAGTAATACATAAGGGGGTGCTTCAGCTCATGAAACTAAACAACTTTCACTATGGAGCCAACATCGAAATCGCGAAAAAATATACTATAAGCTGTCCCATACAAAACTGCTGTACCGACTCGACTAAAATGTATGGGACAGCTGATTTTATTTTCGCGATTTCGAAGTTGATTCTATAGTGAAAGTTGTTCTGTTTGATGGTCTGAAGCACCCCCTTAAGTATTACTAGGGTGTTTTATTACACCCTGTATGGCCATCGCTTGTCTAGTCATATAGTTTTAGTATTCTGAAAACTATAAATTGACGTTATCTTCTGATGAAAAGTAAGCCAAAAGCCATGAAGTAAAAACTTTACGTTAAGTTCAGTCACAGCATAGGTAATAGTATATTATAAGCATAAGCATAAGCATATGCTCACGACTATATTCCCCGAGGGGGTAGTCAGAGATATTCTGAAACCTCAGAACATCCACGTTTCACTAGTAGTACCGTAGTAGTATATTATAGTTCTACATTAATGTCATCGGTCTATACCTAGCTCAGTTAAGGCTATTCTACCGTTGGCGCGCTCCATACAAACGTAGTATGGTGATAATTTCAATACTATCCAATTAAAGTCAATGAAATTTTTCAAAAACAATCTAGTAACTAATTTCTATGTCGGTATGAAGTCAGATTTTCGATAAAATTTATATTTTTAAAGTTACAGTGCCACAAATATTTCCATACAAATCTTAAATTAATCCTAGCATTGAAACTGTATATTTTAACGATAATCTGACTTCATACCGACATAGAGATTAGTTACTTGATTGTTTTTGAAAAATTTTATTGACTTTAATTAGATAGTATTGAAAGCCATAATAATATAACAACATGGCTCATTTCACAATATACGTACCCAATGCAGATTTGTGGAGGCAAGCCAGTGGTTAATTTACTATTAAAATATTTCCACACCGTCGCTCGTTGCTGCTTTAGCTGGCTTTACAAAAAATACAAACCCAAAACAACAGCAAGTGGTTATAGGTATTTTCCGTAGAATATTGAACCTCTTAACTTAAAGAGTAAAACAACAGTAAGCGATTATCGCTATTTTCTGTAGAATATTGGACCTCTAATCATAGCCTGGCTTCATAGCCTGGCCCACCGCCGCAGAGTGGCCTGCTTGTCGGTCTTCTACAGATTGTACTTCGGTGAGTGTGCCCTAGGGCTGCATGAGCTCATCCCACCTTCCCCTTTCTACTATCGGACTTCCAGACGCACCGCGGGATATCACCCCTTCTTGGTTGACATCCCACATATCCGCACCAAGCGCCTTTCTGAATCTTTTATAATGCGCACAGCCAAGGAGTGGAATGCCTTACCTGCGTCAGTATTTCCGAGTACTTACAACCCGAATTCCTTTAAAGTACGAGTGAATAGGCATCTTCTGGGTAAGCTCGCTACATCTACGACCCCATCTTCGTCCTGAGGACTGGATTGAGGTCAAGAGCAAACCCATAGTTAATAAAAAAAAAAAAAAAAAAAAAAAAATCTCTTGTCTAGAAGATACATACCTCTAGAAATTATAAAGGATGGTTAAGTTGAAGGATGATGTAGTAACTAGAATTGAGAGGGGTATGTTTTAGATGGTTCATTCACTTAGAGAGAATAAATGATAGAATACTTATGAATGTAACATAATAATATCTAGCAAAGGTGAGCGGAAGTGTTGGGAGAGGCCGTCCGAGGAAAATATACCATGATCAAATATAATTCCCGCAAGTTGATATTGCGATGGAACCTTGTCACAATAACCGCTGAGTGACGTCATCAAGCACGGGCTAACCTTGCGAACGGTACGGACGGTGCACAGTCGACTACGTCAAAATTACGTCACCAAGATGGCCGCCAGTCGCAATATCAACTTGCGGGGATTATAAATGATCTTTTCCGAAAAAAGTGCGTAGCACCCTCAATCGACGGAAGTGCATGAAAAGATGTATGAATGTCAATGAGGCTAAACAGGTGTGTCAGAGTCGTAGCGTGTGGCGGTCTGTCGTCTCTGCCTACCCCATTGGCGTAGGCTTATGTATGTATGTATGTATGTATATTGAACCTCTTAAAGTATTCATGATTAAGGCTCTCCTTCCCTGGTGCAAGGCTCTCTTTCTTACAAGCAAACTTTTGCAATTAGCCATCCCGCTTCAATTGCGCGGCTCCGGTCAGAATTTTACGTTTTCTTTGAAAACCTGTATGATTTTTTATGAATTTTCAAAAAATAAGAAAACCACATCATTTTATATTGTATTGTGAAGAATATTTTAAATTGTCATATTCTTCTGGTCAACAATATAAGAGTAAAACGGTTACAACTGGAAAAAAAGGGGTAACTTTGGATTCGTTTTTCTTCAGTTTTATCAATTAAAATAGATTTCGAGAAAAACCACATCACTTCTCACATCCTGTAGATTGTTCAGTTTTGTTTTCTACTTAAAAAGTGGCATAGTTAATGTATAAAATGGTTACAAAGTTACTCAAAACCGGGCGGACGCCCCTTAAGGTGGCGGTTGACAGGCGACCGCACGCCGCACGCCGCAACCGCATGTCGCGACGACACTACTGGTTTGTATGTAATTCTATGAAATACCCTGCGCAGCCGGCGACACGCTGCTCGACTTCACTGCGGTGCGGTCGAGCTTCACTGACGCTCGACCGCAGACCAGTAGTGTCGCCGAGTGCTGCCAGCATGCGATAATTATCTTAGATTCACGATATTTTTGAATGGCATGCGATAGAACATAAAACTCGGGTATAACACGATAATTCATACAAATTCCACGATATTTCTTTAATTTAATGAAATTTCTATTTTCAACCACATTTTCCGTTAAATTCCAACAATAAATCATACTGGCGTTTGGTATTTGGTAAAACAGTGTTTAAATATTACTAGATATAATAAATACGAGATGATAATTTTGGGAAACAAATAAAAAACATGTTTTTACTTTTTACGGAAATTTTTTCTACTTATTCGTTTTTACGAAAATCTTTTCTATTCACCCTTTATTAGAGCTCAAGTTACGGCATAGTAGATATAAAGCATCATCCTAAATCTTAAAACCCTACTGAAAATTATTACCCCAAAAAATACCCTAAGTTGGCAATACTATCTGTAGCTGCGGCGGCGTGCAGTTGCGGCGTGCGGTCGGCTACCAATTTGCTCCTTAGGCTTGAAAATGCAAGACACTAAAAAAGGATTGCTCTTCGAGTTCAAAAGAACCACGTGTCAATACAGATTTTGGAAAATAACAAGAGCAAAAAGTGGAACCACGAGTCTGGTGGGATAAGACTAAACAAACAACGAGTTGTACTCTTACATGAGGTCTAACAAAATTAGCTGAAACTATTTTTTACTTACTCTCTACAAAGCCCAAGTGCGATCTTGCATGGAGTACTGCAGTCACCTCTGGGACGGCTCTGCGAAATACCAACTTGACGCACTGGACTCAGTTGAGCGTCGAGCCAAGAGACTCATCGACGACGATGCACTCGTCGAGACTAAGTTACATAGTCTGGAGCACCGACGATTGGTCGCTTGTCTGTCGGTATTCTATCGGCTGCACTTCGGCAAATGTGCCCAGGAGTTACATGACCTAATTCCACCATCCCCCTTCCATCATCGTACAAAAGACGTAGTGCGAGACTGCATCCATACGTTGTCGATATTCCAACAATCCGCACAAACAGGTTCGCATCCTCTTTTATAATGAGAACCGGTAAGGTTTGGAACTCTCTCCCTGCGTCTGTTTTCCCAAGCAAATACAATCAGGATATTTTTAAAAGAAGAGTAAATAGGCTTATTCTGGGCGAGCGCGCTACATCCTCGGCTTCATCTACACTTTCCATCAGGTGAGCTGAAGCCAAGCGCAAACCCATTATGAATAAAAAAAAAGTATTTTAAGGGGATGATCAAACCATTAAACTGAACAATTTTCTCTACGGGACCAATATCGAAATCGCGAATGACGTCTGAATAGTCTCAGCTAATTTTGTTAGTCCATCAGAAATCAAATTGACGACCCGGTTGGTGTAATGGTTACCACGCCGGTCTGCAAAACCAGGGTCCTGGGTTTGAGTCCCGGTTCGGTCATGGATGTTATATATTCGTGCCGTTGTTGTATGGTTTCCATATTAAAAAGCCTGTAGTGCTTAACTTGGGATCATTACAGTGTATGTGCCTGTGAGCATTAATGTACAGATAATACAATGAATGCGTCTTTTACTTGTAAGTAAATAGTACCTACACAATACCCCGACAGATCACAAACACTGATTGGATTACAATGTTTTTGATCACGCAATACAATAATAATGCTGGTTTTTATTTGGCCTCAGAGAACGTTGGCAAAGGTAGATAGTTTAGGTAGATGTGTAGTAAAAAGTTATACCTACGTTTTGTTTAGTTTGTCGGAATACGAAAGCTGGTCATTTTGCTAACGATCTTTTTAGAAACACCGTGGTTTTCTAGTGTAATTAGCCTTTCTTATATGCACTGGGCAGTGGTTCAGATAGTCTGAATCAGTACCACATTATCCATAATTATTATACTCCAAATAAAATGATTGATTGATGAAAAGAGACATTGTCATGATTACAATTTTTTTTTATATTACTTATCCGTGGCTCTCGAGTGATGATAGCCCATACGGAAGAGATCTAGCAACTCAATCACGAGGCGGGGCTGTTTGATTCCTGGCCTGTATCACTAAGTTCTTTGGAATTTATGTACGATTGTATTTATCATTATCACTAGCTCGGCAGTGAAGGAAAACATCGTGAGGAAACCTGCATACCCGAGAATGAAAAAAAGAATGTAATACTTAGGGCGAACACAATAGAATAGACCCACAATGGTCGTAGTGTTACTCAACGGACCTTGCTTGCAATAACAATAGCATTAACAGATCTGTTATTGTCATTGTAAGCTGTAAGTTTTCCGATAAAAAAAAAAGAAAATTAAAAAAAAAAAAAAAAAAATGGCTCTAAATGTACACCAAAAGAGTAACAAACTCGATTTAAATCCGCGATTTTGAAAAATAAATAAATATCTTGGACAATGTCACACAAATTATCTAGTCACATTTAAAGTACCAGAATCTAGCCTGGACTTGTATTACGATGACTAAACAACGATATAGAATACATGTATAAATACAAACATCCATGACTCGGGTACAAATATTCATATTCATCATAAAAATATTTGTCCCTTACGGGATTCGAACCCGCGACCCTCGGCACACCAGGCAGGTTCACTACCAACTGTGCTATCGGGCCGTCAAATAGTTATGTTATGAGATGAGAAAAAATGTGTACTTAGACTGAAATGCAAAAAATGTGCCAACTTGAAATCAATACTAGAGAACACATTATGAAGTGAACACCAGCTTTTTCACGTAAACAAAAGCTAGCAAAGAGTAACGTCAACAGATCAGATTGGTTCTAATCTAGCGTGAGTGAAGGTAGTCGTGCGTTCAGCGCTGCTGCTGACGGTACGTTCCACTTTGTACCGTCAAATTGTTGTTCCTATCTTGTTATGAAAAAAAAAAGTGTTAACATCCATGTAGAAGTTAATTTTTTATCACCGCTTCATCTAGAGTTTCTCCAAAATCAAATACTTGGCGATATACGCTAATGAGTAGAATAAAAATCATCCACTTCAATTTAGATAACCCAAGAATTATCATCTCACTATGAGTGCCCAAACACATCAAAACTGCCCGTACGAAAAACAATTTTTTGTTTAGCCTGTTGTGTGTCCCACTGATGGGCAGAGGCTTTGCCTCCTCTCCTCCAACCCTCCTATAATTGCAACGCGATCTCGAGCCAACACTTCAGTAAGATATTCAAGGCTTCGCTCCATCTTGATGTCGGCAAACATCTTGTGGAACCCATTCTGTACTAATTTTGGTCCACCTCTCCCGAAGCAAACGGCAGACGTCCCGTCCGTCCCACTTCAACTAAGCGGTTTTAAGGCCTACGGCAGCTGTATTAGTTTTGGAGCGCTGATCTGTGTTTCGGACAAAAATAAATAAATAAAAAAATAAAAAATATCTTGTAGCTTGGACAATGTCACACAAATACAGAAATATAATAATAATGATACTGAGTATCCTTTTATACCGTTTAGATATTTTCAGGGGTAGTTCAGACCATCAAACTAAACAACTTTTACTAAGGAAGCCTGGTGGTAGTCATGGTGGACTAAAGCCCATACATACCCTGAGGGTAGGCCTGTATGCCCTGCAGTGGAACGTATATAGGCTGTGATGATGATGATGAAGCACTGGCACTAGGTCCTAGGGTTCAGGCATCTAGACTAGGAGGTAGAGTTTTTAATGTTTTGTTCTTATTTAAATTTAGTAAACCTTTTAATTTAAGTCTTGTAAAAAAAGTAATTTGGCGGACGGCCATGTAATTTGAGACCCGGACTTAGAGGTCCCATTCATGAATGAAACTTAGTGATACGCATAGAGTGAAATAAAACTAACAAAAAAAGTTAATTGGTTGTAACCTGTAGAAGTTGGGGGAAAGGTATTTCTCCTTATGATACCTTTTGTATTAAGTGTATGAAACTCATAATCTTTCTTATTAGATAGTCCACATAATCTTCTACGCATTCATTGTTTATTTTGATGAAAATTCAAGATAACCGTACAATAAATTATGATAATGGAAGAAAACGAAATCACACACACTATTTCAAGTTCATCCAAGCCAAATATGTTCCGTAACGACCAAAAAATACCTCAGTGATAATATTAGATGAAAATCGCTGTCGTGGTTTCATTTTGCTACAGATTTTTGGATGATTTGTCTATTTTACTACTTACTAATTTCTACTTTTGAATCCGGACTTCTGGAGATGAGGAAGTTTTTTTTAAAAATGCCTTAATATTTTCTGTTTATAATAATTATGACCGCCGTCCTGAATGGCTTTTAGTTTTCGTAAAAATAGCTGGGTCCAAATCGGCCTTTCTTCTTTGTTGCTTTTATTCAAATTTTGTATAAATTTTACAAGCATCGAACCCCGAAGACCCAGAGAAGGTTCCAGGCGATCGGGTAGAAAGGCAATATTTTCAGTTACAGATAGCCCACCTCCGGAAATTAATATTCTCTAAAACAGAGCGGACGACAAAGGCCTTTGATACCTTTTCAGGTAAAATTGAAAAGCTGAAAAATCAACTAGGCAAAATATTTGCCGTGAAAGCAAGCATAATTGAAATACAATGGAGTTTCTCAAGAATAAAATATTAAAGTCAAGAGCAGGTTGATCCTACGTTTAACTTGTGTTCTTGATACTGATAAATACCAAGTCGATTTGGATGACGGAAACTGCAAATTTTGAGAGAATAAAACCGGCCAAGTGCGAGTCGGGCTTCTCGCGCACCTAGGGTTCCGTACCACACCACCACAGAACACAACATTATTAACTCAGAAAAAAACTTTTTTTGTCTGGGACCTTTAGCGCGAGACCGACTCACACTTGGCCGGTTTTTAGTATTTGTTGTTATTCTGTCGAGTTTGCTCTATAATCACACTAAGTTTTTACTATAGAGCGTGAAGAAAAAACGTTGATAAAAACTATTATAGTTTCTGGTGGAGAACCCCCCCTAATTTTTAATTTTTTTGAAATTTCTATTATTTGTTAACAAATCCGCCGTAGCAGCGCATGATCTGAGAAAATTTCAACTATCTAGCTATTACGGTTCAAAAGTTACAGGCCTAAATAGGTAGGATAGACGGACGGACGGACAGACGGACAGACAGACAAACGGACAGACAGACGGACGGACGGACAACGTAGGCTTAGTAATAGGGTCCCGTTTTCACCCTTTGGGTACGGAACCCTAAAAACTGTCAGGTACGTAGGATATTTTGAAGTGACAAACAAAGATCCACTCTCTTGTCCTTACCCTCCTATATTTGATGGAACGAGAGACCAATACGATCAGAGGTGGGGTCAGATGCAGTTGCTACTTAGTGACTAGGCCACAAGGTTTGGGCGTCAAAAACGTGTAAGACGCCTGAAGGAATTAGAATCCTAATTGTGTTTTTATTCCAGTATTCAAGAGAGCGTCGCGTCTACGGCGCGTTGCGGAGAGGTTGGACACCCAATTATGGGGATTCGGGTTCCAATCCGCACGGACAACATGCCATGTACCAATGAGTTTTTCTAACTTATGTACGCAATGCCGACTGCTCTCAAAGAAACACTGAAGAAGAAATTCTGATGTGCATGTGAAGTCTACCTACCTACCTGCAGTGGGACGTTTATAGGCTGTGATGATGATGATTAATACTTCATTCTGTTAACTTCTTATTTTGTGTTGTGTGGAAATTTATATTTAATAAGAGATATTGACGTCTTCTACATTTAATTACGGAATTCTCCAGGATGACATTGCATATAAACTTCAAATAGTACTAGGGACTGATGAGGTTAAACTAATCCTAAAAAGTTATAAAATCAAATCCCTTTCCTCGTGCGGGTTCCTGCATCTCGTAACTCTACATTTCTACTCCCATTTGAGACGTGCAGTAAAATTAAGCTCCAATTGTGAATGGCATTGAGTCCAATATCAATATTTCTTCTTTTGCTATCGTTTGCACAGAACACTGTGTGACTTATTCGGACGAGACGAGATAAGGTAATAATTATGGTATTAGAATACACCATGTGTTGGTTTGTTTTGTATTGGTTGTTTGTTTTGTATTGTTTTGTGTTGTTGGTATTTGGTTTTTGTGGTATTATGGGCGGCTTCACAGAGGCATGTGAGGTACGCGATACTGGAGTCCCAGTACATCTTTGTGCCACTGGCAGTGGAGACGTCTGGGACGTGTGGGGGTGGAAGGTAAGGCGTTTGTAAGAGAGCTGGGCAGGAGGTTGGTTGAAAGTGGTGGCGGTGTCCGCTCAGGGTCGTATCTGGTGCAGAGGATTTCGTTGGCTATCCAGCGCGGGAATGCAGCTAGTGTGATGGAATCCTTTGTGCCAGGTACGATTTATGACGATGCCGTGTAGTTTAGGTTAATTTATTATTTTGCTGACGAATCGTTTTGTGGATTTTTATTTGTATTCTCTTGTGACGAAGCTTGTTGTGGATTTTTGACTGTACATTTTGGACAAGGTATGTTGTCAATTTTACTATCAATTTTTAATGTCAACGTTTATTATATTGCAATAAATAATTATAATTTTATTATTATTCAATGTCTTAGAATACAATAATATGGTGTTGTTAGTATTGATTATTATGACATTGAACTTATGTGGTGGAGAATGATCCCCTTCTCTCTAACACTATATTCTTGAGAGGAGGCCTGTTCCCTACCT
This sequence comes from Agonopterix subpropinquella, assembly GCA_922987775.1. Classification (NCBI taxonomy): domain Eukaryota; kingdom Metazoa; phylum Arthropoda; class Insecta; order Lepidoptera; family Depressariidae; genus Agonopterix; species Agonopterix subpropinquella. Next base: position 1,772,395 of record OV277696.1, on the reverse strand, counting down.
GGGACGTTTGCTTGTGATGATGATTATTTTTGTAAATTTTAGCACGAAAAAAGTTAGGTTTAGCAAGTACTACGTGTCTACGTGAGAGAATTATTGTGATTAATATGACATCACATTGACTTGTTGGTTGTTGAAATTTGATTAGAGTATTTCTATGTTAAATTATTATAACATTATTTCTAAAGACAGCAGGCACAGCAGGCGCTTTCGGTCAAATAATCGGGTCTCCTGCCGCATCATAGATGCGATCAAAATGATGACTGGAGCTGATCGTGAAACAGAAAATATTTTTTTTTCAAACTATTCTTACCAATACGCCACAAGCATTTGAAACTGCGGGACCTAACGGACAGGGTGGTTTCTAACTAAAATCCATAAGTCGTTACAAATTCGTAATTCCTGATACACGTTCTATAGTTCAAGCTCTATTTACGGAGCTCGATGGCTGCAAATGCACCATGATTGGCTCCGCTACCGTAACGGAATCGAACCGGCAATTCTTTAGTAATCAGTGCTCGCATTGTTTACTTTTCCTGGTTTTTACTATTCATGGAAGATTCGAAATTGTTTGGTTTTGATTGGTGTTTCAATTTTACCTTTTTAAAATTGATAATTATTGTTTTTTAGGGTTCCGTACCCGAAGGGTGAAAACGGGACCCTATTACTAAGCCTACGTTGTCCGTCTGGCCGTCCGTCCGTCCGTCTGTCCGTCCGTCCGTCTGTCCTACCTATTTAGGGCTGTAACTTTTGAACAGTAATAGCTAGATAGTTGAAATTTTTTTCAGATTATGCGTTATTACGGCAGATTTGTTAACAAATATTAAAAATATCAAAAGTAAAAAATTAAGGGGGGTTCTCAACAAGAAACTAGTTTTTATCAATGTTTTTTCTTCACGCTCTATCGCAAAAATGGTAATACATACAAGCGTCAAACTTTGTGTGATTATAGAGCAAACTCTACAGAATAACAACAAATACTAAAAACCGGCCAAGTGTGAGTCGGTCTTGCGCTAAAGGTCCCGACAGAAAAAGTTTTTTTTTCTAAGCTAATAATGTTGTGTTCTGTGGTGGTGTGGTACACCTGTGTGGATCCCTCGGTGCGCGAGTAGCCCGACTCGCACTTGACCGGTTTTTTTCATAATATTTCGCTTCACGAAAATAATAAATGAACTTTTTTCACAATTTGTTAAACAGGGTGGAATAGCAGACTTAAACTTCTTCTTATCGTGTGGGCAGAGCCCTGGTGTTAGAGTTTTTTCAGACCGCCTTACGGCCTCTGACGTGGTTTTTATGTAACGACTACTACCACCAGAGATAGTAGCCGGGACCAACAGCTTAGCGTGCCATCCGAAGCACGGAATCATTTTTCTTTTCGGATAATCAGGTGAGCCTCAGCTCAACAATGTCAGCCTGCAATATCCTAACCAACTGGGGAAAAACGCACAAAGTGACATATCACTAGGTGTCCCCCGTGCGAATCGAACCCACGACCTCCGTATCGAGAGCTCTTAACTTCTTTAGATCACGGAGGCAGTTAGAGTTAAACTGATCTTCTCTTTTCGTGTCAGCATGAGCCTTATCGCATGATAATCACTCGTGCTGTAGTGGAAAGATTAGCCAGCCAGGAATGGTCGTATCGGGACTGACTGCCCAGGGTGCGCCAGACGCACTCAGGTTTCTGTCTGTTTGTGTGTTTGTTTGTTTGATCGAGCATCACGCAAAAACTACTGAACCGATTTTGATGAAACTTTTTTGTTTGATAGCTTATGACCTGACTTAAATCTGGTATATAATTTGTGCGGACGAAGTCGCGGGTTAACGCTAGTACTGATATATGAGTTTACATCAGTATTAGTAGTCTAATACGATATTAAATTAATAGGTGGATCAAGAATATTATCATTATCAGTGATATCCTGGCCTGGATTAGTCAGAGATATTCTAAGAACATCCACGTTTCACTAGTAATACCGAAACTATGTCCAGTGTGACAGGGAGTGAGCCCGTTGCCACTTATAATGGACAGTTGGTCAGCCGGGTTCGGTACAATACATGCATCAAAATTAAAAATGCGGGTTTTCTCACGATGCTTTCCTTCACTGAAAAGCCAGTGATGTTAGTGGTGTGTGTGGAAAAGATTTTTTCACTTCAACTTTTTCGTTTAATTTTGTTGGTGTTGGTCAGATTGTAAGTAAGTATAATATACAACGTGTTAATGAGTTACCGCAAAACTAGAAAGTAGTTTGTTTAGAATCGAGAGCAGAATCGAATTATCATGGTTTCAAAATAGGAAATTTTTTCAAAATATTAAATAATTTGTTTGTATAATTTAAAATTTTCTGAATCCGATGTCAAACTTTGTGTCAAACCACCGAACGGGCACACTCACCCTACTAACTACCAAAACAAGATTATTAAAATGTATCTCTGAGCACGTTAGCGCTCTCATTCAATGCTGAAATGGCAACAAATCATTTTTGCCGCAAAACTTAAAATGCGAATAACTTTAAATTTTTAGTATCAAAATAATGAAATTGTTGTTTCAATCTAATTATTTTGTTATAAATCACTTGGGGTGTATGAGGTTTTGCGCTTATTCATTAAAACGTTGTATACCTACCTACAGGGTCCGACTTAATATGCCGACAGTTTTATAATAGGATGATCAAACTATCAAACTGAACAACTTTCTCTATGGGGCTGTTTAAACAGAAGTGACGTGGCGCGGACATTTCGCGGCGGGGTGCGGCAATATAAACCTTATAATACGTAGCATAGAGTTGTTTGGAGAATTACGCCCGCGCGCGCCTCCAGGCGACGTCGCCTGGTGGCGGGGGCGCGATTTTTCTTTACGACAAAAAACAACGCTATGTTACGTCACAGAATAGGTAATAGTATATAGTTCTACATACAGAACGGCCACTCCCCGCCCCCCTCTGACTTCAGATACCCCACCTCCCCTCCCACTCTCTGTGGTAACTTGAGGGAAGCCGAGCAAGGGAATGCAGTCAGGCGCGCGCACCAGTTGGATTTGACTACATAAAATATATTATATTTTTCTCCTCACAGTAAAAATAGACGTTGGAAAATAATGAATTTTTCAATCTTTAATTTGATTCGAAATAGCACAACATGGCTGTAACATGTTCAAAATCAATAATATTTGAAGTTGGAAAATAACGCTAAATTCACATTTTCTGTGATTCTTTAGCTTAAAACCTATTTTTAATAACAAAATGAACTATAAAAAGTAACGAAATGTATAATGTAGTTCATACAATGCGTGTTAGTCAACCCTACACATATGTCATGCACAATTTTAGCAAAGTGCGCATGTGCGAACGTCATCATGTCAAATCTAAAACGTTGTTTGAAGCAAGTTTGAAGTGCCGGACCTGTGGTTACGTAATATGGGTTTTATATTGGTGTTACTTTGACTACCCGCCACCGCGACGCGTCTCTTCTGTATAAACCCTACCAATGGGACCCACATCGAAATCGCGAAAAAAATATCAGCTGTCCCATACATTTGGCTCGAATAGATTTACTATTTTGTATGGAAGAGCAGATTTTTTTTCGCGACTTTGATCTTGGTGCCGAGAGAAAGTGTTCTGTTTGACGGTAAAATTGTCAGCAAATAAAGACCCTATATAGTATAACGGAACTAGCTATTTCATGAATTAATCTTAGACATCATTAATGTTTATGAAACAATCAGTGACCTAGAAGCACAGGCCACTTCGGCAAATTGCAGGTCAATTAGTGACCAATTAAATTACGTTGCACTCGGCCTAGTAAGGAAATGTTGCTGAAACGGTAATTAAACTTAACTTAAATACATGCAACTCCATTTAGTTCAAGAGTGGTCTTCAAAGTTCTCTGGCTTACAATTTTTAACTTGCGTTTTCAACATTTCAACAATAATTTCAATAATTTTTTTGTCTTTGTTCTAATAGGATACTACTTACATTAAAAAAAAATTTGAAATAAAATACACTGAAAAAATTCACTTGTTGAATATAATAATTATTATCATTGTTACCGTGTTTAATGCGAAAAAATTGTTACAATTTTAACAAAAAATTTTTTTGTATACGATTGGAAATAAGGAAATAACGTTGAACTCCCATTTTCTGTTATTATTGGTTTGGATCTTAGATAAAAGTAAAATGAATGGGTAGGTCCAAAGCGTGCACCTGTTGACAGGAGTCATGTGTTTCTCTATGGCTATGGTGTGCACACACAGTGCATTATACAACGTGTTAATGAATTAGCGCAAAACCTCATACACCACAACTGATTTATAATAAAATAATTAGATTGCAACAATAATTTCATTATTTTGATACTTTAAATTTAAAGTTATTCGCATTTCAAGTTTTGAGGCATAAATGATTTTTTATCATTTCAGCACTGAAAGAAAGCGCTAACGTACTCATGGATACATTTTTATAATCTTGTTTTGGTAGTAAGTAGGGTGAGTGTGCTCGTGCGGTGGGTTGACATCGGGTTCAGTAAATTTTAAAATTTTACAAAAAAAAAAATATATTTTGAAAACATTTCTTTTGTTGAAACCATGATAATTCGATTCTGCTTTCGATTCTAAACAAACTACATTCTAATTTTGCGTTAATTCATTAACACGTTGTAGACACTTGGTCCTTTCTAAGGGCTCTTACAGACGAGCGACACTTTGCTGTCGCGGTGGGTCGTAGAGCGTCGCGCTCATACATTTTACAGTCGCGCGAGGGTCGTCGCCCGGCCCTCCGAGATACCCGGCGACCGCAAAGTGTCGCTCGTCTGTGAGAGCCCTGAGTAGCACTTGGTCTGTCCATTAATTTTACTTTCATTATGTTTTGGATACTATTTTTAATCACATCTCATCTCATTAATATCATAAACTTGTATTATAATATATGTGATAATACGAACTGTGGATTATAGTCAATTGACTCCCAGTTCTTACAATAATACGAACTATTAGTTTCAGTATAATACCTTTATTATAATTTTACTAATATTTTCATAACTGTTCACCCGTTTCACTGTTAAGGCTGCACCGAGCCTACTGTGCTGCCCCCAGTCGTATTTTTTATTTCTTAAAAATTAAACAATATATCGATAAAACAAGAATGTCAAATTGTAGTCATTGCTCATTTTCAATTTATCGGGCCACTGTGGATTTGCTTTTATAATCCATAATGTTTCGATATATTGAAAGCCTGGACTATAATGTGACATTCTTCTTTTTTGGAGATGTTGTTTAATTGTTTAGAAGTAAAAAAAAATATGATTGGGGCAGCACAATAGGCTCGGTAGGCTCTTAATACATTATCATTTATAAAGGAGGCTCATAATCTTAATCTATAATTTAATCTATTCTGTACTGAATAGAGTTAGTAGGTAGATACTATCATGCTCTCATGGGTCCTTCTTAGGTAATACTCTGCTCTTCGCTTATGTTAATCTCAGCTCTAGACTAGCGTTATACAGGGTGTTAGAGTAAACAATTGCATTATTTTAAAGAGTAATTGTACCCATGATACTGAACAACTTTACCTAAGGAAGCTATAGAAAATTCGTAATTTTTTTTATATCATATTATTATACTAAATGTAATCAGCTGATCGAACTTTTGTATGAAAAAACGATTTTTTTTCAGCGAATTTCCTATCGGTTTCTTTGTGAACGTTTTTCAGTATCACAGGTACAATCACCCCTTAAAGTAAAGCAACTGCCCATACAACCATTTGTTACCAGTTCCGTCGACGTGTACCTAGTAATGTTACTACATTGTGCTACACAGTGTAGTAACATTACTACACGTCGACCGAACTGGTAACAAATGGTTGTATGGGTGTTTACCTTAACATTAACACCCTATATATATTCTGATAATTTCCAGCAATACAATTGAGGCTTTCTTTTTGTTATGAAAATGTAGGATTATTTTTACAATAAATTTTATACATTAAATTAATACATTTAATTTTACACCGACATTAACTATTTGACTCATTAGTGATAAAATATTGAATTTTCAAATTGGTTATGTAAGTGTAATAGTTTTAAAAGTTCAATACAACTATTGCGGTCTCCGAATAAATATGAAAATGATTGTGGTTATAAAGATATCACATATTTTGACCTGTTAAAAATAATGTGTGGGTATAATATTTCTGTAGGTATACTATTGGAATTTTTAAACTCTGATTTGTCTTCAATACTAAAAATTGCGATTTTTAAAGTATCAGAATCTAGCTTGAACATGTATTATGATAACTAGAAAACGATATCGAGATACAAACATCCATGACTCAGGCTATTTTCAGGCAAGGATTTCTAAATCTGAAAAACTAGATAATAGAGTTACATCAAACGTTTCCTTTTTTGTCACGTACAACTACAAATTGATGACGTAACAGATCTTGGTATCTTAGAGCAAATAATAAAAATCGAGTAACGTGCAAGTTGGAAATGTGAATATACGGTTCCGCTTGATACAGACCTATCTCGATCGATTTTTATTTATTTCCTTTTTGGAGAACATACGGTGCCCACACATTACTGCGATGTCGCATCGCATCGCAAATATCTGCGATGCGCTGCGTGTAATAATCATACATTAACGTCATCGTAATAAGTCATCGAGCGCTGCGCTGGCAGATATTTGCGATGCGATGCGATGCGACGTCACAGTCTTGTGTGGGAGAACTTACAGCTCAATAACAGTTTGATTTCTACAAATACAAATTGATGGTTGCTGACAACAGAGGTCAGGGTGACAAAAAATAGGGGTTATTTTCACCCAGACCGTTACGTGCCGTTACAGCAGTTTCCGTGAACGCGATTACAGATAATTATAATAATTATAATACATACCTATACAATTAAATGTTGCTCGTTTAAGGTCCGCCACATACATACGGAATAAACCTGATTCGGAATTCAGTGTTGTCAACTATGGTTACAAAAAATACTAGAGTGCTGTTTAAAAATGCCTAAAATAAATGAAATGGGCCGGCGCTGCGTGGTCCAACTAGCCCCAAATCAAATAAAACCCTTGAATATTCTTATTATACTTTATATTACTGCAAAAATTATCAAATCATTTTTTCACTTCAAAGAAACAAAAACTAACTGACATTTTTACGTTACTTCATTCTTCATAAAAACTAAAATCTGACAACAAAGGAGATTGTTATACATCATTCCACCCATTCCACCCACCAAGGACATTATTTTTAATTGTCCTTCTCTAATACCACCCACCATGAGAATACATCACAACAAAAAAACAACTCTAACCAAATGTAGTATAATAAAAACTTATGCATCTACTGGTAATAGACAAATTTTTGTAATTGGTCGCTTTGTTACGGAATTCTTAAGCTTCAATGTGACTACTCGGATAAGACCATCATTTCAGGCGTGAATAGGCATCTTTCTAGGTAAGCATGCTACATCTTCGGCCTCATCATCACTCAACATCAGGTGAGATTGGGGTCAAATGTTTACCTATCGAATATAAAAAAAAAAAAAAAAAAAAAAATATAAAATGACAATTGCATTTTTAAGTATTTATTAAAACGAAAAAAAACAATTTCTCTAATACTTACATGATAATTTTATTATTATCATGTGGTCAGGTCATGACGTTACGATGATCATTTGTAAATTGTATTTCAATATTATGCAACTATATCAAAAGACTATTGATAGTTTTGACATTAGACATAATCTGCCTACAAAATTTATCACACAAGCGATTTTTGAGCGTAGGCGATTTCGCAAGTATACCGCTACGACAGCGACGTCGCAACTGCACCGCACTGCACGATCAATAATTAGTTTGTGTTGTATGACTGTAAATCTTAAAAAAATGCCACCTACGAAATCAAAAAATCACTAGATCTAGTGAAAAGGTCTCTGAAAGCGGCAACACTCCATTCGCAACTAATTCCGAATCAAGTTTATTCCATACTAGCTGTTGCCCGCGATTTCGTCTGAGTTACCCGGATAAAAAGTACCCTATGTGTTAATCCAGCCCATGGTCTATCTGTATGCTAAATTTCATCAAAATCCGTTCAGCAGTTTTTGCGTGAAAGCGGAACAAACATCCATCCATCCATCCATCCATCCATACCTACAAACTTTCGCGTTTATAATATTAGTAAGAAGTAAGATAAGATGTATGTTGCGGACCGAATAGTATGGGATAAGAGTGATAAGAGAACCGTTTGGGCCGTTCATATACGGGACCCTGTAAAAATGAAGACTAACATTCTCGAGAGAAATAACAAAGCTTTTTATCGAATATGAAGAATAAGTAACTGTAACTTTCATGAAATAGAAAAATGCGAGTCAAATAATATATGGCCGTTTCTTACATCTTGAAGAATATCGATATTTTCTTACCTTCTATAATTTTATTTCTTTTCAAACGTGAAATATAAAAGTGCAAAACCTTTCTGAAATGTATATCAGTAAAATATTTTAAGACTGTCATTTTCTTTATTTTATGTTTGTCAGAACGAATGTGAAAATTATTACAATTTAACACATTCGCGGACACTGAACGAGACACACTAGAACTTTTATTGTTATTAAATTAAATTAAATCAAAATTAAATTAAAAATCTTTTTTTTCAGATTATTAGTGTTCCGTACCAAAATTGGCAAAACGGAACACTTATGGAATCAGCTCGGTGTCTGTCCGTCCGTCTGTCACAGGCATTTTTCTCAGAGACCGTAAGACATAGGAAGTTGAAACTCAGTACAGATATAGCAATTGCTGGTCCAATATCATAAATGAAGTAAAAAAAACTAAATTTTTATATTGGGGTGCAATTTGGGGAGGTAGAAAGGGAAAATAAAAATAAAAAAATTTCTACCCTATGGTGTGGGGTATCAATTGAAAGCTTATAAAAATACGAGTCTAAAAATATACTTCTCAAATTTTTCATTAAAACTTTGTTTAACAAAATGTTCAATTAAATCCGAGGAATTGCTGTCCCCACCTCTATTTCAATAAATATAACCGTATAAGATCTGAAAAAAATCATGAACATCAGAAATAACGTGTAGATGGCGGGAAAATTATCGGGGTGGCTCTAACTTGGATAGTTTTTTTTCTATACCCAAAGAACTAACACCAGTGCTACCAGTGTAAAATGATCTTCAGTTACTATGTCACCACATACTAAGTAGGTGTCAATTTATAGTGGTTATCAGTAATGACCCATGTTAAACAACTGGTAGTACGGAACACTAATTGCCCGAGTCCCGACTCGTACCTGGCCGGTTTTTCATCCATAATGTGTTATCACTGCTATAGCCGGTCAGTGTCCGCGAAAGAGTTAAACAGCTACAACCTTTTTTTTTTGCAATAGAATTATAAAGGGTGCAACAATACCCTAGTAATATTTAGAGGGGTCGTTTAATACCATCAAACTGAACATATTTCAATAAAGAGCCGACTTCGACATCTGCTGTTTCATACAAAACTGCAGTACCTCATGTCCCATAAATTTATTTTTTTAGTTTATTATCGAGGTTGCTCCACACTGAATTTTATGTCACGGTGGGGAGAAAAAGGAATGATACTCAAACGATATCCTGATTTGATATAAAGCTATTTTTTCTTTTTTTTTTGGCTACATAAGTTACATCCGGGCACATCAGCGAAGCCCATCATACCAGCAGCAGTCGCCGTAGCCATGTCGGCGTGGAAGACATCATCATCATCATTTTTTTCTGAGGGTTATAAAATAATTTTGACAGCCCGGTAGCACAGTCGGTAGTGAACCTGCCTGCTGTGCCGAGGGTCGCGGGTTCGAATCCCGTAAGGGACAAATATTTGTATGATGAATATGAATATTTGTACCCGAGTCATGGATGTTTGTATTTATATATGTATTCTATATCGTTGTCTAGTTATCATTATACAAGTCCAGGCTAGATTCTGGTACTTTAAATGTGACTAGATAATTTGTGTGACATTGTCCAAGATATAAAAAAAAAAAAAAAAAAAATTATTAAACCAGAGTTTGCCCATAACATCGTCCGCAAATAGTTCTCGTCATTGTAAAGGGATAAAAGATACACCAGTTTTTTATTCTATTCATAAGCTTTCAAACTCGAAAAGTTTCATCAATATCGGTCTAGTAGTTAAATACATGTTAAAATGTGTAACGACAGGTAAAATTGTTGTATTGCAACGTTCGCTGTATAATGTATACACTAAAATTATAGTTAAAATAGCTTGAGCGTGATTGTAGCTCCCCAGACAAACCGAGCAATTGGTTTTGCGGGATTCATTGTCATAGTTCAATGTAACTTATGTAATAAATAATAATAATAAATTGCGTGATACGGGAAAAAACAAACAGACAGACCAAAAATCGATGATTTGTAGTTGGGACACCTAAAAACTACATCGTATTTATTTTTATTTTGAAATGTCTTCAATGTTCAGACATAACTTTTGATACAGGTTTTTAAATTGTGCAGATTTTGATCTAATACAGCTTTTTCTTTTGTATAATAAATAAAATAAACGCAGTAATGTTTTTCTAAAGAATCTAATTTAACTCTGAGAAAATGTTATACGAAGGCGTGTTTTTTTTTACTAACTGTCTAGCTGTCGAAAACAATTTGATTCTAATCTAAAGCCCCAGACAGATTTTTTGGTCATCGTCCCCGAAAATGCCCTAGAATAAATTGAAATGTCGAATGAAGAATATTCCACTTCAAAAACCTTTGCTTTTACTAATGCGATGTCTAAGCTTAAATTAATTCGAATCATTTTATTTATAAAGGAATTATTTTCGGTCACTAATGTTTTGAAATTCAAAAATGTCTATCAAAATTGGCGATGTGGACTGGCACTATTAATGAAATGTGGACTGAAGGAGATTCTATATTTTAATATGTAAAAGAATCATAAAAAAAGATCCATTGATATTCGAGTAAATAATAAGCAAACTACGATACGTTAAACATAGAATTTCTGTTTTGTAAAACGGTTAATAAAGGGTGTAAGAATAAACAGTTGCATTAGTTTATTGGGTGATATTATACTCATGACATTTAATAAACTATCTCAAAAAACATAAGGGAAATACGCAAAATAAATTTACAACTTTTCATACTAACATTCGATCAGGAGTGCGATTTTTGAAACTCATTCGCTGAGCTCAGCATTTGAAAATGTCAATATTACTATGGACACGTGCATCTTTCTACCGCTGATTTGACATTAAAAAATCATACTCCATGACTGCGATTTTTGAAAGTCAAATCAGCAGCAGAAAGATGCACGTGTCCATAGTAATAATCATCTTTATACATTTTCAACTGCTGAGCTCAACGTATGATGAAAAATCGCACTCCAGGTGATTGAATTTGATACAATTTTTTTTTGTTGCTAGTTTCCTATTAATTTTTCTAAAAGATAAGTTTTTCAGTAGCATGGGTACTAGGGTTGCCAACCCTACTATATAAAATAGTATCCTACTATATTAGGGGCCCTACTACTATAATTCTGAGAAAAATATATAGTAGGCAAAACTACTATATTTTGATGATTAAATAATTTATACAGAATTTAAATATATAGGTACTTAGGTCCAATAAAAATGACCAATAACTTAACATTATTTTAACAATATTCTTTCTCTTTATAAAATTTCTTCCATAAACAATTTTCTACTAAATATACTACTGAAAAATGACAACAAGTTTTCCTAAAGTCAGATTTATCTATTTTTTTTTAGAAATTATATTATTTCTTTATCGAATCCAGCGACTTCTGCGTTTACAGGATGCATTATTTTCTATAACGAATACGAAATAGAGAAATGATTGAACTTAAGGTTCTTATTTTTTTGCGACTTTTTAGTTTATTCTTATTTTTTTGAAAAAATTGAAATAAGAAAATTCGAAAAATACTTACCTACTATATTTTTTCTTATTTTTCCCCGATGTACTATATTTTTTTCGGGCCCTAAGGCTCGAAATACTATATTTGGTCTAAATAAAGTTGGCAACCTCAACTGCCATAATCACGGGATCACTGGAATACTGCAGGTTGGATTTTTTTTTTTTTTTTTTTTTTTTATTTATTTCCTTTTTGGAGAACTTACAGCTAAATAACAGTTCGGTTTCAACAAAGACAGATTGATAGTCAGATGCTGACAACAAGTTCCCACATATAAAAATAAAGAGAAAGAAAAGTCTTATGAATAAAGCTAACATTAAAAAATAAAAACTAAGGTAATACAAAATTATTATGGGCCATCAAAAAAGTCACGTGCTAGAATATTTTTAAGTCTATTGGTGCTTGTACAAATGAATCTGTCTAAACTGTTCTATTTCCTGAAAAATCTGGTCGAAAATACGCCAAAAGCGACTGCAAACCGCGTTAGTTTGGACCTAGCCTAGAATAAAAAAAAACCTAGAGAACACACAACCGGTATCGAGCGATATATCATAAACGCAGACAGCGGAACCTACCAGCGAAGGTTTTATTTTACTTCGCAACAAATTTATCGTTTCCCACTTCCGTTACGATATTTGTGGTATACCGGTCCGGCTATCTCTACCGGTATTTACCGATGTTTATCGGTGGAACGTTAATGGATTGTGAATTATTAATATGTTAGTTTTCGAGTTGAAAGTTTGAAGGGTTTGATAATGTTGGATGGTCTCCGTTTATATTCACTTTTTTTGAAGAACCACGTCCAGGGGTACGTCTAAGAAGGAAATATTTACTAAGCTAGCTACACTGAAAAAAAATGTTTTGTTAATATACCCAAACTTTAGTGACTACCTAAAGTTCCACTGCCTCCGTGGTCTAATGGTTAAGAGCATTGGGCTCTCGACACGGAGGTCGTGGGTTCGATTCCCACGGGGGACACCTAGTGATATGTCACTTTGTGCGTTTTTCCCCAGCTGGTTAGGACATTGCAGGCTGAATCACCTGATTGTCTGAAAAGGAAAATGATTCCGTGCTTCGGATGGCACGTTAAGCCGTTGGTCCCGGCAACTATCTCTGGTGGTAGTAGTCGTTACATAAAAACCACGTCAGAGGCCGTAAGGCGGTCTGAAAAAACTCTGACACCAGGGCTCTGCCCACACGATAAAAAGAAGAAGTGACTACTGAACTGTTTTGTAGCACATAGCTAAACAATTGGCTTTTAAAACCAAATGTTTGGTTATAAAAGAGTTCGGTAGTCACTAAAGTTTGGGTATATTAAAAAAACATTTTTTTCAGTGTAACAAGCCAAATATTTAACAATATAATAAAATGTTATGTAAAGAACTATTTATGTATGATTTTGTAGTTAAACAATGAGCATAACATCAGGTTTTACTTATTTTAGGGTTCTGTAACCTATTTAGTGTTTCAAAGGGGTTCCGTCGCCAAGAAAGTAGGAGAACCGCTATTCTCCGGCGTATCTACAGGGTGTAACAAAACACCCTAGTAATATTTAAGGGGGTGCTTCAGACCATCAAACTGAACAACTTTCACTATGGGGCCAACATAGAGAAAAAATAAAAAAAATTAGCTGTCCCATACATTTTAGTCGAGTCGGTACGGTACTGCAGTTTTGTATGGGACTGTTTATTTTTTTATTTTTTCTCGATGTTGGCCCCATAGTGAAAGTTGTTCAGTTTGATGTTCTGAAGCAACCCCTTAAGTATTACTAGGGTGTTTTGTTACACCCTCTATACTGGTTTACTTTTTTCCAAAAAAAGTTAATACATAAAACCGCCTTCAAAAAAACTAAAAAGTTAAAAAATAATATTGCAGCCTATGACTTTTTCGTTCGCATCATAAGAACATTAATTAGTTTTATTGAAGTCGCTGTCAAGCCGGTACGATTCGCGACAGGGCTCGCATTTTTTGGCTTGGCTTGACACCGACTTCTATAAAACAAATTAATGTTCTTATGATGCGAACGAAAAAGTCATAGGCTGCAATATTATTTTTTAACTTTTTAGTTTTTTTGAAGGCGGTTTTAATTTTTTGTTAAAATTTTGTTTATTTCACAATTTTTAGTGGTGAATTGATTAGTTCGATTAAAGGAGTGCTTTAAATTAACAAACGCTCTAGTCGGCACTACGATTTTCGAAGGTTCCCCTCGATTTCTCTGGGATCCATCATCAGATTCTGGTTTCCTTATCATGGGACCACCCTCGGAACATCTCCTTTCCAACAAAAAAAGAATCATCAAAATCGGTTCATAAACGACGAAGTTATCCGCGAACACACATTAAAAAAAAAAAAAAAAAATATATATATACGGTCGAACTGAGAAACCTCCTCCTTTTTTGAAGTCGGTTAAAAATAAAATTCACTTCACCAAACAATTTTGTACAAATACAAAATCTCACATAGTACAAAGTGCTTTTGAGCAAAGCAAAAGATTTTCTTAAAGCAGCGTTCTTCCTACATTTCGTTATCCCAAGATTTAATAGAGAAATCCTTTTAAAGCCTCCCCCCCCCTCCTGAATACAGTCTATGTTAAACTAGCTTTAATCCTAAGTAATCTATGCTTGTAATGTAAATAGTTTTTTACATTTTTCTCCTTGTAAGATGCTTTTGTAATTAGACGGCTAATTGGTTTAGTAAAAATGAGTTTTAAGCGTTTATCTAGACTATGAACTTTTCTATCACTTTAAGAGGGGGTGATACCTATTTTGTCTGTTTTCGAACCGATTTTTGATAACCAAATGATTACATTGAATTCAGGGTGGCCGGGGAGTTGACGTTCAAACGTAAAATTTAGGTCCGGTATGTCGTGGGGTATCCGAATCACCCCCATGTATGTTCCGCGATTTTTTATAGTTTTCGAGTTACGATGATTTTTCCGATTTTTTGAGGAAACTCGACATGACCGGCTTGAACAACTTCTAAAAAAAAAAGTGTAAGACTTTTTAGAGATTCTTTTTTTGCAACTTAATCGTCATGAATTGTGCCTTTATTCATAACATCATCAGCATCGTAACTTTGATAAAAGTTATGAAAATATTGATCTAAAGTTAAAAATTTGCGATCCGTGAATTATGACTAAATTTTCAACTTTAAATTAAAACTCCAAGCAGGTGACCTTATGATTTTTTAGCCAATTCCAAAAATGCGCCCAACTCTCAGCTTTCATAATCATAAAAAAATTTTAACAAAAAAATTAAAACCGCCTTCAAAAAACTAAAAAGTTAAAAAATAATATTGCAGCCGATGACTTTCCCGTTCGCATCATAAGAAAATAAATTTGTTTTATTGAAGTCGCTGTCAAGCCGGTACGATTCGCGACAGGGCTTGCATTTTTTGGCTTGGCTTGACACCGACTTCTATAAAACAAATTAATGTTCTTATGATGCGAACGGGAAAGTCATCGGCTGCAATATTATTTTTTAACTTTTTAGTTTTTTGAAGGCGGTTTTAATTTTTTTGTTAAAATTTTGTTTATTTCACAATTTTCAGTGGTAAATTCATTAGTTCGATTTAATAGTAGTGCTTTAAATTAACAAACGCACTAGTCGGCACTACGATTTTCGAAGGCTCCCCTCGATATCTCTGGGATCCATCATCAGATCCTGGTTTCCTTATCATGGGACCTCACTTGGGATGTCACCTTTCCAACAAAAAAAGAATCATCGAAATCGGATCATAAACGACGAAGTTATCCGCGAACACACATAAAAAAAAAAAAAATATATATATACGGTCGAATTGAGAAACCTCCTCCTTTTTTGAAGTCGGTTAATAAAAAGTAGTACTTAAGAGGGCTAATTTGGCTAGAATTGATCTTCAAAGACAACAAGGCGGAAAATTCTTAAATTTAAAAATATTTTTTTTTGCCATAACTACCACGCCTAAGGCTAAATAATGATTAAAGAATGCTGGAAACCGAAACGGCGACGGGTTATGCCGGACTCTTACCGGCTAAAACCCCACCGTGTTCCACCTCATCCCATATTGCCGTAGAGCCTGAGGGCCCGTGAGGAATCTTCCACACTCTACGGCGCAGCGACCGACCTTACCAGGTCTCATCTCTGTTGGCCTTGACAAGCCTACAGGCCTTTAGGTGGTGCGTGGGAACACGCACACAACCACCTCGAGTCCCTATGATCGGACGCCGGACCCCCAGCCCGACGCCCAGAGACTCAAAAATTACGGGGGAGGCAGACCGCGAGCAAACGCAGCCCGTCTGCGCCCCGTGCGTCTTTGGCGGATCGGGAGTTCAGAAGTCGACTCCCTCTCCCTCTCCGCCGTCTCCTTCTGGAGCATTACTGCCTCACAGAAGGAGAGAACCGCGCGCCAAGACGCCTCACTGTCGACCATAGCGCGAACCATGGCCGGCAGCGAGAGGTCTGAAAATACCTGGGAGAGCTCACTGCGCTCTCCCGCCCACGCAGGGCACTCCTGCAGCACGTGCTGCGCCGTCTCGTCGAGACAGCCGTTGCAGTGGTGGCACCCGGCTGTCGGCTCCCTCCTCCTAGGTTAGGTTAGGTTAGGTTATCTACTTTTTACTTAAAACTTTCCTTATTCCACCAACACGATAGGTTTCCAGCATTCTTTAATCATTATTGATGAGACCTGGTAAGGTCGGTCGCTGCGCCGTAGAGTGTGGAAGATTCCTCACGGGCCCTCAGGCTCTACGGAAATATGCGATGAGGTGGAACACGGTGGGGTTTTAGCCGGTAAGAGTCCAGCATAACCCGTCGCCGTTTCGGTTTCCAGCATTCTTTAATCATTATTTAGCCTTAGGCGTGGTAGTTATGGCAAAAAAAAATATTTTTAAATTTAAGAATTTTCCGCCTTGTTGTCTTTGAAGATCAATTCTAGCCAAATTAGCCCTCTTAAGTACTACTTTTTATTTATGATTATGAAAGCTGAGAGTTGGGCGCATTTTTGGAATTGGCTAAAAAATCATAAGGTCACCTGCTTGGAGTTTTAATTTAAAGTTGAAAATTTAGTCATAATTCACGGATCGCAAATTTTTAACTTTAGATCAATATTTTCATAACTTTTATCAAAGTTACGATGCTGATGATGTTATGAATAAAGACACAATTCATGAAGATTAAGTTGCAAAAAAAGAATCTCTAAAAAGTCTTACACTTTTTTTTTTAGAAGTTGTTCAAGCCGGTCATGTCGAGTTTCCTCAAAAAATCGGAAAAATCATCATAACTCGAAAACTATAAAAAATCGCGGAACATACATGGGGGTGATTCGGATACCCCATGACATACCGGACCTAAATTTTACGTTTGAACGTCAACTCCCCGGCCACCCTGTATACCTATAGTTCACATAACAGTGAAGATACGTTCTTTTTGCAGTGAATCTAATCATTAAAAACACGATTCTATTAAATTTTCTCGATAGAAAAGAAGAGCAAAGTAAGTTCGATTTCAGATTTATAACCAGTTTTACAAGAATCACCCTACACGATTCTTCTGAATATGCCATCATTTGAAAGGTAATTAATTATATCTATGATTCTACCCGATAGATTTTACCCAAAACACCCAAGAGAAAAGATATTGATCTCCTTATCGTGTGGGCAGAGCCCTGGTGTCAGAGTTTTTTCAGACCGCCTTTCGGCCTCTGACGTGGTTTTTATGTAACGACTACTACCACTAGAGAATAGTAGCCGGGTCCAACGGCTTAACGTGCCATCCGAAGCACGGAATCATTTTTCTTTTCAGACAATCAGGTGATTCAGCCTGCAATGTCCTAACCAACTGGGGAAAAACGCACAAAGTGACATATCACTAGGTGTCCCCCGTAGGAATCGAACTCACGACCTCCGTATCGAGAGCCGATGCTCTTAACCATTAGACCACGGAGGCAGGCAAGATATTGATGAAAAATGCGTTTTTTTGCGATCTTGCTTTCAATGGAAGTGGAATGGTTAATTGCAAAAGTTTGCTTGTTAGAAAGAGAGGCTTGCTCTAGTGACACCTAGAGATGAATTGCTTGAATAGATTGAAATGCTCTCAAACGGTGAAGGAAAACATCGTAAGGAAACCTGCATACGCTGAAGAAGAAATTGTGATGTTTATGTGAAGTCTACCAATCCGCATTGGGCACGCGTGGTGGACTAATGCCCAGACACCCTCCCTGAGGGTAGGCCTGTGCCCTGCAGTGGGACGTTTAATAGGCTGATGATGAGAAATAAATACGATGTGAATACGTTTGCAGTAAAATTGATGAACGGATTATTTTCATTATTTATGCTCATGACTATATTCCCCGAGGGGGTAGTCAGAGATATTCTGAAACCTCAGAACATCCACGTTTCACTAATACCGTAACTCTGTCCAGCGTGACGGGGAGTGAGCCCGTCGCCACTTGTAATGGACAGTGGGTACAATACATGCCTCGAAATTTAAGCATGCAGGTTTCCTCGCGATGTTTTCCTTCACCGAAAAGCGTGTTACAAATCAATATTTAGTTCTGAGTTTAATAAACACATAATATGTAGACATACAGGTCAAACAGAGAACCACCTCCTTTTTAGTGTTCCGTACCAAAATTGGCAAAACGGAACACTTATGGAATCAGCTCGGTGTCTGTCCGTCCTTCCGTCTGTCACACGCAGGCATTTTTCTCAGAGACCGTAAGACATTAGAAGTTGAAACTCGGTACAGATATAGCAATTGCTGGTCCAATATCATAAATGAAGTAAAAAAAGCTAAATTTTTATATTATGGGGCAATTTGGGGAGTAAGAAAGTGTAAAAAAAAATTATATCCTATCGTGTGGGGTATCAATTGAAAGCTTATGAAAATACGAGTCTAAAAATATACTTTTAATTTTTTTTATAAAAACTTTGTTTGACAAAATTTTCAATTAATTCAAAGAAATTGCTGTATTTAAAAAAATATAGTCGTATAAAATCTGAAAAAAAAAAACATGAACATCAGAAATAACGTGTGGATGGCAGAAAAATTATTAGGGTGACTCTAATTGGATAGTTTTTTTTCTACACCTAAAAACTAACACCAATGAGACCAGTGTAAAATGATCTTCAGTTACTATGTGACCACATACTAAGTAAGTGTCAATTTTATAGTGGTTGTTATCAATGATCCATGTTAAACAACTGGTAATACGGAACACTAATTAGTCATACTAATTATGAAATCAAAGCTGCACTTTTAGATGGAAGCAAGCCGCTTTGCACAGTGATAGTAGGGACCAAAATAAGCGATTTGACCCGCAGCAGCGCAACTTTCATCCCTTAGGATAATAGATGGCGCCACTTATTTAAAAAAAACTTTGAAAAATTCTACAAGCTTCACCGATTTCTATTATTAATGTGTCAATCGAAAGAATATTTATTAATTTATGATAAAAAAAATAAAAATATCTATAATGGCTGCAAAAAGCCATGCATTTTTGTAAATTTTTGAAAGTTATTTTTCCGTTTTTTCTTAATAACATTAAAAAAATGTATGAATTGGGTATATTTTTAATTATTCACATTGTTAAAAAATCTATAACAAGTTTAATAAAAAAAACTGCATGTCAATATCTTTAATAGTTAGGAAAATATTTAAGACTACATAAGCAGATAAGGCGCGCCCCAGTCTTAGTAATTATGCAAAAATTACTCAATTTGGTACTGGAAGCAAGCCGCTTTGCACAGTGATAGACGGGACTAAAATAAGCAATTTTACCCGAAGCAGCGAAACATTAATCGTTTAGGATCACAGATGGCGCCACATATTTTAACAAACTTCATAAAATTATAGAAACTAAACGGCTACACCGATTTTAATTATTTAGGTGTCAAACGGTTCGTCTTTTTATGTTTTAATTTAAAAAAATTAAATAGTCAATTATTTGTAGAAATTGAAAGTCAAAACAATATACCCAATTCATACATTTATTTAATGTTATTAAAAAAAAACTAAAAAATAACATAATTTTTTTTACAAAAATGCATGGCTTTTTGCAGCCATTTTAGATATTTTTATTTTTTATTTTTTTTATCATAAATTAATAAATTTTCTTTTGATTGACATATTAATAATAGAAATCGGTGAAACCGTTCGGCTTGTAGAATTTTTCAAAGTTTTTTTTAATGAAGTGGCGCCATCTATTATCCTAAGGGATGAAAGTTGCGCTGCTGCGGGTCAAATCGCTTATTTTGGTCCCTACTATCACTGTGCAAAGCGGCTTGCTTCCATCCCAAAGTGCAGCTTTTCCTTAAAATATCTCCATAACGACTAAGACTAAATTGCCTGAGTCCAGACTCGTACTTGGCCGGTTTTTTTTTTTAAATCGGTAAAAATAACTTGGTCTCCTTAACAAAAGGGTATATTCTCTAAAACGCCTTACTTTAGGAACATTGTTTTCAGTGATATCCTATTGCATATCCAGTGTATTATATTTAATATGAAAGTCCTGTCTTTACTTAAAAATGTAATGAATCGGTTTTTAGTACGTTTCATATAATTTATTTTAGTAATCGCGTAAAATTTGGACACTGTTTGTCGAAATATTGCTAAAAATGGGGTTACTTTAGGAACATTTTTAGAAGGGTTACGTTACACGGTTGAAAATACAGCTTACGTAGAAATATAGTTTATATAAATGTAAAAAAAACAATGAATCGATTTTTTGAAATATGAGTCGGAATCGTACAGTTTTCTTAAAATAAAATTGTAAAAATCAAAAAATCTGTTTACCATACAAAATGGCGAACAAATGCAATCTCTTGACATCCTCTGACGACTGCATAACTAACCTTGTTTCTGATTTTTTCCATTGTACGGCGAACTGCCGTAATCAGCGCACGTCCGCGTTACATTTTTTGAAAATCATTTGCGACAATTTTATCCTCGATCTATCTGTTGATGACTAAAACACAAAGGAAATTTAACGGAATAATTCATTATTTGTGTTTTCCTAAAGCTAAAATGATGTTTTATTTCAAATTTTTATACGTGATTTTGGATAATTTTCGACATATTGTTCAATCAAATTGAAATGACTTCGATTATGTCAGTAGCATATAGAAATCTATTACCATTCTCTTTGGTTGGCTTTTCAATATACAGTTACCACTACAGTCGCGCACAGATTCAAATAAAATCGAAGTAAGAAGATTAAATACCTACCTACATAATATAAAATTTGGGATACTAATAAGCAGTGAGCTTACAATATCATTGGTAATAAAATAAGTAAATCATAGCTTTTATTTACTTCTGAAATTAAATAACGGCAGATCAATGCAACCAAAAATTTACAACCAATTTCATATTACAGAATATTTGTATAGAAAAAAATGATTTACTTATTTTTAAATTTTTATCCTCGATTGCCTTGCATTCATAATGAGCGTTTTTCCAGCAATTTTCCGGGGATCCATAGCGTCATCTGGATGGCGCCACTAAGCTGTGCCATTTTGTATCAATCTTTTTTTATGTTGTGCGACTCGGACTCATCCCTCAGGGTTCCGTATAAACTTAATTAGGAAAGACAAAATTTCTTCCATGCATTAAATTTTCTCCCATACCATTATCACGGTAGATGTTAAAATTTTTTCCAATTGACAACTTTTCATCTTTTAAAAAAAAAATATAATGGGAGATAGTTATAAACATCTTGTATGTAAGATAATTTGTTGCAATGAAAGCTGTATCTTTTGAACCGTTAAAGTTAGCTAGTTTATCAACGCCAATTAAATTTTTTAATGAATTTGATCTGTAATCTCTAAATGCAAAAGTGGTCACAAAAAAATCATTTGAACTCCATGTAGAAAAACCTTGGCTTATTTAAAAAATCAGTTTTCTTCTTTTTCTAACACTATGCTGGAAACAGAAACGGCAACGTCAAGTGTCAAATTCTGTCATTGTAAATATATATATTTTTTTAATGGCCAGTAATTTTAAGTCGATTTCAAGTTTATCGAGGAGGAGTTTACAGGGCCCTGTTTAATAAACGTGACAATTACAGGTGAAAATCGGTCAATTTTCTGTTTAATAAAAATTTTCATTAACAAAATTGTCATGATGGAAAATTTACAATATATACGCATTATAATATAATAGATAAATGTGATAGAAATACAATCCAATTCGATATGTAAATTAAACTTAAGCTATGCTGATTCCAAAAAAATTTCGAGATTTTATATTTAGAAACCTTATTTTCTCATTAAGATGGCGGATATTAGAAAAAAAAATCCAAAAAATACTCGACATTCATTCGACCTCTAAATGACGTCATATCAGAGGCTGAACGGGCTTTTATCAGCGGATTAAAGCCCGTTCAGCCTCTGATATGACGTCAAAGGCAGCGGCCTTTGGTAAAAAAGACAAACGTCATATAAACGTCAATGTCAACGAAAGGGTTGACAGATTTGAAATTTTTCCGCGATTATGGGGAAAAATTTGGTCTCTGGGGAAATGAAATCGTGGGGAAAAAATCAATCGCGCTAATTTTGAACGATACCTGCTACCAAAACAAAACCACAACCAAAAACACGACGTTATGCACAATTCGTATCGCGCTAATTATATTAACGGTAACGATTTAGCTTTTTTCGGAAGATACGTTGGCGTAACGTTCGATGTCCGTTCGATCGAATTTCCTGGCGTAGTAGGTGCATGGTAGGTGTATGGTAGGTGTATGGTGGGTAACCAAACTTGAAACGTTTACGGCTTAAACGTTTCGAGTTTGGTTTTGCTTTGGTAACGTCAATGATTAAACCGTTCAAAAAAAAATAGCGCGATAGCATTATTACATCAGCTAAACCAAATCTAAACCAAAACCAAAAACGTTCCGTCCGAACGGTAAAACCGTATAAAATAGCGCAATTGAGTCCCTGGTTTCAAATGTCTATGTCAATGGAGTAACTTTTTTTTTTATTATTTTAGGTAAAGCACAGAGTTTCAAAACTATTCAGCCTCTGATATGACGTCATCACTAGAAAAAATTTGCATAAATTATAGAAAATTAACAGAACCATAGATTAGATATCGAAAATAATGAAATTGGTTGTTCAAAATAGCCGAATCTACGAGACTTAACTGTAAAAAAATACCATAAAAAAACTTTACATACCGAATTGCAAAAATTGCCATAAATAAAGTAGTATTGCGTTACAAAATATTCAAAGTAATATACTCGAAGTAATTACAAGCAGCGCAGTAAGCAATATAAAAAACGATCTTTCCACTAAATAGCTGTCTTTAGACTTAAGTACATCTTCAGCTCAGGAGTGCGATTTTTGAATCTTATAGTTTGAACTCAGCAGTTGAAAATGTATGGAGATACGCATCTTTCTACTGCTGATTTGACTTTCAAAAATCCATGTCCTGGCCCTGGAGTGCGATTTTTGAACATCACACGTTTAAACGACCAGTAGAAAATGTCAAAATTACTATGGAGATTATGCATCTTTCTACTACTCGTTTGAATGTGTGATGTTCAAAAATCGCACTCCTGGTTGTTGTGTGATGTCCCTTGACTTCTCGCTTGAACGAAAAACGACCTTACTTTATTAAAAAAATATCCGTAATCCTTTCAGTTTAAACTCTCTAACATAGAAAATATTGTTATTCAGACAATTAATTAGTTAGGTATTTCGAAATGGTTTTCGATTCAGCCCTCCAAAAAACTTGACACTTGACTTGACGAATTGAGGAAAATATCGGAAAACTGAAAAAAAAAATTTGAACACAGCCGACCATTATTGATTGATTATTTGTGGTTGGGCTATTGCTAGCAAGGGTCGTTGTAACACTGAGACCAGCGCTGGTCCTTTGTGTTCGCCCCAAGCTCACCCATATTTTACGCATACCTCCAAACTTATGGTATTTTCTTTTCATTCTCGGGAATGCAGGTTTCCGCACGATGTTTTCCTTCACCACCGGCGAGCTAGTAAATGATAAATACAACTGTACATAAATTCCAAAGAACTTAGTGGTACAGGCCAGGAATCGAACCGCGGCCCCTTGATTGAGGAATAGGTCTCTTCCGAATGGGCTATCATCGCTCTGACCATAGAATCGCCTCCTTTTTTGAAGTCGGTTAGTAAAAAATAACACGCAGAATTTCGAAACTATGAAAGTGTTGAAAAAAAAAACGGTATGAAATAAATTGAATTAGTTATGTAGTCATATTACGTTACTCTACATGTGAAGGCATATTTTTTGTATCATTATCTCTTTGGTAATTTTCTTTGCCCACTGTGATGATCGTATTTAATTTGAAAAAAGTGGTATGCATGTAGGTTACACTATAAATTTACAGAAATTTCCTTCTTTAAAATGTTTTTATTTATGTAATGAAACTAATGAATTACAGATTGTGTAAAAAAAATTATTAGGTACTATTCTTAAATCGTTCTAGTATTCTTCATTCAACAAAATATCAAACATACTTAACACTTTTCTTATCGATGGTGGAGCTCAAACAAAAGGTCGCGGAAAACTTACAACACATTATCCACATTTTTTATGGCAAATTGACAGCAAGTGATGACGTCACAAACGAAAATATACCCTTAACTAAAACAATCTTTTCACACCACCCGCTCGAAAATGGAACATTATATGTCATGTAACTCGAACCTAAAGCAAGTCATTATAGCCCTGGGCCTAGCCGGGCAATAATATTGTACTGAATTTCATTATAACCCGCTGGTATATTTTCTTTGCCGCTGGTCAATAATGAGATTTGAATATGGAACCGCATCCACAGATTATGTAATAGTTACTACGACCCTTACTTAAAATTCGTATGAGAACTTATCATGGAGACCTGCACCAAAAAGAACTTAATTCGAAATTCGAACTGGCCACCACGAGTATTGAACACAAAAAAAGAAAAAAAGGCGCGAATACTGCAAATCTCTGTAACTATTGCTACGAACAAAGTAAAAAAAAAATTACATTTTTAATCGACTTCAAATAAAAAGGAGGAGGTTTCTCAATTCGACCGTATATATTTTTTCTTTCCACAACTGGAGTGCGATTTTTGAATCTCATTGGCTGAGTTCAGCAGTTGAAAATGTCAAAATTACTATAGAGATACGCATCTTTCTGCTGCTGATTTGACTTTCAAAAATGGCACTCCTGAAGTATGATTTTTGAAAGTCAAATCAGCAGTAGAAAGTTGCATATCTCCACAGTAATTTTGACATTTTGAACTGCTGAACTCAGCGAATGAGTTTCAAAAATCGCTCTCCTGGTCTAATTTTTCAAATATCTACTTTCACTTTGAATTTAATAAAATAGTGTTTTCTAAATACTATACTATTGAACTCTAATACTTTGTTATAAACTCTAATAAAAGAATTGGTTTCTAACCATAGAGAATTTACACGCTCCCCTGGGTTTCTAACAGTATTTCTTTTTATTTTCTCGCGGAGGGTGCGAAAAGTAGAGTATGGTCCTCGGGGATAAACGTGTTTTCATCTCATCGTATCGTATCGTGAGCTCATTGTATGCCGACAAACTGTTATGCAGTTTGGCATAAAATGTATCTGTGTAATGTACTGTGTTTTGTGAGAAAATAAATAATAATAATAATAATCTTGGGCGAGCTTGAACCCCTCGCTTCACTCAGGATTCTAGTCTTAACTCCCTCGCTTCGCTCGGGAGTTAACTCTAAACTCCCTCGCTACGCTCGGGAGTTAACCCTAGAATCCCTCGTTGAACTCGGGATTCAATATCGCGCCCGTGATGAAAGACACTGCTTTATCCCCTTGGTACATAATCTACTATTAAATAACATCAACTAATCCATCCTATCCTTTACATCACACTGACACTTCAATTAAATAAAAGGAGTTGAACCATAAAAGGGTTCCGCAGTAATACTTAAGCAGGTTAACATTAACTTGAGTTAATCAAATTGTTTCAGGCTTAAATCCTTAATGCATAGGGTCGGCGGCATGAATCTAGGAGCATATGGACATGTCTTATCATTTAATTTAGAATTTATTTCTCCACAAGCAGATTTTTACAGGAACTTACAGTAAATAGGTACACAGATAGAATTGTGGGAGACTGGTGTCCGAAATAGGTGAACCAAGGGTAAACCTGAATATTTTCGAATTGTACAGGAGCCATGTGTTTTTGGCTTAGAATGGACCACCCAATTTCATAAAATTAAAGTGCTAAAATTCTGCTCGTCAAACTGAATAACGTTCACTATGGGCACATGAATAAAATATCCTTACAGAACGAAAGCTTCATACAAGCAGCCGGCTGTTCTTGCACTCACACTTCGTTTGAGGACGTACAAACAGGTGCACACACTTAGTTCTGTACAGATATTTTTCATGTGTCAAAACGACTAAATCAATCTGCTAATCTGCAGATTATATCTGCAGATCTGCTATTTTATAAATAAAACCGGTCAAGTGCGAGTCGGGCTACTCGCGCACCGAAGGTTCCGTACCACACACCACCACGGAACACAACATTATTAACTAAGAAAAAAATACTTTTTTTGTCCGGGACCTTTAGCGCAAAACCGACTCACACTTGGCCAGTTTTTAGTATTTGTTGTTATTCTGTAGACTTTGCTCTATAATCACACTAAGTTTGACGCTTTTATGTATTACCGTTTTTACGATAGAGCGTGAAGAAAAAATGTTGATAAAAACTAGTTTCTTGTTGAGAACCCCCCTTAATTTATAACTTTTTGGCATTTTTATTATTTGTTAACAAATCCGCCGTAATAACGCCGTAATAAATTTCAACTATCTAGCTATTACGGTTCAAAAGTTACAGCCCTAAAAAATAGGTAGGACAAACGGACGGACGGACAGACGGACGGATGGACGAACGGACAGAAGGACGGACAGACGGACAGACGGACGGACGGACGGACGGACAGACAACGTTGGCTTAGTAATAGGGTCCCGTTTTCACCCTTTGGGTACGGAACCCTAAAAACTGCAGTACTTACTCGACTCAGTGTATAGAAAAGCTGTTTCTTTTTGAGATTTTAGAGTTGGCTCCATAGTCAAAGTTTTTTACTTTGGCAAACAGAATGCATGGCACTGATTTAAAATTTGTCCACTATTGCCGGGTCTTGATTATTCGGCAGGGGAAATTTTAGGGAGACCAATGCCGTGTAAAAGAAGGTATTCCTGGTTAAGCATGCATATTATTATGCTCACGACTATATTCCCTGAGGGGGTAGTCAGAGATATTCTAAAACCTCAGAACATACACGTTTCACCAGTAGTACCGTAACTCTGTCCTGGAGTGCGATTTTTGAATCTCATTTGCTGAGTTCAGCAATTGTAAATGTCAAAATTACTATGGAGATATGCATCGACTTTTAAAAATCCTACAGGAGTGCGATTTTTGAAAGTCAAATAAGCTGTAGAAAAATTTCCATAGTAATTTTGACATTTTCAACTGCTGAACTGGCTGGCTCTCGAGTGGTTTCGAGTGTGTTTTTGTATAAAAACATGGCTTTGAGATCGCCATATCCATTACCGTACTTAACGTCAAGCACTAATTGCTCTTTTTAAACTAGAATTTGGCAAAATCCACCAAGGAAACGCCATTAAACAAAAATAGAATAGAATGAGATTCAAAAATCGCACTCCAGTGTGACGGGAAGTGAGCCTGTCGCCCGCCACTTGAAATGGACAGTAAGTACAATACATGCCTCGAAATTGAAGCATTCCTGGCTTAAGAACCTTTGTAAAGATATGAACACCACCTCATTATTCCGATCTGCAGTCTCTAGGGTCCAAATAGCATTGATGATAGCCAACATAGAGATCTAGACAGATGCCAACCAACGCGCTGAGTACGAAACCTAGTGTCGCATTACCACCAGTACCACGCGATAGAAAGTGTTTTGTTAGCTTGCGATATCAGAACTCAACGTTCGAATAATCTTTAGTACTACGCGAGCATTGTAAACTATTTACACATAATATCTCGACTGGTTTTCAGCCTCATAATATATTTAATCATTACTGTCGCGAGCAATCTGTTCCGTTTTTGAGCATATTGCTGCGACACTGGCCCCGCCCCCATTTCACATCTAACTTTAGTTTTTGTGATCTGTGATAGCCAACCTCCGATAGGAGATGGCACCACAAAAATAAAATAGCCGAGTCGGTTTTTCTAACTTATCTCGTCGCCTATCTGCATTAAAAATATTCATACATTCAAGTGCACATCGACATTATGTCCACTCATCAGTGGGTAAAAACCCTGTACAAAATTAGCCTTACCTTAATAAGATTTTAATAACGAATTCATACAAACATGGAGGTGTGACCTTGTGTAGAAATGACATGGTAAATATTGTACGAGGGAAACTCTTTACTTGATTAGGTTTTTAAAAATTAATGCAAAGTATGATGCGACGGAATGTTGTGACACGTGGAGGGATAAGTGATTGTTGTTTTCGTGTCGTCCTTTCATTTCAAAACGTGGAGGAAAATATTGTGAGGAAGTGATGGTATTATCTCGGGTTCGAAACTCATAATATGCACCTATATGCTAAAGTTTTTAGGCATCTATTACTAGCCCAGTCATTTTACGGAGTTTTGTTAGAAGGGGTGGGGAGTAATTATTAATGAGACTTTTAAACTGTAACCGGCACCATTTAGTGACAAAAAGACTACCTAAGAACATATTTAAAAAAAATCGCTACGCAAAATCGAAATCAAAATTGTATATGAAATTGAAATGAAATTGAAATTGAAACAGATTTATTGTCACAGCAAAAAAAATAATACATCCCAGAAGACTTTTAACTAATTAATATTATTACCAATGCACTCATTTTAATTAGATTTAGCAATATAAATTATTTTTGATCAATAAAATAGACATTGAAACATAAAAAATGAGGTATTCGTTAAAAAATACTAATGTATTTTTCAAAGCCTTCTATGTAGACAAAAATATTAACACCATGTTTGAAGTATGTATAAAGATGAAGCCTTAAAAATGTGGAAAAAAAATTACCATCTGTTTTTTTTAGAACGAGACAAATGCTAAATTTTAAATTTGGGGCTGTTGCTGACGTAATTTTTTTTTAATTTTGGTACATTTTTAAGCACTTAAATACCATAGGTACCGAAAATGTTTTTAAATTATTAATTAGTCCAGACTCAACCCGTAAAATGACTGGGCTATACCGTGGGTATTTTGATAGCGACTCTGTCCCAATCAATAAGCCCTTTATCCTGAACTTCTTTGCGTTGTGATATGTTTGTAGCAAAAATGTCTCTCAGTTCCGTGTGCTTCTCGGCAAAGATCTTCCACTGCTTTCTATCTCTGGCAACTCCTCCTCTTCAGACAGCACTCGATGTAAGCCGGATCTCATCTTTTCATCTCTTGTGTGTTCTTTCCCTGAAGTGCGATTTTTGAAAATCATACGAGCGACTTGGCAGTAGAAAATGTCAAAATTACTATGGAGATTATGCATCTTTCTACTGCCAAGTCGCTCGTATGATTTTCAAAAATCGCAGATAATTATTATGTTTGTATGAAATGAACGCACTCATTGAAAAAATAATTTGAAATCACCGTCAAGGCTTGGAACGAAATGAAATTCATAATTTCCCCTAAACAAGGATACATTAAAGATTTTAATTAACCAAAATCTCAGATTAAACCTAGTTATAATTTAAGAAATGAGGATAGCTCATCGCCAGTCAAATTAGGACCCGAGCAAAAAGTTCCAACGTTAAATATTTTAAAAGGACCTTGGAGAGAGGAACGACAAGAACCAACTTATAAAATACATCCAACCCACCCAACAATTTTACAAATCTCTACCTTATCAGGTAAGGAATAGAAGTCAGGATACGATATTTGTGATAGCAGATTGAAGGTGGCAAGATTATATTAAACTATGAAATTAAAAGATAACGAACTCTTCCGCGGTTGGCTGGGTAGAGGAGCTAAAAGTCGGCCTTTGAAGTCTTTACCAACATGTGCCAAAAACTAATTGTAATAGTTAGCAATTTTAGCACTAGCATATCGCGAACTTATTTCCTGAGAATGATATGTTCTAATAATAGCATACCTATTACCTGGGTGGTCCGAGCTTTGTTCGGTGTCTTCCAAGTCAATCTAGATCTTAGGTTTTACCCTGAAAAAAAAAATTACACATAATATTGTATTTATTTCTTTTCTATCACTCTTTCTTAATGTGCTGATGGTTTTTTACGGGAATAACCAGACCATTGAACTGAACAACTTTCTCTATGAAACAAACATCGAAATCAGCTGTTCACATGCTGTTCCATATAAAATCGCAAACCTACTCGAACCAAATGTATGGGAGAGCTGACTTTTTTTCGCGATGTTGGTCCCTTACAGAAAGTTATTCACTTTGATGGTCTGATGGTCTTGTTAAAAAATCGTCACAGACTTTATACAAAGATGGCGTTGGAAAATTTTTTTTTTTTTTCGTGACAACAGCCTTTGTCAGGGATCAAAACTATTTAGATCAACAGACCTTTTTGTTTTATTAACTACCTAACATAAAACCATTAATAAGTTAAATAGGTACTACTTTATTAAATGACCCATCCAAAACATAGACCGTCAATCCAGATTATAATCAGGATTAAACTTTGAACTTGACTGCAGACAGACAAGGAACGCCACTCAATTCTAATGGTTTATTTTGACGATAATGTCCATTCACAACTTTAAATACCCCACGTCTCTACCACTCTAAATCAATCCTATTAAAGACGATAATTGTAAAGTTAAAAGGCTATTTTAACTTGGTTTAGAGGCAGTAGTTCTCAACAGGATACAGGAGGATTGTGGTGAATCTTAGAGGATTACCTTCAGTGAAGTAAGCCTCAATAAAGCCTAAGCGACGCAACCTTAACTGAGAGTTTTGTTCGACTTCTAGACGTTTTCTGTGAATTTATTGTATCTTTGCTATTACATTTCCGTCTATAGAATTATTGTGAATTTTCTTGCATAAACCATATACTCCAGACCTGGAAATAAAACCGGTCAAGTGCAAGTCAGGCTACTCGCGCACCGAGGGTTCCGTACCACACCACCACAGAACACAACATTATTAACTTAACTTAAAAAAATACTTTTTTTGTCCGGGACCTTTAACGTAAGACTGAATCACACTTGGCCGGTTTTTAATATTTGTTGTTATTCTGTAGAGTTTGCTCTATAATCACACTAAGTTTGACGCTTGTATGTGTTACCGTTTTTACGATAGAGCGTGAAGAAAAAACGTTGATAAAAACTAGTTCTTGTTGAGAACCCACCTTAATTTTTAATTTTTTGACATTCTTATTATTTGTTAACAAATCCGCCGCAATAATGCATAATCTGAGAAAATTTCAACTATCTAGCTATTACGGTTCAAAAGTTATAGCCCTAAATAGGTAGGACAGACGGACGGACGGACGGACGGACAGACGGACAGACGGACGGACAGACGGACAGACGGACAGACGGACAGACGGACAGACGGACAGACGGACGGACAGACGGACGGACGGACGGACAACGTAGGCTTAGTAATAGAGTCCCGTTTTCACCCTTTGGTTACGGAACCCTAAAAACTAAGTGCGACTCACACTGGGCCGCCGATTTTTATATTATTTTTAGCATTTAATTTAAGAGTTTGCACTATAATCACACAAAGTTTGATGTTTGTGTTTGTCTTGAAGTTTTACGTTACAGCAAAAGAGGTTGGTCGTTGCCTTCCCTCTTAATTTTGTATTTTTTCTTGTAATATTTTGTTCGGAAATTCGCCATAATACCACAATTATATATTCTGTAAAAATTTCAACCGGCTACCTGATAAGGTTATAAAGACACGCTCTGGGCAGAAAATATTAACATAGAAGTTTTTCACGTAAATTACGTTCGGTAGGTTTTGAAACTAAATATATAAGTCCTACTTATATATTTAGTTTAAAACCTACCACTTCTCCTCACCTAACTACCAAAACTACTAAATACGTACGAAACTTAAAGCTCCATATTCAGAGCACCGTCCTGAACAAACTGGCAGTTCGTTGCAGCTCGAGCGATATAATTAACAATTAGGTAATTTTAGCTCGCAAACTCAAAGTGGTCTTCAAAAGCTGGTTGTCGCCGGCACGCGCGCCTTTGCCGCCTCTTTGCCGCTGACATCCAGTTCGGTTGAGTTTCAAACACAATTTTGTAGGTTTTAACATCGTCATTTTAAGAGTGCTATTCAAGTTCATTGGCGCCCTCGTCACAATAATAAAGATTTCTCAACAAAGAAAGCCTAAATTAAAAAAGTGCCCAACAGATAAACTACAAAAGCGTTATGAAATACTTTTATAGGTTCTAAACATTCCACTTTTAGATAATTTCGAATAAAAACAAAACCGTTCTTTTTTCTTTTTTCAAAATTTGTATGTTTAGACCTTTAAAAAACCTTTTCTCAAACATGCTTGGAAATGTGAGCATTATTTTGACAACCTTCTTCGAGATAAATCGAAATTGCTGTACTGGCCAACTACATGCGCACAGCGGCCGGCAATGTTTGTATGAAAATCCATATCTGTCGTGTTTTGCGGCCAAATAAATTACATAGTAAACTCATATCTGTCGTGTAATTTAAAAATGGAACGATCTTTTTTTCCTAAACATGGCGACCAAGGAGGTAACTCATCAAAGGTTTTATTTAAATTTCGAACTGGCTTGCAAATTATTGAAAAAAAAAAACAAATTGTTGATCGTTGTTCGTCATTGATTTTGAAAAGAGTTTTAATTTCCGCGAATTATTTGAGAAAATTTACTGTTTTCATTTCCGCGCATTATTTGAGAAAAGTACTATACAAGCCTTGGCCACAACTAGGCATTGATGGACTTACGTATGTGTGCCTCGGCTTCGCCTCGGCCCACATTTACACGTTCGTCCATCAATGCCTCTGTTGCTGGCCGCTGCAGTAATGTACTATTAAAAGTATTATATGAAAATAGCTTGAAGACTTTTGTAGTTTATTTGTTGGGAACTTTTTTAATTTAGAAATCTTCATTATTGTGATGAGGGCGCCACTGAGCTTGTAATAGCCCTCGTAAAGAAAAATGTACACTCTACATATTATGCTGTAATTACACTTCTTCTTTCCGTGTCAGTTGTTCTACGACCGTGATTCTACATTTTATTGGCCAGGTATTCGGCGAACCTGGCAGCGTCGAGTGTAGCTTTTTAGGGTTCCGTACCCAAAGGGTGAAAACGGGACCCTATTACTAAGCCTACGTTGTCCGTCCGTCTGTCCTACCTATTTAGGGCTGTAACTTTTGAACCGTAATAGCTAGATAGTTGAAATTTTCTCAGATTACATTTTATTATTATTATTTTTGATTTATTATTTATTGCATTATGACGGCGGATTTGTTAACAAATAATAAAAATGTCAAAAAGTTAAAAATTAAGGGGGGTTCTCAACAAGAAACTAGTTTTTATCAACGTTTTTTCTTCACGCTCTATCGTACAAACGGTAATACATACAAGCGTCAAACTTAGTATGATTATAGAGCAAGCTCTACAGAATAACAACAAATACTAAAAACCGGTCAAGTGTGAGTCGGTCTTGCGCCTCGTCGGTCGTCTCTTTTTTTTCTAGGTTAATAATGTTGTGTTCTGTGGTTGTGTGGTACGGAATCCTCGGTGCGCGAGTAGCCCGACTCGCACTTGACCGCTTTTTATAGGTCCTCTCTCATGCAGGTGTTTGGACACAAGGGTCATTCCAGCACACCATCGATTGGATAGATTAATATTCACCGTAATCACACTGCGTTAGGCCAGAATACCCCAAATGCATAAATTTTGTCCGCAACGGCCAACTTGAGTGTGAAGCCGATTAAAAGACTTCCAGACTGGCCATTGAGATTTTTGCATTTCTTGCGCCTGTGTAGTAGGTAAAAAAAAATACTAAAATTTTGTAATAGACTTGTCTTGATACAAAACATGACTTTAACAAAAAGATGTGCCATCGACTCTACAGAAGAAGATCAAAGAATAAGGATTGGAATAAGGTGTGACATCTAAATCGCATGAATTCTAATTGTAACATTAGACTTGTGTGTCAGTAGTTTGAATGAACTCTGGTAGATGGCACTGCCGTCCCTTAAAGACGATAATATAGATTGAAAATTTCGTCGTGGCCTGCGGGGCGCCGACAGCTCTGTTGGAGAGGAGCATGCCCCGGAAAGGCAGGTCGTGGGTTCGAATCCCGCTCGCTGCCCGACTTTTTCAATCTTTAATAAGATCAAAGATATTCCAGAGAATAACCACCAAAGGAATCCAATACCAAAAACATTTTTTATTTAATTGTTGTCTGTTTATTCAAGCAATATCAAGATTGGGAATTCTTTGCCTAGACCTATAGCTTAAATATAAACATTTATTCATGCACATGTAATGTAAGTAGGGATATATCACAATACAATACACATAACTCCAAGATCCCTGTTAGTTTGTCCGACAGATAGCAAGCGCAAACAGTGGGCTAGCTGTCGACAAACATTAATATGCTAATCACGGTGACAACTGTGTAGCAACGAGCTCATTGCTATATTACTAGTTTGTGTGAAAGCCTACAATCGAGAATTCTGGTATACCATTCTATTTTGGCCTAATAAAATTTGTGTTTGTTCTGCTAATTAGAATGCGAAATTGGCAAAATAGTCATTATGATCTGCCGAACACCACACGGCATGACACGCGGTGTGCTGCTTCAAAAACACCAACCAGGATGTCGTAAGAAGCATCTAATTCCTTCAGGCATCACCAAGATCTCGGATGCCCTAAACGTGATTGTGTCTAGCGCACACACTTATGCATTATAAAATATCCTGCAGACTTGCTTAATAAAACGGTCACTGTAGCCGAATCCGCTATGAGAATTCATGTAAAGCGTAGCTTATTGCCTACGACTAAAGTCCCGTAGGAGGTACACATCCGCAGAGATATTCTGAAAACTGATATTCAGAACATCCAAGATTCACTTGTAGTAGGTAACGAAACGCTGTCCAGTGTGACGGGTAGTAAGCTCATCTCGCCACTTAAAATGGAAAGTGGGTACAATACAATGCTTCGTTTCTGAAGCATGCAAGTTTCCTCAAGATGAGAATTCATCATCTGTCAAAATTCAGTGGTTGTATTGGAGGTAGAGTTTATCAAACTCTTCAGTAAGATCTGTTGCCTTGCAGTGGGATTCTACAAACTTAATTTAAACCAATAATCTTGAAAAGACAAAGGCTTTGCAATCATTCTTCTTGTTTTGTCGAGTCGATGGCATTACCATCGTGGTGAAAATATTTGCAAAACAACAATAGACGCTTGTTAATTACCCATGGCAATCTAATCAATCTTTTTTCGTATATACCAGCATGACGTGTATCAAATAACAATCACTCGTGCTTTAGTCAAAAGATTAGCTAGTCAACAATGGTCCTATGGAGGTGCTACTGGGAATGTTCCTACATTGAAAAGGGACAATCTTCCACCAGGTTATTGTGTGAAGCCTGTGGACCGGCCGTGGTCCAACAGTTCTTAGTTTGACCTTGTATATAGTATATCGAATCTCTGTGATTATGTCTCTTGCGCGATTCATGTCTTGTATACGATTGTGAACCTTATGTGTAGTGCCTAAAGTGTTACCAATGTGACGTCACAAGTTGTCTTACATGCACATTTGCGAGTGCGACCGTAGCGCCATCTGTTAGCTTCTCTGCTATAACTTGTGAGTGTTGACATTTGTGACCAGCCTTCACAGTCCTATTAAGGCTCACTGCCCAGGGTGCACTAGACGAATTCAGGTTTCGTCACTCCGGGAAGCTCTTTCGTTGACAGTGGAAAGAATAGGATAGGACCTTAGACAATTTATATAGGGACTCGCCTTGCGGTAGCATTTCTCCTCTGCCACTGTATAAGAACAATTGATTTTGTGCATTTACACCCAATTTTATACCTTATCACTAAACGAGACAGCCTATAATAGCGAAACAATAATTTTGAACTTAGAACGTTTGGGGTTCACACGAGACTACTTTTCATGATTTTTAACATTTAAAATTAGAATCTAAACTTATGGGGAATAAAATCCAAAGTTGCCGATTTCAGGTTACCTCGCCCCCCGCAAAAAATTGCAGAAATGTAGTAGAATGACACGCGTAACTCGTCCCTATAAAAATTGTCTAAGGATAGGACACAGCAATGATTAATATTTTAGTTTCTATTGTGGTGCTAAACCTGTGTTATCTTTCTTTAAAAGAGACCAGAATGTCTTCTACCATTATTAGTATTTTCAGGGTTCTATCAAGAACTCTTCCCCGTAGTTAGTGTCAGAGTATTTTCAAGCCACCTCAATTAGCCTTTGACTCATATTGTAGTAACACCATCACTTAACTGTACTATGGTGACTAACTGCTTAACGTGCTTCCAAAAGCCCGGAGCCAATTTAATATCAGAAGAAATATTAAAAGGCGAAGATAAATTGTCACTAGTATTTCCTACATTTGTCCTTCCGTTTTCCCTTCAAATAGTGCCGTTTAGTGGACGGAAATCTGAGATTTTTCTATCAAACGCCGTGGACTTAAACGTAATCCATAAATGTTCGGATCATTTATCCTTGTTAAAGTTGATATTTTGAAATAAAACCGGTCAAGTGGGAGTCGGGCTACTCGCGCACCGAGGGTTCCGTACCACACCACCACAGAACACAACATTATTAAAATAGAAAAAAAACTTTTTTTGTCCGGGACCTTTAGCGCGAGACCGACTCACGTTTGGCCGGTTTTTAGTATTTGTTATTATTTTGTAGAGTTTGCTCTATAATCACACTAAGTTTGACGCTTTTATGTATTACCGTTTTTACTATAGAGCGTGAAGAAAAAACGTTGATAAAAACTAGTTTCTTGTTGAAAACCCCCCTTAATTTTTAACTATCTGCCATTTTTATTATTTGTTAACCAATCCGCCGCAATAACGCATAATCTGAGAAAATTTCAACTATTAATTCAAGCTATTACGGTTCAAAAGTTACAGCCCTAAAACGGTAGGAAAGACGGACGGACGGACGGACAGACGGACAGACGGACAGACGGACAGACGGAC
Source organism: Agonopterix subpropinquella (assembly GCA_922987775.1). Classification (NCBI taxonomy): domain Eukaryota; kingdom Metazoa; phylum Arthropoda; class Insecta; order Lepidoptera; family Depressariidae; genus Agonopterix; species Agonopterix subpropinquella. The sequence continues at coordinate 1,735,284 of OV277696.1, read as the reverse complement.
AGACGGACAGACGGACAGACGGACAGATGGACGGACGGACAACGTAGGCTTAGTAATAGGGTCCCGTTTTCACTCTTTGGGAACGGAACCCTAAAAAATATACAACATATTATATTTGTTTGCCCTAAAGTAATTTTCTTATTGAATGATGACTCTCATCTGAATGTTCTGGATGTGTTCTTGTTTATGTGTGTGTGTTTATACAGGGTGTAACCAAACACCCTAGTAATACTTAAGGGGGTGCTGCAGACCATCAAACTGAACAACTTTCACTATGGGGCCAACATCGAAATCGAGAAAAAAAAATCCGCTCTTTCATACAAAACTGCAGTACCGTCTCGCCTCAAATGTATGGAACGGCAGATTTTTTTATTTTGTTCGACGTTGGCTCTATAGTGAAAGTTGCTCAGATTGATGGGCTGAAGCACCCTCTTTAGTATTACTAGGGTGTTTTGTTACAGCCTGTATGTGATGCTTGAACAAAAAACAAAGATAAACAGAAAAATAAAATTATTTATGGTTCGTTGATGATTTTTATTTATTTTTTATTTTTATTTTTCAGGTTCATCTACAGCTGTTACAATGATACATGGGTACAATTTACAATTACATTGGCCTCGATTCGGACTGTGACACGACTTAACTTAACTAAATTTATTCCTGTCACTTTCTAAAATAAGATTAAGAAAAGAGACAGAAAACCAACAACTGACTTTAGTGCTGTCAAAGTGGCGTTAAACGCCCAAAAACGCTTTAAATAAGATGGCGTCCATTATGATGCCATCTTTTTTTGCGCATTTAACGTCACTTTGACGGCACTAAAGTCAGCTGTTGGTTTTCTGTCTCTTTTCTTAATCTTATTTTAGAAAGTGACAGGAATAAATTTAGTTTAGTTAAGTCGTTGTACACTCCGAATCGAGGCCATTGAGTACTTAACTTAATGCACCTTAGAGATGAACACCTCCTGCATCCGATACCTAGTGCCAAATATTTTTGTCTGATTGGCCTTAGCAAAGTGTCTGACCATCCCAAAATGTACGAATTAAGGATCTATTTTAAACAAAAGAAATAAAGAAAAGACTTTACGTTTCAGAAATCAAAGCTTATTGTTGCGATAATGAAAAAAGAAAGCAAAGGAAAAACATTGTCGTCACAACAAATATTTTGTTATCATTTTTACGAATACCAAAAGAATTAGCAAAGATGCGACTCGAATCAGAATCAGCTTTTCGTTTCGAGGATTTATTCGTTTGAACATTTCTTCTCAAATACTTCTTAATCAGAGATGAATTTCTCTGATCCCATAATCCATGGCGGAATCGCGTCACACAGAAATATGAAATGGATTTAACCTGCCAAGTGTAAGTCTGACTTGGCAATGAAGGTTCCAGGGGTGCTATTTTTATTTTCACTCATCCTGATCATGTAGATAATTATATGAAAAGTGCTCATGACTCAGGACATGATGCATGCTTCAATTTCAAGGCATGTACGCACGGCGACACACCAAGCTATACAAAACCAACATAAGCTGGCCGCGCGACGTTATACGTTACTCGACCTACGCGCGGCCAGCTTATGTTGGTTTTGTATAGCTTGATGTGTCGCCGTGTGTACCTAATGTACCCCACTGTCCATCTAAACTATTATAAAACTGTAACAGAAGTGTGTCTGTACATTGAAGATATTTACAAAAAAAAGATTACGGTATGGTTTTTAGGTGTCCCTGATTCCATATCACCAATTTTTGGATTTTTTGTCTGTCTGTTTGTTTGTTTGTGTGATTGTTTGTTTGAACGAGCATCATGCAAAAACTACTGAACCGATTTTGATGAAACATTTTTTGTTTGATAGCTTATGATCTGACTTAAAATATGGTATATAATTTGTGCGGACGAAGTCACGGGTAAAAGCTCGTTATAATTATAAGTGGCGACGACGGGTTCACTCCATCACACTGGACAGACTTTCGGTACGACTAGTTAGTTCATGAGTTTTTAGAGTTTTCAGAATATCTCTGACTACCTTCTTGGGGAATAAAGTCGTGAGCATATTATGCATGCAATACAAACAATACAAAAAAGTGTTTAATATTATTATGAACAGATTCATTGACGGGATATAACAAGAGGTTTGTAAAAATGTATAATCTCTATCTATACTCTTCTGGGAAAGAGGTGTGACGAAATCTTTTATCTTCATATTACATATTCTCACGCCTGTCTCCCACTGGGTTGGCAGAGACAACGGAACGCCACCTGCTACGATCCTGACATACCTCTCTAGCTTCCTCCACATTCATAAGACCTTTCATGCATGTTCGTCGGTTTCGGGTAGATCTGACCTGGCCCTTCTTAAGCACGTCGCCAATTTGGTCCGTATATGTACGTCTAGGCCGTCCTCTTCCAACATTTTTATCTTCTTATTTCTTTTATCTTCTTGGTTTATAAAGTACTAGCGGCCCGTCCCGGCTTCGCACGGGTGGACGTCTAATCTTTTCTAGCAATAAATATAGCCTATGTTACTCAGGGTGAATGCAGCTTTCTAATGGTGAAAGAATTTTTTAAATCGGCCCAGTACTTTTTGAGCCTATTCATTACAAACATACAAACATACAAAATAGGTACAAATCTTTCCTCTTTATAATATTAGTGTAGATACACTTTTAAAGAACTAATTTTATTTGTAACGTACAAATTGGGAACAGTTAAAAAATATGTTTTTAGAGATTAAACACAAAAAAACACAATTTTTTTTTTGCCGCTTACATTTGAATTTGACTATCCCGTTACAGGGATGGACAATGTTTCTCCAGTCATAAGTATTCTTTTAGGAATGGGCCCCTTTCTCCCCTCTTTTTCTTGGAATGGGACCCTAAAAAATTGTTCCATGGAAAAATATATAAGTACTACACATTTTTTTTTGTATCTTTGATACGACATAAACGGATTTACAAGCGAGCAATAAGAGTTTGTATGAGAATTGAGGAGATTTTTTTTTTTGAAAATTGTATGGACTGAGTATCAGTAAAGTATATTGTACCTACTATTATGGATGGACTAAAAATCTCAACAAAAACACTTTTCCCAACAAAACAACATTCTATCATAGAGTAAATAAATTATACACAACAGAGGGTCAATGCCCATACTAAGAAAGTTGCCACCTTCTTATATGAAAACTCGCGTAAGTACAGCGCCGGTGGTGAGTAACGGTACTACAGCAATGTTTAATTACGTTAAAATACGTGTTAAACACATTTACTATTAACATTTTTAAGAAAATTAATCTATATAATTTATTTCCGTGGAACAAAACTCAAATAATAGTGATCTAATAACGTTTAGTTATGATTTATCTCTTGTTCAGACCAGTAGCGACATCTGTTTGCGTCAAGACTATACTAAATCTAAAATGTATGGAACTGTCCAGACATGATTCTATTAACAGGATTTTTAAATGTTTAAATTCGTTCACACCGCCATCTATCAGCGAGTTTACGCAACATGAACGGAAATGAGCGAGCGAGAGGCGCAAGCACTCGCTTCCGGCCCAAATCACCGTCCGGATGCAAATACAGTTTTCACAATTTTCAACGTAACGCCTGAAGGGCTTTTTTGCGCCGGCAACGAAATTTTACCTGTTGAATTTTGTTAACTTTTTTCCGGTTGTTTACAAGGTTTTTTCGTTTACAACATCCTTGATGATGAGTTTGTTGATGTTCAAATGAGGAGGAAGAAATTGAAAGAATTGGGCTAGCCGCTAGATAAATTGGTGTCGAATAGGTTTGCGGTTTTATACAGGGTTTAACAAAACACCCTAGTAATACTTAAGGGGGTGCTTCAGACCATCAAACTGAACAACTTTCACTATGGAGCCAACATCGAGAAATCTGCTGTCCCATACAAAAGTGCAGTACCGACTCGACTAAAATGTATGGGACATCTGATTTTTTCCCCGATTTCGATGTTGGTCCCATCGAGATGATAATGTTACGGCCGCTGTCAAACGTCAAACGTAAAGAAGGCATTCGAAAATTCGGCCGGCTCATTAACAATCGCCGTGGTCCTACGGTCTAAGGTTCCGCCTCCCATGCTGGGGGGTGACGGTTCGAATCCGATCCGCGCCAAAAATATTTCTAGATTTTTGTGTTTTTAGAAATGTTCTAGAAGGAAGAGAGAGAAGGAATATTTAAAAAGGGACAAAAGGTGAACGTGTCTAGGAACTTCGAGAAAGGAGGCGAAATTACGAATATTTGAAAAGAACCAGAAAAGTGGGCGTGTCTTCGATCGGTTTCGAAAAAGGAACGCGGGGTTAGAACTATCTGGAGGGAAACAATCGAGTAAAGAAAAGAAGATCGAAAAAGGGTATTCCGGAATGTTCTGCGGGATATAAAAAGGCGGCGAATTTCGACTGGCGGCAGTATTTGATTTAACAGTGAACAGTGCGAAACAAAAGGAGGAAAAGTAAAAGTGGAAAAGTACTAGTGAAGAAAAAAGTGCTAAGAGTGGAACAGTGAGTAGACTAGTGTCGGTGTAGTGCGTGACGTCATAGTGTCGGTGTAGTACGTGACGTCATAGTGTCAGTGTAGTGCGTGACGTCATAGTGTCGTACGTCTTGACGTCATAGTGTCGTACGTCGTGACGTCATAGCTGTGACGCGTATTGTGTCGTCACAGTAGTGACGTAGTGGACTGTGAACAGTGACAGTAAGTGGTGCACGGGGAATCCCTGCGAGGAGGACCCGGTGAAGTGAACCGTTTAGGGGAACCTCTGCGAGGTGGACCGTTTGTAAGTGAATCCCAAATAAACTCTGTAAAATTGGACTTAGCGTTTCACTCCAATCCCGGAACCCGTCGCTCGTAACAATAATATAGTTTGATGGTCTCCTTCATTTCATTTCATTTGGACCACTTTAAGATGTACTGAACGACCTTGACCGTTTCAGAACCGCCTCACCTCTACTAAACTACGTCATTTTAGTACGTATACCTATTTTTGAATGGCTTGTCCTTCATTATGTCTCTGTGGTGCCTTCGAATCCAAGGAAATCCAATACGAATATCACAAGGAATCACCAGAACCACTCTTTCTACAGGGTGAAATTGAAGTCGTTGAAATCCATTAGTTCCCGAACTAAAATTATCTTCATGATTTTTCTATTGGTTTTCTTCATGATTTTTCAATTGGTTTTCTTTTTTAGGGTTCCGTACCCAAAGGGTGATTGAAGGGTGACTCTATTACTAAGCCTACGTTGTCCGTCCGTCCGTCCGTCCGTCCGTCCGTCCGTCCGTCCGTCTGTCCGTCTGTCCGTCTGTCCGTCTGTCCGTCTGTCCGTCTGTCCGTCTGTCCGTCTGTCTGTATTACGGCGGATTTGTTAACAAATAATAAAAATGTCAAAAAGTAAAAAATTAAGGGGGGTACAAGAAACTAGTTTTTTCAACGTTTTTCTTCACGCTCTATCGTAAAAACGGTAATACATACAAGAGTCAAACTTAGTGTGATTACAGAGCAAACTCTACAAAATAATAACAAATACTAAAAACCAGCTAAGTGTGAGTCGGTCTTGCGCTAAAGGTCCCGGACAAAAAAGTTCTTTTTCTAAGTTAATAATGTTTTGTTCTGTGGTGGTCTGGTACGGAACCCTCGGTGCGCGAGTAGCCCGACTCGCACTTGACCGGTTTTATTGTGAGTTAAATGATCTGAAACATCTCTTTAAATATGACCACACTATAACATCCTGTATAACCTGAGTCTGCTGAACGAAGAGATGCAGAAAGTAGGTAGCCATTGTGATAAAAGTAGTTTTTAAACTTTTCCATCTTGTTTGACGTCGCGCATGCAATTTTAATCAAAACTTACTAACAACGGTGAAGGCATCAGAGAATTTTATGCCAAACATTTTTGACAGTTTATGTACATGACGGAACGGGTTCGTATTAGTTTTTAGGTTTAGTCCACTTTAATGTTTTATGTTGATTAAAGAAGTTTGGCGGAAGGCCATATAATGTGAGACCCAGACATATAGGTCCATGTATACATGAATGAAACTTAGTAATACGTGTAGAGTGAAACAAAACTAACAAAAATGTAAATTGGTTGTAATCTGTAGAAGTTGGGGGAAAGGTATTTCTCCTTATGATACCTTTAGTATCAAGTGTGTGAAACTCATAATCTTTCTTATTAGATAGTCCACTCAATCTTCTACGCATTCATTGTATTTATTTTAATGAAAATTCACGATAACCGTACAATATTATGATAATGGAAGAAATCGAAATCACACACACTATCAGTTCAACCAAGACAAATACGTTCCGTAACGACCAAAAATACCTCAGTGATAATATTAGATGAAAATAGCTGTCGTGGTTGCGTTTTGCTACTGCTTTTTGGACGATTTGTCTATTTTGCTAGTAATTTCTACTTTTGAATCCGGACTTCTGGAGATGTGGAAGTTTTTTTAAAAATGCCTTAATTTTTTCTGTTTATAATAATTATGACCACTGTCCTGAATGGCTTCTAAGTAGATTCGTAAAAAATGGCTGGGTCCAAATCTGCCAATCGTCTTTAAATCTTTACTCAATTAGGTAGGGTGCCTTTCCACCAATCGCCCTCGCATACCACTCCCCAGAAAACGATATAAATCGAGATGTGCGTTCTCTGCCATCTTTGTAATTTTACCCATAAGGAGAGTATTTGACGCTTTTCTCGTTTAGTCGCTTTGTCGTGGGTGGCATGCTAGCCGTGCTAAGCTAAGCTGAGCGAAGATGCCTAGAGCTGTGAAACTATGCGGACACAATGACATGGTAGCTTCAAAAATTAGTTAACATTTAATACGTAGGCTTAAATTTTTACTAAGATTTAGGCTGAGATTCAGAGACGATTTTTTAAGTCATAGTTCGAACTAAGTGGGGTCAAAATGTATGGATTTTGACATACGGGAGTTCGAACTAAGACTTAAATAAAATCGGTCAAGTGCGAGTCGGGCTACTCGCGCACCGAGGGTTCCGTACCACACCATTACAGAACACAACATTATTAACTTCGAAAAAAAAACTTTTTTTGTCCAGGACCTTTAGCGCAAGACCGACTCACACTTGGCCGGTTTTTAGTATTTTTTGTTATTCTGTAGAGTTTACTCTATAATCACACTAAGTTTGACGCTTGTATGTATTACCGTTTTTACGATAGAGCGTGAAGAAAAAACGTTGATAAAAACTAGTTTCTTGTTGAGAACCCCCCTTAATTTTTAAATTTTTGACATTTTTATTATTTGTTAACAAATCCGCTATAATAACGCACAAACTGAGAAAATTTCAACTATCTAGCTGTTACGGTTCAAAAGTTACAGCCCTAAATAGGTAGGACAGACGGACGGACGAACGGACAAACGGACGGACGGACGGACGAACGAACGGACGGACGGACAACGTAGGCTTAGTAATAGGGTCCCGTTTTCACCCTTTGGGTACGGAACCCTAAAAACGTCTCTGAATCTCAGCCTCAGACACATGCATAGCTCTCGCACGCATCCCTCGCACACATCTTCAGCTCGCATTGTATGCAAAATTCCTCGCTGTTCCAAGTCCTTTTCCACAAGAGCTGCGCTACGCGAGCGAGGCTAGTGAGAATTAAAGCAATGCTGCAATTAAAGCACGGATTTTTTCCTCGTAACAACTTAGCTTCCTCGCACAGTTCTGATGGAAAGGCACGGAAATTGACGAAATTTTCTAAATATACGACGAAAAAACCGGCCAAGTTCGAGTCGAACTCACGCGCGGAAGGTTCCGTACTACCATACAATATTACCACAAAATTTAGTTTTTTTTCGGCATCCTTAATGCAAGCCCGACACAATCTTGTCCAGTTTATAAAATTCTTGTTTTCACCTTTTGGGTACGAAACCCTATAAATGATCGACATGTACGAAATGTTCGAATACAAAGCAACAAAACGAAATACATTTCACCATCTAGACTACAGGATTGTAATAGTAAATACCAAGATTGCACAGACTGACAGTCGTCTCTGCAGTGCTATTGTTTTAACAAAGCTTTTCCTTTCTAGATTATACCGTCTGGATAGTTCAGAATTAACAAACAAAACGTAAAATTCTTAGCGAGGCAGATAATCTTTGTAGTGGGTCCCACTGAAGGCGGGAGAGAAAGGTCTTACCTACTGAAAGCGGTTAGAAAATTGCTTGATAATTTAATTTTGTGTCCTATTTCATCATGTCTAATGGTTAAGAGTACTGACTCTCGACACGGAGGTCGTGGGTTCGATTCTCACGGGGGACACCTAGTGATATGTCACTTTGTGCGTTTTTCCCCAGTTGATTAGGACATTGCAGGCTGAATCACCTGATTGTCTGAAAAGAAAAATGATTCCGTGCTTCGGATGGCACGTTATGCCGTTGGTCCCGGCTACTATCTCTGGTGGTAGTAGTCGTTACATAAAAACCACGTCAGAGGCCGTAAGGCGGTCTGAAAAAACTCTGATACCAGGGCTCTGCCCACACGATAAGAAGAAGATTACCATCAGCCTATAAACTTCCTACTGCAGGGCACAGGCCTAACCACAGGTCAAGTGTATGGGCATTGCTCCACCACGCGTGCCCAATGCGGATTGGTAGACTTCACATAAACATTAGAATTTTTTCGTCGTGGTATCCAGGGTTTCCTCACGATGTTTTCCTTCACCGTTTGAGAGCAGTCGGTATACGTCGATCGGTACGTACATAAGTTAGAAAAACTCATTGGTACCATGCTGTCCGTGCGGATTCAAACCCGGATCCCCATAATTGGGTGTCCATACCTCTTCGCAACGCGCCATCGATGATCGTCCTATTTACATTCACTCAAATGCCATGAAATTACCTGTTACTACATACAATTATACATAATAAATGTGGGGATCCACGTAAAAAGGGCCAGTTGTCGGCATTTTTACCCAGCTCTTTTATAATTCTATAAACGATCATGTAATTGACCTAGATGACGAATCTAAACTTAACTGAAATGAAAACCCGTCAACTGGACCCTTTTTTCGAGGACGCCCACAAATAATTATGTCCACTTCGACATAATATAATTATCTCATATCCTAGGACCACCAAATTTTATTATTCATGGATTTTTACCTTCCTGGCCTTATCTTCCTTTATTTGTATCTTCCTGGATTTCAGTTAGCTAACCAAAAAACGAGTGCAACGTTACAGCTCTATGCTAGAACTCGAAAATACAAATGGCGCAGACAAGATTCGTACCTTCCTGCTACGAAGTCAGAAATAATACTGCAAACTCCAGATTTTGCCGTATTATTTTCTGACTGTGAATGTGTACGGTTACTGTTGTAGCTGGAAGGTACGAATCATTTATAAGCGAACCAAAAGATCAAAATTAAAATTTAACTGACGCCGCCTGTAGGATTCTCCCCTTCCCGCTACAACAGTTTCTTCTTCTTCCTTCTTGCAAGCAACTTCTTCCTTCTTGCGACTTTGCAACTTCCACTTTCTTCCACTTTGCAAGTGAATCAACAGAGCGTGATAGCTCATACCATGCGTAAAGAAATGTTGTGCAATAAACAATAAATGGCGCAGCCGGTAGGATTTTCACCTTACCGCTACAACACAAGTCAGTAACAATACTCCCGCATCGCAGGCGACTCAACAGAGCATGATATAGCTCGTGCATTGCGAATGAAAATGTTTGTGCAATAAACAATAAATGGCGCAGTCGGTAGGATTCGCACCTTCCCGCTGCAACAGTGACGGTACACAGCACAAGTCAGTAACAATACTCCTGCATCGCAGGCGAATCAACAGAAAATGATAGCTCATGCCTTGCGAATAGAAAATATTGTACAATACACAATAAATGGCGCAGCCGGTAGGATTCGCATCTTCCCGCTACAACAGTGACCGTACACAGCACAAGTCAGTAACAATACTCCCGCATCGCAGGCGAATCAACAGAGCGTGATATAGCTCGTGCATTGCGAATAGAAATGTTGTACAATAATTAAACTTTGAGAATGCAGCATTATGCCTTCTATTCTCTTGCTAAGGGAAAACCACTTAAGCGATGAAATGAAAAGTCTAGTCCATGTTGACGGCGCAGTTAAGCTTATTTTCCGCTCATTTTGCTCGTTTATATTGCAAATTGTTGTGTCATTTGGAAAAGAGAATGTTTATGGCATCATTGTTCTAAAACAAATGAATATTATTGAAAAAAAGGATTAATAAAAAATAAAAATTCGCAGACGAACTTTTCACAAAATATTATTAGATTGTCCTAATTATAGGCCAAAATAATTTAAAATTCATAATTCTTTTTTAGCTAGCTAGCCTATTTTAACCTAAATTACTGGTAAAAGCCTCATTAATCCTTAAGCCTTTTAAATTCATCCCCATTTATAACAAACTTAAAAAAGAGAGAGGTCATATTCGTCTTGTACATAATTTTTGGTAAAAAGACCTATGTTGTGTAGAACTATACAACGTGTTAATGAATTAACGCAAAACTATAAAGTAGTTTGTTTAGAATCGAGAGCAGAATCGAATTATTATGGTTTCAACATAGGTAATTTTTTTTTCAAAATATTAAATAATTTTTTTGCAAAATTTTAAATTTACTGAACCCGATCGCGATGTCAACCCACCACACGGGCACACTCACCCTATTTACTACCAAAACAAGATTATAAAAATGTATCCATGAGTACGTTAGCGCTTTCTTTCAGTGCTGAAATGATAACAAATCATTTTTGCCTCAAAACTTAAAATGCGAATAACTTTAAATTTTGATTATCAAAATAAAGAAATTATTGTTGCAATCTAATTATTTTGTTATAAATCAGTTGGGGTGTATGAGGTTTTGCGCTAATTCATTAACACTTTGTATACAAAAAAAACAAAACAAAAAAAAAAACAAACTTTTACCTGTGTTCAATAACCAGCTGTGGACGATAACCAGCTGATGATGATATATTTTTATGGACAATCTCTGATCACTTTTCTAAATTATTCACGATATTTTTGCGTCCTGTATGTACTATTGTGGATCCAAACCCAGTCCCTGGCCTGGCTTACACCAAAATGTATGGATCGCTCCATCACTTATACTGCTCATAATGATGACAGTAATTATCCATAATATTTAAGATACTTTTTTGGGTCGCGCTGTAGGTCGGTTATTGGGTGGTCGGGAGTCGGTTGCCTCTCCCCGGCTTACAACGAAGCTCCAATTGTATGGTGGCTTCAGATTTTTTTTTCCCGAAATACCCCTTGTAGTCACCAAATACAACGACAAGCACTTAAAACTAGACAATGGCAAAATCATTAACACTAAGATAGACGCCTCAATTTTAAAATTAGATCAGTAATACTTTTTGGGGCAAGTGTGTTCAAAATTCTAAACACGACTTAATTGTACCTATAAATCACTTCATAAAACGTAGAAAACACCCCAAATCTACTTACACAAAAAAAAAAAACTATATTATACCGACAAAAAATGTTCCTATTGTTATTTCTTACATCATTAGTCATTCCCGTTTGAATTACAACGCGAAAAATAACGCGGTTTTATCGTACGAAAATGATGAATCAACCGCTCGCCGGCGACACGGCATAAATCACAGCGACGGGGCTTCGAGTTAACAATTTATTTTATTTTACATAAAATGCCCGGGGGACATGTTACGGCTACACCTAGTTTTGATACGGTTCACGAATTGGGGGCGGAAGTTTCTTTATTTGTAAAGCAGGCGCTACATTCGCGCCGAGAGCGAAATTGCGGGCACGCTTCACTGTTCTCGCGTCATCTCTTGAGCAATTTCCTTGGGAGTTCTTGCCGAGAATTCTAATCGTATAAGTCTCTACTTCATTTTATAGGCAAAGACAAAGACAAAATACATTAACACGACAAGATTTTTAGATATTCCACCCATGCAAACTATATCCACTTACAGAATAATATAATTCAGCACTACCCCAAGAAAAGTATTTTTTCATTTTAGTAATTAAAAGCCGGGTTTTTAGAAGGTTTCTTGACCATTATAATTTTATATTTAATTAAGTACCTTAATCAACATCTATTAGCCAATTATTTCTTAAGACTTGGTGGGTCAATGTTGACTACTGAGGAGATCCTATGGTTAGGTTACCTTTCGGTTCCATTTATCCTGATCACCATTTGTAAGTTAACTACTCATATAATGAGCCAAATCTCGGTGGGTCTATTGATGGGTCTACATTAACTACAATGGAGATTCCGGCTCCATTATCAGACCAGCTTTTGGATACCATAATATTGCATTGTCTTCGAGTTTATTCTTTGTACCAAACAGTCAATTCCGATAACAGGAACTACTTCAAAAGCTATTTGCAAAATCTAACTAACAAGGCAAGATAAATAAAAGCTTGTGATAAAAATATCCACTCTCGTAAATGCTGTTATTCGTGTTCCACGTTGCATTCACTAAAGAATTAACCTACAATTTGTCTATGTCTCCATTGTAAGTAGATGCTGCTTCTTTTTCGACACTTTTTTTCCTTTCGAGAAAACAGTATTAGAAGATCTAGGATAATGGGCTTTAGACTGGATGCTAGAGAACATAATAATATGGTGACGCTAAGCTTGATGCAAATGATTTTAGATTCATTTGTGATTTCTTTGGTTTTATAAAATTGCAGTTTTAATGTGAGTAGGGTTGCCAATTTTTTTTAGACCGAATATAGTATTTTGAGCCTAGTACCCGAAAAAATATAGTAGATTGGGATAAAATAAGAAAATAAGTATATAGTATTTTTCTAATAATTGTTAATTTAAAATTTTCTAAAAGAAAAATTTTTGCAACTTTTTGGTTTGAATACTGTAGAATACACCTTTCTACTAAGGGTTGGTTGAGGTTGATGTATATAATGAAACACAGATATAGTCTTCACTAGTGAATGTGACCAGCACACGCCCACGCCCACACGCAGCACGGCGGTCGGTGCACGAATACCGAGCGAATGCACGATAGATATTCACCACAGACCGCGTCCGCCGATAGACGGCGCTACCGGCGCTTTCCACATTAACTACTCTTTATTGCTGTACACTACATCTCTTTCTTGTTTTAATTTATTTTTTACCTTTACTCGAATCTACCACCGCTTCGGAATGTATAGCCCGTGGAGAAGAAGCGGCGCAAAAAACTCCACAGTTTAGCTAATCTCTTAAATCTTATTACAATACAGTGTTGACTGTTATCAAAGCTATTACATCAAACAAATTACGAATTACTTATTGAGACTAATTTGTTTACAGAAAATAGATATTTATCAAATATTGATCTGAAATTGTCAAACACCAAATTCAACGATAAACAATGTTTATGGAAATTACAATCTCATTATATTAACACATTTGAGTTATTGTTACTTCTGTTCTATACTATCCCTTCCCTGTAAAAATATTTTTCTATTGATAGGTAGGTAAGTAAACCTACAAAAATAACGTTCCATAGATCTTTATTATCTGTTATTTATTTATTTTGGCTAACTACTAGTCAAAGTCACTGCTTCAAGATCGTATCCATTTCCGTTTTATCAAATTAAGGAGGTAAGGACAAAAGAGTGAATCTGTGATAAGCACATACACTTATGCATTCAAAATATTCTGGCGGGTGCCAGCCATTGCAATAAAGCACTCACAGCTATTTTATTTGCATGACCCTTTAGCTTTTGCTAACAATTTGATAGTTGCATGGCTCTGTAACCCATATCATTTTATTGTTGCATGATATTTTAGCTTTCGCTAACAACTTCATAGTTGCATGGTCTTATAACCCATATAATTTTACAGTTTCATGAATGCTGATATAACGCTGACTGACAACAATATTAAGTAAGGTACACTAGGTCGCTTTCGTTACCAGCTATGTTCAGTAGTTACCTTTAGTTAGTCGACTAGACTAGTTTTGAGAAATCAGCAGTTTCAATTTAATGGACCCGTTTAATATGTAGATACTATTTTACGAACCATACAGTTATATCATTTGGTAGGCTTTAAAAAAATAATGCTATTTTTAATTACAATTTACATGAATTAAGTGCAACTGTTGGTACTGAGGTAAGTGCAACTTAATTGCCTGGCGTCATATTATTACAGAACTGCAAATCATTTTGTTTTTTGACTTGCTTGCACTGAAATTATGTTCTTTATTTAAAATATTATGAATTTATGATTAACCGATTTGGTTCAAGTACAGTATAGTATACTTTAACACATACAAATGATTAAATTAACAGTGCAGTGCCTGCAGTGATTAGGTAAGATACAGATTTTATCTATACAAAGAAGAAAGTGCAGTAAGTCATTAATTCCTTTAGAGTTATTCATAGCGTAGCTACTCACAATAATTAATGTCAATGAAATGACCAACTACAAGCTGCTAATAATTACTTATTTGACTTGTCATCTGAATGACCAACTACGAGCTGCTTATAATTATTTATTTGACTTGTCATTTGAATGACCAACTACAAGCTGCTGATAATGAAATAACAGTTTTTTTCAATTGAATGACCAGCTGCAAGTTGCTAATAATTATTTTATTTATTTGACTTGTCATCTGATACAAGCTGCTGATAGTAAATTTGATAGCGTTTGATGCCCAGCTAAAAGTTGCAAATGTCAATTGAATGACCAGCTACAAGTAGCTAATGTCAATTAAATGAACAGCTGAAAGTTGCTAATGCCAATTGAATAACCAGCTACAAATTGCTAATGTCAATTAAATGACCAGCTGAAAGATGCCAATGTCAATTAAATGACCAGCTACAAGTTTCTAATGTCAGTTGAATGACCAGCTAAAAGCTGCCAATGTCAATAGAATGAACAGCTGAAAGATGCTAATGTCAATGGAATGACCAACTACAAGCTGCTAATAATTACTTATTTGACTTGTCATCCGAATGACCAACTACAAGCTGCTGATAGTAAATTTGATAGCATTTGATGCCCAGCTAAAAGTTGCAAATGTCAATTGAATGACCAGCTACAAGTTGCTAATGTCAATTAAATGAACAGCTGAAAGTTGCTAATGTCAATTGAATAACCAGCTACAAATTGCTAATGTCAATTAAATGACCAGCTGAAAGATGCCAATGTCAATTAAATGACCAGCTGAAAGATGCTAATGTCAATTGAATGACCAGCTACAAGTTTCTAATGTCAATTGAATAACCAGCTAAAAGCTGCCTATGTCAATTGAATGACTGAATGACCAGCTACAAGTTACTATGTCAATTAAATGACCAGCTGAAAGATGCCAATGTCAATTGAATGACCAGCTGAAAGATGCTAATGTCAATTGAATGACCAGCTACAAGTTTCTAATGTCAATTGAATAACCAGCTAAAAGCGGCCTATGTCAATTGAATGACTGAATAACCAGCTACAAGTTGCTAATATCAATTACATGACCAGCTGAAAGATGCTGATGTCAATTGAATTACCAGCTAAAAGTTTCTAATGTCAATTGAATGATCAGCTAAAAGCTGCCTATGTCAATTGAATGACCAGCTGAAAGATACTAATGTCAATTGAATGACCTGCTACTAGTTTCTAATGTCAATTGAATGACCAGCTAAAAGCTGCCAATGTCAATTGAATGACCAACTACAAGTTTCTAATGTCAATTGAATAACCAGCTAAAAGCGGCCTATGTCAATTGAATGACTGAATAACCAGCTTTAAGTTGCTAATGTCAATTAAATGACCAGCTGAAAGATGCTAATGTCAATTGAATTACCAGCTAAAAGTTTCTAATGTCAATTGAATGATCAGCTAAAAGCTGCCTATGTCAATTGAATGACCAGCTGAAAGATGCTAATGTCAATTGAATGACCTGCTACAAGTTTCTAATGTCATTTGAATGACCAGCTAAAAGCTGCCAATGTCAATTGAATGACCAACTGTACGTTGCTAATAACTGTTTGTTGTACATGGCAAAGCACTCACCATTAACATTACAAGCTGACAATATGAGAGTAATCACCCTGACCATTTTAAACCTCTTAGCTATTAATTGGAGACATTTTCTCTTTATTAAGCACTAAAGCAAGGAGGTATGGTTCAATCGGCGCCTTAGCAGTCGTCCTGTTGAAGGCTGGTTTTTCTGTGACATCTAGGAACATACAATCTGATCATTTTCTGATCCTTTTTGATACTTTTTGATACTTTTTGTAAATAATTGTCTGAATTAACATTGATCCTTAAAATATAAAATTCCTTGCTCAAATAGCCAAAGAAACTAATTAGTTTTGCCTGGAGTGATTACATCCATAATTATGACATTAACAACAATGTTGCAAAGATAAGATCAACGTAATGTTACCGAATTGAAGTTCTATAAAGTATAGATTACGTCAAACAAGTTCCGGTAACAAATAGGATGATGATGATGATTGGCAATTATGTTGGTACTATTGATGTTTGTATTGAAATATTTTCAAGAACTAGTACCACCAAATAAGCTCCGAATGTGTTGTATATTATTATTGTTCTCGCATACCTACACTGAGAATGTCCAATAAGTAAAACGTTTAAAACGTAAAACTTTGGATTTCAACTTAAAGTTTTTGTGACATCAGAATGTTCGTTACGCCGAATGTTCGTTACGTCGAATGTTCGTTACGCCGAATGTTCGTTACGCCGAATGTTCGTTATGCCGAATGTTCGTTACGCCGAACATCCGTTACGCCGAATGTTCTATACGTAGAATGTTCGGTACGCATAATGGTAATAAGTAACTTTTATTAGAGACCATTACAACTACGAAGTACGACAATTACTTAAAAATGACAATGCGTCAATATAAGTATAAAAAACAATTGGAATAAACTCACTTGGCATATCTTGGTTACCTAATCCTGTTCGTCTCGAATCAAGACACTATTCTTAACCTTTGGTATGCCAGAACGCGGATCAGCATGATGAAAACCATTTATTTCTATTGTGTCTGGTTTTTCCGGCATACGAGAGGTTAATGGGCGTATTTTGGATACCTATTAGGCCATAATGACGGACTACAAGCATGCATTAGTATATGCTCACGACTACACTCCCCGAGGAGCAGTCAGAGACTCCAAAACCCCAGGACACCCTTGCCCCACCAGCACCGAAACTCCGTCCAGTCACGTGTAACGGGCAGTGAAACTGGAGCTACGGACTACGAGGCCCTTTTATATTTGCGGAATGCTTTGAATAAATTCTTTTAATCGTGTAAAGTAATACAGAATGATTACGTGACCTTAAAGATTGATGTCCGCAGCTGGCGTACATTTTGTCCATCCTAGGCGCCGCGCCGCGCCGTCACGTGTTGTCCCACACCTTACTCCTGTCTGGTCTACCCTCTTTCCTCCAGCATCAGCATTCGATGGTCGACATGTGGGAAAAGAAATACAGTATGTAGATAATTCCAAATAAACGATTTAAAATCGGGACAAAAAACTATTTTTCCTTTTCTTTTGAAATATATTTTTATCACTGTGAACTTTAGGCAAAAATAAAGCAACGCTAGCAGACACCAGATAATTAAGATAATTCCCAATAAACGATTTAAAATCGGGACAAAACTATTTTTACTTTTCTTTTGAAATATATTTTAACACTGTGTAACTTTTTAGGCAACAAACAAAGCAACGCTAGTAGAAACCGTCTTCGATTGTGTTTAAATAAATCGCTTAGCTTCGTTAAAGGAACAGTGTAATTTTATTTCGTAGGCACCGTTTGCATTTTTAAATTTTCAACTCTCAACAAACTGATAAGCACTTTACTCACGTGAATTTCGAATCCCGGCGTCGCCAATGTAGAATACACCTTTCTACTAAGGGTTGGTTGAGGTTGATGTATATAATGAAACACAGATATAGTCTTCACTAGTGAATGTGACCAGCACACGCCCGCGCAGCACGGCGGTCGGTGCACGAATACCGAGCGAATGCACGATAGATATTCACCACAGACCGCGTCCGCCGATAGACGGCGCTACCGGCGCTTTCCACATTAACTACTCTTTATTGCTGTACACTACAAATACCAAGTTTATATTCTTAAGAAACAATCATCTCTCCATTTCGTATTCCTCATAGAAAAGAATGCATCCTGTAAACACAGAAGTTGCAAAATTTATTAATCTGTGTTGAGAAAAACTTGTTGTCATTTTTCAGCAGTGGATTTAGTCTTTATGAAGTATCTATATGGTCCAGTTTAGATCAAATGGAACAAATATGATGAAGAGAGAGAA
Source organism: Agonopterix subpropinquella (assembly GCA_922987775.1). Classification (NCBI taxonomy): domain Eukaryota; kingdom Metazoa; phylum Arthropoda; class Insecta; order Lepidoptera; family Depressariidae; genus Agonopterix; species Agonopterix subpropinquella. Next base: position 1,716,985 of record OV277696.1, on the reverse strand, counting down.
AATTGTTCAAATGATGTTAAGTTAAAGGCATTTTTATTGGACATAGATCTTTAAATTCTCTAAAAATTATTTGCTCATCAAAATATAGTAGTTTAGCCTACTATATATTTTTCTCAGAATTATAAGTAGTAGGGCCCCTAATATAGTAGGATACTATATTATATAGCAGGGTTGGCAACCCTAAATGTGAGTAGGATAGAAGGTAATATGCGTGTAGTTGGACCTTGTGGAGGGAATAAATATGAGGAAACCTACGAATGCGATTTGTAAAACTATTTTAGTAAAAAACTAGCTAGGCCCGCGACTTTGTGATGACCATTGACATTAAATACTCATAACTTTTAATTGAATGAACCGATTGCAATGAAATAAAGCCTCAACTAAGCCCTATACTTTTGTGAAAACTCTATTCAAACAAACTAACAGGCAACAATCCCTAAAATTTTGCGCCCAAACTCTAACCAGTAGGCAGGTAGAAGGTAAGCTTATCACCACTTTTAAATGGGCATAGTGGATACAATTAAATGTTTCTAAACATTTAATAGTCCGTGTATTATTCATCATTTTTCATCTCCACCTCCACTTTTAAAAGTATGTCTTTAGTAAAGAACTAAAGCAACACTAGACAGGATGTTTCCAAGAAAGACTTACAGAATAGCAAACTACCGCGGTTTGCGGTCACAGATATTCATTTTTTTTCCAGATCACAGACGATTTGAAAAAAAAATTATGATCTTATTTATTCGTAAGGAAACCGAAATAGATATTATATTGAAAACACAATTTATAACATTTTTTATTAAATACTACTGTGATGTTAAAATTTGTATCTACCTAGGTATCTATTTTAATTACTGTCTTTATTAAAACGTAGTTATAGCAAGGTTTACTTGTAAATTCGATGAAAAACAGAGAATGACGTGCAGGCCAGTCCTGTCATATCGATTTTAGATATACGAATGCCGTTCATTCGTAGCCACGTTCATTTTATCTTGTTATAAATTCCTTGAACAAAAGTGACTGTAATCTGAGACCGAGACCGCAAATCGCGGCACTTTGGGCGTACTTCTACTAAAAGCCTCACCTGTGCACACAATGCATGTAATATGAGTAGAGTCGAATGAGTAGCCTAAGGCAATTGCAGGCTGCAGACAATCTACTAAATAGACTAGTGATTGCACACAATATTCTACGTAACATAGAGGCTTTAACACTCAGTGTCGAACTTATCACAAAATTTCATATTTCTCAAGAAAACCTAGAATATTTTTTTTTTACCAATTTTACAACAAAAGCCTGAAAGATATTTTTATACAAAACTTTTATGATGCTTTTTTTTAGGGATTTGATTAAAATATCGTATCTAGTATGTTGTGGTGACTGACTTCTGTCAGATTTCTAACATTCAAGGTTTTTTTAAATTAGTGTTTTTGGCGTGCCTCGAAGAGTTATATTGGCTGTGTGCACGACAGCCGTGAATTATCTACACTATTATAGAACTGTAAAAGTCTTGTTTGTTCGAGGATTCTGCCAAAACTACTGGACCGATTTTGATAAAATTTTATTTATTTAAAAGCATATTATTAGTCTTAAAAGCTAGCTTATATTTAATCCCGGTACGATGACGGGAGCGGATGCGGACGAAGCCACGGACAAAATCTAATTTGTATCGGAATTCCCATTCGAACTTTTACCTCCGTTTTAACACCTTTGGGGGTTGAAATGCGACAAACCTTTTTTAAGTGAGCATCTAGATGCTAATAAAAACTTCCATGCCAAATTTTTTGTTTGGAGTCTTGATAGTTTTGGAGATTTCGTGTTAAGTTAGTGTGAAGATTTGCATAGATACAAGCATATTTTTACAGCTTGTCCTGAAAAAGTACAAATTTCTGCCACCCCAGGCGCTGCGATCGATTTGATTACCCACTTCGCACATAGCCAATTACCAATTTTTTTTTCCTTCTTTAAACTATTATAATAATTAATACCCACTCGAAATTGGCATTGGCAGAAATGCAGTGCCATTCACAAATAAAAGGCCACTAATTTAATTTATCAACTAATCCGGTATTCAAAGTCCGTAAAATCTGATAGTCTGTGGTAGACAGGGAAGTCTCCTAGAGCAACCAGAATAAATACTTTACATTTTGATAAAGCAAGAGATTCAAATACAGTAAAATAAGGAACAATAAAGTGTTTTGTGACAATTTTGAATATGTATACAGGGAGTAACAAAACACCCTAGTAATACTTAAGGGGATGCTTCAGACCATCAAACTGAACAACTTTCACTATGGAGCGGTAGGTACTGCAGTTTTGTATGAGACACCAGATTTTTCATTCGCGATTTCAAAGTTGGCTCCATAGTGAAAGTTGTTCAGTTTCGTGGTCTGAAGCACCCCTTTACCTAAATATTACTAGGGTTTTTTGTTACACCCTGTATAACCTAGTTTTGGAAAAGCAATGTAATGTTTTGAAGAAGTCGCTTTGCTAGTTTGTTTGTCGGTGGTCGCGTATCGGGTACTTTTTTTCTTTCCACGAGACCCCCATCCTTTTGTATTATTTTGTTCAACAATTTTGTGAAAAAACGTTAAGGCTACATAAAATGATAAGGAGCCACCCCGATCTACGTACTGCACGTAAGATAACTATTATGTCCAGCGCAACCTGGGCAATCAGTAAGCTACCACACAATAGATATCCTACCAGAAAAATAGCTTCATACAAACTGGTCACGAATTAAAAAAAATGTGGACATCGAGATATCCAGTTTTTAAAAATAGTATTAGATAGTACTAATATTATAGAACAACAATTGTTATGTACTTACAATTTTTCATAAAAATGTGCCCTTCATATTAAAAAAAATATAAGTATTGAAAAAAAAATTATGGGTGAAAAACTTTTTTTTTTAACGAGTTTGTTAAGATTTGTTGATCTTTAACTTACAAGGTCATATTTAGATCATAAGTGAAAGAAAACATATACGATTACATTTTTACACCTTTATTATCTGCACAAGTTACTTCATACAATGTCCTCACACGACTCTACTCGCTCCCGAAATTGACCGAAGACGTCAAGCATTTCCCTTTCCCGCTCCCGCGACTTCCCTTACATTTAATATCTTAACACCTATCCATAAAAAGCTTGTACGTGTATTGGTTTGATCAATTGAAAAAAAAATAGATGTTTGTCCCATGAGAAAGGGAAAACAAAAAAAAAAGAGAAAGTTGTTCAGTTTGTTAGCCTAATCAATCCCTTAAAACACCATCAGTATAAATAAATAAATAAGTATATTAAAACTGACGCTGTATTTATTTTATAGGTACTTATATAAAATAAATAAGTAGAGACTTAGTCAGTTTTAATAAAATAAAATTTTGATTTAAACAACAGAAATAAAAGTTTTCAAACAAACCACCTTTTAACCGAAGACATTTAGTTGGCTGGCGTCCGACAGGGACGTCAGTTAACAAGAGTTTAATGGACAGCGCAGTCTGATCGTTCTTTAGCACGAAGACGAGACGGCGTGACGCCAAATATCATACCGTTTCCCTCGTTTCATACGATTTAGCTCCATTACAACTTTTAAAAGATGAAATCGCAAAAAAAGAATCACCTATTTCGGCATTGGTGCCACAGAGAAAGTTGTTCAGTGTGATGGTTTGATGATCCTCTTAAAAAACCGTCAGAGGACCTTGTATCATAAACAGGGTGTAAAAAAACACCCTAGTAATACTTAAGGGGGTGCTTCAGACCATCAGACTGAACAACTTTTACTATGGATGGGGCCAACATCGAGAAAAAATTAAAAAATCTGCTGTCCCCTTAGACAATTAATTTAATAGGGACGAGTTACGCGTGTCATTCTACTAAGAAACATTTCTGCCACTTTTTGCGGGGGGCGAGGTAACACGAAATCCGCTACTTTGGATTTTATTCCCCATAAGTTTAGATTCTAATTTTAAATGTTAAAAATCATGAAAAGTAGTCTCGTGTGAACCCCAAACGTTCTAAATTATTGTTTCGCTATTATAGGCTGTCTCGTTTAGTGATAAGGTATAAAATTGGCTGTAAATGCGCAAGATTAATAAAATTGATCTAATACCGTGGCAGAGGGGAAATGCTATCGCAAGGCAAGTCCCTATTAAATTGTCTAAGGCTGTCCCATACGAAACTGCAGTACCGACTCGACTAAAATGTATGGGACAGCTGATTCTTTTAATTTTTTCTCGATGTTCGCCCCATAGTGAAAGTTTTTCAGTTTGATGGTCTCAAGCACCCCCTGTGTAAGATCCTTCTATGTGCTGACGGTCTTTAAGGGGGTCATCCTTTGATGAAATTGAAAGGGGATCAAATTTTACTATGGGGCCACTTTGAAATCTACTGTTCTAATCAAAACGGCAATCCTACTCGACTCAAATGTATGGGACAGAAAATTTATTTGCTGCAATGGGGAACTTGCACAGATTTATATTTTTAGTGTATCATAAAGATTTAAGGCTTACATAAATATACCAAAAAATCTGTAATCAAAAATGTTAAAATATGCACAAATCTATTATTTATTGCAAATCAAAAGTTGACTATTCAAACTCCGCGCCAAAACGTTCACTATGACGTGACGTCACTCCTTAATCATGACGCGTGCAGCTCATCGCAAACGTTAGAAGAGTACAGCAATATAATATTATATTGCTGTACTCTTCTAACTAACTGATAATTGAAAACCTGGCTTAAAGAGTGACGTCACTTTGCGTTGACTGGTGTTTTAAATTTCGTTCCGATCCACGTAACTTCTAATTGAAATATTACGTAAAAAATAAAATCTTCACAATAAATCTTTCAGTAATGTTCTATTCACAACTATTATTAATGAATTATTAAGGTAATTTCTCATTATAATTTTGGTGCAATTTCCCCATTTCGACGTTGTTCCCGTAGACCAAGCTATCAAACCATCCATGATGCACCATGATGGATTTTGGCTGCCAAGGTATTGCGCCTGACGTAATACCTAGAACAATAGGTTTCTGTACTTTATTTCACTCCATAATGATTATAAATGTCTATAGATAGGTACTTAGTTTAATAATAGTACTACAAAAGTTTAAATAGATGTCGCTCGACACGCAAAGTTAACATTAGTGATCCATGTCTGGTGGTACTTGCAATAACGTATTCATCGATATACACACAGATATAATGTACGCACGGCGACAGATCAACCTACCCATAGTTCGACCTTATGTCCATGAACATAGAGTTCAACTATGGGTAGGTTGATCTGCAACACCAAGGTAGGTGTAGGTTGTTGTTCTTCAAGCTACGCAAAACCAAAATAAGCTGGCCGCGCGTAGGTAGAGTAATGTATAACGTCGCGCGGCTAGCTTATGTTTGTTTTGCGTCGCTCGATGTGTTGCCGTGTGAAAATATCTAATTTATGCACAATTTTGTGAAATATTCTTCTGTGTAAGGCATTTATGTCTGCTCAAAAATTTTTATTCAAAATAATATCATATAGATAGCTTTTTGACGTCATTTTTTGACTCTACCACCGCGTCGGAAGGTGTTCCGTTGAGAGAAGATGCGGCCAGAAACTCTACAACACACATCTTTTAAACAAAACAAAATGTAAAAAGTACAATTAAAATACAATATTGCATTACATAGTGTAAAATTGTCGAGACGCTGCTGTAGAGTAGGTAAAGGCACCGAATATGTATATAGGGTGTAACAAAACACCCTAGTACCTAATACTTTAGGGGATGCTTCAACTTTCACTATGGGGCCAACATCGAGAAAAAATAAAAAAAATCTGCTGTCCCATACAAAACTGCAGTACCGACTCGACTAAAATGTATGGGATAACAGACTTAACAAAAAGCCTAAGATTTAATTTGGAATCATTACAATGTATGTGCCTGTGAGCGTTATTTATTTATTTTATTTTAAGTTTGAATTTAGTCATAATATAGGGCTAACATAAGAGTCTAGGACTACTTGGATTTAAACCTCTTAAACGTGGCCAAATCTAGGTCGGATTGCCATTCGTCGTATAATTCTGGAAAGTGGGTTTATACAGGTTGTAACAAAACACCCTAGTAATACTTAAGGGGGAGCTTCAGAACATCATTCTGAACAACTTTCGCTATGGAGCCAACATCGAGAAAAAATAAAAGAAAATCACCCATACATTTGAGTCGAGACAGTGCTGCAGTTTTGTATGAAAGAGCGGATTTTTTTTTTCGCGATTTCGAAGTTGGCTCCATAGTGAAAGTTGTTCAGTTTGATTGTCTGAAGCACCCCCTTAAGTGTTACTAGGGTGTTTTGTTACACCCTGTATTATAAAACGATGTGTTATTTTTGAAATGGTTCGGATCTTTGATCAAAGTAAAAGTTGGTACCTAGTAGTAATACAGCTATACTATGTTAGCGTAAAGATAAGATAAAAGATGTGTGTCGTAGAGTTTCTAGCCACATCTTCTCTGAACGGAACACCTTCCGACGCGGTGGTAGAGTTAAAAAAACCGGTCAGTGCGAGTCGGGCTACTCGCGCACCGAGGGTTCCTTACCACACCACCAAAGAACACAACATTATTAACTTAGAAAAAAATCTTTTTTTGTCCGGAACCTTTATCGCAAGACCGACTCACACTTGGCCGGTTTTTTGTATTTGTTGTTATTCTGTAGAGTTAACTCTATAATCACACTAAGTTTGAAGCTTGTATGTATCACCGTTTTTACGGCAGAGCGTGAAGAAAAAACGTTGATAAAAACTAGTTACTTGTTGAGAACCCCCCTTGATTTTAAACTTTTTGTCATTTTTATTATTTGTTAACAAATCCGCCGTAATAGTGCATAATCTGAGAAAATTTCAACTATCTAGCTATTACGGTTCCAAAGTTACAGCCCTAACTAGGTAGGACAGACGGACGGACAACGTAGGCTTAGTTATTACTAGGCCTACATTGTCCGTAGACCCTATTGGGTCCCGTTTTCACTCTTTGGGTACGGAACCCTAAAAAGCTACCCTAGATACTATTTAAATCAATATTATAAATACTGAAAACAAGCCTTGATAGAAACACAATATCAATTTATACTCGTTACTAGGCAACATAAATCACTACCTATATGAATATTTAAACCTAATCACTTATACCTACACCTATATCGTACCCTATATTTATGGCTATCATGAATCACCCTGTTTAAGGATGTTAACAACCTACGAAACCTTAATAATGGAATATTAAACGTTAATTTAATTCATTATTCATTGTTCCTTACTAGGGCAGAAAGTGAGGGGCTATGGAGGTGATGTACAGGGTGTAACAATACACCTTAGTAATACTTAAGGGGGTGCTGCAGACCATCAAACTGAACAACTTTCAGTATGGAGCCAACATCGAGAAAAAATAAAAAAAATCTGCTGGCCCATACATTTGAGACGAGCCGGTACTGTAGCTTTGTATGATAAAGCTGATTTTTATTTCGCGATTTCGAAGTTGGCTCCATAGTGAAAGTTGTTCAGATTGATGGTCTGAAGCATCCCCTTAATGTTTGGTTGTTTAAGGGTGTTTTGTTACACCCTGTATAGGATACTTTAGTAAATAAATAATATACCACCAACAAAACAAAAATGTTAAAAAAGCGAATAGGTACGTAAGATCACGCCATGGACCCATAGGAGGTAGGCAGAGACCACGGACCGCCACACGCTACGACTCTGACACATTAGCCTCATTAGAATTCATAAATCTTTTCATGCACTTCAGTCGATTGAGGATGCTACACACTTGTCCTTTTCGGAAGAGACCGTGGTCTTTTTTACTCGGACAGCCTCTCTCAACACTTCCGCTAACCTTCACTAGATATATTTCATTTGTAAGTCTTCTTTCATTCATTCTCTTGACCGAACCATCTAAGTATACCCACCCTCTCAATCCTAGGAGAAAAGTTCAGTAAAAAGGTGTGTGTGTTTGTGAGTGTTTGTGTATGTATGGGGGTGTGGGTGTGGTGTCATGTGGGATCTTGATTCTTTTATCGGTGAAACCAATCTATAGATTCAAAAATCCGATTTCAAAAATTATTTCACCATTAGAAAGCTACATTCACCCAGAAGTGCGATTTTTTTAAATCATACGAGCGACTTGGCAGTAGAAAGATGCATAATCTCCATAGTAATTTTGACATTTTCTACTGCCAAGTCACTCGTATGATTTTCAAAAATCGCACTTCTGAGTAACATAGGCTATATTTATTGCTAGAAAAGATTAGACATCCACCCGTGCGACGCCGGGACGGGCTGCTAGTAGGTTTATAAAAAAGTCAAGATATTATAATCAAAGTCAAAGTCAAATAATTTATTCAATATAAGAGCTTGAAGCACACTTATCTTTTTTGAAGCTACCACAGCGTCGGATCGTGTTGTCGCTGTAGAGAAGATGCGGCCAGAAACTCTACAACATAACACGACTTTATAACTAAACAACATAAATTCTTATGCTAAGGTTATATACAATAATACATACATAGTCTATTTCATAAAATAATTGATACTATATAGTACTATAAGTTAGTGTCACTCAGACCCAAGCATTTCGATCATTTAAATAATCATCCAGTTTATAATATGCTTTTTTAAAGAGGACTTTTTTGATCTGAGGTTTAAACATGTTTTCGGAAAGATTCAAAATGGTCTCGGGGATTTTATTATAACAACGTATACAGTGACCCATGAAAGACGTGTTGACCCTAATAAGCCGAAAGTGTGGAGATATCAATTTATTTTTATTTCGAGTGTTGTAATTATGGACATCACAATTTTTTGGAGCTCGACTCGAGCTATAAGCGCTTTTAATAATTTCGAATAAAACTTAGGTAACCCACCTGGTTACTGTAACAACAAAGCCTACATTCTATCGAACCTTGATAAAAAATAAAATACAAAGTAACCATAGGTAAAAAAAATCGAAGCTCAAACAAAAAGTAAACAAGAGGAAAAACTGAAAACGTTTGAAGCCTATCACGCCCATCCACATTTCCTCGCTTCATCGCTGCATTTTTTTTCGTGCAAAATTCACGTAGTTTTTCTTTACTCTTTGCATCGCTACGATAGATTTGCTTACCGTTGCACGCGATATTTTTCGCAGACTAACGGCACGGTATGAATTTTAAAACAATCGAGTGATTTGAAAATCGATTCAGTTTGCTTCAATTGTTTTTCGATTTAATTATGTTGATTGTTAAACTAAAAGATGCAACAGAAATACACACATCAATATCTAAAGTTCATACTCAAAATAAATCAATATTCGCCAAACGACTTGACTGTATTCACAGTCGTTTCCTCGAACTTTTTCTCGACTCGACCTTAAATGAAAGTAAAACCGGTCAAGTGCGAGTCGGGCTACTCGCGCACCGAGGGTTCCGTACCACACCACTACAGAACACAACATTATTAACTTAGAAAAAAAAACTTTTTTTATCCGGGACCTTTAGCGCAAGACCGACTCACACTTGGCCGGTTTTTAGTATTTGTTGTTATTCTGTAGAGTTTGTTCTATAATCACACAAAGTTTGACGCTTGTATTGTATTACCGTTTTTACGATAGGGGGTGAAGAAAAAACATTCATAAAAACTAGTTTCTTGTTGAGAACCCCCATTATTTTTTTACTTTTTGTCATTTTTATTATTTACTAAAAAAATTGCCGTAATAACGCATAATCTGAGAAAATTTCAATTATCTAGCTGTTACGGTTCAAAAGTTACAGCCCTAAATAGGTAGGACAGACGGACGGACGCTCGGACGGACGGACGGACGGACGGACGGACGGACGGAAGGACAACGTAGACTTAGTAATAGGGCTTTTTTTCCCGTTTTCACCCTTTGGGTACCCTAAAAATCGACGCATCCTTGAAATCTGCAGTCCTAGTCCAATGACATTTTTGTAAACTAGTCCCAGTCGTAACCTCGAGATTCAGAAATAAGGTATAATGGTGGAATTTTATGTCTTTTTTGTGATGTTTTGGTTAGGAAAAGATATAAAATATATTCCAAACTATACATACTTGAATGAATTTTACCCATCTCGAACTTAGTTATATCTTGAGTTTGCCTTCCTAGACTTGACGAAGGAAATTCTTTGACTCGAAGATATGGAGAGGTTGAGCTTAACGTTCTATTCCTCCACTCTTCCTCGGCTTGAGGGTGGAAATTCCTCGAAATGAAGACATTGCGAAGTAGGTAACTAGAGGTTGAGGTTTAATTCTTCTACTCTCCCTCCACTTGACGGAGGAAATTCCGCGAGTTGAGAAAAATTTTGACATACAATTTGACTGAGTGGAGGTTGAGATGCATCGAGGCAATCTCGAGGAAGCGACTAAGAATACCGGTGTTAGTATCTTAAGGAGGCAAAAAGTTAAACATTGTAAGTTCAAAAGCTATAACTCAATCAAGCTTTTCCGAAACTTCAGCATTAGCTGTTCAAAAATTAATGTATTCGTATCATGATAGCTTGTTAAATATCCGGCAATCATTTTCTGGGTTATTCCCGGTGTCCCCGACAGCTACGCCCCCAGTGGGGGCCAACCGGAAAAAAATTCTCGCTGTCCCCGCATGTCCTCCTCTGGGGCCAACGGGAAAATAATTATGTTATCGTTGTCCCCCACTTACATAGAATCAATGTATTTTTAATGAAAACACTAAATAGTTTACCCCCTCTGGGGGCCAACGGGAAAATATGTTATCGTTGTTCCCGACTAACATAGAATCAATAGATTTTTAATGAACACTGTAACTAGTTTAGTAATATTGATGTGTAAAGCACAGTATTTTATTGCAAAAACAAAATACAGTTGATTACTAAACTATTTACTGTGTTTTCATTAAAAATCCATTGATTCTATTGTAGTGATATGATTGCTCCTGACCGATTTCGGCCACGGCGACTGCTTCAACTCCGTTGTTTGCGTTGATGAGCTCTCATGTGGCTTACATAGCCAATCTTCTTGGAGAAGATCCTCGCACATAGCGGGCACGTGAGCACGTCGTTTTCATAGTGATACTGAATAGCCGCTGGTGGTCGGACTTTCAGTTCATCACGTTTGGCATCCAGTTGTGAACACCTACTAGCTTCAAAATCATAGATCTGACTGTTTACACGAGCTCTCCATGCTGGACGAATGGCTGCCAAATCTTCCCACTGCGTGGGTTCTATGCCACACCTTTTCATATGGCGCTTTTGCACATCTTTATACCTGAGGAGTTGCCCGCCATGCTTACGCTTACCCTCTTTCAACTCAGAGTAAAAGATGCGCTTTGCGACGCGCTCCTCTGCCATACGCGACAGGTGACCGCACCACCGAAGCTGACGCCTCATGAGGTAAGCTTCAATGCCGCCTACATTTGCTCGTCGCAGCACTTCGGTGTTACGAACATAATCCGACCATCGGATTTTCATGATTTTACGCAGACACCTTAGGTGGAAGCGGTCTAGAGTACGGATATGATGGCGATACAAGGTCCACGTCTCAGCGGAGTACAGGAGGTTTGGCAGCACGATTGCCATGTAGACAGCAATCTTTGTAACAAGTTTCAGGTTATGTGAGCGGAAGACCTTGGTGTCTAACTTGCCGAATGCTGTTGCTGCAGCACTGATCCTAATATTAACTTCAGCATCAAGGTCACACTTTGATGTAATAGTACTCCCCAGGTAGCGGAATTTGTCAACCTGCTTCAGCACATCCTCACCGAGTCTAATGGTCAGTGTCTCGTGGCCTTGTGAGTCTAAGGACAAAACTTCTGTCTTTTGGACGCTGATCTTCAGGCCAAATGTATGGCAAGACTCGTGGAGCCTGGATATTAGCTGTTGCAGGCCGTCTGGAGATTCCGCTAAAAAGCATAGGTCGTCAGCATACATGATCTCGGAGATCAATGCATACGACACCTTAGTGCGTGCCTTTAACCTGGCTAAATTGAAAAGTTTGCCGTCTGTGCGGAAACGGATCCGGATTCCTTCAGAAGAAGAATACAATGCCTCGCGAACTACGACTGCAAAGTATAATGCGAACAAAGTAGGTGCTAGGACGCACCCCTGTTTCACCCCGCATGTAACGCGGAAGAAATCGGACTGTTCACTGTCTACTGCGACACAGCATTCCATGTCATCATGCAGGAGCCTCAGGAGTCTCACAAACTTCTTCGTGCACCCTAGCTTTTCCAGTACCATCCAGAGAGCTTCTCGAGGCACGCTGTCAAACGCCTTCTCTAGGTCAACAAAGCAGAGAAACAACTTTTGACCCTGTTCTCTACTTTTCTCCTGTATTTGACGCAAGGAAAATATTGCCTCGCAGGTGCCTCGATCCGGTCGCAAGCCGAATTGGGTCTCCGGCAAAAGCTTTTCAGATATTGGGATCAATCGGTTTAGCAGAACTTTGGCAAAGACTTTTCCAGGGACTGACAAAAGACAGATACCACGGTAGGAACCGCACTCAGACCGGTCTCCCTTGTTCTTGTAGAGGGCCTTAATACGCGACACCTTAAAATCAGTCGGGACTCGTTCCTCATCCCACATACGAAGAAAAAGTTTCCATATGTATGAGTGCAGTTCCTCGCCGCCATATTTAAGCAGTTCTCCCGGTATTGAGTCAATGCCAACTGCACGCATGTTCTGCTGCTGATTTATGGCACGAATAACCTCATCACGCGACAATGGTTCATCTAGCTCGTTAGCAGTGGGAAGCTCTGGCATCATACGAAGGTGTTCCAGATCGGCTGATCGATCCACGTTAAGGAGAGTATCGAAATGTTCTGCCCATCGCTTGAGCACATCCTCCTTGCTTTTGAAAAGAACCTCACCATCCATAGACTTCAGAGGAACCTTCGCAGAGCAAGTTATCCCAGTCAGCTTCCTAACCTCACCGTAAAATTCTCCAAGCCGGTTTGTATCAGCGAGCCACTGCATGTGCCGAGCCTTGTCCTGCCACCACTTCTCCTTGACCTCCCGAGATAACTTTCGCAGCTCGAAGTCACTTTGTTTAATCCCTGCAATGCCATCACCACGTTTAGTTCCAATATTCCGTCTTAGGAGGCGTCGGTGCTTGCCGATTGCTTCCGTTAGGACTCCATCATTCTCATCAAACCAGTCCTGGTTTTTACGGACCTTTAGACCTAATGTGGTCTTAGCCGTGGCCAGAATGTGAGAAGATAGAGACCCCCATTCTGCATCAGCAGAGACGTCATTCCCCTTATTCAACGATGGTAGCGTATTGGCTAGAACTTCGGCATAATTCTCTCTCGTCTCGAGATTTTTCAGCCTATCTACGTTTAAAGTCGCAGTCTTTGCCTTACTGGATCTTCGAGGACGACGGAGGCAGAGACGCAACTTGGTGACAACAAGCCGGTGGTCTGTCCAGCAGTGCGCACCACGCATAACCCGGGTGATCTGGACTTGGCAGAGGTCTTTTTGCCGCACAATGGCGTAATCAATTAAATGCCAGTGCTTAGATCTTGGGTGCATCCACGTAGTTTTATGCTTGGCGGCCAGTCTAAACATGGTGTTTGTGATCGCTAGGTCAAATTGTGCACAGAGGCTGAGCAGCAGTAGACCGTTGCTGTTCATTTTGCCAACTCCGTGTCTGCCCAAGACTTTAGGCCAGGCTTCAAAGTCCTGCCCAACTCTGGCATTTAAGTCACCCAATAGCAAAATCTGCTCATTGGGTTTCACAGTTTCAAGGCAACGGGCTAGCTCCTCATAAAACCTGTCCTTTATGTCATCAGACTTGTCTAGTGTTGGTGCATAGACACTGATGACATTCAGGTAGTTCTCTTTATCTAAATGGAGGCGCAACGTAGAAACGCGGTCCGAGATGTGCACGGGACATTCTTGTAGATGCTTCACTATATTGTTTTTGACCGCAAATCCAACACCTGACCTTCTAGGTTCCGATGAGTCAGTACCTTTCCAAAAGAAAGTGTACCCACCACCGTGTTCTACCAGCTCCCCTTCATCAGCTAGATGTGTTTCGCTGAGAGCAGCTATATCCACATTGTAGCGACGGAGTTCACGGGCAACAATCGCAGTTTTCCTGTCAGGACAGGCGCTGTTTTCGCGGTCGAGAAGCGTGCGCACGTTCCACGAGCCAAATATCATCACAGATGTTTTAGTTTTATTTTCCGAACTGTTTTTGCTTCGACCACGAGAGAAAAAGATGCGGAGGCAGCCGTGGTTACTACCATCCTCTAAAGTTGAGGGAAACATTTGTTTAGGGCACCTTTTCTAGCCCCCTCCCCGGCTAAGCGGGGAAAGCAGAGTCACCCTAAATAGGGCTGCTTTGTCACTCCAGGTGTTGCCGAAACCACTCTGTTCCCTCAGTGCAGAGCAGAAGCGACCACGGTGTTCTTACCACACCCCCGGAGCCGCCTGTGTGTAGGCCTCAGACAAAGCCAGGTTTGCATCAGACCTGACCTCTCTACCTCAACCCGTCGCCACAGGACTTTTACCAAATCGGAGTCCATAATCGGAAGCAGTCAGGTGCGCAGGAGATATTAGGGTGCACAAGCGCGCGCGCAAACGCAGGTGCACACACTCGTCCTCCCCCTTCTGAACCCAGTGGAACGGAACACCGCTACGACCGGAGAAAGGTTTGGATGATGTGTCTGGCCGACGGGTACTATACGCCCTCTACCGTCGCCCTAGGCCATCCACCTTGCCTTGCTGTACCGCCGGATCCACCGAACCCATTGCATATCTGCGGTGGGTCGCCTTCTCCGCCGGGACAGACTTTGTGCATAAGCGGGAGGGATCCGCTTTTAGATCTAGCTGCTGAAGCACCAGACCCCCCTCTTCCAGATTTAGCCCGCGAGCAGACGCGGTTTACCGGGGTGCGGCCGCTGCATGCACTACAGCTTCTTGGAGCCACTGGAGAGAGATTATAGGGCGCCGACGGTCAGTGGGAACCACCGCCCTGGGAGGGCCGGCTGGTGGAATCTCAAAGGTAATTCCGCTAGACGCCCTACTTACACCCCAAAGTCTCTATTGTAGTAGGGAACATGGGGACATGCGGTAAACTATTTACAGTGTTTTTATTCAAAATCCATTGATTCTATTTTAGTGGGGACAACGAGAACATATTTTCCCGTTGGCCCCAGAGGAGGACATACGGGGACAGCGAGAATTTTTTTCCCGTTGGCCCCCACAGCATAGCCAGCCCCACAGCATAGCTTGGCATAGCTGTCGGGGACATCGGGAATAACCCCATTTTCTGAGGAGCTAAAAGTTTTACTTCACGATTTGTCAGCAATTTGCCTCGAGATTATAAGGAATTGATAAACAAACTTTGGCAAGTTTTAGCTGTTTTAGATCCGAAAATCTTAAGTATTTTGCTGGCAGTAATTAATGCTTGTGGTACAACGGTAACAATTTTGATGCTAGACTTTCTATACACGTGATTTTTAGGGTTCTATACACGTGATTTTTTTTAGAATTACTAAGCCTACGTTGTCCGTCCGTCCGTCCGTCCGTCTGTCCTACCTATTTAGGGCTGTAACTTTTGAACCGTAATAGCTAGATAGTTAAATTTTCTCAGATTATGCGTTATTGTGGCGGATTTGTTAATAAATAATAAAAATGTCAAAAAGTTAAAAATTAAGGGGGGTTCTCAACAAGAAATTAGCTTTTATCAACGTTTTTTCTTCACGCTCTATAGTAAAAACGGTAAAACATACAAGCGTCAAACTTAGTGTGATTATAGAACATACTCTACAGAATAACAACAAATACTAAAAACCGGCCAAGTTTGAGTCGGTCTCGCGCTAAAGGTCCCGGACAAAAAAAGTTTTTTTTCTGAGTTAATAATGTTGTGTTCTGTGGTGGTGTGGTATGGAACCCTCGGTGCGCGAGAAGCCCGACTCGCACTTGACCGCTTTTATTAACGTACGCTACGGTATAAAATGGCTGCTGGATTTTCCAAACATTAGAGTCGAGACGTTTGTCACCGAGACGTAGAATGGGCCACCATATTTTCTTCCCATGGGATTTTTATGCAGTATTTATGAGAACAAAAGGCTAGCCACTCATCACCACTTCCATCCTTCAGCTTTCAAGCCTTATTACAATTGCATGATTGTAAAGATAGTTGGTGGGTACACCCTTACCGGTGTAGCTAGGTTCTTGGTTCCTGTTTTGTATACCTATACATACATACATTAAACTCACGACCGATATCCTTTTCAGGGTGGTCAGAAGCTTTGAAGTTAGCTCCATAGTGAAAGTTGTTCAGTTTGATGGTCTGAAGTACCCTTACGTACGGGGAAAAGTTCGGGAATATGCCCGTTCGGAGAAATGGTCGTTCGGGTAAATGTCCGTTCGGGGAAAAGGCCGTTCAGGGAAATGGACGAAACCGGGAAGTGGACGTTCGGGGAAAAGAACGTAACTGACCTTATCCATTAAACTATAAAAAAATGGGGGTTTCTGGATATCTACTTATTCAAGGTATTACAAAAATACAAATTAACATTGAAGAAAGTGGTTAAGACCATCAAACTGAACAACTTTCACGATGGGACCAATATCGAAATCGCAAAAAAAATCTGATGTTCGATCATCATCATCATCATCATATCAGCCGGTAGACGTCCACTGCTGGACATATACCTCCCCCAAAATGGGGAGATTTGCCATAATCGGCATAATGCGATGTGTTTGCGATGTTCCATAAACTACAGATCTACTTGAGCTAAATGTATGGGACAAAAGATTTTTTTTCGCGATTTCGATGTTGGTCCCATAGTGAAAGTTGTTCAGTTTAATTGGCTCAAGAATCCCCATCAAAGTTTGAAATGCTTATTTTTACTTTTGTTGGGCCACAAAAGGGACGGATGAGAAACGACTGCATGCAGCTGAGATGCGAATGTTGAGATGGATGTGTGGTGTAACTAGAATGGACAAGATTAGGAATGAGTATATTAGAGGAAGTTTGAAAGTAGCACCTATGACGGAAAAACAAAATTTTAACAAAAAATTAAAACCGCCTTCAAAAAAACTAAAAAGTTAAAAAAATTATATTGCAGCCGATGACTTTTTCGTTCGCATCATAAGAACATTAAATTGTTTCATCGAAGTCGCTGTCAAGCCGGTACGATTCGGAACAGGGCTTGAATTCGTTTTTTGGCTTGGCTTGACACCGACTTCGATAAAACAATTTAATGTTCTTGTACCACCGTCGGAATATCTCCTTTCCAAAAAAAAAAAAGAATCATCAAAATCGGTTCATAAACGACGAAGTTATCCGCGAACACACATAAAAAAAATATATATTTTTTTATTTAAGTCGGTTAAAAAATTGCAGGGTAAATAGATTATCGTGGTATGGGCATGTAATGCGGAGGGATGAGTGTCATGTTACGAGACGAGTGTTAAGTATGAATGTGGATGGCTGTGGTAGGAGAGGCAGGCCGAAGAAAAGATGGATGGATTGTGTGAAGGATGATATGTGTAAAAAAGGGGTGAGTGTTGAGACGACGGCTAGGAGAGATGAATGGAAGAGGATGACATATTGCGCCGACCCCAAATAATGGGAAATGGGCAAGAGAATGATGATGATGATAACACTGTACAACGCTATAATAAGAAAAAGATTTGTTTCTCATTTTACTATAACAGCTATGCCTCACTGGGATAGGCAGAGACAATAATAATATCAATGCAGTGCTGCCCTCAATAAAGATTTTTCATTTTCATTTTCATTCATTTTCATTTTTCATTTCAATTGTATTTTTTCCCGCAATGTTAAAACTAATTGAAAATCTGCAATTTCTGATTATGCAATAAGATATTATTATTGTTTTAGGGAAATTCAGAGCAGACTGGAGACCCCACGCCCTCTTAATAAAACATTTTAATTATCTCTTAAGAATAAGAAATTCGTATCACAAATATTTCTTTCTTCCATCATTTACAATGTGTATCTCATACTTAATCTATCTTC
This sequence comes from Agonopterix subpropinquella, assembly GCA_922987775.1. Classification (NCBI taxonomy): domain Eukaryota; kingdom Metazoa; phylum Arthropoda; class Insecta; order Lepidoptera; family Depressariidae; genus Agonopterix; species Agonopterix subpropinquella. The sequence continues at coordinate 1,698,987 of OV277696.1, read as the reverse complement.
AAACCGACATAAGTGAAATCTTGAATTTATTCCCCAACATTTGGATTACGGACGAATTTCGTAAAATCGTAAAAGCCTTATCCTCCGACGTCGTAAAATGTTATCCCTTTCCTAGAGGTTACAGATGCGACATTCACAGATTTTAAGCTTCGGCAAATTGTTGAAATATTGGAGATAGGGAAAAAACCGGCCAAGTGCGTGTCGGAACAAGCAGTGCTTGCGTGCAAGAGTGATTGCATTCAGTATGGAAAGTTCAAATTTTTTTTTGCGAGTTCCCTAATTATATATATTTTTTAAAGTTGTTTAGTTATGGGTATAATGCAACTGTTCACCCTAACACCCTGTATATGAAAAATTTATGGATTCTTGAATAACTATCTACTTTCAAGGTTCTACAGCTTTTTTTTCTTTCGATTTTACTGTTTTATTTATTTTGATTTAAAATCCTTTTATTACCGCTCAATGGCGCCTTCAATCATTAAATGAAAAAGTGATACCCCAACTTACTACAAAAGCCTAAAAGCATTTTTAGGGTTCCGTAGTCAAACATGGAACCCTTATACTTTCGTCCATTCTGCCTGTCTATCTGTATGCCCCACCTCGATTACTCGCTCATTTTTGCACCAGTTGAATCGAAATTTGACATGACGACAGATAACCGTGACCCAATTTAAAATAATTATGGTAGTCATGAAGAAACTATTTTTTTTTAACCCTCCCATTCAACCAAAAGGAGGTTGGGAAAAAAAGTTCACGTTTTCGCAGTAAGTTGGAGTAGCCATTTTTTATTTAGGTTTTCTTGAATCAGAAATCTTTAACATTGTAATGAGGGCAAAATGGTAAATAGTAATGGTAAAATTACTGTTCTTCTTCTTCTTATCGTGTGGGCAGAGCCCTGGTGTCAGAGTTTTTTCAGACCGCCTTACGGCCTCTGACGTGGTTTTTATGTAACGACTGAAACCACCATAGTTTGTAGCCGGGACCAACATTTTTCTTTTCAGACAATCAGGTGATTCAGCCTGCAATGTTCTAACCAACTGGGGAAATACGCACGAAGTTACATATCACTAGGTGTCCCCTGTGGGAATCGAACCCACGACCTCCGTGTCGAGAGGCAATTGACTTTGAAAATGACTTTCAAACTTAGCATATGCTCACGACTATATTCCCCGATGGAGTAGTCAGAGATATTCTGAAACTTCAGAACATCCGCGTTTCACTAGTAGTACCGAACCAGTACCGTGTCCAGTGTGACGGGGAGTGAGCCCGTCGCCACTTGTAATGGCCAGTAGGTACGATACATGCCTCGAAATATAAGAAAAAAATTCATAACCCATGAAAAAAAAAACACTTAATTATTATTCACTTTCAAAATGTTGTAGGCATATGCTTATCTTCAATTATAATAATTGAAATAGCTATAAAGTAATTTCAAAGCCTATAAACCATTCTAAGATTCTAAATAAAAAGAACAACGCAATAAAATGTTAATTGTGAAAAAATCCTTTCTCCTTACGAAGTTTGGATTGTTTATGGCTATGTTATTGGCATGGTGGCTGTAAAAACTATAAAAAGTAATAAATCAATGGAACTGTAAAAAGTTTTTTTATTACAGAACGGTCTAATGTAGTGCTTTTGTTTCGACTATTAAATAAACACAAACTCACGACGTTTCCTCTAACAGGGTAGTCAGAAGGTAGGTAAATTTATTTTAGTGTATTTACCATTAATTTAAATATAAACGTTTATACAGGGTATAACAAAACACCCTAGTAATACTTAAGGGGGTGCTTCAGACCATCAAACTGAACAACTTTCACTACGGAGCCAACATCGAGAAAAAATAAATAAAATCAGCCGTCCCATATATTTTAGTCGAGTCGGTTGCACTGCACTTTTGTATGGGACAGCTGATTTTTTTATTTTTTCTCGACGTTGGCTCCATAGTGAAAGTTGTTCAGTTTGATGGCCTGAAGCACCCCCTTAAGTATTACTTCTCCGCATAGTTTTCAAAAATATTATGGTAATTTATTGTGCTAAAGATAACTTAAGATAATATACAGGGTGTCAAATTAAATACGTTACATACTTTACGGGAAGCTTTAGATTAGACCATCAAAATGAACAACTTTTACTATGGAACCAACTTTGAAATCGCGGTAAAAAATCCGCAGTTTCATACATTTTGGTCAAGTTGTATTTGCAATTTTAGCAATTGTCATTTTCTATGGACAATTAAGCGATTTCGATATTGGCTCCATCGTAAAAGTTGTTCAGATTAATGGTCTGCATAGATTAAAACAAATTTTACATAGCTAGTGGGGGAAAAGATGCAATTTATTTTCGCTGCGATCCGATTTGACAGTTCCAGTCTCCCACTTCGCATATGGCACAGTGTAAGAAAGAGTATCTAGTACTATACAACGTGTTAATAAATTAGCGCAAAACCTCATACACCCCAACTGATTTATAACAAAATAATTAGATTGCAACAATAATTTCATTATTTTTATAGTTAAAATTTAAAGTTATTCACATTTTTAGTTTTGAGGTTAAAATGATTTGGTATCATTTCAGCAATGAATGAAAGCGCTAACGTACTCATGGATACATTTTAAGAATCTTGTTTCGGTAGTAAGTAGGGTGAGTGTGCCCGTGCGGTGGGTTGACATCGGGTTCAGAAAATTTAAAATTTTTATAAAAAAATATTTAATATTTTGAAAAATATTACCTATGTTGAAACCACGATAATTCGATTCTGCTCTCGATTCTAAACGAACTACTTTCTAGTTTTGCGTTAATTCATTAACACGTTGTATACAGTACGGACACTCCCTGCCCACCATCAATGTCAACCTCACCTCTTCTGGCAGGAAGCGTGGTGGAAAATGTAGGCAATGGCGTATTCATGTCTCGCTCACACTCACTTAGTGCTGCATATGCTTACCTTTTGTAATTTTTCCTATTTTTAAGGTCAATTTCATAATTATATTATACGCGGTGTTAGGGTAAACAGTTGCATTACTTTAAGGGGTGATTGTATCCATGATACTGAACAACTTTCCCTGAGAAACCTATAGGAATTTCGTAATTTTTTTTTCTCGACTTTTCATACAAAACTTCGGTCAGCTGATTGCATTTATTATGGGAAGTCCAAATATTTTTTTACGAATTTCCTACAGGTTTCTAAGGGAAAGTTATTCACTCTCATGGGTACAATCACCCCTTAAAGTAATGCAACTGTTTACCCTGACACCCCGTATAGTTTTTTTTAGGTGGAACGCTTCACGATTTTGCGTACCTATCATCCTTGAAAGCTAGGTGTCCAACGTGTGCCAATACAGGTTAAAATTGACATAATTAGCATACTTTTTAACTAAGAGTCTACCCATTAAACTGAACAACGTTTACTACGAGAGCAAACCGATCGGAGCAAAAAAATCTGCCGTTGCATACATTTGAGTCGAGTAGGCATTGCAGTTTAGTGTGGAACAGCTGATTTTTTTGTTGCTCCGATCGATTTGCTCCCATAGTAAAAGTTGTTCCATTTGATGGGTAGAACTTTAGTTTAAAAGGATACTAATGATATCATTTTCACCCTATACAGTCAATCAATTAATCAATAGTAATACAGATATTTTGACGGCCCGGTAGCACAGTCAGTAGTGAACCTGCCTGCTGTGCCGAGGGTCGCGGGTTCGAATCCCGTAAGGGACAAATATTTGTATGATGAATATGAATAATTGTACCCGAGTCATGGATGTTTGTATTTATATATGTATTCTATATCGTTGTCTAGTCATCATAATACAAGTCCAGGCTAGATTCTGGTACTTTAAATGTGACTAGATAATTTGTGTGACATTGTCCAAGATATTTATTTATTTATTTATTTATTTTATTTATTAGATACAAATATATATATATTTTTTTTTAACATGTTACAGCCATGTTACGTCCCCTCAAGACGCAACAGATTGAAAATTTCGTTCTCTGGCTAGTGGGCTCGGTAGCGAAATTGGATAACGCACTTCCCCGGTTTGGAAGGGTGCGGGTTCAAGTCCCGCCCGAGACTGAATTTTTCAATCTTTAATTTGATTCGTAATACACATAGATATATTATAGGGTAGATAAATATTAGGAAGCAAGACATAACAACTCTACTTGCCATCTATTCACACTTATGACAACCGCCCATTAGAATAAGTGAAATGTCAATAGTAAACAGATACCGTCTTGAACCATTTTGTCACCAGACCTCCAGCTGGAAGACTCCGCTATTTCCATACATTAAGAACGACTTTTGCTTGAATTTGCTTAAAAAGTGGTGCCATTTGTGTAACTGTTATTGCCGGTCTTTAGTTTATACGTCTATGGTAATACAGTTATAAGCCCCGCAAGTTGATATTGCGATGGAACCTTGTCACAATAATAACTGCGTGACGTCATCCGTCGCAAAAAACTCTAACGTAAGCGCGGGCTGACCTTGCGGACGGTACTGACGGTGCACGTCGGACTACGTCACAACTACGTCACCAAGATGGCCGCCAATCGCAATATCAACTTGCGGGGCTTATAGTTTGCATAACATAAAGAACTCATAAGACAAAACAGATTCCACTTATGCCACTGCTGAGTTAAGAAAGTAAGCTTGAAATATCGACATCTTTAAACTTATAATTCTTATAAAGTAGTTGAAATCTTCATCCCGAAATAAATGAGGCGAAAAAAACGATAATCACCGTAAAAAATTACCAATTTCCGGCGCACACTGGCCACTTTCTAAGCAATAAAACTTCTGCCCCGGACACTGGGCCCGCCCATCTCTCATTTTGTCCTGGAATCCGCTCAGAAGGGCGTTCCCCGGGATACGGTAGAGCCTTAATTTTTAACCGCCGCTTAATTTAACCGGTGAAATTTTAATACGTTATTTCCTCCGTTTTTCTTTGATAATTTTTTTTTAATTTGAGGTGTTTTTTAGAAAGCGTTGGTGAGATTTAATTTAATGGAATGGGGTGTCGTAAAAAACACGACTGAAAAAAAAAAATCTTTTAAAAATAGATTCCAGTCCAGGGCGAGTTTTTATTCGCTCTCCAAATTTTTAGAGATGGTTCAGAACATAAATATAAACAACTTTTACTATAGAAACAAACATGAAATCGCAAAATAATCTTTAAATTTTGCTCTCCTACAACGTAGTCCTACAAGAATTACTCGTCTTATCTTTCCTTACCAGAAAAATAAACTGCCTCCGTGGTCTAATGGTTTAGAGCATTGGCTCTCGACATGGAGGTCGTGGGTTCGATTCCCACGGGGGACACCTAGCTATATGTCACTTTGAGCGTTTTTCCCCAGTTGGTTAGGACATTGCAGGCTGAATCACCTGATTGTTTAAAAACAAAAATGATTCCGTGCTTCGGATGGCACGTTAAGCCGTTGGTCCTGGCTACTATCTCTGGTGGTGGTAGTCGTTACATAAAAACCACGTCAGAGGCCGTAAGGCGGTCTGAAAAAACTCTGACACCAGGGCTCTGCTCACACGATAAAAAGATGAAGAAAAATAAAAATTAACAGAAACATTTCACTGTTTCAACGCCTTCAATTCTATGACTCGATGCTAAGACTATAAGAGTTCAAACCTAATGAAGAATGGCATCCAAGCCGATTCAAATGGAAGAATGCTGTTACACAGTTCCCTTGCGTTCTTATTTCATTGTTAAGCCTTTTTATGTCGCATTTTGCAAATTACTTTTGTCTGCGATACTGTAGGAGTTGAACATCGTAATTATCACTTACTTTTACACATTCAACTTTTGGTGCGGCTAAGATACACTGAAAAAAAAGATGAACCAAACTAGGGTAAAATATAATCAAACTTTAGTGACTTCCAAACTGTTTTATAGCATATAAGCAAATTTTCGGCTATAAATAACAACACGTTTTGCTATTTATAACCAAATCTTTGATAATGTGCTACAAAACAGTTTGGAAGTCACTAAAGTTTGGTTATATTTAACACTAGTTTGGTTGATCATTTTTTTCAGTGTAGTTGTCAACAAGCTTTCAGAATTTTCTAGCAGCCTCACCACAATACAGGCTGTAACAAAACACCCTAGTAATACTGAAGGGGGTGCTTCAGACCATCAAACTGAACAACTTTGACTATGGAGACAACATCGAAATTGCGAAAAAAAAAACCGCTCTTTCATACAAAACTGCAGTACCTACCATCTCGACTCAAATGTATGGGACGGCAGATTTTTTTATTTTTTCTCGACGTTCGCTCCATAGTGAAAGTTGTTCAGATTGATGGTCTGAAGCACCCCCTTAACTATAACTAGGGTGTTTTGTTACACCCTGTATAAGAAAAGAAGTACTACATACAATATTATGGATACATATAGGCACCTTTTCCCTGAATCTAGAGATCAAAAACTTAGCTCCCTCAATCTACGACCAAGAAATCAAATAGTTCTACCAGCATCTAAGATGAAAATGTACACTTCGGGCCCATACATGATGTGCATAAAAATTTATAATAAAATACCAAAATCCATTAGGGACGAAACCAAGGAAGTAACATTTAATAAAAGTCTAACCCAATATCTACTTTTGAATTGCTTCTACTCACTTCAAGAATTTTTCGAAAGTCAAGATTTGACTTAACATAAAACAAAGATTTGTAAGTAATAATACTCATTAATACAGTTAAAACTATAATTTTAGATTAATTAACAGATATAACTAGGTAATTATAATTTTGTACCGTAACTAATAGCCATACTTTTTTTTTTTTTTTTTTTGTTTTTGTTAATTTGTTAATTTATTAAGATGCAATTATATTATCCAGATGATTTAGTAATTTGTAAATAAAATTGTAGGTGAATTTAATGTTGTAGTGCCCAACCGGGTTTCATGTATGGAACTATTTTAAGTTATTAAGAACCTATGTACCCATGAAAGCAACCAATAAATGAATGAATGAATGATACTCCCTGTCTCCCACAAACTTTTTACCTCACCCCGTCTGGTTGAATCCTGGTTCCCCTTAAGCAAATGTGTATTCCTGTCTCGCTCGCACTCTCTCAGTATCGCACATGCTCAACTCTTCTTAAAACTTTTTCCCATTTTTAACCCAGTAAAATTAAGCTGAAATATACCAATCAGGAGAAGTAATTTCCGGAGTTTTGAAACTTTTTTTAAACGTTCTTTGGTACGTAATATTGAAGAAAAAAATAGTCCTGGTGACTAGGGGAGGGGGGTGAGCTCGAGGAAGGGGGGGGCGGGGGGGTTCTAAAGGTGACTTTTTCAGTTTTTCGCTTATTTCTCGAAATCTGCAAGTCTTATCGAAATGTTTTGTATGAATAAATTAAACCTGGCAAAATTTTCTACAAAACAAGTAGTATGCATTTTTGTCATAGGACTTAACCTTTGAGGGCTACGGGGCCGAGAAAGTAACAGTATTTCAAAAATTATGAAATTTGTATGGCGACCCTCATTAAAGTTGAAGATAAAAACAAAATGATTTCATATTCTTAATTAGCGACCCCGAAAACCCCCAGATACAAATTTTCTGTCGGTTCGGAGAACCCTTAAAAGCTGCATTGGCGTTTGAAATTTCCATGGTAGCCATTTTGGATATCGCAATTTTGGATTTTTTTTACCGCCAACCAAATCTGACCAGGGTCCTCTATGAAAATTGTTCAAGGACCATAACCCTATCTGTCATAGTTTCCGCGGGCCGTTGACCTCATCCGTCAGGAGTCGACCTTCTGAGGAAGTCGAAATATTCTTTTTATCGCCAGGGCATCCTTATGATGATCCCTAAAATCATTTTACTATACGTTGAATGGGGGAAACCCGGTGAACAATTATACGGGTATTTATCTCATATCTATGTGGATCCCCCCACATAGATATGATAGAGAGGGGGGTCAACTTGATACCTCCAATTGATCTCCAGGTTCCCCTTACGGTACAAGGATGACATTTGGGGATCATCATATGGATGCCTTGGTGATACAGGGAAAACGTTGACTTCCTCGGAAGGTCGACTCCTGATGGATGAGGTCAACGGCCCGCGGAAACTATGACAGATAGGGTTATGGACCTCGAACAAATGTCATAGAGGACCCTAGTCAGATTTGGTCCGCAGTGAAAAAAATCAAAAATTGCGATATCAAAGATGGCTACCATGGAAATTTCAAACGCCAATGCAGCTTTTAAGGGTTCCTCGAACCGACTGGAAATTTGTATCTGGGGGTTTTCGGGGCTGCTGATTAAGAATATGAAATCATTTTGTTTTTATCTTCAATTTTCATGAGGGTCGCCATACAAATTTCATAATTTTTGAAATGCTGTTACATTCTCGGCCCCGTAGCCCTCAAAGGTTAAGTCCTATGACAAAAATGCATACCACTTGTTTTGTAGGAAATTTTGTCAGATTTAATTTGTCTGTACAAAATATTTCGATACGACTTTCAGATTTCGAGAAATAAGCGAAAAACTGAAAAAAGTCACCTTTAGAGCCCCTCCCCTTCCTCGAGCTCAACCCCCTCTCACCAGGACTTTTTTTTTCTTCAATATTACTTACCAAAGGAACGTTTAAAAAAAGTTACAAAACTCCGGAAATTATTTCTTCTGTTTTATCTAATTTTACTGGGTTATTTTATGAAATGACAGCTATAAGCTGACAGTGTCCAAGGTGTGGCCTCACTGATCTACCTAAATGCCAATTGATATTAGATGAATTTCAAGCCAGATCGGCTTGGAATTCATCTATATCAATTGTCATTTTTTCGTTCTATATCATTAATTCTTAGCGTGCACTTCGAAGCCAAAAGATACATAAAGCCAAATTTCAAGTTTCGAGGCTTCAAAATTCTGTGGGATGATTCAGGATGAGTCAATGACTTTTCAAGCAATGTTCATTCACTTTGTTAAATTAGAAAGATTATTTTACAATTTTAGTAAATTGGCCGGATTACACTTCAAGGAACATTATCTTCTCTCTATGGTTCACTTACATAATACTGATTGATAATAAACACACTTATTTGGTATCTTAAAACGAAAGTCTTCGATCATGTGTGTTGCCAGTGATGACATAATTATGGAACAGAGACGTGGTCGTTCACTCAAGGCCTCATAAAAAGGCTGAAAGTCACCCAAAGGGCAATGGAGAGGGCTATGCTCGGAGTTTCCCTGCGAGATCGAATCAGAAATGAAGAGATCCGCAGAAGAATCAGAGTAACTGACATAGCCCAAAGAATTGCTAAACTTAAGTGGCAGTGGGCGGGGCACATTGAACGCAGAACCGATGGCCGGTGGGGCCGAAAAGTTCTCGAGTGGCGACCGCGTACCGGAAAGCGCAGCGTGGGTAGGCCCCTCACACGGTGGACCGACGACCTGGTGAAGGCGGCGGGAAAACGTTGGATGAGGGCAGCGCAGGACCGGTCGTTATGGCGATCCTTGGGGGAGGCCTATGTCCAGCAGTGGACGTCCGTCGGCTGAAATGATGATTATGATTTGGTATCAAATTGTTTAACAAGTTTTCATTGAGACTGCGCTTGTCTAAAAATTATTCGTTGAAAGCTGAGAATTGAAATTGTTTAAAAAGCTACCACAAAATGTTATTCAGTTAATTATTCTGATCATAATAAGGTTCAGTTTCCTATTAAATTCTGCTACACCTCGTTACTAAGAATAAAAAGCTTGTAGCTTATCTTAAAAACTTTAATCTCACGAAGCGGAAAATAGAAAAATCTCCAAGCGACTCCATAAAACCTATAACAATTTCTCTGGAAGCAACATTGAGAAATAACCTAGCTCACACGTTCTCACATACAAAAACCTTTTCTGGAAGTCATTAGTGAGTTTTTCCTGGCAGTGTTTGGTCGGACAATGACGGATGGATGTGAGCAACTTACTACTACGCTTTTTATTAATCTCTAGGTGGATTATGCTTGAGTTATGTATCAACTTGCATATTTTTGTGCAGTGGAAAGAAATTATGAATTCAAGAATAATTAATGAGTGGCTTGGCTTAAATGTATTTAGTGATTGATCTGGCTCCCAAACTGGTGTCCCTGCTGATGACTGTAGTGACAGCTTGATACTAAAATATAATTGAGCCCAGAGTACTTTTCTAGGATCAGATTTTGTTTTTTGAATTTTTAGGGTTCCGTACCCAAAGGGTAAAAACGGGACCCTATTACTAAGCCTACGTTGTCCGTCCGTCCGTCCGTCCGTCCGTCCGTCCATCCGTCCGTCCGTCCGTCCGTCCGTCCATCCGTCCGTCCGTCCGTCCGTCTGTCCGTCTGTCCGTCCGTCCGTCTGTCCTACCTATTTAGGGCTGTAACTTTTGAACTGTAATAGCTAGATAGTTTAAATTTTCTCAGATTATGCGTTATTACGGCGGATTTGTAAAAATTTCAAAAAGTTAAAAATTAAGGGGGGTTGTCAACAAGAAACTAGTTTTTATCAACGTTTTTTCTTCAAGCTCTATCGTAATAAAAACGGTAATACATACAAGCGTCAAACTTAGTGTGATTATAGAACAAACTCTACAGAATAACAACAAATACTAAAAACCGGCCAAGTTTGAGTCGGTCTTGCGCTAAAGGTCCCGGACAAAAAAAGTTTTTTTTTGTGATTTAATAATGTTGTGTTCTGTGGTGGTGTGGTACGGAACCCTCGGTGCGCGAGTAGCCCGACTCGCACTTGACCGGTTTTTTTACGTTCTATGAGAAGTACAAATGTAAGCAGGAGGTTAATATATTCAAGGTCGTTTGAACAATTGTTTTTGCTATATCGTATTTGTTGCGTCAAATCGTGAACAAAGTGTTCAAGAAGTAAACTTCGAGCGCTATTAGGCACCTCTTCACACGTTAACATGTATTTAAACTAAAGTAGCTCTTAAATAAGTAACACAACTGCCAAATTGTATGATTCGTTATTTTCGAGAAGGCCCCTCATTGTCGTGACGCAAATTGTACAATTTCACTTCGAATTTCGTGTAACGAGCTCTTTCGAGTACTATCCTATATTTTCATTGTGAATGGGCCTTTTCGAGGAAGCTTTTAACAAGGCTTCAATGTTTGCCTCCTTTTTAGGGTTCCGTACCCAAAGGGTGAAAAAGGGACCCTATTACTAAGCCTACGTTGTCCGTCCGACCGTCCGTCCGTCTGTCCATCTGTCCGTCTGTCCGTCTGTCCGTCTGTCCGTCCGTCCGTCCGTCTGACCGTCCGTCTGTCCGTCTGTCCGTCTGTCCGTCCGTCCGTCCGTCCGTCTGTCCTACCTATTTAAGGCTGTAACTTTTGAGCCGTATTAGCTAGATAGTTGAAATTTTCTCACATTATGCGTTATTAGGTACGGCGGATCTGTTAGCAAATAATAAAAAAATGGCAGAAAGATAAAATTAAGGGGGGTTTTCAACAAGAAACTAGTTTTTATCAACGTTTTTTCTTCACGCTCTATAGTAAAAACGGTAATATATACAAGCGTCAAACTTAGTGTGATTATAGAACAAACTCTACAGAATAACAACAAATACTAAAAACCGGCCAAGTGTGAGTCGGTCTCGCGCTAAAGGTCCCGGACAAAAAAGATTTTTTTCTAAGTTAATAATGTTGTGTTTTCTGTGGTGGTGTGGTACGGAACTCTCGGTGCGCGAGTAGCCCGACTCGCACTTGACCGGTTTTATTGTTAAGTTTTAACTTATTTTTCAGGTTTTGTAGCTTTATCGTACACAGTGGAACACTTAACTAAGTATCTTGAGGTAGATTTTTTTGCATTAGAACCTAGTAGGTAAACGGGAAAAAACATAAAGTGTTCAAAAAAGCTAAAAAACAAACATTCAAAAAGCAGAAAATAATTTAGGCATCTTCAATGGGGATGTATTCAGAATTTCAGATAAGTATGTTTGTTTAAAATCACTACCTACCATGTACCAACCTAAGCTACAAACTAAAGTTTGTTCGAGCATGTTCCTAAAGCTTTAAAACAATTTAAATTAACAAACGCTTGGCCAGTTTTTACATTATATTCTGTGATTTTTTTATGTTATCAAATATTATATTTATGAAAAATATTGTTGTCAATTCGAATTTTCGAAACAAATCTTCAACTCAAGAAGCTGTCGGTATTTATTATTCTGCTAGAATCAAATAAATGTGGTAATTTACGAATTCACTTAGTTAAATGGCAAGAAATGTTTCAATTTTTTATACATAAAACAACAAAAAAGAAAAACCCTACATACAAGCTCTCAACATAAAGCATTTTTACACGTTATTTCCGCGCAGTGATATTTGTTCACATTAAAAATGTATAACCGACAAATGTCAGTGTAGAAAATTCTGTAATGAAGCTGTCAGCTCCAATACCGTCATAATCCCCTTCCACGTTTTACCATGTTATAAGGCGTTGGTCTTTTACACAGTATGAGAAATTTGCTGTGTGGTGTGTGGGTTCGAACTTTCGAATAGGGCTAATCCAGGGTGTCGTAAGAGGCGACTAATTCCTTCAGGCGTCATTGACGCCCGAACCGTGTGGCTGCCAGATTCTGCCACTGCATCTGATCCCACCTCTGATCGTATCGGTCTCCCATTCCATTATACATAGAAGGGTAAGGACGAGAGAGTGCATGTGTGTTTAGCGTGTACACATATTTTTTATATATTCTGCGTACTTGACTGCTTTTCTATGTCCCCCTAATCGAGGCTAGGAATCGATCATCATCATCATGAGAAATTAGACACGTCGTCACTTCATTTCGAAGATGGTCATTCTCATTATCAGCCTGTCATCGTTCTCTGCTAATGATAGGCCTATCTCAAGGCGCACCACAAAACTCTATCCTTGACCTTCCTTATCCAGTTGCTCCACGCTAGGTTTCTGAGGTTATCGGACCAGAATCGGAAGGTGTTCCACACTACGCCTGCTAGTTCGTGATTTCCATTCTAGAATTTGGACTCCTCATCTGTTGTCAATTCTTCAGAAGATAAGCCTTTTATCACTTCAGCTTGGGTTTTGTTTATAAATGCCGTTGACTTAAATGGTTTGAGCATTTACGACTCTTGACGAAGCGGTGAAGTTATTTAACATGTTCGTGGGCAGTGACGGCTACAACCGTAAAAATTGATTGTGAAAATTGGCAGTAGGTACGGTATACACAAGCCGTTCGTATTCAGGCTCCCTAAAAAACACTACGGTCATAACAGACTGTTCGTCACGTTCGTCATATGATTTTTGGATAGACCACGCCCACTGCCATTCTGTGTAGGCATGCTACTGCACTACTGCCAAAATTAAACGTTGTGGTGGCATTTTTTTGGGGCCTCAAAATCACATACTCAATAGTGCACACCATTGACAGTACGGGTTTGATCGTTGTCTTTGTACCAACCGTACTACGGCGGTAACCGTACTGTCACATCTTCGATGTCGTGGATCGTTCTGGATTGGCACTGCCCACGAACGTGTTAAACATGTTTATTTTATGTACATTAGAATAGATTTACTTACATCACAATTTCAGTTTACATAAAATATCACAAATTTTGTTTTTTGAGCTACCCCCATCGTAAATAAGAGATAGGTAATTACTTCTTTTCCCAACACAACTCTTGTGGCAAAACTGCGGCTTTCTGATAAATGACTATACAACCCTAGATCCTACACACACTTTGCCGGCTTTTCATTTTTCTGCAGCCTGCCAGCATGACTAAAGCCTTACTTTGTCCGTACGTATCGACAAAGCATTGTCGCCTCAGGGAAAAATGGCTACATCTTTCTTGCATTATTGGATTCAGATTTCTTTTCCTGCATTTCTTCACAAGAATTAGCTTTTGAAATAAATACCTACCGGATATTTCTTAGAGCTCATTGTATTGAACGTTTGAAAGTTGAAGTTTAGTTTGTACTGTTTAGATCTCTTTTAGAATTCAGAAGGCATCCTTAGTTTTATTATGAAACTTAGAAGGATAAGTTAGTTTTCTAGTTTAGTCTACATGTTTTGTATGGACCATATGATCGCGGTGTGCGGTGGCGGTAGCTTAAGTTTAGAGGTAAGAAACATTTCTCAGGTCATCTATTCTTGTGACCCCTGGAAGGCAGAGCGGTAGTACGGCATGGTCCCGTCCCAATGCAGTGTGGATACGCAATGGGAATTTTGGCTTTGCGTTGTTATCGGGCCAGGAGAGTAAAGGCGAAACGCAGTAAAGGTTAGGGACGCAAACAGCTTCACGAGGAAGTGGTTTGCAGACCACATGGGAGATTTCAGTGGAAATCCCTTATAAGTCATTACACAACTCCGCCCCTAAGAAGCCGTATCTTCTGAAGTTTACCTCTCCTGACACAAATATTAATGTTGGTCTATATAGTAAAAATTCCCAATATGCCTTAAGACCAGGGTACATAATCAATGTGGCTTGCATAGACTCACTTATGCCAGCCAACATGGTTGCTAACAAAGCAAAACATGCACAACATAAAGGTAACACAGAGAGCCATGGAACTATACTATATCACTACTGGACCGAGTACCTAACGTCGAAATTCGACAACAAACCAAGGTCCAAGATGTGGGTAAGTGGATCACAAAGTTGAAGTGGAAATGGGCAGGATGCTTGGCTAGACGGGAAGACGGCCGGTGGACCATGGCAATATCAGAGTGGTGGTCAAGAGGGGGATGGAGGTCAGTAGGCAGACCTGCACTTTGGTCTGATGACATTGAGGGAGTGACAGGTAGTGACGGATTTGCATTGGATCAGATTAGCACAAGACCGTGAGGAATGTTGTAATAAAAGGGAGTAGGCCTATGCCCAACAGTGAGTCGATGTGGGTTTATTTGATCTATAAGTAAAAAGTCACCGTGTACACACGGCGACAGATCAGATTACCTACCCTATATACCCATAACTACACTACGTACAAAACAAAAAATAGTGCGGTAGAGAGCCTGCATAGACGCGGCTGGCGTCTATGCAGGCTCGCGGCCGCGCGGGCGCGGGCGCAGCGTGCTGTGAGACGAAACAACTACAACATACCGCACCCTCTCGCACGATTCGCAGCGTTCAACTTCTAATAGTTCAAAGTCCAAACAGGGTAACCTGACCTGTCGCCGTGTGTACAGTCAAGAGCACGTCAAGCTTGACACTTTAGACTTTGTACTGTTCTTATTTAGTGCGCCATAAGCGTTACAATCGAACTGCAAGTGTAAAGCTTGATGTGCTCCTGACTGTACTATTGCCCTCAGGCATACAAACAATATGTATCCATGTACTCTCATTATAAATTCTCTGTATACATAATTATAATGTATTATCCTAACAAATGATGCCATGTCAACTTTTCTAATCCATGTTGGCTCAACACACCAGAATCCTCTACGAAATAACATTATAAATTTACATTCGCCTGATAATTTTGATGCATGCAAGGGAGACGCGCGTGACTTTGCAAAATGACTTCAAACATTAGCTGCTTATAACGAGGCCCCTTGTTACTGAAACCCGACGGTTCATTTTTTCTCGACAAGATAGGATCGTACTATTGTTATTCTCATCTTGTTTTCACCTTTGGATTTTGTGACGTAAAACAACTATACTTTTGGAATGTATGATACTCAAACATCGATTTGGCAAAAAATTTTAGATTTTTAATTGCAATAGGTAGAATGAGAAGGCAGGAAGTTCAGTACGTGTTTTTCCCTATTGACGCACTAAGAAATGCATAAAAGGTAAGTATAGTAAATTCGCAGTAGTTAAAAAAGATCGCTACCTCATCGATGTAACGATATTTTCGTACGATGGCTGGGGACATTATGCAAATCCAAGATGCGCAAATTGTATGTAAATTGTAATGTAACCGCGGTTACGTTGACGTTCTTTCGTTAAGCGAAAATTCTTGATTAATATATCTACCATCCATCAAAGAAAGCAATGGATGCTAAATTGATGTATGAATGGCAGGCGCCATCATTTCGAAAGATTATAAAAACGGCCTTTATTCCATAGGGGATTTATTTTAGTGGGACTGGTAGAACCTTGAAAACCTTAGTTTAGAGTGACTATCGAGTGAGAACACGTCGTAAGATTTGATAAGGTTTTTGTCGTCATAACTTACGGAAAGTTTGACGACCAGCGAAAATGTACTTTAAAGACATTTATAGGAAAGCCTGTTTTAATAACAAACCGTTTTGTATTATTTATCGGTTGTCGTTTAAAAGTTGAGAAATAAATGAAATACATAGTAAAGAGGTCAGGGAACATCCATAAAACTACCTTTTTATGCGTATAGTTGTAGCAAAATAACATGCTCTGAAAGTTGACTCTTCAATTATTGGGCCAGTTTTGTAGAGTATCGTTATACGGCCATGACGATCGGCTATCGGCATAGACGTCCACTGCTGGACATAAGCCTCCCCCAAGCATAGCCACAATAACTGGTCCTGCGCTGCCCTCGCTGCCTGCAACGTGGGGTCTATGCTGGGGTGACACTTGCTAAGTGACGGCATAAGCGGACGTCATACTAACCAGCTTTCAGCTTCTGTGTCATTCCATCATTAAAACGGAAGTTATTGTGCTAAAGGTCTGCTTTGCTACTACAGAATTCAAAAAATTCAAAATTCAAAATTTTTTATTCAAAATAATATCATATAGATAGCTTTTTGACGTAATTTTTTGACTACCACCGCGTCGGAAGGTGTTCCGTTGAGAGAAGATGCGGCCAGAAACTCTACAACACACATCTTTTAAACAAAACAAAATGTACAAAGTACAATTAAAATACAATACTGCATTACATTTCTAATGTGATCTCTCAGAGAAACACCGAGCATAGCTCTCTCCATAGCTCGCTGAGCGACCTTGAATTGATGAACTAGTCCTATCGTCAGGGTCCATGTGTGAAGTGATACGTCAGAGAACTAAAGTGGTTGACATAGCTCAGAAAATTAGCAAGCTGAAGTGGCAATGGGCTGGTCATATCTGCCGAAGAACTGACAACCGGTGGGGTGTCAGAGTTCTAGAGTGGAGACCGCGAACTGGTAGGCGTAGTGTCGGACGCCCTGCTGCCCGCTGGAGAGACGACCTAAAAAAAGTAGCGGAGAGCGACTGGATGAGGAAGGCCGAGGATAGAGTTTTGTGGCGCGCCTTGGGAGAGGCCTATGTTCAGCAGTGGACGATGATAGGCTGATGATGATGATGATGATGACTGCATTACATAGTGTAAAATTGTCAAGAGCACACAGAGCACCTAAATAATTCTGATTACTCCAAAAGCGATTATGGTTGTATACGAATGTACCTATGTTTTTCCGAAGGACCAATGACCAATGACCAATGGTCCTTTCTGACCGCGTTCATTTGAATACTCCCTCAGTTTTATACCTTTCAAATAATCCAGCTATAAATTAATAAGTTCGTGTACAAAATTACTACGTTAAATATTAAAATAGAGGTTTAGGGTTACATCACGCGATCGTGAGTGACTTGAAAGACTCAAATTGCCGTATGTTTGTTCCTATTCTTTAAAAACCTCAAATCGTAACATGAAAATTGCTATTTTAAGACTAGATAGCGTGGTAATGGTCGATTTAAAACCTGTTTTAAAAATAAAACTTTATTACAAGGTGTTCTTAAAGAAGTTTGGCGGAACGCCATATAATGTGAGACCCAGACATATAGGTCCCATACATGAATGAAACTTAGTAATACGTGTAGAGTGAAACAAAACTAACAAAAAAGGAAATTGGTTGTAATCTGTAGAAGTTGGGGGAAAGGTATTTCTCCTTATGATACCTTTTGTATCAAGTGTGTGAAACTCATGTAATCTTTCTTATTAGATAGCCCACTTAATCTTCTACGCATTCATTGTGTTTGTTTTAATGAAAATTCACGATAACCGTACAATATTATGATAATGGAATCAAACGAAATCACACGCACTATCAGTTCAATAAAGCCAAATACGTTCCGTAACGTCCAAAAACTACCTCAATGATACTATTAGATGAAAATAGCTGTCATGGTTGCGTTTTGCTACTGCTTTTTGGATGATTTGTCTATTTTACTAGTAATTACTAGTAATTAATTACTACTTTGAACCCGGACTTCTATAGATGAGGAAGTTTTTTTAAAAAATGCCTTAATTTTTTCTGTTTATAATAATTATGACCGCCGTCCTGAAGGGCTTTTAGTTTTCGTAAAAATGGCTGGGTCCAAATTCGCCAAAGTTCTTTTATGTTGCTTGTAAAAATTACAAAAAAAATCTTAGCTATGATGTATATTTAAGATAATGTATTTGCAACAAACTTAATTGATTCAGGATGAGTAATTTAAAAAAATTATCTGTTTGTTTTGGATGGGGTTTTCACAAAAATATAGTAGTTAGTTTGGATTCTTCTATCGAGTTGATGGCATGTTATTCAAATCTTTCCAGCCCAGTATTTCGCTAGACGGATTGCATTATCGGCAGTACTTGAACAGATTGTCTTTACCTACTCCGGCCAACCTGAGTTCGGAGTCTATTCAAGCACCTCCAAATCGGCCTGGGCAGCTCCCGTCCTGGGGGGAGGCTTTCCTTGAGAGGAACAAACGGGTCAGGAAGTGTGGTGCCTTCTCGCCAAAAAAAGAGATTGGATTAAAACATAGGCTTTATTTCATCAGTATTTAAAGTCAGGTCTGAGAGTACGAAGTCGCAGCCAGCGCTAGTGTGGTAACACTATTACTATTGGCTATGTGCGATGTGGGTGTTGGGAACTGTCAAGTCGATCGCAGCGCACGCTGTGGCAGAAATTTGAACTACTGACGGCGAAGCTGTGTCAGATTTGCTTGAATCTATGCAAATCCGCACACTAACTTAACACGAAATCTCCAAAACTGTAAGTCTACTAACTTTTAATTTGGCATGGAAGTTTCTATTGGCATCTAGATGCTCACTTAAAAAGACTTGTCGCATTTTAAACCCCCAAAGGTATTAAAACTGAGGTAAAAGTTTGTATGGGAATTCCTATACAAATTAGATTTTGTGCGGGGCTTCGTCCGCATCCGCTCCCGTCATCGTACTGGAATAAAATATAAGCTAGCTTTTAACACTAATAATAAGCTTTTAAATATAACAAGTTTTATCAAAATCGGTCCAGTAGTTTTGGCAGAATTCTCGAACAAACACAGTCCTTTACAGTACTATAATAGTGTAGATAATTCACGGCTGGCCGACATAGTTCATGCGCTACGCCGCGCTAGTGTGGCGCTCGTGTCGTGCACATAGCCAATACTAATTGAAAAACCTGCCACTGTTTAACTTTACTCTTCTTCTAAACACTAAATAACCCTTCTCAAAAAATACCCTTCTTATGTTTAAGACGCAAGCCTAAATCAGTCCATCACTCCAATCTCAACTACAGCCAAACCTCGACAGTTAAATCTTTTTCTAATGCCGGTCTTATATTGTAGGAAACGTCTCTGAATTACAATTCGACTGGAGAGGCATTTGAAAGCTCGGTCGACAGGCTCTTGATGGGGACTTTAACAATTAATCGTCTCTTCTCTTTTCTTCGACACTTCGGGGTAGGAGGGTTGTAGAGGAGGGAGCGAGATGATATGAAAATTAATTTTAGTTATAGCCTAGTGTATACCAATGTAGGGCAAAGGCTTCTTATGAATAAGGATAGACTATGACTATACAACATAATGTTAATAGTATACAGTTACAGTATAAGAAAGAGTATCTAGTTCTACATAAAGTACGGACATTCCTCGTCTCCTAACAATTTAAATCTCTTGGTTTTCACCAGCTTGGTGGGAACGTGACGTAAAATGTAGGCCTGCTGCTGCGTATTCCTGTCTCACTCGCACTCACACATGCTTGCCTCTTCTATAAAAAAATTCCGATTTGTATGATATGACAGCTAAGTGTCCATGGTGTGATAGTTATAGTTCTACATTCAGAACTTCCACACCCTGCTCCTTTCTGGCTTCAGATACCACACCTTACCCAGTACTTTCTGGGCACACTTCAGGGGGATGATGTTTTTGAACGTGGTCAAGTGGGGAATAATATCAGGCATCCGTCACTTGGCCGTAGGTACTGAGATAACTACTTACACTTCGGCGCATCGTAAGCGATGCGCTTGGTTAATTTCTGCTACTCCCTCCAGAAGGCAACATCGCATGCGTCGCGCTATTCGAAGTAATAAACACGCTGTGGCAACGTTTAGTAAAGAAGTGATAAGAAAGTGGTCTGTTACAAAGTAACTAGTAATCTGTGATGATATCCCCTTGTCAGTCAGTAAAGTTTTAAACGTCATCGATTGGCAATGCACAACATATACCCGCATACAAGCCTCTTTAAAACACAAATAACTAAACAAACGACCCTGCCCTGCGCAACCCTGGCTCAAAAGTCCCTAAAGTTCATAAAGTAGTTCAGTTAATTCACTTGGCTTAACGAATACAGCCAACTATGCAATATCTGGGGCCTATTTCATATTTATTACAGTCTGGTTACATTCCAATAACATTAGGTACAAAGTTATAAAATTCATCTATGTCATAAAAAGCACAATTTATAAGCCATGTCTTTAATTTACGTTCAAAGGTACAATTTTCTTTGCACTGTTTTATATCGTTGGGAAGTTTGTTGTAGATATTAGGTCCTATTATATATATATATGGATTTAGTCGATTTTTCTAATCTACAATTTGTAATAATTAAGTCCGATTTATTTCTAAGTGAATACTTGTTAAGCCCAATTTTATTTGGGAATTTGTCTATGTTTTTTCTCACAAATTTAGAAATGTCTAGTATGTATGTACTGAGAGGTGAGTATTAGAATTTTTTTACTAACAAAAATACCTTTGGCTGGTGTACGCGTTGGTACACGTGATACAATGCGGACAGCACGCTTCTGCAGTATAAACGCGCGCCTCCACTCGGCGGCAGTGCCCCAGAGCTCGAGCCCGTAGCACAGCAGCGAGTGGAAGAGCGAGTAATAGCAAGAACGTAGCGCGGTGGGTGGTAGGACCGCCGCCAGCCTGCCCAGAGCGAAGCACGCGCCACTGAGCTTGCCACACAACGTGTCTATGTGGACATCCCATTTGAGTGCAGGGTCTATCGTAACACCCAGGAATTTTTGATGTGAAGCTTGTGGTACGGTCTCGCCATTCACACAAACTGAGAGTGGTCTAGGTGGCCGTCCGCCTAGATTGAAATAGAGTATTTGTGTTTTAGTTAAATTTAATAATAAACCGTTAGCAACAAACCATTTTTGGAGTTTATGGATATCCGATGCTATACTCCGTTCCAATTCAGTAATACTGTTACTGGTTACTATGTCACACGCGTCGTCCGCAAATACGTACATATCGCCATTCACAATGTCAGGCATATCATTCACTTGTATCAGGAATGACAAATTAGCTAGGGCGGACCCTTGAGGAACCCCTATGCTGGTGCTGCCCTCTGCCCTCATAAAAATGCCAATTGTATTTTACAATGACGATTTGAGAAACATCACTGAGCATGATAGGACACAATATCCTATTGTTTAACGTTATTTTATTAGTAACCAAGAATGTATATTCTGAAATGTCAATGTTAAATTACTATTCTTCCTATCGTGTGGGCAGAGCCCTGGTGTCAGAGTTTTTTCAGACCGCCTTACGGCCTCTGACGTGGTTTTTATGTAACGACTACTACCACCAGAGATAGTAGCCGGGACTAACGGCTTAACGTGCCATCCGAAGCACGGAATCATCTACTATTGTATTGTATTGTATTCAATTACTATTGTAGTGTTTACAAAATATGCCCCCGGTCTTAATAAATGATATTTTAAGGGCAAATAAAGCTGTGCTCGCTCCTCTAATAGCATAACTTGTCAAAGTTACAAATGGTGCTTCACCAGGGAGCATTCAGAGACGTGGAAAAGAATTTCCGAGTTCTAATTAACTTACGACTTAGCACAATAAATTAACTAACATCAGCTATTTCGTTGTCAAGAATGTTGACATTTTGTATTGTTTTGGAGTTTACAATGTAATATATTGTTCATAATTTCCCTACGGTCACGTGGTCCAGTCGCACAGTCCGATCGAATGACAAGGATTTTTTTTCATGCTCGTATAATTTTTGTTTATTAGGGTTCCGTACCCAAGGGGTTGAAAACGGGACCCTATTACTAAGCCTACGTTGTCCGTCCGTCCATCTGTCCGTCCGTCCGTCCGTCCGTCAGTCCGTCTGTCCGTCTGTCCGTCTGTCCGTCTGTCCGTCCGTCCGTCTGTCCTACCTATTTAGGGTTGTAACTTTTGAACCGTGATAGCTAGATAGTTTAAATTTTCACAGATTATGCGTTATTACAGCGGATTTATTAATAAATAATAAAAATGTCAAAAAGTTAAAAATTAAGGGGGGTTCTCAACAAGAAACTAGTTCTTATCGACGTTTTTTCTTCTCGCTCTATCGTAAAAACGGTAATACATACAAGCGTCAAACTTAGTGTGATTATGGAGCAAACTCTACAAAATAACAACAAATACTAAAAACCGGCCAAGTGTGAGTTGGTCTTGCGCTAAAGGTCCCGGACAAAAAAAAAATTCCAAGTTAATAATGTTGTGTTCTGTGGTGGTGTGGTACGGAACCCTCGGTGCTCGAGTATCCCGACTCGCACTTGACCGGTTTTTATTTGTTTATTTGATCCGATCACGAGACTTTTAAATTTCTAGTAGCTCGATCGATCGAATCATAAGAATTTTTGTGTTCCACTTGGTTCAATTGATCGGAACATACAGACTTACTGAAGAAATACACATAAAATTTAAAGTTATGAAAAAAACGGTAAATGACTTTTCTATTTCGAATGGGGCATCATTATCAGCCTCTGTATTACCACAATGAAGGGCAGTGTACCACAAACCCATCGCTGTAATCCACGCTACTTCCTAGGCAATCGAAACGATTTCGAAGTTCGAGCTGAAAACTACAGGGGTTTTGGATCTGGATCGGTACTGGACGGAGCGTAGACTTCATCAGACGAGATCTTTCGAGCTTGATATTAAGATTCAATGTGCCTTTTACCATGCGTGATCGCTTCCGGTTTTAAACGAGTTTAACACAGAGACATCATTGAATATTTGCCTCTTCGTCAACATGATTAAGTTTATCTCATTTGTTGTACCGGTCGGGATCAACCAGGTCCACTTTCTGTGCTCCCGCTTCTTAAAGAAGGAGTTTTCCATGAAGACGGCCAGTAGTTGGCCCCGGCGATTCCGTCGTACAACTCCAAATAACAACAACACGTTGTTTATTAATTTAGATAAAACTAGAGTTAACCCGCGACTTCATCCGCACAAATTATATACCAGATTTTAAGTCAGATCATAAGCTATCAAATAAAAAAAGTTTCATCAAAATTGGTTCAGTAGTTTTTGCGTGAAGCTCGTTCAAACAAACAAACACACAAACAAATAAACAGACAGACAAAAAATCCAAAAATAGGTGATTTGGAATCAGGGACACCTAAAAACCACATCGTAACTTTTTTTTTGTTAATATCTTCAATGTACAGACACACTTCTGTTACAGTTTTATAATAGTTTAGATAGCACTCTCGTCTAATCCTGAATCTTATGGAAACCACTATTTAAACCGAAATTTGAAGGATGTTTGAAGGGATAGTTTCTTCTTACCGACATACTAAGTTGATGCTAATCTGAACCCGACTCCAAATGGAATACAAACTTAGAATAACACTTAGAAACAATATCAAAATACAAGCTTTAGTGCTCTAGTCATTTCATTCAATTCCATAGTTTTGCTCTTAATGAAATTTCTGTATCCTTCAATAGAAACCTAAAGGGAAACTATCTGAATATCAAATGAATGGGAAACTAAAGTTTTGATACTTGAATACAACTTCCTTAGTACCATCTAAAGATTGCAGATCAAGATTAATTACTAGATAGTAAGCCTACACAAAATGTACAGAGGGGGTACTTAATTCGTTCTCATGATCGCATATGCTGATTCGGGTTGTATGTCAATAGCACGAGGAAACTTTAAATAAAACTGGTCAAGTGCGAGTCGGGCTACTCGCGTACCGAGGGTTCCGTACCACACAACCACAGAACACAACATTATTAACTTAGAAAAAAAAACTTTTTCTGTCCGGGACCTTTAGAGCAAGACCGACTCACACTTGGCCGGTTTTTAGTATTTGTTGTTATTCTGTAGAGTTTGCTCTATAATACACACTAAGTTTGACGCTTGTATGTATTACCATTTTTACGAAAGAGCGTGAAGAAAAAACGTTGATAAGAACTAGTTTCTTGTAGAGAACCCCCTTAATTTTTAACTTTGATATTTTTATTATTTGTTAACAAATCCGCCGTAATAACGCATAATCTGAAAAAATTTCAACTATCCAGCTATTACGGTTCAAAAGTTAAATAGGTAGGACAGACGGACGGACGGACAGACGGACAGACGGACAAACGGAAAGACGGACAGACGGACAGACGGACGGACGGACGGACGGACGGACGGACAACGTAGGCTTAGTAATAGGGTCCCGTTTTCACCCTTTGGGTACGGAACCCTAAAAATTATCTTAACGAAAATGATGCAGCTTTAATAATTAGAGATCGGATATTCGGATGCATATTTACCTGAACTTCATTGTACACAAGAATAATATGGGCACGTCTTCATTCATTTATTTTATGAAACAATCCCAGGATCGTTCTTGAGTCCCAGTATTGATAAATATTGTAGAACTTGGACATTTGAACAACTCTGACAACATGAAGAACTCGGACAACATTAACAACTCCACAATTTGGTCAATTTATATGTTGTTCATGTTGACCGAGATGTTTTGTTGTCTAAAGTACTTAATTGGCCCGATTTTTTTTTTAATTAAAAGACAACCACCAACTCGGGCCATTTTTGTACTACCAACTTTTTCTACAGCGTTATAAAAATATGGGAATAATAGTTCGCATACTCATATTACTAAAACTAATTATTTCAACGTTATATTTTATGGTACAAACGAGATATCTTGAATTGAATTTGGATATTTTAGTTACGAAATGTGAAAAAATGGCGAAAAAAACACAGAACAAGTAGTCACAAACTTTTTGAAAAAAGAAGGCCTTGACAATAAATTGATTGACATATTTTGACATTGACATAATTTTTTTTAAGGTTTTATTTCTCTAATTCTCTATTAAGGCCCCTCACACAGGTGCGATTTCATAGAGCGATAATATCGCTGCGATTTTACGATTTTTATTTTCAGTACAGCATTGGCTTCAAATTTTTTGTACACGATTGGGTTTAATAGCAAAACTAACATTTAAACCAAGATCTGGTCCTAAAGCCAGGAATGTCTCCATATGAGGGAACTCTTTCTTTTTAGGAAAGCCTTTCTAGCGACAGTTACCAAAAGTATTAGACTATCTCAGACTATACTTATTCATTCTCATTGGTGGGGCGGACGCGTGACGCTGATCGCAAAATCGCACCTGTGTGGTAGGAGTAGGACATGCGACGCGGTCACAAAGTCGCCGGGATATTATTGCTCGATAAAATCGCAACTGTGTGGGGGAGCCTTTAGTATAGGTAAATGGTGAAATAAAACAGTATTTGATTAAAAAACATAATTATTATTCATTTTCCACATCTTCTTTAACAATTATTTATCATCCAGATATATGCAACAAGAGGCTCAATATGTGTCTGGTATCGTGCCCAACCCATGTACCAGACTACCTTCAGTATGCACAACACCCCACAGTCCTTTTACCACTAACACTGCTACAATAATAACACAAATGCTATCTTCCTACTACTGTATCACACTTTCATTAATAAGTAGGTATAAAGCAGAAAAACACAGAAAAACTAAAGCGCAGCCGAATCGAACAAAAACATCAAATAATTCCACTGGATAATTCAGAGAAAGTACTCTTTGATTCATGATTCAGAGCCATTTCAGAGCAAAATTCAGAGTGCGCTATCCATAAAGGAAGTAATGCCGGTTATAAAGTACTCTTTGAAGTAATGTGTAGTTTCACCTCCTTGAGGATTGCCTCCTTGATGACGCTATCATTGACCAAGAAGTTTTACTACAGTAAAGATCGCTTTTTTATATTGCTAACTGCGCTATTTGTAATTACTTCGAGCTGTCATCATATTACTTTAAATATTTTGTAACACGAAACGACTTTATTTGTAGCTATTATAGCAATTGGTTTGTATTTTTATTATATTTGTCTATATTAAAATGCGTATATAAAAGCTATCACATGCATATGCATGCATATCACAAATTGGCCTGACGGCCCATACATTGATGAATGATGTCTTTTATTCAGAAAGTCATATCCATATTATGTTTTCATCGCGATAAAAGTGAAGTTTAGGTAAATATGTATCCGATTATCCGATCTCTATTAATAAAAACGACAACTTGAAGAAAGCAATTTGTTTTAAGATAGTAAATTAAATCGCATTTTCGAGGTCATAGGGTGAAATAATAATTAGCATCCTTTTAAACTAAGAGTATACCCATAAAACTGAACAACTTCTACTATGGGAGCAAACCGATAGGAGCAGAAAACAAAAATCTGCTGTTCCATACTAAACTGCAATATGCTTAATAAATAAATAAATAAAAATAAAAATAAAAACTGCAATATGCTTAGGTACTCGATTCAAATGTTTGCAACAGCAGATTAGTTTTTTGTTCCGATCCTGTTTGCTCCCATATTAAAAGTTGTTGAGTTTGATTGATAGACTCTTAGTTTAAAATTATGCTAATGATATCAATTTCACCCTGTAGATATTGAATGCTTCACGCAACAAAATAATGCTAAGAAACATAGAAGAGTTTGAAATTATAAGTTAGATATAGGTAACAAATTCTCAAAAAGAGGATACCATATGAAGCACACGAAATACATTCATGCAAGTATGCATGCTCCCATGCTCCCATGCATGCTCCCACAATGCACACTAACCTAGTACGACTATTAATATCCCTAAAAAAAGATCTTTTATTTGAATAATTGAACCACACACACGCATCGTCCACACCACAAAACTGTAACGGCTTTACCGTTAAAAGAGAGTTTTTCCTTACCTTCACACGCACCGTAATCTCTAAATTGTACAAATGTACCTCCATTACTCTTAGTATCTGGCCTCACAAACTTTATTCACAAAGTTTAGGACTAGAACAGTTTGTAACTGTCATTGTAGGCCTAGCTATTCCGTCTTTGGGGATTAGTTAAATGACATTTTGCGGTTAGCGTTTTATTGTGTTAGTCCCTTGTTAAAAGATTTTTTGTTCGATTTAAGAAAAACAATTTACACGAATTTATTCTTTGGTATTTTTTTTAATGAATTATTTGTTTTAAGTATGTGTTTGCTCTTGACCTCAGTTCAGTCCTCAGGACGAAGATGAGGTCGAAGATGTAGCGAGCTTACCCAGAAGAAGCCTATTCACTCGTACTTTAAAGGAATTTGGGTTGTAAGCGCTCGGAAATACTGACGCAGACAGGGCATTCCACTCCTTGGCTGTGCGCATTAGAAAAGAATTGGAAAGGCGCTTGGTGCGGATAAGTGGGATGTCAACCAAAAAGGGATGATATCCCGCGGTGGAAAGGGGAAGGCGGGATGAGCCAGTGCTGCCAATGTAAATTTCTTGATTCCCCGCTTAAGTAGGCTCAATTCCCCGAATTTCCCCGATTTCCAATCATGCATTCCCCGAAAATTCCCCATCACTGTAATATGCAAGAAATAAAGCATTTTTTCATGCAATATGTAGTTAAATGTTTCAAAAATTAGCTTATCAACTTCTTTGTCTTCAAATTTTTATCAAAAAATCTACTTAAATATTTAGAATTCAATGAGTTTTATTTATTATTAATATTTCTCCCACACTTTCGGACTAAGGATAGTCTGATTCGATTCTAATTTTAGCAATTTCCTCTTCTTTAGATATCCTCTGTTTGACATTTATTACAAATAGGCGATTCCCCGAAATTCCCCGATTTGAATCATTCCCCGCGCTCTCCCCGCACGCACCCCTCATTCCCCGAAAATCGGGGAAATTCCCCGGAATCGGCAGCCCTGGGATGAGCACATGTAGCTCTTGGGCACACCGAAGTACAATCTGTAGAAGACCGATAATCCAGATATTATATTCTTATATTAAAAATATTGACATTTTACTAGATGTGCCCACACACTTCGACATTTGTAACTTTTTGTGACCTCGAAATCAAACCCCGCCGAGCAGAGCTAGAGCACAGTATAAGAAAGAGTATCTAGCTAGAGTCAGAAAAAGTAAAAAAAGTGAAAAATAATATTTCAGCCTATTATAGTATCATTGTTGAACGTCACCGAACATACATCCAAAGCCGTCTCAGCCGCTGGTAGCGACATGGTCCTCGCTCCGTCCAAACCGTGGAAAAGCAACGTAGAATCACTTTCTGAACGAGCCGCTACCCAGGACGCCCCTGGAGCCCTGACCAAGGACGCTCGAGAAATTATCGATGACCCGTCTGATACTGAACTGAACGTCTGTTCAGTTTCAAACAGGATCTCTCCACTGGGGACGCTCGCCTTTAACTTGAAAAGAACCAGTTTTGTTTGCTCCTCGTCAGAATCTGGACGGCACGATACTAACACTCGGTGAGATTCGTTGTCATAACACAATGACATGAACGGTCCTTCGATCGGCAACGCTCTGCGTTCCCATTGTCTCATATTAGCGACCCAAAGCAAGCAGGAATTTAATTGGCTGGATAATAAACCGTATTCCGTAGAGCATAGGGTTACGACCGGTGACACATCACTAGGAGCTTGTAGCCTTTGAAGGAATGTGTTTGGGTTTCTCATATCGTACTGGTGAATGACTCCACCGACTCCTCCTACGTAGAACTCGTTGTATCTCAAATAATCCCAAGAACACGACCATAATGGTACTCCAGATTGAACGGTTAGACTCGATATACCTCGTTCTACGATCCTCGCTGAAGAATCCAAACCTACGCTGAGAAGTAAATCTCTTGTATGTGAATACGTTATATCTTGTATCGGTTTCGGATGCAAATTTAAAAATCGACCAAGTTTATAACCAACACAACTTATTGGTCTAATACCGTATCCGGGGAATCGATTATTTTTACTTCTCTGTGATACGTAGAGTTCATTCGATTTACAATTGTAAGTCATGACTCTACAGCTGCCTTTTTTATTTATTTCTAGGGTTTTTTCAAAAGCAAATCGCCAGGATGATCTAATCTTTTGCTCTTTAGATACTTGGGATTGTATCAGCATCCTCCGAAGATCTTTGAGCTGCAGCATACACTCTCGATGAGCTTTCCTCGAATTCTGCAACTCTAATTCAACCCGACACTTCTCCGCTTGTATACTATCTATTTGCTTCTGTAAAGTTGTTAACTGATTAGTATCAGTTGCTACAAGACGTCGAGCGTAAATATGTATTATATTTTTAATTTTAGTTTTAGTTTTGCACGTCGGACAAGAACGTTCGTCGACTGGTAGCGCCCTGAGCCATCTTTCAACGCATTGTAAGCCGAACAAGTGACCACAGTTTTTGAGAGCTACAAGTCGATGTTCACCGGAATTGCCCCAGGAATCAAAGCAGATCGGGCAAGTTGCTCCATCCATGTCGGCATTAGAAGTACTTATTTTCCTGACTTTGGCTGATGGTTCATTCGTACCGCTTCTATTAGGATCTTCGTTCATTCTAGAACAGTGTGGTTGATTTTCATTGCTCCAGCTGTCTTCGGCATCGTTGTTGGTGGATCTTGAAACTGCACTGTTATAGTTGTCTGTAGTGTTGAAGGTATCGGAATCTTGCTGATGCAAGTCCAGTTCTGGCCAAACTATCTGTAAATGAACAAATTTTAAGCTATCAAACAAAATAAGTTTCATCAAAATCGGTTCAGTAGTTTTTGCGTGATGCTGTTATACATGCAAACAAACAGGCAGAGAAAATTATAAAAAAGGTTGATTTGGAGTCGGGGACACCTTAAAATATCGTAATCTTTTTCTTGTAAATATCTTCAATGTAAAACACTTCTGTTACGTACGGTCGGTCGGTCTGTTTTTTAATAGTTCGGATATATCTGCCAAACTACAACGCAGTTTGTTGGCAATCAAATTCAGTTTTTACTTGGGCATAGGTCTCCTTTTTGTTGGAACTAGCTTTCATTTCTCGTAAAAAATATTGTTTTTTAATTCGCAGACGGCATCTTGAAATAATACTAGCCTATGTCACTTTCACAATTTTTACAAATCTAAAGACGCCTCCTACTTCAAAATCCATCAACCCGTTTAGGCTGTAGGGCGTGACAAAGAAATAGATATGCAAACATACATACATACGCTCGAAAAACATGACCCTTCTTCTGGGGCAGGTAAAAACTGGATATACACACCTTATATGAAGTATTTTATCTGTAGCTGGTGCAGAAGTCAAATTAATAAAATTGATAGCTAGCCAGAAACATAAAATAAAAAAAAAATCCTCTCCTTCTCAAAAAATATTTCAATTAGGTAGAAACACTGATGAGGATGTTAAACACTTCCCATTGCGATAATTTCATTTCACCACAGAATATTTAAAATTATGATTACTAAAACGTCAAGTACCGCTCAGTACCGTTCCCGAATACTGTTCTATAGTTATGAATCATTATAATTATTACATTTATCTTACGCCTGCGTCATGCCAGTTCAAGGGCACACGCCCGTTATCTATAACTGTCGCGAATTTCATAGGCCTAGGGGTATAAAGTTATTCACTTATTGTATACAGCACTCGTCCGTAGCAAGAAAGAGGCGGCTTCTATAGTATAGAATCCACACGAAGGCACTTACAAATTGCTGCTACAGAAGATCCAAAAGGATTTTCTTCGATTTCTGTACAAAAAAATTATCCCTTTTTATATCCCACGAAGTATCTTCTGGTAGCATTGGGTTTCAACTCGCTACAGAGGCGGCGCACCTTCGACTCTCTCACGACAGTGTGTCGTTTCCCTCGTGGTTAATCCCTCTGCCTATTCGTGCCCAAAAATTCCGTGCGCGCGCGGCGGCACCGACCGGCTGCTGGCCATGCCGGCGGCGCGCATGGTGGCGCACCAGCTCTCCCCGCTCGTGCTCCTCGCCCTCAGGCGTCTCAGACTCTCAACACTGACCAGTTTGATGTTTTTGCTGACCGCTGGTCTAATTGTTTACGATAATGCCTGACCCACACCTGCAGGAATTTATTGTTGGAAAACTCCGGAATTATTCGGAAATATTCCGAAATATTTCGTTTTCCTATCCTTGTAAGTATCCTTGTCTTCTATGTATCCGGTCAGATCCACATATTTAGGATTTCGTACATAGCTATAGGGTAACCTGAGGGGAACGGAGCAAGGGAATTCAGTTAGGCGCGCGCACCCGTTGGATTTGACTACATAACAATATGTCTTTTCATAAAAAACTTTGAAAAATAACGCTAAATTCACATTTTCAGTAATTCTTTAGCTCAAATACTATTTTTTTTAATAACAGAACGAACAATAAAAAGTATCGAAATGTAGATGACGTTAAATGCAAAGCGCGGCTTTCAACCCTACACGGAATGTCATGGACAGTTTGCATAAAGTGCGCATGTGCAGACGCCATTACCAAATTCAAAAACGTTCTATTGAGTGCCGGACCTGTGTCTATAGTTCAGTCGATAAAGGAGTTATACAGAGTATATAAACGGGACCCGTATCCC
This sequence comes from Agonopterix subpropinquella, assembly GCA_922987775.1. Lineage (NCBI taxonomy): Eukaryota > Metazoa > Arthropoda > Insecta > Lepidoptera > Depressariidae > Agonopterix > Agonopterix subpropinquella. Next base: position 1,667,174 of record OV277696.1, on the reverse strand, counting down.
TTACTTAAAGGGATGTTTCAGACCATCAAACTGAACAACTTTCTCTATGGGACCAATACTGAAATCGCGAAAAAAAAAAAAATGCTGCCCCATACATTTCAGTCGAGTTACGTTTGCAGTTTTGTATGGGACCACAGAATTTTTCTGTATTCCCGATTCAGATCAAAAAAACCATTTATTACTTAACTAACATCAACGGCATTTTTAATAGTCTGGTAAAATAGTTACCAGACTATTAAAAATGCCGTTGTTTAGTTTCGTATTTTCACTCTAGTCATCTGAAAGTCAGGCAACGTTAGGGTTCATGTTAAATGGGGTACCGAACTAGATTGCATGTCTCATTCCGGACGTTGACAAGACAGTTCAACAGTTTAGCGCTGTTGCAAACATGACAGAAGGAGGGGGATCTGTTTAGGTTTTAAAAAGTGGCACTGCTGCAAACATAACAGATTGCATCAAACAGGGCTGCAGGAAACAGCTGATTTCTTTTTCGCGATTTCGACATCGGTCCCATAGAGAAAGTTGTTCAGTTTGATGGTCTGATCATCCCTTTAAAAAACTATCAGCATATTAAGAAGAGCCCTCTATGGCCTTAAAGAAACTGTCTTATCATATGAAGACTCCAATAATTTTACCTCTTCGATTGTCTGTAGTACATCAATACAGAAAAATCACAAGAATAAAACAATGCCAGATTAATTTAATCCAAGACAAAAGCACTTGTAAATTTAACAAAGTATCTCTCAACTCACTTACACGACGCGAGCACCTTTCAACCCCATTGAAACGTCTAATCATTTTCCTAGAGGGTTGAAAAGTGTATTTCAAAGGGATTAATTGTTTAATTCATTTCGCGACACATTCTTGGAGCGTTGCCCGTTTTTGAGAAGGATCGGAATTACGTCATTGGGTTTTGTATTTAGGTGGCTGGTTATGAGATAGGTGAAAATTCGAGGGTTGATACGAAAAGTTTTATTTATAGGTAAGGTTACCTCTATCATTTTTTGTAGCCCATGATCATAATTACCGCCGTGTGGCTAAGTACAAAGGCTAAATGAAATGGCTTTTGCAGTACGTGTTTTTGTAGGCGAAAAGCTAACCACTGTTACGAGTAATCTTTACGATTAAATGCTGAAATCTATTATATCTAAATATATAAAAGAAGAAACTGACTGACTGATTGAGTGTCTGATATATCAACGCACAGCTCAAACCGCTGGGTCTAGAGATTCCAAATTTGGAACGTAGGTTCCTTATGTAGTCTAGGGGTGCACTAAGAAAGGATTCTTCAAAATTCACCCCCCGAGAGGGTGAAACAGGGGTCCAAAGTTTGTATGGGGAAACAAGATTAGTTGGACTAATTTAGTCGAAACTGCACGGGAGTACTCCTATTGATAAATGAGTAAACAAGTGTAAGTATCAGGTTTTTTCAGAATTCAACCCCTGAAAGGGAGAAATGGGGTGACAAAGTCTAAAAAACAAAATGGGTATTGTTTGTGTGGTTTATGGGGTCGCTGATTACGAAAATAACAATGATTAAAATCCGACGTGGTGGACGTGAAATACCATCATGACGTGATAGGGTGCGATGGGGTTGAAATGTCTAAATATCATTACTGGTGTCATTTTTATGGTTTTTTGGGACGTTAATTGGGGATGAGTAGAGTGTGAGTAGGGGGTGAGTAGGGGGTTCGGTAGGGAGTGAGTAGGGGGTACGTAAGTGGTGAGTAGAGGATGCGTAAGTGGTGAGGGGGTGCGAAAGTGGTACGTAGAGGGGCGAGTAGGGGGTGCATTGGGGTGCGTAGAGGTTGCGTAGGGGGTGCGTAGGGGATGCATAGGGGATGCGTAGGGGGTGCGTAGGGGGAGAGTAGGAGGTGCGTAAAGGGTTGCATAGGCGTGTGTATGGGGTTCGAAGGGGGTGAGTAGGGGATGCGTAAGTGGTGAGTAGGTGGTGCATAGAGGGGGTGAGTAAGGGTGCGTAGATGATGTTTAGGGGTGCGTAGTAGTATGCAGGAGGTACGTAAGAGGTGCGTAGGGGTGCGTAGGGGGTGCGTAGGGGTACGTAGGGGTGCGTAAGGGGTGCGTAAGGGGTGCGTAGGGGTGCGTAGGGGGTGCGTAGGGGGTGCGTAGGGTGTGCGTAGGGGTGTGTTTGGGGTAAGTAGGGGGAGGGTAGGGGATGCGTAAGTTGTGAGTTGGGGGTGAGTAAGGATGCGTAGGGGTGAGTAGGGGTGCGTAAAGGTGTGTACGTGGGGGGTGCGTAGGGGGTGAGTAGTGGGTGTGTAGGGGGTGAGTAGTGGGTGCGTCGGGGACGAGTAGGTGTGCGTAGGAGTGTGCAGGGTACGAAGGGGGTGAGTAGTGGTGCGTAGGGGGAGCGTGCGGGATGAGTACGGGGTGCGTAGGGGTGAGTAGGGGTGCGTAAAGGTGTGTAGGGGGTACGCGGGATTGCGTAGGGGGTGAGTAGTGGGTGTGTAGGGGGTGAGTAGTGGGTGCGTCGGGGACGAGTATTTGTGCGTAGGAGTGTGCAGGGTACGAAGGGGGTGAGTTGAGTAGGGGTGCGTAGGGGGAGCGTGCGGGATGAGTACGGGGTGCGTAGGGGTGAGTAGGGGTGCGTAACTGATAAGTAGGGGGTGCATAGAGGGATGAGTAGGGGGTGTTCTTTCAGAAGTCACAAAAAGCATAAATAAGTCCTAATTCCACGCGTACGAATTCGCGGGAAACAGCTAGTACCTATAATATAATTCTAAACTAGACGTGAATGTACATTGAAGATATTTAAAAAAAAAATTATTGGGGACGTTAAGGATACGTAATGGAATACATTGAGACCATTTTTAGAATTTTTGTCTGTTTGTCTGTCTGTCTGTCTGTCTGTCTGTCTGTCTGTCTGGCTGTTTGTCTGCTTGTTTGTGCACGCATCACTTAAAAACGGCTGAACCGATTTTGATGGAGTTTTCACGAAATTATAGGACTTAGTTTGGATTAACATTTAGGCTTTGTTTCATCGCAATCGGTAAACTCAATCAAAAGATATGAGTATTTAAAGTCAGTGGTCCACGCGTACGGAGTCGCGGGTGCCGCTAGAAATAAAATATGATTATGAAGCAAGGACAAATGGTTTTGATCCGGTAAGGGGTCGGATGCAGTTACAATCAGTAGCAATCTGAGACGTTGACGACTGAAGGAATTACAGTCTGCTATTCAAAACTACTAGACATCCACAGCTGGGCATAAGCCAAAGCTTGGTATATTGTAGTGTTGATAATCTTGGGATGAGGAATAGGTCTACGCCCCCAGTAGCGTGGTTATACAGGGTGTAACAAAACACCCTAGTACTTGAGACCATCAAACTGAACAACTTTTCGCTATTGAGCCAACATTGAAATCGCGAAAAAAAATCTGCTGTCTATTTGAGTCGATTTCGTACTGCAGTTTTGTATGAAACAGCAGATTTTTTTGCCTCCGTAGTGAAAGTTGTTCAGTTTGATGGTCTTGACTACTTATATTATATAGGGACTGATTACGCGTGTCATTCTACTAACAAAAATTTCTGCCAGTTTTTGCGCGGGGCGAGGTAACATGAAATCCTCAACTTTGCATTTTATTCCTCATAACTTTAGGTTCTAATTTTGAATGTAAAAAATCAGGAAAAGTAGTCTCGTGTTAACCCCAAACGTTCTAAGTTCGAAATTATTGTTTTGCAATTATAGGCTGTCTCGTTTAGAGATAAGGTATAAAATTAGGTGTAAATGCACATGATCAATTGATCTTATACCATGGCAGAGGGGAAATGCTACAGTAAGGCCAGTCCTTATAATAAGTAGTCAAAGTCTGAAGCACAGGGTGTTTTGTTAACCCTGTATAAAGGCTGATTTTGATGGATGACACCTATTTATCCCAGTAACTTTTTGGCACATTATTTGCAGGTTATCTATATTATTAACCCACAGTATTCCAAACACGGAAACCAATTCTTATCCCTCCAAATCCAAACCGCAATTACTTATAACAAAAGCTTCTGGTCCATTCCACAAAAGTGAATTTCCCCTCAGAACGTTGGATTCTAACGGAATTTCTTAAAGGTAGCATCAAACAATTTTATTAGATAGAAAAAAGGACGAGCAATACAAAGATCGCTGTAACTGAACTAACCCTACGGGATTCCAAACATTGCGGGTTGGGTTGAAAGTTTATTACCTGCTATTGAGAACGTTGTGGGGTTTAGTACAAATGACAAGGAAAAAGCGGTTTATAATATAAGCTGAAACCACAGAATAGGTAATAGTATATAGTTCTTGCTGAAACTATGTTACGGAGATGATCAGACCATCAAACTGAACAACTTTCTCTATTGGACCAATATCGAATTAGCGAAAAAAAAATCTGCTGTCCCAAACAAAACTGCAAACATAACTCGATTCAAATGTATCGGACAGCAGATTTTTAGTAGCAATTTAGATATTGGTGTCAAAATCAGCTGTCCCATACAAAACTGCAAAGATAACTCGATTCAAATGTATCGGAAAGCTGATTTTTATTAGCGATTTCGATATTGGTGTCATAGAGAAACTTGTTCAATTTGATGGTCTGAACATCCCCTTAAAATATTTTCAGCTAATTTTGATAGACCTTATATTTCGTAAATAAAAAGCCGTGGTGGTCCAGTAGCGAGTAACCTTGCCTGCCGTGCAGGAGGCGATGGTTCGATCCCCGTCCAGGCCGACTCGTACCAATGAGTTTTTCGGAATTTATGTACGATTTGTAACACCACTGGCTTTTCGCTGAAGGAAAACATCGTGAGGAAACCTGCATGCTTCAATTTCGAGGCATGTATTGTACCTACTGTCCATTACAAGTGGCGACGGGATCACTCCCCGTCACACTGGACAGAGTTCCGGTACTACTAGTGAAACGTGGATGTTCTGAAGTTTCAGAATATCTCTGACTACCCCCTCGGGGAATATGGTCGTGACCATATGCTTATGCTTATATTCCGTATTATAAGAGCTATTTGGTCGAAAGCTAGATGTAATGCGTATGTTGCAAGTGTGCACCTGATGGGTCTTGAAAGACCAAGTTAGACCTTAAGTTGCTTAAAGTTCAGAAACATCTCTCCACCTTGGCCGCTAAGTAGATGTTGTCCCCTTGTCTCTCCTTGAGGTACCGTCTGCCTTTTTTGATAAGCCAGACATATTTGTAACAGCAGGCATCATGAGTGTCTCTGATATAGCCCAAACCCTATCCAGCTCACGTCGAGAACTCTAGAATAGTCTCTCTAGTAAATTATTCTAGTTTATTCTTACAACATTATGTCTACGTTAAACAAATGATTTGTCTGTGAGTGCATTAAAAGTATCGTGGACCTGTGGAAAGTCTTCCAAACCTCCGGGCTACGACCAGTGACCGAAACTTATAACAATAATCTTCTTCTTCTTATCGTGTGGGCAGAGCCCTGGTGTCAGAGTTTTTTCAGACCGCCTTACGGCCTCTGACGTGGTTTTTATGTGACAACTACTACCACCAGAGATAGTAGCCGGGACCAACGGCTTAACGTGCCATCCGAAGCACGGAATCATTTTTCTTTTCGGACAATCAGGTGATTCAGCCTGCAATGTCCTAACCAACTTGGGAAAAACGCACAAAGTGACATATCACTAGGTGTCCTCCGTGGGAATCGAACCCACGACCTCCGTATCGAGAGCCAATGCTCTTAACCATTAGACCACGGAGGCAGTCGGACTATCAGTTATCAATTCTCCAGTTACGACCATCCCATTACCACTTCAAATTGCTTTTCAGAGATCGATTTGCGAAATAATTAGCCGTGATTATTTAGTATCTTTGGAATCATTTCATTCAACATAATAATTCTAATCTATTACAAGCAAAATACTTATTCGTAGTCAAACACGGTTACAGCTCTGCGTAATAATTGATAATATTGTATTTCTCAAATCGCTATCATTCTTAAATTGCGCCACAGAAATGATAATCCTGAAGGCAGTTGCATGGGAATATCTGAAACGTTCATACAACTATCTGTATTATGCTACCATTTCATAATGATTACGGGTTTGGGTGGTTAGGGATAGAATGGTAGGTATTAAACTTTAATGTTTAACCTCATTAGATACGCAGATTATTTTGATGGTTAAAACTTAATTATTAGATAATTAAGACAATATATCAATATTGTTCAAGATTAATTTCGCCGTCGGCGTCATTTTATAGTGACCACGTCTATTAAAAAGTGACGAGTTTGGGTAAATCAAATGTGAATAAGTACCTGCATTTATATCTGACTTAGGGCTCTTACAGACGAGCAACACTTTGCAGTCGCAGTGGGTCGCAGAGCACCGCGCTCATACATTTTACGGTCGCGCGACGGTCGGCGACAGCAAAGTGTCGCTCGTCTGTGAGAGCGCTTAACACCGGATTCGACCAAACTTTGATTTATAGAAGAGTTAATATACAAGGAACAATTTTACTCTTGTTGTTGTGCCAGTTGCCATTCTGTATGTCTGGTATAGGTGGACCAGAATCTGATGAATAATATGGAAATCAAATTTTAGAGTAAGCAACACTGGGGTAATTTAATTAGATTAGGGCCCTTTACACATTGCAATTTTTTGCAGCGTAGAATTGCTGCAAAAAGCATCCATTGAGATGCGATGCAAACGCGATAAATCAAAGATGCAAACGCGGTACAGCCACGATGCAAAACTTTCGTAATATTAGATCAGTTATTTTTCGACAACCTTTACAATATAAAAATGTATGTGCATCGCTACAATCATGCGTTTGAATCGATACAAACGCCTGTTAATTGCTAAGTAAAGCAAGTTACGCAATGGACAAACGCACGTTTTTATCGGTGCAAATAGGCTCAGTCTGTACAGGGCCTACTTTGACTAGACAGATGACATTTTGACACTACCATGTGAAAATCTATATATTTTTTTACTTTTTTTCATTTCATGAGATTCTGGTCGACCCAGAATCAAAATGGCGACTGTACACGCGCCTTCTGTGGCCAGTGGCCATTCTGTATGTAGTACCATTTTATAATCTGTGCCAATACGACAAAGCGCCCAAAAACTAAAACAAAACAGGCTAGTAACAAAGCATTTGCACAGTAAATAGCAGTGTTTGTTCAGTAAATCATAAGACTGGCGGACCGTGAGAGCGCCGCCGACGACCGAGGCAGCCGAATTAACGAGTTACTTATGCCTCAGTTTGTTTGCGTTACGATTTGAATGTACACGCGAAAGTGTGCTTTGTTTCTTTGCAATAGGTAGGTTGGGGGGGGTAACGGAAAAGTGGTAATTGTTATTGTTCAGGTGAGTGGAGGACACACGCATTTTTATATAGGGTAGTTCTTAACTTCTCCGATCCCGACGGAATGGGGTATTTGATCGATATCATGTGGATGGTAACCTATCTTACTTTCGAAATTTTGCTGACCGAATTTCAGTTATTCGAATACGGTTTATAGAATTTTCCAGTGACCGATATTTTCTTACACATAAAGTAGATCTATTTAATTGATGGCATCCGTATTGAAGATGAATTTTGGAAACCAACTAGTCAGTTAGTCAGTTAAGAAAAAAACTGGATATTTTAAGAGAAAATCCACAAAGCAATTTTTTTTCTACTTTAATCACGAAAAACGACTGTGATTGGCCGAATGGGTGATAACGTCAACTGCATGTAAACAGTTGCGTGTAAAGTATGAGTGTCACACGTATATTGTCAAGAAAAGCGGTTTCGCGGGATATTTAAATAATTTTCTTTGTTTTTGTTTTTTCTTTCACTAATACAGGGTGTAAAAAAACACCCTAGTAATACTTAAGGGGGTGCTTCAGACCATCAATCTGAACAATTTTCACTATGGAGACAACGTCAAGAACAAATAAAAATAAATTGCCGTCCCATACATTTGAGTCGAGACGGTACTGCAGTTTTGTATGAAAGAGCGAATTTTTTTTTTCGCGATTTCGATGTTGGCTCCATAGTGAAAGTTGTTCAGTTTGATGGTCTGAAGCAGCCCCTTAAATTACTAGGGTGTTTTGTACCCTGTACCCTGGGGGTTACCCTGTATGTCATGGAACGTAAAATATACATTTTAATAGAGTCCATATACATCACTGATTAACGTAGAACAGTTTAAAAAAAACCTGTCAAATACCCTATAAAAACAATAGAAGTCTTTTGTTCATCTGACCGGATATCAGATGCTCGGAACTGAAAAACTTCATTGGACCATTACTAGAACTGTACAAAGTTTCAGCTTCCCGTGTCTTACGGTCTCCAAGAAAAATGCCTGTGGCATATGGACGGACAGACAGACAACGAGGTGATTCCATAAAGTGTTCCGCTTTTTTTTATTTTATTTTTTTATTCATAATGGGTTTGTGCTTGGCTTCAGCTCACCTGATGGAAAGTGTAGATGAAGCCGAGGATGTAGCGCGCTCGCCCAGAAAAAGCCTATTTACTCTTCTTTTAAAAATATCCTGATTGTATTTACTTGGAAACACAGACGCAGGGAGAGAGTTCCAAACCACGGTTCCACCCGGTTCTCATTATAAAAGAGGATGCGAACCTATTTGTGCGGATTGTTGGAATATCGACAACGCTTTGCCATTTTTGTCCCGGAACACCAAAAAATTTTGGTGTAGATAAGTTGGTAAGATCCCACTGCAGAGCAAAAGCCTCCTCTAACGAATAATGCTGAAAAAGAGTAGGCCATACTCCACCAAACTGCTGAAAAAAAAATTGTTTTCTTCAACCAAGATCTTGTTTATGATAATCATACATCATGAATCCCCATATGAGCCTGTCAACATCATGACTTCTCTGACTAAGAGAACTTTGTTAAACGAATTCGGCTTGCTGTTACAACTACCATCTTTTGTTTTTAGTAAACAATAATAACGTCATTTCAATTATTTTGGTGCTTACCTATTAAGAGAAAATACTTCTTAGTTGGCTCGCATTTTTTTCAGTGCACGCGATCTCACGCTTGAGGCTAAATTATTACAAAATCCTACACTATTCGAAGTCGCACGCACTTGTCATTGTTACTTCTTAAGTTAACGAGAGAGTCCCTGATACCGAAGCAACGTCGCTCTCGAAAAAACACAATTTGCTCATTTGCACCGAGCATGTCTTGAGGGAATATACGTCGTTACGAATACGCCAACATCGCACTTTCTATCCCTTTTCCTTTCGGACAAGGAAAACCATAAAGCTGACTTACCATACAGCTCTTTTCAAAATAGAACATTTTTTGTGGATTAAAATTTCGTTTGTACAAACGAATCAGTTTTGATATTACAGTGTAGTGTGTGTGTGTGTAGTGTTGCAGTGCTTTTTTTTCATATTTTTTTATGAATGATATTTTTCATCATCATCAGCCTATAAACGTCCCACTGCAGGGCACAGGCCTACCCTCAAGGAGGGTGTTTGGGCATTAGTCCACCACGCGTGCCCAATGCGGATTGGTAGACTTCACACACACATCAGAATTTCTTCTTCAGTGTATGCAGATTTCCTCACGATGTTTTCAGAGCAGTCGGTATTACGTACATAAGTTAGAAAAATTCATCTGGACATGGCATGTTGTCCGTGCGGATTCGAACCCGGACCCCTATAATTGGCAGTCCATACCTCTCCGCAACGCGCCACCGACGCTCTTACTTAAGGCTATTCTACCGTTGGCGCGCTCCATACAAACGTAGTGTGGTGATATTTTCAATACTATCCAATTAAAGTCAATGAAATTTTTCAAAAACAATCTAGTAACTAATTTCTATGTCGGTATGAAGTCGTACCAAAAAATCTCATAGAAAAAAGCATTTTCAGTTTTTCCCTAATATTCCAATTTTCTGGGGACCTTTTCCAAATGTTGTTTGCCTGAAACCCTTATTTGGGCCTACCTTACAAGTATTATGTAAATAGCCAAATCGGTCAAGCCGTTTTCAAGTTATGTGCTTACCAACGAACAGCATTATTTAATTCTTTTTTTGTAAATGTTTCCAGACTTGGATATTCTATTCTAATCTCATAGCCCGAGATCCGACCGTAAAATTATGCACTTATTTCTTAGGCGAACGAAATGTGATTCTAATGTATGTTTAACGCACGTAGGTAGGGCCGGGTTGAATGCCGACAGGATCAGGAGTCTCGGAGATGGTGAATAATACGCCAGCAGTGTGGTTGTAGAATGGAACATCTCTATTAGGGGCAGTACAGTTTATATAGTGCTCGCTACGTGCTATAATTACATGACATATGTTACATGAGACACGTAGGAGACGTGACTATAGGAAACTGCACTGCTTGCATAAATATCCCTTACATATGTTTGCACAGGGGTTAATTTAACGCCGCCAAGTTGCCTATAAAAATCCTGCCGCAAGTAACTTTTCCATTATCATTTTTGGTATAACTATTTCTACTTGTCTTTTTGGGAAGTAAATGAGGTGCTATCGTAAGGAGACTGATCTAAAGTACTGGAAAAACTAGGATTGCCACCTCTCAATCTGCCGCAACTATAGGGTTGCCAGGATCAAAGAAGACATTATTGAACCTGGTAATCACATTTCGTTCGCCTAAGAAATAGGTGCATAATTTTACGGTCCGATCTCGGACTATCATACTCGTATATACAAAGCTCAATCCATTTTCATTGTTAGTATAAGGTACCTACCCGGTAATAATATGAGGGAATTACAAATTTACCCAGTTTCCTCTACGGTTCCCCCTTTAGATTCTGTAACAATGACATTATCCCTTTAGGGACAAGAGATAATGTTCAGTATTATCTTTACGGAGAGATCAAAATAACTAATAACGTTACTAACGTACCATGATTGTGTTAAGACTATTGTAATGTTTTCCCTAGTGATGTCTTTTTTTTATTTTCACATTTTACAGAGTCCAACTTAATATGCTGACGGTTTTTTAAGAAGAGAAACATTTATAAGGGACTTTACTAAAATCGCGAAAAAACAATTACATCATTTGGGTCGAGTAGGATTGCAGTTTTGTATGGAAGAGCAGGTTTTTTTTTCGCGATTTCGACGTTGTTCCTATAAAGAAAGTTGTTCAATTTGATGGTCTGATCATCCCCTGAAACAACCGTCAGCATATTAAGAAGGGCTCTATAGTAAAAACTCTTTTAGTCGCAGAAAAAGTTATGTAAACACTAGTATAACAATACATTAATACATATTCTCACGCCTGTCTCCCACTGGGGTAGGCAGAGACAAAGAAACGCCACCTGCTACGATCCTGACAAACCTCTCTAGCTTCGTCCACATTCATTAGTCCTTTCATGCATGCTCGTCGGTTTCGGGTAGATCTGACATGGTCCGTTTTAAGCACGTCGCCATTTGGTCCATATCATAGAACAATAATATACTGCGCCTGGTATTCTCTTCCGACCACGTGACTGACCACGTGACTGACACAAGCCAACGTCATCATACCCTTTTACCATGTTTAGCGGCCATTTTTTTGTGACGTAGGCTTGTGTCATTCTGGTAATAGAAGACCTTGTTTTTTTAGACCATATAATGAATGTCTAGGTCATAAAGGTATCACATAGAGGAACTGACAGCTGAGAGAGCGAGATGTACCTAGCGGCGCCACTGTATAATAGAAAGAGATACGTGACGCGAGGCAATAGACCCGTTTTTGGGAACTTGTCAGCACAATCGACTGGGTAAATATTCGTGCTCTGTGAATAATTAGTGAATCTAAAGTGAAGTCGTAGATTATTTTGTGAAATATACTAACACTATTTCATTAAATTACCTACGATTTCACATTAGATTCACAATTATACACAGAACTCGAAGTTTTAGGGTGCCGATAAGTGCCGACAAATGCACAAAAAACGGTTTCATTTGACAACTCATGTCAGTTACTCTATTCCGACAGGTATAATAACTTTATGGTCTATATAGTACGAGATACGAACGTAAGATCATGCACCTATCCCTTAGGCGAACGGCATGTGATTCATGTTAAAGTTTACACAGGGGTTCACACAATGCCACCGGGTTGCCTAGCAAAATCTTGCCGCAAGTACCTTTACCATGATGATTTATGGTACCATATTTAACAAAAAATGCATCTATCTTTTAGGCCAGCAAATGGGGTGCCATCGGAAGGAGACCGATCTAAAGATCTGGAAAGACTAGGGTTGCCACCTCTCAGTCTGCCGCAACTCTAGGGTTGCCAGGTTCAAAGAAGTCATTTTTTACGAGAAATGCACCTATAAAGTAGGGACTTAATTTCTACACCAAATTGAAGCTATCGTCTTCCTCGACACGGTGGACCAGGGTTGCCAGCCTAAAAGCTGCCGCAAATGAGGGTTGCCAGCACTTTTACCAACAATTGCACATACCTGATAGGAACGATTTTAACAAGTAAATGGGGTGCCATCGGAAGGAGACCGACCTAAAGAACTGGAAAAACTAGGGTTTTCACCTCTCAGTCTGCCGCAACTCTAGGGCTGCTAGGTTCAAAGAAATAATTTTTCTGCGAAAAGTGCACCTGCAAAGTAAGGATTAATTTCTACACAAAATCGAAGCCATCGTCTTCTACCAGACCAGACTCTCGCCAGACCTGATCTACCATGGAAACTCTCGTTTTCTAACATCTATACATATTACATAGGGCATACACTGAAATGCGTTACATGCCTTCCTACTTAAGGTTAAATTAATTCTGAAGACGGATACCTATAGGTAAAGGTAAACCGATTATTTCATTCATAGTTAAATACGTTTCATACATATTTATAAACACTCTAGTACAGCAAACAATGTTGATATTTAATAATAAAAATGGACCAAGTAAAAGGACAATGGGCAAAAATGTCTGGAGTGTGGCCCCGCCCTACTAAACCTTCAGTAAGTATGGCATGTCTGTCTAATTGTTGGTCTATTTACATGCATTCAATAACATTAACGCGTATTCCAGAAATACTTTATTATAGAAGATAATATACATGGTGTAATAAAAAACCCTATAATAATTTTAACCTCTCGTTTAAAATTAATTGTTTTCGTCGCGCGGATCCGCGTTCCGGCATACCAAAGGTTAAAGGGCTAGTTAATACCATCAAAACGAACAACTTTCACCACGGAGACAACTTCGAAAAAATAATACAATCTGGTGTTTCATACAAAACTGCAGTAGGTACCTTCAGCCGAATTTTTCCCCGACGTTCTCTCTGTAGGTAACGTTGTTCAGTTTGATGGTGTTAAATTAAATATTACTAGAGTGTCTTATTACATACACATACACTGACACCAACAAAAACTCTCGCACACAACAAATTCTTTTTAAATTTTCTGCCTAAGCTCAAATTGTTTTCTTTTTAACCGACTTAAAAAAAGGAGGTTATCAATTCGATTCGTATGTATGAATCATTCCCATCACGTCGCTTCCCATGACGCCGCTTCTGTAGATGTGCCTTGGTTCTATTCCCATCATGTCGCTCCTCCTATGTGAGAACAGGCGAATGTAATATTAAAGGAATTGCAAAATATTAGGGCTTCCAAACAAATATACAAAATTTCATAGGTGTATGTATGTTTGTATGTATGTTTGTCCACGCATATCTCCGAAACTATTAATCGAATTGTGACCATTCTTTTTTTATTGGCTTACATTTACTCCAATTTAGGGAACAATTTAAGTTACATCAAAATCGGTTCAGTAGTTTTCAAGATAATTATGAATTAATACGCGTAAGTGTGACGGCCTGGTTTGTATGTATTTACGTGATAACTTCGGTATTTCTTGACCGATTTGGGTGATTCTTTTTTAGTTCTGAAGGTTTTACCCCCGAAGTATATCCATTTTAATTTTGTGAAGATGTGATGACGCGATTCGGAGCTACACAATAGAACTCCTCAAAAGTTGACAGCACATCATTGGCGATTGAAACATTTGCTTTGTATCGAGTACCCTTTGCATGTATAACTGATATCTGAGTCAAAATACTTCAAATAAAATTATAATTTTTAGAAATGCCGAAGTTATCAGTTATCACGTAAATACATACAAACCAGGCCGTCACACTAACGCGTATTAATTCATAATTATCTTGAAAACTACTGAACTGATTTTGATGTAACTTAAATTGTTCCCTAAATTGGAGTAAATGTAAGCCAATAAAAAAAGAATGGTCACAATTCGATTAATAGTTTCGGAGATATGCGTGGACAAACATACATACAAACATACATACACCTATGAAATTTTGTATATTTGTTTGGAAGCCCTAATATTTTGCAATTCCTTTAATATTACATTCGCCTGTTCTCACATAGGAGGAGCGACATGATGGGAATAGAACCAAGGCACATCTACAGAAGCGGCGTCATGGGAAGCGACGTGATGGGAATGATTCATACATACGAATCGAATTGATAACCTCCTTTTTTTAAGTCGGTTAAAAAGAAAACAATTTGAGCTTAGGCAGAAAATTTAAAAAGAATTTGTTGTGTGCGAGAGTTTTTGTTGGTGTCAGTGTATGTGTATGTAATAAGACACTCTAGTAATATTTAATTTAACACCATCAAACTGAACAACGTTACCTACAGAGAGAACGTCGGGGAAAAATTCGGCTGAAGGTACCTACTGCAGTTTTGTATGAAACACCAGATTGTATTATTTTTTCGAAGTTGTCTCCGTGGTGAAAGTTGTTCGTTTTAATGGTATTAACTAGCCCTTTAACCTTTGGTATGCCGGAACGCGGATCCGCGCGACGAAAACAATTAATTTTAAACGAGAGGTTAAAATTATTATAGGGTTTTTTATTACACCATGTATATTATCTTCTATAATAAAGTATTTCTGGAATGCGCGTTAATGTTATTGAATGCATGTAAATAGACCAACAATTAGACAGACATGCCATACTTACTGAAGGTTTAGTAGGGCGGGGCCACACTCCAGACATTTTTGCCCATTGTCCTTTTACTTGGTCCATTTTTATTATTAAATATCAACAGTGTTTGCTGTACTAGAGTGTTTATAAATATGTATGAAACGTATTTAACTATGAATGAAATAATCAGTTTACCTTTACCTATAGGTATCCGTCTTCAGAATTAATTTAACCTTAAGTAGGAAGGCATGTAAACCATTTCAGTGTATGCCCTATGTAATATGTATAGATGTTAGAAAACGAGAGTTTCCATGGTAGATCAGGTCTGACGAGAGTCTGGTCTGGTAGAAGGCGATGGCTTCGATTTTGTGTAGAAATTAATCCTTACTTTGCAGGTGCACTTTTCGCAGAAAAATTATTTCTTTGAACCTAGCAGCCCTAGAGTTGCGGCAGACTGAGAGGTGAAAACCCTAGTTTTTCCAGTTCTTTAGGTCGGTCTCCTTCCGATGGCACCCCATTTACTTGTTAAAATCGTTCCTATCAGGTATGTGCAATTGTTGGTAAAAGTGCTGGCAACCCTCATTTGCGGCAGCTTTTAGGCTGGCAACCCTGGTCCACCGTGTCGAGGAAGACGATAGCTTCAATTTGGTGTAGAAATTAAGTTCCTACTTTATAGGTGCATTTCTCGTTAAAAATTACTTCTTTGAACGTGGCTAACCTGGAGATGCGGCAGACAGAGGTGAAAACCCTAGTTTTTCCAGTTCTTTAGGTCGGTCTCCTTCCGATGGCACCCCATTTACTTGTTAAAATCGTTCCTATCAGGTATGTGTAATTGTTGGTAAAAATGCTGGCAACCCTCATTTGCGGCAGCTTTTAGGCTGGCAACCCTGGTCCACCGTGTCGACGAAGACGATAGCTTCAATTTGGTGTAGAAATTAAGTCCCTACTTTATAGGTGCATTTCTCGTAAAAAATGACTTCTTTGAACCTGGCAACCCTAGAGTTGCGGCAGACTGAGAGGTGGCAACCCTAGTCTTTCCAGATCTTTAGATCGGTCTCCTTCCGATGGCACCCCATTTGCTGGCCTAAAAGATAGGTGCATTTTTTGTTAAATATGGTACCATAAATCATCATGGTAAAGGTACTTGCGGCAAGATTTTGCTAGGCAACCCGGTGGCATTGTGTGAACCCCTGTGTAAACTTTAACATTAATCACATGCCGTTCGCCTAAGGGATAGGTGCATGATCTTACGTTCGTATCTCATACTAATAGGTCGCAGTCGTCCCATTCCAATGTTTCCACTTATCATTTTATAACAATAATGCCATATTGACTTAAATTCAGGTTTAACTAATGTTATTTGTTAATAAGAAGCACAGAGTACTATAATTACTACCGTAAGTGAGAAGCATAACAAATTAAATGAAGGCTTGAAAAAACAATCGGAAAGAAAAATCGGCCAGAGCATGTTGTAGGCCATACCCATAATATAGCTTCGTAAGCCGGGTAAAAGAAATCTTTTTAACTTAAAAATCATCTAATTTCTTATAGTTCTATAACTTTCCATCGTCACCGCAGTAGGTGCAAAAAAAAAAGTTGCCTGTCGTGTGCCTGTTCTTCAGCTGTCAAATTTAAATTTCGAACTTCCGTCACATGAAAAGGTCCGACCGATCCGAATTTTAAAGCCCTCCCATAAAAATTTTCACTTCAAATACCCCAAAATTCCACTCTTTGAATTTTTTCCCCAAAATCGCGGGAAAACCCCCAATCTGGCAGCCCTGTTTTGAAGTTTTAAAAGATCGAATTTGATCGATTCGAACTGTCATAGACGAAATTTTTTTTGCTTACGCTGAAAGATGGAATTTCAATTTAAAATCAAGTGATCGATCTTTACATTTCAGGAAGCGGAATATAAGTAAAGAAACGTATATCCGCAGTTCAAAGCTAAATTTCGAACTTCCGTTACACGAAAAGGTTGCAGATCCAAATTTCAAAGCCCTCACATATAAAAAGTGTTTCACTTCGATTAGAGATTAATTAATTGACAGAGCATACGTCACAGACTTCAATAATTGAAAAACCTATAATGATTTCTTGGTTCACTACTGAACCATAAAAACGATCAGAAATACAGTTAAAATCAATTCAACATTAGCGTCGAACAAAATCGATACGATTCCAGAAATCTACAGCCGACTCAGACACCCACTACGCATAATTAAATTGTCATGTAGCATCCTACCATTTACGTCTATCCAAACACAACTAATTTGCATTTACCGCACACGTACTAATTTCACCATCCATTACTGTAAATAGTAATATAGTCGGGTTGCACCTAAGTACCTACTTAGCTGTATATACGGTTATTTATAATTCAATTTGTGATACTAAGTCATAATTAACTTTTGTGTACTTACCTTCAACTTACTTATTGCATAGGTACTTATTTCAAAGAGTACTATTTCTGGTAGGTATTAAAAGACGATCATCATCATCATCTGGTCATAATGTTCACTGGACATATACCTCTCTCAAAGCACGCCACAATACTCTATCCTCGGCTTTCCTCATTCAGTCACTCGCCGCTATCTAGACCTAGCATGCCACCCCTGAGAAGACTACAAAAATCGAGACGTGCCTCTATCTTTGTTTTTAACCGACTTCAAAAAAGGAGGAGGTTACTCTATTCGACCGTATATATATATTTTTTTTATGTGTGTTAGCGGATAACTTCCTCGTTTATGGACCGATTTTAATGATTCTGTTTTTGTTGGAAAGGAGATATTTCAAGGGTGGTACCATGATAAGGAAACCAGGATCTGATGATGCATCCCGGAGCTACACAATATAACTCCTCAAAAGTTGACAGCAAATCATCGGCGATTGAAAAATTCGCTTCATATCGATGTACCCTTTGCGTGTATAACTAGTATCTTAGACGAACTAAAGAATTCACCACTAAAAATTTTTTAATATACAAAATTTTTACAAATGATTTAAACCGCCTTAAAAAAAATTAATTTTTTGTTAAAATTTTGTTTATGTCATGCTACCCGTTACAAGTTCTAAGATGTAGAGCTGACTTACTGAAGAACTGACTCCAGTTCTAGGATGTAGAGCACGAACTGACGGGTGTATTGTGGTACGCCCGCTGGTGCTGGACCGATAACTTGTAGAGGGTAGTATGACAAAACAAAGATAAAGACATGTCTCGATTTTTGAAGTCTTCTCAGGGGTTTCTCTGGTAAGTACCAGCGGTAATCAGTTTATCAGCTGATATTACTAGTTCATTTCTACGTTCTAGAGTAAAAGCAGCGTCGAACGACCAATAATATTGTGGTTTGAAAACGACTGGATAGGCATCGCGAAAACGTTAAACAGATGCCGTAGTATGAAGCGCGTGACAAGGCTGTTCTCGCGCAAATAGTAAAAGAGCGTAGGAGCCATATTCCATATATTATATGAAAAGTAAGTAAGCCAATAAAAAAAGAATAGTCACAATCCGATTAATAGTTTCGGAGAAATGCGTGGACAAACATACATACAAACATAAATACTTACATACACCTATTTTTGTATATTAGTTTGGAAGCCCCATAGACGTATAAACTAAAGACCGGCAATATCCGTTACACGAATGGCTGGTGCCATTCGTGTAACGGATATTATTATTTTTAAGTAAATTCAAGCAAGTCGTTCTTAACGCAAGGTAATAGCGGAGTCTTCCAGCTGGAGGTCTGGTGACAAAATGGTTCAAGACGGTATCAGTTTACCATTGACATTTCACTTATTCTAATGGGCGGTTGTCATAAGTGTGAAAAGATGGCAAGAAGTGTTGTTATGTCTTGCTTCATAATATTTATCTACCCTATAATATATCTGGGAAGCCCGAATAGATTATCATATATGAATATTTTGCAATTCCAATAATATTACATACATACGTATCGAATTGATAACCTCCTCTTTTTTGAAGTCGGTTAAAAAGATGCTTCATGGGGAAATTTTTTCGGTACTTAATTAAGTAGGTAATGGCCTCGATTCGGAGTGTACCACGACTAAACTAAACTAAATGTATTCGTGTCACTTTCTAAAATAAGATTAAGAAAAGAGACAGAAAACCAACAGCTGACTTTAGTGCTGTCAAAGTGACGTTAAACGCCCAAAAACGACTTAAATAAGATGGCGTACATTATGATGGCATCTTATTTTGCGCATTTAACGTCACTTTGACAGCACTAAAGTCAGCTGTTGGTTTTCTGTCTCTTTTCTTAATCTTATTTTAGAAAGTGACAGGAATACATTTAGTTTAGTTTAGTCGTGGTACACTCCGAATCGAGGCCATTATACTTTTAAATATGGATGTGTATCTTTACACACAATTGCGCGCATAAAAAGGAAAAGGTAGTTATAGTGAAGATTCTGACCACATCAAAAAAGAATACAGTCTTGTGTGAATGGACGCTATAGCATGGTCTAAGGCTATAGCATAGCGTGACTAAAAACGTTCCAAATAATAGTTTTCTTCATAACAAAATTGTGCACATGTTTATCCCTTTACTTAGAAAGGATAGCCGGAAAAAATTCTGAAAAGGCTATCACGCTCCGATTCTCAGAGCGATACAACTAAATTCTTCCACTAGTCATTCGAAATCCAACCTTGCCGTGCAGAAAATAGATGTAAAAGAAACTGCAGTAGTAAGTTGGTAGAGGTATGTAACTGTGTAGTAGTAAAAATAGCGTAGTGCCGATGATGGACGAAGATTGTCGACCGTATCCGAATATCGTGTGTCAATGTAGGTACATTTACTTTACTATATAAAAGAGGACAAAATCCTACAGTTAATTTGACATTTTGTGAACCCTTGTCACAATCACGTGTATTAACGTAACTGAAGTTTCTGTGAAATATTACTGCAAACAGCTTTTGTGACTTTCCCATACTATAATGTTTGAAAGCGTTCAGTATTATGGTTGTAATGCAACTTTTTACCCTGACAAATGCACAAAAAATGGTTTCATTTGACAACTCATGTCAGTTACTCTATTCCGACAGGGATAATAACTTTATGGTTTACCCTAACACCCTGTATTATAGGTTGTAAAATTATTTGCGTTACGTGATTTTGGTGTTGGTTCCATAGTGAAAGTTGTTCAATTTTACGATGTAAATAAGAAATAAATAAAAATTAAAAATAATATATTTTCAGACAATAATAATTATAATCCAGAGGGTTAACAATACAAAAGAAAAGCACACCCTTTATTTCTATATAAAATACAATCCACAAACTATAAGGTGTTAGAGTAGACAGCTTTTACAATCGAAAATAATTAGGAAAAAAACGACTTTTCATACGAACATTCTAACAACTGATTTCGTTTACGTAGGTACGGAAAATCCCTTTTTTTTTAGGAAATTGTAAAATTTGATATTTGCGTAACTTTATTTTATCACGATTTTGGTTCCAAATAGTGAAAGTTGTCCAGTTTGATGGTCTAGAGCATGAACTTTAACGCATTTAGTAGATTGAGCAAAACTAATCTGCAAACAACTTTAAGCGAAAAGTTTTTAATCTAAAGTAAACAATAATAATAGAATCGAGAGAGATTCATAGTCGACGTAAGAAACCGTTAACAAGGCAAGCTTGAGCTGAGAATATTCGTCGACATTCGTCAAGGTTCGGTATGGTTCGTGACGAAAATCGGCACGTTCCGGTTTCATCTCTTTTCAGGTCTGTGTTGCCAGAGTCGCAGATTTACCCCGTATGTAAGGGATAAAACGGGACGCGGTTTTGGGGAGATAACATTATTATCGTTTTAAGAATTATCATGAAACAGGTGAATTCCAGTTTATTTAAAAGTAATCATAAAATATATCGACCCCAATAAAAATCAATAAGACATAAATTCACAACCAAAATCCATTTTGGTATGGTTCAAATCATTGCTTAAATTTTCAGTGTGCTATTTTAGAATAAACTAACGTCAAGTAATAATATTTAGATTTCTAATCTTATGAATTGATGATTATTCTAATTATTACCTAGATCCAACTTGAAACTACAAAAACAAATAGGCAAATAGAGCGCTCACGAGCAACGCAACTTATTTGTCTCTCACTCTGCCGTCTGTCGCGTTTTTATACGCGCGCCTTTTTATAGAATCCCGAAGACTTGATGTGAGAGACAAATTAGTTGCGGAGACAAAAGTTGCTC
Source organism: Agonopterix subpropinquella (assembly GCA_922987775.1). Classification (NCBI taxonomy): domain Eukaryota; kingdom Metazoa; phylum Arthropoda; class Insecta; order Lepidoptera; family Depressariidae; genus Agonopterix; species Agonopterix subpropinquella. The sequence goes on along the minus strand of OV277696.1, from coordinate 1,646,045 downwards.
GTGCGCGCTGTCTCTAACTGCTTAACTAAACTGAAACGAGCAATTTTAATCGTCTCATTTGTCAGAGACATGTAAAATTCCCAATTTTGTCACACCTCCCATAAATTTTTTAATTATAGTGTCTGGCCGCATCTTCTCTCAACGGAACACCTTCCGACGCGGTGGTAGAGTCAAAAAATGACGTCAAAAAGCTATCTATAATATGATATTATTTTGAATAAAAAATTATGAATTTTGAATTTTTTCCCTAAAAGTCAGGGTAAAAATGAAACCCCCAGGCATCACCGCTTCCGACGAGGCTGCGCGGGCAGGCATGCGCAGAACCACCTCCCCGTCAAACGCCGTCAGTGGAACGGTGTGCCTCGCCGCACCGCCAACCGCGCCCGAATCACGCTTCCCAACTAAAAACTACAATAAATTCTCAACGCATTTGAAGATCAATTCTTTACAACTAGTGTTGTCAATGAGCGTGATTACTAATTACTATTCTCCCGCGTTTTGACGTTTCTGTGTATACGATTGTACGAATTTCGTGTTAGCGTGTAAGTGAGTTACTGTGTATATAAATGTGCAATGGATACAGTTATAGTGTGTGTGCTAAGTCTTTTAGTAACTGTGGAAGTGTTTGTTTACGGAATTTCCTAATGGTAAGCATAAATATGATTATTATAATTACGTATTTCATAAGCGTAAGGTAAAATGCTGAAATAACCTTAGCAGGTAATCGGGAACAATATTTTTTAAATTAAATAAACGCTGTTAAATTAAAAAGAAGCTGTTCTTAATGTTTATTTCTGTATTATACCTTATTGCTGAATATTAAAATTAGTTTTTTGAGGTAATTATATCAAAATAATAAAAAAAAACAACAAACTGAAAAATTTAAAATTAGGATTTTTTTTTTAATACATCTCTCTGTGCTGGGTAGCTTTTAAAATCATGATTTAGCTCTACATATTATATCAGTTTGTCTCAAAATTTTTCTATTAATAAAAATGATTGTGCATTGCCCTATAAATGTATACGTTCCTTTAGCAAGAAAAGCCTCGATAAAGAAGAAAATGTTAGCTCCAGTAGCTATTAAGTAATTAAGATTTCTTGATTACTTATTAATTAGTCAACTACCATAACAATTTGTTCATAAAAACAACGATGTTTATAAGCTTTATATATTTTTAGACCTAAATTGAAGCAGTGTAGGCTAATCACTTGCTTGCCTGCCAAGTCAAATGATCGTTGAATACGTAATGCGTAGAAAAATTATACCAGTGTTTCCTTCCGTTACATTCGCAGGTATTTTTAGGCTTTTACCTAATTACCTAGAAGACTGAACACATTATTTACTAGTAAAAAGTAATACATACATACATACATAAACTCACAACCGTAATCCCTTTCGGGGTGGGCAGAAACATTGCTACAACCGACTTTCTGTTTTATAATCTAGTTGTAGTAATGTTAGTCAGTCAGGATCGAAAGTATCAAGTGGTGAGAGGTGGCTAGCCTTTCGCCCACATAAAGAAGAAAACTTTAATCCCATAGTCGCCTCGTTCGACACCCAAGGGAAGAATTGGAGTGGTCTATTCTAAGCTGGAACCATGTGAAGACTTAAATACAGGCTGCTAATCTATTTTACTAAGGCGAGCAATTATGATTACTAGTTGTTACTATAATTAGTAATCATCATTGCATGACATCACTAATGATAGACAACGATATAGACACTTTATCATGTACGTTTAAATGAACGATATACTTTATATCCTACTAATATTATAAACGCGGAAGTTTGTAAGTATGGATGGATGGATGTTTGTTCCGCTTTCACGGAAAAACTGCTGAACGGATTTTGATGAAATTTGGCATACAGATAGAACATGGCCTGGATTAATACATAGGGTACTTTTTATCCGGGTAACGCAGACGAAGTCGCGGGCGCGCGCCGGGTCCCTTTAATTTCAACGGAAACTCGTTAGACTTAGCTTCAGGTAGCTTATGTGAAAGTTGGGCGAAATGGAAGCGTAGCTATGATGTGTATAGAAAGCATGTGATATAGACAAAAAATCGTTGGAAAAACAATTAAATGTGTTATTGCATGTAGTGGGTGAACAGTGTCGCGAGATAATCGATCAATTGCCAGAAACGGAGAAGTGCACCACAGTGAAGGCGGTTTTAGAAAAATTAGATGAGCAGTTTAAAATCAAGAAAAATATAACGGTCGAGAGGCATAGATTCTTTACACGGGATCAGAGGAATAATGAAAGTATAGATCAATACGTATTCGACTTGAGGAAATTATCACAGACTTGTGAATTCGGCGACTTAAAGGATGGATTAATAAAAGATCGTTTGGTTTGCGGTATTTTAAGTACGAACATACGCGAGCGATTGTTGCGAGAAGGCGATTTGGATTTGAGGAAAGCTCTAGAAATTTGTCGAATGGCGGTCGTGTCAAGGGTACACTCGGAGAATATAAAAAGGGATTATGAACATGATGTTCACGAGGTCAGTAATGGAGATGGTGAGAGCTCCGATCACGAGGTTTGGGCCGTGCGGAGAGGCGGCGGAACGGCGGCGGCGGCGTCCGCGAGGGGTCGCGGGGCGTGGCGAGGCGCACCGCGCGGTCGGGCGCGGGCGCACGGTGCCGGCGGCGGCGGCTGGGCGCACGGTGCCGGCAGCGGCTGGGCGCACGCGCAGGCTCCCGCGCCGCCGGGACCAGCTGCGGAGCAGCGACGTTGGAGTACGACGCGATATCCCCCTAACGTGATTCAGTGCGGTCATTGTGGAAGAGCCCACAAAAAGTTTGAGTGTCCAGCTTACGGAAAGCGATGCGTGCGGTGCAATAAAATAAATCACTTCGCGCGTGTGTGCAATGTGTACTATGTGGAGGAATCGGACGAACAGGTAATTCATTCCATTAATAAAAGTAGCGAGTGGAACGTAGATTTAGAAATAAATAAGCAAATGATCAATTTTAAAATCGATACTGGAGCCGATGTAAATGTTTTACCTCTGAATTATCTATCGGAATTGGGTATTTTAGAATCCGATTTGTTGAAAACGACCACAAAATTGAGTGGATACTCGGGAGTAAGTATAAAAGTAGTTGGAAAAATTAATTTACAGGTATATTATAAAAACCAAAAGTTTTTATTGGAATTTAAAATAGCTGAGGTGAATTCTGTTCCAATTTTGGGTCGTTTTGCATGCACATATTTGGATATAGTCAGACGTGTCATGTCGGTCCAGCAGTCTGGTAACGATTCGTCAGGATTCATTAAGGAGTTTGAGGATGTATTTAAGGGTATAGGATGTTTACCGGGAAAATACAGAATACAGTTGAAAGATGGCGCTGTACCAGTCGTACATGCTCCTAGGAAACTGCCTTTTGCAATTAAAGATGCGGTTAAAAGCAAATTAGACGAAATGGTATCACAGAAAATTATAGCAAAAGTCGAAGGTCCATCTGACTGGGTTAATAGCATCACCGTGGTTAAAAAAGCCAACGGAGATTTGCGTATATGCTTGGATCCCAAGGAATTGAATAGTTTCATAAGGCGGGAGCATTTTAGGCTTCCTACACTTGATGAGATTGTGTCTAAACTTTCAGGAGCAACATATTTCAGCACATTGGATGCATCTTCAGGATTTTGGAACGTCGAACTAGATGACAGTAGTTCATATTGCACTTTCAACACACCTTTCGGAAGGTACAAATTTTTGAGGATGCCTTATGGCATCAGCTCGGCATCTGAAGTTTTCCATAAGAGAATGTGCGAAAACTTTGACGATATAGAGGGCGTCTGTATGTACATTGATGATTTATTGATATACGGATCGACCAAAGCGGAACATGATGAACGGTTAAGGAAGGTTTTGAATAGGTGTCGAAAGATCAATCTAAAACTAAATAAAAGTAAATGCAAGTTTGGGCTAGAAGAAATAAAATACCTAGGACATAGAATAACAAAAAATGGGTTAAGTCCGGATGACTCACACATAACGGCAATTAATAACATGCCAACACCACAGAATAGAAAGGATGTGGAACGGTTTCTAGGATTAATTACTTACGTTAGTACATTTATACCAAAATTATCGGATAAGACACTACCGTTGAGAGAGTTGTTAGCAAAAGAAACTGAATGGCATTGGAACGAAAGACATGACAAATGTTTCAAGGAGTTAAAGAGTTGTTTGGCAAATAAACCAGTACTACAATATTACGATTTAAATGTTCCTATCACAGTATCAGTAGATGCCAGCAAAAGTGGGTTAGGTGCGTGTCTGATGCAGAATGGTTTGCCAGTGTGCTATGCCTCCAAGTCAATGACCAAGGCCGAACAGAGATATGCTCAAATTGAGAAAGAATTGTATGCGTGTGTGTTTGCGTGTGAGAGGTTTTATGCTTACTTATATGGAAGAAATGACATCACGATTGAAACGGACCATAAGCCATTGATAAGTATAATTAAAAAGCCAATAGTCGATGCTCCACCTAGGCTACAAAGAATGTTGCTCAGGCTACAGCGATACACATTCAAGTTAGTGTATAAAGCGGGAAAGTATTTATTTATCGCAGACACTTTGTCCCGTGCGTACGAGCCAGCGAGCGCTGTGCAGGAGCGCGAGCGGTCGGTCGCCGGCGCCGGCGCCGCCGAGGAGGACTCGCTGCATGAGGAGGTTTGCGCGGTGACGCGGAGCGTCGCGGCGCTCGCCACTAACCACTTTAACAACGCGCTATTTATTAACTTACAAAAAGCGACGGAAAATGACGAAGAAATAATTATATTAAAAAAATATATTCGTAATGGCTGGCCAGATAATAAATTAAAAATAGAAGATATTGTAAAACCATATTGGAATTATAAGGAGGACTTGTCAACGGCATATGGTTTGGTATGGAAGGGAGACAGAGTAGTTGTGCCAAGAAACTTAAGGAAAGAAATGCTTAGTAAAATTCACTATAGTCACATGGGTCTAGAAAAATGTAGGCTTCGAGCTAGAGAGTCGGTATTTTGGCCGGGAATCAATAATGATTTAGAAAATATCATCTCAAATTGCAACGTATGTTTATCACACAGGAGAAATGATCAAAAAGAGGAAATGCAGCCTCATGATATTCCAAATAGGCCATGGGCGAAGATAGGTGTAGATTTATTTCAAATAAAACATGAGAACTTTTTGTTGCTTGTTGATTATTACAGCAAATTTTTTGAAATTGTTGAGTTACAGTATACAAATTCAGAGCATATTGTGACATGCCTGAAGAACATATTTAGTCGACAGGGAATCCCCGAGTACGTAATGTCTGATAATGGGCCACAGTTCTCATCAAGTGCCTTTAAGAAATTCGCTTTAGAATGGGATTTCAATCATGTAACTTCTTCCCCGCGGTACCCTCAGTCAAATGGACAGATCGAAGGCACAGTGCAAACAACTAAGAGAATTATTATTAAAGCTCAAGAAAGTGGTTCAGATCATCGACTAGCATTACTTGAGTGTTTAAACACACCACTAGAAAGAAACATGCCATCTCCAGCTGAACTATTACAAAGTAGAAAATTAAGAGGTATTTTGCCAATTTATCCTAAAAATTTAACACCAAAAACCCACAAAAATGTACATAAAAAATTAACAAACAGACAGCACACTCAAAAAATTTATTATGACCGCAATGCAAAAAACTTACAAAAACTGCAAGTTGGTCAGAAAGTTAAAGTTTTAGATCAAAGTAAAAAGCGATGGATATCAGGTACGGTCACGAGTGTTGTCAAAGATCGGTCGTACGAGATAAAACTAACATCGGGTGTAAAGATAGTAAGAAACAGAAGACATATTATCAAAGACTCGCCCATGCGACAAGACACGTATGACTATAAACTAGGGTATGATGATATTGATGTATCTTGCAATGGTAATGATTTTCTCCCAAACTCAAATATAGAGAATGTAACTCACAGTCCTAACAGATATGTTTCTCGTTCTGGCAGGGTAGTGAAACCACCGACTAGATGGGGCTTCGAAATAGACATGGTAAATCGAACAAGAAAATACAGAAATGTACCCTAGCCATAGTTATTTACCTAAATTATTGATCTGGATAAAATAAAAAACAAAAATTATATCTACATCTATATATAAATCATTATTATATAAATCATTATATATACATATATACATAAATCATTATTATACTTGTATAACATAATAAAATTACATTATAAAAAATGTTGCATTACCTAAGTAATCTATCTAATGAAGGTTGCAAAAGAACTAGTAAATTGTAATAAAGTAGGTTTAAAGGATTGAGTTAGGTATGTTTAATTGCATGTTAAGTTTTAGGTACCTATTACGGTAATTGAATTGAAAATTCCAAAAGTAATTTTTCAGAATACAATTTATAATGAGATGCATTTTTTAATAAAACTAATTAATCATCTATCATAATGGTCAATAGTATGTACTTATTAAATAAAGATAAATTGAGATATCGAATTGTAATACGAATGAAAATTAAATTAATTAAGACAAAGTATATAATCAAACTTAAACTGTATTATTGTTGTTAACGGAAGTAATCGAATATAACTATTTATATTGGTTAACTGATATTATAATAATAAATTTATTAATCAAATAATTAACCACTGTTAATGTAAATTAATTTCAACAGAATAATTAAATTGAATACCTAAGTAACTTAATATATTGCTATGTATATTGGTTCACTATTTAATGTAATAATTAAATATTCGCAGTAGGTATATTCTCTAATGTTTCATGAAGGTAATATGTGTACAGTGTCCTTAGTTAAACTTAAAATTAAGGAAGGATGATGTGATGATAGGTAGTTGAACAATTATTATTATGCATGTACCCTGATTTGATATATGAATAAAGAAACCAGTCTAAGCCTGACCACCGTGTTTGATTGCTGTGCCCTCTCATCTTTTACAGGCAATAGCTAGTACTGAATAATTGTGACACCGACCGTGTGGTGTCCGTTTTCGCACCAGCCAGATCGTTAGAGGTCACTAATTCCTTCAGGCGTCTGACACATCTTTGACGCCCAAACCGTGTGGCTGCCGGTTAGAGACAATGCATCTGACCCCAACTCTGATCGTATCGGTCTTCCGTTCCATCAAAAATAAGGAGGGTAAGGACGAGAGAGTGCATCTGTGTTTAGCGCGTACACTTATGCACTTGAAGATATCCTGCGTACCTAACTGCTTTTCTATAAAGATAAGCAGTTGCAGAAGTCGAAATCTACTAGGAATCCATAATCATCATCACTGTTTAATATTCTGTTAATATTTCGGCATAGAAAGCTCATATAAACAACCAAATCTATGATTTCAAAGTGAGCTCGTCATAACGTGATGCCGGACACGATGAATGAACAAAATGAGGTGCCCAATGGTGATAAATACGTGTTAGCCTTTCATATAAACGTTGCAATGAAAACCGTATAATTTAGTCAAGTATGAGACCCACGGGAGCAAAATAGGTGGTAAATTCTAAGCCAGGAGCCACACGACGGTATAATATAGTGTTTTCAAGAAAATACATGACTTTAACATGGTCCCTAGTGGTTGCAATTGAAGCGAGGCAATAAATATTCGAGTAGTACGGCCACATTACTTTGTCATGTCTTCAATCTTCTCTAAGGTGCTGGACCGTCGAAATGGGGGCAAAGAGGAAGGCCGAAGAAAGAGTTATCGGCGCGCATAGAGAAAGGCGTATGTTTAACAGTGGATTATGATTTATGACAAGCTGAAGATAATTGTGACGTTCTTGAGTGAGAGGAAATAAAAGAAAATTATGCACGTAACAACATTTTATATTTCGCAGCGGATTTTCTGATAACTCTCTCTAAATTTTCATCTGCCTCGATAGGGGACAGTGTAATCTAGCTCAGATGAAAGAAAAGGTCGATGTCATGTCGTACTAGGAACTCAAGACACTAGCGAAAAAGAAACTAGATTGGTGAATACTCTACCGACAAGAGAGTGGCTCTTAAAATAAGATAATGGTGGATATTCCGAACATGTAATAATTATGAAATCCCCGATGACCTCCTGGAGGGAAATAGTCGTGAGCGTGATAAGTAAGGTATTTCACACAAAGTACCTACAGATTTTGAATAGCACCTTAGTTTGGGAACTAAGTTATTCAACGAAGAGCATCTCGATTGCGGTACTCTTCGTGGAATATGTTATTTTGATTTTTTTCTATTCCGAGTTTAGCACTAATTTTGAATAGCATATAATTTTGAACACAGATGCTATTCCACGAGCACCTGGTTTGGTGCTCTTAGTGGAATAGCTTACGTGCTCAAAATTGAGGTGTTATTCAAAATCAGCAGTGTAATTCATCATTCAAACATTGTCACAACCTTAAATTCATCATTGAAACAACGGCGAACTTATTTCAATTTCATTTGTCAAACTCATATAAAACCTCCGACGATCTGAAGGATGCGAGCTTGTCGATGTGTTTGACAGCGATGTGACGCTTACTGAATTGCACTCCTAAGCCAATGCTGGAGTAGAAAAAAATCAAAATATCGAATTCCACGATTCCATTTCATGTTTTGAACTTTTCAATTCCAACTTGAACACTGATTTTGAATTCCACCGAAGCTATTTTACAAAGAGCACCTGGATTGACGCTCTTCGTGGAATTTAATATTCTGAATTCTTCCTTTCTAATCTACAGATGTATTAGAAATGTTTTTAGGTCTTTGACGATACTTAAGCAAATATAGATGGCCGTTTTGCATCATCTATCTCTTATACTCTCAGCTGCAGAAACGCTCATTAAAGAAAATCCTCCATTAAATCTCTTGCTAGCTTTTACTACGTCAGCAAGACAAAACGTGACAGCAAGAGATTTAATGGAAGATTTTCTTTAATGAGCAGCTGAGCGTATAAGGGATAGATGATGCAAAACGGTACTCCATTAAATCTCTTGCTAGCTTTTACTAAGTCAACATGACAAAAAGTGACAGCAAGAGATTTAATGGAGGATTTACTTTAATGAGCGTTTCTGCAGCTGAGCGTATAAGGGATAGATGATGCAAAACGGTACTCCATTAAATCTCTTGCTAGCTTTTACTACGTCAACAAGACAAAAAGTGACAGCATGAGATTTAATGGAGGATTTTCGTTAATGAGCGTTTCTGCAGCTGAGCGTGTAAGGGATAGATGATGCAAAACGGTACTCCATTAAATCTCTTGCTAGTTTTTACTACGTCAACAAGACAAAAAGTGACAGCAAGAGATTCTAAAAAGCATTTCTGCAACTAAGTGCTATTTTCTGTGATCTATGCCCTCTAGGTCTGTGTTGACCGAACATAATAAAGTGTCTATAATTCACCAAATTCACATGAATAAAGTTACCCCAAAATTTAGTTTCGTTTCCAATTTACATATGCAGGTTTGCGTTGGAGCAGAATATGTTTATGTATTCCAGACATGGGCTGTATAATTGGGTTCGGGTTTACTGATATGTTACCAGTTACTACGGACTTTCTGTTTGGTATTCAGGTATGATAGTTTTAGTGATAACATTGGTAATTAGTACAAAGATGTACGTTGATGTTTGTATTTTGGTAGATAGGTCGTTTGTTTTTGGTTTGTAGCATAGCATGTGTTCACAACTATATTCCCCGAGGGGGAAGTCAGAAATATTCTGAAAACTCAAAACATTCACGTTGATTATAGAACCGAAACTCTGTCCAGTGTGACGGAGAGTGAGCCCGTCGTGGGTACAATAAATACCTTAAAATTGAAGCACGCAGGGGCCCACACATTTTGGTTTTTAATAATGTACAAAAGTCATTGATTTTGATTCATGCCCTTTTTTCCTTTTTCTTCGAGTCTGTGCGATATGTTACCTTCTTCCATTGATCTTTCTTAGACGTCATTTCACCACTCACTCCTTTAAGTAGGTACCAAAGAAAAGTTGGATATGGATTGTATATTCATCTTTTATTTCAGTCTTCTTATCTACTGCAGCTACGGTAGTAATATTATTTATTCTGTGGTAGGTATCAACCAAACACATTCATACTTTATACTTGTCTCATAAGATGACACTCGTCTTTCCACATCACATGTCCATATTAATATCCAGAAAAATACCCCATTTAGGACTCATAAAGAGACAAAAGGAAAATAATAATTTAAAAAGCCCTTCCCCTAATCCAGCAATTTCAAGAAAAAAACGATAAAATCAGTTTTCAGGGAGTTATTTGCGTTAAAAGCGATACATCCGCCAAACCCGACAGTCCATTAGTAAACCGACGAAGCGATAAGTGTCCCCTTTCTGCGCGAAAAAGGAATAATTCGACGATACGTCGCTTTTACAACCCACCGGTGTTACGACTTTTATCGTTGATCTATTTTTTGTTACTGTACCAAGTAAAAAGCAGTTCTGTTAAACATGCTTTTGGTAGATCGCCATTAGTCCCACCTACCGAATATGGAATCTAAATCAATATAATATCGTGAGAACCACACCTTTTTTCTCTCCGTCGAAAGCTATTCGTTTCAATTATTTATCGCAATATACTTCAAAGTTATACAGGGTGTAACAAAACACCCTAGTAATACTTAAAGGGGTGCTTCAGACCACGAAACTAAACAACTTTCACTATGGAGCCAACTTCGAAATCGCGATAAAAAAATCAGCTGTCCCATACAACATTGCAGTACCGACTCGACTAAAATGTATGGGATTGCTGATTTTTTTTCGCGATTTCGAAGTTGGGTCCTTAGTGAAAGTTGTTCAGTTTCATGGTTTGAAGAACCCCCTTAAGAATTACTAGGGTATTTTGTTACACCCTGTATAGCGCTCGGAATGAAACGTGTTTTCGTCACTTTTCTCAATTGCACTTCCATAGAAAGCGATGTGGTACGGAATTTGCCCAAGTTTAGTTTTAACATAGATCGATTCTCATGTTTCGTCCAAAAAGGCACGGATGGCAGTTCATAATGGAGTGTTAGTTCCGACATTGATGTATGGAAATGAATCTTGGGTATGGCAGAAGACGCATGAAAGTAGGATTAACGCAGTGAAAATGCGCTCATTGAGAAGTATGTGTGTTGTAAATGTGATGGATAAATTGAAAAATAGTTTTATTAGAGAACGCTGTGGTCTAAAAGAGGATGTAGTGACAAAAATAGAGAAAGGTATGTTGAGATGGTTTGGTCATGTGGAAAGAATGGATGAGAGCAGATTGACGAGAGCAATTTATTTAATTAAATGTTGGAAGGGGACGGCCTAGACGTACATATACGGACCAAATTGGCGACGTGCTTAAGAAGGGCCAGGTCAGATTTACCCGAAACCGACGAGCATGCATGAAAGGTCTTATGAATGTGGAGGAAGCTAGAGAGGTATCTCAGGATCGTAGCAGGTGGCGTTCCGTTGTCTCTGCCTACCCCAGTGGGAGACAGGCGTGAGAATATGTATGTATGTATGTATGATTCTCATGTTAAAACTTAACTGGGAGCAACGAAACTTATTAATCAGGTGCTTATAATTGCATGCAAATGGTAAATTCGACTGAGGGAATTGACAAACAGTATTCCGTATTCAATTAGTAGTGGTTTTGGTGTAGTAATGTATGTTCTGTTTTGATGTGCAATACGGTATAAATTGAATTCTATTCCAAAATGCAGGCGGAAAACTCTAGGGGTCCCCCTCCTTTATGCTCCCGCATAAAGGAAAAACTGGCAAAGTGCGTGTTAGACCACGCGCAGGGCAGGGTTCCGTAGTTGCCTGTTACAATGCAATATGGACTTAGAAGGAGACTTTTTGTTTTATACTACGGTTTAACGGCTTAATAAAGTCTAAAAAGTACATTCTATTATTTGGTCGACTATTACTCGTAAACTTGTAAAGCCTACTTAGCGGTGATAGTTTTCCTACAACCGTTTAGCTGGGAGAGGCGGGGGACACTTGACTCTTAACTAAAATTTTCGCTTTAAAGCTTAATATTTCGCTAACGGATCCCTAAATCGAAAAATAGTTTTCCCAAACCTACAATATTTTTAAAAGACCTATCCAACGATACCCCATAACATGGGATAGACGAGAAAAAAAAATTCACCACCACTTCACGTGTAGGGGAGGTACCCTAAAAAAAAATATTTTTCATGATTTTATTTTACCACTTTTTCGGCGTGATGAATATGTATACGTATGCCAAATAACAGCTTTCTAGTATTAAGCGTCTCTGAGCTATGCCGTGGACAGACGGACAGACGGACGGACATGGCGAAACTATAAGGGTTCCTTTTTGACTTCGGAACCCTAAAAATGACAGTAAGTACTTTCTTGTTGGAGACCAAGTAATATTATGTATATTTTATATTAAAAAGCTGAAACTTTTTTTAGTGAATGATCAGACCATCAAACTGATCATCTTTCTCTATGGGACCAACATCAAGATCGCGAAAAAAATACCAGTTGTCCCGTACATTTGGCTCGAGTAGGTTTGCAGCTTTGTATGGAAGAGCAGATTTTTATTTCACGCTTTCGATGTTGATGCTATAGAGAAAATTGTTCAGTTTGACGGTCTGATCATCCCCTTAAAAAAGTGTCAGAATATTAAGAACGACCCTATATGACGTAGGTACACAACACCAAAACCAAAGTAGCCACCGCGAAAGTCAACAATGGAATGGTAGAGCGGATGAGGTTTCGCCTCCGTGTCTCACCGCGCAGCTACCTACAGAGCGGTACAACCCTTGTGGTCAGATTATTAGTTTATGCCTCACACTATCTAAGACCCTGCTCAGCATACCTTCCGAAGCATGAAGGTGGTCGAGATGAAATACCACTAAACCGATTAGGTCCTATAACGGGGCAAAGCTCGGCTGCTAGAGGCTGATTGAAATAATTCACTTTTGGACTTTATAAAATACTAGTGTTAACCCGCGACTTCGTCCAAGATTTTAAGTCAGATCATAAGCTATCAAATAAAAAAAGTTTCATCAAAATCGGTTCAGTAGTTTTTGCGTGATGCTCGTTCAAACAAACAAACAAACACACAAACAAATAAACAGACAGACAAAAAATCCAAAAATTGGTGATTTGGAATCAGGGACACCTAAAAACCACATCGGAACTTTTTTTTTGTTAATATCTTCAATTTACAGACACACTTCTGTTACAGTTTTATAATAGTTTAGATTTTATTGTTCAATAATGGGCCCCAGATAAAACAAAAAAAGAACCCGCTTCGGATGTTTCTACTTTCGATATGTATTCCTGCAATCTCCATACAAAAAGAAAGAAAATACTTGTGAAATGAGCGTTTTTCTTTTCTTTTTTAATTTTAGTTCCTAAAAAACTCGACAGATGACATGATTATCGCTCCACAGAGACGTAGACGAGATCCTGTCAAAATCATGTCAAGACTGTGCCTGAATTTTTTTAAAGGCAAAGGGATCGAGCCCATACAACAATGTCAGACGTAAAAAGTTTCATATTTTCGATTAAAATGATTCGTAAATAATGAAATATTAAATCAAAAGAAGAGTTGGCATCTTTTTGATCATCTTCTCCCTCTTTATTATTTTAAAGAACACATTTTGAAATTTTGACCTTTATTCGCACAGACCGTAACGCCATCTATCGATCCACTAGAAAACCAAAAGAAAAACGCTCATTACAGAAATCATGGTTTTGGCCTTTGGTTTCAACAGTCTAAAATTAATTAGGTTAGGTAATCTAACGCGGCCAGTACGGCGACCCGCGATATACCATCGCCACAGTACACACCCAAAGTCTGGCTGTCTAACCAAGACGAGAAATCAATCTTTCAAGAATAATCTTAACTTGCAATTGTAACGCTTTCCTTTTGCTCATTGTTCCTATTGAGAACGAGAGGCCAGCCGAATAAAGACATGACATCCAACACGACGCAGAAATGCCGAACTAAACCATTTAAAATTCCAACAGAATCCTAAAGCAAATTACATAAAAGTCAATTTCGAATTCATTTCAAAGGAATTCACCCCAGAAACGTGCCATTATTTTGTTAATGAAATGTGATTCATTCATCAGTCAGTACTTAGATATGAAAGTGCTCGGGTTCCAAAGGATTCGCTCCCAATCCCGATAGCCCAGTCATTTTACGGTTTGAGCCGGGACTAATTACTAATTGCATTTTTTTTTCGCTATAATATTGAAGAGCCAATTTGAGCTTAAGAATGTACCAAAATTAAAAAAAATTACGTCAGCAACAGTTCCAATTTTAAAATATAGATATTATCTCGTTCTAAAAAACCTGATGAAAAATTTTCTTTGCACATATTTAAGGCTTTACCATCATACATACTTCAAACATGGTGTAAATATTTTTGTCTACTTAGAAGGTTTTGAAAAATACATTCGTATTTTCTAATAAATACCTAATTTTTTTAAATTTAATGCCTATTTTATTGATCAAAAATAATGTATACTGTTAAATCTAATTCAAATGAGTGCATTGGTATTAATATTATTAATTTAAAAGCCTTCTGGGACACACAATTTTGATTTCTATGTTGCGTAGCAAATTTTTTTTTAATATGGTTTAGGATAGTATTTTTGTCACTAAATGGTGCCGGTTACAGTTTAAAAGTCCAATTAATAATTACTCCCTACCTCGCCTAACAAAACTCCTTAAAATGACTGGCCTACGAGGGAATGGAATCGCAAGGGGAAGGAAGATCTCACGACAATGACATAAAATTAATGGCTCACCCCTTGTCTAATACTCTGCGGGTAAGAGCCGTAGGAATTCCTTGGAGCTTTTCATATTTTCCTTATATTTTGCATAAACATTTTTGTTGGGTATAGAATGTTAGTTGCGTAAAAAATATCTTTGTATTATACATCCGTATGGGGTAACATTGTTTGTTACATTTTCATTTATTGAGTTTAGTTTTTATATGTGTGCATTTTTTGGTACTTTAGCTTTTATTTTGTGTCAAATTGTGACTGTCATCATCATCATCTCAGCCGATGTACGTCCACTGCTGGACATAGGCCTCCCCCAAGGATCGCCATAACAACCGGTCCTGCGCTGCCCTCATGACCCTCATCTAACGTTTTCCCGCTGCCTTCACCAGGTCGTCGGTCCACCGTGTGAGGGGCCTACCCACGCTGCGCTTTCCGGTACACGGTCACCACTCGAGAACTTTTCGGCCCCACCGGCCATCTGTTCTGATTTTTTGGGCTATGTCAGTTACTCTGGTTCTTCTGTGGATCTCTTCATTTCTGATTCGATCTGGCAGGGAAACTCCGAAGAGTGTCTGTCTTAGACACAAAAAACATAACTTTTAGAATGATCGTTATATGAGATAACTCCTCCAAATTTCTCCAAAATAAGACTATTCCCGTAGCTAAATACGACCTCTTCCCGTGAGAAAACAGTACACTTCTTGTTCCATTTGTCTCTCTTTTGAAGAACCTCCTCTACGTGACTCCTCATGACCATGGCATATATGCTAGCCATATACTAAGTCGCTACGTAAGCTTCGTTGCTACGTAAGTCGGTCGGATTAAAGATAACCAAGTGGGGTTTTTCAGCGGATCGCATCTCAAGTGTGAATTTGGTGTTGTTCCTCAAACTATAGGCATTTGAACACGAAGCGAATAGAGAACGATAACTTATTATATTGTAACAAACTAAAACCATCTCAGAAGCATAAGCAAGTCAAAATCAAGGACATATTCGTACCATCAACTCGAAAGAAAAATTAGCATAAAAATTATGCGGACGTACATACATACAGGGGAAACCTTTAACCTTACTTCATATTAAGTCGTTTAAAAACGGATCCTAAATGATTACATGAAAATCTAATCAATTTTAGAAAATTCCAATGAAATTCGAGTTTAAAACCAACAAACGTTTTACCAGAATGTTGAAGTTGTATCTTTTAATCACTTTGAAAACTTTGAGGATGGAATACCAAAAAGCTGATATTTTGTTTTCTAGCAAAGTAATCAAGTTCGAATAAATATAAAGCCAAGAAGATAAATTGAAGGGAGGAACAAAGGTAAACATTATTAGCAAAATATATGAAAGCCTTCTAAGACTACTTATGAACTTTGGATGTACGACGTAACTTAATTTTCGTACAAAAACGTTTTCGAGCCAGGTAGACGTTGAATCGTGACTTAATTTATTCCAAGAAAAAGCTTTAGGATCAAATGCAGTAACAAGAGTTATTGATATTTAGTTAAAGCTAATGAAATCGCTTAAAGTCTTGAGTTTAATGTTAGTCAAACAAAAAGTTGAGTTGCTTTGAACATTACTGATTTTTAAACATTTTACAGCCATGTTGTGCTATTTCGAATCAAATTAAAGATTGAAAAATTCAATTTTGGGCAGGATTCGAACCCGCACTCTTCCGAACCGGGGAAGTGCGTTATCCAATTTCGCCACCGAGCCATTTGCACACAGACCGAAATTTTCAATCTGTTGCGTCTTTTTAAGGGATACGTGAGCGACATCTACTGGAAGTTATTTCAAACTTACCAACCCGCAAGTCCGCAAGTCCAGCATTACAACTGGAATTCATACGGTATAGATGACGCACCCTGTTCCAATTTCAAACATTATTGATCACTTCCCCGGTTTGGAAGACTGCGGGACTGCGGGTTCGAATCCTGCCCGAGACTGAATTTTTCAATCTTTAATTTGCTTTAAACATGTTTCAATAAGACTAATTCTTTGACAAAGATCGCCCTTAAAAGCTCTCTTTGCTTCGCTCTTTCATACAAAACTGCAATTCCGGCGGCGGCTGTATGGCGGTTTTTTTTTTCTCGACGTTGGCTCCGTAGTGAATGTTGTTCAGATTGATGGTCTGAAGCACCCCCTTAAGTATTACTAGGGTATTTTGTTACACCCTGTATCTATACTGTGAAAGCCTTCATAATTGATTAGTTAAATACAATAGACTACCCAAGTACTGTCACAGATAATGACGTACACATTATGGACTAGTATAATTAACTTACATTGATGACTGTATTAACATTGTAAGCTATACTACATTGAACCTATTCTGTGAACGTACAGTAAATCTATTGTTGCTTGAAGGCTTAAGGCGTTAGTCAAACAAGCGTTGGTTCAAAATATCACGAGACAGTAGGCTCAACAAAAGATATTTCTGCTTATATCCTTAGCAGTAGGTGCATGGAACCAGAGACAATAGTCTATATACCATGCCAGCTTCCTGGCTAGGTGCAATAAGCCATTTCTTTTCATATAATCTCAGCCAGTCATTATTTCATCTGACCTATCTCATCTTGCGCATTTTCTCTCCTTATCCATATTCATACTTTAAATTCTTCTTGCAATATCACACGTCTGTATCACAATAAGACGATTTCACGGCTTTTCCGTCACTTGCACTACCTACTTTCTCTCCAGTATACCTCATTCTTAAGCCTGTCCATTTTAGTTACACCACCTACTGTGGCACATCCAGATTTCTTTTGGGCTTGACTGAGCATGTTTTGCGTTGAGCTATTTCAGTGAAATCAGACTTAATACCAGATTCTTCAAAAATATTGTTACGAAAAACGATCGTAATGTAAACCTGTAGTACTACTTCACTTAAAAATAAGGAATAACTAGTAAGTAGGTTATTAAAAATTCTGTTGCGTTCTATCATTTATGTGCGGGAGGGGCCCCCGCCCGCCCCTTAGCTTGTGTATTCTGTCACAGGATACCAGAAATTTTTCTCAAAATTTACATTTCAGCTGCAAGAAATTAAGATAATTACAAAACCTTAAATTCATTCCATTTCTTCTCCGTGACCATGGAATGTGGTGGTCAAGATTCTTTGTGCAGTGTTTTTGTAAGTTTGGGTAAGATTCTTTTAGCAATGCTTTTTAGACAAGTTTAAACGTAATAACATGCTTTCAATGGTAGTTGGCAGTTATATGAATGTTTCGGACAGTTATGAAATTAAAATGCAGTTGTGAATCTAAAGAAGGTACTAAGTTTGTAAGAAAAATATGTTTTATGTTATACTTATATTTTTCTTTTTCTTGCTAATATAAATTTCCAGAGCGAAAATATTTATAATAATTAGGTAAATAGTGGGGCAAAGCTTCAAAATGCTTATTTTTTGTCAGGAGAAATATTTTAGCGAGACACTTAGGCGTGTTTGATGACATGACAAGTTAATGCCAATATTAGTTAGTCCTCTGTAAAAAAGGTTACTATAAACACGATGATAATATGAATGACCAAAATTTTTGTCTTCACAATGTTACGCTATGTAATTCAATATTGCATTTGTATTTATTTTATTATGTATATTATGATTTCTTTAAAAGATGTGTGTTGTAGAGTTTCGGGTCGTATCTTCTCTAAGTGCAGATCACCATCCGACGTGGTGGTAGAGTCAATAAAAAGACGTCAGAAAGCTTTCTATGTAATATAACTTTCTATTAAAATTTTGAGTTTAAGACGCCAAAGCTGTATAATTTGAACAGAATTTGCTTGTGATAATGATGTCATAGAACACAATCGCTCACAGCACAATAATAATTGTAAACAAGATTGAAGCCTAACACTATCAAGTAGTCTAGATAGCAGGTACCTATATGATATTAGTTCTATTGTCAGTTAATAGTTTCCTAATCTGATTGTTGTGGGATCAGCACGCATGGGGGCCATTTCAATAAATACCTCTGTAATAGGATCATGGGTCTGTAATTAAATTGAGACAGGAGGTCTTGGTGAGTTACTATTTATGTTAAACTTTAAAATTTTAAATAGATTCTCACTGCTTTCGTAATTATTAAAGTTCCCCATAGTTCTTGCGCTGTAAAGACTGTTTATTTAAAGTTCATTTCAACTTTTTATATTATCAGAACTTTACTGGAAAACTGTCTTACAGTTGTCATGAACACAAGATGACTGACGAGGCAACATCGGGAATTAAAATATAAGAATACTTACAAAAGTTACATACTATGTATAACTTTTGTAAGTAAAGCAAATTTAAATTAGGTAGGTATTATATTAATGTATACACGGCCACACATCAAGCTATACAAAACCAACAAAAGCTGGCCGCGCGTAGGTCGAGTAACGTATAACGTCGCGCGGCCAGCTTATGTTGGTTTTGTATACAAAATTGATGTTTGATGTGTCGCCGTGCGTACGTTCAACTGGCCGATAGACTCATACGACCATTCGCTAAAATGTGTGATGATAATGCGCAATAGGGACAGAAGGGCCTAGATAAGAGACTTGTTAAAAGAGATGATACTCTAATTTTTTTTTGAAATATTATTCAATACACTAATGTAGGCTTTCATTGATTGATTGAATGGCCACATAACGAACTTTATATGCTTTATAACATTCATATTTGAGCTTTATGTACAGAACATGTAATTTCGACGATTCAACGACAAATTAATAATGCAACATGATTGACATAATGTTCACACGATTCAATTTGCAAGATTAAAAGCAAATTGACAACAAATGGACGCCAAAACTTCAATGACATGAAATTTCAATTATAATTTCAAATGAGCGTGATATAAGCACTACATCAAGTAATTTAGGTCTATTAAGGGCCTATGTCGAAAAATAATTTAAGCGAAACAGGCGTGGGATAGCTTATATTACGGCCTGATGCGAGAGAAAGAGATGGGGCGCCGCGCGCGCCTGAAACGAATCGAGCGCCAAATCAAACTTTATTTAATTTGTGGGGATTTGCTACAGATCAGCACCCACAAGTTATAGCAAAGATGCCAACAGATGGCGATACCGTCGCTCGCGGAAATATGCTCCATACAAAGACAACGTTCATCGTAAAATACGTAACTCGTAACCTAATACAAATAAGGTTCACAATCGAATGCAAGACATAAATCGCGCAAGAGAAATAATCACAGAGATTCGATATATATACAAGGTCCAACTAAGAACTGTTGGACCACGGCCGGTCCCCAGGCATCACACCTAGCCTGGCGGAAGTACTTCCCTTTTCAATGGAGGAACATTCCCAAGTAGCACCTCCATATTGGTGACCCTCGACAAAGAACATCGCAACCTGAACACCGCAGAGCAGCACCAGCACAGAGCAGCAACCAGCTTCAACCAACTCTTCACACCCCTCGACCAGGTCAAAAACAAGCAGCAGTCACACCATCAACCCGAAGCCGCACCAGGTCCATCGCAGCTGTCTTCACACCGCTTCCTGGGCCAGCAGCTTCCTCAACGACAGTCAGCGTCTGCATAGAAGGATCTCCCGCAGCCCACGTGTCTGAGCTTACCTCCACGTGGCAGTTCTGCTCGCCTTCTCCACGCCTGTCACTCGCCCGCATCACATCGGGACTGGTCTCCCTGACAGATGCACACACCGCAGCACATCGCTCGTCAGACTCACTTGACTGGAGCCCTGCACCTACACTACATGGATACAGGACTGCACACTTCGAACTACTCAACGACCTCCGGTCTGAGGGGGGATTCATGTGGGGATTTGCTACAGATCAGCACCCACAAGTTATAGCAAAGATGCCAACAGATGGCGATACCGTCGCTCGCGGAAATATGCTCCATACAAAGACAACGTTCATCGTAAAATACGTAACTCGTAACCTAATACAAATAAGGTTCACAATCGAATGCAAGACATAAATCGCGCAAGAGAAATAATCACAGAGATTCGATATATATACAAGGTCCAACTAAGAACTGTTGGACCACGGCCGGTCCCCAGGCATCACACCTAGCCTGGCGGAAGTACTTCCCTTTTCAATGGAGGAACATTCAAGTAGCACCTCCATAAATTATTTATGTTAGTTCAATTCTGCTCTAATCTAAATTTAGAAAATATTAATCTCTTTTTTTTAAATCAAGTCTCGTGTTTCTATTATTCACCGTTTAGCAGTTCCAAGCGTTTATAGATAAAAACAGAGGCTACTTTGGCTTGTTTTTATATCGAGAAAATGTG
Organism: Agonopterix subpropinquella; assembly: GCA_922987775.1. Taxonomy (NCBI): domain Eukaryota; kingdom Metazoa; phylum Arthropoda; class Insecta; order Lepidoptera; family Depressariidae; genus Agonopterix; species Agonopterix subpropinquella. The sequence goes on along the minus strand of OV277696.1, from coordinate 1,625,046 downwards.
TCTTAATCGTGTTTTGGCTCTAATCAAAACTTCAATTATATGTTCAATTTACACATATCCGAAAATCATACTCCTACTGTTAGTACTTCATGATATATGAAGGTTTGAAGAATCCAATTTTTTTCACATAGCCCCTTAATGAACAAAATAAATGAAAACTGATTCTCCAGAAATAATTTGAACATTAGTTTGATTCGTGACATTCTGGCAGAAGAAAAAACCAAATAATATTGATCGTAGAATTTGGTCGCGCTGGATTACAAATTTTAAGGAATATCGAAATAAAATCTTTTATCATATTAGGCTATCATTTGGGCTATTGAACCCAGGGGAATACAGCCCTTAATAGCAACTACTTATGAATATCAGCACATATAACACAGGTATACAGACCGCTAAGTAGGTAGGTACTTATAGACTTAGACAGAGTCGCAGAGTCAAGACGCTAGCAGAAATGAGACAGGATTGGCGAGTACTCCACCGACAAGAGCTTAGCTCATGATGAGATGACACTCAGGTGTCAAAATATTACGTTAGCTTTAAAGTCCCTTCTCATTTTGGACATAACAAAAATGTACACAGATTATTTCATAGCCCAGCGCAACAGCATTAAAATGTCACAATCACTCAAGGGTTAAACATAGGTCCTCATTTCCTCCTGATAATAATCTCGGGTAAGATTGTTGACTTGACAGGCGCGTTTTACGGTACTCACCATGAAATTACATTCCGTATTTATAGCAACAATCGAGAAATAGTTTCTCTTGGGATCTGGGATAGGAATAACTGGAATCGGATTAATCAAGGGATCCAGTTAGGTTAATACGAGTAGTAAGGTTATCTTCCTTTGATTTTATTCGAATATAATTATTATCATCTTCGGTTTATATTGCCCAACTAACCTGCACTCATAATTAATAGATCTCACGATTATCATAATTATGATCATGAGAGTGGTGCATAGCATATGCTCACGACTATATTCCCCGAGGGGGTAGTCAGAGATATTCTGAAACCTCAGAACATCCACGTTTCACTAGTATCTAGTACCGAAACTCTGTCCAGTGTGACGGGTGGTGAGTCCGTCGCCACTTGTAATGGACAGTGGGTACAATACATGCCTCGAAATTGAAGCATGCAGGTTTCCTCACGATGTTTTCCTTCACCGAAAAGCCAGTGGTGTTACAAATCGTACGTAAATTCCGAAAAACTCATTGGTACGAGTCGGTCTGGACGGGGATCGAACCATCGCCTCCTGGACGGCAGGCAAGGTTACTCGCCACTGGACCACCACGGCTTCCTACCCTACCTACTTAACCATGTGGAGTCAATTTAGTCGTCGACTTGCAATTTGCGTTTGTTTGCTGAAAATTCCAAAATATATTCCAGTATTAGAATTCCATTATTCAAAATTTACCCTCTCGCCCCATATTGTTTAGAAGAACGGTACTAGGTGCCAACTCACCAGTCCCACGCCTAAGTAGACTATACAGCAAAAGTGATATTATTTGCGACATCAACTTTTTGGCCAGAGTCCGTAAAAATGTTTCCGTTTGCATAATTGTTGTTTTGAAACAAGAATGGCAGATTTGGACCCAGGCATTTTTTACGAAAACTAAAAGCCATTCAGGACGGCAGTCATAATTATTATAAACAGAAAAAAATTAAGGCATTTTTTTTAAAAACTTCCACATCTCCAGAAGTCCGGATTCAAAAGTAGAAATTACTAGTAAAATAGACAAATCATCCAAAAAGCAGCAGCAAAACGCAACCACGACAGCTATTTTCATCTAATACTGAGGTATTTTTGGTCCTTACGGAACGTATTTGGCTTTGTTGAACTGATAGTGTGTGTGATTTCGTTTTCTTCTATTATCATAATATGGTACGGTTACGGTTATCGCGAATTTTCATTAAAAAAAACACAATTAATGCGTAGAAGATTGAGTGGACTATCTTATAAGAAAAATTACGAGTTATTACACACTTGATACAAAAGGTATCATAAGGAGAAATACCTTTCCCCCAACTTCTAGAGATTACATCTAATTTACATTTTTGTTAGTTTTGTTTCACTCTAAACGTATTACTAAGTTTCGTTCATGTATGGGACCTCTAAGTCTGGGTCTCAAATTACATGACTTTCCGCCAAACTTCTTTACCTACCTACTTAATGTTTCTCGTAAGTTGCTTTGACAATCTCTTTATTATTATTATTTTATAAAAGCTCTTTTATTTTATATACTTACTACTACCACTTTGTAAAAAAGCTAAGTAATAGCTGTAGGCAGACCTAATAAATAAAATAATATAAAAAAATACTTACCCCTAATAAAATTTATTGCAAACATTTTCTATGTACTAACACACGAAGCTTAGAGTAGCTTTATATTTTATACATTGCTAAGTAGCTGTTTATTTTTAGTCTACATTTATGTTTGCAAGGTTATGTTTTGTCTAGGACAAGGTGACATGGCATAAGTCTAGCGTTTTATGATCTTGCAGTTTATTTGTGTTTTCTATGTTTATGTAAAGTTTTGTGCTGTGTTTATAATATGTAAATGTAATAAAATTCAAGAATAATCCCCATTGTTTTTGTGTATTCATAAAGTCAACTTCAATTTATTTTTATGTCTATGACAACGATACTTATATATATGTACTTACTGCTTGACTGTTATGTTCACTAGAATTTACCCGCGACTTCGTTCGCACCGACTCTAGTCATCAGTTAAATATCATCTATCTCAGTCAGTCAAGTTTATTCAAATCAGTCTAGTAGTTTTTTCTCGATGTTCGAACAAACAAACAGACTGACGAAAAATACATAAATCGGTAATTTGGAGTCAGGGACACGGCTTTGTGTAAAATAGGTCTATTCTTCACCCCTAATTTTTAATTCCTAAAAAATTTTAAGGGTGTATTATTCTTTCCTTACAGGAACATGGGTCGAAAAATAAGTTTCGCACTTTAGCATGTGAAGTGCAAAATTTTTTATCTTTTTTCGACCCATGTTCCTTAGGGAAAGTTGTTTAGTTTCACTGTCTGAAACACCCTTAAAATGTTTTGGTAACTAAAAACTAGTACCTAGTGTAGATATAACAGTGTATAATGTAGATTATTTTCATGGAACAAGTCAAAATCAATTATTTAAAATGTTTCCCCCTTTTTCAAATTATTTGCATTTCTCCTACGTACAGTCAGCGGCAAGAGTACTACGACGTAGAACAAAAGTGTATACAACTTATTGCTGCTGACTAGGTACATCAAAATTACTAATCTTTCCTCATATGGAATTTATAGTATAATATTGGTATAATAGTACCAATTTTAATAGCTTCTATTATACATCATGGCTACATTCCTGACTACACAAAGAATCATTATTATTTGTATTTACTTTTGAACCACGAACGCCTACTATAAAACGTTTTTTTTTCTTCTTTCGTATCAGATTAATACGGAATCTCATTCCTTTAAGAAGTATTTGTCTCTTGAGGAGTTTTCCATCAAGAACCGTATCGTGTTAAAAGATCTCTTTTTCCCTTTGCCAAAAATAAAAACGAAATATGAACGAAAGAAATTATTTTCTCTTTGTCGTCGCAATATCTGTGCAAGTTATTGTGGATGGCGTTGGGATTGTTTGCTTTCATGTTATTATTTACTTGCTATAACGAAAATGGGATAGACTTATTGTGTCGGGACTTCAGTTTGTGGACTTTTTAGATTTTTAGTATCGAAATATGAGTAAATAAAGTACAATATTTTCTGAGCCAATATTTGTTGCGACATTAAATTACTTTGTTGTTTTGTTTATTTTTCTTCGCTATTATTCATTGAATTTTTTTATAACGAACGAGCTTTTACCCGCGACTTCGTCCGCATAAATTATATACCAGATTTTAAGTCAGATGTTACGCTACCAAACAAAAAAAGTTTCATCAAAATCGGTTCAGTAGTTTTTGCGTGATACTCGAACAAACAAACACCCAAACAAACAAACAAACTAAATTCTTTTTTCAAATTTACAGTTTTATAATAGTCAAGATGCGAAATTAATGCTAATCAATCAAGATGTGTATTTGAAAAAAATATTTTGCTAAAAATCACATCGAGTCAAAATCAATAGCATCTCACATCTTATGGGTTCGAATCCTGGATAAAAAAAACATATCACTAGAATGTTAAATAATTTATTTTTTCTGATTTCCGTGTTGGTAGGAAAAACAGCTTTTACTACATTTATCTATCTATCTATAACGTCACGCCTCTTTCCCAGTGGGGTAGGCAGAGACCAGGGCGCGCCACTTACTACGATCCTTACATACCTCTTTTGCCTCATGCACATCCATAGATCTCTTCATCAAATCAAATCAAATCAAATCAAATATACTTTATTTCATTTTTTCTTTTTTTCTTCATCATACATGCCCGTCGGTTTCGAGTACTCCGCACCGCCCCTTTTTGTAGAACGCAACTGATTTGATCAGCATACGTCCTACGAGGGCGCCCTCTGCCGGCTTCCACTCATATTTGTAACATATATCTCTTTCGTACATCTGCTGTCATTCATCCTCTCTACGTGACCAAACCAACGAAGCATACCTTTCTCTATTCTTGTCACAACATCTTCTTTCAATTTACATCGATCTCTTATTACACAATTTCTCACTCTATCTCTCAGCGTGACACCACACTACATTCAATTTTATTATAATAACAATTTTAAGCCCCAAGGACCATTCTTTAACGACGTTAAAATCTTTGTCGATGCCTTACATGAATGTGCTATGCTATGCTTTCAAACCATCCAACAAAAACAGACTTCATATCCACAAAATACCTAATTTCAAGTTCTTTCATAAAACACGCTAGTTTTTAAAAGTTTTATAACTATGCCGCGTATATTTTAATAAAAGGAGGTACTTAGTCGAGGCTTTAAGTAGTTTTGAAATATATTACCCAATTTTAGGTCCCATTTTGTAGCACGCTTTTCGCCTGCTATTAATATCTTCAAGCTTCACATTTATCATCCATCAAGCAGTCCATTACCATCAACCAGCCGAGCCCGGTCTGAGACCGTAGGCGTCTGATGTAACTTGGCACTTTAGGAAATACCTGGAATTTTATTTAAAAGTATTGAGTGGGTAGGTATCAGATTCAGGCACTTTTATACTGTAATTAATGTTATCTGAACTATTTTTAAACGATTTTATTTAACTTCGAAGCTGTCTAACTATCTAACTAACTAACAATGGATTCTTGCAATCGAATTCTCACCCATTTCCCATCAACCGATAAAGTTGAAACTTTAGACACACTTATAGTTCTGATGACAATACAATATTATGGTAACATGGAGTTGATCTGATGATGGAGACGGAAGGTGGTCAAGGGATCTCCTCGATAAATTATAGCTGAGGACTCATGTTTGGTATCATTTAGATTGTTTCGATGAGTACTTTATGGTACCGATAAGATTGAGGATCTGATGATGGAGACGGAATGTGGTCAAGAGATCTCCTCGATAACTTATAGCAAAACACTCGTGTTTGGGCTCATTTCAATTGTTGCGACGAGACCTTTGTGGTACCAGTAAGATTGAGGATCTGATGATGGAGACGGAAGGTGGTCAAGGGATCTCCTCGATAACTTATAGCAAAACACTCGTGTTTGGGCTCATTTCAATTGTAACGATGAGAATTTTGTGGTACCAGTAAGATTGAGGATCTGATGATGGAGACGGAAGGTGGTCAAGGGATCTCCAAGATGAATGAAAGCAAAACATTCGTGTTTGGTCTTACTTCAATTGTAGAGATGAGATCTTTGTGGTGCCAGTAACATTGAGGATCTGATGATGGAGACGGAAGGTGGTCAAGCGATCTCCAAGATAAATGAAAGCAAAACAGTCGTGTTTGGTCTTACTTCAATTGTAGAGATGAGATCTTTGTGGTACCAGTAAGATTGAGGATCTGATGATGGAGACGGAAGGTGGTCAAGGGATCTCCTCAGTTAATTGTAGCAAAACACTCGTGTTTGGGCTTATTTCAATTGTTGTTATGAGAACTTTGTGGTACCAGTAAGATTGACGATCTGATGATGGAGACGGAAGGTGGTCAAAAGATCTCCTCAATGAATTATAGAAAAACAGTTGTGTTTGGTCTCACTTCAATTGTAGCGATGAGATCTTTGTGGTATCCGTAAGATTAATGGTCCGATGATGAAGACGGAAGGTGGCCAAGGGATCTTCTTAATGAATTATAGCAGAGCACTCGTGTTTGGTATCATTTCAATTGTTGCGATGAGAACTTTGTGGTACCAGTAAAATTGAGGATTTGATGATGGAGATGAAGGTGGTCAAGGGATCTCCAAGATTAATTAAAGCAAAACAGTCATGTTTGGTCTTACTTCAATTGTAGAGATGAGATCTTTGTGGTTCCAGTAACATTGAGGATCTGATGGTGGAGACTGAAGGTGGTCAAGGGATCTCCTCAGTTAATTGTAGCAGTACATCCGTGTTTGATATCAAGTTCATTTGTTTTGATAAGGACTTTTTAGTCCGGGTAAGACTGAGGATCTGATGTTGAATATGGAAGATGGTAAAGGGATCTCCTCGATGAATTATAGAAGAAAACTTGTGTTTTGTCTCATTTCAAATGTTGCGATGAGCACTTTGTGGCACTTACCAGTAATATTGAGGGAGTGATGATGGATATGGAAGACGGTCAAGGGATCTCCGCGATGAATTATAGAAGAACATTCGTGTTTGATGTAATTTAAATTGTTGCGATGAGAACTTTGTGGTAATTACCAGTAAGATTGAGGGTGAGATGATGAAGACGGAGGGTGGTCAAGGGATCTCCTCCGTAAATTATAGCAGAACACTCGTGTTTGATGTAATTTAAATTGTTTCGATCAGAACTTTATGGTACCAGTGAGATTGAGGGTCTGATAATGGAGATGGTGGATGGTGGACGAGCGATCTCCTCTACAATTGTAGCAAATCATTCGGGTTTGATCTCGTTTCAATTGTTTCGATAAGAACTTTGTAGTGTCAGTAAGATTGAGGATCTGACGATGGAGACGGAAGGTGGACAAGGGATTTCCTCAGTTAATTGAAGTAAAACACTCGTGTTTGGTCACATTTAATAGATTTTGATGAGGATTCTATAGTCTCGGTTAGATTGAGGGACTGATAATGGAGACAAAAGGTGATCAAGGGAACATCTCAGTAAATTGTAGCAGTACAGTCGTGTTTGATAACATTTAATTGGTTTTGATAACGACCTTATAGTTCCGGTATGATTGAGGGTCTGACGGAAGGTGACTAAGGGATCTTCTCAGTAAACTGTTGCACTACATTCGGCATTTTTGAGAGAGAACTTAATGATAGGTACTGGTAAGATTGAGTGTCTGATAATGGAGATGTTAGGTTGGCAAAGGATCTATACACTTACACCTAATTGTAGCAGAACACTCATGTTTGGTATCATTTAATTTGTTTCAATGAATACTTTTTTAGTCTCGGTAAGGTTGAGCGTCTGATGATGGAGACAGGAGGTGGTCAAGGGATCTCAACTAATTGTAGCAGATCATGACTCAGAAACTAAAAAGTAAAAAATAAAATAAGTAAAAAATTTTTTTAAGTAAAACGATTTTATTTTAATAAAACTGCACTAAACGGTAAAAAATAATTTTGTTAAATTTTCGTACTATATTGCACTATACTATACTGTTAGCTGGAAATTTGTGAGTATAACCTATGTTAACCTATCTTCAAAATAATTATGACGAAAAAAGGTATTACAATAGGGATTCATATTTTAGATTAATACTTTGTTAATTAATTTTGATTATAAAATCGTGGGCGCTTGCTAGTAAAATATAAAACTTTCCTAGCAATTTTGCTATCATTCTTACCTATAGTACCTACAGACAGGTACGATAGCCTTCATAGCTCGATACCATAAAACAATGAAAACCACATCGATATACTAGGCCTATTATTTAGTTTGAAAATGTTTGGATGTAATATTACATCCAATTATTTTATTTTGTTAGTTAAATAGTAGGTATGTAACATTTGAGTTATACCTATTACTATGCAAGCGCCCACGATTTTATAATCAAAATTAATTAACAAAGTATTAATCTAAAATATGAATCCCTATTGTAATACCTTTTTTCGTCATAATTATTTTGAAGATAGGTTAACATAGGTTATACTCACAAATTTCCAGCTAACAGTATAGTATAGTGCAATATAGTACGAAAATTTAACAAAATTATTTTTTACCGTTTAGTGCAGTTTTATTAAAATAAAATCGTTTTACTTAAAAAAATTTTTTACTTATTTTATTAAACTGTAACTGTAACAGAAGCGTGTCTGGTACATTGAAGATATTTACAAGAAAAAGATTACGATATGGTTTTTAGGTGTCCCTGACTTCAAATCAACTTTTTTTTTAATTTTTGTCTGTCTGTTTGTTTGTTTGTTTATTTAATTGAGCATCACGTAAAAACTGCTGAACCGATTTTGATGAGACTTTTTTGTTTGATCTGACTTAAAGTCTGGTATATAATTTGTGCGGACGAAGTCGCAGGTAAACTCTAGTTAGAATATATTTGTCTTTATAGTGTCTCGTCACAACTAGGTACGTTCAATATTTAAAATTGTTTATTCAAATAGGAATTTTGCATAAGTTTTTGAAATCTAATTATTTTTATGAATCTAATAAGTACTTACAGCCTAAGATTTTTTTTACCACATGGAAGATGCGGCTGAAAATTTTAAAGTGAATTTTTTAAAACGAGCGATGACATTCATGTCATCATCAGCCTATAAACGTCCCACTGCAGGGCACAGGCCTACCCTCAGGGAGGGTGTATGGGCATTGCTCCACCACGCGTGCCCAATGCGGATTGGTAGACTTCACATAGACATCAGAATTTCTTCTTCAGTGTATGCAGGTTTCCTCAAGATGTTTTCCTTCACCGTTTGAGAGCAGTCGGTTTTACGTACATAAGTTAGAAAGACTCATTGGTACATGGCATGTTTTCCGTGCGGATTCGAACCCGGACCTCCATAATTGGGTGTCCATATCTCTCCGCAACGCGCCACCGATGCTCTAACATTCATGTATTTTTCTCTAATTAGTAGACGTTCGGAACTAATGTAGGTAACAAAGATGTTTTTTTGGTCTATGTCGTATAGGACCAAAAAAATCTTTGGTAGGTAATACCTAAGTGAAATTGTTAATTTCTCTTCATTTTATATCTAAACTATTATAAAACTGTAACAGAAATTTGTCTGTAGGTACATTGAATATATTTACAAAAAAATAATTACGATATGGTTTTTAGATGTCCCTGATTCCAAATCACCAATTTTTGTATTTTTTGTCTGTCTGTTTGTTTGTTTGTTTGTTTGGGTGTTTGTTTGTTCGAGTATCACGCAAAAACTACTAAACCGATTTTGATGAAACTTTTTTTGTTTGATAGCTTATCATCTGACTTAAAATCTGGTATATAATTTATGCGGACGAAGTCGCGGGTAAAAGCTCGTACTACATAATTTGTTTTGTTTTGTTTTGCTTGCACAATACTTGATTCCAAATAAGGAAGAAGAGATTTTCCGATTCCCTATTTAGCTTTCTGACCAATTTTGATTACCAATTGTAATTTTTTTATTAGAAAGATATACTGTCCGACATATCTTGGACGGTACAAAAGCTGTTCTAAGAATAAGTGAGAGCGTTTCAAATATCTGTTTCTGTAATGCAAAATAGCCTTAAAATTTCATTGCTATTTGGAATGGAATATAGCTAATCCGTATATTATGAATAAACTGGCCAAGTATGTGTCGGACCACGCGCAGGGCAGGGTTCCGTAGTTGCCCGTTACAATATAATATGAACTTAGAAGGAGGCTTTTTGTTTATACTACGGTTTAACGGCTAATAAAGTCTAAAAAGTACATTTTATTATTTGGTCGGCTATTACTCGTAAACTTGTGAAGCCTACTTAGCGGTGATAGTTTTCTTTTTAAATTCGTTATAAGTATGCTATTTCCGAGAATTTTTTCACATCTCCAACTACAACCGTTTAGCTGGGAAAGGGGGGAGACACTTGACTCTGCCTAAAATTTTTGCTTTACAGTTTAATATTTCGCTAACGGATCCCTAAATCGAAAAATAGTTGTCCCAAACCCACAATATTTTTAAAAGACCTATCCAACGATATCCCACAACAAGGGATAGACGAGAAAAAAAAAATTCATCCCCACTTCACGTATAGGGTAGGTACCCTAAAAAAACATATTTTTCAAGATATATTTCTAGTATTAAGCGTCTCTGAGCTAAGCCGCGGACAGACGGACAGACAGACGGACGGACAGACGGATGGACATGGCGAAATTATAAGAGCTCATGACTCGGATCCTTCTAAAAGCCATATCACCTATGTGATTTTTGAGCGTAGGCGTCAACCTATTGTTCCGATATAGTCGCGATATCGTGGCCATATTTCCGCGTTATCGCTGCGATATTTCTTATATCAATCAGTGTCACGGCGATAACGTTCAGTCAACACCTGTGCTTCAAGAATGGCGGTGATTTAGTTGTTACATTGCGGCGATATCCATACTTAGTTGCCATACTTAGACAATTTATATAGGGATGAGTTACGCGTGTCATTCTACTAAGAAACATTTTTGCCACTTTTTGCAGGGGGCGAGGTAACATGAAATCCGCAACTTTGGATTTATTTCCCCATAAGTTTAGATTCTAATTTTGAATGTTAAAAATCATGAAAAGTAGTCTCGTGTAGACCCCAAACGTTTTAAGTTCAAAATTATTGTTTCGCTATTATAGGTTTAGTCGTTTAGTGATAAGGTATAAAATTGGGTGTAAATACACAAGATCAATTGTTCTTATACCGATGGCAGAGAGAAAATGCTACCGCAAGGCGAGTCCCTATATAAATTGTCTAAGTTGCCATACTGTGAGGCTTAGAATAATACTGTGATACAACACAACAAAAGTCACTTAGCTTCAAATAATGTTTGGAATATCTTCAAAATAAACAAATCTATACACAGCTTGGTTCCAGTATCAACAAACTGAAGATAGACGCAAACAAATGACAGCCATTTCAAAGCCTTGACCTATTTATTTGGGGATCACATTAAGAGTTAAAATGGGTCAGTTGTTACAGTTTAATTATATTTACTGGATGTTTCTGGTTGAATTGCTATGTTTACTGTTTGTGCATTAATTGTTCATGCAATTTTGTGTAATTTTATTTGTTATGTTTAAAAGTTTGAATATTGAAATAAACAGCAAGAAAATGGTTCTTGAAGAGTTTGTAAACTAGCGCCGTCTGACGGCGGGAGTAGTCATAAGAAGGTACTATATACAGGAGGTACATTGTCAGTATCATAATCTGTTCAATCGAAGGCCCAGATTAAAGACGATAATTTGTTTACTAAATATAGATTATGATAGAATCCATTCCTAAACAGGGTGAAACAAAACACCCTAGTAACACTTATATAGGTGCATCAAACTGAACAACTTTCACTATGGAGAAGCTGTTCCATATAAAACTACAATCCTACTCGACCAAAATGTATGCTTATTTTGCTTTTTTTTAGTTTGATGAGTTAAGTGGTTAAGTGTATATGTAGGTATAATTCAATTCATCGTTCTCAATAAATTAAAAAATGAATCCTATGGTTTTTGGGTCGAACACTCCATCTAATTGCGTCCAACTTATTTTTTTTTTCGATAAATGACAATGATTGTTAGCAATGACAGTGGTAGCATATGATTATGTACGCATGTATTATTATTATTATATCAGTCGTTGCTGTCTTACTATATAGGGTGTAACAAAACACCCTAGTTATACTTAAAGGGTGCTTCAGACCATCAATCTGAACAACTTTCACTATGGAGCCAACGTGGAAAGAATAAAAAAAATCTGCCTTCCCATACATTTGAGTCGAGCGAGACGGTACTGCAGTTTTGTATGAAAGAGCGGTTTTTTTTTTCGCGTTTTCAATGTTGGCTCCATAGTGAAAGTTATTCAGTTTGATGGTCTGAAGCACCCCCTTAAGTATTCCTAGGGTGTTTTGTTACACCCTGTATAAGCCTACCTCCATTCGCTCCGTTGAAGCGATCGATATCGTCTGTATGTATAAACACACGTTATTATTATTTTCCCCTAACGGGTTTCAAAACCGTGACTCACTAACTAGGTTATCGAGTCGTTACATCCACTGCGAACCGATATCTAGAAATAGCTTCGCATAAAATCGCAATGCATATAAGTCCCTCTCCATCATAAATCATGGCTGGCAACGCCTCGTTACTCTCACATTTCCCACCAATCGATATTTACGGTTCCACCGGTTTCCTTTACCGACTACAGACTTGTATCCGGGGTTCTATTCCTTTGTGGTGAGGTTTATGTCGGTCTTTCACACTCGTTTGTCTTGTCATAAGAATAAGTGAGATATTGACTTTGGACTGTTGGACTGTATTCTAAGGTATTTTAGAGATTTATGTATTCATTTTTAATTCCCTATCACCCTTCTTAATTTCTCATGAGAGGAAGACTATACTAGAGAATCCATCATCGTCATAATATTTGTTCCTATGTAGAGTACTCTCTTCTTCTTTTCGTGTCAATAGTTCTTCAGTGGTGTTTTTATATTTTACTGGCCAGGTATTCGGTTAGCCTGGTAGCGTCAGGTGTAGCTGTGTTTAAATCCTCTCTCGTACAGATATTCGGACAAGGGACATTCTAGCAGATGACACATCGACTGGATAGGTTCGCTGCAGTCACATTGTGTGAGACCAGGGTAATCTGCAACAGCCGACCTGAATGCGAAACCGATTCTTGCCACAGAGCCACAGACATAGGGACAAATTATGATTATGATGGATTCCTAGTTGATTTCGACTACGGCGCTAATATTTATAGAAAAGCAGTCAGATCCACAGGATATATTGAAGTGTACGCTCCAAATACATGTAGGCAATTTCAAGTAAAACCAAACGTGGCTATGGATTATCTGCTTTTTATTAATCTTCCAACACTATAAACACCTTTTTAAATAGTAATTTACATTGTCTTCGCAAAAACTTTCCTCGTCCGTCCATCTTGAAAATCAAAGAGGCATCCCCCCTCCCAGCCTCCTACTACGTCACCTGTCTTTCCTCTCTCTCGCACATACGCACCTTGTCTCCCATCCCTTTCTTACCTGACCTGTCATTCGTCCTGCATCCTGTATCCCTATCACACAACACTGCATTCTATCTGTCATCTCTCTTTCACATCATCTGCATTCCGTTACACTCAGACTTCCCTACGTTCCATTCCCACATTCGGCCATCCTGCTCTCATATCTGTCCCCAGATATGCCACCACATTCCACAACCACATCATCATTCTTTTGCATCCTTCTTCACACCTTTCATCCCATCAATCCTAAACTTTCTGAAGCTACAACAATGAAACAAAAATATCTTATACTTTAAGGAACATAGTTACGCATCTTAATAAGCTAAAGTATATAAGTAAACTTTAACAACCCACCACCTTTAAACAGACAAAAAAAAACGTATACGTTATTTATGATGAATCTAACTGTACTTTCAAACTGGTACTTACAACGGTATTATAGCAAAAACAACAAAACTGGAACAACAAAAGATACTTAAATACGTAAATGCTTTTACATAGAAAACATTACTATTTATTACCTTTTTTTTTTTTTAACTTCAACATCAAAAGATGTTTGAATACATAAATGCTTTCCTTCAGAAAACTTTATTATTCATTATCTTCCTACACTGGACTTTAACGATATTAATTAACTTATTTAAGAATAAACAAAAAAAATAGTATAGGTACTAAACCCACTGTACTAACTTAGCACATCTCAACTTTACTACAAAAATACAACAACTTAAAGTTTAAGTTTGCCAAAATGAGCTTAAGTAGTTACAACCTTTATTTAGAGAAAACACTTAGAAAACTATGACTTTACGTATGATCCTGGAGAGGGCTAGGCTATCCTTGATATCAAAATTATACTGAAAACATCCATTCATTCATCACCTTGCAGACATCTTTTATTTATTAATTACCTTCACTGATCGCTGCCATCCGGCCAACGTTTCATTAGGTCGGCAGAGCTGGAAGTTGCCCCCGGCCCCTCTGTACTGCTGTGAAGCTTCACCACATCGTAGCGATCATTTCGTTTGACCTTGATAACTTTATAGGGTCCAAGGAATTTAGGCTTCAGCTTGAGTCCCGGTCCAAACTGCGTCCTTTTGATAGCCACCAGGTCATCCACATCATACTTGGAGCTCGGCTTTCTATTCTTGTTGTAGTTGTTCTTATTTTCCTCCTGAATTTGTTGTTCTTTGCTGTTCTTTAGCTTATTTAGCACCTCGGCACTCGTAGTAGACTTCGTTGGAAAAAGCCAAACAAACTTCATAGAAGCATCGACCATCGTCAGAATATAGTTGAACTGTTTCTTCGTTTCCGTTAAAGGGTCCTTTAAATTCATTGGTTCTGGGTATGTTACCACTGCGTCAACATTCCGTGGACTGAGTCGCACCTGGCCATTTTCGATCACATGCTCGCGATAATCAATGTCTGGACTTATCAGCTTTGCTTTCTTACAGTTCATCTCAATACCAGACTCGGAGGCTATCTTTAGCACCTGTTGCAGTTCTTCCACCGCCTGCTCCTCGTCACAAGCTGGAACAATTATATCGTCAACTATGTTTTCAACCAACAGCAACGGAGACTCCTCTTTGATCATCATTTTGTTCAATAGTTTATAGTCTACACATTCTCTTGTAGTGCCCTCCTTCTTTTTGACTAACATCAATGGATTAGAATATTCAGAATAACTCACCTGAACAATTTCCTCCTGCAACCACTCGTTTACCTGATCTTCGACTACCTTTTGCTCCATAAGTGATCTTTTTCTTGGTGGCTGAGCCACCGGTATCTCATCTTCTGAAATCTTTAACTCCACTGGTGCATCCCTTATTTGCTCAGGCTCGTACTCCTTAACGAGCTGTAAAACTTCTTCTCGGGTAGTCTTACTGGAGATATTATGGCCTGTAACAACCACATCACTCATAGCACAATTCACACTCTGCAACCATTCATCATCTGATGGCAATAGAAACACCGAGCCCTCTCGCATAACCATGACAACATCTTTAAGAAACTCCTGACCTAATATTAATTTAAACGGCATACAGTCTCTAGGCACTATATGGAAAATCACGTCGTTATACCACTGTCCGTCAATGCGTAGCGTCGTAAAGAATTTACCGCACGAACGCACCTTTGAAACACCAAATCCAGATATAACTAGGTTGTCGTCACCCTTCGGTATTTGCATCTCTCCATACAGCTCATCCGATATCAAGTTTGCGTCGCTTCCCGTATCGAACAACGTTTCCTCTGTTCTACGGCCGATTTTTATATTTTTAACCGCTTTTCTCTGAGAATTCTGATTATTTCCTTTGTTGATGCATAACATAACCTCTTGACGGCAGCTGTCAGTGTCATCGTTCTCATCATCGACAAAATGGCCGTCCGAGCCCTGCATCTCATTGGTCGTCGTTCCGAACATAGCCGATCGCTGTCTCGGGTCGGGAGTCTGCTTTACCGGCGGAGGAGGCAATAGAGGCATGCTACCACCCGCCCTTGGTGTGAACGGTGCGAACGGTGGCCGCTGGTGCTGTTTTACCGGCGGATCGCGAGCGCCGCCGTCATCGCTCGTCATCGGATTCATCGTGCAGCGGTGTCCCAGATGGCCGAAATTGTTACAACTAAAACATTTGGTTCCGTTCGGGCACGCATTAGCCAAATGATTTGTATCACCGCACTTGTAGCAGCGTCTGCTTGATGTCGATGCCCCTTGAGGTTTTCTAGCTTTCTCAGTGCTGGTACTCTCGCCACTGGATCGGTTTTTCAACATTATTTTCTCATACAAAGCAAGTTTATCTTTTAGCATCGGGAACGTCGTGCATCCATACAAAATGCTTTTCTGTATTTCACTGTCAGATATTCCGTCAATAACGTATTGAACGGACACGTAATCAGGGAACTTTGCTCGCTTGCCCATCTCCTTCATGACTAACATATATTGGTAATATGATTCATCGCGTCGTTTGCCGCGAGCGGCCATCATCTCGTGCATTTCTTTAGAATTTATAGCTTCAGGGAACTCCTTCTGAACAGCAGTTTTAAAATCTTCGTACGTCTTATGTACCTTCTCGGTCCGCATCCATAGCGCAGCGGTGCCGGTTAGCGATCGGCGCGCCACGATGAGTTTTTGTTGCCCCGACCACCCAAATATTTCGGCATTTTCTTCAATGTCTTGCGCCCACTTGGTCGACGAGAATGTATGGTCATCGCCGCTGAATTTCTGGATATTTCCATCCATAAAGCCTAGGGCCAAAATAGTATCTTCTTTCTTCTCCTGTGTCATCTTTACGTCTTAAATTTTTCGTTTTCTTCGTAAACTTCTTAAACTTCTTTTAACTTCTTTAACTTCTTAAACTTCTTTCAACTTCTTTAACTTCTTAAACTTCTTAACTTCTTTAATTCCTTTATACTTCTTCCTGACTTCTTCGTAAACGACTTTAGGTTATCTTCTTTGGTTATCTCGCGCCTCGTGCGTCGCGTCGCGTCGCGTCGTCACCGTCTTGGTTTTTCCGTTTACATCCCGGACGAGCCCCCAAATTTGTAGGCAATTTCAAGTAAAACCAAACGTGGCTATGGATTATCTGCTTTTTATTAATCTTCCAACACTATAAACACCTTTTTAAATAGTAATTTACATTGTCTTCGCAAAAACTTTCCTCGTCCGTCCATCTTGAAAATCAAAGAGGCATCCCCCCTCCCAGCCTCCTACTACGTCACCTGTCTTTCCTCTCTCTCGCACATACGCACCTTGTCTCCCATCCCTTTCTTACCTGACCTGTCATTCGTCCTGCATCCTGTATCCCTATCACACAACACTGCATTCTATCTGTCATCTCTCTTTCACATCATCTGCATTCCGTTACACTCAGACTTCCCTACGTTCCATTCCCACATACATATGAACTCTCTCGTCCTTACCCTCCTAATAATATGTCTGATGGAACGGGATAACGATGATAGATCTAGAATTCTAGATTCTTACCAGATCTTACGATTCAAAGTTTATACATAAATAATACAATCCCCAGAATCAATCAATCAATCAATCAATCCAATCCCCAGAATCCAAATTTAGGTCCATATAAGAATAGGTAGGGCCCAAAGAATTGCCAAACTAAAGTGGCAATGGGCGGGGCACATTGCTCGCAGACCCGATGGCTGATGGGGCCGAAAAGTTCTCGAGTGGCGACCGCGGCCGCGTACTGGAAAGCGCAGCGTGGGTAGGCCCCCCTCACGGTGGACCGACGACCTGGTGAAGGCCGCGGGAACCCGTTGAATGAGGGCAGCGCAGAACCGGTCGTTATGGTGATCCTTGGGGGAGGCCTATATATCCAGCAGTGGACGTCCATCGGCTGAGATGATGATGACATGTAATAAAGAATAAGAAACGCTTTAAAGTAAACTAACATTAAATACAATTCTAGTTTTTAAATGTGTGTCAAAAGTAAAATGGGAGAAAGGGTGCTTGTGTATGTATGTAGGTGCTGCTTTGTGTTTCACTCCTGGGCTAAGGTCCTCTCCCATCTGGTGTTTAAGATAAATATTATGCTTTCAAAGACTGTATAAAATGCTGTAGCTCTAAGGGTCCAAAGTACGATTGTCTTGTCTTTTGAGTTCCGAAATTTGACTTGCAAATTAGGGACGTCACAATGAGCGAAAAAAGTTTCGCTTTCTATCTACTTTCTTTGAAGATTAATGGAAAATCCCTTCTTGGAAATTCTTTGGGGTGACACAAAAAGTTACATTTTAACAAAAATTGGACATCATTCATACAACGAGTTTACAAGTAAGGGACAACTATTTGTATGATGAATATGAATATTTGTACCCGAGTCATGGATGTTTGTATTTATATATGTATTCTATATCGTTGTCCAGTCATCATAATACAAGTCCAGGCTAGATTCTGGTACTTTAAATGTGACTAGATAATTTGTGTGACATTGTGCAAGATAAGTAAGGCGAAACCATAAAACTGTTCGTGTAAAATCAAACTTTTTAAAACAGTCCATTGTTTTAGGTGCCTTCTAGAGTTACATTATTAATACTGTGCAATGTCTGTTTTATTTTTATCCATGTGAAAAAATACATTCAAGGTATGAGTGATGAGATCTGACTATACAGGTTATAAGGGACAGCTCTCCGCATACTGAAACGGTAAACTCAGACCATCAAACCGAACAACTTTCACAATGGAGCCTACCTCAGGAAACGCTAAAAAAATAATATGTCTCATACAAACTTCTGTACCTACCCGACTCAAGTGTATGGGACAGCTGTTTTTTTTTCGCGTTTCCTGAGGTAGGCTCCATATTTTTTCAGTTTCAGTTTGCGGAAGGCTGTCCCTTACATACACCCTGTATGATATACAACATGGTAATGAATTAACGCAAAACTAGAAAGTAGTTTGTTTAGAATCGAGAGCAGAATCGAATTATCATGGTTTCAACAAAGGTAATTTTTTTCAAAATATTAAATCATTTGTTTGCGAAATTTAAAAATTTCTGATCCCGATGTCAACCCACCGCACGGGCACAGCACACTCATCCTACTTACTACCAAAACAAGATTTTAAAAATGTATCCAATAAGCACGTTAGCGCTTTCTTTCAGTGCTGAAATGATAACAAATCATTTTTACCTCAGAACTTAAAATGTGAATAACTTTAAATTTTAACTATCAAAATAATGAAATTATTGCTTCAATCTAATTATTTTGTTATAATAAATCAGTTGGGGTGTATGAGGTTTTGCGCTAAATCATTAACACGTTGTATTGATATGATACTCAAAGTTACTTGAAACGGTATCATCGTTCCCTACGTCGAACCGAACTACATGTATATCTATCAACAAGTAGATTGCCTAAAGGGGTTCTCTGATTAATACCCTAAGGATGGGATTATCGTGACTCGGTCGTAAACAGTGATTTAGTACCCGGTTTATCCTCTTTCTGATACAACTCTTGATTACTTTTTTACCTCTAAAAACTACATTACTTATTTATTGAACGGTCTGTAGGGATTCTAAGTAAATTCGGTGACACTTTTTTTAGATGATCAGACCGTCAAACTGAACGAACGAAATAAAAATCTGGTGTCCCATACAAAACTGCAAACCTACTCGAGCCAAATGTGGGACAACTGATTTTTTTTTCTCGATTTCGATATTGGTGACATAGAGAAAGTTGTTCAGTTTGATGGTCTGGTCATCCCTTTAAAAAAGTGTCAGCATATTATGAAAAATTTCGACATAATTATCTCATAACAATATTTTTTATGTTTGAGATTTGGTGATGCCAATATGGTGTAGCTACCAGTTAGAGTAAGAGAGTTACTGCATTCGAACCCACTTCTAACAGCCTGGCCACGGGACAGGGCGAACTGCGGTTTGAAAAGGAATTTTTCAATACACTGCCTACGCGGTGCTGCGAGCTTGCGTAATAGGGACACAACACAACGCTCAGTGTATTGAAAAATCGCTTTTCGCGCCGCAGTTCTCCCTGTCCCGTCGCCAGGCCGTAATCGTATCGGTTCCCGTTCTATTAGTTTCAGAAAGGTAATGGTGCATTTTTGTTTAGCGCACAGCGCACACACTACAGAAACTTTTGTTGCACTCAAGGGCCATATCACACACGTTTTTGAGCATCGTAGGCGTTGGCGGGGCGATATCGTCGCGATTTTCTGAGATCAATAAGTGTCGCGGCGGAATCGCGGCGATTTAGTTGCGACGCCGTTGCGGTATAGTTGCGATATCGCCTGCCTATCAATACAGGAAGGCGATCGCGCTAATTTAAAACTTCCAAGTTCAATCCTCAATGAAGAGATCCGCAGAAGAACCAGAGTAACTGACATAGCCCAAAGAGTTGCTAAACTTAAGTGGCAGTGGGCGGAGCACATTGCTCGCAGATCCGATGGCCGGTGGGGCCTGCTAGTTGTCGAGTGGCGACCGCGTACCGGAAAGCGCAGCCTGGGTAGGCCCCTCACACGGTGGACCGACGACCTGGTGAAGGCGGCGGGAAAACGTTGGATGAGGGCAGCGCAGATCCGGTCGTTATGGCGATCCTTGGGGGAGGCCTATGTCCAGCAGTGGACGTCCATCGGCTGAGATGATGAAGTTCAATCCTAACCCAATTTCAGTTCTAATCACATTGCAATCTAATTACTATTCAACTGCCTTAATTCCGTATCCCGCTAAATATGACTTATTTACTATGTGACTGACAGCCTTTTACATTTGAGCCATCTGTCAAAACGGCTCTAACTGTCATGAGCTGTACCGCGATTAGCGCAATACCAAATATGAGGAAAGCTAAGCATGACACGCGGTCTAATCAATGGTTCAGTTGCGATTTACCCTCCAGGTGCCTGCGTACTTGACCGCTTTTCTGATTAGGTAGTCGCAGAATTAGAATTTAGCTATGAAAAAAAAAACTAAATTCACCTTATCGTTTTCAAATTCCAAATCTAATTCTATACTGTATTCAATCCAAAATAACATTCCGTTTAAAACCGTATTGAGGCTGTAATCCTCAATCATTCGTATTTCAGGCAAATAACGACGACCCATCAGCTTTCAAACGAATTTAAATTGTATATTATTTACGTTAGAATAGAAAATACAGTAATTAATTTCAGACAATCCTCGAAATAGGTATAATATACATTTGATTATAATAGGTCCAGATACATACAACTTTGCTTTGTGGATTTTAATTTTAATTAATTTGATTTCGTATTTTTTTCCCTCGTTTTAATTTTCGGTTTTTGTAGTTAATTGGATTATAATTGGTTGTTCAGTTTCTCAAAAGTAATTTTCAGCAATCCTATTTTTCTTTCTCGTATATTTGATTTAATTACCTATAAATGTACATGAAAAAAATATAAAATCAAAATTATGGAGAATGTTTTTTTTTAGTTGAGGTATGGTTGTGGATTAAACTGGACCACCCCATAGCCCATTCCTTCCCATGGGTGTTGTACGAGGCAACTAAGGGATACGATTTCTAATGTTGTGTTTTGTGAGCAAAAGACTAGCCTCATACCACCATTTGTCACGTAATTTCAGCCAGAAACCGAAAATGCAAAAAAGTGAGTCTGCAAGACTCAATGCTTAAAAACATAGTTGGTATTCAGACTGGTAGGTAGCGGGTTTTCTAATTTTTAACCGACTTCAAAAAAAGGAGGAGGTTCTATGTTCCGCTGTATGTATTTTTTTTAAATGTATGTTCACCGATATTTTCGTCAATTGTGAACCAATTTTAAAAATGATTTTTTTGTTTGAAAGGGTATACGCCCGAGGTGGTCCCATTTTAATATTGTGATGATCTGATGACGTACTTCGGAGCTACATGATATAACTCCTCAAAAGTTGTCAGCAAATCGTCTGCGATTGAACCATTTGCTTCTTTTCAATGTACCCTTTGCGTGTATAACTGATATCTGAGTCGAAATATCATATTTAATCAATAAAAATTATGAAATAAAAACAATTTTACAAAAAAATAAAAACCGACTTCAGAAGTAAAAAAGTACAAAATAATATTTCAGCCTATGAATTTTACGTTCCAATCTATAAGAAAATTAATTTGTTTTGTTAGAGTCGGGGTCAAGCCAAGCCAAAAAATTACTGCAAGCCCAGTCGCGAATCGTACCTACCGGCTTGACAGCGACATCAACAAAACGAATTAATTTTCTTTTAGATTCGAACGTAAAATTCATGGGCTGAAATATTATTTTGTACTTTTTTACTTCTGAAGTCGGCATTTATTTTTTTGTAAAAATGTTTTTTGTAGTAAAACTTCTGACAACTCGATAGGGAACTTAGTTGATCATCAGCTCATATTTAATAGAATTTTAATAATACAGCATACTTATGTAAATCAAATTAAAGATTAAAGAATACAGTAGCAGACGAGACTCGAACCAGCGACCTACTAATCCGGGGCTTGTTTTAGTCCAAGTAAACAACCTACACTTCAGCCTCTCAATTTATCTAGCCTCTAATCCTTAGCTGTAGTAATTATACTTCAATATCTGGGAACGTAACATAATCCCGGAGGATTATTATTTTTATACGGCATCCTTCTCGCAAATTAATCTGTCTTACTTGGGCGAGGCATAAAATATTCCCTCAGAAACGGACGAGATGTAATATTGTGAATCTGATCAACGGGTGTACTGGGGTTAATATTAATGTTTGTTAAATATTTATATTTATCAGCGTGGCATATGCTCACGAGTATATTCCCCGAGGGGGTAGTCAGAGATATTCTGAATCTTCAGAACATCCACGTTTATATTTATCAAATATTAATAATGTTTTTTTATGAAGGTTCTGATGTTTATTTAATACTAGCTGTTGCCCGCGACTTCGTCTGCGTTACCCGGATAAAAAGTACTCTATGTGTTAAACCAGGCCATGGTCTATCTGTATGACAAATTTCATCAAAATCCATTCAGCAGTTTTTGCGTGAAAGCGGAACAAACATCTATCCATACTTACAAACTTTCGCGTTTATAATATTAGTAGTATAATTCTTCTATCCTTTTCCTTTTTTTTTAAGTACCTGTTTCGAAATTCGATAATTAATATCCATAGCTTTGTCGCACCCGTTAAGTAGCACAGCCTTTGTGGTTTACATTAACACCGAAATAGCAAAGATAGACAACTGTTCAAATCAATACCTAGTAAGTATTCTAAGATATCTCCATTTTGATTTCTGGAACCTTTGCTCAAAACCGAGTCAATCAGACTTGACGACTTTATCATTCATAAGATGTGTGCCCGATCGTAAAAGCGAATTGGTAAGACAATTTGTTCGGCATTCAGAACAAATTGATACCGTTCTGTATCCATTGAAACAATGGCACGGATTCCACGTCGTTGTTTAGTTTTTCATTCGTGTAGAAAAAATTATAAAAGATACGGTCAAAGTAAAGCGGTTTGCGGTAATGGTTGGTAGATTACATTTAGTTTTTACAAAGGAAAAAGGTTATCATCATCATCAGCCTATCATCCACGTCCACTGCTGAACATACGCCTCTCCCAAGGCGCGCCATAAAACTCTGTCCTCGGCCTTCCTCATCCAGTCGCACCTCGCTACATTTTTAGGTCGTCTGTCCAGCGGGCAGCAGGGCGTCCCACACTATGCCTACCAGTTCGCGGTCTCCACTCTAGAACTCTGACACCCCATCTGTTGTCAGTTCTTCGGCAGTTTCGTTTCGTATAATAAAGTCTTAGATTAGAAAAGAAAGAATTAAGATACTTGCGAGAAAAGGGTAGAATTTGAAAATATTCATCGACAAGAGATTGAAGTCAAATATTAATCTCAAATGAAAGAGAAATAATAAGGTATAGCCCGTGGTATCTCACTTCGAGGCAAACACTTTCTATTTAATATATTATGGTATAGAGAAATGTGGTCTATACCTTCCTACTCCGTAACGTGTGCCAATGTGGGATGTTGGAGCCAAGACTTTGAACTTATCGACATTAAACCAATATCTCAGATAATTTTGATATAGACTGAGATCAAACCGTCACATTTTCGGGGTGGTTGGGGATCTACCTCCTAGTGGTCCACCCTGGGCAACGCCGCCACAGACTACAACAAGTTCGTGGTGTCGGCTGAACGATCCCCCACAGCGGTGGTAGGCTCCGCAAGGAGCCGCCTGGCTCGCGACCACCCTCCTGCCGGAGTCCGGCGCCAAGCAGCTTGCTGCGTTCCGTCGGTGTGCAGGAGTCCCAGCGCCATTGGGGAATGGGAAAAAGTCAGTTGCGCTACTCGGAACCGGTCTTGACCTCTGAGCAACACTGTACCGGGAAACTCATTTTGGAGGGTAGCGGGATCCGAAGCACGGTGACAGTCGTTGGCCGACCGCAGTTAGTAGGGGGCCCAAGTAGTGCGCTAGCCACGTGTGAAAGGCTGCCCCACACAACTTGCGAAAAATCCCGCAATGCTCCACCGTGCCAGTTGGCGACTGGAAGGGAGGACCCGGTGGCCATTGCGGGGGGGTTCGGGCGTCCCCGCAGTCTCCAAATGAGTTTCCCACCAGTCAGTCGAGCTCATGAGGTCTTCTAGGGTACCTGAGTGGCATCTCGACTTTTTTTCCACCTCTCCACCACTCGACAAACTATGAAAAACAAAGTCACAAAAAAGAAAATGGTTAGACAACGGCTGCACTTCCTCCCACTCAAAGTGCACCTCAGTAACATACGAGGTCTACACTCAAATCTCGATCCGGTCCACCACCACCTCGAGACCGAGAAGCCACACCTATTCTTTTTAACGGAGACGCAGATAGCAACCCCGTCTGATACGGCGTACCTCAACTACCCAGGATACTCGTTGGAACATAAGTTCAAGAGGCGAGCTGGGGTCTGTGTGTATGTTCGCGACGACATTTGCTGTCGGCGTCTCCGTTGCTTTGAGGTTTCCGGGTTCTCCGTATTATGGCTTTTTGTAGACACCGGAATGGAGAAATCTCTCTACGTCGGTGTCTACCGATCGCACGACGGTGACCAGGAGACAACCAGGCTCATGGAGTATCTCACTGAGACGGCAGAGACAGCCCAACGAAGGTATCCAACGGCGGAGCTTGTTTTTCTGGGGGACTTCAATGCCCACCATAGCGAGTGGCTGTTCCCGTTCCAGATAACTGACCATGCTGGGAGAGAGGCGCGCAAGTTTGCATTATCGCTAGATCTCACCCAGCTGGTGAATCAAGCAACGCGGGTACCGGATGTTGATGGTCATACGCCCAATTGTTTGGACCTTCTGCTGACTTCAGATCCAGACAGGCACTCAGTATCGGTCTCTGCCCCGCTGGGAACGTCCGATCACTGTCTGGTGAAATCCGTGTCGATCTGCTCTCCTCCCGATGACAGCCCTAAGGGCACGAGGCGAGTCTGGCGATACGGGTCGGCAGATTGGGATGAGATGCGGCATTTCTTTGCGTCTTACCCGTGGCGGCAAGTGTGTTTTTCTTCGAGTGACCCTGCTGGTTCGGCTGATGCGGTTGCGGACGTGATACGACAGGGAATGGAATATTATATTCCTTTCTCCGACATCTCACTCGGTCACAAAGCCCAACCTTGGTACAATGCGGATTGTGCTCGCGCTGAGGCTAAAAAAGAAGCCGCCTACCAAGCATGGGTCCAAGCTCGCGACCGCAAAGTTAGAGCTCGTAGGGTTCGCGCGAAGAAGAGGGCCTTTAATTCTGCCGCCAAGTCCTGCAAACGGGTGATCCGGAGGGCTCGATTCGACCATGTCAGCCGCATTGGAGCCAAACTGGCATCCTACCCTTCTGGTAGTAAACAGTTCTGGTCCCTTTCAAAATCGGTCGAATCCAACTTCTGCCGTCCCACTTTGCCTCCCATGCAGAAGCCTGATGGGTCGCTGGCTCACTCCGCAACTGAGAAAGCTAATTTATTTGCTTCTCTGTTTGCGAGCAATTCACGTCTGGACGCTGGTGCCAAACAGCCGCCAACCATCCCTCGTTGTGATTCTTCGATGCCGGAGGTCACAATACATACAAAAGAGGTCCGCAGAGCATTGCGTAGTCTGGATGTGAATAAGGCCAGTGGTCCTGATGGTATACCTGCAAGAGTGTTGAGATATTGTGCGCCTGAGTTGTCTCCTGTTCTAACACGCCTGTATCGCCTCTCTCTCAGAACAAGAACGGTGCCTAAATCCTGGAAGCTTGCGAATGTGCAACCGGTACCCAAGAAGGGCAGTCGTGCCGACCCCTGCAACTACCGCCCTATCGCCATTACTTCCATTCTCTGTAAAGTCATGGAAAGAGTACTTAACAGTAAGCTGCTGTCATACCTAGAAGACAATGATGTACTCAGTGATCGCCAATATGGCTTCCGCCGGGGGCGATCGACTGGGGATCTTCTTGTGTATGTGACGCACTGCTGGGGCGAGGCCATCGAGAAGCACGGTGAAGCACTGGCTGTATCACTTGACATCTCGAAGGCCTTTGACAGGGTATGGCACGCTAGTTTGCTGAGCAAGCTTCCCGCTTATGGCATCCCCGCTGATCTTTGCAGCTGGATATCTGATTTCTTGAGAGAACGGTCGATTAGAGTTGTCATTGACAGCTGCTCTTCTGACCTTATGGCAATTGATGCTGGAGTTCCTCAAGGGTCTGTTCTCTCCGCGACACTTTTCCTGCTGCACATCAATGACCTCCTTGTGTCAGGTATTGTTGGGTATGCAGATGACAGTACTGTCATGGAGAGATATGTATCTGGCGCAGGGGCCAGCGGGGATAAAATACGCTCGCAGAGGGAGGCCATGGTTGAGCGGACAAACTTGACTTTAAGTGTTGTCTCCCAGTGGGGTGACAATAATTTAGTCAACTTCAACGCCACCAAAACACAGGCTTGTCTGTTCACCGCAAAAAGGAGTCCGTTTAATCTGACTCCTACTTTCCGGGGTACATCTGTCCCTGTTTCCGACAGTCTTGGGCTTCTGGGTATAAGCTTGACCACAAAACTCAACTTCGGCGCTGACATCGAGTCTAAGGCTCAAACTGCGGCCAAAAAGCTGGGCATCTTGAACAAGGTGAAGCGGTACTTCACCCCTGGACAGCTCTTAGTATTGTATAAAGCTCAGGTCCGATCAAGTATGGAGTACTGCTGCCACCTGTGGGATGGCTCAGCCAAGTATCAACTTGCCGCACTCGACTCGGTTGAACGCAGAGCCAGGAGGCTCATTGGCGATAGTAAGCTGGTGGAGGCCAAGCTTCATAGCCTAGCCCACCGCCGCAAAGTGGCCTGCTTGTCGGTCTTCTACAGATTGTACTTCGGTGAGTGTGCCCTAGAGCTGCATGAGCTCATCCCACCTTCCCCTTTCTACTATCGGACTTCCAGACGCACCGCGGGATATCACCCCTTCTTGGTTGACATCCCACATATCCGCACCAAGCGCCTTTCTGAATCTTTTATAATGCGCACAGCCAAGGAGTGGAATGCCTTACCTGCGTCAGTATTTCCGAGTACTTACAACCCGAATTCCTTTAAAGTACGAGTGAATAGGCATCTTCTGGGTAAGCTCGCTACATCTACGACCCCATCTTCGTCCTGAGGACTGGATTGAGGTCAAGAGCAAACCCATAGTTAATAAAAAAAAAAAAAAAAAAAAAAAAAAAAACATTCTACACGAAATAGAGACTACTAACTACTAGATCACCCTTAGCTCTTAATTTTATCAAATTAATAAATAAGTGTTTTCGTATACAATTGATATTAATAGTGACGCTCACGGAAAATAGAGAAGGGTGGAGAAGGTATACAAGAGATGGTCGAACTACTCATGACCTGGCAGAGAAACGCGACAAAAGGCATAATGCTGTCACAATCCCACCTTTATCCGCCAGCGGCGTATGGTTCTATATGTAGAGGCTGTGGACGTGTATGCGGCTCTCGTATAGGACGGACACTGCTTTAACCATCTGCAACAGATGTAAAGGCCTATGACGACGATGATGATGACCCGCGCTAGTCCGTGACCGCATGACGCGTTCATTTAGCCGTATTGAGACGAACTGACGTTAGCGTAATCTATCACGTAGGTATACGTGTTCCAAATTTGTAACGTTTTGTTGTTTTTCTTAGCAGTGTGGGATGATTTTTAAATAATACCAAAACTTTTTTGAGTGTGCGTATCGTAGCTATGTTAATACTACAAGAATAAAGAATGTTAATATTTGAGGGTAACTTATTTATGATTTCTTTGCTTAAATAAAATATCCTAATGCAGTGTCTCTATCGGCAAAAGGCTATCGTCTCTTGAATCGTTTTGATTTCAACTTGAAATATTTAATATGCCAAAAGTAAGCATTGCTACAACGTTTGTAGCAAAGAGAATATAATACTAATAGTGAGGGCGCTCTCGGGTCGCAACAGGCCAATCGTGCGGGGGTTGCGGGTGGCGGGGGGCGTGGTCCCAGTACCGATTCACCTGCGCGCTGTACCCTAACGGCCAGTGCCTCACCCCTCCGCACACCGCGCGAGCCCCCCCGCACTCCGCGTAAGCTTAGACCCAACGCGGCCACTAAGCGCACCCACTTTATTGTATTTACGCTATGGTTGTAGCATAGAGTAAATAAATTATACACAAGTTGTAGTAATCATTATTATAACTTGTGAGTAAATACTTTATCAATTTAAAGTACCAATTCAATTACAGAGTGATTTTTATATCACTTCAAATTTTTTTACTATTTTTATTTATTTATTTTATTTATTAAGGCTTACACCAACTAAATATATATTACACATTCAATTAAGATCACATATGGACTTGACTACAAAATCACCTAGTATAATACCTTATCATTCACATAAAAATATCAAAACTTCTAAGGTACACATTGTAAGTCTTCGCTAATGGGGGGACGGGCTTAAATTATTGCTGTTCGAAATTGGACAGGCCGCCAACTCAACGTAGACGAATTAGGGAAGAGGCCTTGTTATGAGACAAGACTTTAACATTGTTTTAAAGTATGCTCATCTATCCATTATGAGCTTAGTTAGTTATTCAAGTGGTGCTTTGATGACTTACAAGAATATAATAATGTTTATTGCCACTATAAAATCAAGTCAGTCATAGTCAACCACTTAATATTCAATATTTATGAGCTCTGTGATATGAGTAATTTGTCATGCGATATTAGCTCTTGCTCAGAGGCGGTGCAAGATTTAATATTGTGTAGGCAAGATGACTTTGACTTTCGCGACATCTAATGACCTTGGGGTACTTTTGATAACAGGCCATCTGCAAAAAAAAAAACACGTTTAAAAACTGTAACAGAAGTGTCTGTACATTGAAGATATTTACAAAAAAAGATTACGATATGGTTTTTAGGCTTCCCTGATTCCAAATCACAAATTTTTGGATTTTTGGTCTGTTTGTTTATTTGTTTGTTTATTTGTTTGTTTGTTTGTTTGTGTGTTTGTTTGTTCGAGCATCACGCAAAAACTACTGAAACGATTTTGATGAAACTTTTTATGTTTGATAGCTGGCTTAAAATCTGGTATATAATTTATGCAGACGAAGTCGCGGCTTTTTACTCATATTTCACTTCATATTTTCACTCATATTTCATAAAGGTAGAATTAAAAAACTGTAAGCTTCAAGCATTCGGAATCGGTATTATACACATAAATAAACAAATATTATAGAGCGAAGCTAAATGAAACCATTTAGTAACATAGCTCTGTCGGTTCCTGTGTAAAACATAATAAAACCGGTCAAGTACGAGTCGGGCTACTCACACACCGAGGGTTCCGTACCGCACCACCGCAGAACACCACATTATTAACTTAGAAAATAAACTTTTTTTGTCCGGGACCTTTAGCGGGACCGACTCACACTTGGCCAGTTTTCAGTATTTGTTGTTATTCTGTAGAGTTTGTTCTATAATTAAACTAAGTTTGACGCTTGTATTACCGTTTTTACAATAGAGCGTGAAGAAAAAACGTTGATAAAAACTAGTTTCTTGTTGAGAACCCCCCTTAATTTTTAACTTTTTGACAGTTTTATTATTTGTTAACAAATCCGCCGTAATAACGCATAATCTGAGAAAATGTCAACTATATAGCTATTACGGTTCAAAAGTTACAGCCCTAAGTAGGTAGGACAGACGGACGGACGGACGGACAACGTAGGCTTAGTAATAGGGTCCCGTCTTCGCCCTTTGGATACGAAACCCTAAAAATAATGAGTGATGTGGGCTTGACATTTTTCAGTACTAAATATGTTTCGCCTAGGGCCCGAACACAGTGCAATAATTATTATCCTAGAGCAAAGAAAATATGAGTAAATGAAGCTAGGTCGACATTTTTAGCACTATGATTTGACTGTAGCCAGAACAGTGACTTTTAAAAATTTTAAAATTCTTCAGCAACAAGGTCAAAGTCATGAACTTTCTTATTTAAATTGATAGTACAAAGTAACTTTTAAAATATAAGATTCACTTTAATGTAAAATCTAGCCAATATACATATTAATCTATGGCAAAATCTTGGCAAACAGCGCGATGGTAAAGATGACAGTACACCATAATCGTATTTGATTGAGTGTACTCTACCTGAGAAAGAAAAATAATTTTTTCTATCCATCGGAGGAGGTTCAACCGTATTTTTTGTTCAAGTGTAAAAGAACACCATGTCACAGAAAAAACAAATAGGTACATAATGATAACGGTAGGCAGAGGACACAACAAGCGTATCCTGTTTCCACACGAACGAAAACAATTTGACAAATGATCAGATTACGTTTGTGTTAATAAACACAAACCTACCTACCAGTTAGATAAGATGACTGTTCTTTCGTTCGTCTAAAATAATACATAGTTAAGGCTGCACCGAGCCTATTGTGCTGCCCCTAATCGTATTTTTTTTATTTCTTAACAATTAAACAATATTTCCAAAAAACAAGAACGTCACATTGTAGTCATTGCTGATTTTCAATTTATCGGGTCACTGCAGATTTGTTTTTATAATGTTTGTAGTTATTATCCTTAAAACCGCCAAAAGTGGCCACTTTAGGCGGTTTTAACGATAATAGCTACAAGCGTAAAACATAATAATCCGTTGTTTCGATAAATTGAAAGCCAATCAGGACTACAATGTGACATTCTTGATTTTCGGAAATTTTGTTTAATTGTTAAGAAATAAAAAAAATACGATTGGTTACAGCACTATAGGCTCGGTAGGCTCTTAATAACCACAAACCTACCTACAGTTTGATAAGATGATTGACTGTTCTCTCATTCGTCTAAAATAATACATTGTTAATCATTTCAAGGATTCTAGTGATTACAGTCGTGAGTTTATGTATTGTACCTATTAATAATTTTAAGAGTGGCTTGCACTAAAAAGTGTTTAGGCTTAAGGGGCGTCCGCCCGGTTTTGAGTAACTTTGTAACCATTTTATACATTAACGATGGCACTTTTTAAGCAGAAAACAAAACTGAACAATCTACAGGATATGAGAAGTGATGAGGTTTTTCTCGAAATCTATTTTAATTAATAAAACTGAAGAAAAACGACTCCAAAGTCACCTCTTTTTTTCCAGTTGTAACCGTTTTACTCTTACATTGTTGATCAGAAGAATATGAAAATTTACAATATTCTTCACAATACAATATAAAATGACGTGGTTTTCTTATTTTTTGAAAATTCATAAAAAATAATACAGGTTTTCAAAGAAAACGGAAAATTCTGACCGGAGCCGCGCAATTGAAGCGGGATGGCTAATTGCAAAAGTTTGCTTGTAAGAAAGAGAGCCTTGCAGATGGGAGGAGTAGCCTTAAATAGCCTACATTTATTTATTCAGCCTAAATGCTATTTCTCAAAAGCTCTACACAAGCTCTTCCGTCTTTTACTGATAAACCACTGAAAAATTAAAAATTAAACGGTTTTGTTTGATCGGTAATTTTGTGGGACAGAATTGGTTATTTTGATGTAAGGTCCAATCATTTTGTCTTCGTAGAACTGAATGATTTAATCTTGACTTAAACCTATTTCAAATACTCGGAACTCAGATTCGAACCGATTCTCATTTTGCCCTCAGCCTACGAATGTAATGAAATTCTTGTGACACGATCCCCCATATTGATTTTAATTCGGGTCGCGCCGCCTTTGGCGCTTTCGATCTCCATTTTATGCTTGTGGAGTTATAATATACTGTCAAATTATTATATTTTTTCTCCCTTTTACCCGACTGCCGTAGAAAGAGGGTTATGTTTTTTTTCCTTTCTATCAATATTAATAAGTGTAAGGTTGAGCTGGACAAATACTAAAACAGAGAAAACAAAAAGTTAAAAAGTCAGCTGTTCCATACAAAACTGCAGTACCGACCTGACTCAAAGGTTTCGCAATTCCGTTAGTTGGCTCCATACTAAATGTTGTTCTGGTTGATGGTCTTAATTCACAAGTTCAGTATTTTGTCCCTCGTACTTTGTCGATGATGTAAAATTATTTGTAATTAAATATTAAAGACAAAACCTAACAGGGAATCGGATCACCGTGCTATAGATTCAAACTTAATAACAACATTCACTATGGAACGAACTTCGAAATCGCGACATAAAAATCAGCTGTTTCGTACAATAGTGCAGTACCGACTTGACTCAAATGTATGGGACAGCAGATTTTTAAACTTTTCTCGGTGTTGGCTCCATAGTGAAAGTTTTTCAGTTTGATGGTCTGAAGCACCCCTTTAAGTTAGTATCACTAGGGTGTTTTTTATCAATCAAAAATAAGGAGTCGATTGGTACAAATATTTAATGTTTTCAAACAAGTATGTACTTACGTGTTTCATTAATCCTATAGTTACCTATACGTACAATGGTAACTAATAATAGGTACGTAATTAATAAAATAAGCGTAAAAACAATTCAACCTCAACAAACAATTTCCGAATACAAATAGAAATCCTAATAAAAAGAGTAGTATTTAGTATTGATAAATATGGAATTAGCGCGTTTTACCCGGCCGGGCGCTGACACGGGGCACGGGGCCGACCCGGATGTGTCGTGCACGCCAACAATATCCGTGTCTGTCTTAATTGTTTTAAATTAACCGGGGTGATGTACGTGTGGTCTGCATTTGTACTGTTCATTTGCGTAAATAAATAGTTCAATGAATAATAACAGCCCACTGTACATGCGATGATAGCTCACACGGAAGAGAGCTAGCGCCTCAATCCTGAGGCCGCGGTTCGATTCCTGGCCCGTACCACTAAGTTCTTCGGAATTTATGTACGGTTGTATTTATCATTTACTAGCTCGGCGGTGAAGGAAAACATCGTGAGGAAACCTGCATTCCCGAGAATGAAAAGTAAATACCATAAGTTCGGAGGTATGCGTAAATATGGGTGAGCTTGGGGCGAACACAAAAGGACCAGCGCTGGTCTCCGTGTTACAACGACCCTTGCTTGCAATAACCCAACCGCAAATAATCACTGTACATCAAAGCTAAAGTCTTCACTAAATACAGGGTGTCCCTGGAAGTGTGGATCAAATCAAACAGGCGCAGGTCATTTTCTAACTTTTAGCCCCAGTGAATGATGCTTCTATTCTCAACGGTTCCAAAGTTATGATAACCTTTTTTTTTTCATAATATCTAATTAAACAAAAAAAAAAACTATCAAGGTTATCGTCTTTTTGTATCAGGACCTATGGACAAAGTAACATTTCTATTGGCGTAGACGCTAGTAGAAATGACAGAATGTATGGATTTGACATTGGCGATAGAAACATTTTGACATTTGCTTTCTCCACCATACGTCAAGTCCATACATTTTTTATGTTTTCTACTGTCGTTAACGCTAATCGAAACTATCGAAAGTACCTTGTCTAGGGGCCCAGGAGGTTTAAGGAAAATTTGGCACCCCTGAAATAGTACTTTTGTTCAGCTATCACACATGGGGTCAAATAATAAAACCAATTTAGTACAAAGGTTTAGGTTTAACAAAAACTTTACTCGGTTTTCAAGCCTTCAAGCCATTGTCATACAATACTTTTATAGGTTCTAATCATTTCACTTTTAGATAATTTCGAATAAAAACAAAAGCGGCCGTTTTATTTCTTTTTTCAAAATTTGTATGTAGACCTTTAAAAAGCCTATAAAAGTATTCTATGAAAATAGCTTGAAGGTTTTTGCTTTTGTAGTTTATCTGTTGAGCACTTTTTTAATTTAGGCTTTCTTTATTGAGAAATCTTTTTTATTGTGACGACGGCGCCACTGAGCTTGTAATAGTCCTCTTAAGCTATATCTACCACCAATCGGCACGTCATTAGATCCACAAAACACTTCACCTTTCTGAAAGAAATAAATTATGTTAAGTAGAAAATAAGAAAAACATTCAGACATCGTAACATAATCCAAATTTACGTTGCAAAATCTTGAAATAATGCCTATGAATATCAATTTTATTGAACTTATTTCTTTTTAGGAATCACAAAAAATCTAGCTCCAAAAATATAAAACAAGAAAGTAATATAATATGAACGAACTGAGAATTCACATATCTCAATAGAAATTACGGCTAAGGATTTTCTGACCCAAGATTTTCTTTTTAAATTATGCATGAATGAATCCCTTCAATATTATAACGTTTTTACGATGTCTGTCTGCTCATTAATATTTTATACTGGCACTTTCAGATCTCGATAGCAGTGAGGAGATCAAGTTTATGTTTCGAATCGTCCATAGAAATGAGCTAGAAGAGTAATGTGAACTAGTTTGATTTGCCTAACTATCGATAGTTTGACTATTGACAGTTGACCTTGAAAAATAGTAACGATATTGATACTATTGAGATGCATTGCTATCGATAGTATCAAGTTGTCTTAAAGTCTGCCGCAACTCTAGGGTTGCCAGGTTCAAAAATGACTTCTTTGGACCTGGCAACCCTAAAGTTGCGACAGACTGAGAGGTAGCAACCCTAGTTTATCTAGTAGGTACTTTAGATCAGTCTCCTGCCAATGGGACCTCTTTTACTTCGCAAACAGATAGGTGGAAGAAGATATAGGTACCTACTAAAAATAAAAATCATAATGGAAAAGGTACTTGCGGCAAGATTTTTCTACGCAACTTGGCGGCGCGTGAATTAACCCCTGTATAGTGAATGTGTAAACATTCATCATACAGGGTGAAATTGATATCATTGGCATCCTTTTAAACTAAGAATCTACCCATCAAACTGAACAACTTTTACCATGGGAGCAAACTGATCGGAGCAACAAAATAATCAGCTGTTCCATACTGAACTGCAATGCCTACTCGACTCAAATGTATGCAGAAGCTTATTTTGTTTTTGATACGATCGGTTTGCTCCCACATTAAAAGTTGTTCAGTTTCTTAGTTTAAAAGGATGCTAATGATATCAATTTCACCCTGTAGAATCACACTTCGTTCACCAAAGAAATAGGTGCATAATTTTATGCTCGCATCTTGGTCTATTAAGACGAGAGAGTGCATTTCTGTTTAATAAAAATAATATGCGTACAAATTCATAATTCAAAATTTTTTATTCAAAATAATATCATATAGATAGCTTTTTGACGTCATTTTTTGACTCTACCACCGCGTCACATCTTTTAAACAAAACAAAATGTACAAAGTACAATTAAAATACAATATTGCGTTACATAGTATAAAATTGTCAAGACCAGACATTTTGGTCATTCAAATAATCCTCGAGTTTATAGTAACCTTTTGAATTTACAGAGGACTTGTTTAACATGAGACTTCAACTTTTTGTCTGGTAAGTTTAGAATATCCTCTGGTATCTTATTATAAAAGCGTATACTATTACCTTTTTGTAGTAAATAAGTCGCCTGTAGTTGAAATCAACTATGACTATTCAATCATTCATTTTGATTTCTTTAATAGTACGATTTAAATAAATGGTTTTAAATGAATGACGATATTGGTAAATACACTCATACTAGAGCTACAGAAATTTTAATAGGCTTTCACGGTTTTATTCTCAGGGCGGATTTATTAAAATGCTTGTTATTTGTTTTAATTAATCCATTCTTTTTGCTGGCATGTTTTTAATGGCCCCGTTTGATTTCGTAGGTTTCTGAATTTTCATGAAATTGGCTCTTTTGTTATTTTTTTAATGAAAATATTCGTTATCGTCGATGAATTCATTGGAATACAAATAAAACGAATTGGTTGGTTGGTTGGTTGAATTGGTTTGATTTCTAGTTTGATTATTATTTGTTTTCTGTGTTTCACAATAGGTCAACTACTGTTAATCTATTGTGAAACCCTACTGAGTGCAGTGAATAAATAAAATTGATATCTGTAATGATTATTAAAATATCTTTAATGTAAATAAAAAAGTTACAAGTCAATTTAATTTAGGCCCACAAACGGTAACGTTTATCGTTTATTTAACGTGTATTACAATTTAAATACATAATTTAATTTATTATAGTAATCGAACGAAAATATTAGGTAAAAATGCAAACGGAATTAAGAAATCAATATAAAAAATACAACGTTTTGTCTTTTTTGCTAAGATTCTTAAAGCAATGCGTGTATATAGGCACGTTTTAGATGTTCATACGAAAATAAAAATAAAATAACATATTTGACAAAAACAAGATGTGCGCCTACCGCAATTACGCGACACTACGTTTAGACGAGGTATAGCTAATGTTACCACTATAATCTAGAGATTATGAGAAACAAATCGGCATGAGTTCTATAACTATTATAATACGCCTACTATACGCTAACAATTTTTGAGGGCCTTTTTCCCATAGCTGGAGAAATTATCTTCTTTTATTAGAGAACCGCCGCTGCTCATCATAAAGGACAAACTTTTCTAAAAGAGTACCTACATCTAAAACTATTATAAAACTGTAACAGAAGTGTGTCTGTCCGTTGAAGATATTTACAAGGAAAAAATTACGATATGGTTTTTAGATATCCCTGACTCCAAATCAACTATTTTTATTTGTCTGTATGTCTGTCTGTTCGAGCATCACGCAAAACTGAACCGATGTTGATGAAACTTTTTTTGTTTGAAACTTATGATTTGGCTTACAATCTGGTACTTATATATCCTTCTTAATGTGCTGACACTTTTTTAACGGGATTATCAGACCGTGAAACTAAACAACTTTCTCTACGGCACTAACATCAAAATTGCGAAAAAAAATCAGCTCTTTCATACAAAACTGCAAACTAAAAATCTGCTGTCCCATTTATTTGGCTCGAGTAGAGCCAAATAAATGGGACAGCAGATTTTTTTTTTTGCGATTTCGATGTTTTGCCATTAGAGAAAGTTGTTCAGTTTGATGGTCTTAAAAAAAGTGTCAGCATATTAAGAAGGACCCTGTATAATTTATTCGGGTGAAGTCGCGGGTAAACTCTAGTTATAAATAAAAGTAGTTCAATTCCGAAGCTAGATTACGCCGATTAGCCTTTTTACTTTTTCTAAGCCCAAAAGGTTGAAAAAATCGCTGGTCCTTTTTTAACCATCCTCTGTATCTTTTTTTACAACTCTACACAAGAAAACTTGTAGAAAACTCACTGACTTACTAAAACAAGGACCAGCCTGTTGTATCCCTTCACTTGTCAAGTTTGATCACTTATATTTTATGCAGTAATGTAGAAACTGTCGAAAGGGACAGCAAAGTACCAGATAAAGGGCTCTTTCCTATAAACTTTCAAACATATGGGGTTGTTTCACTATGAGGGTTTACATACGCTACGATATTGCATGACTTTATTAGGGTTCCGTACCCAAAGGGTAAAAACGGGACCCTATTGCTAAGACTACGTTGTCCGTCCGTCCGTCCGTCCGTCCGTCCGTCTGTCCGTCTGTCCGTCTGTCCGTCCGTCCGTCTGTCCGTCTGTCCGTCTGTCCGTCCGTCCGTCCGTCTGTCTGAAATTTTCTCAGATTATGCGATATTACGGCGGATTTGTTAAAAAATAATAAAAATTTCAAAGAAACTAGTTTTTATCAACGTTTTTTCTTCACGGTCTACCGTAAAATCGGTAATACATACAAGCGTCAAACTTAGTGTGATTATACAGGGTGTACAATAAAATGGGACAGCTACTTAAAGGGGTGCTTCAGACCATCAAACTGAACAACTTTCTCTATGGGACCAATATCGAAATCGTGAAAAAAAAATCTGCTGTCCCATACATTTCAGTCGAATAATGTTTGCAGTTTTGTATGGAAGAGCGGATTTATTTTTTGCGATTTCGATATTGGTCCCATAGGGAAAGTTGTTCAGTTTGATGGTCTGAAGCACCCCTTTGAGTAGCTGTCCCATTTTATTGTACACCCTGTAGAGTAAATTCTACAGAATAACAAAAAATACTAAAAACCGGCCAAGTGTGTGTCGGTCTCGCGCTAAAGGTCCCGGACAAAAAAGTTTTTTTTTCTGACTTAATAATGTTGTGTTGTGTGGTGGTGTGGTACGGAACCCTCGATGCGCGAGCAGCCCGACTCGCACTTGACCGGTTTTTTTTATTTAGGTACTCTCGTTGGCATAGTGGAAATTCTGTATTGGAAACGATTACCGAAGTTAATCAACGTCCGGGCCGGTCAGTTTTTGGATGGGTGACCGTTTTAGTGATATTTCATTTAGAACACATGAATAATAAATAACATTAGGTTTAGACGAATATTTTCTATGAGAAACGCGATTGCCCAGCCCTCCGAAAAGATCTAGCGCGTGTCAATTAAAAAGAGTTAACAAAAGATTTTTTACATATTTTTTTTATGATTTCACTAGATAAACTAATAGTGAATATGTGAGTATAAATACCAAAAATCGGAAACTATTTTAAGTTCTAACACGAGAAAAATGATTAAAAATACAAGAAAATACGTTATTTTTGTGACCATTTTCTATCGAGTGAAGTAATTCCAATCATGTATTCAATTGATGCATTCACTAGATCAAAAAATACTGAGGTATGATTTTGGTTTCGGTAAATTGTATAAATCTAGTCGAAACATGAAAAATAAAAGACGCTCTCGAGGGTGTTTCTTCCTACCATATAGGGCCTTAAGAACGAAAACTTCATACAAGTTGTCGTTTTTGGTGCATTTACACATCGCGCATTAGAGGGCATACGAGTTGAGTATCTGCACCTTGCTTGTATGAAGCTTTCGTTCTGTATGGATATTTATTTATGTATCTATCATCCTTCGGAAGGCACGTAAAGTAGTTGATCCCTGATAATTATATCAAAAGGGTTAGTTAAGCCAGGTCAAAGGCCTATTAACTAGAAAGCTCATTGAAAATTCTAACAGTATACCAAAGTTTCTGACCACAGCGATCGAGAAGGTCATCAGTAAACCAAATAGTAGTTTTAACTACATCGCCGTTACACAAACTATTATTACAAAAGTCTACCGCTTATGGCTCACAATACGAAATTTGTTTCACCACTTTTTTATTATAAAATTTTAAATCGCTTTTACAAGCTACAGTTTCGAACTTTTCAACTTTACTGTGGTGATTATATGAAACCGAGTTCTCTCGAATAGCAAAATCGATTCAGAAACTCATGATTAACGATGTGTTTTTTAATCGAGATGCATCGATTAACTTGTATGCTAATCTATCTCAGCAGAAAGTTGTAGCATTGTTTCTGACCACGAAAGGGATTACGGTCTTGAGTTTATGTATGTATGTATGTGTATGTAATGTATCTCACTCTAATTATATCTGTCTGTCTGTTACGTTTTCCTCTAAACTGCTGAAACTGATTTGATAAAATTTGCTACAGAGCTTGACCCCTGACGAAGGACATAGGCAAGGCATACAAATTCCGGGAATACAAAATGGCTGGTTGCAGCTAGTAAACAATATTTGAAAGATAGTTTTATCTAATAATGGAAGCAAGGCGCCCAAGCGCGCTGCATACAGATGAAGTTAGATCATATTATCTACAGCTACACTAACCAATTAAAGCTAATTACATTTTTAGGGTTCCGAAGTCAACAAGGAACCCTTATAGTTTCACCATGTCCGTCCGTCCGTCTGTCCGTCTGTCCGCGGCTTAGCTCAGAGACGCTTAATACTAGAAAGCTGTTATTTGTTATGTATACATATTCATTACGCCGACAAAGTGGTAAAATAAAATATTGAAAAAAAATTTTTTAGGGTACCCTACACGTGAACTGGGGATGAAATTTTTTTTTCTCGTCTATCCAATGTTGTGGGATATCGTTGGATAGGTCTTTTAAAAGTATTGTGGGTTTGGGAAAACCATTTTTCGATTTAGGGATCCGTTAGCGAAATATTAAGCTTTAAAACGAAAATTTTCGGTAGAGTCAAGTGTCCCCCCCCCCCTCTCCCAGCTAAACGGTTTTAGTTGGAGATGTGAAAAAATTCACGGCAATAGCATATATAACGAATTTAAAAGGAAAACTATCACCGCTAAGTAGGCTTTACAAGTTTCCGAGTAATAGTCAATAACCGTTAAACCGTAGTATAAAACAAAAAGTCTTCTTCTAAGTCCATATTATATTGTGACGGGCAACTACGGAACCCTACCCTGCGCGTGGTCTGACACGCACTTGCCCAGTTATTAAACAAGATTTATCTGTGTCTATGATTTATCAGATTTCCGATAATATACTTTCAATGCAAGGATTAATTTAAGATTCGTATGGAAATCTTTTAGCTATTGTGAACTGCAATTTTATAATTGAAAGAAAATTTGACAAACCATAGACACATTATATTAGTTTCTAGAACATGTTTAATTTTTTTTTAATTAAATTAATAAATATTTAAAAAAGAATTAAACTTAGATTGTATGGAGTGCGCTAATGGTTCATATCCTAATGTGTCCTGTGATTTCATACTGACAGCAATGTTACCTTTAAACTACGCATTTGATATTCAGTTCGTTTAATAATGTTTTATGTATGCAGCATTGAAAAAGCCGACAAAATGATAGCTGTTTGCTTTTTGTTTCATTTTCATTATGCAATTCGAATCAGATATTGGTTGTTCGTGCATTTCGAGCAAAGAAAACATTGATTTCAGAGTTTAATTTTCAGTTCAAAAGCTATGCATTTTGATTTTCTTCATGTTTTAAATTTATTAGTCGAGTAGTTTCGGTATCGAATGAACCATGGTTTCGTTTACGAGGCTACTGAAGGATAAGGTTTCTTAAGGATTTTTTTTTATTTTCTTTCATTTTCATTTTTTTTCTATGCTGGATAAGCATAGAAAAATAAAGGATGATTTTTTTTATTTTTGCAAAGTACACGTAGTACTTTGTCCTTTTGAGAATCTGTCCTTTTAAGAATCTGTCCTTATACGAACTAAGGATAAAAACGACAGTATACAGGGTGTAACAAAACACCCTAGTAATACTTAAGGGGGTGCTTCAGACCATCAATCTGAACAACTTTCACTATGGAGCCAACATCGAGAAAAAATAAAAAAATCTGCTGTCCCATACATTTTAGTCGAGTCGGTACTGCACTTTTGTATGGGACAGCTGATTTTCTTTTTTCAAGCTCGATGTTGGCCCCATAGTGAAAGTTATTCAGTTAATTGTATTATTATTATTTTTTGTGACATGTAATGAATATTACGAATAAATTATGATTATGATTATGATTATGATTTTGTTACACCCTATAGATGTAGAAAAGTTGCTGCCGACCTGGACTAGTGGAGTCGTGAACTCATGAAGTAATTATTTCTATAACTTTAAACCATAAATCCAGCAAACGTCCACACAAATGACTTTAAACATATTTTCATATGAAATGTTGACCCGCGTGAATAAAATTTTTTTTTAGAGCCCCTTTAAACGTTGCTTCGTATGGTACGTAAAAGCCAACATTTATTACTCCTGTCTAAAATGTA
Source organism: Agonopterix subpropinquella (assembly GCA_922987775.1). Taxonomy (NCBI): domain Eukaryota; kingdom Metazoa; phylum Arthropoda; class Insecta; order Lepidoptera; family Depressariidae; genus Agonopterix; species Agonopterix subpropinquella. Next base: position 1,583,409 of record OV277696.1, on the reverse strand, counting down.
TAATGCATGCCACATAATTTTATTACAGGTAAGGGCATATTACGACGGATCGGGTGCAGCACAAAAATCGGCCCAAATCAACTCTATACAATTTATTATATGAACTGTCGCATACCAAGTATGCTGGGCCAAAGCCGGTCCCATTGGTATTGGTTGAGCGGGCTCCTTTTACGCAACCTTTACATCTTAGGCACCTATTTTGTGAGTGGTGGGAATGACTTTACTCCTGGTATCTCACCTCCACCAGGATGCTCACCAGCTTGTTAACGCTGCCGAAGACTTCTGGAAAAGACCCCGGTGGTGATCCGGTGAACAGGTCCCATTAATGCGCGGCATGTTTCCATCCGTGCGATGCGGTACGCTTCGCCTATATGGGGAAAGTCGTATGTTGCCATACCAAGCGGACTTTTCGCAACGTATCTGCAGTATTACGTCGAACTAAAAATCCGTCAATGTATTGCGACCCGGCACGCTCTAGTGTGCGAAAAACGCATTTTCCGCTGCGCTGCGGTCTGCTCGGCCCCGATACGACTCGTCGCAATATGCGCTTACCTTTAAACGGCTCTTGCGTGACAAAGGTATTTCCGTAAGCATGTTAAGTAAATATGATATTGGTCAGTGCCTTTTCCAATCAGAATAAATAATAATGAGTAAGATTAATTACCTACGAGCATCGTTGGTATATTGCGGAGAGCTGTGAATACTCAATCATGGGGGTTCGAGTTTGAATCCGCGCGGATGTCATACCTTGTACAAATTGTTTAGCACATGTTTTTTTAACTTAAGTACGTAATATCTGCATATCAGCAGCATATGCTGACGACTATATTTCCCGTGGGGGTAGTCAGAGATATTTTAAAACGTCAGAATATCCAACGTTTCACTAGTAGTACCAGAACACTGTCCAGTGTGACGGGGAGTGAGCCCGTCGCCACTTGTAATGGACAGTAGGTACAATACATGCCTCTTAATTGAAGCATGCATGTTTCTTTAGGATATTTTCCTTCATCGAAAAGCTAGTGGTGTTACAAATCGTACATAAATTCCGAAAAACTCATTGGTTCGAGTCGACCTGGACGGGGATCGAACCTTCGCCTCCTGCACGGCAGGCAAGGTTACTCGCCACTGGACCACCATGGCTTCGTACGTAATATTATTGTACGTAATATCGACTGCTTTTAATTACAATCTTGAGGAAACCCGGACGATGAAGAAGAAATTCTGATACGTACCATCATCTCAGCCGATAGACGTCCACTGCTGGACATAGGCCTCCCCAAGAATCGCCATACCGACCGGTCTTGCGCTGCCCTTATCCGACGGGTTTTCGCCGCCTTCACCAGTTCGTTGGTCCACCTTGTGGGGGCCGACCCACGCTGCGCTTTCCGGTACGTACATGAAGTCTACCAATCTGCATTTTGCACTCGCGATGGACTAATGCTTATACATTGTTCTTGAGGGTAGGCCTAAGCCCTGTAGTTGGACGTAATATACAGGCTTATGATCATCATCATCATCATCATCTCAGCCGATGGACGTCCACTGCTGGACATAGGCCTCCCCCAAGGATCGCCATAACGACCGGTCCTGCGCTGCCCTCATCCAACGGGTTCCCGCCGCCTTCACCAGGTCGTCGGTCCACCGTGTGTGGGGCCTACCCACGCTAAAGAATTGCTAAACTTAAGTAGCAGTGGGCGGGGCACATTGCTCGCAGAACCGATGGCCGATGGGGCCGAAAAGTTCTCGAGTGGCGACGGCGTACCGGAAAGTGCAGCGTAGGCTTATGATGATGATGATAAAATCCCGACCATAACCCCTAAGTCCATAAAGGTTTGCCTAAAAAACAATTCGAATTCCAACAGCAAAACAACCAACAAAGTTCTAAATGACAACTCACAAATCAACGGCAACGCAATCATTGTTTAGTTCGCTAAACAATCGTGCAAACATACGCAAATTCGTGAATTCAGCTCACATTAAGCGATTGCAACGTTAAAATGTTACAGAAATGAGAGCAAGCTATCCGCACACGTTATTGAAGCCGTTGACCTAGAAATGTCTGATGCCAAATGCACTGATAGGTAGTCATGAAAAATTATATGAACGCGGCGATGCCAAATTAAGGCTGTTGTCCGATGGAATGATCAATTATTCGGTATCGATTTTGTTGTTGTTGGAAAGTTGTAGGTATATGTGTTCGTCCAAGCCAAAAGGGTCCAGTAGTAGTTTTTACGTTTTTTAAGTTTTGATGAAGACAGGTGTAAAAAGTCGTGTTTTTTGCGAATCAAGGGACACAACAGAGCATGTAAAGGTGCACGACCAAGAAAGGTCTTTTTGAAAATCAACCTCTAAACTAAAGGGGTACATCGGGGTGTTAAAGTTTTCTAAAATCCCAGAAGCTAGTTCCAATTTTTTTTTTTTTTTTTTTTTATTTTTTATTAAGGATGTGTTAAAATGGGATGGATTGGATGGGTTGGGTCAATTAGTCAACTTTAACATTAATATGCTCAGTTTTTTTCGCGATTTCATCTTTACTACCATTGTTAAGCTAAATTAATTTTGACGTGCTGTCCCATCTATTTCAATATGTCCTTCACTCTGTTTGTTACAACCTGTCTATAAAAAAAACAAAAGCTGTTTATTAATATCTAAACTATTATAAAACTGTAACCGAAGTGTGTCTGTACATTGAAGACATTAAAAAAAAAATTACGACATGCTTTTTACCTGTCCCTGATTCCAAATTACCAATTTTTGGATTTTTTGTCTGTCTGTCTGTTTGTTTGTTTGTTTGTTTGTTTGTTTGTTTATTTATTTGTTTCTTTGTTTGGGTGTTTGTTTGTTCGAGTATCACGCAAAAACTACTGAACCGATTTTGATGAAACTTTTTTTGTTTGATAGCTTATCATCTGACTTAAAATCTGGTATATAATTTATGCGGACGAAGTCGTGGGTAAAAGCTCGTACCTACATATTATTTTTAAAATCTTTATTAAAAGAGCTTTGTCGCAAGGCAACAATGCTGCTCTTTTGTACCTGTTTACAATAATATTAATCACATTATAAACTCATCACAAAATTTCGTAGCAATTCGTAGCGCTGGCTACGCAGCATCCGTAGCGACTACGGGTCACGGGGCCGCAATTTCCTGAAATGAAACGGACACTACTTCCTCTTCTGGACAGCATGAACGTTTTCATTTAAGTCTCTTTTCACTTCACTGAGTAACACTTTTGTTTTAAACTTTAATACTATAATATTCCGAGAGATAAGTGTACTTTTTGCAACCATCAGCAGCAAGGCTGATTCAGTGTTTATGGGGTGTAGAGCATCTCTGTGATGGGGATGGACCAGGTCCGCCTGCATTACTCCAGTCGGTTTAGGAGTTACTGATGATTAAAGGTCTGTAAAAAATTAACGATCAGCTGAACGGCTGATCGTATGTTATTGTTGTAGTATGCACTGTAGCTATATGAACAGTACAAAAACTGACATGGTTCATCTGTCGGTTTAGGAGATACAGCCGTTCAAAGGTTGGAACTTTGACTGGCTGTATCTCCTAAACCGACTGACAGAACTTGACAGTTTTTGTACTGTTCACATAGCTATTATAGTGCATACTACAACAAGATCATACGATCAGCCGTTAATTTATTACAGACCTTTAATCATCAGTAACTCCTAAACCGACTGGAGTAATGCAGGCAGATCTGGTCCATCCCAATCACAGAGATGCTCTATAAACAATGAATCAGCCTTGCTGCTGATGGTTGCAAAAAGTACACTTATCTCTTATACTATAAATTGTCGACCCGGTTGGTGTAATTGTTACCACGCTGGACTGCCAAATCTGGGTCCTGGGTTCGAATCCCGGTTCGACCACAAACATTTTATAAGCCCCTATCTTGTCAAAAATCTGCTTCTTGATTTTTTTTTCCTGTTAGTAGATGATGGTGTTGAACGTAAATAAATCGCGATATCGTTGCGTTTCACGATATCTTATGTGTATGGTAGGTATGTGTGGGCCGACACGCTCTTGGCCGTGTTTTGAAGTTCAAGTGTCTGAGGAGGTACTGAAAAAGTTTTCTTTCAAAGTATTCGTTCAGACACTACAAGGAACCCTGAAAGGAAGCTGGTTACATGTGCAAATTGCTGCAGGCGATGTCTGCAGTTCTCATTGTGTATTATGAAACCTCTGGTAAATGTTTACCATCTGTCATGTGTACGCAATCTGGAATGTGCTTTATATTGTGGCTGGGAATATTTGTTTTGGAGAAAAACTGTATTTTTGCATGTATGAAAGTATTACGTACTCTCATTCCTGTCCAGCCTTGTGATTCCAAATTATGTTTTACGCCTAGATTACAATGTTATCTATCATATATCGTCGTTGCGCGACCAAAACCTGCTAAGTAACAAAATTAAAATTTTACAGGTGAAAAAAAAAACTTAATAACTTTTTAGGCTTGCGTGGCGCATTAGGCTTGCAGTCGTATGCACATATTGCACATAGCAGATATTGTTGGACCCTAGATACATGGCAGGTTTAGAAAATATGCCATTAGTCGCGTTGTAGCTCCTTGACACACGGCAGATTTTGTCAGGAGACGCATAGCTGTTTTTTCCACCTCTTGGCGTTATAAAAGGGGTTTCATCAAAAATGTTACATAGCAGGTTTTATTTTATTTTATTTTATTTATTAGATACTCAAACAAGTTAAAATCAATTTTATAACTTATAGTAAAATGAATGAAATATTTTAAGGCTAGACTGTGATTCAATTAAATGAGTACACAACGACGATATACGAGCTTTTGCTCTCGACTTTTTTCGCACTGTTATCCGTCACCGACATCATAATAAAATAATCTTATTGCAGGCATAACGTTTTGTTTATTAAATACTAGCGGCCCGTCCCGGCTTCGCACGGGTGGACGTCTAATCTTTTCTAGCAATAAATATAGCCTATGTTACTCAGGGTGAATGCAGCTTTCTAATGGTGAAAGAATTTTTTAAATCGGCCCAGTACTTTTTGAGCCTATTCATTACAAACATACAAAAATAGGTACAAATCTTTCCTCTTTATAATATTAGTGTAGACTATAAAAAAACTTCAGTATTTCAAGTAACGGAATCGAAAGGCATAAGTGTTTACTAGGTAAGGATTAAAAAGGGACTAATAATTGCACCACTTAAAAATTAATAAAATATGATGTAAATTATTTGTTAATTTTATTTTTGCTTTTCAGTAAAGTTATATGTAGTTTCGTAGGTCTGCGTACGTACCAGTTTTTAATTATAAGCTTTGAAATTCAAAAAATTTCGTGAAAATCCGTCCAGTAGATTTTCCGTGATGACTGAACAAACAAATAGACAAGAAATAAAAAAATCTATTATTTACAGTCAGGGACGCCAAAAAAACATATCGTAATCTTTTTTAACCGATTTCAAAAATAGGAGGAGAATCTAATTTTTTTATAAGTGTATAGTTTTTTAATTAGTATAGATGTAGATAGATTGATAACACGTACGTTTAAACGTAACCTCCATATTACAAGAACTTGCATACCAAGTTTTTAGTTTGTCTTCACTCTGCGGCATGAATGCATGACGTCACTCGAGTTCACGAGCCCGATTGAATACGCCGCTCCAAGCTATGAGAACGCAATTTCCCGCCTAGACGTCTATCCACATCTACCTATGTATAGAGAGCTTGACAAATGACTTGTATAGACGTACTTAGACTCTAGGTATGTTTAGGCGAATGATGGATTGGGTAGTGGAATTTTATGAATATGTTAGAGATATTAAGTGCTTAGTAACTGTAGTGGTTGGAATACAAGGTCATTCTTTGTTAGATACGGTAAGAATGACGAAAAATTTAAATTTTTGTAGAGCACAAAGACCCATGGACTGTACCATGCCAACATATAGCTTGTGGACTATACAACGTATTAATGAATTAACGCAAAACTAGAAAGCAGTTTGTTTAGAATCGAGAGCAGAATCAAATTATAATGGTTTCAACATAGGTAATTTCTTTCAAAATATTAAATAATTTGTTTGTAAAATTTTAAATTTACTGAACCCGATGTCAACCCACCGCACGGGCACACTCATCCTACTTACTACCAAAACCAGATTACAAAAATGTATCCATGAGTACGTTAGCGCTTTCTTTCAGTGCTGAAATGATAACAAATCATTTTTGCCTCAAAACTTAAAATGCGAATAACTTTAAATTTTAACTATCAAAATAATGACATTATTGTTTCAATCTAATTATTTTGTTATAAATCAGTTGGGGTGTATGAGGTTTTGTGCTAATTCATTAACACGTTGCATATCTAACAATGTTATTTCTATGTTAGACTAACATAGAAATATGCCGAAGCGTTCTTCGAAGGCCGAAGACGTTGGTAAGCGGATTATGAAGTTCAAGTGGAGATGGGCAAAATATTTGGCTAGAAGGGAAGACGACCGATGGTTCAAAAAACCTGGTGGTGGTCAAAGGAGGGACGGAAGACAGTAAGCAGACTAGTCGTTGATCTGATGATATATTGGTATCGATTCGGACTGTGCCACGACTTAACTAAATTTATTCCTGCCACTTTCTAAAATAAGATTAAGAAAAGAGACAGAAAACCAACAGCTGACTTTAGTGCTGTCAAAGTGACGTTACACGCCCAAAATAAGATACCATCATAATGTACGCCATCTTATTTAAGAGCCTATGTCGAAAAATAATTTTTGCGAATCAGGCGTGGGATAGCATATATTACGGCCTGATGCGAGAGAAAGATATGGGGCGGCGCGCGCGCCTGAATCGAATCGAGCGCCAAATCAAACTTTATTTATTTATTTTTTGTGATTGTACTATTTATGTAACTTCAATTCTGCTCTAATCAAAATTTAGAAAATATCAATCTCTTTTTTTAAATCAAGTCTTGTGTTTCTATTATACACCGTTTAGCAGTTCCAAGCGTTTATAGATAAAAATGGAGGCTACTTTGGCTTGTTTTTCTATCAAGAAAATTTGTCTTAATCGTGTTTTGACTCTAATCAAAACTTTAATTATATGTTCAATTTACACATATCCGAAAATCATACTCCTACTGTGAGTACTTCATGATATATGAAGCTTTGAAGAATCCAATTTTTTTCACATAGCCCCTTAAGGCGTTTTTGGGCGTGTAACGTCACTTTGACAGCACTAAAGTCAGCTGTTGGTTTTCTGTATCTTTTCTCAATCTTATTTTAGAAAGTGACAGGAATAAATTTAGTTAAGTTTAGTCGTGGCACAGTGCGAATCGGTACCAGTAAGGGTCACGATTATACTTAAAATTCGTTAATGTATTTAAGGCATGCTTCAGGTCATCAAACTGGACAAATATAACGATGGAGTGAATATCTAAATAGCAAAAAAGATGGTTCTTCAGAAAGCGTAGGCTGATATTAAATGCATTATTTTTGAGATTTCAATGTGAGTCCCAATTTGGAATTCGTTTAAGTTTAATGGTCTCTCTTAAAATAGGAAACGAATTCTAGTTTGCACCCTTAATTTATTGAAATTTGTTGAGTGAAGTGCGGAGGATAACTGCCGATTGTGGTACTTGTGGGAGCAAGAATGTTGTTCTTTGAGCAGCATTGATATTTCAAGCCCGTGTTTCGTCGTTAGCTTCAAATTCAAGTTCGTACCTCCTCGTGGTGCCCCAGCTTACTATTGGTCCCCTAAAAACAGATCAAATTTGGCTCAGCTGGGTTGGACCTCATCTGGCAGCACGGCATCGCCTTTTTCCGTCGCTCCGTCCTTTTCTGTCACTCAGGAACGTCATTTGATAGAGCAAATAAGATAGACGGAACGCGATCGCGCGCGGCAGTGCTGCGGCGTGCCAGATGAGACTCAACCCAGCCAAAGTGACAGGAAGACTCACCGAGACGCACAGCGGTGGCGTTTTATAGCTAAAACCCTATCCTTTGATGTGTATTTTGAGTCGTAGAATGTTCGCATCTTTCCGCAACACATAACCAAAGATAACATTTTATTCAACCACCAAAATAGTCCCAATACAATTTGTCCACCAACATAAATATCGTCACACACCCCTATCTTGAACTTTTACGAGAAAGTCCAAGAAACAGGAAGGCATTCCTTTAACGGAGGACGTTTTACGACAACTCGCATGTTTGTATGTTTATCAGGAGCGTATTTATTGTGCCTATAACTCTGAAACTCGATAAGGGAAGAGAAATTCTCTTTTGAATTGAGGATTTGCCTTCATACATAATTTGAGAAAGAAAAAAGTTTTTTTTTCCTTTGTTGCTAAGTTTTTCTGTTATATAAGGGGGAAAGTTTGGGTAATTTTACAAGTAGACATTTTGTTATAAAGCCGCTAAATTTTTTTGGTAGCTTTGAGTTTGTAGTACGTAGGTACTTACTTGAAAATTCTGTTCTAATCTTAAAATACGGCGGCGCGAACCTGTTAGATGAGGGCAGTGTAGGACTGGTGTCTTTGTGGTAGTCCTTGGGGGAGGCCTACGTCCATCGGCTGAGATCATGATGATATCTTGAAATTGTTGCTTCATCGTAGTGTTGATGATTTTGCCAATATCGAGTTTAAATATCAAAAGTGCTTGACGTATGGTGATAAATATTTTGTGACTTCAATGCAAACTCGAGCCGTACAAAATGATGAAGCTTCGTTACAGACCAGGTAGCAGGTGACCACCCAATAACAGACCTGGAGTGAGATTTTTGAATCTCATTCGGTGAGTTCAGCAGTTGAAAACGTCAAAATTACTATGGAGATACGCATCTTTGTACGCCTGATTTGACTTTCAAAAATCGCACTCCTGAAGTATGATTTTTGAAAGTCAAATCAGCAGCAGGTTTAGAAGGATGCATATCTCCATAGAAATTATGTCATTTTTAACTGCTGAACTCAGCGAATGAGATTAAAAAATCGCACTCCTGCAACGTGACACGTGACTCTAGTTGAGATTGTATTTTGTAGTGTTGGAATAAAAATGTTCGCCAGTTTTGAAATTAATCATCTTTATTTATTCAGGATAAAACCTTTTATTTTATCCTCTCTCATGGTTCAATAGAACATTTCCAATGTACTTCACATTAGTGATGTAGCCCCAAGCGTATTTCAGCAATTTGCTGATAAACACTCGGCGTAGAGTAGGCATTATGATGATTAAATTACGAATGCTGTTGCTCAATCAGTGTCATAAAAAAACCACTTCTAAACAAGTCGCACTTGTAGTAAAATACTGTTCAATACCATACAACCATCTTGCAAAATACCAATAGGTACAGGCATAAATATTTACTGTTCTTTTTGAAGCATTGACTTGGCAGCTGAAATCCTACTTCCTACTAATATTATAAACGCGAAAGTTTGTAAGTATGGATGGATTTATGGATGGATGTTTGTTCCGCTTTCACGCAAAAACAGCTGAACGGATATTGATGAAATTTGGGATAAGATAGACCATGGCCTGGATTAACACAAAGGGTACTTTTTATCCGGGTAACGCAGACGAAGTCGCGGGCAACAGCTAGTGTTAAATAATTATATCTTTAAAACCATGCAAATTTTTGACCGCAACATCGTCTGCAGCAGTTCCTTTCATCGTAGCAAGATAAAATATTATTATACCTGTTTTTAAGTCTATTCCATCCTTGTTTGATCCAGTCTAGTCTAGCCTTTCGACACAAAAATTTTCATCAAATTTGGTCCAGTAGTTTTTGATACTCGAACAAACAAACAAACACACAAAAAAATCTTTGATTTGAAATCAGACCCTCTAGCAAAGAAAATATACACTACCGCGAACCTCTAGCATGATTTCTCTACTTGCGCGCGACTCGGCTTTTTTCCATACTACAAGTCGCGGCAAGCGCGGCTTTCGCTCTCCGAAAAGCGCGCGAAGAAGTGCGATTTTTGAATATCATACGAGTGACTTGGCAGTAGAAAGATGCATAATCTCCATAGTAATTTTGACATTTTCTACTGCCAAGTCGCTCGTATGATTTTCAAAAATCGCACTTCAGGTTATTTTGTATGCAGCGAAGGCGCGTCGCGCGCGTGTAGAGAAATCATACTAGACATGCAGGTATCCACATCTAAACACCATATTCTAACCATCTGTTTTATACCATATTGTGAAGCGCATTAAAGTATTGAGAATAGAGTACCTTTTCTTTGTAAATGTCTTCTTTGTACAGAAAAGCACTTCAGGAGTGCGATTTTTGACCTCATTCGCTGAGTTCAACAGTTGAAAATATCAAAATTACTGTGCAGATAAGTATGCATCTTTCTACTGATGATTTGACTTTCAAAAATCATACTTCAGGAGTGCGATTTTTGAAAGTCAAATCAGCAGTAGAAAGATGCGTATCTCCATAGTAATTTTGACATTTTCAACTGCTGAACTCAGCGAATGAGATTCAAAAATCGCACTCCTGTTACAGTTTTATAAACGTGTAGATTAACACAATTATAACACCAATTTGTATTGTTGCAGATAACCCAGTAAATGGTCGGACGAAGAGAACCAACACAAAATGGTCTACTTATAGCACCGGACAAGAGCCTAGAAAAGTGGCGGTGGAAACGAAAAAATGTTTATACTGACCATAGTCTACTTCATCACACTACCAGTATTAACTTCAAGAATGGTCAGAGGAGATTCGACCGTGGACGAGAAATCACCACCACCTTTAATAAGCAGTAGAGTAGTTAGAACTAAATATGGTGATATAAGAGGTTTTATAGTGACCCCTGAATCCCGATATCTTGAGCCAGTGGAAGTCTTTCGCGGTGTGCCGTATGCATCACCGCCCATAGGTTCATTGCGTTTTATGCCACCCGTATCGGGCGCGCAATGGTCAGGGGTGAAGATAGCTGAGGAGTTTAGTCCGGTGTGTCCACAAGTGCTTCCAGATATAAGGAATGAGACGGCGGTGTTGAAAAGGATATCTAGAGGGAGATTTGAGTATTTGAAGAGGATATTGCCGTTTTTGACAAATCAGTCGGAGGACTGTTTGTATTTGAACATCTATGCGCCTGCTCAAGGTAACTAAATTAATATTTTACTTTGACTACTTATATAGGGACTAGTTACGCGTGTCATTCTACTAACAAACATTTCTGCCACTTTTTGCGGGGGGCGAGGTAACATCAAATCCGCAACTTTGGATTTTATTCCTTATAACTTTAGATTCTAATTTTGAATGTTAAAAATCATGAAAGTAGCCTCGTGTAAACCCCAAACGTTCTAAGTTCAAAATTATTGTTTTGTAATTAACGTTGTCTCGTTTAGTGATAAGGCATAAAATTGAGTGTAAAATGCACATGATCAATTTGTCTTATTCCGTGGCAGAGTGAAATGCTACCGCAAGGCCAGTCTTTATATAAGTAGTCAAAGTTATTTTATATAATAGTCTATTTATCCAGAGATAAGTGTGTCTTAATAATTATTTGATTTATTTATTTGTTAATTAAGAGCCTTTGCCTTATCGGTCATCATCATCAGTGAGGACGTACCTCCGTGGTCTAGTGGATAAGAGCATTGGCTCTCGATACGGAGGTCGTGGGTTTGATTCCCACGGGGGACACCTAGTGATATGTCACTTTGTGCGTTTTTCCCCAGTTGGTTAGGACATTGCAGGCTGAATCACCTGAATGTCCGAAAAGAAAAATGATTCGTGCTTCGGATGGCACGCTAAGCCGTTGGTCCTGGCTACTATCTCTGGTGGTAGTAGTCGTTACATAAAAACCACGTCAGAGGCGTAGGTAGAGGTAGCCGTAGGGCGGTCTGAAAAAACTCTGACACCATGGCTCTGCCCACACGATAAGAAAAAAAGAAGGACGTACCTATAGGTTTTGGAATGTACATTTTTTGATTCTTTTACGTTCTAACTTCTTGGTACTCATTTACAAATGTTAACAACAAAATTACGCTGCTGTAAATTAAACTTTTTAAAAACGACTGGAACAAAAAGGCCGCGTAACTTTAACATTTTTGCAAATTAAAAATATCCTGAGACCTCAACAGAAGGGACGGCAAAAAAGTTGATTTATAATTTCAGTTAGAAGGGACAAGCGAGCCACTGAGCTAATTTTCAAAAGAGTTTTTGTCCTTAAAAGTAAAATAGCATTCATTTCGCTGTATCCGACCAACGAATTTGAATAGGATGGGATGTAATTAAAATAAATGAATCGGTTTTTTTCGTTTTCAAAATTGAAGGTGGGAACGGAATCGTTGAAAGGTTTTGAGATATTTAATTTGGAGAAGACCTTCGAATGAAATTGTTCAGATGCTTATAGGCTGTTTTGTACTTACAGAAAGTTATAATAAACGAGCGTTAACCCGCGACTTCGTCCGCATAAATTATATACCAGATTTTAAGTCAGATGATAAGCTATCAAACAAAAAAAGTTTCATCTAAATCGGTTCAGTAGTTTTTGCGTGATACTCGAACAAACAAGCACCCAAACAAACAAACTAACAAACAAACAAACAGACAGACAAAAAATCCGAAAATTGGTGATTTGGAATCAGGGAGATCTAAAAATCATATCGTAATCTTATTTTTGTAAATATCTTCAATGTACAGACACACTTCTGTTACAGTTTTATAATAGTTTAGATATAAAAACTAAATTAAAATCTTCTTATTGTGTGGGTAGCAAGCTAGCAAACGCTGTAGTTAGAGTTTTTTCAGACCGCCTTACGACCTCTCTGACGTGGTTTTTTTACGTAACAACTACTACCACCAGAGATAGCAGCCGGGACCAACGACTTAGCGTTCCATCCGAAGCACGGAATCATCTTTCTTTTCAGACAATCAGTTGATTCACAATCAGATGTCCGAACCAATTGGGGAAAAATGCACAAAGTGACGTATCACTCAGTGTCCCCCGTGGGAACCGAACCCACGACCTCCGTGTCGAGAGCCCAATGCTCCTAACCATTAGACCACGGAGGTAGTTACTAAATTCAAATAAGACGTGTAATGTTTCTAGTGGTTTCTATCATATCATTTGAATGTGACGTAAAATGTGATGATTGCGGTCTAACTGCTCTCTAACTATTAAACAATCTGTGTTAATATGAAATAATCTGTTGTTGGGTCTTGTATTAGCTGTAGTTAAATAATTAAAGTCGTGGTGATATAGTGATGACTAACCATGCAGCTGCCACTATAAGTGAAGAAAAATAAAAACCGGTCAAGTGCGAGTCGGGCTACTCGCGCACCGAGGGTTCCGTACCACACCACCACAGAACACAACATTATTAACTTAGAAAAAAAAAACTTTTTGTCCGGGACCTTTAGCGCGAGACCGACACACACTTGGCAGGATTTTAGTATTCTGTAGAATTTGCTCTATAATCACACTAAGTTTGACGCTTGTATGTATTACCATTTTTACGACAGAGCGTGTAGAAAAAACGTTGAAACGTTCTGTGAAAATTTCAACTATCTAGCTCTTACGGTTCAAAAGTTACAGTCTTAAATAGGTAGGACAGACGGACGGACGGACGGACAGACAGACGGGCGGACGGACGGACGGACGGACGGACGGACAACGTAGGCTTAGTAAAAGGGGCCCGTTTTTACCCTTTGGGTACGGAACCCTAAAAAGACAATTACTGCATTTATCATCATATCGTATGGCATTTTTCGTCCCATTGTTATGTGAATTTAAAAGAGATTGTAAATAACTTAGCTCTACAAAGCTTTGCGTTTCGATTTACATATTTTCCATCCGCCTCACAAAGCTTTCTCTCATCCACAAAAAAAGTCACATTAAAAGTAAGAGCTCGAAAATCCCAAAAAAACTACAGTTTGGTAGACTGCCGTAGTGTTGGGATATGTGATGGGTCACAGGTATTTACACGGAGGAAAATTGTCAAAAGATATACAGGGTCTTGCTGATTACTTTTTTAAGGGGATGGTCAGACCGTCAAACTGAACAACTTTCGGTATGGGACCAACATCGAAATCGCGAAAAAAAATCTGCTGTCCCATACATTTGGCTCGAGTAGGTTTGCAGTTTTGTATGGAACAGCTGTTTAATTTTTTCTATTACAATGTTGGTGCCTTAGAAAAAGTTGTTCATTTTGACGGTCTGATCATCCCCTTAAAAAAGTGTCAGCATATTAAGAAGGACCCAATAATAATTCGGGGAATATACTCGTGAGCATTTATTATGCTATGATATTAGTCGAGAGATATATGTCGATGATGATGATGAACTATGCTAGTACATGCATGGATTAACATTTTGTTGGTATTTGGAGCAAAGTAAAGGATCATCAAAATCGGTTTAGAACTGCCGAAGTTGTGACTCACATAGCACATAAATAAACTGATCAAGTGCGGGTCGCGCACCGAGGATTCCGTACCACAAAAGATATTAGCTTACAATTTTTTTTTATTTTTTCCTGGTTCTTTAGCGCGAAACCGACTTACACTTAGCCGGTTTTTATTATTTGTTGTTAATACTTTAGACTCTAAAGCACAGTATAAGGAAGAGTATCTATTACTAGATACAGTATGGACACTCCCTTCCTCCCACCAACTTTTTACCTCACCCCAGCCTCACCCCCTCTATCGCCCTCGGCAGTTACCTGTAGCCTAGATTGTCACCATCTATAATAGAATTTATGTTTTCGAAACAAAGAGCATAGGTATAGGTGAAGAATAAAAACTCTTTTTTGAAAAGACGGGTGTCAATGCGTTTTATTTACGAAAAAAGAAATAAATGAAAAAAAAAAATTATTGTCTGGGCTCTAGGCAAACAAACGGCAGAGATTTTAAAACGCTATCGCTTATTGTCTTAGTTTTGCTCCCCGGCCTATTTTCATTTTGCAAGACAATTCAGGAGTGCGATTTTTGAATCTCATTCGCTGAGTTCAGCAGTTGAAAATGTCAAAATTACTACGGAGATATGCATCTTTCTACTGCTGATTTGACTTTCAAAAATCATACTTGAGGAGTGCGATTTTTGAAAGTCAAATCAGCTGTGGAAAGATGCGTATCTCCATAATAATTTTGACATTTACAACTGCTGAACTCAGCCATACTCAGCGAATGAGATTCAAAAATAGCACTCCAGGTGCAAGATGGGCATACATTGTGCGATATACGGCTGTCCAAGCCATTATAAAGATAATTATAGAAGATTCTTGAGATTTCCAAAGGAAGAATCAAGGTTAGTGGTTTTTTTACTTTATGTTTATGTTTATGGTCTTTATTTTACGGTACCAATCTCTTTGATTTTTCCCACTCGCTCATTGACTATGTCACGCGCGCCATCTGCCCGTCACAAGTTGTACCGCACGCAACTTAAGTTGTGGCAGCCCTAAACCCGTTTCGCATGTGCTGACGTCATCTTGTCAATTTCATTTTTTTGTATACAGTGTCCGGGCTGTGCTCTAAAGTTAAGAGTTTTCTCTATAATCAACACCAAGTTTGACGCTTGTATGTATAACCGTTTTTACGATAGAGCGAGAAGAAAAATCGTTGATAAAAACTAGTTTCTTGTCTCATACAAGGGGGGTCCTCATGACCCCCCTTGTATGACGACGTTATTTTTCAACTTCTTGTCATTTTTATTATTTGTTAGCAAATCCGCCGTAATAATACAAATTCTGAGAAAATTTTCACTGTGTAGCTATTAAGGTTCAAAAATTACAGCCCTTAATAGGTAGGACGGACGGACGGAAAATAGTAATAGGATCCCGATTTAATTCTTTGGGTACGGAACCGTAAAAAGCTCTAAACCCATATCTCTCATAGATTTTCAAGTTTTATTTCTGCATATCCCTGCAAACGACCTAAGATACAAATGTTGCAAAAGGATTTTCTTAATACTTTCTGAACATCCACGATACAGGTACTTCACAGGTATTTCCGAACATCCCATCACTAAACCGGGATATTACAGCCAAATCCCGCGTACATGTTTTTTCACATGCCCGTCTACCGTTTTTCGCCAACGTAGCCTTTTGTCGCAATCGTGTGGGTACGTAATACTTTTTCACCTACGGCTTTTTGCTGCTTGGTTTAAGTTATACTGTTACCGAATAATGGAAAAGGAAAACTGTGTTTTAAAACTACTTTGGGAAGTTTCATTTTTGAGAACTTCTGGATGACCGAAAATAAAATTAGGTTGTTATTTCTACGGGTGTGTAAAAGGTTAGTTGTACATGTCAGTTTATGAAGGAAAGAGGCAAAATGTTTGTATATAATAGCGTATTTGACAGCATGTAAAATATGTATGTAGAACCTATTGATGGCATATGAATTTTGGAAACAAACAATTTAGTCAGTTAAGGGGTTTTCCTAACCGAACGACCTTGACTCTTTCAGAGCCACCTCACCTCTACTAAACTACTTCATTTTCGACGTCACCTGCGTTTTGCTATCAAGAAAAGCGTTTTCGCGTTTATTTTTTGTTTTCGTTTTTTCTTGCACTGTATGTAATGAAACGTAAAATATATACATTTTTTATAGAGTCCCTAGTCAACCCTGTCAAATTCCCTATTATGTAGAAAAGGAACATCGCGCCAAATTGTTTAATTTCAGCATAAATTGCACCACGCGGAACTGGCAAATGTAAAATGTATTCTGATTACTAACCTTTAAGTTAAGTTGTATTACTAACAAAACGAGTCCTGGTCACTTGAATAAATGATTATTATTATTATTATATTATTATAAATACTTCGGAATAGCAGCATTAAATTGAATTATTCCTGAAAAAAAAATTGATCAATTTCGTAAGATCCGATATGGTAGGAAAAGACACATTATTATTTCTATCAGATATGTAAAAGATACCTATAATACATTTCTTTTTCATCTTATTCATAATATTTCTGATTTTAGGTTATTATTATCTGTATTCATAAATACAGTGACAAAACTATAAGGGATAGGTACTTATTAGGTCCACCACAAATTCTCATAGTTTCAGTACAAGTGATTTAGGTTTCTCTTTTGTTTTTGTATTTCTATTTTGGTGCTTTTGCGGTAGGGTCTTCAACTCTGTCATAATTTAACCCTAGAGTTGACTTACTTACTAATAGTCATGCTCTTAATAATTATGCTGTCTCTGGTTTTCAATGGAGGGGTCTTATATTATGTACTACGGAATCTTAAAAAACATGTTAATGCTGCTTCTAAAGTTCCAGTACCATAACATTATACGTTTTAATAAGTATTTGTATATATTTTTTCATCTTTTTTTTCTAATTAAAATTTTTATTTTGTTTACTGTGTGTTGTAAATTGTCAATATTGAATGTTTGTTTATAGTTATTAAGAATACATTATTTATTTATTTATGTTTAAGGGAGGGACAGTATAGCAGTGGCAGACGGCAACACTGACTGTTAAACTGAGTCCTTTACCTTTTTGTCTCCATTGATATTTTTAAAACCATGTTATATTTTTTATGTACCTGTGTATAAATAAAAGACAAATAAATACCTTTTAATTTAATTTAATATAATTTAATTTAATACGTAACAAATATTATGCTTATTCACGAGTATTTAGTGTTGTTGGGTCAGTTCGACCATCAATAAAGTAAAAACAATACTCAACGTTTATTCCTTAGCTATAAGGATAATTTTTCATTAGCTACAGAGTCCAGGTTCAGGTGTCAATGACCTCTGACCTATACCAATTTGGCCAAATTAACATAATTCGTTACTCCTTAATGGATTTCCGTTCTGTGTTTTTTCTATTACAAGTTCCATAAGTACAAACAGTTGACCATATAAACTAAACCAAGTTTGACCCCGTGTTCGTCACTTCACTCACCAGTTTCCGTTATCGTAGAGATGGGACACAAAGGGCAGCTACCAGAAGCATCAAAGCTACAAGAAAACGTTCTTAGGAGACTAAAACTAACTTTTGGAGTGTTTTACTTCTGCATTCACAGATTAAAAAAAAAATATAATAGTCGTCGAGAAAACTGACATTTTCACAAAACTTTTTTATCATCCCATTCGATTCTCTTACTGATAAGGAACATAAGTCTCTATGGGGTCAACTGAGGCTGATTAGAACTCTCAGAAAACGCAAAATTAAATTCCCATACATTTTTTTAAAAACAGAGTTTCATCAAAATCAGTCCTGTAGCAAACAGACACAAAAAATCCAAAAATCTGTGATTTGGAGCCAGGGACACCTAAACACTGTATCGTGACCTTGTTAGGGTTCCGTACCCAAAGGGTGAAAACGGGACCCTATTACTAAGCCTACGTTGTCCGTCCGTCCGTCCGTCCGTCTGTCCGTCTGTCCGTCCGTCCGTCTACCTATTTAGGGCTGTAACTTTTGAACCGTACTAGCTAGATAGTTGAAATTTTTTCAGATTATGCGTTATTTCGGCGGATTTGTTACAAAATAATAAAAATGGCAGAAAGTTAAAAATTAAGGGGGGTTTTCAACAAGAAACTAATTTTTATCAACGTTTTTTCTTCACGCTCTATCGTAAAAACGGTAATACATACAAGCGTCAAACTTAGTGTGATTATAGAGCAAGCTCTACAGAATAACAACAAATACTAAAAACCGGTCAAGTGCAAGTCGGTCTTGCGCTAAAGGTCCCAGACAAGAAAAGTTTTTTTTTCTAAGTTAATTAATGTTGTGTTCTGTGGTTGTGTGGTACGGAACCCTCTGTGCGCGAGTAGCCCGACTCGCACTTGACCGCTTTTATTAAAAACAAAGTTTCATCAATCCTGTAGAGTTTTTGCGTGATGCTCGAACAAACACAAAAAATCCAAAAATTTTGATTTGGAGCCAGAGACACGTAAACACTGTATCGTGACCTTGTTTTTGTAACCCTCCAGTTAGTCATTTCGGATTTTGTTCAGTATTGTGAGACCCAAAATACGCTTTCCGCTACATAGTCTAACTTGAACTAGCCCCCACTATGATCCACGTAAGGTTTTTGGCAGATCCTTCGTCCCTAATATCCCAGGCGTTTTTAATAACCGCAAATGACGCGTCTGATGAACCCATTATGTTTTCTATGTACACACGGCGACACATCAAGCTATACCAGACCAACATAAGCTGGCCGCGCGTAGGTCGAGTAACGTATATCGTCGCGCGGCCAGCTTATGTTGGTTTTGTATAGCTTGATGTGTCGCCGTGCGTACGTTGTTTTTTGATTGAATCACTCTTTAGCACTCCACGTATGACGCTCTACTACTCCTTTTTTACCTCGAATTACAAACAGTGCCTAATTGCTTCGATCCTAAGTAATTCGAAGTAAAAAGTAGTAGAGTAAGTAGTAGTTTCATATATGAAATATGAAATATGAAAAGCATCATAAGTGGAGTGCTAACGAACATTTAAAACGGTAAAATGAGGTAAAACAATTTGTTAGTCGGTTCTTAAATAAATACGTTATATTGATAGTAACTTTTTTTAACCAACTTCAAAAAACGAAGATGATATCGATTCGTCTGTTTAAATTTTTTTGTATGTATGTATGTTACGCGATCACTTTGGCATTTCTTGAACGGTTTGACAATTTTGTTTTTGTTCTGAAGAATGGTGAAGATCTGATGTCGCGCTTCTTTTAGAACTCAAGTCGCAAACCATTTGCAAAAAAGTCGATTTCATGAATCGTGAACAACTCAAAACAATTTGACAATTGGCTTTAGAATGTTCCACAAAAATTTATATTTCCATTAGGCAAGAAATCGTTTTAGAGGCGCCCAATAAAACAAACTTTAAAAAAAATCTTGAGAGCAAGAGCTGCAAAACCTTAATCAGTAAGCTTTTTATATACCTTGCCTTTTCACACATCCGACCCAAATTAACAAATACCTACAAAGGAATTCGATCCCCGGAGTTCGACATTCAGAGTGTTATTCCTGGCTAGTAGTGTCTGACCTAAACATGATTGGTCGGCACCGAATCTCGCCCAATAATTTTGCCCAATAGAAGCCAATCATTTTTGTTTATCTTCTTCGTGTTAGGTTCTTCGATAGTGTAAAATATATTTTCATTCTCCATGGAGAGCAATTGAAAAGCGAGGCAAAACTCTCTTTCTGTCATTTGGATGGCAATCTATGTAATTTTATACCACCTCCATTTAAAAGGTTTTTTCCGCATTTCGACGGCAGTGCCATTTATATTGGCACTAGTTGATTCCCGTGACAATCAAAATCGGTGTAGCGGTTTGATCGTGAAAACTTAACACCATAAAGATATTATACCTTACGGAATAGAGTAAGTGACATGAGTTGTCAAATGTAACCGTTTTTGGACGTTTTTTGGAGTCCTCGGCAGGGTAAAAATTCGATTTCTGTGTATAATTCTCAATCTAACGTGAAATGGTGAATAATTTAATGAAACAGTGTTAGTATATTTCACAAAATTATCTACGATATCACTTTAGGTTCACGATTATTCACAGAAACCGAATTCTTACCAGGACTCCAAATCCCCAAAAACGGTTCTATTGCCTCGCGTCACGTATCTCTTTCTATTATACAGGCATGCCGCTAGGTACATCTCGCTCTCTCAGCTGTCACTGTCTCTCTTACGTAGTATAATACCTTTATGCTTAACACACAAACTGAGAGACTTTTGCTTTTATAATATTAGTATTGATATACAGGGTGTCCGGTACGTAATGGATAACTTTGCACCGGCTGATAGAGGACCTCAAACTCGACCAGAAACTAGACTTTCATGTCCAGTAAAAGTGCCATGGTTTTCGAGATATTTGGACTTAACATTTTTTTCTGAAATTTGGTACCTTTGTTACTCTTTTGACCACCATCGCCACAAAAGAAGAGATTTTTACAGTCCACTTTTTGCATAATATTCTCTAAGAGTGGTGCTATCAGATATGCATGAGAAGGTTAGTATAGCTAGGGTTGTTCTATTAAAAAAAGAATCTTAAAGTCAACTTTAAACTTTTCCTCGAATTTTCACCTAAGTTTGAGCATGTGTGGTCTAAAAAAATGTATGGCGACCCAAGGTCGCCAACTTTCAAAAATTTCCTATTTAGTGCTGCCCTATTCTGCAATTGCGAAGTACTTACGTAAATTTTTTAATTTCAAATTCATTTTTGACCAGAATCAAGCCAGTAAATTCGGTCACACGCCACTCTCTGAACCGGCAAATGCATGCAATTTAGTACCTACTGATTTGGTCGGGTTCGAATACCGAATTGCAGGCACAGCAACGTTTTCGACGGTAATGCTTGTTGAGATCATTGATACATTGATCCGGTAGATTGGGGCTACGTTTTGGTGATTTGCTAACTTTGGGGCAAGGTCGATACTTGAATTATTTCACACAGTGCAACTGTTAGACGTAGCTTTCGAATCATAGAGGTGCTAAGTATGAAAACCTATTCACTGACTATACTGAAAATTACTAGATAAGTCGAACAATATATTCTTCTGTTCACTTAATACCGGACACACTGGACAGAATTTCGGTACTAGTGAAACGTGGATGTTCTGAAGTTTCAGAATATCTCTGACTACCCCCTCGGGGAATATTGTGAAAAGGTTTTAACTGTAATGCAATGTAATACATTTGTTAAATAAATAAATAAATAAATGGTCGTGAGCATAATGCTTATGCTACTTAATACTGGAAACCGCAGAGTGGGCAGGCGCCTCACACGGTGGACCGACGACCTGGTGAAGGCGGCGGGAACCCGTTGGATGAGGGCAGCGCAGGACCGGTCGTTATGGCGATCCTTGGGGGTGGCCTATGTCCAGCAGTGGACGTCCGTCGGCTGAGATGATGATGATCACTTAATATAAATAATTGGAGCTCGAAATTGGCCAGAAAGTTATTAAGGAATCGGAATCATTATATCCTTTTATGGAATGAAGTATAGGGTTCTGTAATCATTTATCTTGACCCCACATTTTATAGTATTCACTTATAAATTAACCACATTGTTCGTATTCCAAAATTACGTTTATAATTTACTCAAAAGCTTTCTTTCAAGCTCCAAAGAGAATACCGAATTACGAGTAAGTTAAATATATTTGAATTCCAAAAATGGCGTCGGAAAGTACGCGCCTACTTCCCCAGTGTTAGCAGGAACGAGGTCGGTCGATGGTCATTTATTTAAAGTGCATTATGACATTAATCCAGAGGGATTAGCTTCCGTAACACAATCATAATACGCTGGTAAAGCGAATTATCTAAATTAGGCTAATGAATGCTATTTGTTAGGTATTCGATTATTTTTGTTTATTCTTTTTTAAAAGCCAATGACTAAAAATGGCGCCTTTTTTCTTCTCGCCTCTTTTTTTAGCGCAGCCATCAATCAAACTTCAATATTAAATAAGATAGACGGAACGCGATCGAGCGCGGCGGTGCTGCGGCGTGCGATCGCGTTCCGTCTATCTTATTTGCTCTAATAAATGACGTTCCTGAGTGACAGAAAAGGATAGAGCGACAGAAAAAGGCGATGCGGTGCTGCCAGATGAGGCTCAACCCTTACATTATAACAGATACATTAGAGAACATAATAACCACATGCTGATATTTAGGTGTTCAATTTGGAAAACGTCCCTAACCTTACATAAAATTTCACCTCAAAAACAATCATCAGCACATTTGCATTTATAAACTTGAAATATAGGTATAAAAAAGACATATATAAGATACAATACAAAATTAAAAACATATCCAAAAGCATATTATTTCAGATATCTTAACATAGTAACGTGTTTTGTACCAAAGATGATAAAAAACCTTTTAGTGAAATTAGCTGAAAACATAATAGGTAAGACTGTGGCCTTGCGCCAAATAAAACTTACTTACCTTGTAAAGGAAGAAAACAAGAAAACCTATACAGTATAATTATTAATGTTATCCAGATGGGTGGCATACTTAACTAAACAGACGTGTCTTGGATAGAAATAATCACATTAGCATCACATTAACAATAGTTTTCTTGATCCCTATTCATGACTAAACTTTCTCTTCCTTAAGGGTCAAACAACCACACCACGTCGCAGCGACAAAATGTGGTCAAGCTGTGGTTACGTGTGAATAGTGTCGCAGCGGCTTTTTGCAGTTGCGTTGTGGTACCGACAAAATGTCGATGTGGTTGCGTTGTCGCTGTCGTTGCGATGTGGTAACCACGTGGTTATGTGCAGTTATACTCCGGCTAGAGGAAACACGGCTTGACGGCATGTCGTGGCGATGTGGCCGCGGTGCCGCCGCGATGTGGTTGCTATGTGGTCGTGTTACACAGGTGGTCGATAACAACGGCAAAATGTGGTACGTGTAAATTGTAATATTCATTTTCAATACAAAATATACGCCCGACCACATGGCGTCGTTGTGGTGTGGTTGTGGCTGTGGTGTGGTTGTGGTACGTGTAAATTGACACTAAGTTTTCTTTAAATATAAAGCTGCCAATAAAGGGTCACTGCCCTATTATTATTGTTGGCTGGGCTTTTGCTAGCAAGGTTCGTTATGTGACACTGCGACCATTTATGGTCTATGGTTTTCGCCCCAAACTCACCCATATTTTACACATACACCCGAATACTTTCCCTTCTCGGGTATGTAGGTTTCCTCACGATGTTTTCCTTCACTGCCGAGGTAGTGATACAATCGTAAATAAATTCCGTTGAACTTAGTGATACAGGCTAGGAATCGAACCGCCGCCTCGAGATTGTGTTGCATGGGCTATCAACGCTCCTTTCATCTGTCATTGCCTTATATCACAGTTCATATAATTGTCGTTATTCTCAGCCAGTTCTGCTCAATCTTTCCTAACTCCCAGTAATAATGCTAAGTCCTCATTTAATTCGAAGAGCACGTTTGCATAGGTTTCCCCAATCGACGCAGGTTTCAGAGATTACCGTCTTCATTTATACAAATAGTCTGTTTACTTAATCGTGCTTACTTTAATTTGATACAAATAAGATGTCGCTTGAATATTTATTATATCGAAGGAAGCACCAATGCTGATTAGTGTCCAAGTAATTCAAGCACCCACAACATAATAGACACTTGATAGCAGTGGCGTAGCGTGGGTTTCTGTTTCTGCCGCCCGGGGCACAGATCGATTTTGCCGCCCCCTTATGTTTATAAGAAGATCTACACAAAAAAGACGGAGCGAGCTTGAAAGTTTTTTGCACATCCGTTCGGGTTGTGATCACACATCATTTGGTTTATCCATTCAAAAACAGAAACTTAGAGCGAGCGAAGCAAGCTCGACTTTTCTCCTTAATACGAATTGGTTTAGAGACAGAGCTTTTTACTTACACAACATGTGTAAAGTAACCTAAGTAATAGTAGTAATAGTAGTAGTTTGCTATGGATCGAGCCAAGCAAGCACCAAATTTCTTGCACCACGCTGCTGTGATCAGAACTTTTTAGGATTATGTGTAGGCACAGTAATTAAAACAGAAACTTAGAGCGAGCGAAGCGAGCTCGACTTTTATCTACATGCATAAGCTCACGCCATTGTCCCAAGGGGTAGGCAGAGACCACGGACCGCCACACGCTACGAGTCTGACATACCTCTTTAGCCTCATTGACATTCGTACATCTTTTCATGCACTTCCGTCGTTGTGCTTTTATCTGCTATATGAATAATTGGTTATAGACAGAGATCAATCAATAATTTTTTTCCTGAATTTGCCACCCCTAGTAAAGTACCGTCCGGGGCATTTGCCGCCCCTCGCTACGCCACTGATTGACGCCCAGCGATAGTAAAAGCCTGTTAGATTTATAGAACCTAATTAAGATTTCATTTAAATACATATCGCACCGAAGTAAGCATCAATCCTAATGCTCAGTTTGAAATACTTCAGGCGCTTAAAAAAACAGATACTCAACTGTAGAGTCTTTATTTGTGTGAACAAACAAACAAAAAATGTCCATTCCAATCAATGGAAATCTGAACAAAGTTAATCCAAGCACCCACAGCAATAGACACTTGACAGCTGCCGATAGCAAAAGCCTGTTAGATTTATAGAACCTTATTAAGATTTCGCTGGAATACATATCGCACCGAAGAGAGTAATAATCCTGATGCTCAGTTTGAAACACTAACTTCAGATGCTTATAAAAATAGATGCTCTCTGTAAGGCATATGAATAAATATCCCTATAAAACGGGACGTCCTAAGAGGTGGCGGGACGATCTGGATTCTTTCGATGACGCGTGGCCAGAGCATGCTCAAGACAGAGATGGTTGGAGGACTAAAGGGGAGGCCTTTGCCCAGCAGTGGGATGAAATAGGCTAGAAAAAAAAAAAAAAAAAAGTAAGCTCATACAAGCGGCCGCTTTCGGTGCACTCACACACAGCGTGAGTTAGGAGGACAGGCGTACGAACGGGTGCGCCATACCCCAGCTGACTGTATCCACCCGTTCATATTTCCTCGAACTCGAGCTATGTATGAGTGAACTGGACTAAAAGCATCATACAGTGGCTTTTGTAGTGATGATTATTTATTTGCTGTAGGCTCTTTGTCTGTGATCACAAACAAAACAAAATTTTCCATTCCAATCAATGGAAATCTGAACAAAGTTAATCCAAGCACCCACAGCATAGACACTTGACAGCCGCCGATAGCAAAAGCCTGTTAGATTTATAGAAGCGTCCACTGATTTACGCCCCGGGGCCGATCAATCACGCAAGAATAACGGATAGATTGTCGGATTCGGGTTTTATGGAACCACCGGCTCACAGTAAATATCGTTTATGCATCAGTTTTGACTTGTCCAAAGATTATTCAGCTTTTAAAATGTGAGTGTTTTTTCGTATCGTTAAAAACTGGGTATTAATTAAAACCAGCGATGGACACACGGTGACAGATCAATCATCCTATACAGGTTGTAACAAAACTCCCTAGTAATACTTAAGGGGGTGCTTCAGACCATCAAACTGACCAACTTTCACTATGGAGCCAACATCGAGAAAAAATAAAAAAAATCTGCCGTCCCATACAAAACTGCTGTACCGACTCGACTAAAATGTATGGGACAGCAGATTTTTTTTTCTCGATTTCGAAGTTGGCTCCATAGTGAAAGTTGTTCAGTTTGATGGTCTGAAGCACCTCCTTAAGTATTACTAGGGTGTTTTGTTACACCCTGTAGTTGAACTCTAATGGACACAGAGTTCTATCATGGGTTCGTATTCGTACAGTGTATTGTAGGTACATACGGCGACACATCGAGGTCGAGTAACGTGTAAAGTCGCGAGGCAGATTATGTTAGTTTTGTATAACTTTTGTTACAGTATAAGAATAATAAGAATAATATTTATTAATCACAAAAAGCCATTTTACACAAGGAATACTATTATAAATTTTGTTGCTCTACGTTTAAATATTAGGCTAGGCATATTGGTAGGTACAGCTGATGCCATGAAAGGCAGGGACTACCTGCCTGAGATATTGACATCAGCTATAACGTAGGCTATAACTGTCATATAGGTATAATAGGTATGTCACCTGTTAAATGTACAAATTGTGTAGGTGAAGCGGTACTTCACTCCTGGACAGCTCTTAGTATTGTATAAAGCTCAGGTCCGATCATGTATGGAGTACTGCTGCCACCTGTGGGATGGCTCAGCCAAGTATCAACTTGCCGCACTCGACTCGGTTGAACGCAGAGCCAGGAGGCTCATTGGCGATAGTAAGCTGGTGGAGGCCAAGCTTCATAGCCTAGCCCACCGCCGCAGAGTGGCCTGCTTGTCGGTCTTCTACAGATTGTACTTCGGTGAGTGTGCCCTAGAGCTGCATGAGCTCATCCCACCTTCCCCTTTCTACTATCGGACTTCCAGACGCACCGCGGGATATCACCCCTTCTTGGTTGACATCCCACATATCCGCACCAAGCGCCTTTCTGAATCTTTTATAATGCGCACAGCCAAGGAGTGGAATGCCTTACCTGCGTCAGTATTTCCGAGTACTTACAACCCGAATTCCTTTAAAGTACGAGTGAATAGGCATCTTCTGGGTAAGCTCGCTACATCTACGACCCCATCTTCGTCCTGAGGACTGGATTGAGGTCAAGAGCAAACCCATAGTTAATAAAAAAAAAAAAAAAAAAAAAAAAAAAAAGGTACTTGTAAAATGTGTGGTTTGTATTTGTGTGTGAATAAGTAGGTGTGTGTGTTTACAGTGTTTTGGGGTCAACAATTTTGACACATTTTTGAACGATTTCTTTTCTCATTATTTGATAGACGACTCTTAATTTATTTTTATTCTTTCTTCTTCTTAGCCGTTTTCAACCATAATGGTGTAGGCCTCCTTTAGTCTATATGCCATCCTTCTCGATCTTGTGCTGTCTCTATCCATTTGACTCCAGCTGTTCTTTTGATATCGTCATACCTACGCATTTGCGGTCTTCCTCTTGGACGATCGTTCGACGTTTTTCTCCCCACGGTCTCCACTCCAACAGTGTATACTCCAGTAGTGTCGCACTGTTGGAGTGGAGACCGTTATTTTTAGGGTTCCGTAGGTACCCAAAGGGTGAAAACGGGACCCTATTACTAAGCATACGTTGTCCGTCCGTCCGTCCGTCCGTCCGTCCGTCCGTCCGTCCGTCCGTCCGTCCATCTGTCCGTCTGTCCGTCTGTCCGTCTGTCCGTCTGTCCGTCTGTCCGTCTGTCCGTCTGTCCATCCGTCCGTCCGTCTGTCCTACCTATTTAGGGCTGTAACTTTCGAACCGTTCTCAGATTATGCGTTATTACGGCGGATTTGTTAACAAATAAATAAAATGTCAAAAAGTAAAAAATTAAGGGGGGTTCTCAACAAGAAACTAGTTTTTATCAACGTTTTTTCTTCACGCTCTATCGTATAAACGGTAATACATACAAGCGTCAAACTTAGTGTGATTACAGAGCAAACTCTACAAAATAACAAAAAATACAAAAAACCGGCCAAGTGTGAGTCGGTCTTGCGCTAAAGGTCTCGGACAAAAAAAGTTTTTTTTTCTAAGTTAATAATGTTGTGTTCTGTGGTGGTGTGGTACGGAACCCTCGGTGCGCGAGTAGCCCGATTTGACCGGTTTTATTATTACAGCGAATGATTTGGTATAGTCGAAGTCAGGTAACATAAGTGTGTGCTTGACACATATGCACTCTCTCGTCATTTCCCCTCATTAGTATCATGGAACAGGGAACCACTACGATTAGAGGTAGGATCAGTCTGATTCTACCTGAATTTTTACTACATCTGACCCTATCAGATGCAGTAAAAGTAACCAGCTATCACACGGTATAGGCATCAAAAACCTCAACGGTGCAAGACGAGATAATTCAGACTACTCTAAAAGCGATTAAGGTCACCCCTTTCAACACCCGTCTGGGCTGATACTTTTAGAAACCGGACACCACACAAATTGCAGTGTAAAACTGACAAAGTTAAATATAAGGAAACTTATTTACTCACGGAATTTAAGTAAGTTCAAGTATCTTATCTTATCTTATCTTGTTGTGGGGGCTGGCAAGCCAGCAACACTTCGACCCAGTGGGATCTTTTGTGTTAGCCCCAATACTTTTTACTTTCTTCACCCTTCAAATACATGGTCAATGAAGGAGGCAATACCATTGAGGGGAAGAAGCCTAAGATCTCCCGGTTTTGGATATCCATCACCGAGGAGGCACATGCGTTTTGCCGCCAAGACATCACAGTCACAGAGAATGTGCTCCATGGTCTCCTCATCCTCTCCGCACGCTCGGCAGCTGGGATCCAGGGTGAGTTTCATCTTGTGCATCATCGTGCCTGTGGCGTAGTGCCCAGTGAGGGCTCCGACGATGGCACGAGCCTTGCTCCTGCTGTTGTTCAGTATGAACTTTGAGACACGAGTTGTCGCATTGCTGATAAATTTCTTGGAGTGCTGTAGACCTGTAAGGCTAGACCACTCCAGCTTGTGTGTTTTATCAGCCCAATCCCTAATGGCCATTCTTATGTTGCATGCCGGGATTCCCACACTTGGTTCTGGGCCAACCATTTTTCGTTCTGACCCAGCCCTTGCCAGCTCGTCAGCATTCTCATTACCCCGAACACCGGTATGCCCCGGGACCCAGAGTAAGTCCAAGTAAACCACATAATTGTGCGGCGGCAAGGTGGAACAGCTTCCTAACCGAACTAAAGCTCAAAGCTGTGAAACGAATCATTATTTTATTTTATCTCCAACTAAATTGCAATGCAATGCAATGCCCAGAAAATTGCTTGCTGAAAGTAACCAAAAAGAAAGTGGTATTAAATTACTCGGAAACATTGAAAAGTCAATAGTTCCTACCGTGTGGCTTCTGGCTAAGAATTCTGTTTCTTTCTATGGTTGTCGAATGAGATGATTAAAATGATATTACTATAGTTTTTTGTGCTTTCCCGACGCCAAGGATGGATGCAATAAAGCAATAGACGTGTGGACAGTTTATGGTAGGACGAAACACCTCGGAGGCATCTTTAATTTTTCATGTCTTAAACTAGATTTATACTATTTACCGAAACCAAAGTCATACCTCAGTATTCTTAGATAGTTTATCTAGTGAAATCATAAAAATCTATAAAAAGTACTTTTGTTAACTCTTTTTAATCGAAAATACGGCACGCGCACGCACTTTTCGGAGGGCTGTGCAATCGCGTTTCTCATAGAATATATTCGTCTGAACCTATGGCCCTTTAATATAGAATGATACAATTCCTTACACGTACTACTTACTCCTACACTACAACCCAAGTGAAGAAAACACAGTCGGAGTATGCCAATTTTGATCCAAATTCTCAGCGAAACTTAATAAATCTTAAACGACAAAAAGCTAAAAGATTTAATCGCAGAATCCACCAAAACTCCAAGTAACATTATGACTTTACAGTTCGGTTCCATCATGAATTTTTCTACCAAACATCTGACCCACTTACGGGGGCGCATTAAAGCGGAGCAGCTCACAAATGTATATTCATCTCTTTCTTAACCCTCATTACCGTTCAGATTTGCAAAGAGATAGCCAAGGATGTTCTCGGTCGGTGTTTATGAAGGCCCCTTTCTTTTATTTGTAGTGTAAGCTATAAGACTGACAGATCAGGAGAAACAAAGAACAGATTAATCACATTTGATTAACTCAGAACCTTGTTTGGTCAGGTAAGTAATACAGGTGTAACAAAACACCCTAGTAACACTTAAGGGGATGCTTCAGACCATCAAACTGAACAACTTTTACTATGGAAATCCGCTCTTTCATAGAAAACTGCAGTATCGTCTCGACTCGTATGGTATGGCAGATTTTTTTTATTTTTTCTCGATAATGTTGGCCCCATAGTGAAAGTTGTTCAGATTGATGATGTGATGCACCCCCTTAAGTATTACTAGGGTATTTTGTTACATCCTGTATAGTAAAATATTTAAAGGGGTATTTTTACCATCGAACTTAACAACTTTGAATACTATCAACGTTGAGGAAAAATAAAAAAAATTGTTGGTAGGTACTTTATATGAAATAGCTGTTTTTTTTTCGTGATTTCAACGATGGCCCAAAGTAAAAGTCCTTCAGTTTGATGGTCTAATCTAAACAACCCCTTTAAATATTACTTGGGTGGTTTTGTTACATCCTGTATTATACAGTAGACATTGATTGCAGTTTTAAATGGAACAGCTGATTATTTTCTTTTTGCATTTTCATATTTGCTCCCATTGCAAAAAGTCTTAAGCCGGGTCCGCTGCACCATGTTATAATGTTTGCTAACTTTCCCCTCCCCCGCAGGCGAACGCGGGTGATGTTTTCCGATGCAAATGGATAACATCACCCGCGTTTGCCTGCGGGGGAGGGGAAAGTTAGAAAACAATGTTTGCAAACACGATAACATGGCGCAGCGGACCCCAAAGCGGGGTCCGCTTGAGATCTATAGACTAAAGAGTCTATAGATCTCAAGTGCTCGTAGATCTCATTTTTTCAGAATTCGATCAAATCCTTCAATTCACAAAAAGCTTGAACATCAATTTATGCAAAATCGAACTCGATTGACTTGTGTACTTTCCTTCCAAAATTATGCAAAAAGCTACCTTATCGCTTATCGATTGAACCGCAGGAACGAACCGGAACAAAAACTTGATTTATCCGTTTCTTCCCGATCCATCATGCCCGAGATAAGGGAAGGGGGATTCCGTACACTTTGGAAATTCTCCTCCGATTTCGATAAAGTTTTTGTTTTCGATTGAGGCATTTGAAAGGGGAAAGAAATAATTTCGAGAATTGATAATCACATCAAGCGATTTCGTTATCAGAATAGTTTATTACCAATATTGTGCTGTCTAGCAGATATTCATAAGTTAGGATCTGGATTGACCTGTTGGCTGACGTCCAATGGGTCACCCTAAGTATCGCTGGAGCGAGACGTAGTGAATACTGACCTACGTGAGTTTTAAGCCAGTCACTCGGGAAATGTGGGTCTCGTTACGGAAGCCAAGACTGTGGGTTGCTAAGCCAGCGGAATTAGTCTTATTTGGCATGTTTATTATTTATTCAAACAAAGAGATTTTCTATTCGTGTGGAATCGTCATTTATTTCTCAGATCCAATTCCAACATCTTGTTACCTCTGTTGGCTGATGCACTCATTTGATCTTTCTCTCCTTTCCACATTGTGGTCCACCTTTACAGACAGTTAGGTGCGGAGTAGTTTTTTGTAGTCCGCATTAACATAAAGTATTGCTGTTTCGGGAGATAATTCCCTTTATTTTGCGAGATGTTCATGGTCCTGCCTAATCCAAACCGCAAGAGGTTCAAGACTCTCCACACGAGCCACTCCTCTTTCCCTCCAGGAACGAGAGTGATATTTATAGTGGTATAGCGAGTTGAATAGTCGGAAGACAAGAATGCGGTTATTGCAAATTTTCCCCATGCAGCCATCTCCTTGACGGATCACATTGGATAAAGTTTCACGAATCATGTCACTCAAAGGGTTGAAAAGTTTACCAAGCTTCCAAAAGGGACAACAAACAAGAAAATAAGTGAATTTGGAACAAAAAACTGTAACGGATTACGGTCAAGGTTGGAATGGAAGTTAATTCCATCGAGTCGCTCGTAGGATGCTGTCAATTTTGAAGTACCTAATAAGTCAGGACCACAACTGCACTCTGCAGCTGTGGATTCAACAGCAACAGACCTCCATAAAACTAGAAATCGCTCTACGCAATTGGAAATAGATCGGGCATACGTTTCGGAGAGAAGTAGAAAACGCCACCAGAGTCACCATCTGCCTACCTGGGGGGAGCAGGTGGCCGGGGCGATCTGCACATATGTGGCGGTGCAGCATCGATGCTGAGCTATGAGCAGTCAGGTTGACTTGTAGAGATAAAAACACCTGGCACAGAACAGGGAGTGGTGGCATCGTCTCACGAGGGCCATCTGTATCACCGGGTACCATAAGAAAACAACACCACTGACTTCTACTCACTTGACTTTAACAAAAAATTTCACTTTAAAGCTTAATATTTCTCTAACGGAATCCCCTAAATCAAGAAATAGTTTTCCCACACCCATCCTATTTTTAACCGACGAAAAAACAAAAGACGGAGGAGGTTCTCAAGTCGACGCGTATATTTGTTTTTTTATGTATGAACACGCATAACTTTGTACAGAGTAGTCCGATTTTGATAATTTTTTTTTTGTTTAGTAGGTCATACTTCAGAGGTGGTCCCATTTTAATTTGGTGAAGATCTGGTAAAGGGCTTCGGAGATAGACAATAAAACTCCGCAAAAAATCTATGGCATATCATCGACGATTGAAATAAATGATCCGATAACTTCTTACAGAGTAGTCCGATATTGATATTTTTTTTTTTTGTTTGGTAGGTCGTACTTCAGAGGTGGTCCCATTTCAATTTGGTAAAGATCTGGTAAAGGGATTCGGAGATAGACAATAGAACTCCTCAAAGATCTAGAGCATATCATCGACTATTGAAAGAAATGATTCGTGTTCATGTTCCCTTTTAGGTCATACTTCAGAGGTGGTCCCATTCTAATTTGGTGAAGATCTGGTAAAGGGAGATATACAATAGAACTCCTCAAAAATCTATAGCATATCATCGGCGATTGAAATAAATGATTCGTGTTCATGCTCCCTTTACATTTACAATGAATATGTTAACCCAATATAACACCAACACTGAAAATTTTGAAATAAAAAATTTACTTCAAAACTAAAAAGTACCTACTAAATAATAATATAACCAGCGTATTTTAAATTCGCATCTATCACAACATTAATTTGTTTTTTGGATTCTAAAACAATAAATTACTGTAATTTTTAAAGAAAAAACATATTTTTTACGAAATTTTATTGTTTTATTTGGTAGGTAGGCTACCAAATTTTACACGTAAATTACAGAATTTTTATAATTTGCTAATAAAGTTACATTAATACATTTTGTTCTTACAAGTTAACAAAACAACTTCCTTATATAATTACATAATTTGCCATAAGGCCAGAGGGTACGCAGAGATTTGTTGCATATGAGTGCACAGTGCACGCTAAAGCGCGCTCGTGTGTTGGTGTGTTTGTTTATAATTTGCTAATAAAGTTGCATTAATACATTTTGTTCTTACAAGTTAACAAAACAATTTTTGGTTTTGTATTTTAATTTTACTCAATCTTACTCAGCTGCTGATGCTTAAAAAGTAAAACTGTGATTAAAGCATCAGCTTCCTTATACAACGTGTTAATGAATTAACGCAAAACTAGAAAGTAGTTTGTTTAGAATCGAGAGCAGAATCGAATTATCATGGTTTCAACATAGGTAATTTTTTTCAAAATATTAAATAATTTTTTATAAAAATTTTTAATTTTCTGAATCCGATGTCAACCCACCGCACGGGCACACTCACCCTACTTACTACCAAAACAAGATTATTAAAATGTATCCATGAGTACGTTAGCGCTTTCATTCAATGCTGTAATGACAACAAATCATTTTTGCTACAGAACTTAAAATGCGAATAACTTTAAATTTTGACTATCAAAATAATGAAATTATTGTTTCAATCTAATTATTTTGTTATAAATCAGTTGGGGTGTATGAGGTTTTGCGCTAATTCATTAACACGTTGTATAGTTACATACTTTGCCATAAGGCCAGAGGGTACGCAGAGATCTGCTGCATATGAGTGCACAGTGCACGCTAAAGCGCGCTCATGTGTTGGTGTGTTTGGATGTGTTTGTGTTTGTGTGTGTGGGGGTGTGTGTGAGTGTGTGTGTATGTTTGTGGGTGTGTGTAGGCAGGGGTTGGATGAATACGTGTGACAAAATAATTATAATAAAATGTTTATGTGCACCCACTTATCCAGCCCTACGACTTACGTCTTGGGATCACTTTATAAGCACATGGATAAGTGGATCACAAGTGGAGGATAGGAGGAAAAAATATTCAACTAAATTTCTTACTCGCATGCGTGAACCGTCCCTCAATCGTATATATCTTATTCTTATAGGCTCATCATCAGGTTCTCTCAGTTCGATATCACCATCTTCCTCACTCCACATACTATTTGGAATCGTTTCGTATCGCACAGCAAATTCTGCCAGACTTATATTTTCTAGCTCATCAGGCCTCAACACAGGGTGTAACAAAACTCGCCGGCGGGGGACAGGACGTAAAGGCTCTGCTGGTCTCCCAGTCCCCTGCCATCCGGGCGAAGATGGAGTGCCGCTGGGTTATTTTAGTGGGTATACCGGTGACACGCACCGGGGAGTCCCACATACCCCTCCCATCCCCCAACGGGAGGGGATACATAAAGCATTTTTTCCCAGCGTTAAAAAAAAAAGAGGTTGTAACAAAACACAGGTAATTGCCGAGGTAACCAGAGGCGGTGAGGTAAAAAGTTGGTGGGAGGCAGGGAGGCTATGGACAATACTGTATGTAGTAATATATACTCTTTCTTATACTGTGGTTAAAAGGTAGGTAGCTATTTTAAAAGTAATCGAAAATTATGCATGTAGTAATTAGAAGATTATAGCCACAAAAAATTATAAAATAAAAGCTTTTTAACAAAAAAATTCAACCGCCGAAAAAACTGAAAAGCAAAAAATAATAATTAATTTTACCTTAATAACTAAATTCTCAAACTAATGTAAGTAAGTATATCAAAGTATATAATATTATTTTGCAATTATTTTGAGTTTTAATTAACCTTAATAACTAAGTTCTTAAACGAATGCAAGTATACCTAAGTAATTTTGAGTCGGCGCCAAACAATCCATGAACAAAGATCACTAAATAACCTTAAATTTAAAGAAATAACCAAAATGAAATTAACAATGCAAGCTCTCCGCACGACCACTAGCAACGAGACGGGACGTATGCACCTGGGCCTCTACTCGGACATTCGAACTTCACGATTACGTGAACGTTTTCGTTCCAATGTCAACTATAGAGTTGAAGAGAGAGAGTAGAGAGTTGTTGTTGTTGAGTTGAGTTGTTGTCGCGACTGTTTCGGTCCGGACTTCATTGTAATAGTACAATGAAGTCCGGACCGAAACAGTCGCGATATATCGAAAATCGAAAGTCCACAGGGCCTGTGTGGATAGTGATGTTATATTGGTTACGTTACGTGGTGTGTGCCCGTTCGGGTTGCTGGCGCGCATCACGCAATTAATTAATTTTCTTGTTTGGCGCCGACTCAAAATTACTTAGGTATACTTGCATTCGTTTAAGAACTTAGTTATTAAGGTTAATTAAAAACTCAAAATAATTGCAAAATAATATTATATACTTTGATATACTTACTTACATTAGTTTAAGAATTTAGTTATAAAGGTAAAATTAATTATTATTTTTTGCTTTTCAGTTTTTTCGGCGGTTGAATTTTTTTGTTAAAAAGCTTTTATTAAACGACTTATCCAACGATACCCGACACCATGGGGTAGACGAGAAAAAAAAATTCATCCCCACTTCACGTGTAGTGGAGGTACCCTAAAAAATTTTTTTTCAAGATTTTATTTCACCACTTTGTCAGCGTGATGAATATGTATACATAAATTACAGCTTTCTAATAATAAGCGTCTCTGAGCTAAGCCGCGGACAGACGGACGGACGGACATGGCGAAACTATAAGGGTTCCTTGTTGACTTCGGAACCCTAAAAACGACAATAACTATTACAATATTAATTCTTAAGCTTTTCAGGCTGTCCAAAGATTATGTTTATCCTAAAAATTTACAGAATACAAGGTTTAGACATAATGTCTAAACCTTGTATGTCTAAACTTCTTTTACGAGGTTATGTTACATTTTCATGGAGAAATAACTTACACCTTTCAAGCTTTAAACCTCACTTTGCTTTGACAGAAACAAGTGTTCCCGGCTTTAAGGCACTGTTTAACGTGTACAAATTTAATATAAATCAGTGTTCTAGCTTAAAGTAGCTTTAACGTCTGAAACGGTAAGATACTGTACACATTTAAGGCACTCAAGATTGTGAAACAACAGCCAGTAATTTTTTTTTAATTATTACAGTTTAGTTATCATTCAAAACCTTAAGGCTAATGAAATGTTTGCATTAAGTTTAAGATTCGGTACTAAGTTTGATGTACAGGTGTAAAATGAAATGTGTCACTTTTGAAATGAAATGGGGTACTTCAGACTATCAAACTGGACAAACAACTTTTAGTATGGGACCAACATTAAGAGCGCGAAAAAAAAATCTGTTGTTTCTTACATTTGATTCGAGTAACCGTTGCGTTAGACCGTTGGTTTTTTCTTTATTTCTAAGTCGGCTCCATAGTGAAAGTTGTTCAGTTTCATGGTCTGAATTACCCGTAAGTATGTAACGTATTTTTATTTTACACCCTTTATAACTAAACTTTTCTCGAGTTCTCGAGTGGCGACCGCGTACTGGAAAGCGCAGCGTGGGTAGGCCCCTCACACGGTAGACTGACGACCGGTGAAGGCGGCGGGAAAACGTTGGATGAGGGCAGCGCAGCCGGCGTAGCATAACACGGGTGAGAGCGACACAGGTCACTTCTAAACGTCAAATTTAAGTGAGGTAACCGCCATTTTGAAAGGACCGTTCGTTATGGCGATCCTTGGGGGAGGCCTATGTCCAGCAGTGGACGTCCATCAGCTGAGATGATGATGATGATGATGATGATGATGATAACTAAACAGTTTTTTATTTTGTCTCAGTAGTACTGCAACTGAGACTTTTGTCTTGGTACCTACTTAGGTAAGTAAGTACTTAGGCCAACAACGAACTATTGAAGACTTTTTAAATTAAAGCTTTCTTGAGTCCTTCTAAATTATAATCAAAGAAATGACAAGGCGAGATGAATTACCCACATGACAGTATCTTTTTCACATCAACTTTTTAAGTACCACTGAATATCACGCGCTGTTACCGCCTTAAGACAACGTACCCATTTAAGGCACCCCTCTATCGCTGCCCAGACGCCCATAAAAATAATATATCGATATTACACTTTCTCCCCACTCGATAGTCCTTCTGTTGCGAACGTATTAGTTTTCTAATACCCTCCCTAATATCACTTTTAGTAGTTCACGTAACGTGTTGAAGTTTTCTTATTATTACGTGCTGTCCGATCTATTGTTTTTGTTGTCTAATATTTTATTGGCTACCGATTTTTCTTGACGTTGTTTTTAGGATTCCATAGTAGTCATAACATGAAACCCTTATAATTTCGTCCATTCTGTCTGTCTCGCTCAATTACTCGCTAATTTTTGCACCTATTGAATCGAAATACAATTTGGCATGAATACAGAAAACAGTAACCCAAAAACAGAAATGTGGTAGTTATGAAGAAACTTTATTTTTTCGACCTCTATATTATAACGATGAAAAGGGGATTAGTTTTTTCTAATAAATTGAGCGAGATATCTAGTAAAATTGGTCGAAGTAAAAAAATTGATCAAAACACACAATACAAACCTATAATGATGTCAAGATATATGCACTTTAAGTTAAAAAAGCGCTTTGTATGTACCCAGAATATTCTGCATTTCATCGGAAGTTCATAAACTCAGTCCAGGATGAAAGGTAGTAAGCCCGTCACCATAGGTATCCCTAGTGCAAGCGTCTCTTTCTTACAAGCGAACGTTTGCAATTAGCCATCCCGCTTCAATTGAAAGCAAGATCGCAAAAAAACTTATTTTTCGTCAATATCTTTTCTCTTGGGTCATCATCATCATCTCAGCCGATGGACGTCCACTGCTGGACATAGGCCTCCCCCAAGGATCGCCATAACGACCGGTCCTGCGCTGCCCTCATCCAACGTTTTCCCGCCACCTTCACCAGGTCGTCGGTCCACCGTGTGAGGGGCCTACCCACGCTGCGCTTTCCGGTACGCGGTCGCCACTCGAGAACTTTTCGGCCCCACCGGCCATCGGTTCTGCGAGCAATGTGCCCCGCCCACTGCCACTTAAGTTTAGCAACTCTTTGGGCTATGTCAGTTACCCTGGTTCTTCTGCGGATCTCTTCATTTCTGATTCGATCTCGCAGGGAAACTCCGAGCATAGCCCTCTCCATTGCCCTTTGGGTGACTTTCAGCCTTTTTATGAGGCCTTGAGTGAACGACCACGTCTCTGTTCCATATGTCATCACTGGCAACACACACTGATCGAAGACTTTCGTTTTAAGACACTGCGGTATTTGGGACGTGAAGATACTACGTAGCTTCCCGAACGCTGCCCAGCCGAGTTGGATTCGACGGTTGATCTCTTTCTCGAAGTTGGACTTACCTAACTGAATAGTTTGTCCCAGGTAAACATAATGGTCAACAACTTCGAGCGCAGAGTTTCCGATCATTACAGGAGTGGGTACAACATGGTCATTTGACATGATCTTCGTCTTGTCCATGTTCATTTTCAGACCAACTCGTTCGGAGGCTCTGCTGAGATCATCGAGCATTTGACTGAGCTCCTCCATAGTCTCCGCCATGATGACTATATCATCGGCAAACCGAAGGTGACTGATGTACTCGCCGTTTATGTTGATGCCTAGCCCTTTCCAGTCCAGAACCTTGAAAACATCTTCCAGTGCAGCGGTGAACAGTTTCGGAGATATAACGTCTCCCTGCCTCACGCCTCGCTGCAGTAGGATAGGTTTCGAGTTCTGGTCCTGTAGTCGGACTGACATAGTGGCGTTTTTGTACAAGCATTTCAGCACTTCGATGTACCGGTAGTCTACTTGGCAACGCTGAAGAGACTGCAGTACAGCCCAAGTCTCGATCGAATCAAAGGCTTTCTCGTAGTCCACGTACGCCAAGCAAAGGGGCAGGTTATACTCTTCAGTCTTCTGTATAACTTGCCGAAGCGTATGTATGTGGTCCACAGTGCTAAAGCCCTTTCGGAAACCGGCCTGTTCGGGAGGCTGGAAATCGTCAAACCTGCGCGCGAGACGGTTCGTAATGACTCTCGAAAACAGCTTGTAGACATGGCTAAGAAGGGAAATGGGCCTATAGTTCTTCAACAGGGCATTATCGCCCTTTTTGAAGAAGAGCACCACCAGACTTCTGTTCCATGCCTGCGGCGTTTTGCCCTCGAGTATGACGGAATCGAACAGCTTCTGAAGGGCCTTCAGGACCGGTTTTCCACCCGCCTTCAGAAGCTCGGCCGTAATCCCATCATCACCCGGCGCCTTGTTGTTCTTTAGCTGTTTGAGAGCCATACTAATCTCGTACAGGCTGACGTCCGGAATATCTTCTGTGTAGTGCCGGGTCAATCTAGCTCTTGGGTCGTTAGCCAGATCTGTAGCGGGTCTTCGTGTTGACGTGTATAACTGTCCATAGAACTTCTCAACCTCTCTCAGAAGCTCAGGCTTGGACGATACGATTCTGCCATCCTCAGTCTTCAGCTTTGATAGCTGGCTTTGCCCAATAGACAGATCCCTTGCGAAAACTTTGGAGCCTTTGTTCCGCTCTATAGCCTCCTTAATACGCTCGGTGTTAAACCGACGCAGGTCGCAAGTCACGGACTTTGAAATCTGCCTATTGAGCTGCCGGTATTTATTCGCATCATCTGAAGACTGCAGAATCATCTCGCGCCTTTCCTCCATGAGCTTAAGAGTAGGGTCTGAGATTTTCTTAGTTCTATTTGTACGACGGGTCTTAAAGAACTTGGACCCGACCGCATGGACAGTTTCCACAAACCCATCGCTGTAATCGTCCACGCTACTCCCCAGGCAATCAAAACGATTTTGGAGGTCGAGCTGAAAACTACAGGGGTTTTGGATCTGGATCGGTACTGGACGGAGCGTAGACTTCATCAGACGAGATCTTTCGAGCTTGATATTAAGATTCAATGTGCCTCTTACCATACGGTGATCGCTTCCGGTTTTAAACGCGTTTAACACAGAGACATCATTGAATATTTGCTTCTTCGTCGACATGATGAGGTCTATCTCATTTCTTGTACCGGTCGGGCTCAACCAGGTCCACTTTCTGTGCTCCCGCTTCTTAAAGAAGGAGTTCATCATATAGAGTCCCTCCTTCTCCATGAAGCCAGCCAGCAGTTGGCCCCGTTTGTTCCGTCGTCCATACCCAAATTTTCCAATTTCTCTTGGGTGTTTGGGGTAAAATCCATCGGGTAGAATCACTGCTATAATTAATTACCTTTCAAAAAATGATGGTATATTCAGAAGAAATGGTGTATGGTGATTCTTGTAAAACTGGTTATAAATCTGAAATCGACCTTACTTTGATTTGGTCCTCTTTTCTATCGAGAAAGTTTAATAAAAAAAAATAATAAAAATTAGGCTGAAAATCCCCAAGAAAGGAGATGCTACTTGCCTCTAAAACACCAACGCATTATCTCGCACGATTCTACAGCATTTTCTGACCCACTGTTTTCTTCCTCCAGCAGGTGTTCGAGATGCCGTAGCAAGATATCCAGTCCTGGTGTTCGTCCATGGAGAGAGCTATGAATGGAGCTCAGGGAATCCTTACGATGGTACCGTCCTAGCATCCCATGCTGGTTTGGTAGTCGTCACTATTAATTACAGGCTGGGGATATTGGGTAAGTGTTATTTGTATTTGTACCTTTGGGGACGATAACTTGTATTTGACACATGGGGCATTAATAATGAGGGTGTTTTAATATGCTGTTATGTTTAGTAAATTGTAAATTGATGAATGTTTTGTTCTATTTTCATATATGCGTCCGGTTTAGTTTTTTCTGCTAATATTTTCATGTTCCCATGAACACAAAGACACATAGGTATGAAATATATTAAATATGAAAAAGAGTATGAATACGAAATAGCAAAGTTATAATATTATATTAATAACTTATTTTTGGAAGAAACCCACTGCAGGGCAAGTCTCTTCTTTCAAAAGGCGAAAAAAAAGAATAAAGAACATATGTACTTATTATTATGATTATGATTACATAATTATTATCCTCACAGGCATATTAATTGTTCTGATCTCAAAATTAATTTTATTTTATAACGAGCTTTTACCCGCGACTTCGTCCGCATAAATTATATAGGTACCAGATTTTAAGTCAGATCATAAGCTATCAAACAAAAAAAGTTTCATAAAAATCGGTTCAGTAGTTTTTGCGTGATGCTCGAACAAACAAATATACAAATAAACAAACAAACAAACAGACAGACAAAAAGTCCAAAATTTGTGATTTGGAATCAGGGAAGCCTAAAACCATATCGTAATCTTTTTTTTTTAAATATCTTCAATGTACAGACACACTTCTGTTACAGTTTTATAATAGTTTAGATAGGAATCAGACAACTAAGACAGAAACAATAATTAACATTCATAAAAGAAGCGATTTTGAACCAAGGATGATAAAATGAAGTGGTCATACTTGTCTTATTCACAGCACACTCTGCACCCGTATGGGTCATAACGATAAGAAAGAAAGAAGGTGTCAAGTGAAAGTTAAATTTTTCAATAGCATTTTGATTGGCTCAGTAATTATTTTATTGTACGAATGATTGCCCTAGATAGTCTCTGACCTATCAAAAGGTCACTTCATTATCGATTGGCATTCCATTAATATTTGCGGAATCTTCATTGGGAATCTCTCTTAATCCGAATCAATCGTTAGTCGGGATTGAATTTCCAATCATGGCCGATAGACTGAGATCTAGCTACAAATTTTCTACACACATATTTTATAGGAAATGGTAAATATTCCACTGGAATATTACAGTTAAAGGATCGTAAAAAATAGAACCATTCCCTTGTAATCCTTTGGCTTATCGCAGCCGATGGCAAAAATGTAGCTACTTTCGTTAGTATATTATACAACGTGTTAATGAATTAACGCAAAACTAGAAAGTAGTTTGTTTAGAATCGAGAGCCGAATCGAATTATCATGGTTTCAACATGGGTAATTTTTTTCAAAATATTAAATTTTTTTTTTGTAAAATTTTAAATTTACTGAACCCGCTCTCAACCCACCCCACGGGCACACCCACCCTACTAACTACCAAAACTAGATTATTAAAATGTATCAATGAGTACGTTAGCGCTTTCATTCATTGCTGAAATGATGAAAAATCATTTTTCCTCAAAACTTAAAATGCGAATAACTTTAAATTTTAACTACAAAAATAATGAAATTATTGTTTCAATCGAATTATTTTGATATAAATCAGTTGGGGTGTATGAGGTTTTGCGTTAATTCATTAACACGTTGTATATAATACATACATACATACATATGGTCAGGCCTATGTACCACTACTTAAACTGGGGTAGGCAGATATAACAGATCGCCACATGCTACGATTCTGACATACATCTCTCGCCTCTTCAACATCCATAAGTCTCTTCATACAAGCTCGTCGGTTCGGGTAAATTTTATTTGGCCCTTCTTCAGTATGCATACTATTTGGTCAGCGTACGTGCGCCTAGGGCGACCCCTTTCAACCATTCCATTCACACTTGCCTTGTTCATTGCATTGTATATTATAAATAAGGTCTTTCTTATTATTTTATTTCATTTATATACGGTACAACTTGAAACGTGAAAGATGTTTAATTTGATGGTTAGATTATCCCCTTAAAAAACCGTTGGCATATTGAGTTGAACACTGTATATTAAAAACATTCCAGAAGAGATGAGATTACATTATGTGAAAGAATCATCAGCAAGCACGATCGTAAGTAACAAAGCATATAAGGCTTCTTCCCCTCAATGGTATTGCCTCCTTCATTGACCATGTATTTGAAGGGTGAAGTAAGCAAAAAGTATTGGGGCTAACACAAAAGATCCCACTGGGTCGAAGTGTTGCTGGCTTGCCAGCCCCCACAACAAGATAAGATAAGATAAGATAACAAAGCATATTGCGACTATTTTCATAACTAACCCTACACGTTCAACCCTATGTTTTCCGTATGTCTAATAAGTTCAGCATCAATTTGGTATAACATTTATTGCCTAAATAAAAAACGAGAGAATACAGATAATCATCTGAAACTTTAGTCAGAAGGTTCTAGTATGTCAAAGTGTGACAGGGTTTTATCGGATCTGAAACTATGACAAATTTCTACTGGAATATTGTATCAGTGCCTAATAGAAATCTTGCAACGGGTTCTTGGAATATCGTATTAGTTTATAGTTCAACGACATAGCTACAATTTCTCATTTGATGTTCCATAAACTCCAAGTATCATAATGATCTTCCCTTACCTTACGAATAAGTTTTGTCATTATACCTCTCCAAATATCCTATAATCACAATATCGCATGTCTCGAAGCTATAATCTTTGATCAATGCCATGCTATTACTTTCAAATCGATCTTTTGTACACTTCCTGAGTTTCCTAATAATATAGTAGTCGTGGTTCCGTGTGATGTTTAGGTGCGATTATGTTTTTGAAATGGTTGTTACGTTTTCTTCAAACTGCAATGTATTTTCTATTTCTTTATTTGAAATTGTGCTCGCTTCTTTTTATTATCGGACCACTGAAATCATTTCTTGCTAGTTCCTGGGACAACATGACATCCAACCTTATACTGCTGCCTAATTAAGGGGGCCCTGGCGTCAGTGAATAGAAGGCTATTCAGGAGCCTCAGGGTTTGTTTCGCTCGGACGGGAAAAGACCGGATGGCCTGTCCC
This sequence comes from Agonopterix subpropinquella, assembly GCA_922987775.1. Classification (NCBI taxonomy): domain Eukaryota; kingdom Metazoa; phylum Arthropoda; class Insecta; order Lepidoptera; family Depressariidae; genus Agonopterix; species Agonopterix subpropinquella. The sequence continues at coordinate 1,539,321 of OV277696.1, read as the reverse complement.
TCATACCGTGGAGTCGTGGCAAGTATCTGGTTTGGGACGCCACGTGTGTTGACACTTTGGCGCCGTCTCACGTCCGGGAGTCTTGTAGTCGTGCGGGGGCGGCGGCTGTGCTAGCGGAGTCTGAAAAGAGAAGGCTATATCTTGATTTGGGGGGAGGGCTATGATTTTCTGCCTGTCGCTGTGGAGACTTTAGGCTGTTAAGGTCCCGCTGCGAAGCATTTTTAAAGTGCCTCTCGAAGCCCCCGTTTGAGGCCACGTGGGACAGGATCCGAGGGCTGGCAGCTATTTTGCCCAAAGGGTAAGTTTGGCCATTCGGAAGCAATGCGGCCAGCCTCCTTGGAACTCTGCCTGAGGATATCTTATATTAGTAGGTAATTTGTCTTTTGGTTTAGTATGGTTTTTATTTTTATTTTTATTTACTGGTGATTTGTATTTTTTATGCGTTTTTGTGCTTATTATATGGGACCCTATTCCTTAACTTAAGCTAGATAACTCTGTCAAGATATTCCATTGCCTTATTTTCCCTTCCAATATAATTGTCATGTCGTATCAAGTGTCCAATAATTTTTCCTCTCCGGTTTTCTATAGGAAACAGCAGCTGTAGTATGGCAGCGTGATACAACGCAATCACACCTGAGCTCTCTTTCTATTTAAGCGCGACTGATCGAGATGAAAGGCGTGATATAACTTTATCACGCGCATGATTCTACAGCCACTGGTAAATTACGATATGTGTAAAAGCTTTTACACTTCTCTGAAAATTGAATCTGACATATCTGCTTCTTTTACATAAGACACTCTGAAATAGACTAGAAGCTAACAACCCTTATACAATTTATATAGGGACGAGTTACGCGTGTCATTCTATTAAGAAACATTTCTGCCACTTTTTGCGGGGGGCAAGGTAACATGAAATCCACAACTTTGGATTTTATTCCCCATAAGTTTAGATTCTAATTTTGAATGTTGAAAATCATGAAAAGTAGTCTGGTGTGAACCCCAAATGTTCTAAGTTCAAAATTATTGTTTCGCTATTATAGGCTGTCTCGTTTGGTGATAAGGTATAAAATTGGGTGTAAATGTACAAGATCAATTGTTCTTATACCGTGGCAGAGGGGAAATGCTACCGCAAGGCGAGTCCCTGTCCTATTGTCTAAGTAACAACCATGTCGGTCTTATACAAATATTAGTAAGGTGACAATATGTTTACATTCCGATTGAGCTTGCTAAGTTATCCTAAAGAATAAAAAACAATTGTTGCCGAAAAAAGTGAACAAGCTAGCAAATGCAAGAGTTCTTACGTCGAAAATAAAGCAAATGGAAGTTTATCGTCTCTGAGTGACGTAATAAGACAGTAGAAATGCTATATGTACCTACGTTGGGAGGTATCCAAGCACGTGTCAGTTCATATCCCAAGACTTTGAAGCGAAGCAGTCTTGACGTGAATCTATTCTTGTGTCGACCTTTGAAGGATTTACGGGTGACAGCAATAAGAACGACCTCTCCTCTCACCCTAAACGCATACACGTTCTCAGTTCCGTCGTGGGTAAAAAGCATGGCTATTTGACCTTTGAAGGTAGATTTTATGTTATAGTTTAAACGCATAATTATGTGTTATTTTAGAGGGTTAGGAGAGCGTCGGTGGCGCATTGCGGAGAGGTATGGACTCCCAATTATGGGGGTCCAGGTTCGAATCCGCACGGACAACATGCCATGTACCAATGAGTTTTTCTAACTTATGTACGTAAAACCTCTCAACGGTGAAGGAAAACAAAGTGAGGAAACCTGCATACACTGAAGAAGAAATTCTGATGTGTATGTGAAGTCTACCAACCCGCATTGGGCATGCATGGTGGACTAATGCCCATACACCCTCATTGAGGGTAGGCCTGTGCCCTGCAGTGGGACGTTTATAGGCTGATGATGATGATGATTAGAGGGTGCTTTTGATCTTCAAACTGGACAATTTATACTAAGGCACCAATATTGAAACAGGGAAAAAAAGGTTATTCCAATGGTAGCTCGACCCAAATGTATGGAACAGATGACTTAGTTTCGCGATTTCAATGTTGTAAAATTTTTGTCACGAGTTTTAAGTCATTTTTACTAACACCTACTATAAATTATGGATCTATGATCTGATTCAACGAAACACAGATGACACGGATGTTCGTAAAAGGTGGATGTTCTGGAGATTCAGAATATCTCTGACTACCCCCTTGGGGAATATAGTCGTGAGCATATGCTTATGCTAAAAGTTTAGATATAACAGAGCATTATTCTTTACATGACATACATGACATAACATGACATATTGCGCCGATTCCAAATAATGGGAAAAGAGCAAGAGAATGACGATTTTCTTTGCTTATAACTAAAGATCTGATAATCGGATGCACATTTACCTAAACTTCACTTATTTTCCTCCGAAAACCTAATAAAAATTGGGTCACCCACACCCTTTTGTCATGCCGGTCCTCGTAGGTAGTCAACAGTAAGTAGAATAACTTGGACAACATGAACAACTCGGTCGACTTGTACAACTCGGACGAAATAAACAACTTGCAACGTGAACAACTCTTACAACGTAAACAACTCTGACAACTTGGTCAACTGATTTGTTTTGGTCAAGTTGTTCATGTTGTCCAAGTTGTTTATGTTGTCCGAGTTGTTCATTTCGTCAGAGTTGTTCAAATGTCCAAGTCCTATGATATTTTAGCAATCCCGGGACTTAAGAACGGTCCTGGAATTGTTTAATAAAATAAATGAATTAAGACGTGTCCACATTATTCTTGTGAAAAATGAAGTTTAGGTAAATATGCATCCGAATATCCGATCTCTACTTATAACCCAACTTATTCGTAGGTACTAGGTCTCTACAAAACCCGCATCTTTTCTTGTTTCCTAAGCCACAGTCGACCAAGATGAGATCATATGATAAAATAACGTAAGAAATATCCCATTCACTCAACAATGTTTGTAAACGTGCCCGCCTTTACGATATTATAAGCGTTTTTACGATCAATTTATGTATAAAGAAACGTTATATGTAGAAATAATGGCAGTTATCGCTAAGCCTACATCTTTTGGGGTAACTTGAGATGCGTGGTTAGGTAGGTTAAGTATTTTTAAGAGAGCGTTGAGGTGTTGTACTTACATTGAGCTTACTGTATGGAGGGAACATCGCGCTTCATGACGTTGTCCCATTCAACTGCGGCGATATAGTACTCTCTGGCATTTAGTCGCTCTCTCACTGCGGTCAAGTGTTCCAGTTTGATTTAAAAAAAAATCTGCATAAAAAATGCCGTGGTGTGTACTGAAATGAAATGTAAGCAAATGTAAAGGAATAACTTTTCATAGGTAAGCAAGATGAATTAATTATTAAAAATTTTTTTTTTAATATTATTTTAAACAATATTGTTTTCCCGCCCTCGAAAAAATATTTAGCAAATGCAAATAGAAGGCAAATAGGGACAAACCTATACGCTAAAAAGAAAAGACAATAGATTTTGCCAGTCATATAAATTGTAGTGAAGGAAAAACATATAGGCGAGAAAGAGAAGACAATAGTATGCACGAAGCTATGTATATTTTTTGTCTTTCTCGCGCACATAGTTTTTAATATCTTTTTATCTCTGTCTCTCTCTGCAATCTTCTTGCACCCCCCCCCCCGTTCCCCTCACTGGCTGCCGCAAATAGCACATGAATTTTGTTTGTCGCACTATCTCTTGTTAACATTAAGAAGAGGCGTAGACTTTCAAATCATGTGGGGTCAAGGTAGAAAAAGAAAAGTATTATTATTATTATTTTTTTATTCATAATGGGTTTGCGCTTGGCTTCAGCTCACCTGATGGAAAGGGTAGATGAAGCCGAGGATGTAGCGCGCTCGCCCAGAAAAAGCCTATTTACTCTTCTTTTAAAAATATCCTGATTGTATTTGCTTAGGAAAACAGACGCAGGGAGAGAGTTCCAAACCTTACCGGTTCTCATTATAAAAGAGGATGCGAACCTATTTGTGCGGATTGTTGGAATATCGACAACGTATGGATGCAGTCTCGCACTACGTCTTGTCGTACGATGATGGAAGGGGGATGGTGGAATCAGGTCTGTAACTCCTGGGCACATTCGCCGAAGTGTAGCCGATAGAATACCGACAGACAAGCGACCAATCGTCGGTGCTCCAGACTGTGTAACTTAGTCTCGACGAGTGCATCGTCATCGATGAGTCTCTTGGCTCGATTTCAATTTGCGATTTCAATGTTGGCACCATAATTAATAGTCAAAGTTGTTCAGTTTGATGGTGTAAAGTACCGAGCATCATATACAGGGCGTAAGGAAAAGAATCATTAACCTTTTAACCACATACTTTACCCATCAAACTGAACAACTTTTACTAAAAGAGCAAATCTGTCAGAATAAAAAAAATCGTGAGTAGAGAGAGAGGTAGAGTTAAAGGGTTAAAGGTAAGGTTAAAAGTTAATGATACTTTTCCTTACACCCTGTATATAAAGCATTTAATGTGTCGATTCGAACTGTGCCACGACTTAACTAAATTTATTCCTGTCACTTTCAAAAATAAGATTAAGAAAAGAGACAGAAAACCAACAACTGACTTTAGTGCTGTCAAAGTGACGTTACACGCCCAAAATAAGATGCCATCATAATGTACGCCATCTTATTTAAGGCGTTTTTGGGCGTGTAACGTCACTTTGACAGCACTAAAGTCAGCTGTTGGTTTTCTGTCTCTTTTCTTAATCTTATTTTAGAAAGTGACAGGAATAAATTTAGTTAAGTTAAGTCATAGCACAGTTCAAATCGACACCAATATACCAAGATTTTACAGTTATCATCTTAATTATTTAATATTTTTCATCTTCATCTCAGCCAAAAGATATATTTAATTGCTGGACATAAACCTTCCCTAAGGATTATCGCCACAACGATCTATCCTGCGCTGCTCTCATCCAACTGGTTTTACCACAGAATTTTATTTTTCGAAAAAACATTATACTTCCTGAACAATGTCACGTACAAAAAGCCATACATTGTTATTCAAATCCCTCAATATCATTATCCCAGCAGATTTATAAATTGAAATAAACCCCTTCAAAAACGTCACGTCCCTTCAACAATTTCGCACAAAGTCACATGAAACAAACAAACCTCATACTTGTTTCTAAGACATAAGAATTATGTCGGGGTTATTCTTGGAATGTGATCATCTTATCTCAGAACCAACGGACTTTATAAACGTCGTTTTCACAAACGGCAACACGGGATGTTAGCTAAAACTGGAATAATAGGGGAATAAACATGAATTGTCTGCGCTAAGTAGAAAATTATCCTTTGAGACAGTTTCAGACACTCAAGTTTGGAGGTACAATGGTTTGTATTTAAGGTTTTTGTTGTAGATGCTTTGGCAGGTTTTTCTTTGTATTTTCATTGATTTGAAAATTGAAAAAAAGACTTGCGATTTTTGAATCTCATTCGTTGAGTTAAGCAGTTGAAAATATCAAAATTACTATGGAGACACGCATTTTTCTAATTTTTTTGTTTGTTTTTGAAAAACCTGGGCCTCTTCAAGGCAAGAGTGAATAGGCATCTTTCTAGGTAAGCATGCTACATCTTCGGCCTCATTATCACTCAACATCAGGTGAGATTGGGGTCAAATGTTTACCTATCGATTATAAAAAAAAAAAAGAAAGTCAAATCAGCAGTAGAAAGATGCATATCTCTACAGTAATTTTGACATTTTCAACTGCTGAACTTAGAGAATGAGATTAAAAAATCGCACTCCAGGTCTTTACTTCGTCTGCATTTCTTTTTCTCTTAACTCGAATAAAATTCTAAATCGATAACTATTAATCTCATTCTGTTTCTGTTTTCGTACCTTTTTAATAGTAGATGCCCGAAAGTAATTTATCGATCTCAAACAAATGCTTGAGTATGTTCGTTGTCGTTTCTTCACCAATTTGAAATCCAGCTAATCTTACAGGTCTATCACAAGAGCGATTTTTGATATGTTTCGCGGTATTTCTGAGATCAATCAGTGTTGATTACAGCGATAGAGATGCGACATTGTTACGCTGCGTACTAGCAATCGTACGCCAATACGTCACTCAAGCTAGACATTCGTCATGGACATCGTAGGATGAGGGTTTCTGGAGCATCTAGAAGCGTATTAAATTAGAAATCTTGCTGCAGTACGTCACCCTCTGAGATTACGCGTGTTAGAAATTCTAACTCGTCTAAGGGCTCTTACAGACGAGCGACACTTTGCTGTCGCGGTGGGTCGCAGAGCGCCGCGCTCATACATTTTACGAGAGTGCTAAGGCTGTGGGGAAGTATTGAAGTAGTTTTTCCATATACGCGTCCCGGATAGTTCGGTCAGATGGCGGTGTTTAAATCATTTATTGCAGACCATATTTCAAATCCATTTGTGTTTCTTTCTTTCTTATCGTGTGGGCAGCAAGCCCTGGCGTCAGAGTTTTTTCAGACCGCCTTACGGCTTCTGACGTGGTGTTTATGTAACGACTACTACCACCAGAGATAGTAGCCGGGACCAACAACTTAACGTGCCATCCGGAGCACGGAATCATCTTTCTTTTCAGACAATCAGGTAATTCAGCCTGCAATGTCCTAACCAACTTGAGAAAAACGCACAAAATGACATAATCACTAGGTGTCGTGGGAATTGAACCAGCAACCTCCGTTTCGAGAGCCCAATACTCTTAACCATTAGACCATGGAGGCATTTGTGTTAGTAAGTCTTATCCACTATGTTAGATTCGCAGATTAAGATTCGCTAATTCGGTCAGAGGCCTTAGGCGGTTTAAAAATTCTCTGGCAGCAAGTTGACCACTAACTTGCCTCCACCAATCCGCACTGGGCCCACGAAGTGGAGTATGGCCCACTCAGTGCCCACGCAGTGGGATTTTACAGGTAATAACTTTCCGAGAGCTCCTTTAAAGCAGTCAAACAACACTTAGTGTCAATTCACACGTACCACAACCACACCACAGCCACAACCACACCACAACGACGCCATGTGGTCGGGCGTATATTTTGTATTGAAAATGAATATTACAATTTACACGACGTCGTATTACACAGGTTATCGACCACCTGTGTAATACGACCACATCGCAACCACATCGTGACAGCAACGCCACCACCGGCGGCGGCACCGCGGCCACATCACCACGACATGGCATCAAGCCGTGTTTCCTCTACGAAAGCCGGAGTACTGCACATGACCACGTGGTTACCACATCGCAACGACAGCGACAACGCAACCACATCGACATTTTGTGGGTACCACAACGCAACTGCAAAAAGCCGCTGCGACACTATTCACACGTACGTAACCACAGCTTGACCACATTTTGTCGCTGCGACGTGGTGTGGTTGTGGTACGTGTGAATTGACCCTTAGTTAAGAATAATAAGTTCTTAAACTCTCAAACTACTGTATGCTATTAAAAATCTATTAGAAAGTGTAAAGTTAGTAAAATTTATGAGGTTTTAAAAATATTCAAGTTAAAATTTTATCGCTGAAATGTTAAGTTATTTTTACAAGAACTTCCCGTAGTAAAACTTTCTCAACTGTGGGGTAGTTCTTCGATAAAACGAAAACAAAATACCAATAATAGTAAAACCGGAAAGTTATAAACTCAAACCAGTTCCAGGGCCCTTTCAAGTTATTAATGAATATTAACTACATTTTCTATAAGGCGTGTTTTCAAAGGAGTCAAAAACATTCAGTAATCAACACTTTATTGCGTTCCGTACTGGTTATGAAATCTTCAGAATTGTTAAACATTATTAATCCTAATTAACGATTGAAAAAGTCGGGCGTCGAGCGGGATTCGAACCCGCGACCTGCCTTTCCGGGGCATGCTCCTCTCCAACAGAGCTGTCGGCGCCCCGCAGGCCACAACGAAATTTTCAATCTATATTATCGTCTTTAAGGGGCGGCTTCCCGCTCGCCGCCCGACTTTTTCAATCTTTAATTTGATTAACCTAACATGACATACATGTAAAATCAATAAATTTGATTATTAATCCTATTCATATATCCACAAACACACACACACACAGGCACTACATTCACTTCATAATGATGCCATAAATCTTAGTTACCGACCGAGATGTTTAACCGATTTCAAAAAAGGAGGAGGTTTCTCAATTCAACCGTATATTTTTTTTTATGTGTATTAGGATATAACTTCGTCGTTTATGGACCGATTTTGATGATTCTTTTTTTGTATAATTTGATTTTATAATTTTTAAGTTAAGTATAATATGTTTGCTTTAGATGGTTAGAGCATCTGTATAATAAAATACATCAGCTCTCATTTCCTCATCTCCCGCTCAAGACCTTAGCGCTCTTAGGCCGTGTTCAGACGACCCGCACCCGCCCCGCGCCCGCCACGCACTCAACCCGCGCTCTCCCCGTGCTCTCCCCGCATCCTAAAATGCATTGTTTGCAATTTGAGTCTTATGACACGATAATAAATCTCGTATTGTATTTTGGCAAAGAAAATATACACTACGCGAAAAGAAGCGACACTCATGCATGTGTGCTCGTAAAAGCGCTCGCGGCTATGTGTGCGGGTCGGACGAGCGCAGGGGGGTGCGCGGGTTGCGAGCGGGTGGGACGTCATGTCATTGACGGTCGAATGACATGGCTGCTCTTGCTCGCGTGACGGCACGACTCGGCCGTTGATATAAATATTTTCTTTGACTCGGCGAACGGCGAACGAAGCGTGCGACGCCAAATAATACGAATCATGAAAAGTGCCATTTATTGTTGTGTTTACGGTTGTGGCAACAATCAGAAAGATAACAGTGATAAGAGTTTCTGTTCATTACCTAATGATGATCCAGAAACGTAAGTTACATTATTATTCTAAACGTCAATTCAAAATCTATTAATTTTGATGGAGTATCGATAATGCTCCTTACTAACCATTGACGATATTAGGTGGTAGTGGTAGCTAGGTAGGTACACACGGCGACACATCAAGCTACCCAAAACCAAAATAAGCTGGCCGCGCGACGTTATACCTTACTATTCCTACGCTCGGTTAGCTTATTTTGGTTTTGGGTAGCTTGATGTGTCGCCGTGTGTAGTAAGATTTGTATGAGTCGTGTATCTTAAATACCTAGGTAGATTGATTTTTAAAAATGCACGTGTAGATTAAATTCAAATTCAATTACCTATCTACATTTTACTTCAATTACCTACTTACTACCTAATTAATAAAAATTCTCTACCAAGTATGCCACAATACCCACAATTGCACTAGGATAATTTAAATTGAATTTACGTAAATAAAAATTAAGTACCTACCTTATCTTTTATTATTTCCTTGCACCAGTGTAAACTTACACATTATTCGTTTTCCGCAAGTTTCAACCCTATAGCATACACACGCCGCCTCAAGGTCACCGACGCGGGGACTCACACGTACGAGGAGTGTCGGGCCTGTGATTTTGGCGAGCGGTTGCGGGGCGGGTGCGGGGCGGGATTTCTGCAACTGAGTGTGAGACAGTAGGTAAATGACATTTTTTTTTTGTAATTTAGCATAGCATATGCTCACGACTATATTCCGCGAGGGGGTAGTCAGACATATTCTGAAACTTCAGAACATCCACGTTTCACTAGTAGTATCGAAACTCCTTTAGTGTTTTTTGTAATTTAATTATGATAAATATGGTGCTTTAAATATTCTATCAAATTATAATAGATTTCAACCAAGCAAGTGAATATTCAAGTAGACGTGAAGACGATTACCACAGTGATAATTTACGAGCTCTAATATAGGTTGCTGCTCACTGATGGGGCATGAGCCCCAGTCCCTGGAAGAAAGGCCCTAGGTTTGAGCCTATCCTTCAAAGTGGGTGTTGGACGTTACACCACGCGTACCCAATGCGGATTTGTGGACTTCAAATAACGAGGCATTAGAATTCCTTCGCATCTATGCGGGTTTCTTCTCGATGCTTTTGATCACCGTTTGAGAGCTGTTAGTAAAATTTTTAGGGTTCCGTACCCGACGGTGCTAACGGGAGCGGAGCCTATTACGATGCCTACGCCATCCGTCCGCCGGTCCTACCTTTAAAGCGCTATATTGTGTGGTTGAAATTTTCACAGAATATGTGTTATTATGGCGGCTTTCCTAACAAATAATAGAGAAAACTAAAAAGTAAAAATTTTAGTAGGGTAAACTTGTCATTATAGGTAGTACTAGCTCTAAAGTAAAACAACAAAATAATTACAAATCCGGCCCAGTATGAGCCGAGGTTGCGCTAAGTATTCTAAACTTTTTTTTTTTTTTTTTTTTATGTGTGATAGGTAAGCATTTGACCCCAATCTCACCTGATGTTGAGTGATGATGAGGCCGAAGATGTAGCATGCTTACCTAGAAAGATGCCTATTCACTCTCGCCTTGAAGAGGCCCAGGTTGTATTGCTCAGGGAACAGGTCCGCAGGCAGGGCATTCCACTCCTTAGCCGTGCGCATTATAAAAGAAGAAGCAAACTTCTTCGTGCGAATTGCTGGTAGGTCAACGACATAGGGGTGGAAACCCAGTCTGCGTCTCGTCCCCCGCAGATGAAAGGGAGACGGTGGTATCAGATCGTGTAATTCAGTCGCACACTCTCCGAAATGTATCCTATAAAAAACAGACAGACAGGCTACCTTGCGACGATGCTCAAGACTTTGTAGCATCGCCACCGAGGTTGGATCACCTATGAGCTTCCTGGCACGCCTGTCGATTGAGTCCAGCGCGGCCAGCTGGTATTGGGCAGACCCGTCCCAGAGATGGCAGCAGTACTCCATACACGATCGGACTTGTGCTTGATAAAGTTGTAGAAGCTGTCCCGGAGTAAAGTACCGTCTGACCTTCGAGAGGACGCCCAGTTTTTTCGCTGCGGTTTTCGCCATGGACTCAATGTACCGTCCGAAATTCAGATCGGACGATATGTTAATGCCAAGGAGCTCCAGGCGATCAGCTATCGGTATGGACACATTTCGGAAAGTCGGGGTCAAAGCGAAGGGACTCCGTTTTGTGGAGAAAAGGCACGCCTGTGTTTTGCTTGCGTTGAAACTGACCCGATTAGTATCACCCCAGTCGGACACAGATTCAAGGGCCAAGTTTATTCGCTGCACCATGGCCTCTCGACAAGACTGAGTAACGTCCAATTTGACCCCTGCACCGGACAGATATCTGTCAGCAACAGTGCTGTCGTCTGCATACCCAAAGGTTCCGGGCACAAGCATGTCGTTTATATGCAGCAGAAATAAAGTGGCTGACAGAACTGACCCTTGAGGAACACCGGCATTAATAGCCATTTGATCCGATGAGTATCCATCAATGAGTACTCGAATGGATCGTTCGCTCAATAAGTCAGCTATCCAGTTGCATAGGTCAATCGGAATTCCATATGAAGGAAGCTTGCTTAAAAGGCTTGCATGCCAGACCCTGTCAAAGGCTTTGGATATGTCAAGAGACACGGCAAGTGCCTCCCCGTATCTCTGTATCTCTGTATCTCTAAACTAAATGAAAGAAAATTAATAAAAAAAAACACATAACACAAGTCATATTATATTGTGTTTGTGTGGTGGTCCAATGCGAGTCCAACTCGCGCTTGGTCTGTTTATAATGGTCACAAACTCACAACTGAATGCTTGTGTGATCTTACCTTAACAATTGTTAAAGTTCCGCTAGCAATTACCGGCCCGCACCCAATTTATATTTATTCAAAGAAACTGTTAATTGAATAATTAAAACTTTGGCTCGTTAGTGCGTTGTTTAATTAATATAAATGACAATATTCATTTTGACTTTGTGATGTTTAATGGGCGAATCTGTAAAAGGCAGGTGACAATTATTTTAAAAGCACAAAGGATACCGGACACTGTTTTGGAAAAGAAAATGGATATTTCCAGAAAAGAGTATTTTCCATGTCCAATTTATTTTTATTTTATTTTATTTTTATTTATTTGATTCACTTACAGTTTATTACACTCATACAATCATAAGGATATTTAACTACATCTTAAGCTAAATGCATTACCACTTAAAAGTGAACAGAACATGCGTAGTTTACAGTCACAAAAGAAAAATAAAAGCGGTCAAGTGCGAGTCGGGCTACTCGCGCACCGAGGGTTCCGTACCATACAAACACAGAACACAACATTATTAACTTAGAAAAAAAAAACTTTTTTGTTCGGGACCTTTAGCACAAGACCGACTCGCACTTGACCGGTTTTTCGTATTTGTTGTTATTTTGTAGAGCTTGCTCTATAATCACACTAAGTTTGGCGCTTGTATGTATTACCGTTTTTAAGATAGAGCGTGAAGAAAATACGTTGATAAAAACTAGTTTCTTGTTGAGAACCCCCTTTAATTTTTAACTTTTTGACATTTTTATTATTTGTTAACAGATCCGCCGTAATAACGCATAATCTGTGAAAATTTCAAGTATCTAGCTTTTACGGTTCAAAAGTTACAGCCCTAAATAGGTCGGACAGACGGACGGACAGACGGACAGACGGACAGACGGACGGACAACGTAGGCTTAGTAATAGGGTCCCGTTTTCACCCTTTGGGTACGGAACCCTAAAAAATGAACGTTTTAACCAATGAAAGAAAAAAATTGACTTTAGAAGACAAATAACTTATGTACTTATTATTATAATTCAGAAAATTAAAAAGTAAAAAGAAAAGAAAATGTGAAAGTGACAAATAACAATTTCAGTGTCAGTGTTTATGTTAGAGTACATGGTAATGACTGAAATTGGGACAAAATATAAATTTTGCGTTTTGTAGATGAAAGGTTAGCCATCCGTCATCACCTGAAAGGTTCAATATGCTACGACGCGCCTTGCTGAAACTTTAGTTGGTGTGCGAGTTTATCAATGTTCCTGAACACTCCGAAAAAACCCCAGTTATAGGCGTAAGTTTACACAGAAATGCGTTCATACGAAAATGTGACGTTCATAATTACAATACAAGAAATAAAAATAAATTAGTATTCCCACATTTTCGACTCAGTAAGGTAAACACATCTTTCATAGGTAAACACACATTTCACTGTATACGATTTTATTTCAAGATACCAGAGGATATTCTAAACTTACCACACAAAAAGTTTAAGTCCCATGTTACACAAGTCCTCTGTAAAAATGGTTATTATAAACTCGATGATTACCTATTTGAATGACCAAAATATCTGGTCTGGACAATTTTACGCTATCATGTAATGCAATATTGTATTTTAATTGTGCTTTGTACATTTTGTTTTGTTTAAAAGATGTGTGTTGTAGAGTTTCTGGCCACATCTTCTCTCAATGGAACACCTTCCGACGCGGTGGTAGAGTCAAAAAATGACGTCAAAAAGCTAACTATGTGATATTATTTTGCGTAAAAAATTTTTAATTTTGAATATTTGTCAAAAAATATTCAAAGCATCATATACAATTTGAGGAAGTAACAGCGATAACTCTCCGAGAACGGGGCCGAATTCGTTCTAAAAATACCCTAAGACTTTTATTTCCATAAAGCTTTTCCTCCATCTTACGTAAACAGTACTTAAGTAACGTGGATATAAATAAATTAAAATATCTGAAGCAATTGACAAAGGCTCGACCCGGGGTGGGCTAGGATTAGACGGTTGTTAGGTTTGTTTGCTTTGTCTGTTTATTTGCTACAGACTATAATAATGGGCAAAATACCGAGGGCAAAAGAAGCATCGGTAGGCAACGGATGTCGTAGCTTGCGAACCTGACAGCGAGTAGACAGGCATCGCCAGCAGCGTCGAAGAGATAACAAAATAAAACCGGTCAAATGCGAGTCGGGCTACTCGCGCACCGAGGGTTCCGTACCACACCACCACAGAACACAACATTATTAACTTAGAAAAAAAAAACGTTGTTTGTCTGGGACCTTTAGCGCCAGACCGACTCACACTTGGCCGGTTTTTATTATTTGTTGTTATTTTGTAGAGTTTGCTCTATAATCACACTAAGTTTGACGCTTGTATGTATTACCGTTTTTACAATAGAGCGTGAAGAAAAAACGTTGATATAAATTAGTTTCTTGTTTAGAACCCCCTTAATTTTTAACTTTTTGAAATTTTTATTATTTGTTAACAAATCCGCCGTAATAACGCATAATCTGTGAAAATTTCAACTATCTAGGTATTACGGTTCAACAGTTACAGCCCTAAATAGGTAGGACAGGCGGACGGACGGACGAACTGGCGGACAGACGGACAACGGACGGACAACGCAGGCTTAGTAATAGGGTCCCAATTTCACCCTTTGGGTACGGAACCCTAAAAAGATTAGTTTAATACGTGGGCTTCAAGCTTCAAGTAGGTACCTAATATTGAATAAAATAAATGGTCGTCTCCTTTTTCTAAAGTCGGTTAAAACTAAGGTTTGGAAAAGGTAGGTACCATAAGTACAGATTCTGTACCGGTGGTACTCCGCCTAACAAGTACCGGTACCCAATTCCGCCATATGAGAATGTCTCTTCTTTCTAATAGATCTGTTTTCTCACTCTTACTAACGAAAATATTTGTTTGGGACCGGTATTATACCGATACTGATTAGAAAGTTTCAAACCCTGGTTAAAACACAGACGAGTTATTCTATAGTTGGTAAAAAATTTCCTATAAATATGAGAAAGCTCATAAAAGCAAAGTTGAGATTCTTCGGGAGGCATCCCTTTGTGACCGACGTGCACAAACTTGACGCATAGTTGATAATTTTCGACGTCAGCGTTAGCCGCATAACTTCTTCAACGCCGACGTTCCCGTCGAAGCATGTGGATACAATTTAAATTATATCTTAGTCTAGTTTTTGAGATTTACGCGGTTATTATGGCAGTTGTCATCATCATCATCATCTCAGCCGATGGACGTCCACTGCTGGACATAGGCCTCCCCCAAGGATCGCCATAACGACCGGTCCTGCGCTGCCCTCATCCAACGTTTTCCCGCCGCCTTCACCAGGTCGTCGGTCCACCGTGTGAGGGGCCTACCCACGCTGCGCTTTCCGGTTCGCGGTCGCCACTCGAGAACTTTTCGGCCCCAACGGCCATCGGTTCTGCGAGCAATGTGCCCCGCCCACTGCCACTTAAGTTTAGCAACTCTTTGGGCTATGTCAGTTACCCTGGTTCTTCTGCGGATCTCTTCATTTCTGATTCGATCTCGCAGGGAAACTCCGAGCATATATGGCAGTTGTAATACTGCCGAAATATCGGGAACTCACAAATACCAAAACGCGGTAAGAACCCGTTAAAATGTTTAATTCTAGATTTCTTAGTCTTTTCACAAACATAATTATACACCACATGGACCATCAGCGACGTCTAAAGGAAGCTTTGAAACAAATTGAAATTGAAACAGATTTATTGTCACAGCACAAAAAGTTATATCTGTATAGAGCATAACACACCTAAGGGATCTTACAGACGAGCGACACTTTGCTGTCGCCGTGGGTCGCAGAGGGGCCGCGCTCATAGATTTTACGGTCGCGCGACCCTCCGCGACACACGGCGACCGCAAAGTGTCGCTCGTCTGTAAGCGCTCTTACTTACAGAATGGTTGCTCACAATACCTTAGCCGCTGATAAACTTGCTGCAACTCTGTTATTAATTTTGTTGTTGTTATTTTCTTCTTTTATGTTTTAAAGTAGTCTGATGCGTAAAAAATAGTCTACCAATCCGCATTGGGCATGTGTGGTGGACTAACGCACATAGACCCTCTTTGAGGGTAGGTCATTGCCCTGCAGTGGGAAGTATACTAAATATGGTGATAATGTTACATTTTCTTTTTATTTTTGTAGGAAGATGCTGATGATTTCACTAGAATTGCCAACGTCATGGATTTTTTTAATAACTGAGATCTCAATAAATAAGCTCGATTTACTTGACCGTGCAGTCTCTGTCATTGAGCCCGCAAACCGCCAAAGTATGACCGTAATAACAAAGCACTCTTAGGGCTCTTACAGACGAGCGACACTTTGCTGTCGCGGTGAGTCGCAGAGCGTCGCGCTCATACATTTTACGGTCGCGCGACCCTCCGCGACACCTGTGTCGCTCGTCTGTGAGAGCGCTTACTCTAAACGATTCACAGATTCACCGGTCAAAGCACAAACTCCTTTATAACCATAATACCCTTAGAACTTTATCTTCCCATTATGCGGCTGTTATCCTTTGATTGTTATGATAATTTCGCTTCCCCGTTTATTTTTTACCCTCTGAAAAGGGGGTCTTGTTTTAGGAGCATTCGTAAATAAGCAGGTAAGTTTTACGGCTTAGGAAAGACAACAATTTTCTTATAGTAAGGTTTTTTGGAAATGACAAAACAGGACTGATCAAGGAGCACCTACTGTTCAGTACTGCAAATAATTTGTGAAACCATGAAAGACGAACCGAACCAGTGAATGAACTTAGGGAACCGTCCTAATGGTACCCAGAAGGGGTGTGGAAATAGAGCTGGGACTTAGCGGTGGATTGGGTGGTTTTGCATAGGTGAGAAGTGACCCTGGGATATGCTTGTACTGTCTGTAGATGCCAGACTTCTGGCGGATTTTGCCAAGCTATTAAGAGAAATATACAGATAGACAATAGTAGGTTCCGGACTGAATCCATATGTAGTAGATATTCCAACATGGCAAATACAATAGTAATATTTTGAAATAAATACAGGGTGAAATTGATATCATTAGCATCCTTTTAAACTAAGAGTCTACCCATCAAACTGAACAACTTTTACTATGGGAGTAAACCGATCGGAGAAAAAAAACAGTCAGCTGTTCCATACTAAACTGCAACGCCTACTCGACTCAAATGTATGCAACAGCTGATTTTTTTTGTGATCCGATCGGTTTGCTCCCGTAGTAAAAGTTGTTCAGTTTGACGGGTAGACTCTTAGTTTAAAAGGATGCTAATGATATCAATTTCACCCTGTAGTTAGTAGGCGTCTGAGTGAACGCTATACATCCTCGACTTCTTTTACACATTGCATCAGGTGAAGTCAAACCTAGCCCATTACGAATTTAAGTTTATATTTTTTACATTCGGTATCATATCAGTACCTCATTGTGCTTTTATGATCTTTGTATCTGTGTTGAGGTTAGTCTACTCGAGAAGTCAGTCACATCAGAGATGCATCAGTCCTATTTTGAGTCGGGACTACATGTTATACAATAATCTTACATCAAATAATTATTATATCCTGCTAAATGTAAGCCTGTCTATTATAATAACATAGGAAGTACCTTCATCAAATTACAACATCCTTTAACAACAGTCTAAACAAACTTCTGTAGCTATTCAACCCCGAAATATATTACACATAACAAGGTATAATTATTAATACAAAATAAACGGTTTCAAATTAGCATAACAACCAGATTGCCGGATGATGAAGGGAAGATTCTTGGATTTTACTACCTTAATAAAAATTTTCTAGTCGAAGATTTTAAATAAATTCTTAAGGTGACGGTGTTGCTTGATCGATGAATTTAACGAATTCCGTAGTTCATCCTAAAACCCTGAATAAAACTGCGCTATGTTGTAGGTTGATAATTTTATATACAAAGTTATGAGTGAAGTTCATCAGTAATAAAATAAGATAATTGATAATACTAAAAAAACACTGAGGTATGTTGTAGGTTGATAATTTTATGTACAAAGTTAGGAGTGAAGTTCATCCGTAATAAGTGAGAGGATCTTCCGCTAGACTAGATAATACTAAAAGAACACTGAGGAATGTTGTAGGTTGATAATTTTATGTACTTAACTACTTACCTATAAGTGGGAAGTGAGGTTCCATTGTAATACGTGGGAGGATCTGCCCCTAGGCTAGGTGTGATGCTTTGGGATCGGCAATGGTACCAACAGCTATTCGTGGAAACTTTTAGATAAATACCTATATACTAACTAATACCTAGGTATTTATGTAAGTGTATATAGGAACTTAGCGTGTTTTAGGTTTCTGAAGTTTTGCGCGATTTGTTTGACCTACCTTGGGCCTAACATATATAGTGGCATTTCTCTCCTACGATCTTTTAGATTACCTAGGTAATTTCAGCTAGATAACTTTTGTAATTTACTGAACTACAAAAGAAAAATCGAGAGAGGAATTTTCCATACGTTTTGTAATTATGGACTGTAGGTAGAAATCCATTTAGGTATGAGTCCACGTTAATACTAAACATCTTTCAAAATAACTCAAATTAAAATTAGCTACAAAACTCGTAATACAGATAAATTAGAATGCATATTTGTATGCATAGAAAGTATATTTGGTATCTCTTTACTTTTCTTGTATTTCCATTTTCCTTGAGTCCCACGCTTGTACGTGCCGTATCTTATGAAATAGCTAATTTATGCAATGTTTCTTAATGGACCAAAACACTAATTAAACAGATAACAATGTCACGAAAACATTAATGTCTCTTCTTAAAATGTTTGTCGACAAATAAATGAAGGTTGCTTTTTTAAAACGATTATTTTCTGCCCCTCTTATTCCAAGATCCCGCAGCAAAGTTTTGTATGCCTATATGTTTAAGAAATGATAAAGTCATAGTCCAGTGGAAATAGAATAGTTAAGGATCTTATACAATTGGATTGCCACCCATACGACTGTCTCATCCCTCTGGCAACCAGCTGGGTGCAAAGATGTTTCTCCCGTTGATTATTTCGACGATAATGTTGTTTAGACAATAAATAGCACACAAAAAAGGATTGCCTATGTAAATGTTGGCAACAAATAGAATCGCTACGTTATTTTCAGACATGTGAATAGGTAAGATTTACTCTAAAACTATTGGGCTAATTTTGATAAACTGCTCACATTTTTTTCTCTTCTAGGATAGTTTTAACTTGCAGGTAAGTATAGCATTATAGAAACAACATTTTTACAATCGACTGCAAAAGGGTTGCGATACAAGGGCGGCAAATTTTTTTTAAGGTTCTTTTATCTATAACGTTTTTATTACCAGAATATGTATCATTAGATTCATCAGTAGGTACCTGAATACATCGTCTAGTCTGAGTAGTTTCGTAATTAGTTCGGTACTGAACTATATTGATGTAGAAATTTGCAGCGGGATCATAGTCTATAATCCCTTCTATAATAACAGTAAAAATAAATGAACAAAGAGGAATAAAAAATAATATCTGAAAAAATAAACTTCTTAAGTTCTTTTTCACTTTGATGTCTATTATACCCTAAGGAAGAAAAATAATGTTAATTAACAGAGTTTAATTAAGTGAAATTAATATTTTTATGGAACCTATTATTGCAAATGGTTTTCTTTGATTTAATTGGTTGCTTTTATTCTTTTTAATACTGAATTTTTTCTTACTTATAATTGTATTAAGCGATATCATTGCAATTTTTAAGTTATTGTCAATAAGATCAGTTGTCACAGTATTGATGCAATTCTTGTTGTTAAGAGATTAATTAATTATTTCTTTTAGACGCGCTTAGTGAGGTACCTTAAGGTACCTACAGTGTAGGCTACTCTTATTACGTAAACATAAAAAAAATCACGTGCAAACAAACTTGTGCTTTGGGTCTCCGACGGTGTTTAACAAGTATTCTGTTTAAAATTTATCGAAACAAATTTTGTGAACGTGACAAAGAAGCCGGTTCGTGGTTTGCTTTTGTTTAATTTACTGGACGTAGATTGCAATGGTTGCGAAATTTAAAAATTTTACATCGGATGTAGGTATTATATTCTAGTTTTTCGAAAAAAATATGTTCTTGTAATTCGCAAAGATACAACTGTCCCAACGTTAACAATTGAAAGTGAAATAATATAGATATGATGTCAATTCTAAA
This sequence comes from Agonopterix subpropinquella, assembly GCA_922987775.1. Taxonomy (NCBI): domain Eukaryota; kingdom Metazoa; phylum Arthropoda; class Insecta; order Lepidoptera; family Depressariidae; genus Agonopterix; species Agonopterix subpropinquella. Next base: position 1,519,453 of record OV277696.1, on the reverse strand, counting down.
ATGGCGAAAAAAAAAATTATAAAAAAAAATCTGGATACGAGTAGTCCACTGGTCACTTACATATTATATTATTTTATGTTACAACATTACAATAAGTTAACAAAACTGAAGGAATTGTGCGTATTATGAGTGAGAATAAAAGTGGCTAAGCATTGGAAGGAATGATCATCTTCAGACAAGAAGGAAGATACTAAATCTCACGTTATTCCTTTCAAGGAAGTCAGAAACAATTATGATATTAGCTACAACTACCAGTGGGCCAAGCATGCCGCCTTCGGGAAGTAGAGAAGGATCGAGATGTCGAGAAGGATCAAGATGTCTTGTAACTTTGAGCGCGCATGACGATTTTTAGGGTTCCGTACCCAAAGGGTGAAAACGGGACCCTATTACTAAGCCTACGTTGTCCGTCCGTCCGTCCGTCCGTCCGTCTGTCCTACCTATTTAGGGCTGTAACTTTTGAACCGTTATAGCTAGATAGTTGAAATTTTCTCAGATTATGCGTTATTACGGCGGATTTGTTAACAAATAATAAAAATGTCAGAAAGTTAAAAATTAAGGGGGGTTTTCAACAAGAAACTAGTTTTTATCAACGTTTTTTCTTCACGCTCTATAATAAAAAAGGGTAATACATACAAGCGTCAAACTTTGTGTGGTTATAGAGCAAACTCTACAGAATAACAACAAATACTAAAAACCGACCAAGTGTGAGTCGGTCTAGCGCTAAAGGTCCTGGAAAAAAAAAAAAAATTCTAAGTTAATAATGTTGTGTTTTGTAGTGGTGTGGTACGGAACCCTCGGTGCGCGAGTAGCCCGACTCGCACTTGACCGCTTTTATTTCGTTTTGTTGTCACTTGTCATACTAACCGTATGGCTAAAAGTCAGAGTATGAAAAAAATTAAGTACATAACAAAAACTCTCTAACAACAAAGTTCATTGCCTTTGTTTGTAGTTATAGCACTAACAAATTACTCGGTTATTTGCATAAAGTGCCAAAATAGCGCAAATCGTCGACGACGCGTTGACACGCTAGTTGCTATCGCCCCGGGATCTGTTATGAGTTCCAAGTTACAAGATTGTATCAGTACAAAGTACAGGTTTAGTTTCTGTTTGTTTGTGTGAATTGTTGTTCTCAAATTCGTAGGCATACGTAGGTACATGACACGTGCAAAGTAACTTTTTCTACAAATGATTTTTTTAACTGTAATGCGTGATAGTCATGGACTTGTCTCACATAGCAAGAAATCTAAAAATATAACATCATGCACAAATACAAATACGATCGAATTCACTTGAATTAGTGTGATCAGGAATTTCTATAACTATCTAACTTTCCGTAAAATTTTAAATCGTAAGTGGAAATGTTGGAAAGGGACGGCCTATACATATACGTACATAATACGGACCAAATTGGCGACGTGCTTAAGAAGGGCCAGGTCAGATCTACTCGAAACCATAAAGTTAAACCGACGAGCATGCATGAAAAGTCTTATGAATGTGGAGGAAGCTAGAGGTATGTCAGGATCGTAGCAGGTGGCGTTCCGTTGTCTCTGCCTACACCAGTGGGAGACAGGCGTGAGAATATGTATGTATGTATAAAATAACATGAAATCAATGTCGAAAAACACCACAAAATCCAAGCACTTTCGTAGCTCGAACAAGGATTTAACTTTAAGAAATAAGTATAACAAGCATAAAAGGTTTTAAATTTAGCATATTTAAGGCTTTAAAAGAATGACGTGACAAGTGATGCTAGGTGGCTATTGGCCCATAAACACGATACAAAAAACTTTATCCCCGGTCCTGCTTTTTCACCTTAGACAATTTAATAGGGACTCGCCTTGCGGTAATATTTCCCCTCTGCCACGCTATTAGATATCAATTAATCTTGTATCAATTAATAAAATTTATTAATTTAATTTTGTATCAATTAATATTGCGCATTTAGACCCAATTTTATACCTTAACTTATCACTAAACGAGACAGCTATAATAGCGAAACAATAATTTTGAACTTAGAACGTTTGGGGTTCACACGAGACTACTTTTCATGATTTTTAACATTCAAAATTAGAATCTAATCTTATGGGGAATAAAATCCAATGTTGCGGATTTCATGTTACCTCGCCCCCTGAAAAAGTGGCAGTAATGTTTTTTAGTAGAATGACACGCGTAACTCGTCCCTATTAAATTGTCTAAGTTTTTCACAGACTGCCTGCCGTTATACGCAAAGATTTTACCACTCTTCTTGTATCCACATTATGACTAAAGTGAAACAGATTTTTTAATATCTTCAAAAATAACCGAAATATAAGTGTTTAAAATAAATGGTTAGAGCGAGAGGCAGATATAAAGGGAGTGACGTCATACCCTCGTATTTTAATACAAATAATAACGAAGTGTCATACAAACATCTGTTTTGCATGAAAGAGATGGAAGACGATAAAAAACGTATTTCAATCGCTTATAACTTTTTTGTTTTCTGTTTGATTGTAATTTCGTTTTAACATTATGTTATTGAATTTAGCCTTTTTTTAGAATTCGTTATAAGATATGAATTTCCAGGATCAGTCATCATCCCTATCATTAATTTGATGTTGATTTGCTTGTTTGTATGTACGGGGTAATCTCTGTCTGGAACTGCTGAACCGATTGTAAAAATTATTTCACGAATAAAAATATACACTACTAGCGGCCCGTCCCGGCTTCGCACGGGTGGACGTCTAATCTTTTCTAGCAATAAATATAGCCTATGTTACTCAGGCAAAAAAAAAAAAAAAAAAAAAAAAAAATCAAAAAAAAAAAAAAAAAAAAAAAAAAAAAAACAAAAAAAAAAAAAAATAAAAAAAAAAAAAAAACAAAAAAAAAAAAAATAAAATAAAAAAATCAAAAAAAAAAAACCAATTCAAAAAAAAAAACCATCTGCAACAGATGTAAAGGCCTATGATGATGATGATGATGATGATGTTACTCAGGGTGAATGCAGCTTTCTAATGGTGAAAGAATTTTTTAAATCGGCCCAGTACTTTTTGAGCCTATTCATTACAAACATACAAACATACAAAAATAGGTACAAATCTTTCCTCTTTATAATATTAGTGTAGATAATAAAAGAAGAAACTGACTGACTGAATGACTTAATGACTGACTGATATATCAACGCACAGCCCAAACCGCTGGGTCTAGAGAGTTCAAATTTGGCAAGTAGGTTTCTTATGAGGTCGAGGGGTGCACTAAGAAAGGATTTTTCAAAATTCACCCCCTAAGGGGGTGAAACGGGGTCCGAAGTTTGTATGGGGAAACAAGATTAGTTAGACTATTTTATTTGAAACTTCACAGGAGTACTCCTATTAATAAATGAGTAAACATGTGCTTCAGGTTTTTTTGAGAATTTAACCCCTGAAAGGGGGAAATGGGGTGACAAAGTCTGAAAATCGAGATGGGTATGGTTTGTATGGTTTATCGGGTCGCTGATTACGAAAACAACAATGATTTTAAAATCTAACGTGGCGGACGTGAAATACCATCATCCCCTGTTGGGGTGCGATGGGGTGGACATGTCTAAATATCATTATGGGTGTCGTTTTTATGGTTTTTCGGGACGTTAATTGGGGATGAGTAGAATGAGTAGGGGTGCCGTAGGGGGTGAGTAGGGGGTGGGGTAGAGGTGAGAAGGGGGTGCGTAAGTGATGAGTAGGGCGTGCGAAAGTGGTACGTAGAGGGGCCAGTAGGGTGTGCGTAGGGGTGCGTAGGGGTGCGTAGGGGTTGCGTAAGGGTTGCGTAGGGGGTGCGTAGGGGGTTACATAGGGGTGCATACGGGGTGAGTGTGGGTGCCTACGAAAGGGGTGAGTAGGGGTGCGTACGTGGTACGTATAGGGGCGAGTAGGGGTTGCGTAGAAGGTGCGTAGGGGATGCGTAGGGGGTGCGCAAGGAGGTGGGTACGGGGTGAATAGGGGTGCCTGGGGGGATCATAGGGGGTGCGTAAAGGGGTGCGTAGGGGTGTGTAGGGTGTACGAATGGGGTGCGTAGGGGTGTGTAGGGGGTAGGTGGGGGTTGCGTATGGCTGAGTAGGAGGTGAGTAGTGGGTGCGTAGGGGATGAATAGGGGTGCGTAGGGGATGAGTACGGGGTGCGTAGGGGGTGAGTAGGGGGTACGCAAGGGTGAGTAGGGGGTGCGTAAGGGGTGTGTAGGAGGTGCATAGAGGGATGAGGGGGTGTTCTTTCAGAAGTCACATAAACAGGTCAATGCCACAAAAAAACCATAAACAAGTCCTAAGTCCACGCGTACGAAGTCGCGGGCAACAGCTAGTACACTATAATTCCTGAGTAATATACAGGGTGTAATAAACACCCCAGTAATACTTAAAGGTGCTTCAGACCACGAAACTGAACAACTTTCACTACGGAGCCAACTTCGAAATCGCGAAAAAAAAACTGCTGTCCCATACAAAACTGCAGTGCCGACTTGACTAAAATGTATGGGATAGCAGATTTTTTTTCGCTATTTCGAAGTTGGCTCCATAGTGTTAAGTCTTACTAGGGTGTTTTCTTACACACCCTGTATTAGGCTATATTTTATTTTGATATGCTACAGAAATTGCGGGCAAAAGCTTTTTTGATATTTTTCGTTTAATGTCACTTCTTTATGCGAAAATAATAATTTAATTTATAAGAAGCCTAAACGCTACTTGCTCTGGTTTCTATACTACGAATAAAGATTAAAGGTATTCTTGCGAGAGTTTACTTTGGATCAAAAGAAAAAAACTAAATAAGATCTAAATAATACGTTTCAGACTTTGCCCTAATTTTTATTTTGAAAACTTTTTTACCTTTGATCTAGAAAACACTAGAAAAATTGAGTTCAAAATGTGGGAAAAAGTATTTTACCTGCCTACTTGTAAAAATAGTTTCTGTAGGCTTACAGACTGAAAAAGTTATTGCATGTCTGTTTAGTTACTGGTAAAATAATGGCCCCATCAAAAATCATCATCATCATCAGTCTATCATCGTCCTCTGCTGAACATAGGGCCTCTCCCAAAATCCACCACAAAACCATATCCACAGCCTACCTCATACAGTAACTGATTCCCACATGGGTATGTGAGGAGATGTTTCAGATAATCAAACTGAACAACTTTCACTATGGGCCCAACATTAAAATCATCATTATCATAAGCTCACAACTATATTATTCCGAGAGATAAGTGTATTTTTTGCAACCATCAACAGCATGGCTGATTCAGTGTTTATGGGGTGTAAAGCATCTCTGTGTTAGGGTTGGACCAGGTCTGCCTGCATAACTCCAGTCGGTTTAGGAGTTATTGATGATTAAAGGTCTGTAAAAAATTAACGATCAGCTGCACGGCTGACCGTATGATATTGTTGCAGTATGCACTGTAGCTATGTGAACAATACAAAAACTGTCAAGTTCTGTCAGTCGGTTTAGGAGATACAGCCAGTCAAAGTTTCGACCTTTGAACGGCTGTATCTCCTAAACCGACTGATGAACCATGTGGTAAACCGACTGGAGTTATGCAGGCAGACCTAGTCCATCCCCAACACAGAGATGCTCTTCACCCCATAAACACTGAATCAGCCTTGCTGCTGATGGTTGCAAAAAGTACACTTATCTCTTATACTATATCCCCCGAGGGGGTAGTCAGAGATATTCTGAAACCTCAGAACAACCACGTTTCACTAGTAGTACCGAAACTCTGTCGAGTGTGACAGGGAGTGAGGCCGTCGCCACTTATAATAGACAGTGGGTATACAATACATACCCCGAAAAGCCAGTGGTGTTATATTAAGATCTCCAACAAAAAAATACATGTATTCTTTACCACTATGAGCTCAAAATAAATACCACGTGATGCTGTCAGTCAACCATTAGAGCCTAGCAAGCACGAGACGGCACTGTCGCGCTATTTAAAGAGAGCTAAGGCGCGACAGCGCTATATCGCGCGGCCATACGAGCTCCACCAGACATGATGGTCTTGTTTCACCCCCACACACTTATTTCACAAACACACAAACGTCGCACCTCTAGCTTAATTTTCTAATACCTACTATAGTTGGATTCCCGTACGGGACATCGAACTTCCGCTGGTCGATTACCGCTTGGTCGAAAGAACTACTGACTTGGGGGCCTGGTGTCTGTTTAACAGGTTTTACGGCCGTTAAGAGGGCTATCACAGTCCAGTGGCGCCCTCATCACATTAAAAAAGATTTCTCAATAAAGAAAGCCTAAATTAAATTAATGCACTAAAAAGTACAAAATAATCTGATTTACTTAAAATATAATAAGTTACGATAATTACGCATCCTACCATTGTACACTTGTTAACGCAAACTTCTCACTTTTTAATGTTCAATGACCAAGTAAAAAGCGTGGGGCGCATTGGGGGAGCGTTGGTGGTAGTGGTAGGTAACGTTTCTACGAGAAATTTATTTCGATAAAGCGCCCCACGCTTATTTACTTGGTTATTGAACATTAAAAAGTGAGAAGTTTGCGTTAACAAGTGTACAATGGTAGGATGCGTAATTATCGTAACTTATTATATTTTAAGTAAATCAGATTATTTTGTACTTTTTAGTGCATTAATAAGCATGTTTTTTAGTTTTTTAAACTATAATATTTTATTTTTTACTTTTTAGTCTTAAACCATCAGGAGACCCAAGTCATCACGTCACCAAATGTAATGCATTTAGTTAAAACTCGAGTCGTTTACTAGTAGCCGTTGAAAATTTCAACTATCCGCCTCCTGGCTCCACCGTCTGGCCTTATTCACCGTTGTATTAGGTTCGTGAAAACAAATCAAATACACCAAACTAGAAGGGTTTACTAGTAACCGTTGAAGATGTAGCAGCCAGCCAACAGATAGCGCTAACAGTCTCCCTAGCAAAAAAATACGACATAAAACAAATAACGATGGCACATTGGAAACCCATAAAGCTGCTACACAATCTGGTGGTTCACAATCGCATGCAAGACACAAATCGCGCAAGAAGAATTATCAGAGTCTCAGTATATAGGTTCCGACAAACATCAGTAGGACCACGGCTGGTCCCAGGCATCACACCTAGCCTGGCGGAAGTACTTCCCTTTTCAATGGAGGAACTGTCCACCTCAGTTCCTCTATAAAGAGTTCCACTATCCACCTCATGGCTCCATCTTCAGCTCCTCATCACCATGTTGTATAATATATTGGGTTCGACAAAACATACCAAACAAGCTCGAACCATAGTGGTTTACTAAATAGCCGTTAATGAGTTCCATAATCCACCTCATGTCTCCATCATACGATTCACGATACCATGTATAATGTACTGGACTTATCAAAGCAAACTAAACGAGTCCAAACTCGAAGGGTTTACTAGCAATCGTTGAAGAGTTCCACTATCCACCTCCTGGAACCAACATGATATCCATGATCTAAACGAGCCCAAACTCGAGTGGTTTACTAGTAGCCATTGAAGAGTTCCACTATCCTTTTCCAATTTCCTGTATGTAGTGTGTTGCAGAGGATGTGTATATGTGTATCGAAATTTTATATAATATAATATAATATACTCAAATCCCGTTTTATGTATGTTGATTATATAACAACAGTGTTTAGATTTAGAGTTTCAGTGTTTAGATTACTATTTATCAAAATGTTAACATAAGGAAACCTGTAATTGGCTATATTACCTACACAAATTGTTATTTTTATAATTATTACTGTAATGCTGTTGGTTTCGTCAATAAATAAAATAAAAAAATAAAATAAAATCCTCCTTCTGTCTCCATCATGAGATCTACGACACAATGTATATTATATCGGACTCGTCAAAACAAACCGAACGAGCTAAAACTCAAGCGATTTACTAGAAGCCGTTAAAGATTTCCACTATCCACTTTCTGGCTTCATCATGAGTCCCAAGACACCATGTATAATATATGGTACTCGTCCAAACAATATCAACGAGCCCAAACTCGATGGGTTTACTAGTAGCCATTGAAGAGTTCCACTATCCTCCTACTGGCTCCATCATCAGTTCCAAGATACCATGTATAATGTATGGGACTCGTCAAAACAACCTTAAAGAGCCCAAACTCGAGTAGTTTACTAGTAGCCATTGAAGAGTTCCACTATCCTCCTACTGGCTCCATCGTGAGCTCCAAGATACCATGTATAATGTATGAGACTCGTCAAAACAAACTAAAAGAGCCCAAACTCGAGTGGTTTACTAATAGCCATTGAAGAGTTCCACTATACTCCTACTGGCTCCATCGTGAGCTCCAAGATACCATGTATAATGTATGGGGCTCGTCAAAACAAACTAAAAGAGCCCAAACTCGAGTGGTTTACTAGTAGCCATTGAAGAGTTCCACTATCCTCCTACTGGCTCCATCATGAGCTCCAAGATATCATGTATAATGTATGAGACTCGTCAAAAAAAACTAAAAGAGCCCAAACTCGAGTGGTTTACTAGTAGCCATTGAAGAGTTCCACTATCCTCCTACTGGCTCCATCATGAGCTCCAAGATACCATGTATAATGTATGGGACTCGTCAAAACAAACTAAAAGAGCCCAAACTCGAGTGGTTTACTAGTAGCTATTGAAGAGTTCCACTATCTATCTCATGAGTCCATCATCAGATCAGCTCGATAGTACCAAATTATTGTATTGTCATGCGAACTACATACACCTGCAAAGTTTCAAATCTATACATTAATTAGAAGTAGGTTAAAATTGACTTCCTAGATTTTCTTACATACTTAGTTAGTTAGTTACATACAGGTGAAGCTAATATAAGCGTGTTAAAAAGAGCTCAACACGAACACTACTAAAGCCTTCAAGCCATTGATATACAATACTTTTAAAGGTTCTGTACATTCCACTTTTAGAAAATTTCGAATAAAAACAAAAGCGGCAGTTTTTTTTCTTTTTTCAAAATTTGTATGTTTAGACCTTTAAGAAACCTATAAAAGTATTCTATGAAAATAGCTTGAAGGCTTTTGTAGTGTTCGTGTTGAGCACTTTTTAATTTAGACTTTCTTTATTGAGAAATATTTTTTAATGTGATGCCAATAAATAAATAAATAAATAAATAAATAACGCTCACAGGCACATACATTGTAATGATCCCAAGAAAGCACTATTTATAGGCTGTTTATTATGGAAACCATACAACAACGGCACAAACATATTATAAACATCCATGACCGAACCGGGATTCGAACCCAGGACCCTGGTTTGGCAGTCCGGCGTGGTAACCAATGGGGCGCCACTGGACTGTGATAGCCCTCTTAAAGCCTTTTTCAGTCACCAGTCTCCACAAACATATTCACTGTATGAAGCTGTATGATAAAAATGTCTCCTTGTATGTTTGTGGTGAAAATAAATGATTTTTATTTATTTTGTTTTTATTTATTTGTTCAATCCCTGGATATAATGATATGCGATCATTTACTAACCCTGAACAATCTTTCACAGGTTTCCTCAATCCCCGGTCAGATGAATATCCAAGGTCACCGGCAAACTACGGCCTCATGGATCAGATAGCAGCTCTCCATTGGATAAAGGAGAACGTAGCTGTCTTCGGGGGAGACCCAACAAATGTGACTCTCATGGGTCACGGGACTGGAGCTGCTTGCGTCCATTTCTTGTTGACTTCTCTTGCTGTACCAGAAGGTGAGTTTCGATATATTTTATATAAGGCTGTGCTGACTTGCTAAATGGCTCCAAGCCTTTATATGAAGCTTCTTGATGACAGAATATCATCAATAAAATATAATTTTGACTACAAAAACGTCCTTCCTTGAGAGTTGGCCTGAGGTCTGTGTCTATTTACTTGCCCCCTGTTTATAGGGGGACGTTATACACCCTGTTCCGGGTTCAAAAAGACCCCGTTTATTTGAACTCGGAACAGGACCATCAAACTTTACAACTTTTACTATGGGACCAACTTTGAAATCGGGAAAAAAAATGAGCTGCTATTGACATTTTATATGGAACGGCAGAGTTTTTCTTTGCGATTTCGATTTTTGCTCCATAGTAAAAGTTATTCAGTTTGATGGTCTGAAGAACCCCGTTCCGGAATCCAAGGTGTACAGGGTGTAATAAAACACCCTAGTAATACTTAAGGGGGTGCTTCAGACCATCAATTTGAAAAACTTTCTCTATTGAGCCAACGTCGAGAAAAAATAAAAAAAATTTGCCGTCCCATACATTTGAGTCGAGACAGTACTGCAGTTTTGTATGAAAGAGCGGTTTTTTTTTCGCGATTTCGAAGTTGGCTCCGTAGTGAAAGTTGTTCAGTTTGATGATCTGGAGCACCCCCTTAAGTATTACTAGTGTGTTTGGTTACACCCTGTATAGGCTGATGATGATGATGATAATGAAAATTCTTAGCTTCACTTAGTAACTTTGAGCGTAGCTAAAAACGCGATTTTGCTACTTCCATTATTATTGAAGTCATTCTCTTGGCCATTGGTTGTTTATTCAAAAGTATTTCGTTGATATTAGGAAAGGTAAAATGAGGCCAAGTTTGAAATAAGTCTGACCGACGTGACTTGTAAGGAGCTTCTGAATTGCTACGTGCGTGTATTTTTAGCTAACGACATTAACGGAACCCGACGCGACGTTGACTCCCTAAGAAATATACGCTAAGAAACTCGTTACGACACTTAGCGGTTTAAAAGAAAAGCGTGGCTATAAACGATGGAGACCCGGCTTCCACGTCGTTCTAGAAAAAAAGCCATTCATTTTCATGACTTTATTCATTTCTTAAAAGAAATTTTGCCTTTCCACGTAAAGCGGCTATGAAAGCTTGAAATAGAACGTCAGTTGACAGTAGTTTGTAATTTCAATGGGCTAATGAAACCCAACGTTAATAGGGATTTAAGATAATACAAAGTAGGTTGTTGAGATTCTAAGACGACTCTTGAAAGGAGATCTGTACTTGAATGTGCCATTGAAACAAGCTGGTGATTGTATCAGTACGATTTTAATGAGGGTACAACCTCAAATGTATTCAAAATCTATGAAATCTTAAGGTTGAGACATACTCGTACATACAGTTTTTGATCCGATTCGGATACAATTTTTGTTAGGATCAAGCTGGCACTAACCAGGTCGAACCATTTTTGGTAAGTCATTGTTTTAGCTTTGCTTTAACACTTTCGCTGCTAAGCTCAAAACAATGACACTCGCGCAGTGCTAACACTGTGGAATGCTGTACAATTCTGACTCAAGGTTTGAGTCGTGCGCACTGCGGCGCCCATATGTCGCTGACCTACGACGTAGGTCGTCAGCAGTTAAAGTGTTAAGCGTCTTATTAATATCCACCGCATTATATTTCATAAAGTATGCATTTCCATGTCCAAGACAGTTCTCGAATGTTTCGCCCTGCTGTTTTTAAGGACCCTATTAAACTTAATCCAGATATTCAAGCAGAAGCCCACTAATAAAAACTCAGTCTCGTCTTTCATCACGCCCAATAGGATAAAAGAAGCGCGATAAATAAATTATCTAGAATCAAAATATCGGATCAAAATAAAATGCTACTCAAAAATGTTTGTTAATAATGTGAGTCGAAATTCCAAAAAAAATTTGAACCTTCCTTACAAAATGGCCGATGAGCCGATTGATTTATGAGAGATCCGAAAAGAAACTTATTTTCTATTCAAGTTTTTAAGAGAAGCTATTCATTTTCATTATGTTGATTTCAGAATACAAAATTGACTGCCTCCGTGGTCTAATGGTTAAGAGCATTGGCTCTCGACACGGCGGTCGTGGGTTCGATTCCCACGGGGGACACTGATATGTCACTTTGTGCGTTTTTCTCCCGTTGGTTAGGACATTGCAGGCTGAATTATCTGACTGTCTGAAAAGAAATATGATTCCGTGCGGATGGCACGTTAAGCCGTTGGTCCCGGCTACTATCTCTGGTGGTTAGTAGTCGTTACATAAAAACCACGTCAGAGGCCGTAAGGTGGTCTGAAAAAACTCTGACACCAGGGCTCTGCCCACACGATAAGAAGAAGAATAAATAAAACCGGTCAAGTGCGAGTCGGGCTACTCGCGCACCGAGGGTTCCGTACCACACCACCACAGAACACATTATTAACTTAAAAAAAACTTTTTTTGTTCGGGACCTTTAGCGCAGGACCGACTCACACTTGGCCGGTTTTTAGTATTTGTTGTTATTCTGTAAAGTTTGCTCTATAATCACACTAAGTTTGACGCTTGTATGTTTTACCGTTTTTACTATAGAGCGTGAATAAAAAACGTTGATAAAAACTATTTTCTTGTTAGGCTTAGTAATAGGGTCCCGTTTTCACCCTTTGGGTACGGAACCCTAAAAATCAGATCCGTATGTATGTTACAAGCCTTATCGGAACGCACGATTCAAATTCTCCTATTTCCGAGATAATTAAGTTTGTCCCTTTCGAGAAATTATAGTTTTGTCCCCTAATTGTTCTGACACCGCTATTTTAGTCTACGATCTCGTTAATGTACGTGTCCTACTTTTATGGCTCTGAATGTTAGGCTGAAATGTACCTTCATAAACAGTCCTATGTAAACTGCCCCAAAATTAACTTTTAGTCGACTTGTTGTTGTTTATAAACATTGTAGAAGTTTGGGATTCACTGCTATGATAGTGTTTGTAGTTACGTGTTTGATATTTTGTTAATTCAGTATTATTCTAATTTATTATTCTAAAAAAGGCAACACAAATTTTATTATTTGCTTATAATTTGGCCTCCGAAACGAGAGATCGCCACTTTTATCGGTCCTGCACAATCTATCACCGGTTGCTGGTTTGAAGCTCACTTACGTGAGCTCAGTTTTTTTTAAATTTAATGCTGTCCTGGCATGCCGATCCTCATCCATTCTTTCGAGGGCAAGCCAGATGAGGTGATGTTTCTCGTAATTCATTATAAGTTTCCTATGTCCAAACCAGTATCGTGTAAAGAAAAAAACGCATTCCTTCGTAACTAGTATTGTATATAGATGATTTTTTCTTCTATCGTAACTGGTTACGAACCTCTGGTTTCGTACGCGGCCGAAGGGGATATGTTAATTTTGCCAACGGTGTTTGGGAAGGCAACGAGTTCTTCAAGATCGTGTTCGGACCCACTGCAAACCTTGTTTTGCAATGAACCCAGGATAAGCAACGCAAAAATTATTTTCTTGAAAATATCATAAAGAAATGTCTCAACTCTCAAAAGTGCATAAAATAGCCAGATTTAAGTCACGCAAGCTAAAATAGTCTTTATAAAAATCTGCACTGCAGTTTTTATTCGAACGACGTCACACTTTTCTCTTTTCCATCACCATTGTATCTCTCAAACAATACCTTTGCTGGAAACACGAAAATATCTCACCATTTTTCCTCCGACCAATCTCTTGAAACCATAGCATTTCGGGTACGGCACGGTATGAATATGCAAACTCGTTTATACTTGAAACTTTTCGTTGCCGTCGTCGAGTAGATGAAGTAATTTTGTACTCGCTGCGGTTACATGGATTCTCATTTCGCAAAGTACTCGATCATAACTCGATTTCCTATTGTTTCGTTTTTGCTGTATGCCTTTTCGAAAGTTTTGCTTCTGCAGTTTGTTTGTTGTTTTATGAACGCTTCCGTGAAACTAGATGAGGTTTATTGTGATGAATATTTTGTAAGAAAATTGGCTAATCAAGTTAATAGTTCGCTCACGCTCGGAACGAAAGTTTTGCAACTAACATTGCTTTTTACGAGATAAGAGAAGACCCAATGGGAAAACAGTTGGGAAGAAAGATAAACGAAGATACTGGCAAATTAGTAATTTTAGTATGTTCAGGCTACAAATTGCACTTGTTAGTCTTCGCAAAGTATCTGACGGCCGACCAATGGGATTACAGTCTGCTGCCATACTACGATACGGTTGCTACGGTTGCTGATCGCAATAGAAAGGATCCTAATACATTCGCTATTCGTCTTAAAATATACAAATCTCTGAGCAAACAAAACACGCTGTATTTATCAATAATTTCATACTTTACCAGAGATAGCATGATGCACGTGATAAGGCTATATCTCGCTTGTTTGTTCTTATTTTATTTTGTTTGTTCGCGTGCAAATAAAAAGACAGCGAAGGAGCGATGGCGCTATATTATGCTGGAGCCTGCTTATTTAAAACATCGAAGTTCTATTCTTATCCAATTTCATTTCTAATCACATTGCGATCCAATTACTATTCAACTGCGCTGAATTCCGCATCGCACTAAACTCTATGTAACTGACAGCCTTTAACGTCTGAGCGAGCGATCTGTCAAAACGGCTGTCATGAGCAGTACCGTGATTAGCGGAATACCAATTGTGTCAAAAGTTATGGTTCGTACGTAATCCAATCATGGTTCCATCACCGCATATTTACCGCGATTGCAGCCCAAGTCTTCTAATGGCATTGCTATTCCTAGGTATTGTTTACATTACCTAGGTACAGTATGTAGGTAATGGTTAACGATAGATAAAATATTTTATGCATTGCCTTGCGGTATAGAATGACTCTATGCAATGACTAAACAATATACTTTGCCGGTAACATACCTGTTCTCAAACATGCTTGGAAATGTGAGCATTATTTTGACAACCTTCTTCGAGATAAATCGAAATTGCTGTACTGGCCAAATACATGCGCGCAGCGGCCGGCAATGTTGTATGAAAATCCATATCTGTCGTGCTTAGCGGCCGAATAAATTACATAGTAAACTCAACCGAATAAATTACATCTGTCGTGTAATTTAAAAATGGAGCGATCTTTTTCTCCGAAACATGGCGACCAAGGAGGTAACTCATCAAAGGTTTTATTTAAATTTCGAACTGGCTTGCAAATAGAAAGCTGTTTATTGACAAAAAAACAAATTGTTGTTCGTTGTTCGTCATTGATTTTGATAAAAAGAGTTTTAATTTCCGCGCATTATTTGAGAAAAGTACTATACAAGCCTTGGCCACTACTAGGCATTGATGGACTTACGTATGTGTGCCTCGGCTTCGCCTCGGCCCACATTTACACGTTCGTCTATCAATGCCTCTGTTGCTGGCCGCTGCAGTAATGTACTATTTAATATCAAATTTGAAAATGATAAACTATGCGAATATGACGAGTGAGTATGATTCGAGTTTCAGAAACCGATAGTAACACAGCGTACGCAGTCTATAGAAGCGAGCCGCATACCTGATGAAGGGTTCCGAACAAAACAATTTTGGGTCGGGAAATGTGCGGTATTCGAGGCCTTGTGTGCTTTTTAGTAGACTAAGGAATAGAAAACTAATTTATAAACGGTCTTATCGAAAACCTTTACAAAACAACTTGATATTATTAACAGGCTTTGTTATCTACCTGGGTACATCTAAATCTAAACTATTATAAAACTGTAACAGAAGTGTGTCTGTAAATTGAAGATATTTACAAAAAAAAAATTATGACATGGTTTTTACCTGTCCCTGATTCCAAATCACCAATTTTTGGATTTTTTGTCTGTCTGTTTGTTTGTTTGTTTGTTTGTTTGTTTGGGTGTTTGTTTGTTCGAGTATCACGTAAAAACTACTGAAACGATTTTGATGAAACTTTTTTTGTTTGATAGCTTATCATCTGACTTAAAATCTGGTATATAATTTATGCGGACGATGTCGCGGCGAAGGCTCGTTAGTTATAGGAGGAAGGAAGGTGAGATTTATTTACCAAGATCCAAGCATAATACTCCCCACTACAGGGTGCAACAAATCACCCTAGTAATACTTAAGGGGGTGATTCAGACCATCAAACTGAACAACTTTCACTATGGGGCCAAAGTCGAGAAAAAATAAAAAAAATCAGCTGTCCCATACAATTTAGTCGAGTCGGTACTGCACTTTTGTATGGGACAGCTGTTTTTTATTATTTTTTCTCGACGTTGGCCCCATAGTGAAAGTTGTTCAGTTTGATGGTCTGAAGCACCCCCTTAAGTATTACTAGGGTGTTTTGTTACACTCTGTATATTCCCTAAAAGGGTAGTCATAGATGTGCTACAGGCATAGCATAACATAGCATATGCTCACGACTATATTCCCCGAGGGGGAAAAAAACCAATATACAGGGTCCTTCTTAATATGCTGACACTTTTTTAAGAGGATAATCTGACCATCAAACTGAACAATTTTCTCTATGAGACCCACATCGAAATTGCGTAACAAAAATCAGCTGTCCCATACATTTGGCTCGAGTAGGCTTGCAGTTTTGTATGGATGAACAGATTTTTTTTGCGCGATTTCAATGTTGGTAGTCGTTACATAAAAAACACGTCAGAGGTCGTAAGGCGGTCTGAAAAAACTCTGACACCAGGGTTCTGCCCACACGATAAGAAGAAGAATGTTGGTGCCATAGAGAAAGTTGTTCAGTTTGACGGTCTGATCATCCCTTTTAAAAAGTGTCAGCATATTAAGAAGGACCCTGTATTACAGAAATGTAGATGTGCTGAACATAGGCATTGCTAGCCTAGCAGTGCACTAATGCCTTACAGAAATATAATATACTAGTGGTAACCCGCGACTTCGTCCGCACAAATTATATACCAGATTTTAAATCAGATCATCAGCTATCAAACCAAAAAAGTTTCATCAAAATCGGTTTAGTAGTTTTTGCTCTCTATTAAAAAATTTACCCGCAAACATGCATGGAGAGAATAGATTTCAGAGAAGACATTCCTGTCAACACCGAAGCGGTTTGTCACCAGAATGTTGTCCCTGCCTACCCCAATGGGAAACAGGCGTGAAAGAGTTAAAAGAAATGTTCATAAAACTAGACAATTTCCACTATTTATTAGCATCCCCTATTCCCAAAACAATATTCAAACTAAAAACTTCAGAAACCCGTTGAAATTTAAACTTAAAAAAACGAACGTTTAAAATTGAAAATTCACCGTCAGCGTTTTTTGAAAAGCTTCCCGTTTACCGTGCCGAAGCCATCCTATTATGTTTTACGATGGAAACTAATGTCACGTAAAGTTAATGGTTTTCACCTGGAACGAGCTTTTCCATTCGTTTGCGAAGTATTGGATCCTGTTCAATTAGATTGTTCATTTTCATTAAACGGCTTTCGTTCTTCATTCGTAATTGAGAAGGAAGATTGTTACCGTTACTCACACCTGTTTATACGAAATTATACTTTGTTTATAGGAACCTGAATGTCCTTATACTAATAAGGCCAACTAAAAAGTCTTTTGCTGGATGGTGAATTTTATTCTGTAAACGAATTTATTTTGTTTGACTTTAAGTAGACAATAAGTAATTGTAGCGACATTTTATTTAAATTATTTAAAATTGTATATTTCCTTATTGTACCTATTACATTATTTATTTGACATTGTTACCCTCTAGATTAGTGATGTTGACATTTTTATTGTTCTATTTTTTATTCTTGACGTTTTTTTTTTCACATTTAACGTACCAGAATCTAGCCTGGACTTGTATTATGATGACTAGACAATGATATAGAATACATATATAAATACAAATATCCATGACTCGGGTACAAATATTCATATTCATCATACAAATATTTGTCCCTTACGGGATTCGAACCTGCGACCCTCGGCACAGCAGGCAGGTTCACTACCAACTGTGCTACCGGGCCGTCATATTATCCTTTGACATTTTTATTTTTTATGTAATGCACTTACATGTAATTATGAATTTGATAATATGAAATAAATAATTCTATTCTATTCTAATATTCATTACTGAGAAAGGCAACATAACTACATTCCCCGATAGATAGGCAGACTAGTATGGCCTTGTACCCGGACCTTCGATGTTCGATATATCGCCACTGCTTCGGTCCGCACTTCGTAGAGTTGACATTGGAACGAAAACGTTCACGTAATTGCGAAGTTTGAATGTTCGAGTAGAGGCCCAGATATTATTGATTAATTCCGACTTCGACCGACGCTCCGTTGAAATACTTGGAATATTTTCATTTGATTGTTTATAGCTTATTTTGGATCCCACTGCTGGGCAAAGGCTTACCCCCTTCTCTTCCAATTCTCGCTATGCGACACTAACTCGGGCCAATCGTTCAGTAAGGAATTCAAATCATCCCTCCATCTTCACTTGGGTGTACTATGGGGAATATAATAACAATAAAAATACCCCGCGGGGGCAGCTTGTGGCGAGCTGACGGTGAGTTGCGACACCGCGGACCCCTATCCAGGGGGACCATACAGACATGCGCCCACACACACACACACACACCCCCCCACACACACACACACACACACACACACACACCCCCACACACACAGTAATGTTGTTTACCCCGCGTAAGTTTGTAAACCCCGCGATGGTGAAACCGGAGCAACACCTCTCGACTACCTTTAGCCGCTCAATGAGATGTTGCCCCATTGTCGCACTTTGTGCGTGCAGCCGTTTTATGGGGCCCACTTGATGAGTCGGCGAATAACCGCCAGCCCTATTTACAATTCTGAGACTAGTTGTCATGGCAGGCGTCCGTTAGTCTCCTCCTATAGCCCAGTATCCATCCATCCAACTTTCACCTCCATAGCCCAAGACCTTATTTTTCCATCGCGGCCATAGCACCGTACTCCAATAGTCTTTGCACATGGCGGGGACCATCCCCGTGTTGTGCGCTCTGAGATGGTATCCGCCATTTGTGTATCTCTTACATTTCGATTAACTTGTCTTTTGAACGGGCCTCTACATGTTGGCTTCGGCCCCATGCACGCCTTCCAAAGGTCCGGGACTTGATTGCCCGTGATTACGGAACATAAAAATATAAATAGCGTTTACTCATTGAATTTATGACAAGTTTGAGATTCTATTTTTAATTTCCATTTTTGAAATGCAAACTGAAATTGATTTACGCAAACAGCGTCCATACGAATAAGTTTCACACTGAACAATGCATGCATTTTGCAAACGAATTTATTTTTCAGCCGCCCATACCAATCGCCTTTGAACTCTATGAATAAATTGAAAAACAATATGAGAATGTACAAACAATACTATTTATTATTTCACACAAAATTTAAATCGAGTCTGACTAAAACACATATTTTAGTTGCTAACTGCAGTCGCACTAGCGTCCACCACTCCGAATTTTCATGGTATTCAATTCGATTTATATAAAAAAAGAAAGCATATAAAGTTCCATGATTACAAATCACTAAAATAATAAAATCGGTCAAGTGCGAGTCGGGCTACTCGCGCACCGAGGCCGAGGGTTCCGTACCACACCACCATTATTAAAGTAAAAAAATATTTTTTTTATTCCGGTACCTTTATTACGAGACCAACTCACACTTGGCCAGTTTTTATTATTTGTTGATATACTGTAAAGTTTGCTTTATAATCACACCAAGTTTGACGCTTGCATGTATTACCGTTTTTACCATAGAGAAGAAAAGAAAAACGTTGATAAAAAATTGGTTCGTGTACCCCATTAATTTTTAATTTTTTACATTTTTATTATTTGTTAACAAATCCGCCATAATAAGGCACATTCTGTGAAAATTTCAACCATCTAGCTCTTACAGTTCAAAAGTTACAGCTCTAAATAGGTAGGACAGACGGACGGACGGACGGACAACGTAGGCTTAGTAATAGGGTCCCGTTTTCACCCTTTGGGTACGGAACCCTAAAAACAAGGTGGTCTGATAATTACGAAGCCTCTGCGGTAATAATAATTCTCATCTATATTATAATTATTATTTCCATTGATGTTGTCATGTCACTTGATTATAAGTACTTACTTCACATTAGCAAGATAGTTATGTCGCCGTATTGTTTGTATAATCTATAAAAAGCTATTTTTGGGAAGGTTTTTGACTGTTGTTAATCGCAATCTAAGGCAAAACATTCTAATAAAATAAAAAGCGGTCAAGTGCGAGTCGGACTACTCCCGCACCGAGGGTTCCGTACTACACCACTACAGAACACAACATTATTAACTTAAACAATATTTTTTTTGTCCGGGACCTTTAGCGCAAGACCGACTCACACTTGGCCGTTTTTTTGTATTTTATGTTATTTTGTAGAGTCTATTCTATAGTCACACTAAGTTTGACGGTTGTATGTATTACCGTTTTTACGATAGAGCGTGAAGAAAAAAACGTTGATAAAAACTAGTTTCCTGTTGAGAACCCCCCTTAATTTTTAACTTTTTGAAATTTGTATTATATATGTTGACAAATCCGCCGCAATAACGCATAATCTGAGAAAATTTCTACTATGTAGCTATTGCGGTTCAAAAGTTACAGCCCTAAATACCTATTTACCTAGTCCTACCTAGGACAGACGGACGGACAGACAGACGGACGGACAGACGACGGACGGACGGACGGACGGACGGACAACGTATGCTTAGTAATGGGGTCCCGTTTTCACCCTTTGGGTACGGAACCCTAAAAAAGTGAAGTTATGTTTCACTGTTCCATTATCGTTACTGCCAAACGAGTACTTCCTAAGTTTTCCAATTAAAACAAAATAATGCTCTCAAATGTTTTTGTAGATCTTAAAATCTTGAAGATAAATCAAAGTCGGTAAAGGTTAGAAAAGAAGGAAATTGATCAAAATCTTCGGTCAATAATAAATGATCTAAGATAAAAATGAATAGTAGTCCCACTCATGTGCCTTAACTATAAATTGCGTTCACAAGCAGCTGCGCGAAATTAGTTTTTGTTTTATTTTCAAATGAAACGTGCCACTGTAGCGGTCATTTTGAATAGTTTGGTTTGTGGTTTAGCTATGCAATGTTTCTGCATTGGAATTTTGTCGTTAAAGATCTGTATGATTTTATTACAGCTGTTGGCCGGCTGCGGGCCGAGTTAGTAGTTACGTATACTATGAAAATATACTCGTTTTTTTTTATTACTGATGGGTTTTCTCTTGACCTCAATCCAGTCTTCAGGACGAAGATGGGATCGAAGATGTAGCGAGCTTACCCAGAAGATGCCTGTTCACTCGTACTTTAAAGGAATTTGGGGTGTAAGTGCACGGAAATACTGACGTAGGCAAGGCATTCCACTCCTAGGTTGTGCGCATTATAAAAGATTCAGAAAGGCGCGAATATGCGAGGTATCACACTAGATGCAGTCCGGCGCGACTGCGGAACGGCTGCGGAACGGCTGCGGAACAGCTGCGGAATGGTAGCCGTAGTATGACACCTCGCATATAATTCCATAGTTTACAACTACTGCCGGCACGCAGCCGGCCCTCAGCTGCACTCTGTGTGGTCCAGCCTTAAAAATATCATCAATCCAAAGACTTTCCAGACCAGACGTTACGAATGTGTTGACATTCGTGTGTTACCATTCGTATCCCCCTGACGCATATGCGCGTATTGCGGAGTTTATATCTGTTTCCAGACTCAATTTAATGCATCTATGTATGTGTGCAACTCAAACAAATTTTGAGGATGTGTTAAGTTAAAACTTCAATGTAAACTTTGGTGACCATATCGCAAACGAACGCCTCTGAATACTAATGGTATAACATAATCGAACTTATTACTGTCATAAGACCGTCGGTGGCGCGTTGTGGAGAGGTATGGACTCCCAATTATGGGGGTCCAGGTTCGAATCCGCACGGACAACTTGCCATGTACCAATGAGTTTTTCTAACTTATGTACGTAAAACCGACTGCTCTCAAACGGCGAAGGAAAACATCGTTGGGAAACCTGCATACACTGAAGAAGAAATTCTGATGTGTACTTATGTGAAGTCTACCAATCCGCATTGGGCACGCGTGGTGGACTAATGCCCATACGCCATCCTTGAGGGTAGGCCTGTGCCTTTCAGTGGGACGTTTATAGTCTGATGATGATGACTGTTATAAAGTAATAAATCCCGAACCCGGTCAAAACTCAAACTTTCCAATATCTCATCCAATATGTAGATATGTATAATATAAAGGTATACAAAAAAGTAAAACCGCTTCATACGTATAGCCGCAGAGCGGATTGGCGGAAATGACACTCCGTTTTATTATTCCGTTGGAATACTTTCCATCTAACCCTGTTCAATACTCCAGCTGAAGGGATTTATTGAAAAAAAGTTCGTGTTAACTCTCTACTCGGCTGTGCAGAAACGAAATAAATGTTTAGACAAATAAAATTTCAGTAGTAATTGGCTGTCTCGTGATTCTCAGTTAAGGATACGTGATTGAGGTATTAGTTTGCTGTTCTAGCACCTTATTTTTCAAATAAGTAGGTATACATGAAAAATCGTTTAGTATTTAAAATTTTTATGGCCCAGTCAATATCGGCAATACAAATATTACACTCGTTTTTTTATTTGGATGACTTATTACATTGAATTATAAAAAAAAATACTATATTAGTTTTTGTGTAAAAAATACTGTTATAATAATAAACCTTAAATAACCTTAAGTCTTTGTACGGCTTAAATTGTTTTATTTTTATTTTATTTTTTATTTTTATTTATTTTAGAGCACCTTCGTGTTTCGGGAGGCACGTTAAGCAGTTCAAACCATCTTAAATCTGTTGCAAATATTGTATGAAACATATTTTCATCTTTCTACGAGATTTCTAGAGTTATGATGTTAAGAAGCATAATTTCTTCAATCATAATTCTAAGTGTTATGAATGAAGCAGCAAAGAAAGTAGATTGTTATTAATAATTCCAACATATTTTAAGCTCAGAGAAATAATGAAAAACGTGCTCCAACCAAGATTTTTTTCATTAAACTTAAAGTATACAGAACGTATAAAATAATGCTTACGCTTGCATTTTCTCGATTTTTGCTCTCAACCAGTCTTCGCTACATAAAACACGGTACTTACTCCAATTTACCTGTTTGTATGCAACGTTCTGACTGCAATTTCTCGAGACTTTCTTGCTAGCTTTACGCTTAGTTTGTCTTTTGTATAGTCAGTGAAAAGTCTTTGTCGAACATATTGTGATTGTAAAACAAAATGCTATCGTCATAAAATTTTTAACGCTGCTGTAAAAGTTTTATAGGTATCTTTTGTTTTTCAAAAAGTAAGTAGAGCATTTTTTTGGGTTGCTGTGAAGTGTGCGGCTAAGAATAGCATCAACCCAGATAAGTGTCGTAAAAAGTAACTAATTCCTTCAGGGACCAAAATTTCTATGATCATGTGGCTATCGTTCTATTTTACCCAAAGACGGGAAAGTTCGTTTGTGGTTATAACCAGTGAAAAATGTGTTCTATAGTACACACTAAAGATATCGTGCCTAAGTCAGGTTAGATTGGTAGCATTTCGCCCCTCTATTATAATTTATCTACTTGCGCGCAACTTGACTTCTACAGAGTGTAACAAAACATCCTAGTAATACTTAAGGGGGTGCTTCAGACCATCAAATTGAACAACTTTCACTATGGAGCCAAAAAATCCGCTCTTTCATACAAAACTGCAGTACCGTTTCAACTCAAATGTATGGGACGGCAGATTTTTTTTATTTTTTCTCGACGTTGCCTCCATAGTGAAAGTTGTTCAGATTGATGGTCTGAAGCACCCCCTTAAGTATTACTAGGGTGTTTTGTTACACCTGTATACTACCTATACCTACTTGTCGCGCCCAGCGCAACTTTTGCTCTGAAAAGCGCGGGATGAGGTCATTTTATCTATGCAGCGAAGCCGTGATGCTCGCGTGCAGAGAAATCAAACTAGGCTAAAGATGGTGAGATGTTTATACTGAAGGTATAAAGCGTAAAACAAAAATTTTACAATGGTAGCAAATCTGAAATCTCGATATAAAAATCTGTTATTCCGTTTGAATTACCTCTGTAAATATGACCACACCTTTCTTTTACACGCTCTATCTAGAACAACAGTAGCTTATCATTTTTATGACAAACCGTAAAGAACTATAGTTTATACTTTTAGTAAAACTTTAAATGGAAAATTCTTCTGTAGGCGACAGGCACCACAAAGTGTGTTTCCCGTTTTCTATCACGTACAAAGCAAAGATTAAATTTAAGACGAGCTCTGACACAGAAATGGAGTTTCATAGCAAAATGTTGAGGTAATTACCGTAAAATGCGGTTTTACTTATAGTATAATTATCTTAGTTAAATCCCTTGTTAGTTGCGGCCTTGGTTATTTGAATTTCCTGGCTAATACTTAGTTATACATTTTCAGTAGCTAATAAATAAATTAACGATGTTTAACGAAAGTTGAAAATCTTTGTATAACCCTTTAATCACCTCATGGGTACATTACCCAAGATAAGAAATGTTGTCGCATAGTGTAAATAAAATAAGTGATGAAGCTCAGCGGTCACTAACTCAATTCGTTGTTAAGGCCACTCCTCCCATTTGCAAGGCTCTCTTTCTTACAAGCAAACATTTGCAATTAGCCATCCCGCTTCAATTGCGTGGCGCCGATCGGAATTTTCCGTTTTCTTTGAAAACCTGTATGATTTTTTATGAATTTTCAAAAAATAAGAAAACCACATCATTCTATATTGTATTGTGAAGAATATTGTACATTTTCATATTCTTCTGATCAACAATGTAAGAGTAAAACGGTTACAACTGAAAAAAAAAGAGGTGACTTTGGATTCATTTTTCTTCAGTTTTATTAATTAAAATAGATTTCGAGAGAAACCACATCACTTCTCATATCCTGTAGATTGTTCAGTTTTGTTTTCTGCTTAAAAATTGCCATAGTTAATGTATAAAATGGTTACAAAGTTATTCAAAACCGGGCGGACGCCCCTACCGCATAGGCAGAGTGGGCCGCCGGGACGTACTCCTCTCGGCCCCCGCACACCCCGCACGATTGGCCTGCCGCGACCACTGAACTTCACTATTAGTAGTTCTTTACACTATGCTAATACTTAGTTATACATTTTCAATAGCTAATAAATAAATTAACGTGAAAGTGGAAATTTTTGTATTATAACCCTTTAGTCACCTCATAGATACATCACATCACCGTGGTCTATTCTATACCGCAACGAAACCATAGTGTAAAGAACTAATAAAAAAAATAACGCTCACAGGCACATACATTGTAATGATCCCAAGTTAAGCACTATTGGCTTTTTTAAATATGGAATCCATACAACAACGGCACGAACATATAACATCCATGACCGAACCGGGATTCGAACCCAGGACCCAGGTTTGGCAGTGGCAACCATTACACCAACCGGGTCGTCAATAGTGGTGAAGCTCAGTGGTCGCGGCAGGCCAATCGTGCGGGGCGTGCGGGGGCCGGGAGGAGTGCGTCCCGGCCTACGCTGCCTGCGTACCCTAACAGCGACTTGAGTTAGGGTATGCCCGTCCCCCGCCGTACCCCGCACGCTGCGCGGGCATAGACCTGCCGCGACCGCTGAGCTTCATCTATTTTATTTACACTATGACGAAACTACAGGGTGAAATTGATATCATTAGCATCCTTTTAAACTCAGTCTACCCATCAAACTGAACTACTTTTACTATGGGAGCAAACCAATCGGAGCAAAAATTTAATCAGCTGTTCCATACTAAACTGCAATGTCTACACGACTCAAATGCAACAGCTGATTTTGTTTTTGCTCCGATCGGTTTGCTCCCATAGTAAAAGTGGTTCAGTTTGATGTGTAGACTCTTAGTTTAAAAGGATGCTAATGATATCAATTTCACCCTTTATACTTTTGGGTTTTTCATGATAATGACTATTAATGACTATTTATAGTGATGATAATAACGATTGAATGATGATTATGTTGATGTAGTTTTAATAGTAAGGATGTAGTGAAGAGCGTGGGTGGCGCGTTGCCGAGAGGTATGGAACCTCAAGGTCAAAACCTTCTTGAGGTCCAGGTTCGAATTCGCACGGGTGACATGTCATGTCCCATGAGTTTTTCTAACTACGTAATACTTAGGTACCGACTGCTCTCAAACGGTGAAGGAAAACATCGTGAGGAAACTTGCATACGCTGAAGAAGAAATTCCTATGCATTACGTAAAGTCTACCATCCCTGAGGGTAGGCCTGTGCACTGCAGTGGGAAGTACTCCTATATAAGTTGTGATGATAATGATGATGATGTCGCTCATCTAATACTACAAAGACGGAATTGTCACAAAATGCAAATATGAGTTGATGATGCCAGAATGTTCCAAAATGTTCAATAAGTATGGTGTTATAAAGTCGTTTTTATTGTTCAACAAATGATCGTAAGACAGCGCCACTGTCTTTGTTTCACCGGTACAAAAATTGACTCGCCCTGAGTGTAACGACGCCACATTGGTCAGATGCGCGGACGGTCAGTCTGAATAACAGTTACGTCTTTGTAGTACTAGATGAGCGATGTAGTGATGATAATAACGAATTATACAACCCGGGCGAATTAACTTGGCACCTGGCACGCAGGTGGCTCGGAATTCGACACCCCTCCTGCTACCCCCCGCGGTATCCCACCGTCGCCGTGCGAGGCCGTAGCAAAGAGCAAAGAGCGATGATAGCCCATACGGAAGAGAGCTAGCGCCTCAATACTGAGGCCGCGGTTCGATTCCTGGCCTGTACCACTAAGTTCTTCGGAATTTATGTACGGTTGTAATTATCATTTACTAGCTCGGCGGTGAAGGAAAACATCGTGAGGAAACCTGCTTTCCCGAGAATGAAAAGAAAATACCATAAGTTCGGAGGTATGCGTAAAATATGGGTGAGCTTGGGGCGAACACAAAAGGACCAGCGCTGGTCTCCGTGTTACAACGACCCTTGCTTGCAATAACCCAACCACAAATAATGAGGCCGTAGCATAGCATCTCAGTTACCGTTACACGTGTCCCTGCGCTTTAGCATTTTCGAGTTATACCTTCCGAGTTTTTCGAGATTTTTATTTCGAGCCACGTGCGAGCCAGGTGCCAAGTTAATTCGCCCGTGTTGTAACCAAGTTTTTTTTGCTTCAGGTCTGCTGTTCCACAGAGCGGTCCTGATGTCAGGATCTGGATTGAGTCCATGGTCTTTAGTTGCAGACCCCAATAAATATGCTGCCATCGTAGCGACGCATGCCAACTGTTCACCAGGTAAGAATGAAAGAGATCCTCATTCTCCTGCCCTGAATTCAATAGCCATCTCATTATAGTAAAAATAAAAAAAAACATAAAACACATTAAACATATATATAGTATAAGAGATAAGTGTACTTTTTGTAACCATCAGCAGCAAGGCTGATTCAGTATTTATGGGGTGTGGAGCATTTCTGTGATGGGAATGGACCAGGTCTGCCTGCATAACTTCAGTCGGTTTAGGAGTTACAGACGTTTAAAGGTCAGTAAAAAATTAACGATCAGCCTTGCAGCTGATTGTATGATATTATTGTAGTATGCACTGTAGCTATGTAAACAGTACAAAAACTGGCATGGTTCATCAGTCGGTTTAGGAGTTACAGCCGTTTGAACGGCTGTATCTCCTAAACTGACTGGCAGTTCATGACAGTTTTTATACTGTTCACATAGCTATAGTGCATACTACAATAATACCATACGATCAGCCTTACAGCTGATCGTAAATTTTTTACTGACCTTTAAACGTCTGTAACTCCTAAACCGACTGGAGTTATGCAGGCAGACCTGGTCTATCCCCATCACAGAAATGTTCTACACCCCATAAACACTGAATCAGCCTTGCTGCTGATGGTTGCAAAAAGTACACTTATCTCTTATAATATTATTTGAAACCGGTGCAAAATATCTTCTCCTATTAATCTATTTCTATTTGCTGCAATTCAAGTGAGTTCAGGTCTAATTCCTTGGGGTTACTACTGTATAATCGAGTAACCCAAAGGAAAGAATTTTGTATGATTGTATTGAATATTTTATGGAAAGGGATCCATCGTAAGAGAGGCTTATTTCTGAGAACAATTTCTTATCCGGAGAGTAGGAGAGTGAAGATGATTCAAGATATTTCCGGGGTTTAAATTAACTTGATAATGCCTGACATTTATGACCAGTTTGAATACCAACATTATAATTATAAAGTTAATAAATAACTGTAGACTCTACATAATGGCACATCTAATCTAAACTATTCTAAAACTGTAAGAGAAGTGTGTCTGTACATTGAAGATATTTACAAAAAAAAAAGATTACGATATAGTTTTTAGGTTTTTAGGTTTATAGTTTTTTAGAATTTTTGTCTGTCTGTTTGTGTGTTTGTTTGTTTGTTTGATCGAGCATCACGCAAAAACTACTGAAGCGATTTTGATAAAACTATTTTGTTTGATAGCTTATGATCTGACTTAAAATTACTTGGTAATTTGGTTTATCATTTTCCTTCAAAAAATAATTAGTTTAAGAGTGGTTTAAGGTAATAAACTTACTACCATACGAATAATGAATACCAATCATTGTACCGATAACAATTCAAAAAGGAATAAAAGTAATCTTTGTAGGTATCTAGGTAATAGATACCAAGTCCCCAATGAAACAAAGAAAACATGTATTTCTTACCACATTATACTTTCAGAATACGGAGATATCCCTGGTATTTGGATACACAAATATAGATTATTTATAGAGCTTACGCAAGTGTTTAGGATTCAAAATTAACATATTATGTATATGGAGTTAGAGGCGATTTTGTCTGTATACCTTATCTTAGGGACTCTCTTGGGAAAACTCAAAGTTTTGCACAAAGGAAAAAGGTATAAGAAAGATAAGAACAAATCCAATTTCTAGCCCTTCAATTTTGTTACAATAAGAGGGGAAAGTAAACGGAGAGTTTAAGCGCTTGAAGGCTGAAAAAACAGAACTTATCTAAATTATCTAGTGGAAATATTGTTTTTGTATTTTAGGTCTTAACAAAGGCAAAGTTGATGAATTTGAGACATTATTAATGGATTAATTCTGTACCTTTGGTGAAAAGAGAGCTAAGTCAGAAAATCGTATTTCGAGAAAAAAGGACTTGTTTTTTTTTAACTTCAGACCCTCATAACTTTTTTGTTATTTATTATATTTTTAACCGAGTTAATGCCACTGGTTAATAATTTTAGTAGCAAAACTGTGGTGTATCAATAATAGCGAGAAAATAAATAAATAATGATCAATAAACAAAAACAGCAAATTATATCATTTGCCACTTTAGAGTGAGGATGTTTAAAGTGATTTATTAACAATCATATCATTTTACATAACCACTGGTACCTTGACAGCCATTGGTGAACAATGGTATAACTATAACTTTAAATGAATGTAAATTGTTGTCTATTGTAAATAAAATAATCTTGTGAAATAAAACTTTCATATTTTATGAATACCTTTTCTCTGAATTAGTTAAAATAAACAAAAGGGCAAAAATAAGACAAATGTATTAAAATACACCTCAACCATGTTCAGTTTTTTTTGTGTATAATGATATTTTTTAATTTGTATTATTACAGATTTTTGTTTATGTTTGTGTCGAATGGTGTAACTCTCTATGGTAGTTGGTGGTAGTTCAACTCTGAAAGGTAGGGCAGTAAATTTTGATGATCAAAAATAGTTAATGAACGCAATAAAATGGAAGGTTATTTAGCATATAATAAATCATGTAAAATCAGTTCTTACTTTTTATTTAAAATCTCACAATAAATAGCAGTTTCACTGCTGAAAAAGTAAATCAAAATGCTTATGCTACTAACTAAGGCACTTTAACAATCAAGTCTTTAAGTCACATCTTAGGAATGTATCAGGAGATCTTTAATTTAATACCACATACCACCATATCATTTTATATTTCACCCACAAATGTTGGTTCTTTTTAAAATAAGATAACATAAAGAGATTAATTTACAGTTGGATTAGGTTTATCATTTTTGAATAATCCCATCAAATCAAATAGAAATATTTATTATTTTCATGTAGCTCAAAATCAAAATTCAAAACACAAGTGAGTTTCTATGCGATATAACGACATCAGTGGATTCTTTACAACTAAGTAATAAACTATAATTTTTTCTTAAAAAGTTAATAACGCTTCACAGAATGCAATTAATTATGGCACGTTTTATCTTACGAATGTAAATAAATCTTGAAATTTCAAGATAATAGTATTTGTTCATTAATCTTATATGATAGGGTTTAGTGGTTGTCGGCCACTGGTCAATTTTTTTGACAGATTATGTCAAACGGGCCGTACGTAGTGCCGACCCTTAATAGTTAACATGTTTAGTAAATGTAAATATTCCTAATCATGACAGCGTATCACACAGCTTTCTCTGATATTATATCACTTATACCTAGTAGACGAATCAACGGTCAAACTAAAAAAAGAATTGTAATCGAAAGCTATCTATGAGTTGAGTAGGTATATCCTACTTTAAATTATAAAGCTTGCGTGATGCTTTTGTCTCAACGCCACCAAAATTCACCAAATATAATACCGTGAAAAAACTTTTTCATAAAACATAATTATAGTAATAACAAATAAAAATCTTCTAAAATATCTTTCATCAAATCAGTCGTCCGTCGGCCTATTGCCGTTCTCAAAACCAGTCATGATAAGATCAATTTTGACTTAAGGCTACTCCTCCCATCTGCAAGGCTCTCTTTCTTACAAGCAAACTTTTGCAATTAGCCATCCCACTTCAATTGCGCGGCTCCGGTCAGAATTTTCCGTTTTCTTTGAAAACATGTATGATTCTTTATGAATTTTCAAAAAATAAGAAAACCACATCATTTTATATTGTATTGTGAAGAATATTGCAAATTTTCATATTCTTCTGATCAACAATGTAAGAGTAAAACGGTTACAATTGGAAAAAAAGAGGTGACTTTGGAGTCGTTTTTCTTCAGTTTTATTAATTAAAATAGATTTCGAGAAAAACCACATCACTTCTCATATCCTGTAGATTGTTCAGTTTTGTTTTCTGCTTAAAAAGTGCCATAGTTAATGTATAAAATGGTTACAAAGTTACTCAAAACCGGGCGGACGCCCCTTAAGAACGACATCCATTGCGCGATCTGGCACTAACTAGAAAAGTAACCTGCCAAAATCAAGCAATGGAAGTCTTTAATTTATGATATTATCAATGGTTTTTAGAGTTTTGGTACTAATTAGTGAAACGTGGATGTTCTGAGGTTTCAGAATATCTCTGACTACCCCCTCGGGGGATATAGTCGTGAGCATATGCATGCATACATGCATGCATGCATGCATTAATGGTTTTAAGAACCGTAATAGTCCCCCAGGATCTAAATTGTTGGATTGATAAATCATTTAAACGCTCAATCAAACAAACATAGTAATATTATAAAGTAACCTAAAAGCCTCGATACTTCAACGCCAGCAAATACAATAAAGTAAACAAAACATTTTTTAACGAAAACGTGGGTAATCAAAATCATAGTAATTAAAAAAGTCTTCTAAAAATTATCAGTATAAAAATCTGCCTCCTGATTCAAATCAGGATCTACATTAGGAGATTTATCAGCAGTCGAGGGCAAATTCAGATAAAACTCATGGACGCTCGGGTCATATACTCCAGAAGAGAGATGAGATCTGCTTTTTTTTTCTGCTGCTATAGGCACTTGTTCATTGTAACACTTGTTAACATTTTCTGTCAGAATGCGATCATACCTTTTGTTTCTTTTCGCGTATGACATCGAAAGCTATAATCGTCATCCGCGTAGTTATCTTTATATCCAAATATGGGAAATTGATCCTTGGTATATTTCAATATTTGCACGTTTGACCATACAAATTTTTGGCCACTAAAGTTTGCTTTTTTTACTTGCAGTTGTTTTTTTAGAAAAATCAGCAAAATAATAGAAGTCCTCATAAGTCATTTATATTACAGAAATTCCCCCCTAATACAGAAAGCCCCCTTCCCCCGCGAACATGCTTCCATCTCGTTCTACCTTGTCTAACGCTCACTTTTTAGAGAAGGATAGAGACTTGTATCACTTTACGCTACAAATTTTAATTAAACCGGATAAAAAACTGGTAATTTTCTTGATATAACTGAATTGTATCATTATACACAAATCCATTGTATGGAGCAGGGTTTCGTGAAAAATAATACATTTCTATATATATTAGTATACACAGAAATTTTTTGATTTATATCTACGTTTTTAATGATTATTATAGAATTGTATCATCATACACATACGAGTTAATGAGAAATGGTTTTGTGAATGCTAATATTATTTTAGTTGTATTATTAGTAACAACGGTATATGAATATAATTTCACTGTGTTAAATAATATTATTTGAGTTATATTCCCTTACACTTCCTTTTTAAATAAGATTTGCTAAATTTAATCAGTGTTTATCAAATTGTATCACATTACACGAGATTTTAAACTCCATTTGATGAAAATAATCTACTTATAACATTATACACGAAAAATATCTCCGAATCTAGAAGAGCTACAGCTACGTAGATAGGACAGAAAGATAGATCATTTGACACACATGAAGAATGTCTTAAAAACTTAATTTTGATACAAGTCGACTTAGCGCGTTTTTCACCAAGGGTACAGAATTTTTTGGCGTTTTTATTTTATTTCTAAACAGTTCCTATAATGAATACGCACAGCAGTTTGGCGAAATGTAATGTAATTTGTAACGTTTGTAAAACGGAAAATTTAAAATAAATTAAAAAAAACAACCTTTCCAAAAAACATGAATGTCTAAAAGAATGTCTGAACCCCATTAATAATTTAGAAATTATTTAAAACCTTAGAGCGTACAACTATGGACGAATTACGCGTGTAATTCTACTAACAAACTTTTCTGACATTTTTTGCGGTGGACGAGGTAGCATAAAAATCTGCATCTTTGGATTTTAAGTATTCCATTATTTTAGATTCTTATTTTCATTGTTAAAAAAATAGTCTCGTGTGAACCCCTGTGTGACTAGTTTAAAGTTATTGTTCCCCAAAGATTTGAATCCGAAAGGGCAAGATTTGGCTGATTCCGGTTTATTGTACTAACACCTGCAAATTGTTAAACCTAAATTTATGCACAATAAAGATTTATTTTACATTATAGGTTGTCTCGTTTAGTGATAAGGTTTACAAATGTATGTAAATGCACATGATCAATTGATCGTGTACCTTGGCAGAGGTAGGTAGGCGAATAGGTAATAGGTACTCTAGATGTAAGCGGAGAGCGGGGAAGGTAATCGTGCGCCGCTCATCGACAGCTGCGTGCTACCTCGCCTCCCTCAACGTCTGTGCCCTGCGGGACAGTCACACACTAACTTGTTAGACTCCAATACGTAAATGGAAAACAAAGCGGTACGAGTATAAGCTCGGCGGTATAAGCTCGGATCAAACCCAACTACCGTTATCATTATCTCTCTTTCCCATTTGTACCATTGTTTCAATCACTGTAGGTATGTACAGGGTGTAACAAAACACCCTAGTAATACTTAAGGTGGTGCTTCAGACCATCAAACTGAACAACTGTCACTATGGAGCCAACATCGAGAAAAAATAAAAAAAATCACCTGTCCCATACAAAACTGCAGTACCAATTCGACTAAAATGTATGGGACAGCAGATTTTTTATATTTTTTCTCGATGTTGGCTCCATAGTGAAAGTTGCTCAGTTTGATGGTCTGAAGCACCCCCTTAAGTATTACTAGGGTTTTTTTTTACACCCTGTATAATATATCTATGATCAATCATTAAAATAAGTTTCTGTTCACAGAATTAACTCCACCAGCGCTACTGCGGTGTTTGCGTGAGAGGCCGCTAGAGGCGCTGCTGTCAGCTCCAGTACAAGCACCTGACTTCGCTTACGCTTTCGGGCCGAGTGTCGACGGTGTTGTTATAGGTACCTACCTAAGTTAATTGGTTAAGTCTTCTTCTTATCGTGTGGGTAAAGCCCTGGTATCAGAGTTTTTTCAGACCGCCTTACGGCCTCTGACGTTGTTTTTATGTAACGACTACTACCACCAGAGATAATAGCCAGGACCAACGGCTTAAGGTGCCATCCGAAACACGGAATCATTTTTCTTTTCAGACAATCAGGTGATTCAACCTGCAATGTCCTAACCAACTGGGGAAAAACGCACAAAGTGACATATCACTAGGTGTCCCCCGTGGGAATCGAACCCACGACCTCCGTGTCGAGAGCCCAATGCTCTTAACCATTCGACCACGGAGGCGGTATTGGTTATTATATACGGACGGATTGGTTGATTGACTAGAATTAATATGAAATTAAAAAGATCAAGATACTCACGTAATGACACTTTGAAAAAGATTGTTTAGCGTCTTTACAGCGCTATGACAAGACAACAACAAGGCTATCTTTATCATCATCATCAGCTCATCATCATCCACAAAAACAAACTACACCAGCTTTAGGACACAAGCGTCAATAAAACCTTATACAGGGTTACTTCGGAGACAGTGCGCAAATGCGTTTATCGTGTCTAATACTAAAATATTCAAACTCGAGCGTAAACAAGACGCGTGCGCACGCGGCGGCGCAGGGGTTGCGATGCGATCACCAAAATTTTCACTCTTGTGAGAGGCCACGGGGCGCGGACACCCCGGTCGCCCCCGCGCCACCCTCGCACCTACCTACCCTTTTGACTCATGAGTGCAGTATGGCAACGCTACATTAATTTTCGGGTGGATAAACTGAAAACAGAGGTAGAGGACGCATGCCTACGAGATGGACCGATGCGGTGAAAGAAATAACCGAGACAACACTACAGGCCAGCATACACCTGGCCCAAGATCGAGCGGCCTGGAGAGCTGTGGTGGCGCAAGCGGCCCACAATGGTCTCGTCCCTCAGCCATGAGGTTACGACAAAGAAGAGAGAAACTGAAAACTAAACAAATAAAAAGATGTTTTTTTTTTCCTTTAATGTGTTCTATAACGATACTGATTGCATGGTAGAAAAATGCACACTGTCTCCGAAGCAACCCTGTATTTAAACAAAATCTTTTTTTTT
Source organism: Agonopterix subpropinquella (assembly GCA_922987775.1). Lineage (NCBI taxonomy): Eukaryota > Metazoa > Arthropoda > Insecta > Lepidoptera > Depressariidae > Agonopterix > Agonopterix subpropinquella. The sequence goes on along the minus strand of OV277696.1, from coordinate 1,484,558 downwards.
GACTGAATACCTATACATAAAAATAAATAAAAATGTGTAGTTCGGTCGATGGGAACCATGATCACTCTGTTTCTGTGGGTGGTGTGCTAGATGACTAACTGGAGCGAATGATCACGCCATTTTGAAAACAACACCTAAAGTCTATTTTGCTAGAACTCATAGCAAAGTTACTGATTGGTTTGTAACAATACAGTCATGTATTGTATGTTTTAACGTACACTAAAACAAATAAGACTTACATTAATGCCCTAACTTAGAACAAACTTTCGGGTCCCAAAGGATCTAGGAAACGTACACAACAGGCTATATGAAGGAACGTGGGTCGAATAAATAAATATCTTGGACATTGTCACACTATATTATTATTATCTAGTCACATTTAGTACCGAATCTAGCCCGGACTTGTGTTATGGTGACTAGACAACGATAATGTATACAACGTGTTAATGAATTAACGCAAAACTAGAAAGTAGTTTGTTTAGAATCGACCGCAGAATTGATTTCAACATAGATAATTTTTTTCAAAATATTAAAAAAATTTGTTTGTAAAATTTTTTATTTACTGAACCCGATGTCAACCCACCGCACGGGCACACTCACCCTACTTACTTACTACCAAAACGAGATGATTAAAATCTATCCATGAGTACGTTAAGGGGCTATGTAAAAAAAATAGGATTCTTCAAAGCTCCATATATCATGAAGTACTAACAGTAGGAGTATGATTTGCGGATATGTGTAAATTGAACAAGCCAAAGTAGCCTCCGTTTTTGTCTATAAACGCTTGTAACTGCTAAACGGTGAATAATAGAAATATGAGACTTGATTTAAAAAAAAGAGATTGCTATTATCTAAGTTTTGATTAGAGCAGAAATAAACTTACATAAATAGTACAATCACAATTAAATAAAGTTTGTTTTTTTACTTGATTCGTTCCAGGCGCGCGCGTCGCCCCATCTCTTTCTCTCGCATCTGGCAGTAATATAAGCTATCACACGCCCGTTTCGCTTAAATTATTTTTCGACATAGGCCCTTAAGGCGCTAATTCATTGCTGATATGATAACAAATCATTTTTGCCCCAAAACTTAAAATGCGAATAACTTGAAATTTTAACTATAAAAAAATTAAAACCGCCTTCAAAAAAACTAAAAAGTTAAAAAATAATATTGCAGCCTATGACTTTTTCGTTCGCATCATAAGAACATTAATTTGTTTTACCGAAATCGCTGTCAAGCCGATTCGCGACAGAGCTTGCATTCGTTTTTTGGCTTGGCTTGACACCGACTTCTATAAAACAAATTAATGTTCTTATGATGCGAACGAAAAAGTCATAGGCTGCAATATTATTTTTTAACTTTTTAGTTTTTTTGAAGGCGGTTTTAATTTTTTGTTAAAATTTTGTTTATTTCACAATTTTCAGTGGTGAATTCATTAGTTCGATTTGACAGTAGTGCTTCAAATTAACAAACGCACTAGTCGGCACTACGATTTTCGAAGGTTCCCCTCGATTTCTCTGGGATCCATCATCAGATCCTGGTTTCCTTATCATGGGACCACCCTTGGGATATCTCCTTTCCAACAAAAAAAGAATCATCAAAATCGGTTCATAAACGACGAAGTTATCCGCGAACACACATTAAAAAAAAAAAAAAAAATATACGGTCGAACTGAGAACCTACTCCTTTTTTTGAAGTCGGTTAAAAATAATGAAATTATGGTTTCAATCTAATTATATGCACACTCAGCTCGCTCAATGCCCTGCGCGTCCAATACAATAACATCTTCAGGATGCTGTTGGGGCTACCACGCTATTGTAGCGCGTCCGCCATGTTCGCAGAGGCGAGAACGGACGGATACCATGCCATAATGCGGAAAAAAGCCGCCTCGCTCGTCAGCCGATTGCGTGCAAGCCACAACAGCATTCTGGAGATGATTGCTGGCAGGTTTGACTGCCCCATCATCACACACTGTGTGCAAATAATGATATAATCCCTACCTTACTGTTTTATGTTGTATTTTTATTTTTTGTGTATCTACTAACATAGCTCTTAAGTCAAACCCTGTTACTAACAAATGGATCATTTGTAATCTGAATTTTGAATAAATATTATTATTATTATATTGTTATAAATCAGTTGGGGTGTATGAGGTCTTGCGGTAATTCATGAACACGTTGTATAAACATCTCTGGTACAAAATATATTCATCATAACAAATATTTTCCCCATACGGCATTCGAACTATTTCGAACCCGCGACCCTTGGCACAGCAGGTTCGCTACCGACTGAGCTATCGGGTCGTCGAATAGGCATATGAAGTGTAAAGATAATTTCCTGTTTTACTTTTCCCTTACATTGGAGTGAGTGTGAGTGATAACGATTTTCCTGTTGACGACATGAAGAGAAAGTTCAGGGAATTTGCTAAAATGATGACAGGAAATATTTATAATTAATATTGTGAAACTGGCTATTGCCTGCGGAATTCTTCACGTGTCATTCTTTTTTCTCTTTTTCACAGACATTTTTAGGGTTCCGTACCCAAAGGGTGAAAACGGGACCCTATTACTAAGCCTACGTTGTCCGTCCGTAAGTCCGTCCGTCCGTCTGTCCGTCCGTCTGTCTTACCTATTTAGGGCTGTAACTTTTGAATCGTAATAGCTAGATAGTTGAAATTTTCTCAGACTATGCGTTATTACGGCGGATTTGTTAACAAATAATAAATATGTCAAAAAGTTAAAAATTAAGGGGGTTCTCAACAAGAAACTACTTTTTATCAACGTTTTTTCTTCACGTTCTATCGTAAAAACGGTAATACATACAAGCGTCAAACTTAATGTGATTATACAACAAGCTCTACAGAAAAACAACAAATACTAAAAACCGGTCAAGTGTGAGTCGGTCTTGCGCTAAAGGTCCCGGACAAAAAAAGATTTTTTTCTAAGTTAATAATGTTGTGTTCTGTGGTTGTGTGGTACGGAACCCTCGGTGCGCGAGTAGCCCGACTCGCACTTGACTGCTTTTATTTGATCTAGTTGACGCAAGTGCCATGATTTGTATGAAACTAAGTCATATATTTCTAACTACTAGTACGTTACAACAAGCGGTATTTCGCGAGGGAAACAAACACCTTTCCACGCCAGATCGATCGGCAATAAGGCATTCTTCGGTTTCGAATGACGAACAATAGAACAACGGTACTACCGGTTAAGGGTTGATCGAGCTTCGCTCGGCGTGGAGTCTTCCACATTAATCTAGATAGGTTTCATCACTGAGAATATCAATTTTCACACAAATTTCAAATTTTGTTTCCAACACCATCTGTGTTGGCTATAACGTGTATTAAAAAGTGGGTAGCATCCTAAGAAACATTATCCCTTAATCACATCGTACGACACCAATGAGATGAAATGGGGTCCCTTCTTTTATTCTTTCTTTTTAACCGACTTCAAAAAAAGGAGGTTATCAATTCCATACGTACTACCCGTTTGTTTGGAGTTGGCCGTCGACGACCGTTACAAAATTTCGTCACAGGCACATTAACTGGTCCCGTCGACAAAAAATAATATAACAATCAAATAAAAATTTAAAATTAAAAGCGATATTAGTGATCGGGACGGACGTCCCGTACGTGGTTGCATTGCTAAAGGTTATAAAATTGCGTTTAATAGGGTCTCTTAGGGGTGCGGTACGGTGAAGCGGGAAGGGAGGTAACGGCCAACTCGAAGCAAATGACTAGTATGTATGTAATATTATAGGAATTGCAAAATATTCACATATGTTAATCTATTAGGGCTTCCAAACAAATATACAAAATGTCATAGGTCTATGTATGTATGTATGTTTGTCCACGCATTTCTCCGAAACTATTAGTCGGATTGTGACCATTCTTTCTTTATTGGCTTACATTTACTCCAACTTAGGGTACAGTGCAAGTTTCAGCAAAATCGGTTCATTCGTTTTCAAGATATTGGACCAATACGTGTCAGTGTGAGGGCCTGGTTTGTATGTTTTTTTATTACGCGATAACTTCGGCATTTCTTGACAGATTTGGATGATTCTTTTTTAGTTCTGAAGGATTTTCCCCCGAGATGGTTCCATTTTAATTTGGTGAAGATCTGATGATGCGCTTCGGAGCTACACAATAGAACTCCTAAAAAGTTGACAGCACATCATCGGCAATTGAAATATTTGCTTTGTATCGATGTACCCTTTGCGTGTATAACTGACATTTGAGTCGAACTAATGTATCTCACCACTAAAAATTTTTAAATTAACAAAATTTTACGAAAAAATTAAAACCGCCTTCAAAAAAACTAAAAAAGCATTTTTTTTGCTTTTTTAGTTTTTCTTAAGGCGGTTTTTTCTTCTTTCTTCTATCTTCCGTCCTTCTTTATTTATTTTTTTATCTTCGTATTTATGGTATGTTAGGTATATCTAAGCTGGATCACACAATACATCCAGAGAGATATTTGTTGAGAAGTTGAAGTTGACATCAGAACAGTAAAATAAAATCTACCCCCTCGTATAGAAGTCCACTATCTACCTAACGCAGCTCTATCACCCAATTTATGACCAATATGTCCGCATTCCGACAAACTTACTGCGATCATTACCTCTATATTCTATCACTCCAATAAAATCAGCAATAACCTAGACAATTTAAGATGCCTTTGTTTTCTTTCTAGAAAGTATTCGGCTGCCTTGGGACAAAACGTAGTAAATACTTTTTGTAATCTTTTGAGTATAACGCAGTTTTGCGGTTAAAGTAGTTTGTGTTGTTCTACTAAACTACTTTTGATACTAAAATGGTTGATGTTCAAACCAAAAAAAGTAAAATGTTATTATTAACATTTTTTAGGGAGAGTTCTTCTTCCTTGAGTTCCTCTCCATTACTGGAGGTTGGCAGTCATAACTGCATACCCCTGCCTATCTCTCGCCAAATGAAAAAGCAAAGATAGTTACGATCTATTTTATAAGAGACACAGAAAAAGTCGCAACAATACAGCGTAATTACTTTGTTTTGTTATTATAATTTGTTTTTATTTTTATTTGAAATATAATATTTTTTAAAAGGATGACCAAGCCATCAAATTGAACTAAATATCTCTATGGGACCAACGTCGAAATATTGATTAATAAAACAGCTGTTTCATACAAAACTGCAATCTTACTCATCCCAAATATATGGGACAGCAGATTTTTTTCGTTTTTTATAACTAATTATTTATGTGGCTATACTTTTTATTCAAGCGTGCCCTGTGTTTTTTACGAGCAAGATAAAAATTTCCCAAAAACAATTTATTATATGGTTTTCGTAGCGATTTAACTTCATGTATCATAGTCGCAGGTATACTATGTTCATCGGATATTTTTCCAGTTTTTCCATACTATACGCATAGTGTGATGCTGATAATAAGTCAACATAAAATTTGAAAAACCCGACTTACTGTATTATGTCTAGAGGCAGCCGTTGTTCGATCCAATGTCTCAACTTTGCAATGTAATAACGAACTCATCGATTGGTAGTGATAAGCTCTCCCGTCGGCGACAAAATTCTCGCTAACTTCGTTTCTGTCCTGTCGGAATTTGTTACAAGAAATTCTCTTCTAGACTTCTTTGAGCTAGCTTTAGGTTGATAAGCAAAGAGTGAATAATGAACGTTATTCCAGTTGCTCTGACTAGCTAAGTAAATGTTTTTTTGCTTTAGTTGTAAAAGCATCTTTACTAGAGACGCTCTTCCTTGACTTTTGTAAAAAATACATCTTATTTATACAGAGTCTTTCGTAAAAATTATGCTGATGGTTTTTTAAGGGGATTCAGATTATCAAATCAAATAACTTTCTGTATCGTACCAACATTGAAATCACGAAACAAAAATCTGCCGTCCCACATGTTTGCAGTTTTGTATGGAACAGCAGATAATTTTTTTGCGAGATCATTGTTGGTCCTATAGAGAAAGTTGTTCAGTTTGAAGGTCTGATCATCTCCTTAAAAACAGTCAGCATATTAAGAACGAGCCACTATGGCAACATGGTGTTGGGTTTGGTCATTTGACACAAGAAACCAAGATTTGCTATATTTGTAGAACAAAACACTGAAGATGAGGGCAGAAATAGCGTAGGAGCCACAAAATTTTCCTCGCTGTAGTGAGGTGAAAAGTTGTGTGTTTCGCTCGGCAGCATAGTTATTCTGCGTCTCCTACCTTTGAAACCCTATCGCGACGCTCAGGATTCAATACAAGTATTAGCGCCATAAAGCAACTTTGCAGCCTTGCATAACTAATAACTATTTCTTTTCCAATAATAGTCAAAAATGTACACATTTATTTTTATTTTACGTATCTAAAATAAGTACGTAACGTAACTCTGAAACGTCAGGTCCATTTTCCGGTCTAAAACGTCACACAATCTCTACCAAAAAAAAAAATATATTTTATATGGCAAACACTACTACTACTAGGTTTTTTTTCTATAGATAAAAAATCCAAGTCGCCCCTAGTTTTCTGTCGCGACATAGAACACCCAAGTTATTCAGCTGGGTTGTTGTTTCCACTTTGGCAGCATTCTTTCCGGTTGTCAGCCAGTCCGCGTCCGAGGCCCGTTATTAAATTGTCCCGGGAAGTTTTCTCATCTCGCGCTCTTGTGTTAGCTCACTTTGTTGTTCAACCGAGGAATTTTTTTGATTTGCTCCGAAGACACTTGTTTCTTAGGTGTCAGAGGCTATTATTGCTTGCGCTAGCGTTTTGGGAGGTCGTCGGGTTTTTAGACGACATTTTTATAAGTTAACGTTTCATTTGAAAATACAAATTTTACAAGAGAGAACATGTTGTAATTTTAAGTTATATTGTTGAGATCAGAGGAGAGAACTGGTCCAAAAAACTGTCAAAAAGACAAATTATTATCACAAGTCTTGACATTGACATTCTTTCTTCTCTTGCTGTACAAACGTTTTATAAAAGCTTCAGTAGGCCTGACTCTCCATTTGATAGGTTTTGGTGAAGGTATAAAATCTAGTTTGGAAAATCAGTAACTTATATTTGGAGATTAGCATTTTCAATTTCTCGCAAAGCACACTAAAATATAACTAGTTTTATTTAGTTGATGTATTCTTATTATAGTATGGCTACACAAACATAATTATTATAAAAGAGTTTCTGGCCGCATCTTCTCTCAACGGAACACCTTAAACCCGGTGGTAGAGTCAAAAAATTTACGTCAAAAAGTTATCTATGTGGATATTATTTTGAATAAAAAATTTGGAATTTTTGTAGCAAAAACTGTCACTCCATTTGACAGGTTTTGGTACTTATAGATCTAAAACTTTGAAAATTACAAAAAAAATTATAGATTAGCATTTTCACTTTCTCTCAAAGCACACTAAAATACGACTTTTAGTTAGTTCACGTATTTATCCATAAATTATATTGTGGCTATAAGTACAAACATTATTATGAAATTATGAATGTTGCAAAAACTTACTAGGAAATTAGCATTTTCACTTTCTCTCACAGCTCACTAAAAATATGACTAGTCTACTTTAGTCTAGTCTTATTTAGTTCACGTACCCTTATTATTGGCAGGAACATAAAGGCAACGAGATATATACTTTTGTCGGAATCATAAAAGTCTGTTTTATGGATACAAACTATTCAGAAGACGTGGCTAACGATAAAAGAGTACTTTTGGAGTGTTGCGTAACAGACGGTGTAGTGAAATACTGTCATGGGTTAACTTATAAAGATGAAAGTAAAGTACTTTCGTAAGAAGACAATAGGCGTGTTATCTTGATGATTCTCTTGTTTATTACATTTGCGTGATAAAACTGATAAATAAAGAAATGATGAATGCTTTTTCATCTTAATTTCAGTAGTTCATAATATTACCATGTTTAAGACTAGACTGCTGGTTCACTGCTTTATGCATGGTGTAAACTAAAATTCGTTGCATACGTTAGGGCATAGTGTAAATAAAATAAGTGACGAAGCTCAGCGGGTCTATGCCCGCGAGGTGGGCGGGGTACGGCGGGGGACGAGCGTACCCTAACTCAATTTGCTGTTAGGGTACGCGCGCAGCGTAAGCCGGGACGCACTCCTCCGGGCCCCCGCACGCCCCGCACGATTGGCCTGCCGCGACCGCTGAGCTTCACTACTATTAGTTCTTCTCTTCTATGGTTAGGGGGTGCTTCAAACTGATCAAAATTGACACTGGAACCAACTTAAAAATTGCAAATAAAACAGCTGTTTCATACATTTTGGTCAAGTCTGTTGTAATTTTCTATTAAACAAGTGTTTTTTTTCGCGATTTCGATGTTGGCTCCGTGCTCTGTTCGATATGTAACGCAATTAACTGTACAACTTTTACACCTTGTATTATTATATTGAACATTAAACTTAGTGTCTTCTATTATGTTATTAGACACATTCTAATCATTATACAGAGTGTAAGGAAAAGTACCTATCATTAACTTTTAAACCACGTTCTCTACCCATCAAACTGAACAACTTTTACTATTGGGGCAAACGTGTCAGAGCATAAAAAAAGTGCTGTCTCGTACATTAAATGTATGAGATAGCTGATGAGTCTTGTAGGTATTGCAATTTAGAATGCAGCAGCTGATATTTTTTGCTCTAACATTGTTTGCTCCCATAGTCAAAGCTGTTCAGTTTGATGGGTAGAGTATGTGGTTTAAAGATTAATGATACTTTTCCTTACACTCTGTATATACAACGTGTTAATGAATTTACGCAAAACTAGAAAGTAGTTTGTTTAGAATCGAGAGCAGAATCCAATTATCATAGTTTCAAAAAGGTAATTTTTTTCAAAATATTAAATAATTTGTTTGCAAAATTTCAAATTTTCTGAACCCGATGTCAACCCACCGCACGGGCACACTCACCCTACTTACTACCAAAACAAGATTATAAAAATGTATCCATTTCAGTGCTGAAATGATAACAAATCATTTTGGCCTCAAAACTTAAAATGCGAATAACTTTAAATTTTAACTATCAAAATAATGAAATTATTGTTTCAATCTAATTATTTTGTTATAAATCAGTTGGGGTGTATGAGGTTTTGCGCTAATTCATTAACACGTATTAAGTATGATAAAAGATTGCCTACATACTTCTGTATCATTACTTGACTTGAATAACCTTATACGTTGCTTTAGAAGTTGAATAACTAGGTAGACTAGATAAAAAATATTGTCACCCCCCAGTACTTACCCCAGTCAAAAAGCAATCCAAAGACAAATGAAACATAATCCAATTTCCAACAGACACCGGAGACCTGCTCGTAAATCCGGAGAGCGCGTACGAGTGGGGCGGACAGAACATGGCGCGGCTGCAAGGCAAGCAGGGGCAAAACGCCATCAACATTATCAACGCTGTGCTCATGAGAAAGAGCTCCGTTGCGCAGCTTACCAAGTAAGTATAGTTGATAATTTTTTAGACTGGGAACAAAGTTTTTTGAGATAACTGTTAATTATTATCCATGACTAAGACCCATTAGCCTCGATTCGGAGTGTACCACGACTTAACTAAACTAAATTTATTCCTGTCACTTTCTAAAATAAGATTAAGAAAAGAGACAGAAAACCAACAGCTGACTTTAGTGCTGTCAAAGTGACGTTAAATGCGCAAAATAAGATGCCATCATAATGTACGCCATCTTATTTAAAGCGTTTTTGGGCGTTTAACGTCACTTTGACAGCACTCAAGTCAGCTGTTGGTTTTCTGTCTCTTTTCTTAATCTTATTTTAGAATGTGACAGGAATAAATTTAGTTTAGTTAAGTCGTGTTACAGTCCGAATCGAGGCCATTATCATACTATCGTCGCAATATCGCCGCGACATCGCAACGTTATCGCCGCGCCGCCGTGATATTTCTAGGATCAATCAGTGTGGCAACGGAATCGCCGTGAAGTCGTGACAATAAAAATCAGTAAAAATCTCGTAGAGGTGTACTTAGTTGCAACGTCGTCGTTGCGATTCGGTTGTGATATTGCCTACGCTCAAAAATCGCTTGTGAGATACGGCTTTTACCGTCCGGCCATACCGAATTCCGTATCAGAATTATTATTTTGTATAAACGAAAAATCCATAATTCCGAACGGGATTCTGGAGGGGGTAAACCCATACAAGTTGCAATTCTGATACGGAATTCCGGATCGGAATTCCTTGTGTGTGGTAGGCAATGATATTATAATGTCACTGGTAGCAGACGTTAGAAAGACGCTTGCTAAAATGCTTAGGTAGGTAAATTTTCCACACTTGATTAGATGAAAATATTTGTCTTGTGTTTGTCAATGTCTAAAGTCGTGTCGTATGACACTACAAGGGTGAAATTGATGTCATTAGCATCCTTTTAAACTAAGAGTCTACCCATCCAACTGAACAACTTTTATTATGGGAGCAAACTGATAGGAGCAAATAAAAAATCAGCTGTTTCATACTAAACTGCAATGTCGACGCGCGAGTTCGCGACTCAAATGTATGCAACAGCAGATTTTTTTTTGCTCCGATCGTTTTGCTGCCGTCGTAAAAGTTGTTCAGTTCGATGGGTAGAGTCTTAGTTTAAAAGGATGTTAATGATAACAATTTCACCCAGTATAAAAAAAATACTACATTATTGGCAAATTCTGCACGGATCCAATTAATAAGATTATGATTACCTATGTCAAATTACTTATTTGTACATAGGTTGTATGTGAATATCTTTTAATTAATAATCAATGATCTAATGATTGATAATTCAACGTTATGCAGATGAATAATTACGGTCTCTATTAGTGGGTAAATCAACACGAATTCCGGTGAATTCAGCGCCAAACTTATCCAACCGAAATACAACTAAATTTGCATCCAAAATCAGACAACATTGATTAGCGGCACGAAATAGTCCGATTGACTGCAAATAACTAAATTAGTGGAGTGTTTGTGCTAGTTTGAGAGTTATAAAGTCGATATTTAAGCATTTCAGTTGACAGCAAGTACCTTACCTTGATCATGATCTATCATACAAGAGCTCGTGATATAAATTATCGTCATTGATCATCAGTAGAGATCAGATAATCGGATGCATATTTACCTAAATTTCACTTTTTTCCCCACGAAAACATAATGTGGATTTGCCTTTCTGAATAAAGTTAATTTAAAAAAATCGAGCTACCCGCACCGTTTTGTCCACAGTAGGAAGAACAACTTGGACAACATGAACAACGTAAACAACTCATTGGCCAACGGATTTCACTTGATCAAGTTGTCCAATTATTATTAAGTACTTTCCACAACAAAACATCTCGGACAACATGAACGACTTATTCAATTCGGACAACTCTGTCAACTCAGACATCATTGTATAGGTAGTTGACTAAATTGTCCGAGTGGTTCATGTTGTCCGAGTTGTTCAAATGTCCAAGTTCTACTTTATTTTAGCAATCCAGGGACTTAAGAACATTGTTTCAAAAAATAAATGAATTGAGATTAAGACGTGTCCACATTATTCCTGTGAAAAATGAAGTTTAGGTAAATATGCATCCGAATATCAGATCTCTAATCATCAGCCTATGTATGTCCTACAGCAGGGCAACCCCGTGGAGGCTTTATGGGCGTTAATCCACCACGCGTGCCCAATGCGGATTAGTGGACTACGCACACTTCTTTAGCGTATGCTTCATTTTACTTTTATCTAAGGCGTATGCAGGTTTCCTTACTTATAATTTTCTTCATCGTTTGAGAGCAGTCGGTATTACGTACGATAAGAAAGAAAAACTAATTGCCAATTGACGTACCTATACATGGCTTCATGCCATGTATAGGTACATGACATATTGTCTGTACGCCACCGGATGCTCTATCGCCATCGATGCTCTATCAATAAATTTTGAAAAGAGGCACTAGGGTATAAAAAGGCGAATGATGATAATGACGGTAATTGTAAGAAGTTCTATAAACGCGATAACAATTATAAGAAACCGAATACCAGAACTCAAATAATAGCAAAACTTGAAGCATAGCAAGCATACTGAAAATTAAGACGAAGGCAAAAAGTGAAGGGGCGACTTAACGCTTGATAATAAAGATTTATTTTGCCAGACAGTTTTGAACCAAATAAATGCTCCCCATAGCGCTTATTCCCAATAAATCTTTAATTTATCATCGAAATTAACAGCAGAAATAATTCCAAAACTACTACACAACTTTCGCTCCATCGCCTTTTACTATAAGACCTCTCTACAAATGAAAACTACAACGAACCATCTAATCCATTGCTTCTTCTCACAGATACGACCTCATGCTCGGCGTAACAAAAGCAGAAGCCTATTTCGCGTTCAGCGGAGACGACGTCCAATACGGCATAGAAGCAGACAGAAGGTCCAAGATCCTCAAGTCATTTGTTCGAAACACTTACAGCTACCATTTGTCTGAGATATTGGCGACTATTATTAATGAATACACGGATTGGGAGAAGCCCGTTCAGCATCCTATTAATATAAGGTATGTTTATGACTTGTTCTTGTAGGGGTGGTTGTGTTATAAACAGTGTAGTTTAATTTTTTCGAAAAAGGACGGTGTTCAAATGATTCTTAATTGATTTAATTGATTAAACGTTTCTCAGGTTTTAGGTTTATGTTGTCCACTGTCATATTCTTAAATGAGGTAGGCAGCAAAGTAAGATTTACGTTTACTACCAAATCCAAGGACGTGAAATGTTTTTTTGTAGATGAACCTGGATTTTGATGAACCTTTTATTGGTCCTACTTTATTGTATCTTACTATTATATGATCTACCTGAAAGCACTGTACGCCATTCTTTAAAAGCCTCATCTAAACGTAGTCTTAGACATGCCACCTAATTGAGACCATCAGAATCTCCACTCGCGATAATTGAAAGGCAAGAACTTTCCCAAAATGAATCTTAGAAGAGCAAAGAGGAGTATTTTGCCTAGAAATGGAATGAAGTAGTAACAATTTTTTTTAGGTAGCCTGTTCTGTGGCTTCCCCTCTTCTTCTCCAATCCTCTATACGCAATGCAATCTCGGGCCAACCCTTCAGAAAGGTATTCAAGTCATCGCTTCATCTTCTCCTGGTACTTCCACGACGTTGACAACGATCTTGTGGAACCCATACCGTAGCAATCTTGCTCCACCTCTCCAGTTGTATGCGGCAGATATGTCCCAGAAAATCTATAGACTTAGAAAATTATCATAGTATTCTGTTTCACAGGGACGAGACTCTAGAAGCGCTAAGTGATGCCCAAGTTGTCGCTCCGATCGTCTTGACCGCCGACACGCATTCTGCATTACGGAGAAACTCATATCTGTACGTGTTCGATTACCAGACCAAGTATGGAGATTATCCGCAGGTGAGTAGTTAATTGTTACTATGTGCGATAAATTATACGGATTTTATTGATCTAAATTTAAACAGACATACATAAACTCACGACCGTATACCCGTTGGAAACACAGAATCCCATATACCTTCATTTTCAGGACGGTAATAAGAATTAAAATTGTTCATGATTATACGTATAAATATACTCTAAACCATGTAGGTTCAGAGAAGTCGAAAATTTTGCTTTTTTTTTGCTTCAACTACCTAGGAATTTTGCAAAGATAATTTTAGTAGGTACATTGAAGATTTTAGAATAGAATGACGGCACGTGTTAATTAGTGAAATGTGTCTAGCATTATGTATGTTCATAAAACAACAGTTATTATAGTGACCACCGGTGACTCTGGACATTTTCGTGAACAGGTCTGTGTTATTTAAGTGGTTTTGCGGTAAGGTCTCCAGCCACATTGCTATAAATGATTCCTAGAATTGGCTTACTAATTGCCATTATTTTCCTATTTCTGTCTCCCGTTTGCAATGGGAAGTTGGATACTTATTTATTCTACACTTCAAAATCATCTTTTTTGGTGAAATTCGTTGCTGATTACAACCCGGCGAATTAACTAGGCACCTGGCTCGCACGTGGCTCGGAATTTGACACCCCTCCTGCTACCCCCCGCGGGATCCCACCATTGCCGTGCGAGCCCGTAGCGTAGCATTTCAGTTACCGTTGCTCGTGTTCCTGCGCTTTAGCATTTTCGAGCTATTCTTTCCTAGTTTTCCGAGTTTTTTTATTCCGAGCCACGTGTGAGCCAGGTGCCAAGTTAATTCACCCGGGTTGTACAAGATTAGAGCCATTCCCGGACTCGCTGGACTTCACTGTCTAGTGTTTTGTATGATCGCTGCTTTAGACTTCAACGACCCGGTTCGTAATAGTAATTACCACGCTGAACTGCCAGGTTTACAGGGTTCAAATACCAGTTCGGTCATGGATTTTATACGTTTGTGCCGGTGCCGTTGTATGGTTTCCATAATAAAAAGCCTAGAAGATTATTTGGGATCACTACAATGTATGTACCTGTGAGCGTTATTTATTAATTTGCCATGTTTACAGCAGTAACAGCGGTAAGAATATGTGGTAGGCATATGCCCAGAAATCTGTCTACTAGCCTTTTATCCACAAAAACTATAGTTTTTATAGCGACTACGGTTGCTCTCGAAAACCTTATTAAGGACATTCTCGTCAACTTTACCTTATCTTTAAATCTTTCTTACAGACCTACATAAAGTACTTAACTGTTAAGTTTATTTTATTACGGCATCGTGATTGAGGTTAAGTGTACTGGCATTTTACTTTAGATAGTACTTTTTCTTTATTAGTTTTTCCGTCCGTCTTTTTTACTGACCTTTTTAGAGCTACTTTCTTCTTTTCTAGAATTTCAGTGTTTAGTGTACTCGTTTATTGACAAAATGGTTTGTCTAGTTTATTTGTCTCTTCGCTATCATCTTCGTTAAGTATTAATGGACCGGTTTCCTTGGGACCCCATACAGACTAAAAAGTACATTACTTTCTTATGTGTCTTTATTACCTTGAGCTGAAGTTTTTTCTTTATTACTAAGGGTTTTTATTTCCGCGGACCATTTGCTATTGTTACCAATATCAAATACTATTATTAATTTACAATGACAATTCAGTAACGCTTAACATAATAATAGGTGAAATGATTGTCTCCTAATGCTATGTAGATTAAATTATCATTGTAAATTCCAATTGTCATGTTTATTAAATGGGGCCCACTCACAGTATAAGACAGTAATCTATCTTCATACAATGATGCCAAACGCATGCGTATGCCTCGTAGCACGCACACACTGACAATATCTCCGCGTAGCCCCGTCTGGCGCATTCTTATCAATCTGACATATTTTCAGTGCGTGCGTGCTACGAGGCGTACCTACTGGCGAGCACACATACAAACCGCGTTTGGTACCATTGTATGAAGATAGATTACTGTCTTCTCTCTCAGAAGAAGGATTTCTTTATTCTAAAGCATAGAGACCGCATCAATTTACGATTGTAGTTAG
This sequence comes from Agonopterix subpropinquella, assembly GCA_922987775.1. Taxonomy (NCBI): domain Eukaryota; kingdom Metazoa; phylum Arthropoda; class Insecta; order Lepidoptera; family Depressariidae; genus Agonopterix; species Agonopterix subpropinquella. The sequence continues at coordinate 1,469,135 of OV277696.1, read as the reverse complement.
TCCCTTTTATCTTATGACGTTCTTTTAATAGTAGAAGGAGACGGAAATATAAATGTTTGTTTATGCGGGTGTCCACTTCTTTTTTGTGCTAGTGTTTGTGAAAGGTGACCGTAAACATAAGGGCAAATGTCACTTGGTCATCTTTTGTCCATACTACTTGACACCACACACTCAAACACAAACCTCAAAAAAGTGGGCCTTCTTGCAATGGTATGGCTCCCTCTATGCCTTTAGGTATAATCTCTTTGTGGAGGATACAATTTCTCCATCTCTTACCAGTTGAAAGAGCTGTTCTGCGCTGGCTGTTTCAGTCACTCCCGCATGATTGTCAGTTAAAACATATTTCTTTTTCTATCACGCCGGTTTTCCCATTCCTAAAAAAGGGGGATTTCAATTCTGTACCTTTGGTGAAAAGAGAGCTAAGTCAGAAAATCGTATTTCGAGAAAAAAGGACTTGTTTTTTTTTTAACTTCAGACCCTCATAACTTTTTTGTTATTTTTTATATTTTTAACCGAGTTAATGCTACTGGTTAATAATTTTAGTAGCAAAACTGTGGTGTATCAATAATAGCGATAAAATAAATAAATTATGATCAATAAACAAAAACAGCAAATTATATCATTTGCCACTTTAGAGTGAGGATGTGTAAAGTGATTTATTAACAATCATATCATTTTACATAACCACTGGTGCCTTGACAGCCATTGGTGAATAATGGTATAACTATAACTTTAAATGAATGTAAATTGTTGTCTATTGTAAATAAAATAATCTTGTGAAATAAAACTTTCATATTTTATGATTACCTTTTCTCTGAATTAGTTAAAATAAACTAAAGGGCAAAAATAAGACAAATGTATTAAAATACACCTCAACCATGTTCAGTTTTTTTTGTGTATAATGATATTTTTTAATTTGTATTATTACAGATTTTTGTTTATGTTTGTGTCAAATGGTGTAACTCTCTATGGTAGTTGGTGGTAGTTCAATTCTGAAACGTAGGGCAGTAAATTTTGATGATCAAAAATAGTTAATGAACGCAATAAAATGGAAGGTTATTTAGCAAATAATAAATCATGTAAAATCAGTACTTACTTTTTATTAAAAATCTCAAAATAAATACCAGTTTCACTGCTGAAAAAGTAAATCAAAATGCTTATGCTACTCGACTAACTAAGGAACTTTAACAATCAACAGTCTTTAAGTTACATCTGAGGAATGTATCAGGAGATCTTTAGTTGAATACCACATGAAGTTTTATATTTCACCCACAAATGTTGGTTCTTTTTAAAATAAGATAACATAAAGAGATTAATTTACAGTTGGATTAGGTTTATCATTTTTGAATAATCCCATCAAACCAAATAGAAATATTAATTATTTTTATGTAGCTCAAAATCTAAATTCAAAACACAAGTGACTTTCTATGCGATATAACGACATCAGTGGATTCTTTACAACTACGTAATAAACTATAATTTTTTCTTAAAAAGTTATAACGATTCACAGAATGCAATCAATTATGGCACGTTTTATCTTAAGAATGGAAATAAATCTTGAAATTTCAAAATAATAGTGAGGTAACGAAGTAATTCAGTAGATACTTAATAGTTAACATTTTTAGTAAATGTAAATATTCCTAATCATGACAGCCTTCAAAAATTTAATAACCTAGCTAAATATATTAAAAAACACAAAGCTTTCTCTGATATTATATCACTTATAAGTACCTAGTAGACGAATCAACGGTCAAACTAAAAAAGAATTGTAATCCAAAGTTATCTATGAGTTGAGTATATCCTATTTTAAATTATAAAGCTTGCGTGATGCTTTTGTCTCAACGCTACCAAATACAATAACGTAAAAAACTTTTTTATAAAACATAATTATAGTAATAACAAATAAAAATCTTCTAAAATATCTTTCATCAAATCAGTGGGCCTATTGCCGTTCTCAAAACCTTTCATGATAAGATCAATTTTGACTTAAGAACGACATCCATTGCGCGATCTGGCACTAACTAGAAAAGTAACCTGCCAAAATCAAGCAATGGAAGTCTTTAATTTATGATATTATCAATGGTGGAAACGTGGATGTTCAGAGGTTTCAGAATATCTCTGACTTCCCCCTCGGGGAATATAGTCGTGAGCATATGCATGCATGCATGCATGCATCAATGGTTTTAAGAACCGTAATAGTCCCCCAGAATCTAAATTGGTGGATAAATCAATTAAACGCTCAATCAAACAAACATAGTAATATAAAGTAACCTAAAAGCCTCGATACTTCAACACCAGCAAATACAATAAAGGAAACAAAACATTTTATTAACGAGAACGTGTGTAATCATAGTAATTAAAAAAGTCTTCTAAAAATTATCAGTATAAAAATCAACATCCTGATTCAAATCAGGAGACATTAGGAGATTTATCAGCAGTCGAGGGCAAATTTAGATAAAACTCATGGACGCTCGGGTCAATATACTCCAGAAGAGAGATGAGATCTGCTTTTTTTTCTGCTGCTATAGGCACTTGTTCATTGTAACACTTGTTAACATTTTCTGTCAGAATGCGATCATACCTTTTGTTTCTTTTCGCGTATGACATCGAAATATAATCGTCATCCACGTAGTTCTCTTTATATCCAAATGTAGGAAATCGATGCTTGGTATATTTCAATATTTGCACGTTTGACCATACAAATTTTTGGCCACTGAAGTTTGCTTTTTTTACTTGCAGTTGTTTTTTTAGAAAAATCAGCAAAATAATAGAAGTCCTCATAAGTCATTTCTATTACAGAAATTCCCCCCTAATACAGAAAGCCCCCTTCCCCCGCGAACATGCATCCATCTCGTTCTACCTTGTCTAACGCAACCTTTTTAGAGAAGGATAGAGACTTGTATCACTTTACGCTACAAATTTTAATTAAACTGGATAAAAAACTGGTAATTTTCTTGATATAACTGAATTGTATCATTATACACAAAACCATTGTATGGAGCAGGGTTTCGTGAAAAATAATACATTTCTATATATATTAGTAAACACAGAATTTTTTTGATTTATATCTAAGTTTTTAATGATTATTATAGAATTGTATCATCATACACATACGAGTTAATGAGAAATGGTGTTGTGAAAGCTAATATTATTTTAGTTGTATTATTAGTAACAACGGTATACGAATATAATTTCATTGTGTTAAATAATTTAGTTTGAGTTATATTCCTTTACACTTCCTGTTTAAATAAGATTTGCTAAATTTAATCAGTGTTTATCAAATTGTATCACATTACACGAGATTTTAAACTTCATTTGATGAAAATAATCAACTTATAACATCATACACGAAAAATATCTCCGAATCTAGAAGAGCTACAGCTACGTAGATAGGACAGAAAGATAGATCATTTGACACACATGAAGAATGTCTTAAAAACTTGATTTTGATACAACTCGACTTAGCGCGTTTTTCACCAAGGGTACAGAATTATCAATGACCACTGTTTATAGTTCGCTGCCACTAAAGCATGAATCACTTCACTACGCTCCCTGTTCGTGGATGTAGTTATTATTAAGAAAAGATGTAATAAAACATAACCCCTCCTTCTGGCGCAGTCGGGTAAAAAACAAACAAAACAATAAAACAAACTCTAATTTTCTGTACTACAATAGCTCATTCAACAAATTAAATAACCAAGAACTTTCGATCTATAATGAAACGTGAATATTAATCACTCGCGGTTTTAAGTTTCAATAGGTACGTAATTTACGTTTGAACAGAGCAGAACTAGAGAAGTTTTTAGCTAACAATACCATAGTTTTGTACAATCAATTAATACTTGAATTTACCAGCAGAGTAATGCGTGCCATGTTATACTTTAGTCCAGTTTTTACAATACATTACAAACTATAGTTTCAGTTTCAGTAATATTATATTAAAATAAAACCGGTCAAGTGCGAGTCGGGACTCGGGCAATTAGTGTTCCGTAGTACCAGTTGTTTAAACATGGGTCATTGATGACACCACTATAAATTGATACTTACTTGGTATGTGGTCACATAGTAACTGAAGATCATTTTACACTAGTCTCACTGGTGTTAGTTTTTTGGGTATAGAAAAAAAACTATCTAATTTAGAGCCACCCTAATAATTTTTCCGCCACCTACACGTTATTTCTGATGTTTATGATTTTTTCAGATCTTATACGGCTATATTTTTTAAAATAGAGGTGGGGACAGCAATTTCTCGGATTGAATTAAAATTTTTGTTAAACAAAGTTTTTATAAAAAATTTAAAAAGTATATTTTCAATTGATACCCTATGGTGTGAACCATAGGGTAGATTTTTGTTTTTATTTACCCTTTCTTACTCCCCAAATTGCCCCCCAATATGAAAATTTAGCTTTTTTACTTCATTTATGATAATGAACCAGTATTTGCTATATCTCTATCGAGTTTCAGCTTCCTATGTCTTACGGTCTCTGAGAAAAATGCCTGTGACAGACGGACGGATGGACGGACGGACGGACGGACAGACACCGAGCTGATTCCATAAGTGTTCCGTTTTTCCAATTTTGGTACGGAATACTAAAAAAGACGCCAACTTTACCCAAAGGCCTTTGATTATTTTATTGCTATTCTAAATATGCTATATAAATATTTAGAACATGTTTGACCACTCCCACGAGCATTTCCACTTCCATTAGAGATAAGAGTTATCCCACCAATTAAACAAGACGAACAAACGACATGTCTAAACAACAATATTAATTAACGTCACTGTTCTAATGACAGCCTATTTAGCCTAACTATGTAGTTCACTGTAATAGTGAAGTTTAAATTACTTGTTATGCTTTTAACTGTTATGAACCTAATTATAACAGTTTGTCGGTTCTATGGTAGGACCGCCTGCAGCTCGTTCGGATAGGGTGTCTCGTGATTCGAGCTGATTTCTTCCTTATGACGTTGGAATAAAATATATATCAGGAGTCTTTGGTTGCCTATTACAAGTTTGCTAATATTTTGGCGAAAGATTAATTATAATACAGGAATAATGGAAAATTCGCCATTTGGTATACAAAAACGATATTTCCATAGTAATTTTTGAGCAATGTATATCATTTGTTTGTATAAATTTTAATACATTTCGCTGTTAGTAGGTTTATTTTATTTGGTATATGGTTTTCTGCCTTCAATTATCGAATGCAATTTTCAGGTTTCTAATATCGGCATATTCTTTATTTTCTGATAACTGTTTCTTGTTCACAGTAGAGTACTCGTATTTTCCCGATTTCTCATAACGGACAAAATAAAAACTATGTAAAAAAGGTTACTATAAACTCGATGATTATTTGAATGACCACAATGTCTGGTCTTGACAATTTTACACTATGTAATGCAATATTGTATTTTAATTGTACTTTGTACATTTTGTTTTGTTTAAAAGAGAGTTGTAGAGTTTCTGGCCGCATCTTCTCTCAACGGAACACCTTCCGACGCGGTGGTAGAGTCAAAAAATGACGCCAAAAAGCTATCTATATGATATTATCTACACTAATATTATAAAGAGGAAAGATTTGTACCTATTTTTGTATGTTTGTAATGAATAGGCTCAAAAAGTACTAGGCCGATTTAAAAAATTCTTTCACCATTAGAAAGCTACATTCACCCTGAGTAACATAGGCTATATTTATTGCTAGAAAAGATTAGACGTCCACCCGTGCGAAGCCGGGACGGGCCGCTAGTTTTGAATAAAAACAATTTATTTTTATTTTTTTTGAACAAATTTGACAAAAATTTTATACAAAATTGTTGACTCAATTAATGGTTAAAATATGTACCTATTAAAATGCACAAGAAGATAGGACATTGTAACTAGTATATATCATTGTTGGACTAAACAAACGAAAAAAATAAATCAAATATAGTACCTATATAATTTTACTCACAATAGACTTTATACTTAGATTTCTTAGGTGGCAATACCACAATAGTTTTTAAAATGAAATTTAATATTAAAACGCGTGTTATTTCTCGTGGTTAAATCCCTAAAAATGGATCCAGCTAGGTGCTCCAAAAAATATTAAATCTACAAATTGTTTGCTAAATAAAATGTTATAAGAGCGTTTAAGGTTATAATAATGTCGTTATGAAGAAATAGAAAGCAATTTACAAAATGGCATACTTCATTCTAAAAATGTAAGTAAAGATCCACAACCACAACAAGATAAATATCCGCCATGTTTAATTAAAGCTCTGCATGATTCCAGAAATTTACATTTATAAGATCTCCACAAATGAAACGCATTCATACAAAACGTTGGAGAGATGTAATATTTTTTTTTATATGAGAAATCCTTTTCATGAGTCACACTTTTACATTTGAATACCGTGAATGGTACAGCTCAGGTTTTTAATATTGCCAGTGAGATTGAAACGGAAGGTTAAATATTGCTATGAAATTGAATCTCAATTGAAAAGGTATTTGCTTGTAAATTCGGACGGATTTATTTGTACTGTAAGATCTATTAGTTTTGGATCAGTTAAATGTTATATATATATCGAAATATTTTTTGAATGATCACGCTAGAGAAAGATTGGGCACTGCTAGTGAAATTCGGATATTTCGAAAGTTCTAGGTACATTAAAAATATGTCCGAGATAGTTTGTAAATATTGAAAAGAGGACGTCAGAAATTTTAATTTGAATAAAAATATTTTAATTATTATTTTATGTTAAAATAAAAAAAAATTTAAGCTAAACATTTATACTGAAGCCCTAGGGCCCTATTTGTTTGTAAAATTTCGATAATTCTGATAGACAGACACGAAGTGACGATACTGACAGACACCTCATACAATTTTTTTTTGTATAGATCTCTGACGTCATCAATGACAATTCAAAGTGGCACTAGTTCTAAGCACTAGTTAGTTATACAATACCAGCTGATTTTGAATATTATAGAATTTATAGAAACATTGCTTTTATTAATGAGTATGATACCATTTCGTGTAGAAACATACGAGTACATAATATAGAAGAAACGGGAAGATCTTCCATGAGCTAATTGGAATGCCTCGGACTGCGGTCTAACTGTTCTACGTCGAATTTTGTATTTATGCAAAGTCTCTTTCAAACTTTGATAGTGCGATTTAAGACTCGCCATATGATTGGTTAATATTCGTAACGTGCTGCGTCGTCTTTGTTACCTTATTGGTTTATTACGTGAAATGCGCTATGACGCGTTGAACAGGTTCATCTTCTGATTGGCTGTCATACTTGTGACGTGCTGGGTCGTATGAGCTGACCTATATCCACTGTTTACATTGATTCAATTGATGTCTCGGTATTATTACTTAGTCAGCTCTCTCGTTGTTCCGCTACATACACATGCAAATCCGTTTAAATTATCATCATCATCTCAGACGAAGGATGTCCACTACTGGACATAGGCCTCCCCCAAGGATCGCCATAACGACCGGTCCTGCGCCGCCCTCATCCAACGGGTTCCCGCCGCATTCACCAGGTCGTCGGTCCACCTTGTGGGGGGCCTACCCACGCTGAGCTTTCCGGCACAAGGTCGCCACTCGAGAACTTTTCGGCCACATCGGCCATCGGTTCTGCGCGCAATTTGTTTGGGCTATGTCAGCTACTCTGGTTCTTCTGAGGATCTCTTCACTTCTGATTCGATCTCGTTGGGAAACTCCTAGCATAGCCCTCTCCTTTGTCCTTTGGGTGACTTTCAGCCTTTTTTGAGGCCTTGAATGAGCGACCACTTCTCTCTGTTCCATATGCCATCACAGACAACACACACTGGTCGAAGACTTTCGTTTTAAGGCACTGCGGTATTTGGGACGTGAAGTTTAAATACTAGATGTTATTTATGTAACGAGACTTAGTAAATCAGATATAGATAGCAAATGCTCGAAATGCAATAACCGCAAAGCTTAAATTGGATAGAGACAATACACCGTTCCAGATCGAACTAGGTTACCTGATTTTACATCCAGCCTTTAGCTCCTAGAATTTCCGTCTCAATTTCCATCTTAGCTCTCAATAGCGAGTAATTTGCGAAAAGGTTTCTGACTCGTGACCACATTATTGGCGTACTATCTTGTTAGCTTCAACATTCATCCAAGCGAACGAGCCAACTTGAGAGTTTGCTGTATTAATAACAGACCAGGCTTTCCTAACTACATCCTCACCGTTTTAACAAGATCCTCCAATAACATGCAAAGTTAGAACAGCAAGGTGTCTCACTAAAACGGGTAGTTGATAATTACTTGGCTCAAAATGAAGTTAGTTGATGGGGTCGAAAATCGTATGGGTGCGGAAATTGCGTCAATTAAACACAAATTGTGAGCTCGAGTGACGTTAATCAGCGGCTTAATATGGGATAATGAGACGCTTTAATACTATGTGTCATGAAATCCAGTACTTTTACTGGCATAATTTTAGAGGCTGTTTAAACAGAAGTGACGTGGCGCGGACATTTCGCGGGCGGAGTGTGGTAATATAAACCTTATATTACGTAGCATAGAGTCGTTTGGAGACTTAGGTACGCCCGCGTCTCCAGGCGACATCGACTGGTGGCGGGGCCGGGGGCGCGAAATCGACGAAATCTGCATTTCGTATTTCCCTGTTTCCTCCTCCAAACCTAAACCAATTTTAATAATTTTTTCAAGAATTATATGAGAAAGAATTTGGCTATGTCTGTATGTTTTGCTTTTTTTTGTTTATATTCGTCAAAAATTGTTTGATGGATGTCTGAAAACGTGCGGTAAAATTGGTTATTTTTGAAGATCCCTAGTTCTTACAGTAAGATAAGATAAGATAAGATAAATATTCTTTATTTGCACACCAAAATACACAAAAAACCACGATAATAAACATGAAAAAGAAGGGTACAAAAGGCGGCCTTATCACTACAAGTGATTTGTGTTTTTGAGTGGTGTGTTTTTTTGAGTAATTAATTAAAATACAAGAAAGCAAAACATAGGAACATAACATTACAGAGGTAACATAGATTGTATGGTAAAAATTGTTTTGCTCCAGTGTCATTATCTTCGGGAGGAAACAGGGGAATACGTTTGTATGGAAAAAAACGGTACTCACCTATGTAAGCATCACCATGCATATGCTCACGACTATATTCTCCGAGGGAGTAGTCAGAGATATTCTGAAACTTCAGAGCATCCACGTTTCATTAGTAGTACCGAAACTCTGTCCAGTGTGACGGGGAGTGAGCCCGTCGCCACTTGTAAGAAGTCGCCGGTAAGAGCCCTTAGAATGGACCACCCCGTTTCTTCTCGTGGGTGTCGTACGAGACTACTACGGGATAAGTTCATAATGAAGTGTGTTTATGGGCGTAATACTAGCCACTTCTAACAGCTTTACGCGTCATTCCATCTTGAAGATTTCAATATTATAAACTGTCTGCAATACAGTTACCAGTTGTAGCAATTTTTCTGACCACCCCGAAAGGGATCGTGGTCGGGAGTTAATGTATGTACTTTTTGTGACTATTTTTGGCCTATTTTTGTGGGCGTAAGGCTAACCTATTTCTTTGAACAATACAAAAGAAACACAAATTACTTAGGTATTAGGTACGAGGTTTACAAAAGCAATCAAGTTTTTAGAAAAGACTAATAGTCCGAGATCCGAACGTAAAATTATGCACCTATTTCATAGGCGAACGAAATGTGATTCTAATGTATGTTTACACAGGGGCTAATTCAACGCCGCTAAGATGCCTAGAAAAATCTTGCCGCAAGCACCTTTTAGATTATGATTTTTGGTATAACTTTTTCCACCTGTCTGTTAGGGCAGTAAATGAGATGCCATCGGAAGGAGACTTGTCTAAAGTACTGAAAAAACTAGGGTTGCCACCTCTCAGTCTGCCGTAACTATTGGGTTGCCAGGTCCAAAAATGACTTCTTTGAACCTGGCAACCTTGTGGTTGCGGTAGATTGAAACATACACTAGAATCATATTTCGTTCGCCTTTGAAATAGGTGCATAATTTTACGTTCAGATCTCGGTCTATAAAGGTCGTAGGTGTCATTGAAGACGTAAGGATAAACAAAGGATAATTACAGTTTCTTTTCCAAAATTTTCTACAATATTCTATAATAGCTAACATAAAGCTTACCTAATTTAAAAAAAAAACTGCGCCTCTGGCTTGTCCAGCAAGTACTTATTCTAATTAATGTAACTATTTTTTGCTGGCATTCAAGATTTAATTTACAATTTATGTTGACTTTAAAACTATTTATAAAGATTTTTTTTAAATGCAATGTACACACGGCGACAATCAGGTTACGCACCCTATGTACCCATAACTACACTACGTACAAAACACAAAATAGTGCGGTAGACGCGGCCTGCATAGACGCGGCTGCCGGCGCGGGCGCAGCGTGCTGTGACACGAAACAACAAAAACATACCGCACCCTTTCGCACGATTCGCAGCGTTCAACATCTAATAGTTCAAAGTCCAAACAAGGTAACCTAACCTGTCGCCGTGTGTACGTACACACGGTGACACATCAAGCTACGCAAAACAAACATAAGCTGGCCGCGCGACGTTATACATTACCTACTCTAGCTCTACCAACGCGCGGCCAAAATTTTAAAAATCGCACTTCAGCTTATTTTGGTTTTATGTAGCGCCGTGTGTACATACTATAAAGTGACTAGTTATGAAAATTATTAATACATATAATTTGTTTGTCTATTCTAAAAGAGAACAAATAAAAAAAAATAAAAAAAATAAAAAAAAATAAAAAACAAAAAAAAAAAATAAAAAAAAAAAAAAAAATAAATAAATAAATAAATAAAAAAAAATAAAAAAAAATAAAAAAAAATAAAAAATAAATAAATAAAAAAAAAATAAAAAATAAAAAAAAAAAAAATAAAAAAAAAATTATAAATAAAAAAAAATAATAATAATATAATATAATATAATTATATAAATTACTGCTCGTGTGGTTGAAGCAACATTTCTGACGAGGTCGAAAATAATTACGGTTGTGAGTTTACGTGTGTTTTGTAATTATATGTGCGAGAACAAATTCTTATAAGAAAGGTGTACACCAGATTTAACATTTCAAACAAGCATTCTAAACCATAATAATTTAATCACAATGCAAATCACGCGAACTTTACTGAACTAAAAGAATCCCGGACCAAAGTTGTACAATTTTTCACACATAACTGAAATTCTTGCACAGCGACAAGGCTGCATTCACGGCGAAGAGCTGCCCTACATATTTGGCGCGCCTCTAGTGGGCGGCCTAGCACACTTCCCTCGAAACTATACGAAGGCCGAGGTCGCATTGTCCGAGTCCATCATGCTGTACTGGGGCAACTTCGCTAAGACTGGGTAAGGAAATTTGCTTTTTTAACTTTGAATTCAAATGTGTTGATTAAAATGGAAATCTAACTTCGTGCCAGGCATTTGTAATACGATAATTATGTATTAGTTATTAAGGGGATATTATTACAGTTGGCGCGCTCCATACAAACGAAGTTTGGCTATAATTATTATTAATAAAATTTACTCCCATAGTAAAAGTTGTTTAGTTTTATGACCTAATTCTAAACCATACCCAGAAAATTTGGAAACTAAGAACCTGTTAAACTGATTAACTTTAGTTTCATCAATAACATACTCTCAAACACTGTAGGTATTAATTTAGAGTGTTTAAAAATCACCTAGTATACGCCTAGCCCAGTTTATAAGAACAGCTGTTGTGCTAAAATGCGAAGAAAACAGTTTTAAAACGAATAGCTAACAACTCTAAATATTTCTGAAATTCTACTTTTGAAAGTAGCAACGAATGTTCTGGTTTTGAGTGTTGAGACCTGGACTGCCAAACCAATGATCTTGTTATCGAATACCGATTCATAGATCGTCATCATCATCATCAGTTAATACAAGGTGTAAAAAACACCGTAGTAATATTTAAAGGGATTTGAGCCGAATAGGTAGATAATTATATAGGTTTTGTATGAAACAGCAGATTTTTTATATTCTCGACCATGTCTCCATAGTGAACTCTATTAAATATTGCTAGGGTCTTTTGCTACACTTTTCGTACGTCCCACTGCAAGATACATTTCCCTCTCTTGAATAAACGTGAGATACAACAGTCGGTCATGGATAGTTTTGTGCTGATGTTGTCTGGTTCCCAAAATAAATGCATTGTTCCTATGAACGTGATTTAATTCGATTAGCTTAATTTTAAATTGAGGTACTAGAGGATACACCTAGACTAAATTTTGTTACACTCGTATAGGCTAATTGGTACAAACTTACTTAGTATGTGCCAGGAGCTCGCCGCACAGTGACGCCCCTGGTGCGCCCCGCACTGCTGATCGTGGTAGTTTTTGTTCGCGTTGTCTGTTCTATACATTCAATGTAATTTTAATGTTGTTTGCACAGGAACCCAAACGAAGCACAGGAAAGCGATCCAATCAGAGCTGGAAGACAAGAGCGTGTTCGGTTGAAGAATTCAGAATGGACGGCGTACGAAGCCGTGCACAAGAAGTACTTAAACATCGATATCAAATTCAAGTTGAAGAATCATTACAGAGCTCACAGGTATAAAATAGATTTACTTTAATTTGTTGGTTTGTTTAATGTTACTGATGCCTTTTAGACCTGCCACATGCATAAGGAATTCCGAAGCAGGATTACGATTTCGTATGGGTTTTCCGCTCCACTATTTCAAAATGCAAATCCTAGAAAAAACCACAATTCTGATTCGGAATTCCGTATGCATGTGGTCGACCTTAGTTAGGTAGTTTTTACTTGGGTGTGACGCTAGAAGTATTTCTATTTTAGTTTTTTTTATAGCTACTTAGCAGCAATAGAATAATCAATCGATATAAGCGGAATCACAAATGTTGAAATTTATGTCAACTGATATATGTCTTTGCTACATACAGATATAAACTTGGGTGGGCAGAACTATAGGTTCCTACAGTAGATACCTAATATTAATCTTAAAGTGTTCATTATTACAAGGCGTAGGCGATAACAGTTCTACCCACCTAAGTTTATTTCTGTATTTCTGTATTTAATACCACAGTAATTTATCCTTTATCACTATTTACTCATTTATCTATTTTAACCAACGTAATTTGTCCACAGACTGTCATTCTGGTTAAACTTAGTACCAGATCTCCACCGCCCAGGTGGAGACGACGTACCACCATCCCACCACCAACTGGAGCACGAGGATTCGTCGCCACAACCTCCTCTCAAAACGTTCACTCCACAATTTAAGAAGACCACAGACATGGTGCTACCAGACACTGGTCTCGCCACCAAAGTTCCTGTACTGAGCACTATAAATATCACATCTCCTCTAAACTTCAATATAATTGGTCTGAACCCAGTTACCCAAACTACAGTCAGTACTGAAGTCCTAAAACCTGAAACTTCCACATCATCAACACCTGAAGACGGTTTCGCTGCTTATTCTACAGCACTAAGCGTAACAATAGCTATAGGTTGCTCTCTACTTATACTCAACGTTTTAATTTTCGCCGGAGTTTATTACCAGCGAGATAAAACAAGAATGAACGGCCAAGACGGGCACGCTAATGGCTCTCATTTGAAGAAGCGAGTAGAAAATGGACAGATGCCAAATAACATCTGCGGAGATCTGGAAGGCGCATTAACGTATCAGACGAGTCTCAAAAATGATCCTGCGACGATTCTGAGTCATCACCACACGCACTCTCACCATCAGTTGCCGCCGCCTGAGTTCGCAGATTTACCTAGTAATAACGTATCAGGTATGGCGACGTTGCCTCGAGCACCGCCACCTCCGAAATTAGGGAAGACTAATATAAACACGTTAGCGAGTGGTCAGTTGCAAGAGAATCAGCCCTTGTTGTCGACGCATCAAATGCAGATGATAAACACGAGTACGCTGACGAAGAAGAATACGCAATTGAACGCAAAGTCGAACGTGACTATGGAGGAGTTGAGAGTGTGACGTCAGAGGGCCTGACTGCAACGTACCGGCAGTTGCAGTGATGTGGTACACCACGACGAGATCGTGTGACTTGAGCCGGACCTTCTCAGGTGCGTCACAGATTACATATAGACTAATAGACTTTATCTGTGCCCACTTGATCCTAGAAGGCTTTAAACTTAGTGAACGGTGAAGTTAATAAACAGTGAAATCATATCCTTTAAATAGAAACAATGAGAGAAAAGTGTTTAAAATTTTCATTCTAGCGGACGATATTAAATTATGTAATTTCGGTGTATATTATGGTTGTAAATATAGTGATATTATTGTATTGAATATTATGTAAATAGTTCAGCAGCTCAGCCGCATATCCATCCTAATTACAGTTAAAATAATCTTGAAGATAGTAAATAACTATGAATACTTATTGATTCGCTGATCGAATTAACTGTTTGATTCGATCAACTGTTAAATTAGATTAATAATAACATCTGTATAGTATAGCATCGATTTTAATAGACGACTGAGATTCAATAACGATTAAAATTGAATTGAATTATAAAATAAGATGTAAATTCGAAACTAGAACATTAAAATACGAGACACCAATTTTTTGTCACCAAAAAGTTATGAAAATAGAAGCAATACAATTTTCATGTTATATTTTTGACAGTGTTAAGTTTTTCAGTTTCCTTTATTATTTTAAAAACATATTTTTTGAATATGCTGTTTCAATTCATGCATAGTAATTTCATGAACAAGAAAAGTAATCACACTTATGTTTACGAATATTACTTTCACAATAAACGACATTTATGGCTTCTGTGGCTGTAGTATTCCTTATTACCAGTTTGTCATAAAAATATTCTATACCATCGGATTCCATAATAACAATAGCTGTCATTCTCGTAGTTATAACCTTTTTATCTACTTTATTTTTAATTTTCTTTTTTATTTCAGTTTTTTTGCTCTTGACTTCAATCTAGAAAGATGGGGTCGAAGATGTAGCAAGACTTCAATGCAGTCCCTTTCTGTAACCAACGGTGTCACCAAACGATTTAGTTCTTTAATTTCTAACATAGAAGGACCAATAGTGAATTTTGTAAATATGTAAAAAGTTAGAACGGTATAACAGGTTGTAATGTTCCCTCACCTATTTAATTCGAACGACTGAAAATGTTTTACTAAAGTTATTGTTTCATTCATTAAAGCAATAATACTGTAATTGTGTTTAATGTTTTTGTTCCGTATTCGGTCGGACCTTTCTGGCGATGGGTTGTGTAAGCATGGTATTGAATTTCACGAAACTTTGAGCCATTAGGGTTTGTTATTTTGAATTCACATTATTGTTTTATCTGGGAGGGTGAGAAGTTTACAAAATAGTTTTAACTTCACCATTTATCATTTAAAATAAATAATTCGTTTACAATTTTACTATAGGCAGAGAAATATTGGACGATACAATTGTAAACGATCTATCAGAAAAAAAAAACAGCGAAACATTACAGTACCTAGTTCTAAAAATGCATAATGTAATTAAGTTTTAATAGACTTATACTAAGTTGCAGAAACGCTCATTAAAGTTAATCCTCCATTAAATCTGTTTCTGCAACTGAGTGTTATCTCGTCAACATCGATTACAAACAAAAGGTTTCAATAATAAAACCGGTCAAGTGCGAGTCGGGCTACTCGCGCACCGAGGGTTCCGTACCACACCACCACAGAACACAACATTATTAACTTAGAAAAAAACTTTTTGTGTCCGGGACCTTTAGCGCAAGACTGACTCACACTTGGCCGGTTTTTAGTATTTTTTGTTATTTTGTGGAGTTTGCTCTATAACCACACAAAGTTTAACGCTTGTATGTATTACCGTTTTTACCATAGAGCGAGAAGAAAAAACGTTGATAAAAACTAGTTTCTTGTTGAGAACCCCCCTTAATTTGTAACTTTTTGACATTTTTATTATATGTTAGCAAGTTCGCCGTAACAACGCACATTCTTTGAAAATTTCAACTATCTAGCTCTTTCGGTTCAAAAGTTACAGCCCTAAATAGGTCGGACAGACGGACGGACGGACAGACGGACAGACGGACGGACGGACGGACGGACGGACAACGTAGGCTTAGTAATAGGGTCTCGTTTTTTTTTTACCCTTTGGGTAAGGAACCCTAAAAACCAAATAACAGAAACGTTTGTTCAGTTTATTATTTAACTCAAAATTCGAATGACTCGCGTCATTATGTAAAGCTACAACAACACTTCCTATCTCCATGACAACCACTTATTTCTTTTTTTGAAAACATTTTAATCATACTTGTATTATTCAACCATAATTTGATGTCCAGTTCTATCAATTTTGTATCATTATCATTAACTATCGTTCCTAATTTCACTGTCAGAATGGTTTTCTATATAATTATTCAACCTGTAATTCAAATTCAAGTCCCTACGGAGGGTACGCCCTCTGGGTCATTAAAAGTTCATCGCAAAGGTTAATCAAAGTTTCGTGAGAATTTCCACATATGCTTGACGACTGTCCATTATTATTTTTCCAAACTTTTATATAAGTTTCTTTTTAATTTTGAATTAAGTAAGGATAATTTTGAAATGCACAAACTTTTGTTACAATGTTAGCGTATTTATAAATAAAAATATCGATACTGTCTGTATGGAGACTTCATAATAAAGTACTTACTGAAATAAAACAGACTAAAAATTTTAATAAAATAATAATGAAAATTTGATTTGTTTTATTTTAATAAACCCTCTTGTTTTCGCTATTAGATTTTTTTAAAGAAATAATAACCAAAGACTTCCCTTCGCTATAAGATAAAAGGTCAACTTCTTCATAATTGGGTTGTTGAGTCTCTTAGGGTCACGTGGAGGGAGAGGGGCGTCCGAACAAAAGTTACGTGACATTTTGCTTTATAACTTTACGTAAATCCATAATTCCGATAAAAACAGGAATTAATAGGACCTAAAATATAGTCTGAAAATCCTTAGCTAATTAATTTATCCGACTTTTAAAAGACAATGCCGGTTTTGTATGTAAGGTTGGCAGCTTATAATTTCGCCGTTGTTTTTGGCGCGGCCAGCAACCAAACTTGAATATTTTATTTCAGAATAAAGTAACAAAGACAACTTATTAACATGTATATCCCTATACTCAGTCCAGACGGAGATATAAAGGCTTGAAGTTGAAAATATTACCATTACGAGCACTTCAAGCTTTTATATCTCAGTTCGGACTGAGTTCCGAGATATTTGTAATAACAAGATTTGTTTTTAACTTTATTCTGAACTATAATATTCAAGTTTGATTGATGGCCGCGCTAAAAAAAGAAAAAAGGCGCCATTTTTAGGCATAGGCTTTTACATGACAAAAGTTGACAGACAATGTCCCTCCCTACATTGGGGGAGGTGTCAACAAGAATTTCACCAAGATATCACTAGGAGGGGGGAAATTCAACCAAATATGCGTCACTTCAACTCTGAAAATTTGTGCGATGCCCAGTACGATGAAGAGTGTACTTACTACCTTTGTAAATATAAATCTCGAGGATGTAACGATGAAGTATACCTAATTATACCGGATGATTTTTTCGAACGTTCCGAAACTTTCAGGGGTAGTACATGACTATCAAATAGAACAACTTTTAGTAGGTATGGGCGCAAACATGAAATAGAAAAAAAAATCTGCAGTTCCATACTAAACTGCAATGCCTACTCGACTCAAATGTATGAGCCGAGAAATGTATGAGATGTTTTTTTCGAATTTAGGTTTGTTTCCGTTGTAAAAGTTGTTCAGTTTGATGGTCTGAACCACTCCTGAAAGCTTACGGTAAAAAAAATCATTCAGTATAATCCATGTTTTTATGTTGAGTCGAGTCTAAGAGGAAGGATCTCTTTATTCTAAAGCATAGAGACTGCATCATATTTACGATTGTAGTTAGTCTCTTTTGTCTTATGACGTACCTTTAATAGTAGAAGGAGACGGAACTATAGATATTTATTCATGCGGCTGTCCACTTTTTTCGTGCAAGTGTGTGTGAAAAGTGACCGTAAACATTAGGGCAAATGTCACTTTGGTCTTCTTTGGTCTCTTTTGTCCATACTACTTGACACCACACACTCAAACACAAACGTCGAAAAAAGTGGACATTCTTGCAATGTTATGGCTCCCTTCTATGCTTTAGAATAAAAAGATCCTTTCTCTTAGAGTCGAGTGCAGTCATAGAGTTTGACTTGCCATTATGGTGAAGAGTCAATCAGCATTAGAGGCTTGCTAATTGCGTACCGGGAGTTCAAGAAGATGTCCCTCCATAAGGGGAGGAGGGTAAATATCCATGACATAAATTATACAGAGTGTAACAAATCACCCTAGTAATGTTTAAGGGGGTGCTTCATGCCATCCAACTGAACAAATTTCACTCTATTACACGATTTTAAAGTTAGCTCCATAGTGGCAGTTGTTCAATTTGGTGGTCTGAAGTGTTGTGTTTTGTTATATCCTGTAAAGGTAGTAAACTTAAATGCGTTACATATAATTAAGGGGTGCTTCTGACCATCAAACTGAACAATTTTTTCTATAGAAACAACATCTAAATCGCGAAAAAACCAATTCCTTACATTTAGGTCGATTTGTTATTTTTATAATTATGACCTCCTTAAGTGAAACGCATTTAATTTTCTCCCCTGTATGCTTATTCGTAAAATTCGATGCTGCACTGTTACTTATTAAAAACCTTAGACAATTTATATAGGGACTCGCCTTGCGGTAGCATTTCCCCTCTGCCACGGTATAAGAACAATTGATCTTGTGCATTTACACCCAATTTTATACCTTATCACTAAACGAGACAGCCTATAATAGCGAAACAATGATTTTGAACTTAGAACGTTTGGGGTTCACACGAAACTACTTTTCATGATTTTTAACATTCAAAATTATAATCTAAACATATGGGGAATAAAATTCAAAGTGGCGGATTTCACGTTACCTCGCCCCCCGCAAAAAGTGGCAGAAATGTTTCTTAGTAGAATGACACGCATAACTCGTCCCTATATAAATTGTCTAAGTTTAAAACCAAGTAGGATGGGTTAATATTCCGATTCACCATACAAATTTTTGTCTCTTCCTGGATTCTAACCAACGATCCTTGACTTCGCTGGCAGGTTTCACTACCCACTATTGTACCATCTTAAGGGGCGTCCGCCCGGTTTTGAGTAACTTTGTAACCATTTTATACATTAACTATGGAACTTTTTAAGCAGAAAACAAAACTGAACAATCTACAGGATATGAAAAGTGATGTGGTTTTTCTCAAAATCTATTTTAATTAATAAAACTGAAGAAAAATGACTCCAAAGTCACCTCTTTTTTTCCAGTTGTAACCGTTTTACTCTTACATTGTTGATCAGAAGAATATGAACATTTACAATATTCTTCACAATACAATATAAAATGATGTGGTTTTCTTATTTTTTGAAAATTCATAAAAAATCATACAGGTTTTCAAAGAAAACGAAAAATTCTGACCGGAGCCGCGCAATTGAAGCGGGATGGCTAATTGCAAAAGCTTGCTTGTAAGAAAGAGAGCCTTGCAGATGGGAGGAGGAGCCTTAACCCAAAAATTTCAAGAAGAAAACCACATAAAGTACAACATGTAAACAAGAACATCAAAACTCTTTTTACCTACCCCTTTATTCTGTGTCAAGGCTTAAATAAAAGAGCAGCTTTAAAAATGCAAAACCATCTGTATTTTTAATCTCATTACGTCCAAATTGCCAAAGCAGTAAATCTTTCTAAATGTACAATACACACAGCTATACGTGTAGGGTTGTCAGATTTTCATCTTTCATTTCTTTTACTACAAGAGAAGAATCATTATTTATATTTTTGGACAGCTTCCACCCTCAACTGTGAAATAAATTTTTTGAAACAGGCATAGGCCTACCATACATTTTTAGTGGTTGTTTATCTATAAACCAGGATACAACATTAGACGATGAAATCGTGAGATAATTCTAATGATGAGAATTTAATCTGTCTAATCTCTAACATTGCTTCTCTTCAACTTCAAGTAATGTTAAAAAAGTGATGTTCGACATGTGCCGTAACACTGGGCACTGGTTACATACCTGGTTACTCTCAGCAATGACCTTGAGGATGCTATTGCCATTAGGCTGCCTGTCCACTGATGGGAGCTGGCTGGGCGAGCTGTGTAGCTGTGTAAATATTAACCAATCAGGAGCCCGGGATTCAGCGCAACACTGATTTGATGCCGTTAAGACCAAACTCTACAAAGTTTTTCTTTTTTGGTTCCGGCAACCTTAACCGTAGGTACTTAGACTTTTACAGTCGCCCTAGATTCTCGAACAAACAAATTATTCATTCCTCTCAATTCTTAAAGTTTCATCTTTGCTGGACTTGACAAATAAATAATTTAACAGTCAGTCGAATGTTAACAATATTCCGGTCCGAGTTAGCGTTAAGCGGGGGCAAGTCACATTAATTTCCTTCCGTTGGTCTATGGTTAACGTGATGAGTTTGTAGCGGTTCTATATTGTTAGGTTTTTAATAAATAAATACGTTTACTGCTATCACTAGGCATGTAGTATAAAATAATGCAATCCGCTCTCTGTGCGGCCGGCAAGCAACTGTCCCCACTACGCGCTCACACAGACATAATTATTTATGTACTAGCGACCCGCCCCGGCGTCGCACGGGTGCAATGCTGATATATAAACCTTCCTTTTGAATTTTCCTATCTATTAAAAAAAACCGCATCAAAATCAGTTGCGTACACGGGTAAAAAAGATTACTTGAAATAAGAATTTTACGTTTTCTTCGTCAAATATGAGAGCGCCATATTCTTGGTTCAATGCAATTTGTTTTCAGTAAAGACAATTGTCTTGTGTGAAAGCAAATTGCATTGAACCAAGAATATGGCGCTCTCATATACAGGGTGTAACAAAACACCCTAGTAATACTTAAGGGGGTGCTTCAGACCATCAAACTGAACAACTTTCACTATGGAGCCAAGATCGTAATCGCGAGAAAAACATCCGTTCTTTCATACAAAAGTGCAGTACCGTCTCGACTCAAATGTATGGGAAGGC
Source organism: Agonopterix subpropinquella (assembly GCA_922987775.1). Classification (NCBI taxonomy): domain Eukaryota; kingdom Metazoa; phylum Arthropoda; class Insecta; order Lepidoptera; family Depressariidae; genus Agonopterix; species Agonopterix subpropinquella. Next base: position 1,448,021 of record OV277696.1, on the reverse strand, counting down.
AGATTTTTTTTTCTCGACTTTGGCTCCATAGTGAAAGTTGTTCAGATTGATGGCCTGCAGCACCCCCTTAAGAATACTTAAGGGGGTTACTAGGGTGTTTTGTAATACACACTGTATATCGAAGAAAACGTAAATTTCAAGAAATCTTTTTTACCCGTTTAGTTTTAAAGATCTAAGCACACATAGGGACAGACAGACAGCGGGAAGCGACTTTGTTTTATACTATGTAGTGATTATAATTCATACGAGTAACACTTAAGTTAAGATTTGTGACGAAGGATGTTGCTGATTGGGGTTCTGTTTATTTATCTATTTTTAAGAAGCATGTTGCAGTTACGGACATTTTGTCATTTTGACGAAGCGTGTTGTAGATTTGACGCTAAAGTTCTAAATTAGTCTCTAATTTACATGTTAATGTCAATGGTCAATGAATCCTCACGGTTACGTCAATCACTCGAAACTTAACCCAAACATCAAAGAGGCTTGCTAACAGAAAATTACATCGTTAACCGTAATGGCTTAACATTTGTTTACAGCACGCGAACTGCTCAAGTTTCATTAATTTTCACAATAACCAGAGATAGTTTTCAGTTCATAAGTGAAGGGTTGATTTGGATTGATTGGGATGTTAATTTTATTTATTGGTAATGAGTATTTTCAAGCTATGATCGGGTACAGAGCATCGCGAATCTGCCCTCTCTGTCTGAAAATAAGGTTATTTACTTATATTATTAGGACGACTATAATTGTTTATCTACTAACACAGATTAAAACAATTTATGGACTATGTCTAAATAGTACATTACTGCAGCGGCCAGCAACAGAGGCATTGATGGACGAACGTGTAAATGTGCGCCGAGGCGAAGCCGAGGCACACATACGTAAGTCCATCAATGCCTAGTTGTGGCCAAGGCTTGTATAGTACTTTTCTCAAATAATGCGCGGAAATGAAAACAATAAATTTTCTCAAATAATTCGCGGAAATTAAAACTCTTTTCAAAATCAATGACGAACAACGAACAACAATTTGTTTTTTTTTTTTCAAGAAACAGCTTTCTATTTGCAAGTTAGTTCGAAATTTAAATAAAACCTTTTTTGAGTTACCTCCTTGTTCGCGATGTTTAGGAGAAAAAGATCGTTCCATTTTTAAATTACACGACAGATATGAGTTTACTATGTAATTTATTTGGCCGCAAAACACGACAGATATGGATTTTCATACAAACATTGCCGGCCGCTGCGCGCATGTAGTTGGCCAGTACAGCAATTTCGATTTATCTCGAAGAAGGTTGTCAAAATAATGCTCACATTTCCAAGCATGTTTGAGAAAATACAATTATTTGCATTTTGATTTTATGAAACTGCCAGTCTCAGTAGAAACAGCTAAAATATTGTGTTAAATACTGAATGGGGTGCTTCAGACCATAAAACTGAACAAAACAACTTTGGAGCAGACATCAAAATTGTTGTTTTTTAACCGACGAAAAAACAAAAGACGGAGGAGGTTCTCAAGTCGACGCGTATATTTGTTTTTTTTTTTGTTTTATGTATGAACACGCATAACTTTGTACAGAGTAGTCCGATTTTGATAATTTTTTTTTAGTTTAGTAGGCCATACTTCAGAGGTGGTCCCATTTTAATTTGGTGAAGTTCTGGTAAAGGGCTTCGGAGATAGACAATAAAACTCCGCAAAAAATCTATGGCATATCATCGACGATTGAAATAAATGATCCGATAACTTCTTACAGAGTAGTCCGATTTTGATAATTTTTTTTTTGTTTGGTAGGTAGTACTTCAGAGGTGGTCCCATTTCAATTTGGTAAAGATCTGGTAAAGGGATTCGGAGATAGACAATAGAACTCCTCAAAGATCTAGAGCATATCATCGACTATTGAAATAAATGATTCGTGTTCATGTTCCCTTTTAGGTCATACTTCAGAGGTGGTCCCATTTTAATTTGGTGAAGATCTGGTAAAGGGCTTCGGAGATAGACAATAGAACTCCTCAAAGATCTAGAGCATATCATCGACTATTGAAATAAATGATTCGTGTTCTTGTTCCCTTTTAGGTCATACTTCAGAGGTGGTCCCATTTTAATTTGGTGAAGATCTGGTAAAGGGCTTCGGAGATAGACAATAGAACTCCTCAAAGATCTAGAGCATATCATCGACTATTGAAATAAATGATTCGTGTTCATGTTCCCTTTTAGGTCATACTTCAGAGGTGGTCCCATTTTAATTTGGTGAAGATCTGGTAAAGGGAGATATACAATAGAACTCCTCAAAAATCTATAGCATATCATCGGCGATTGAAATAAATGATCCGATAACTTCTTACAGAGTAGTCCGATTTTGATAATTTTTTTTTGTTTGGTAGGTAGTACTTCAGAGGTGGTCCCATTTCAATTTGGTAAAGATCTGGTAAAGGGATTCGGAGATAGACAATAGAACTCCCCTAAGATCTATAGCATACGAGTATCATCGACTATGGAAATAAATGATTCGTGTTCATGTTCCCTTTTAGGTCATACTTCAGAGGTGGTCCCATTTTAATTTGGTGAAGATCTGGTAAAGGGCTTCGGAGATAGACAATAGAACTCCTCAAAAATCTATAGCATATCATCGGCAATTGAAATAAATGATTCGTGTTCATGCTCCCTTTACATTTACAATGAATATGTTAACCCAATATAACACCAACACTGAAAATTTTGAAATAAAAAATTTACTTCAAAACTAAAAAGTACCTACTAAATAATAATATAACCAGCGAATTTTAAATTCGCATCTATCAGAACATTAATTTGTTTTTTGGATTCGGTGTCAAGCTAGCCCAAAAAATAAAACAATGAATTACTGTAATTTTTAAAGAAAAAACTTATTTTTTACGAAATTTTATTGTTTTATTTGGTAGGTAGGCTACCAAATTTTACACGTAAATTACAGAGTTTTTATAATTTGCTAATAAAGTTACATTAATACATTTTGTTCTTACAAGTTAACAAAACAACTTCCTTATATATTTACATAATTTGCCATAAGGCCAGAGGGTACGCAGAGATCTGTTGCATATGAGTGCACAGAGTGCACGCTAAAGCGCGCTCGTGTGTTGGTGTGTTTGTTTATAATTTGCTAATAAAGTTACATTAATACATTTTGTTCTTACAAGTTAACAAAACAATTTTTGGTTTTGTATTTTAATTTTACTCAATCTTACTCAGCTGCTGATGCTTAAAAAGTAAAACTGTGATTAAAGCATCAGCTTCCTTATATAGTTACATACTTTGCCATAAGGCCAGAGGGTACGCAGAGATCTGTTGCATATGAGTGCACAGTGCACGCTAAAGCGCGCTCATGTGTTGGTGTGTTTGGATGTGTTTGTGTTTGTGTGTGTGTGTAGGCAGGGGTTGGATGAATACGTGTGACAAAATAATTACAATAAAATGTTTATGTGCACCCACTTATCCAGCCCTACGACTTACGTCTTGGGATCACTTTATAAGCACATGGATAAGTGGATCACAAGTGGAAAAAAGGAGGAAAAAATATTCAACTAAACTAATTCTTAATAAGACGATTAAGGAATTTCTTGCTGCTTATTATTATTAAATTTAGTTTTCAGCATTTTATATTGCAGTAACTTTTGTTGATTGCGCGCGTTTACGAAAGCTTTCTTAGCGTAGCCATTTTCCATGACATTTGCTCAATTGATGATATTGGGCCAAAATGTGTACGATACAACAAAGGGTAGGTATGTGTGTCATGGTCATGGATTTTTAAGAGTCTTACAAAATAATATCATATTTGTTGTCATGGTCTTACGATTGAAAATCATTGATTGGTTCATTGTTCTTGATTCATTAAAGTATCTCTTATTTATATTCTAGATACTTCATCAATCCCTAACCAACTTATGTTACGCCATTTACGTCTTTCCTGTTCTAGCTATTACCTTTTTCGATGGGGAGAGAAAAAAGAGAATGCAATGTTTTCCCAAGTACCTGGCGGGCGGCGACACCAGTCAATGAACCTACCTCAACAAATTTAGGCTTAGCAAATCAACTGTAGGCGCATAAAACCTCTTGATGTGCTCCACGAGTAATTTTAAAACAAATGATTTGCCACTGCCAGCTCCTCCAGTTATAAAAAGAAACAACTTTTCTTCATCACCATGTAAACCTTTTTCAATGGCCGTAGAAATTCTTTGAAATAAATCCTTCTGCTGTATGTTTAGACCTTTGATATTATTTAAAAAAAATCATCAGTCATTGCACCTCTTTCCATCGAAAATTATGCATGTAGTAATTAGAAGATTATAACCACATAAAATTATAAAATAAAAGCTTTTTAACAAAAAAATTCAACCGCCGAAAAAACTGAAAAGCAAAAAATAATAATTTATTTTACCTTAATAACTAAATTCTTAAACTAATATAAGTAAGTATATCAAAGTATATAATATTATTTTGCAATTATTTTGAGTTTTTAATTAACCTTAATAACTAAGTTCTTAAACGAATGCAAGTATACCTAAGTAATTTTGAGTCGGCGCCAAACAATCAATGCACAAAGATCACTAAATAACCTTAAATTTAAAGAAATAACCAAAATGAAATTAACAATGCAACGTGAAATCTTCAGGGATTAACATTAACATTCCAAAAAAATGAGCTCTCCGCACGACCACTAGCAACGAGACGGGACGCATGCACCTGGGCCTCTACTCGGACATTCGAACTTCACAATTACGTGAACGTTTTCGTTCCAATGTCAACTCTATTACAATGAAGCCCGGACCGAAACAGTCGCGATATATCGAAAATCGAAAGTCCGGGTACAGGGCCTGTGTGGATAGTGATGTTATATTGGTTACGTTACGTGGTGTGTGCCCGTTCGGGTTGCTGGCGCGCATCACGCAATTAATTAATTTTCTTGTTTGGCGCCGACTCAAAATTACTTAGGTATACTTGCATTCGTTTAAGAACTTAGTTATTAAGGTTAATTAAAAACTCAAAATAATTGCAAAATAATATTATATACTTTGATATACTTACTTATATTAGTTTAAGAAATTAGTTATTAAGGTAAAATAAATTATTATTTTTTGCTTTTCAGTTTTTTCGGCGGTTGAATTTTTTTGTTAAAAAGCTTTTATTCGCAATTGTATAGTTAAAACTATACCCTGTATAGTTAAAAATCTTAATATGACCTACAAACATAATCTGTTTTTGTAAACCTTAGTGGTTTCCCCAAAAATTCTCATCTCACTAAACCCTCGGTCCTTCACATATTAACCTTCAGGTTACAATCCATTACACATATACAACGTGTTAATGAATTAACGCAAAACTAGAAAGTAGTTTGTTTAGGATCGAGAGCAGAGTCGAATTATCATGGTTTCAACATAGGTAATTTTTTTCAAAATATTAAATAATTTTTTTGCAAAATTTAAAATTTTCTGAACCCGATGTCAATCCACCGCATGGGCACACTCACCCTACTTACTACCGAAACAAGATTATAAAAATGTATCCATGAGTACGTTAGCGCTTTCTTTCAGTGCTGAAATGATAACAAATCATTTTTGCCTCAAAACTTAAAATGCTAATAACTTTAAATTTTAACTATCAAAATAATGAAATTATTTTTTCAATCTAATTATTTTGTTATAAATCAGTTGGGGTGTATGAGGTTTTGCGCTAATTCATTAACACGTTGTATAATCTTCTTTCAAAATATACTTTCAACAGTCAATTTCATATAAGGCCTCCGCTAATACTCCTATTCTAACTTCATAAGTATCGAAATTGCTTGTTTTGCAAGACTTTATACGTCGGACAAAATATAAAGCTCTGCGTCCACTAAAGAGGAGAATATGAAGAAAATCCATTTTATAAAAGTGGCCATCAAAAGATTCAGTTCAATTCAATTATACTTTATTGCACAACAAAACAATAGTAATTTGTTTTGTAAAACAAAAGGTTTGCCCACGACTTCGTCCGCACTGGTTCTCGTCATCCTAGCCAGATATATGATATACCAGATTTAATGTCTAATCATAAGCTTTCAAACACAAAAATTTGTATCAAAATCGGTCCAGAAGTGTGATTTTTGAACATCATACTAGCGAATCGGCAGTAGAAAATGTTAAAATTACTATGAAGATTATAGGTATACATCTTTCTATTGCCGATTCACTCGTATGATGTTCAAAAATCGCAGTCCAGCAGTTTTTACGTGAAAAACAAGACAAACAGACAAAAGTTCTAATTTGGAATCAGGGACACCTAAAAACCATATTATTGTAACTTTTTTTTAATACCTTCAATATTTCCATGTCCAGACACACTTTTATAATAGTTAAGATTATGTACTTGCATAGAGTGAGTAAAAAGGCTGAAAGTCACCCAAAGGGCAATGGCGAGGGCTATGCTCGGAGTTTCCCTGCGAGATCGAATCAGAAATGAAGAGATCCGCAGAAGAACCAGGGTAACTGACATAGCCCAAAGAGTTGCTAAACTTAAGTGGCAGTGGGCGGGGCACATTGCTCGCAGAACCGATGGCCATTGGGGCCGAAAAGTTCTCGAGTGGCGACCGCGTACCGGAAAGCGCAGCGTGGGTAGGCCCCTCACACGGTGGACCGACGACCTGGTGAAGGCGGCGGGAAAACGTTGGATGAGGGCAGCGCAGGACCGGTCGTTATGGCGATCCTTGGGGGAGGCCTATGCCCAGCAGTGGACGTCCATCGGCTGAGATGATGATGATGATAGGAGTGCACAGTGCAAGCAGGAGGAGTGAGAAAGATCAGCCAATGTGTTCTCATCATTACTAACCACAGCCCAAATCCACCCACTGCTGATAAATAAGCCTCCATTTGGTCTATGATTTGGTTTACATTACCTTCCTCTGTTCTGAATATGATAATTTCTCACTATTGTAGCTCCCACCACTCTACTATCGTCGGCCCTCCGCGTTGCGAAAAAAATGATTACCCGTCGATGAATATTTCCCAGCTTACTTCTTCGCTCTATAATTCAGTTTCGGTGGACATGTAGCCTAACACTCAGCCACACATGTGCTATGTACTTTGGGTTGAAATTAAAATTTTCGGCAGCACCCATGGCGCGCTGCGTAACCCAAGTGACGTCAATTTCCGGCTTCAGTCTACATCCTAGGACAGTTTTTCGTAACTTTTTTCAGGCTTTTGCGTTATGAAAAATGTGAAGATAGTTTTTCTCACGTTATATGAAATGGAGAAGATTTTTGTATGAATTAGAAGTATTTATTTTCATTAAGTTAAATAAGTTCTACTCTATAGCTTCTAGAGTCTAATAACAAGTGATATTCATTTGTACCTACCACCTAACCTAGAAGTAATCTTCCTTAGTTGGATATTGTATTTATGCAGTCTCTTGATAACTTTGATTTGGTAGTGCGATTTAGGACTCACTATTTATGATTGGTTAATAAAACATTATGAGATGTGATGGTACCACGTTTCAAGGGGCACCGCAAGTTTTGGGTCACCCTTAAGAGGGGGTCATACCTATTTTGTCTGCTTTCGAACCGATTTTTGATAACCAAATTATTACATTTAATATATATAGTTCACATAAAAGTAGATACGTTCTTTCTGCAGGGCATCTAACCGTTGACAACACGATTCTATTAAATTTTCTCGATAGAAAAGAGGAGCAAAGTAAGCTCGATTTCAGATTTATAACCAGTTTTACAAGAATCACCCTACACCATTTCTTCTGAATATACCATCATTTGAAAGGTAAATCATTATAGCAGGGCTTCTACCCGATGGATTTTTCCCCAAACACCCAAGAGAAAAGATATTTATGAAAAATAGTTTTTTTGCGATCTTACTTTCAATTGAAGTGGGATGGCTAATTGCAAAAGTTTGCTTGTTAGAAAGAGAGGCTTGCTCTACTAATACCCAGCCTTAACAAGATACGCATGGGAGTAGCTCGGTGCAACATAAGCATGCACAAATGGAGTATCGGGGCGTCTCCGTGGTGCGATTGTGGAGCGCGGAACAAACCGTCACGCACATCGTGGAGAACTGTCTTAAAATTTATTTCGAGGGGGGTCTAAGGGAGGCTAATGCCGGAAGTTTATGAAGAAGTCTCAAAAATGAGCACAAAAAATGACTCATTTTCTGAAATTGTATCAAGGACTAATACAACAATACACAACTACCTACGCAAAATAAATCTACTGACATCAGGAAGACTTGTAACAAGATGTGGCTTGAATTTTCTTATTCTATACGATTTTCGCTTTCCCAGAAAATAAAATTACCAATCAACCAAAAATCTTCTTCAAAAAGAACTCACTTCCATAAGTTCGTCGACCTTCCTTCAATAAAAAGGTACAATACAATACCCCGGCAACAAATAAATCAATGCACAAACTTTGTCCCCTTCCACGCATTATTTTACTTGTAAATTGACTCACGTACAAGTTATGTTGTCCCAGTTCTTTACGTACAGAATGGGGACATTCCAATTACAGGTAGATGGTTGAGGGCTCTTGCATTGATAATGATTGTTACGTACTGAAAAGAATTGTAGAGAAATATTTTCTTTAGAATGTTCAAGAGCACGTGGAACTGTAACTGTACTTTACTTTGTGATCGGAGAACTGAGCTCTTGTTAAAAAAGTTTTCAGTCTGTAAAAATTACTTTGCATAATAAGGATATGCTCACGATTATATTTCCTGAGGGGGTTTCTAAATAGACAATATTTAGTATAATTTCACTTGCCGAAACTCTTTGCAGCATGATAGGTCAATGAGCCCGGTAGCTAATTTTTTGAAGGGTGATGAAAAAAATTCTAGAGGTCAACACAAAAGATCCCGGAATTGGGTCGAAGTTTTGCTGGCGTAAAAGATAAGCTAAGGCAGCTGTATATTTCAATGCAGTATACAACACATAAAACCGAGGAATTTCAGTCACATAACCAAAATATCATAAGTAACAAATGTAAAATTCCGGACGATTTATCTCAAAAACACAGAACAGTTACGAACTCAACCCTTATCTACGGCTCAAACATTCGGAATTCTCGCTAAAACAATATACGTCTTGCCTTCATCACGAATATGGAGTCATTCACAGTCGGAAATCATTTATTCACCCCGTTTTGGGTCGCAATATTTGACGACTGAGCTGAACTGAGCATAGATAAGAAGTTTGACTAGTCTAAACATAGCTAGGTGTGAAGATCGTACATGGGATGTCATTATAGTCTCTGTACCTTTAAAAAAAAAACCGGTCACGTGCAAGTCGGGCACCGAGGGTTCCGTACCACATCACCACAGAACACAACATTATTAACTTAGAAAAAAAAAAGTTTTATGTCCGGGACCTTTAGCGCGAGATCGACTCACACTTGACCGGTTTTTAGTATTTGTTGTTATTCTGTAGAGTTTGCTCTATAATCACACTAAGTTTGACGCTTGTATGTATTACCGTTTTTACCATAGAGCGGTGAAGAAAAAACGGTGATAAAAACTAGTTTCTGGTTGAGAACCCCCCTAATTTTTATCTTTTAGACATTTTTATTATTTGTAACCAATCCGCCGTAATAACGCATAATCTTAGAAAATTTCAACTATCTAGCTATTACGGTTCAAAAGTTACAGCCCTAAATAGGTAGGACAGACGGACGGACGGACAGACGGACAGACGGACAGACGAACAGCCGGACAGACGGACAGACGGACAGACGGACGGACGGACGGACGGAGAAAACGGGACCCGTTTTCACCTTTTGGGTACGGAACCAAATCCGGAACAAAATCTAATAACAAGTTAATAGGTACAATATTTAATGCCGCCACTGATGTTAGCTCCTATAATTTCTTCTTAAGGTTTTTAGACCGAGCAGCCATCTAAATAAAACAAAGATTTTTCAATACCAACACCGCGTATCCTACAAAAACATGCAAATATTGAGAGGATGAAAGCTTTCGTGGGCTTTTGTAACCCTTTAATGGCTAAGCAAATACTGAAAGAGCTTCTGTTCTTAGTCTGTTGACTTTGGAACCTGTTGAAATGAAACTCGCATGTCATTGGAATAAAACGCACAAAGAAAAATATAAAATTAATGGCAAAGTTGACGTTTGAATGGAGTCCTCTAATTGATCATCAGAAAAGATGTAGAAAATGTTACATCGAAAGTTATAGAGAAAATATTTTTGTTGCTAAAATCATATAAATATCGGGTACTAGTTACGTGATAAAAATAGGATTTTCTTTTTTGATGTTGTTCGGTCTTGCGTATTTAAAGAGCTCGTCTAAAATATTGTTACGCTTGAGTTAAAGAAAAACTTTGAATACTTCTTGAAAAGTAAAATAATTGTTTACTTCTATATATAGGTATCAAAATTAACATCTCACAAAAAAGATGAAAACAAACCGAAACGAACGAAACCGTAGAAACGTGGATATTCTGAAGTTTCAGAATATCTCTGACTATCCCCTCGGGGAATATAGTCGTGAGCATATGCTAATGCAAAAAAAGATATAATTAAATCATTGGTTCTTGCCTTTATTCATTTGCGTTTTTATGTTCACAATACCGCTATTTTACCTAATTAATATTTTATTTTTAGTAATTTGCAAAGATGCTAACGAATGCTCAAAACCCAATGAATTCTAAGCGACAATATGGAGGATAAACTAGACGTGACTGTTTTTGTCACTGAAAAAAATCTGCAAAAAAATGCCACGGTAGACCAACATTTTTTAAGCTTGCTAAATATCTACTTTTACCACATTAGTCTCATACAAAACTGATGCTAACCCTTGAACTTCCATATATTATGTACTACATACTAGAACTAAGGGCTCTTACACACGACGATAGCAAAGTGTCGCTCGTCTGTAAGAGCTCTAAGCGCTCTCACAGACGAGCGACACTTAGCGGTTGCCGGGTGTCGTGGAGGGTCCGTAAAATGTATGAGCTCTGCGACCCACCGCGACAGCAAAGTGTCGCTCGTCTGTGAGAGCCCTAACACGACATACAAACACACCACAACACGAGGGCACGACAAGCGCAGGCGGGTGAAGGAGATAGCGATAGCGATTTACTAAGAAAGTGTGGCGTTATCACCGCAAGGAATGGGACAGCTTTGTGATGTGCAGTGTTATTTCGATTACGTAGCACAAAATAGTTCAATGGTGGTAACAGAATTAGACAATACAAATCATCATTTCCTCTCAACATTCAAAAATCGCCCATCCATCATTTTTAACAGTAAATTGTATGTCCTATTTCATACCACCCTCGATCATAAGTCCATTATCCCGTTCTTGACTTCCTCAAACCCTGAGGCTATTGTTGATTACAAATGAGTTCGATTCCGCCATCTTTCCTTTCAACTTTTTTCCCGTCTAACCGTCTCTTGTCACGGAATGTATTGTAATTTTCTTTTATTGCTTTCAGACTTGTATCTTTGATATTAGGCTGATGATTGACTGGATTAGAGGAGGTGGAATTAAATTGAAATATATGAAAGAGTGTTCTTTTAAGGCTATATCAAAATAAGGGGATTGGAATGTATGGAACATAATGCACGTAGCATTATGTGTTCAAACACAGCTTTACACAATGCCCATGTTACGCTACGACGCATTCGGCCTAAAAGGTATGAAGGAGTTCACACTGGTACACACGCGCATGCACATGTTTTAAATGAAAATGACTTGAATTTGTATTGAACTCAACCACTAATGAACAATTATATTATTACCTATACCAAAAAACTAAAAAAGCAAAAAATTATATTGCTACCGATGACTTTTTCGTTCGCATCTAATAAGAACACTAATTTGTTTTATCGAATTCACAAGCCGGTACGATTCTCGACAGGGCTTGCATTACTTTCTTTACTTGGCTTGACACCGACTCCAATTAAACAAATTAGTGTTCTTTATTAGATGTGAACGAAAAAGTCATCGGCTGCAATATTATTTTCACCTCACAAGCTCGGAAAGATTCTGTTTGTCATTCGAAATCTGAGTGCAAAAGTCATAGACGAAGAATTTTTCGCTTACTCTTTCTACTACGGCAAAAGTGCATTTTATCCGCTAGCGTGGAAAGAGTTTTTAAAATTCGAATCTTTCTATTCAATAAAGAAAACAGCCTAAACAAGTTTTTTTTCATGCTTTTTTCGTGATGGCCAGTGCGATTATTCTAAAAATGAGGTTGGCGCATTAAAATTTTCCTCGCTGTAGTGAGCTGAAAAGTTGCGTGTTTCGCTCGGCAGCAAAGTTATTCTGCGTCTCGTACCTTTGAAACCCTCGCGACGCTCAGGATTCTATATTTGAACCACTCGCTTCGCTCGTGGTTCAATCCTAGAATCCTTCGCTTGCTCTGGTTTCAATACAAGTACTCGCGCCAAAAAGCAACTTTGCAGCCTTGCATAACAAATAACTATTTTCGCTTTTTTAGTTTTTTTCAAGGCGGTTTAAATTTTTTCGTAAAATTTTGTTTTTTCACTATGTTTAGTGGTGAAATGCAGTAGTTCGACTCAAATATCAGTTACACACGCAAAGAGCACATCGATACAAAGCAAATGTTTCAATCGCCGATGATTTGCTGTCAACTTTTAACTTTTTTGTCAAGGTCTATTGTGTAGCTCCGAAGCGCATCATCACATCTTCGGCAAATTCAAATGGAACCATCTCGGGTCCTTCAGGACTAAAAAAGAATCATCCAAATAGTTTCTGACGATAAACTGTTCGTCTATAAATAGTTTTAGACAAACCAGCATTATTCGTCAGAAATTCAACAACTAAACTCCATTCAGTTAGATAGACCGTCACCCAGTACAAAATATTTAACACGCTATCCGAAAAAGCGTTTAAAATATCTAAAAGAATTTCACGGAGCTCCTAAATTTTGCCGCTTTACCCATAAATCACAATAGCTGCGTTATTAAAAATGAGTCGTGTTCCGAAAGCTTAAACTCTACACAGTCAAAATGAATCTGTCTGACTGACTACTACCTATCTATTTATGTTGTTTTAAAATTCTTTGCATTCATCATACTATTATTTAAGAGGGCTATTTCAGTCCAGTGGCGCCCTCGTCATATTAAAAAAGATTTCTCAATAAAGAAAGCTTAAATTATAAAAGTGCTCAAATTTTCATAGAATACTTTTATAGATTTTTTAAAGGTCTAAACATAGAAATTTTGAAAAAAGAAAAAAAACGGCCGCTTTTGTTTTTATTCGAAATTGTCTAAAAGTGGAATGTTTCGAACCTATAAAAGTATTGTATAGGTATTGGTTGTATTGGTTTGTGTTGTTGTTGTTGTAGTATTGTATTGTATTGGCTTGAAGGCTTTTGTAGTTTATCTGTTGAACACTTTTTTAATTTAGGCTTTCTTTATTGAGAAATCTTTTTTAATGTGATGAGGGCGCCACTCTTGTCGGTGGAGTATTCGCCAATCCTGTATCTTTTCCGCTACTGTCTTGAGTTCTTGATACGACACGACATCAACCTTTTCCTTTACTTGGGCTAGATAACTCTGTCTAGATCTTCCTCTGCCTCTCTTCGCCTCTATCTTCCCTTCCAGTATGGTTTTAACATTGTCGTTTCGTATCAGGTGTCCGATTAGTTTTCCTCTCCAGTATTCGATTTTTTTAAATATATATTTCTTAACCATTCTTAACACCTCTTCATTTGTTATTTGTTCCATAGCTTTACTTTTACATACACAAATCAAATAAATATGTTTAATTCAAAATAATTTCACTGTTTCATTTCAAAAAACCCGTCTGAAAACTATTCATTTTTCTGACGTCATTTTTGACTCTACCACTGCGTCGGAATAACGTTGTAGAGAAGATGCGGCCAGAAACTCTACAACAAACATCTTTTAAACAAAAAAGTACAATTACAAATACACACTATGAGGTTGTTTTTAGCCGAGCATAGCCACCGGTAACCAGCTAGCTAAACATAAGCCGTGTTCCACGAGCAGGCAGTAATATATTAATATGTAAATGCAACGTCACATACATCAATCTGCGAGATAGGAGCGTTACGCACGTTTTTTTTACTGAGCGTTAATGGTTGACTGTACAAATTGATGGATCAGTGACTAGAACCATGTGGTTCCGGCTTAAAAACCACCACATTTGTTGCCGTGGGTCGTCGAAAAAGGCGATTAATTCCTTCAGGTCGGAAACATCTCCGATTCCATTACCGTGTGGCTGCCGGTTATAACTAGGTGATTTTTAGGGTTCCGTACCCAAAGAGTGAAAACGGGACCCTATTACTAAGCCTACGTTGTCCGTCCGTCGGTCCGTCCGTCCGTTCGTCTGTCCGTCCGTCTGTCCTACCTATTTAGGGCTGTAACTTTGGAACCGTGATAGCTAGATAGTTGAAATTTTCCAAGATTATGCGTTATTACGGTGGATTTATTAACAAATAAAAATGTCATAAAGTTAAAAATAAAGGAGGGTTCTCAACAAGAAACTAGTTTTTATCAACGTTTTTTCCTCACGCTCTATCGTAAAAACGGTAATACATACATACAAGCGTCAAACTTAGTTTGATTATAGAGCAAACTCTAAAATTACAAAAAATACTAAAAACCGGCCAAGTGTGAGTCGGTCTTGCGCTAAAGGTCCCGCACAAAAAAAGTTTTTTTTCTAAGTTAATAATGTTGTGTTCTGTGGTGGTGTGGCACGGAACCCTCGGTGCACGTGTAGACCGACTCGCACTTGACCGGTTTTATTTAAGCACTTTCAAATTTTCTGGGGTGGATCAGACCATCATAGGAGCCCGCTGTTTCATACCTACATTTGAGTCCAATTATAGGCATTTTTTGTAGTTTGGGAAGCAACTGCATCAGAAGTTAGGTACCTCTACCTTAGGTACCCTATACTATTGTATCAATGATCCGTTTCCTTTTCCATTAGATTCAGGAAGGTAAGAAACAGAGAGTGCATTGTGTTTAGCACACACACTTATAATTAAAAATATTCTGCATACTTAACTGCTTTTCCAGTCAAGCTGTTGATGTGGTCATAGTCTAACTCTTTGTCATACATTGAGACTTAATTCGGAGGCCTACACCACAGTATAAAAAAGAGTATCTATTACTTGATACAGTACGGACCCACCAACTTTTCGCCCTCTGGTTACCGCGCACTGGTTCTACGAAGAAGTCTTAAGGTTCAATTTCTTTGGTTTCACATGTGCTGAGCTGTGCCTACACTCATGGAGCGTATATTGGTAAGGCAATTGGGCGTCAGTCCACCACGCGTACTCAATACGGGTTGGTAGAATTCACATACGCATCTTCAGCGTATGCATCGTGAGCTGGACAGCACAAGGAACAGCACAGATTTTTTTTTTTTTTTGTTTAACGCTCACAGGCACATACATTGTAATGATCCCAAGAAAGCACTATTAATAGGCTGTTTATTATGGAAACCATACAACAACGGCACAAACATGTAAACATCCATGACCGAACCGGGATTCGAACCCAGGACCCTGGTTTGGCAGTCCGGCGT
This sequence comes from Agonopterix subpropinquella, assembly GCA_922987775.1. NCBI lineage: Eukaryota > Metazoa > Arthropoda > Insecta > Lepidoptera > Depressariidae > Agonopterix > Agonopterix subpropinquella. The sequence goes on along the minus strand of OV277696.1, from coordinate 1,432,474 downwards.
GGTAACCATTACACCAACCGGGTCGTCAACTAATAGTTACTAACGTAATAGGACGAACGATGAACTAAAAACCTCACGAATCACGAATCACTGCGACAAGTCCCGAAAGATAATGTCACGAGTTATGTGTATGTAAGTAAACAACAAATACAAATTACTAACTAAGCAATTTCAAGTAACGTCGTCAAGTAATAATGTAAGTTAATACCTTTAGCATTACGTCGTAACTCAAAGTGACAGCATCTGGAGTAATTAACGTTGTCGCTGCAAGGTGACGCTGTTATGTCTTTACTTACAATATATTACGAGTATATCGGTGTTGTGATAAGAGGTATTTGATCGTGGAAATTTGCGAACGCGGTGTGAAGGACACTATAGAAGGAGGAAAGTTGAGGTACGCACACTCTGACAAGCCATAACCGCATTTAAACGCAAACATGCTCGCACTGACAAGAAGAGATTAGCACACGTATGGAAATATGAGTGCGAGTGAGAGAGGAGTAAGTAAACCAAGGTTGAGGCACAGCGTAAATACCTTAAAGTGGGTGCGCTTAGTGGCCGCGTTGGTGGCGTGCGGGGTACGGCGGGGGACGGGCGTACCCTAACTCAATTCGATGTTACGGTACGCGGCAGCGTGGGCCGGGACGCACTCCTCCCGGCCCCCGCACGCCCCGCACGATTGGCCTGCCGCGACCGCTGAGCTTCACCACTATTAGTTTAAAGTCTAAAATGTATGAAGGGTACATAACATACTGTATTTTTCATTCTTTGCCTGGAGGGCGATTGCGCTAATTTAAAACATCCAAGTCCAATCCTAATTCAATTTCAGTTCTAATCACATTGCAATTCTGTTACTATTCAACTGTGATGAATTCCGTATCGCGCTAAACTTGACTTATTTACTATGTGACTGACAGCCTCAAACGTCTGAGCGCTTTGTCAAAATAGATTTAACGGGGTTTCTTCGCTGGAGGTCATGTTCTTATTTTGACTGTCATGTTCTGGTTTAGTCATGTTTTTTTCTGGTTTGGTCATAATTCTGGTTAAGTCATGTTCTGTTTCAGTCATGTTCTGGTTTGGGGCAGTCAAATGAATAGCGCAATACCGAATGTGCTAAAAGTTGTGGTTCGCTAGTGGTCCAATCATGGTTCAGTTGCGATTTTTCATGCTACCTCGTCCAGAAAATTAGAATTTCACGCGTAACTCGTCTATAGTTTTAAGAAGACTAAGCCTGACCCCTTCTGGATTGTCAGTATAGGGATATAATTTTTTGTTCCTACTACATGCTACTACGTTTGTTTTATTGTTAAGTAAAGGCCAGCTAATAAATCGTCGACTTTGTTCTCTACCTCCAGTTACCATACTCTCTAATAAAAAAAACACGAAATTCAAATTACTTTCACGGTTATGTCAATCACAGAAAAGATTCAACCAAGGATTTCTAAAGCCTGTGCTCTGAAAGCAAACAGCGTGAAATAGCTCAATGAATATTACCGAAGCCCATTGACCATTTCCATACATCAATGGATGACCTAGTCGGGGAACGGTTAAATATAGACCCAACGTCGATATTGATATCCGGGGCTGTGGTCAATGGGGTGAAGGTCTAATCTTGGCTTATTATGGAAACAAACATACATATTTATAGAACGATTCTATCCCTATTATGTCCAGAAACATTGCTACGATTTTATTTTCTTCCTCTGAGTTTCTTTTGCAGTGATTTTTATTAACCGACTTCAAAAAAGGAGGAGGTTTCTCAGTTCGACCGTATATAATTATATATTTATTTTTTATGTGTTTTCGCGGATAACTTCGTCGTTTATGAACCGATTTTGATGATTCTTTTTTGTTGGAAAGGAGATATCCCGAGGGTGGTACCATGATAAGGAATCCTGGATCTGATGATGGAATCCCAGAGAAATTGAGGGGAACCTTCGAAAATCGTAGTGCCGACTAGTGCGTTTGTTAATTTAAAGCACTACTATTAAATCGAACTAATGAATTCACCACTGAAAATAGTGAAATAAACAAAATTTTAACAAAAAATTAAAACCGCCTTCAAAAAACTAAAAAGTTTAAAAATAATATTGCTGCCGATGACTTTTTCCTTCGCATCATAAGAACATTAATTTGTTTTATTCTTATGATGCGAAGGAAAAAGTCATCGGCAGCAATATTATTTTTAAACTTTTTAGTTTTTTGAAGGCGGTTTTAATTTTTTGTTAAAATTTTGTTTTGTGGTCGAAAGGCTATCTACCAATTAGTACCACTTCACACGCCATTCCATCTTCAAACTTTGGAGTTGCTACAAGTTAATTGGGCTACAATTAAATGCCTAAAAAGTTGTTGTTAGTTGTTGCAAAGTGATGTTTCGAAAGGTCCGGTCGTTCGTTCTAGTTGTTGTTTGCAACTTTTACATAAATTTATTCTAAATTAGTTGTGACACGACTAAATTAATTAGTGTCCACATGAAAATAATACTCTCCTGATTACCGTCCAATCCTGGAAAAATTCTTGGATTCTGGGATCCCTAATATTCTTCGATAAAGCGTTATCAGGTTTGTAATTTTTGCGTAATGCTTTAAGAAACAGACAGACAATGATATACACATAAAATCATTACCATAAACTCTTTCAGGGTGATGAGAAACATTCTACTTAGTTTATTTATCTGTTTTTGGTGTCCAAATGAATTTTAAAAATTTATATTAATGTTATGATTGACAATTACCAGCTGTATTGCGTGCAGTTGTAACAAGGCTCAAACGAACCAATTGAATGTCATCATCATCATCATCATCAGCCTATACAACGTGTTAATGAATTAACGCAAAACCTCATACACCCCAACTGATTTACAACAAAATAAGTAGATTGAAACGATAATTTCATTATTTTGATAGTTAAAATTTAAAGTTATTCGCATTTTAAGTTTTGAGACAAAAATGATTTGTTATCATTTCATTTTTTTTTTTATCATGAAAGCGCTAACATACTCATGGATATCTTGTTTTGGTAGTAAGTAGGGTGAGTGTGCCCGCATGGGCACATCGTGTGGGTGAGTTGACATCGGGTTCAGTTAATTTAAAATTTTACAAACAAATTATTTAATACTTATTTTGAAAAAAATTACCTATGTTGAAACCATGATAATTCGATTCTGCTCTCGATTCTATACAAACTACTTTCTAGTTTTGCTTTAATTCATTAACACGTTGTAAACGTCCCACTGCAGGGCACAATCCTACCATCAGGGGAGGTGCATGTGAGTTAGCCCAACACGCGTGCCCAATGCGGATTGGTAGAATTCACATACGTATCAGAATTTCTTCTACTCGATTCCTTCTTCTTTCTTCTACGAAGGTAACCAGGAGATAAAAACACTTTTATTTTAAAATCAATTTGTTTAGGTTCAAAGAAGAAAGTTTCTACCTTCCTAACCCAAATATTGTTTCTACATAACGTATAGATAGTTCTACTACAGTCTTCAGAATCAACAGAATGTCTTCTACCCGATTCCTTCTTCTTTCTTCTACAAAAGTAACCATATCCAGGAGATAAACAGAGTTTAATTTCAAAATCAATTTGTTTAGGTTCAGAGAAGCCTCTAACTGAAAAAAATGCGAGCCTACTAAGACTCTTAATTAGCACCAAAATAATTGAAATGACGTATTATTGTTTACTAAAAACAAAAGATGGTTAGTTGTAACAACAAGCCGAATTCGTTTAACAAAGTTCTCTTAGTCGGAGAAGTCATGATGGTGACAGGCTCACATGGATTCATGATGTTGGTTGAAGTAAACAAAATTTTTTTCAGTGACTTTTTTAACCCAAATATTTTTCTACTTAAAATATACCGATAGTTCTATTACAGTCTTATAACACAACTGAAAGATGATATCAATTTTTCGTTCCCAGCGTCAAATTGCCACCGCACCGTCCACGTCCCAACCGATCCTAAGTGCAAATGTTCCCTACATTTAGGGAAATGTAAATCTTCAACGTTGCTGACCTGCTGGTTCACGCCGATTCAAGTAACAAATCCTATTATTATTCAAACGTTAGTCTAACATTTGCGTCGATAAGACGACAGATTTGCATATCCGAACGTAATAGAGAGTGCAGCTAAAATATAGTTACGGAACTGGTCGTTGAATTCTAATTATGGGTCGTTTGCTGTTCGCCATCGGTCGTAAAGGTTTCAAATGGTAACCACTATTTGAAATCAGAAATCATTACTTATTGTCACAAACTGGTATACATGTAGGCCTTATCATAAAAATTTAGTACACAGTTTTACCTATTATGTCAGGTGTACAATATTATTTATAGAAAGTTGAATCCAACAAACACAATTTACCGAATTTAAGTAGGTAGGCAATACAACCTCCATGATAGGCATATATTCAGTCAATATTAATCCAAGTAATATCAATAAGTAATGTAAATAAATTCTATTTTTTACACAAACCACTTTAGAACATGAAACCTTTGATGAAAGAAGTTTATTGATTTTATGTTTCTGATCGTTTGAATCAAATTATTTGGTATCAAACATATAACTATCATCCGTGTTTGTTTGGAATTATTTGAGGTCGAGGTATTTTGAGTACCTAGGGGTGAACAAGGAAATTTTGTTTCTTAGTAGCCTCCTACGACATCTTTGTGAAGTATTGGTCTACTCTAAACGGGGAAACATACGATCGATTAGTGTTTATGTCTAGGCTTTTAATGCGAATCGGGTCACACTAAATCGTAGTTAGTTACTTGAAGTACTTACATCCTAAATCCAAATATCGGGGTGAAGACCAATAATTAATGGTTCCGATTATGTAATCGAATGCCCCAACAGCACAAATATCTACAAGACGTCTAATAGATATCTACAAAATATCTAAGTGTCTACAATATATCTAATAGATATCTAGTAGATATTCTGTGCTGTGTGGGTGACTTTATTGTATTTTAATTCAAATTGTGACACACTGACTTGACCGACTGTATCTGGAGACACGGCAGTGCGCAACAAGAAGAACCAGGCCCTGTACCCGGACTTTCGATGCTCGATATATCGCCACTATTCCGGTCCGCACTTCATTGTAATAGAGTTGACATTGGAACGAAAACGTTCACGCAATTGCGAAGTTCGTGCGGGTAGAGCAAGGACGTTTTACAAATAGTCGCGTCATACGCTAACATCACTGCACTAGGGGTAGAGGCCCAGAAAAAATTCTGGTCGCATCATATCTACAGCCATAACACCCAACAAAACAAAAAATAGATATTAGATTCACCAAAAATTACCACAGAAAGTTATAGACTAGTCACTTTGAATATAATTTTTCAATAGAGTTCTGGATTGTCAATATTTTATTTCGTCAAAATGAACAAAGTGATTAAAAACTGAAATGTTTTCCGATCCATAACCCCGTCACAGGGACCTAAAACTTTTTACATAATAAATCAACCTGTACGTAACAGATAAAACTGTTTAATATTCACAGGGTGTAGCCGATCGTACCGAATCGGAATGATTGGAGATGACTTTAAATAGAAGGGTTATCGAATCAGCCACGGATTTGCACTCGGAATATCGATTCAGATTAAACTATTTCAATTGGTGGTTATTGAGTTCTGTTACTTTTAGGCTGCTTGTCCATTGACGCGAGCTGGCTGGCGGAGCGGAGTAGCGAGGCAAATATTAACCAATCAGGAGCTCGGCCGAATCTCGGCCGAAGCTTAAAGGCCAGGCCACACATAGGCGGTTTTGCGGGAAGCGAATATCTCCGGACCCGCGCATATTTCTGTGTGGTATTCGCCGAAAAAACTCGAACATTATCACCACACCACGCCATACACAACAAAACACGCAAAAAATCGAGCGGGTCCGGAGATATTCGCTTCCCGCAAGTCCGCCTCCGGCCCGCTTTCCCGCAAAACCGCCTCTGTGTGGCCTGGCCTTTATGCAATCCTGATTGGTTAGTAAACCTCCGCTTCCCCGCTCCGCCAGCCAGCTCGCGTCAATGGACAGGCAGCCTTAATCGTGAGGATTTCACCTAAAGTTAATAATTTTAACGCTTTCTTACCGCGTTTTTTATTGCTTTTTGGAGTTCCCGATATATACGGTAACTACGTAAATCTCAAAAACTGTATGAGGGTTTGAGTTCGAATGCATCACTTTATGCTCAATGAGTTTTTCGAAAACGTACTAATTTATAGGTCAATGCTGGATCCCCGTATCCATGTGGTGTCGGCTATGAATAGCACCATCGTATTTCCTCACGTAAGTGTCGTAAAAGCCGACTATGGGATCTACCGGAGGATGGGTAGCAGCATTCTCTGAGTACATACCTTCAATCCAACTGCAATCGCCAACCCGCCTGCCAAGCGTGGCGATTATGGCAAATCCATCCGTTTTGGGGGTGGCCTATGTCTAGGAGTGGACGTCTATCGGCTGATATAATGATGATGAATGGATCCCCCATACAGGGCTATAGCCTCCTTAAGGGGCGTCCGCCCGGTTTTGAGTAACTTTGTAACCATTTTATACATTAACTATGACACTTTTTAAGCAGAAAACAAAACTGAACAATCTACAGGATATGAGAAGTGATGTGGTTTTTCTCGAAATCTATTTTAATTAATAAAACTGAAGAAAAACGACTCCGAAGTCACCTCTTTTTTTCCAATTGTAACCGTTTTACTCTTACATTGTTGATCAGAAGAATATGAAATTTTTATTTTTTTATTTTTTCAATGGGTGGGCGCTAATGGTCACCACGCTTTAAGTTGCTTGGGTTGTGTTGGGAGACGGCCTCGCCACCATGCACTGAACGACATTGTTCGGAGGGCGCTTGTGGCGGCCAATGTTCCATGTGCGCTGGAGCCGGTCGGTTTGTGTCGCACGGACGGGAAGAGACCTGATGGTCTCACCCTTGTACCGTGGCAGAGAGGCCGAAGTCTTTTGTGGGATGCCACTTGCGTGTGCACTTTTGCGGCATCTCACATTAGGGGTACTGTGCGTGCGGCCGGGTCTGCGGCAGAGTGGGCGGCTTCGCAGAAGCACGTGCGGTACGCGGTTTTAGAGTCCCAGTACTTGTTTGTGCCGCTGGCAGTGGAAACGTCGGGGACGTGGGGGGTGGAAGGAAAGGTGTTTGTGAGAGATCTGGGCAGGAGGATGGTAGAAAGTGGCAGCGATGTCCCGCTCAGGGTCATATCTGGTGCAGAGGATTTCATTGGCCATCCAGCGCGGGAACGCAGCTGGTGTGATGGGATCCTTTGTGCCGGGTACGTTTAATGACGAGAGGCCCATTTAGAGTGTGCATTTGGGTTTTTTTTTTCCTGTAATTTCTTGTGACGAAGCTTGACGTGGATTTTTTTTGACTGTACTCCTTTGGACGAGGCATGTTGCCGAATTTAAAATAGATTGTTTGGAATTTTTTTGTAATTTATATGAAAATTTACAATATTCTTCACAATACAATATAAAATGATGTGGTTTTCTTATTTTTTGAAAATTCATAAAAAATCATACAGGTTTTCAAAGAAAACGGAAAATTCTGCCCGGAGCCGCGCAATTGAAGCGGGATGGCTAATTGCAAAAGTTTTCTTGTAAGAAAGAGAGCCTTGCAGATGGAAGGAGTAGCCTTAAGGCCGCCTATCCGCTTAAGTGGTTGACGTGGCTAGATGCTCAAACAGTTATTTATTTATATGACGACGCATATTTTGCTGAATCGGGATTTGTAAGCTTTTTAATAAAGAATAATAGATTTTGTCATTATTCATTTGATTGATGACGCATATTGCTGAAGTCAAATCTGCAAGCAATATGATATCTATTTATCTATCTATCTAAACTATTATAAAACTGTAAGATAAGTGTGTCTGTACATTGACGATATTTAAAAAAAAAGATTATGATATGGTTTTTAGGTGTCCCTGATTCCAAATGACCAATTTTTCGATTTTTGCCTGTCTGTTTGTTTGTGTGTTTGTTTGTTTGTTTGATCGAGCATCACGCAAAAACTACTGAGCCGATTTTGATGAAACTTTTTTTGTTAAATAGCTTATGATCTGACTTAAAATCTGGAATGTAATTTGTGCAGACGAAGTTGCGAGTTAACGCTAGTAATCATATCTAAATCTAAACTATTATAAAACTGTAACAGAAGTGTGTCTGTACATTGAAGATAGTTACAAAAAAAAATAACAACATGGTTTTTACCTGTCCCTGATACCAAATCACCAATTTTTTTATTTTTTGTCTGTCCGTTTGTTTGTTTGTTTATTTGTTTCTTTGTTTGTCTAAACTAAACTATAAAAAATCGTAAGATAAGTGTGACTGTACATTGAAGATATTTTAAAAAAAAGATTACAAATGGTTTTTAGGTGTCCCTGATTCCAAATGAAAAATTTTTACGATTTTTTGTCTGTCTGTTTGTTTGTTTATTTGTTTGTTTGGGTGTTTGTTTGTTTGAGTATCACGCAAAAACTACTGAACCGATTATTATGAAACTTTTTTTGTTTGATAGCTTATCATCTGACTTAAAATCTGGTACATAATTTATGCGGACGAAGTCGCGGGTAAAAGCTCGTATTTGTATAAACCTGATTTACAATTCCCCAGTAGTTCTATGATTGAGACGTTTATAATATGATTGTGGCATGTCACAACTTGTCGAGACCAACTGACGTTATGACGTCACAACGTAATCTCAATATTGTAGGTGTATAACAGATGATGTAGACAAAAGGGCGTGATGGATTGACTGTTTGAACAGGGGATGTTTTGGAGCTTATGTAAATTATAACTAGGTTAGAAGAAAACTTGTTATAGAGGAGCAATATGTCGGGTTTTTTGGGACAACTACATCTGACGTCATGTTGTCATTGTTAATCTATAGTTGTTGATAATAATTGATCTAAGCTGTAGGCCTACCATGTGTTCAGATGTTACCCCAGTGTTGCGACACTACCAATGAGCGAATCACGGAAGTGCGACATTTCAAAATTGCGAATCACCGGAGTGCGACATGTCGACAGTGCGAATCACGGGAATGCGACACATGCTCGACTCACGGAAGTGCGACAGAATGGAAGAGCGACAAAAGGGGTTTGGGTGATCGCCTGTCACTTTTGCCATTATTTTTCATCTGTCATTTTTGACATATGTTGTCACTTTTGATATCGCCTATTACATTTGGCACCACCCCTGCCACTTTTGACATCGCCTGTCACTTTTTGACCAACCCCTGTCACTTTTGACATCGCCTGTCACTTTACTACTGTAGTTGCGGCGCCAATTTTGTAACTGAATTAGTTCTCAACATAACCACTAGGAGAGCGGTACGAAATTCAATACAAAAACTGTGGTTCACTACAGTAGTTTTACTTTAGTTTATTATAGTGTAAACTGATGGTAGCCCTACAGAGCTTTCTTCTTGAGCTTTCAAGTAGGTTACTATTTAGAGTCCTCTCGCGTAATACTTCAGATCGCATTAATACATCAATTTACATAAAGATAAAAGTGAACTTTATCAACAATTTTATAAAAATGTAACAGAAATGTGTCTGTACATTGAACATTTAAAAAAAAAATCACAGATTTTTTAATTTTTTGTCTGTTTATTTGTATGTTCGGCCATCACACAAAAACTACTGTTCCGACTTAAATGAAACTTTTTGTGTGTGAAAGCCCATGATTAGACTTAAAAACATTATTTAATCTCGCTACGATGACGAGAACCAGTGCGGACGAAGGCGCGGGTAAACACTAGTTTACAAGTCTACAGGGTGTACAATAAAATGGGACAGCTACTCAAAGGGGTGCTTCATACCATCAAACTGAACAACTTTCTCTATGGGACCAATATCGAAATCGCGAAAAAAAAATCCGCTCTCCCATACAAAACTGCAAACATAACTTGACTGAAATGTATGGGACAGCAGATTTTTTTTTCGCGATTTCGATATTGGTCCCATAGAGAAAGTTGTTCAGTTTGATGGTCTGAAGCACTGCTTTAAGTAGCTGTCCCATTTTATTGTACACCCTGTATAAGTTTGCAAGTCTTCCAAACTTTGGTTTAGAAAATAGGTATATTTTGCAGAGATGGGGCAAGTGTAAGTGTAGAAAATAAATATACAAATTGAAAGAAAAGTTTAATGTTTTGAATCATTCAAATCAATGCTACAGCAGAAAACTAGGTCTCAAAGTAATAAGTAAGTATAAATAAGCTGAAAATCTTTACCACAAGCAACAATCTAGCTACGTGAGAAATTGGTGCAGTGAAAGTGGTGAAGTCAAACGCTTATTGGGTTTCGGCAATTAGCCATAAACCTCTTGCGTCTGAACGTTTGGTGTGAGTTACAGGAGATTGTATAGAAATTAGTAGATTATAAGAGTACATGTCTGTTGATTGCACCCGGAAAAATGGGCCAAAGTCTTAACACCTTGGATCTCAGAATGGACGTCACCATCGGGGTGGACCCCGAAAGAGATGCAGAGACGACCTGGCCCTGCACCCGGACTTTCGGTGTTCGATATATCGCCACTGTTTCGGTCCGCACTTCATTGCAATAGAGTTGACATTGGAACGAAAACCTTCACGCAATTGCGAAGTTCGAATGTGCGGGTAGGCCCCTCTGGATACATTCGACGAAGAGTATAGATCGAACTGGCTCAGGAAAGGGATGCATAGAGGATAAAGGGGGAGGCCTTTGTCCAGCAGTGGGATGAAATATGCTAAAAAATTTATATAAGTTAAGCCCAGATTAGCGGAGAATTAGTTGTAGCTTGTAGGCTTCCATTACAGGGCAAAGGGTCACGAATAATAGTTTGAGGGATATTCCACCCCGCGGGCCCAGTGAGGATTGTTAGGGGCAAATTATTGTCGATTTGCCGTCAGAATATTTTCAAGCCTCCTTGTTCGGCTTCTGACCTGGCTTAACGAATAGTTACACCGCCATCTGATGGAACAATCCTGGACCAACTGTTTTACGTGCCTTTCGAAGCAGGGAGACGCTTGAGGTGAAATACTACTTAAACGGTCACCCATCCAAAGACTGACCGGACCTAACGTTGCTTAACTTCGATGTCCACTCAATAGGTACCTACTTTGTTTTGTTTACCACCAATTTTGAAAAATGTTCCACTCTTTTTACCCGACTGCGCGACGCAAAGGAAGGGTAATGTGTTTATCAGCCTATGTATGTATGTATGTAAGTTTGTTCCTTTGTGGCACACTGGAGACCAAACGCGTGGGCCGATTTTGATGATTCTTACGTCAATCGATTTGTCTTAATCCTGCGAGTGTCATTAAAGACATGACAGTAATGACAATTAGGTATGGCGTCAACCAGACGCAATAATGTAAAAAAAAAATTATATAATATCTGCGGTTCTTGAATTTTCACTCGGAACACACAGGTAGCAGAATTTTAATATGATAAGACGATTTTTTTCAAACAAGGCGATCTATATCAAAATGTTGACTTTATTACAATTTCTAGAATACGCAAATACAATGTTTATTAAAAATATGTCAAGGTAAAATCGCTTGTAACTCAAGGCACTAAGGAGTAACATGGGCACCGAAGCGGAAAGGTGCGCAGAACGGTTTCAATTAGTTGCCAGAACATCCCTCAGGTGCCGTGCCGTCTCGATTGAAAAGTATGCTTTTGAAAATAGACCGAAATACAATTCCTCTATAACAAAATACGATAGTTACTAAGACTGTTTATTTGTATATATTGCGTCACTAAATAATTACTGAACCAATTCAGATGGAGTATTAAATAACTGGCCAAGTGCGTGTCGGACCACGCGCAGGATAGGGCTCCGTAGTTGCCCGTCATAATATAGGGTAATATAATTATGAACTTAGAAGGAAGCTTTTTTGTTTTATACTACGGTTTAACGGCTAACACAGTATAAAAACTACATTTTATAAGTTGATCGACTATTAATCGTAAACTTGTAAAGCCTACTTAGCGGTGATAGTTTTCCTTTAAATTTTTCCTTTCGTTATATATACTACTGCCATGTATTTATTCACATATTCAGAAACAACCGTTTAGCTGGCGGGGGGAGGACACTTGACTCTAACAAAAATTTTCACTTTAAAGCTTAATATTTCACTACCGGATCCCTAAATCGAAAAATGGTTTTCCACTTCCATAATATTTATAAACTACCTATCCAACGATACCCCACATTATGAGATAGACGAGAAAAAAAATCCATTCCCACTTCACGTGTAGGCGAGGTACCTTAAAAAAAATTTTTTTTCAATATTATATTTTACCACTTTATTGGCGTGATAAATATGTATATCCATGCCAAATTACAGCTTTCTAGTACTACGCGTCTCTGATCTAAGCCGCGGACAGACAGACGGACAGACGGACGGACATGGTGAAACTATAAGGGTTCCTTTTTGACTTCGGAACCCTAAAAAATATGCGCAAAGAGGATCATGGGTAGGGTCCCCACAAGTTGGACCGACGACCTGGTGAAGGCGGCGGGAACTTATTGAAAGAGGGCAACGCAGGACAGCCATAACTTACCAAAAACTACCAACACGGCCAACACCACAACATAAACCACCAAAAGTAGGTACCAAAAACTACTAATCGCGCTACTGTCCATTCGTGATAATGTCCATTCGCGCAAAAGTATTTCGCTCAAATGTCTCTTCGCGCAAGTGTCCTTCGAGCAAGAGTTTCTCGCTCAAATGTCTCAGGGACGTAGGTAGGCTGTTAGGCTGATGATGATCCAAAATAATCCGCCATAAGCTAGTGATTATGTAGGATTATCCTCCTTAAGCACTAACTGATAGTCTACTGTCTGTTATACCAATCAAACAATACATCAACAAGATTATAAATACATTCATACCCGTAGATGAAACCAATAGGAGAAGACGCTGTACCTACTCACACTGAATGGCTTTCTTCTTCTTATCGTGTGGGCAGAGCCCCGGTGTCAGAGTTTTTTCAGACCGCCTTACGGCCTCTGACGTGGTTTTTATGTAACGACTACTACCACCAGAGATAGTAGCCGGGACCAACGGCTTAACGTGCCATCCGAAGCACGGAATCATTTTTCTTTTCGGACAATCAGGTGATTCAGCCTGCAATGTCCTAACCAACTGGGGAAAAACGCACAAAGTGACATATCACTAGGTGTCCCCCGTGGGAATCGAACCCACGACCTCCGTATCGAGAGCCAATGCTCTTAACCATTAGACCACGGAGGCAGTGAATGGCTTTAATTGCATAGCATTAAAAACTAGTAACTTATTATTAATCTATGATTAAACATTGCTTTAGGTACCTCCTAGACTCTATACCACGTGTTAATGAATTAAAGCAAAACTAGAAAGTAGTTTGTTTAGAATCGAGAGCAGAATCGAATTATCATGGTTTCAACATAGGTAATTTATTTCAAAATTTTAATAATTTTTTTGCAAAATTTTAAATTTTCTGAACCCGATGTCAACCAACCGCACGGGCACACTCACCCTACTTACTACCAAAACAAGATTCTAAAAATGTATACATGAGTACGTTAGCGCTTTCTTTCAGTGCTGAAATGATAACAAATCATTTATGCCTCAAAACTTAAAATGCGAATAACTTTAAATTTTAACTATAAAAATAATGAAATTATTATTTCAATCTAATTATTTTGTTATAAATCAGTTGGGGTGTATGAGGTTTTGCGCTAATTCATTAACACGTTGTATAGGACCTTGAGACATTTTCAATAGATCGCTTTATACCTATTCATTAATGTCCATAGATAAACCAGCAGTAAAATAAAAAAAATAAAAAATGTAAATATAGTACCTACAAAAGGGTCAAGTAAGAGTATGACTCGCGTTTGTTTTTTTTATTTGTTAGCAAAACCAAAATAATAACATTATGTGACAAATCCTATTTATAGTTCAAAGATACAGCACTTTAAAGTTAGGATAGAGGAGACGGACAAACGAACCGTAGCGTAGGCCTAGTATTAGGGTCCCATTAGCACCTTTTGGGTACGGAACCCTAAAAATAATGATCACGATCTTCTTCTTATCGTGTGGGCAGATCCCTGGTGTCAGAGTTTTTTCAGACCGCCTTACGGCCTCTGACTTGGTTTTTATGTAACGACTACTACTACTAGAGATAGTAGCCGGGACCAACGGCTTAACGTGCCATCCGAATCACGGAATAATTTTTCATGATCACGATTATGTCCTGTTTGTCTGAATAGGCAAAGTTTAAGAAAATCTTATACAACGTGTTAATGAATTAACGCAAAACCTCATACACCCCAACTGATTTATAACAAAATAATTAGATTGAAACAATAATTTAATTATTTTGATAATTAAAATTTAAAGTTATTCGCATTTTAAGTTTTGAGGCAAAAATGATTTGTTATCATTTCAACACTGAAAGAAAGCGCTAACGTACCCATGGGTACATTTTTATAATCTTGTTTTGGTAGTAAGTAGGGTGAGTGTGCCCGTGCGGTGGGTTGACATCAGGCTCAGAAAATTTTAAATTTCGCAAACAAATTATTTAATATTTTGAAAAAAATTACCTATGTTGAAAACATGATAATTCGACTCTGCTCTCGATTCTAAACAAACTACTTTCTAGTTTTGCGTTAATTCATTAACACGTTGTATAGGGATTTCGATACGGTTTTCACTCTAATAGACGAGATTTCTTTCTGTCACTGATTCATGAGGAAGGTTTGTTTTATTTGTGGTACACATGCGAAGCCAAGAGAGTCGCTAGTAACATATTGGTGTCGATTCGAACTGTGCCACGACTTAACTAAATTTATTCTTGTCACTTTCTAAAATAAGATTAAGAAAAGAGACAGAAAACCAACAACTGACTTTAGTGCTGTCAAAGTGAAATTACACGCCCAAAAAGTCCAGTGGCGCCCTCATCACATTAAAAAAGATTTCTCAATAAAAAAAGCCAAAATTAAAAAAGTAATCAACACGAACACTACAAAAGCCTTCAAGCCATTGTTATATAATACTTTTATAGGTTCTAAAAATTCCACTTTTAGACAATTGCGAATAAAAACAGAAGCGGCCGTTTTTTTTTTCTTTTTTCCCAATTTGTATGTTTAGACCTTTAAAAAACCTATAAAAGTACCTATTATATGAAAATAGCTTGAAGGCTTTTGTAGTTTTGATGTTGATTACTTTTTAATGTAGGCTTTCTTTATTGAGAAATCTTTTTTAATTTGATGAGGGCGCCACTGGACTGCGATAGCCCTCTGAAATAAGATGGCGTACATTATGATGGCATCATATTTGTAACGTCACTTTGACAGCACTAAAGTGAGTTGTTGGTTTTCTGTCTCTTTTCTTAATCTTATTTAAGAAAGTGACAAGAATAAATTTTGTTAAGTCGTGGCACAGTTCGAATCGACACCATTATTTCTCAACTCGACCTATTGGTACGAATGTGGCTTAATTGGCCATGTCCAATTAGTATTTCTTAGCAATGTGTACACTATAAATCTTCTTCCAGTAATGAACCCTGTATTTGGTATACCTATTTCTTTTTATTTAATACTACTAATATGTTACTGATGAAAATTTTCGTTTTTACCAGGAGGCATAATATACGAGTAGAAGAAGAAGAGAAGAATGGCAAAATAGGGAGGAGGCTTATGCCCTGCAGTGGGTGGATACGGGCTGAAAATGATGATGATGATGATGATATACGAGTAGGTATATCATATTATTGCTACTTTCTTTTTTGGTGCTTATACATACACCACTAGTTAGGGTTCCGTACCCAAAGGGTAAAAACGGGACTCTATTACCAAGCCTACGTTGTCCGTCCGTCTGTCCGTCCGTCCGCCCGTCTGTCCGTCTGTCCGTCCGTCTGTCCGTCCGTCTGTCCGTCCGTCCGTCCGTCCGTCCGTCCGTCCGTCCGTCCGTTTGTCTGTCCAACCTATTTACGGCTGTAACTTTTGAACCGAAAGAGCTAGATAGTTGACATTTTCACAGAATGTGCGTTGTTACTGCAGATTTTCTAATAAATAATAAAAATTTCAAAAAGTTAAAAATTAAGGGGGGTTCTCAACAAGAAACTACTTTTTATCAACGTTTTTTCTTCTCGCTCTATGGTAAAAACGGTAATACATACAAGCGTCAAACTTTGTGTGATTACAGAGCAAACTCTACAGTATAACAACAAATAATAAAAATCGGCCAAGTGTGAGTCGGTCTCTTGATAAAGATCCCGAAGTAAAAAAAATTTTTTTAATTTAATATGTTGTAGTGCCCCACTCGCACTTGACCGATTTTATTTTTAATTTACTAACATTATGTAGTGCATTTATGATTTGAAAACAAGTGATCGTATTACTTATTCGTAGAAGTGATCATAATTTTAATGATGTGACCTGTGTTTGACAGTCTTAAAGGAGATTAGTCCGTCTTCAATTAACAATGGACCGCGTCATTTGCGATAATAATGATAATACCTGCCGGAGATGGGATAAACTACGAAATTTCCAATCCCTTTGGAACCCTTTATTGTAATATGACATCTAGCATCTTTAATCTTCGCTTCAAGGTATAAGGTTCTAGCGAACATCGATCATACAATCTATTTTAAATTCGGCAACATGCCTCGTCCAAAGGAGTACAGTCAAAAAAAATCCACGTCAAGCTTCGTCACAAGAAATTACAGGAAAAAAAAACAGAAATGCACACTCTAAATGGGTCTCTCGTCATTAAACGTACCCGGCACAAAGGATCCCATCACACCAGCTGCGTTCCCGCGCTGGATGGCCAATGAAATCCTCTGCACCAGATATGACCCTGAGCGGACATCGCTGCCACTTTCTACCATCCTCCTGCCCAGATCTCTCACAAATTATCTCTTATTATTTTGTAAATTAACATCGATCATTATTAATAAAATGAATTTTAAAAATTGGTCTGTTTAAAAACAAAACTTTGTGATCGTCTAAGGGCTCTTACAGACGAGCGACACTTTGCTGTCGCGGTGGGTTGCAGAGCGTCGCGCTCATACATTTTACGCATCCGCGACAGCCGGCGACCGCAAAGTGTTGCTCCTCTGTGATAGCGCTAACTAGGGATATGGGTAAGAATAGGGTCTTAGATACTCGTATCCCGGCAGGATACGAGTATCTAAGACCCTCAAAAAATGTTTTAGAATTCTTGTCTCTTTGTTTGTTTGAGTATCACGCGACAATCTACTTTGAGCGGTTCCTATTGGTCAAAAGCATTGTTCCTATAAAAGTCTATATTTAAAACAGAATTTAATAAACATAAAATGCGTTAGGTACATATTAAACTGGGTACTTCAGACCATCAAACTGAACATTTTTCATTATAGGACCAACATTGAAAATTAAATCACGAACAAAAAATCTGCTGTTTAGAAAACGCCAACGGCTGCTCGAGCTCGACCAAAATGTATGTATGTATGTAACAAAAGATTTTTATTAGAAATTTCAATCTTCTTCTTCTTCTTCTTATCGTGTGGGGAGAGCCCTGGTGTCAGAGTTTTTTCAGACCGCCTTACGGCCTCTGACGTGGTTTTTATGTAACGACAATTCAAATATACATTCAGCAATTTCAATATTGGTCCCATACTAAAAGTTGTTCAGTTTGATGGTCTAAAGCACCCCGTAAGATATCGTAACGTATTAAATTATACACCCTGTATTGCATGTTTTTAGCTTTCCTTTCACAAATTAGTGATTGCGAACCATGCTAGCATACTAATAAGCGCGACAAAGCGCGTTCGTTTTCGCATACAGACAGGCAAGTCTAAATTTTTGTCAATTTCTCGAGAGTGGCACTTCATAGTTTTTTGCTACTTTCTGTTTCCTCAAATTCCCCTTCAAGTATTAGACGTTACACAATTTCCTCACATACCCATTCTAATCATAAATCAAAGCCTTTTTCATTAAAAGTACCACAGCACTTAAATACCAGATCAGTTGCTAACTTCCACCAAAACCTTAAACACATAACCTACCCACCTTTATATTGAGAAATTCAATCAATCGGCGTGAAGGCACAGGCTTTATCCTTAAAAGGGTTTGGGGATATTCCTATCTAATGGGTCGGAATTGTAGGATGATAGGCACCCAAGTTGTCTCGTCCCTACTTAATGGATTGTCTGAAGTGCAATACGTGGGAAGTGATAATTTGTCTTTAGTTCATTGCACTTCGTTTTTGACCAAAGTTTTCAAGTACCTAAAACCCGGGCGAATTAACTTGGCACCTGGCTCGCACGTGGCTCAGAATTCGACACACCCTTCCTGCATATACCGCGGGACCCCGCCGACGCTGTGCGAGGCCAGTAGTATAGCATCTCAGTTACGGTGGCACGTGTCCCTGCACTTTAGCATTTTCGAGTTATTCTTTCAGAGTTTTCCGTGTTTTCTATTCCGAGCCATGTGCGAGCTAGGTGCTAAGTTAATTCGCCTATAATTTAAAAGTAACAGCGCTACTGTTTTGTTAATGATTTCCTCTATGACATTAACTTTATGCTATTTATGTATTTATTATGCTTTAGCATCTTTAATTTATTTTGGTGCATAAGGTCTGTATGGTCTGCATCAAAAATACTGTATTATACAGGGTGAAATTGATATTATTAGCATGCTTTTAAACTAAGAGTCTACCCATCAAACTGAGCAACATTTACTACGGGAGCAAACCGATCGGAGCCCAAAAAAAATCTGCTGTTCCATACTAAACTGCAATGATTACTCGACTCAAATGTATGCAACAGTCGATTTTTTTTGTGCTCCGATCGGTTTGCTCCCATAGTCAAAGTGGTTCAGTTTGATGGGTAGACTCTTAGTTTTAAAGGATGCTAATGATATCAATTTCACCCTGTATAATATTAATTGCATAGGTAGAGGTTAGTCCATTTCATACGAAAAAGTATACTAGCTAACAAATAATTTTCTAATGCACATCATACCCAACACAGTGAAATTCTTCTTCTCCTTAGTCATATCCTGATGGATCCTGAGGGACGGGACCACCGTGGGCCGCTTATGAGGGATTTCAAGGAATTAAACTACAACAGGTCTTGTAATCTAAACTATTATGAAACTGTAACAGAAGTGTGTCTGTACATTGAAGATATATACAAAAAAAATTTACGACATGGTTTTTACCTGAAGTGCGATTTTTGAAAATCATACGAGCGACTTGGCAGTAGAAAATATCAAAATTACTATGGAGATTATGCATCTTTCTACTGCCAAGTCACTCGTATGATTTTGAAAAATCGCACTTCTCTCCCTGATTCCAAATCACCAATTTTAGGATTTTTTCTGTCTGTTTGTTTGTTTATTTGTTTGTTTGTTTGTTTGTGTGTTTGTTTGTTTGAGTATCACGCAAAAACTACTGAACCGATTTTGATGAAACTTTTTTTGTTTGATAGCTTATGATCTGACTTAAAATCTGGTATATAATTTATGCGGACGAAGTCGCGGGTAAAAGCTCGTAAATACTAAAATTGACTTAAACCAGACTAACTAAAACCAGGTTTCCATCGATTTGCGGTGCAATCGGCTCAATACTTAGTTTATAGTACAAACCGCACACGTACAGAAAGTTCCCTACGTAGCACAAGTTTGTTCTAATGTAAACTCTATTTAGTTAAGGATAAAGTTTACTTCTAGCCGTTGCTAACGATCTGTCTGTGGAGTAGCTGATAAAGCTTGAACGATTAATTCACGCTCGGTTTGATCGTTCAGGTCTTTTTGCATGTCCATGTTAAGATCTGAGGTACGTATTCGATTTCGCCTTTGACTACTTATATAGGGACTAGCTACGCGTGTCATTCTACTAACAAACATTTCTGTCACTTTTTGCGGGGGGCGAGGTAACATGAAATCCGCAACTTTCGATTTTTTCTCATAATAGCCTATAACTTTAGATTCACAAATCACTACATAGTATAAAACAAAGTCGCTTTCTCTGTCCCTATGTCCCTTTGTATGCTTAAATCTTTGAAACTACGCTACGGATTTTGATGCGGTTTTTTTTAATAGATAGAGTGATTCAAGAGGAAGGTTTATATGTATAATAACATCCATTAAATAGTGGAGAAGTACTGTTATTTTTGAGGTTTCTAATGTGATGTCGTAAATAATTACAATTTTTCCGCTTACATTGCAAACGCAGGCTGAACCCTACGAGTTTTATCAAAATAATGTACTAAGTATTGTACACATTGAAAAGGTCTACAGAAAAGTCCGTGATGGTATATGTCTATCTCTTATGGATAACCCACAATAAATTTTTTTTTGTCATTTTTTTTTACGACAAATAATGGCTAATTTTCGAAGCGATTTTAACCAATACAGCATTAATCCTTAACCAATTAAATACCTTGAATACATTGTTCATTTAATATAGATCTATATGGCCTTTTACACCGTATGATTTAAGTGAATATTTTCGAAGATATTACAGATTTAAAAATTGCGGGAAGTAGCGTTTGCGGCGGTACCGGCCGGCCGCCCGGTGCAGCAAGAGCGTGCGAAGCCGGAGCGGGCCGCTATGTTTTTATATACAACGTTCACACATTCTGTAGTGTAAGTGTAGTAATTTCTGTAGTGTATTTAGTATCAGCATTGCACCCGTGCGAAGCCGGGGCGGGTCGCTAGTAAATAATATTTTATTCCAATTAAAAGCACAATATACCAAAAATAATCCAATCCGCAACGCAGGCTTCGTCACTTTAGATTCTAATTTTGAATGTTAAAAATCATGAAAAGTAGTCTTCTGTAAACCCCAAACGTTCTAAGTTCAAAATTATTGTTTCGCAATTATAGGCTGTCTCGTTTAGTGATAGATAAGGTAAAAATTGAGTGTAAATCATAAAGGTATCATATAGAGGAACTGACAGCTGAGAGAGCGAGATGTACCTAGCGGTGCCACTGTATAATAGAAAGAGATACGTGACGCGAGGCAATAGAACCGTTTTTGGGAACTTGTCAGCACAATCGACTGGGTACATAATTATTCGTGCTCTGTGAATAATTAGTGAATCTAAAGTGAAGTCGTAGATTATTTTGTGAAATATACTAACACTATTTCATTAAATTACCTACGATTTCAGGTTAGATTCACAATTTTACACAGAACTCGAAGTTTTAGGGTGTCGATAAGTGCCGATAAATGCACAAAAACGGTTTCATTTGACAACTTATGTCAGTTACTCTGTTCCGACAGGTATAATAACTTTATGGTGTAAATGCACACGATCAATTTGTCTTATACCGTGGGAGAGGGGAAATGCTGCCGCAAGGCCAGTCCTTGTGATAAGTAGTCAAAGGATTTCGGTAACAGTATTGATATTTGTAGGCATACGATTAGGACACCATTTATTTATGATTTGTATTTTTGAGCATATCCGATAATCGTGTATCCTAATTTTCACGTTTTTCGGATATATTTTGTGACTTCATAACGCGTGAAAAGCTCAACAGATTTGGATGAAATTTGGCACACAGATAGAATATTATGTTCTGGATTAACACATATAATAGTTTTTAATGTAAACGTAGACGAAATCGCATGCAACAGCGGCAATGCTTTAAAACCAATCTGAGATGAACTGAAAGATTTTGAGCCACACGGTAGATTCAATATTATACGCCTTGACATTCAAGCATGTATACAACGTGTTAATGAATTAACGCAAAACTAGAAAGTAGTTTGTTTAGAATCGAGAGCAGAATCAAATTATCATGGTTTCAACACAGGTAATTTTTTTCAAAATATTAAATAATTTGTTTGCAAAATTTAAAAATTTCTGAACCCGATGTCAACCCACGGCACAGACACACTCACCCTACTTACTACCAAAACAAGATTATAAAAATGTATCCATGAGTACGTTAGCGCTTTCTTTCAGTGCTGAAATGATAACAAATCATTTTTGCCTCAAAACTTAAAATGCGAATAACTTTAAATTTTAACTATCAAAATAATGAAATTATTGTTTCAATCTAATTATTTTGTTATAAATCAGTTGGGGTGTATGAGGTTTTGCGCTATTTTATTAACACGTTGTATAGGGTTATTGCTTATAGTATGTTATAGTATATATAATATATAATACATATAATATATATAATATAGTATTGCTGCCACCTGTGGGATGGCTCAGCCAATTATCAACTTGCCGCACTCGACACGGTCGAACGCAGAGCCAGGAGGCACACTAGCGACAGTAAACTAGTGGAGACCAAGCTTCATAGCTTAGCCCACCGCCGCAGAGTAGCCTGCTTGTCGGTCTTCTACAGATTGTATTTCGGTGAGTGTGCCCAAGAGCTACATGAGCTCATCCCGCCTTCCCCTTTCTACTATAGGACTTCCAGACGCACCACGGGATATCATCCCTTTTTGGTTGACATCCCACGTACCCGCACCAAGCGCCATTCCGATTCTTTTATAATGCGCACAGCAAAGGAGTGAAATGCCCTGCCTGCGTCAGTGTTTCCGAGCGCTTACAACCCGAATTCCTTTAAAGTACGAGTGAATAGGCTTCTTCTGGGTAAGCTCGCTACATCTTCGACCCCATCTTCGTCCTGAGGACTGGATTGAGGTCAAGAGCAAACCCATTCTTAATAAAAAAAAAAAAAAAAAAATTATACTTATACACTTAGTTTTTCTTCACAAAAGCACTTTACACGTCTCAAAATTCAAGCAATGCAAATGCTTCAGTTTCTAGGTGTGTGCTGTGTTAGTGGTCTCACATTGGGCAGAGTCAGGACACTTGGTAAAATGAGGAGGAGTTTATGTTTTTTTTATAATTTTCAAATGTCTACCTCCACCACTGACTCGGAGAAAAATGTCATGAGCTTGCATATATGTATGAAATATTAAGATAGCTGATGTGAAAATAATCATCATAATATCTTCTCGAATTGCTCTAAGGGAAGTTCTCAAAATAAAATATGTAACAAGTATTGAGTGAAATAATTTTTATTTTCTTTTGTTTTTTTTTTTATCTATAATCACAGCCTATATAATTAAATTACGTACCACTGCAGAGCACAGGCCTACCCTCAGGGAGGGTGTATGGGATGGGCATTAGTCCACCACGCATGCCCAATGCGGATTGGTAGACTTCACATACGCATCAGAATTTCTTCTTCAGCGTATGCAGGTTTCTTCACGATGTTTTTCTTCACCGTTTGAGAGCAAACGTACATAAATTAGAAAAACTAATTGATACATGGCATGTCATCCGTGCCGATTCGAACCTGAACCTCAAGATTGCGTTTTCATAGCTCTCCGCATCCCACACGGATGTTCTCTGCGTACTGACGATGCTGCGCCTAGAACTGGTGCATATGTGTGTGTGTAGGTCCCTTGTAGAACAAACGAAATTGTAGGACCTTGCATGCGTCCGGCATGTTCGCGGGGGCGCGAACGGACGGGTTCCACGCGATCATTCGCAAAAAAGTGGCCTCGCTACTGCAGCGCCTGCGTACCAGTAACAACAGCATCCTGAAATGCATTGCTGCCAGATTTGACTGTCCCATACAAAAGCACTGGGTGGAGCTGGTGATTGGGACAGTCAAATAAAAGACATAATGCCTACCTACCCTGTCGATATTTAATTAACATACACTAACATAATTTTAAGTAAACATTGTTACTAATCATCCTACTAACAAAATTATGGATTGTCTTTTTTGGTCCGAAATAAATGAGTATTTAATTTAATTTTAATTTAATTTACCTCTTTTTATAGTGACAATGGCCTCGATTCGGACTGTGCCACGACTTAACTTAACTAAATTTATTCCTGTCACTTTCTAAAATAAGATTAAGAAAAGAGACAGAAAACCAACAGCTGACTTTAGTGCTGTCAAAGTGACGTTACACGCCCAAAATAAGATGCCATCATAATGTACGCCATCTTATTTAAAGCGTTTTTGGGCGTTTAACGTCACTTTGACAGCACTAAAGTCAGCTGTTGGTTTTCTGTCTCTTTTCTTAATCTTATTTTAGAAAGTGACAGGAATAAATTTAGTTAAGTTAAGTCGTGGCACAGTCCGAATCGAGGCCATTGTCACTATAAAAAGAGGTAAAGCATGCAAGGTCCGTGCCGTCTGTCCATAAAATTACCGTTCAAGTTCAACATAAATAATTATTACACGATGAAAAATAAATATCAATCAACTGCATCAGTACTTCAACGATTACACAAACAAGAGAGCTTAAATTGGCATACAGTGTCACCACGTGTCACCAACATCGACAGCTAGGTTTACTTGTAAAGTTGTTTTAAAGCCAAATAAATTGATATCAAATAAAAGTTGACAAAACCGTGTTATTGGCTCAACCAATAGCGGGGTGGCTTACATTCGAGCTTCTGTACACTCCGTGTCTCGTATTGGCTGTGTTCCAATCGTGATTAAAAAAATAAAATTGTGTTTTTTTTTGTATTTGCGATATATATTTGCTGTGCTAATTAAATGTTTTATGGTTTGTCGGCTTTTGTTTATGTTTGTTTCACGGCGAAAGAACTTTCGTTATTAGAAATTTCTCACAGGAAATTGAATGGAAAATGAATTATGTTGTATCAACCCGCACTCACAGTATAACAAAGTGACTCATACCTAACCTACGTCACAGTACAAGAAAGATATACAGAGTGTAAGGGAAAGTGTCATTAACCTTAAAACCACATACTCCACCCATCAAACTGATCAACTTTTACCATGGGAGCAAACCTCTCAGCGCAGAAAACAACCGCCGTTGCTAAACTGCAATGTACTTTTCCTTACACCCTGTATAGTACAAGTACAAACACTCCCTGGAGGCCTAGCATGCCACCCCCGAGAAAACGATAAAAATCGAGATGTGCCTCCATCGTTATTATTTTACGTATGCCAGTAAGAGCGCGCATGACGTTTTTCTCGTGTAAACGCTTTGTCGTGGGTGCATGCTAGCCGTGCTGCACTCAAAAAATTTGATCTAATCCCCTTTCAGTCGTACGGGAGCTGGACGGGCAGTAAACAGTGGTGTATTCCTGTCTCACTTGCACTCACTCAACACACATTTTATGCTAGTCTCTTCTTTTCAGTGCGAACCCGTTTGTATGAAGTGTCCAGGATGTAATCCTCAAAAGTCATTTGTATGAGTCGAGTAGAGCTATTTTTGAGTATCATTCATCGTAATTTGTAATCTAAAGTAACATAAATTCAATAGAGTTTGACATCACGTTCGTAATCTAATTAGTATGTGTGACTTTCGAAAATAACACGGGCGGTTATTGGACCATCATCGCTGTTTGCCACTAAATCACCACGGCTTATTCGTAAGAACAAGTTATATTAAAAGAATAACTTTTATATATACCTTAGTAAACTAGATACACTTTGATGTTGATTGTCCAATAATGTCCATGCTAGACTAACTTCAAACAAAGGGACGACATTTCCTAGAAGCCTTTTTACAAAAACAGTCTGGATTCAGACTAAAACAGCAAGAACATAAAAAGGGAAATCTCAGAGAAGTACCCACTCCGTTGTCCCAAGTTCGAAAGAAAGGGCAGTCAGTAGCACAATGAGTAAGCAAACAACACTGAATTAGATAAAGTATAAGGGTACGAATGCACGTAGCGAAAATGTGATGCTTCGGGGAAAACGTAAATTACGTAACGTAAACGGAAATTATGTACACACGGCGACAGGTCAGGTTACCCTGTTTGGACTTTGAACTATTAGAAGTTGAACGCTGCGAATCGTGCGAGAGGGTGCGGTATGTTGTTGTTGTTTCGTCTCACAGCACGCTGCGCCCGCGCCGGCAGCCGCGTCTATGCAGGCTCTCTACCGCACTATTTTGTGTTTTGTACGTAGTGTAGTTATGGGTATATAGGGTGCGTAACCTGATGTGTCGCCGTGTGTACCTGCCTAATATAACGCATGTAACGCATGATGTAATCAAATCCAAAATTTTCGTACGCTCCTTGCAGCAAAACATAGAGCTCTATGTTTTTTATCCACCTATGTTTACGAATAAATATAATTTCAATTTCAACGTTTTCACTTATGACGGTCTTTGCCGCCTGCGTACCACTAGGACAAGAGACTCACATTGTGGCAAATCATAGGCATTACAGTGTTGTAGGAGTAGCATTTTTTTTTCATGGCTGTGGTCCTATACGAGAACGGTATACACATCCGCTTCTTCTTCTTATCGTGTGGGCAGAGCCCTGGCGTCAGTTTTTTCAAACCGCCTTACGGCTTCTGACGTGGTTTTTATGTAACGACTACTACCACCAGAGTTAGTACAGTACAGTAGATACGCAGTACGTACGCTTCCTCGACAACAGAACTCTACTACTGTTAACACACTGCGCATGCTCGGCGTTTAAATAAGGAAGAGAGAAAAAAAGAGAAGGTTTTTTTCTGTCATTGAAGATATCAAGAAAGCTGTGTAAAGAAATGTAAAGACCATGTAAAACACAAATTGTAACAAAATTAAATAATCTACAAGGTTATACTAGTTCTGATT
The DNA here is from genome assembly GCA_922987775.1 of Agonopterix subpropinquella. Classification (NCBI taxonomy): domain Eukaryota; kingdom Metazoa; phylum Arthropoda; class Insecta; order Lepidoptera; family Depressariidae; genus Agonopterix; species Agonopterix subpropinquella. The sequence continues at coordinate 1,405,907 of OV277696.1, read as the reverse complement.
GCACACCTGTATCTACCCTGGGTCGATGGCCAACAACCACGGTGGATGACAGCTGGATTGTGGCAGCTTTTTACCGTCTGAAACGTTTCTCTGCGCCAGATGTGCGAACTAGGCTTATTAATCCGACCACCTCTTGTTTTCTCTCTCAACTCTCCTCTATTTTCTGCGAGCTCATCCTATTTCTCAGGGCCGATTCCGAAAGAACTCAGGTCCCAGTAAGAGACTACTGATATCAATTTTATACATAGGTATGTCAGTAGTAGTACCACAGAATAAATAATAGTACTTGCGTAGCACCACAGGTAGTGCGTACCAGAACGGCGGTGGTCCTTTGTTCAGGCGTGGACTTGTAGTCATGACTCATGAGGGTTCGAGTTTAAATCCTAATCATTCACCGTAGTTGACTGACGTCCATTCCCCCATGAGAGTAGACCTGTGCCTGTGCCCTGCAGCAGGACGTTAGACTGATGATGATGACGATACTCATTATAATAATAGTCCCTTGTGGTACAAATAAATAAAACCGGTCAAGTGCGAGTCGGGCTACTCGCGCACCGAGGGTTCCGTACCACACCACCACAGAACACAACATTTTTAGCTTAGAAAAAAAAATGTTTTTGTCCGGGACCTTTAGCGCAAGACTGACTCACACTTGGCCGGTTTTTAGTATTTGTTGTTATTCTGTAGAGTTTGTTCTATAATCACACTAAGTTTGACGCTTGCATGTATTACTATTTTTACGATAGAGCGTGAAGAAAAAACGTTGATAAAAACTAGTTTCTTGTTGAGAACCCCCCTTAATTTTTAACTTTTTGGAATTTTTATTATTTGTTAACAAATCCGCCGTAATAACGCATAATCTCAGAATTTCAACTATCTAGCTATTACGGTTCAAAAGTTACAGCCCTAAATAGGTAGGACAGACGGACAACGTAGGCTTAGTAATAGGGTCCCGTTTTCACCCTTTGGGTACGGAATCCTAAAAACATTTAAAATCTTCAAACAGTGTCGTGTATAAACGGACCCTTAGATCGGGAAGCTTATTTTTACGGGAACACAGGCCATTGTTACACTAAATTACCGGGCCGTTTCTTTGTCAGTGGAAATTAGTTCCATTCCGCTCCTACGAAAGGATTGTGCTTGTTTGCGACGGAAAAGAAAATCCGTAAAGTACTTGATTTCTTATCCTTTTACCAGAATGAGGATGAGGGGGATAAAAATTGTTCAAACTATTATTAGAAAAACGTATTATAATCTGGTATTACTCCGTTCTTGGTTTAAAAAAAGTTCGTGGCTGTCTTATAATACGTACATACTACGTTTGTATCGTTCGTCTAAACACGTCTTAAATTTCTACTCCCGGTTTTTAATTTCAAAGAGTGGTTAAAGGTGTCAATTTTAACATAAACTTTCGGACACTTCTAAACGAACATCTACACTGAGTGTTGTGACAAGTAATAGTGCTCAAAGCTGTATAATTAGCGTATTGTAAAGTGATTAACATTATACTTAACTATTTATCTACCTACATTGATAAGTGAAACGAAGTGATTTGTTAAAACGCGTAACTGCCACGGTTTCCACGGCGCTTGAGACCTTTTTCTCGCGGTACCGAGTTCACGCGTTAAGAACTAACTACAACGGCGGCACTAACTTGGAGCTCTACTTGTTACCGGCTGACTGCGATCGGTTCGTTGTTTGTCTTGTCTTAAACGGCGGCATAAATTTGGACTATTCCACATTACGACGGGGAAGATGAATTGTTATGCATGTAAAAAGGCGATCGCTCGGGAGGATTTAATGTCTTGCGGAACATGTAAAGAAGTAACGCATTACCAGTGCGTTATGATGTCTACTGAGCACTTTCGTCTCTTGCGTGATCGTCGCCAGGGCTGGGCCTGTCCTACGTGCACTAACGCCAGCAGCCGTCGTAGGAAAGATGACACGCCTGTAAAACAATTGCATGATCAGCCGCCGAGTGTTTTGGAAAAGTTAAGCGATGACCATACTAAACAAAATATACCGCCGGAGGTGCCCAAACAGAATATGCCGCCGGAGGTGCCCAAACCTATTACTAGAAATGCCATTCCATACGAAGATTTCGCACTCCTTCTGGACTCTAAGATGAAGGACATTGAAGCTTCCATCACTCGCAGTCTCAACGCTACCATCAAGAGCGAAATCAACTCAGCCATTCAACAGTTGAAAGCGGAGTTCACCCAAACAACTGATTTTCTAGCCGCAGAACAGAAGAGTTTGGATTCTAGAATGAAGGTCGTCGAGAAGGAAACTAAGAAACTTTGTGCTCTCGAATGCCAGATATCTGATCTACATGTCAAGATTGCGCACTTGCATAATGAAAATAATAAGAAAGATCAACTCGCCCGTATGAATAATCTGGAAATTAAAGGCATACCGGAGATCACCGAAGAGAAATTGCCTCTACACGTTGTACGATTGGCTGAACTTGCCGGCGTTGCTTTAACAGAGACCGATATAGAACACGTACACAGAGTGAAGCCTATGCGCCCCATACAAGGGCAACCCAAAAATATCGTTGCCAAACTTAAGGATCGCTCCTCAAAAAACCAGATAATTTCTGGAATACGGAAGCGAAGAGGCATCACCACGGCAGACTTAGGAATTGGCGGCAATTCCACGGCGTGTTATGTCAACGAGCACCTGACTCCAGCCAACAAAGTCCTTTACAAGAAGTGTCGAGGCTTGACAAAGGAGAAATCTTATCAGTATGCCTGGATAAGAAACGGTACAATATATGTGAGAAAATCCGACATCGATCCAGCCATCACAATCTCTGTAGAAGCAGACTTGAACAAGATTGTATAAACCCGTTAATTTTAATTCATTCTTTTTTTATTTTTGCTTTTAAACTTGCTAACGAACATTGCTTTTATAAAATGTCTTTTCGTTTCTTCATTAGTTTAAGTTCACTCAGTCAAAATAATCAACATACCTTATTCTTCTATAAACAACACACCATCATTTATTTTTTCTATGGCTATACATATTTTTATCCTCCTATTCATATTGCTATTCATATCTCACTCTGGTTGTGGGGTGTCTTGTTCTCTTATCATCTTATCTGCCTAAAGTCTTTGAATTTCCAGGTTACTCAGGGTTCGCCTATTCTCCAAATCATGTCCAATATATTATGGCCTATACAAGTTTGTCGAACATCATCTTACAGTGTCTAAAAGCAACTTAAATATTTACTACCAGAATGTTCGTGGTCTTCGGTCTAAGGCAAAATTTCTGTTTCAAGGCATACTGAGTAATAACTATGATGTTATCGTGATTACCGAGACATGGCTATGTGAGGGATTTTTTAATAGCGAGTATGTAGACGACCGATATGACGTTTTCAGATTGGATAGAAATTTTACAGAATCTGGTAAGGCCTCTGGAGGCGGTGTTATGATTTGTGTAAAGACTAATTTATCAGCTAGTTTAAATGAACAACTGACACGCCAGCCGCCGGATACACTGTGGATAACTATTCCATATCATTCATTTAATAGAGCTTCCAATCATCAGTCACAAAATCTACACATAGCTGCTGTATACATTCCCGGACACAGTAACAGTAAGAAACAACCAAGCGATATCCAAGATTTCTTGGATAATCTTGAGAGCGCGGTCGCGGCGAGTCCACATGACTACTTTTTGATCGCTGGTGATTTTAATCTGCCTTGCGTAGAGTGGGAAAACGGTCCTATCGTGCAAAGGGTTGGTCTTACTGAGGTTCAAAATGCAGCAACAACATTAATTGAAACCTTTAATTTGCATGGCTTCGATCAGCACAATAAACTTAGAAACCCATCGAGTAACGTTCTTGATCTTATATACAGTAACTTTCATTTAACTATTCATGAATGTGATTGCCCCATAGTCTATGTTGATATTTTTCATCCTCCAATGGCTATCGATGTTACAGATATTACAGTTCCACCGCTGAAATCTATTCGTCGTGAAGTACTCAAATTTAGACAAGGTGACTACGATAGTATTATTAATTACCTAAATGACACATCTTGGGAAACAAGACTAAACTATGGCTCAGTTGATGATGCTACTCAATGCTTTTATGATATTTTGAATGAAGTTATCTCTAAGTTCATCCCCAAGAAGTTAAGCTCAGCAAAGAGACAGTCTTATCCCATCTGGTTTAGTTCACCACTGATAAAAATAATAAAAGAAAAATCCAAAGCGCACAAAAGATGGAAGATCTCTGGTTGTCCTGTCGCCTACGATGAATTTGCTCTTCTCAGAAACCGACAAAAAAAAGTACAAAAGGAATGCCATGACAAATATGTAAATTCATCCGAGAACCTTATAAAAAAAGACCCAAAGAGATTTTGGTCGTTCGTAAAAGCCAAACGAGGAGGATCAAACTACCCTCAAACTGTAACATATAATAACACCTCCTATAATACCGGTCCTGACATGTCTGCAGCATTTAACAATTTTTTTAATAGCGTATTTTCTTCTCCAGCGACCTCCTATCCTGACGATGAGATGATTCCACCTAAGTATGGCAATAGCTGTCTCATTAACAGTTTTACAATTAGTAATGATCAAATATTTAAAGCTCTTAAAAGCCTCGATAAAAATAAAGGACCTGGTAGTGATGGGATTCCTCCTTTATTCATAGTTAACAGTGCCCCTGCCTTGGTCAGCCCCCTACGAATCATATTTAACAGATCTCTCGCAGAGGGCGCATTTCCTTCGGTGTGGAAACAAGCGCACATAGTGCCGATTCTTAAGAAGGGTTCTCGCACTAGGGTGGAAAATTACCGTCCTATCTCCATACTCAATATATTTGGAAAGATCTTCGAAAAACTCGTATATAATTATATTTACCCTACCATCTCCAATGGAGTTACCAATGAACAACATGGCTTCTTAAAAAAACGATCTACTAATACTAATCTTATTAATTTTCTTGATTTTACATTAAAACATATGGAGAAGGGCAAGCAGGTTGACGTGATCTACACTGATTTCGAAAAAGCTTTCGATCGTGTGGATCACGTCATCCTGTTACGTAAGCTTAACTGTTTGGGCATTCGTGGAGATCTCTTGCGTTGGGTGGAATCATACTTGAGCAATCGTTCTCAGGCCGTAGTTATTGGAGGTTATAGATCGGACTTCATAGATATTCCATCAGGCGTACCGCAGGGATCTCACCTTGGGCCACTATTCTACTGCGCCTTTCTTTATGATATATATATTTGTTTTGAGAATTCGAATTTTCTGCTGTATGCCGACGACAAAAAGGTGTTCATGGACATTAGTACAGTCCGTGATTGCATCGACATACAGAAAGATTTAGATCGTCTGGGGCACTATTATAAAATTAACAGAATCTCTGTTAATGTACCCAAATGTCAATGTATTTCGTTTTCTAGAAGCCGTGCCCCTATTGTATTTGCTTATACCATTGATAATGTTCCTCTAAATAGAACCGATCATGTTCGAGATCTGGGCGTCATTCTGGACAATAAATTAACGTTCAACTTACATTACGAACACATAGTGCAAAAAGCTTATAGGAGCCTTGGTTTTGTTTTAAGAGTGTGCAAACCCTTCAAAGATATACACTGCATAAAGGTGGTTTACTATGCATATGTCCGTAGTGTTCTGGAGTATGCTAGCTGTGTATGGTCTCCACAATATAGTGTCCATATTGATCGTATAGAAGGTATACAAAAACGTTTTTTAAGGCATCTACAATACCGTACGCGTTCATTCTATGACGACTACTCTTCTAGATGTAAAGCTTTTAAATTACTTTCCTTAAGAGACCGTAGAGATGTCTTGGACATGAAGTTGTTTTACGACATTGTTAATGGCCACATCGGAAACCCTTACATAATTTCACAGATTGGATTGTGCGTTCCGGGTAAGAGAACGAGACACACCAACCTCTTTTATGTTCCCTTCCACCGAACAAGATATGGGAGTAATTCTCCCATTTCCCGTATTTCTACTACCTATAACACGAGTTTTTCAGACATGGATCTTTTTGTTGGCTCTAAAACTAATTTTATTTCGAAATTACTAAAATTGTATACATAGGTAAGTAATTGTTATGGCGATATTTTTATTCCACCCAATCCAAATACAAGAAATTTCCTGTATGTAGTGTGTTGCAGAGGATGTGTATATGTGTATCGAAATTTTATATAATATAATATAATATACTCAAATTCCGTTTTATGTATGTTGATTATATAACAACAGTGTTTTGATTTAGAGTTTCAGTGTTTAGATTACTATTTATCAAAATGTTAACATAAGGAAACCTGTAATTGGCTATATTAACTACACAAATTGTTATTTTTATAATTATTACTGTAATGCTGTTGGTTTCGTCAATAAATAAAATAAAATAAAATAAAAAATAAAAAATAAAATAAAATAAAGTGACTAAGGGATAAGGTTTCTTTTGTGATTTTGGGCGAAAGTCTAGACACTTATTATCACTACCCGTCTTTTTGGGTTTTATCTTTATGTAGAAAAATAGACGCTCGTCACGGGACACCCGGCAGATGTGAAACTTCACCCGATTTTAAGTAATTTCAAACTTCCGTCACACAAAAAGGTTGCGGATCAGAATTTCAAAGCCCTCCCATAAGAAGTTTCATTTCAAAAAACCTTGTCACAGCTGCAGGCTTTGTTTCTGCACAGATCAAAAAGGAATATGAACGTTATTACGTGACTGTGCATGAGTGCATAACTGTTTTACGAAAACCCGTTCGTCGAAATCACGGTTCACAACTGTTTCGTTCGACGAAAGCACGGTTTGTCGAAGTATGAACTATGTAACTTACATACTTCGACGAACCGTGCTTTCGTCGAACAGTTCTTTCGTCGAACGAAACAGTTGTGAACAGTGATTTCGATGAACGGTTTTTCGTGAAACAGTTATTCACTCGTTTTGTATGGAAGAGCAGATCTTTTTTTCTTGATTTCGATGTTGGTCCCATATTAGAAAGTTTTTCAGTTTGACGGTCTGATCATCACCTTAAAAAAGTGTCAGCAAAATTAAGAAGGACCCTGTACATTTAAGTTTAAATATGGCGTGGCGCGACCAGATCTAACAATGTCAAACAATACAACTTGAAGATTAAAGGACCGGATATTAGAACATCTATTCCAATAAGATTAAAGAGAATATTAATTAAACTTTACATAACCAAATAAACCATCTGTTTCAACAACCAATTAACAGTTCATATTTAAACAAAACTCTGAATTAATTGCAGTTTTGTCTCGTTAAATACAATCCGAGTCCGCCATTGTCTCCATTTTGGACCAGTTAAATTAATTTATTGCGCGAAAAATCATTTTCAGGAAATAAAGGGGACATTAAACGCTTCATTGTAATGGTGATGACAGAGTTATGTCAGTTTTGTTTTAATTTATTATTCCAATTTGTCACTAGGTCAGCTGTGAAATGGCTGTGAAGGAAACACCGTGAAGAAAACCTACATATCGTTGGAGATAGTGCATAAGTGCGTAACTACAGCATTTGCGTCAACCTCGTAAGTGCCATACGAAAAACTTTGCAAAAGAAATAAAAACCGGTCAAGTGCGAGTCGGGCTACTCGCACACCAAGGCTTCCGTACTTACACCACCAAAAAGTTTTTTCCGGGACCTTTCGCGCTAGACGGACTCACACTTGGCCGGTTCGTGTTATGTATTGTTGGTTCATAGTAGCACGGGAGCGAGCGTGTTGATGAATTTGTCGTTTGTTGAGGGTTTTAGGGTTCCGTACCCAAAGGGTGAAAACGGGACCCTATTACTAAGCCTAAGTTGTCCGTCCGTCCGTCCGTCTTTTGAACTGTAATAGCTAGATAGTTGAAATTTCTCAGATTATGCATTATTACGGCGGATTTGTTAACAAATAATAAAAATGTCAAAAATTTAAAAATTAAGGGGGGTTCTCAACAAGAAACTAGTTTTTATCAACGTTTTTTCTTCACGCTCTATCGTAAAAACGGTAATACATACAAGCGTCAAACTTAGTGTAATTATAGAACAAGCTCTACGAAATAACAACAAATACTAAAAACCGGTCAAGTGTGAGTCGGTCTCGCGCTAAAGGTGAATGTTCTGTTCTGTGGTGGTGTGGTACGGAACCCTGGGTGCGCGAGTAGCCCGACTCGCACTTGACCGGTTTTATTTAACAGTCAGCTTTCACACAATGTTTGATCATCCTCTTAAAAAATTGTCAGCATATTAAGAAAGACCCTACATATTCATTCCTAATCTTGTCCATTCTAGTAACACAATACATCCATCTCAACATTCGCATCTCTGCTGCATGCAGTCGTTTTTCATCCGTCACTTTAACGGCCCAACATTTCGAGCCGTACATGACGACAGGTCTTATGATGGTTTTATATATTTTCCCCTTCAGTTTAAAGGGCATTCGGGAATCACAGGTCATTCCCGTAACTTGCCGCCATTTCATCCACCCTGAGTTGATTCGGCGTTTTACGTCTCGATCTAATAAATAAATGATCATACGCCATCTCAACAAATATTGCACACCTTGAAAGTTACACCCCGTATGTTATGTTTATACTATTCATGTGTAAGGTATTTAATAACATACATGTCTCAACTCTCGATGGACTGGTTGCATTACAAACTGCTCAACCCAACAGCTGCCAACCTGACGGCATCAACGTGCATTGCATGTACTCATTAATGCATGAAGATGCATGCATGAATAATGTCCACTAATGACTGACTACATTTAGATTATTATCTGCCAGGTGATTGGTGCCTAATGGGCCAATCAAAACACTGTTTACCTAACTACTGTTTGTAACCTATCAATTTGAGATCGAGGATAGATCAGGTGCAAGCAATTTATAAGTGTCGTTAAGCTCGTGTTCTCAGCTTTAGTGAATATGTTTTATACCCTTTAATTTTGTCTCTAAAATGTGTACATAGATACAACCTAGCACTTTGTTAAAACACCGGCAACCAGCGGCTATACGATATCACTATGAGAACGACGTGCTTACGTGCCCATTATTTACGAGGACCTTCAAGAAGATTGGGTGTGTTAGCCAGATGAGAGGTCATCAACGCCAACAACGGAGTTGAAGCAGTCGCCATATAGTAGCAGAAATCAACGTTTGTTTCTAAAATGTGTAATGAAAAATAAAAATGAAATGAGCTACAACCTAGTACTTTATTAAATTATGCATATTATGCGCATTTGACTGAATTAAGTACCATCAAAATTGTATGCATCAATTTGTATTTGTATCTTGTTACTGTGTTATTTATAAAGGACATCCCGGCACATTATTTATCAAAAAATGTATAACCGTACTTCTATTTTTATTATGGACTATGGAACACTATAAACTAATTGCAGGCATCAGTTTATTTTATAATGCTTTATTAGTTTTTATCATTTTTATATTTATTAAAAACATTGTGCTTGCATCACCTCTTATCAAACAACATTGACAGCCATTTTGGGGTTGCTGCTTTTTTATACTTTATTGATAAAAAATGACTAAATAACTCGTTAAATAAAAATAAATAATACTATCTGATTTTTATAAAACCTCCTCCCTTTTTGAAGTCTGTTAAAAATAGTTTTTATAAAACCCCATAATTAATTATACATTGGACTTCAGTCAAAACTGCTATACATTTTCTGGTATTTTGTCCTTTATAATACTAAAATAAAATAAACCCCAAAAACTCCGAATTTTCTATCATCGGTGACAGTCTTTCAATCTATCCTACCCTACCTACACTATCCAACATCGCAGCGACGACGCGACGACAGCCTGCGGTTTACAGGGTGAAATTGATATCATTAGCATCCTTTTAAACTAAAAGTCTACCCATCAAACTGAACAACTTTTCGTATGGGAGCAAACCGATCGGAGCAAAAAAATAATCAGCTGCTGCATACATTTGAGTCGCGAACTCGCGCGTCGAAATTGCAGTTTAGTATGGAACAGCTCCGATCGGTTTGCTCCAATAGTAAAAGTTGTTCAGTTTGATGGGTAGACTCTTAGTTTAAAAGGATGCTAATTATATAAATTTCACCCTGCAGAGAAAGTGGCAGCACAAAATGGCGTTTCACGCTTTTCGAAGTATTTTATTTATCCAAAGGATTTATCCGATTTTACTACCGACCGATCCAATCGTACCCGATTATACCTTAAGCCAAAACATTGCGGCAAACTGACCGAATTAAAGAGTCTATCGCGTGTATATTTGGACCATAAATCGCCATGTGGGCCCATAAAAGTTGATTACACCCCAACCTTGCTCGCAGATTAATGACTTATTGATCGAGTCATAAACCTACAAGGTCAAGTTGTCTTAAATCTGCGAGAGGATCCTTTGAAGCCTTTTGTGATAAGGTTTTAAGATTCTTGGCGTTCTTTAGAAAAGTCTTCTGCTTTTGTCCAGTCAATAGCATTAAATAAAATAGCTTCTTCTTTCGTGTCAGTATGAGCCATATTGCATGAGAATTACTCATCATGAGCATATACAGGGTGTAACAAAACACCCTAGTAATACTTAAGGGGGTGCTTCAGACCATCAATTTGAACAACTTTCACTATTATTAAACTGGAACTCTCTGGATACTGGCAAATATACATTTTAATAGACTTTTCCTCAATTATTATATAAAACTATCGGATCGGCGTATGCGACTCGTGCCGAGCGCGGGGAGAAGGTGACAGCTGTCAGTATTGACAGCTTCCGGGTGTAGGCAAAGGGGTGACCCATAGAGCACGCAGGGGGGGTCTGCCAAACACCACATTTCCACTACCACACTATGGAGCCAAAGTCGAGAAAAAATAATAAAAAATTGCTGTCCCATACATTTTAGTCGAGACGGTACTGCAGTTTTGTTTGAAAGAGCGGATTATTTTTTCGCGATTTCGATGTTGACTCCATAGTGAAAGTTGTTCAGTTTGATGGTCTGACGCACCCCCTTAAGTATTACTAGGGTGTTTTGTTACACCCTGTACAGGGTGTTAGGGTAAACAGTTGCATTACTTTAAGGGGTAACGAGCTTTTACCCGCGACTTCGTCCGCATAAATTATATACCAGATTTTAAGTCAGATGATAAGCTATCAAACAAAAAAAGTTTCATCAAAATCGGTTCAGTAGTTTTTGCGTGATACTCGAACAAACAAACACCCAAACAAACAAACAAACAAACAAACAAACAAACGAACAAACAAACAAACAAACAAACAAACAAACAGACAGACAAAAAATCCAAAAATTGGTGATTTGGAATCAGGGACATCTAAAAATCATATCGTAATCTTTTTTTTGTAAATATCTTCAATGTACAGACACACTTCTGTTACAGTTTTATAATAGTTTAGATTTTACCCATAACTTTCCCAAAGAAACTCTCAAAAAAAACTCTAAAGGAAATTCTCACTTTTCATACTCATAATCAGTTGATTGCATTTAGTATGGGAAGTCCCTAATTTTTTTTATGAATTTCCTATACGTTTCAGGGAAAGTTGTTCAGTATCATGGGTACAATCACCCCTTAAAGTAATGCAACTGTTTACCCTAACACCTTGATTAGACCATCAAACTGAACAACTTTCTTTATGGCACCAACATAGATATCGCGAAAAAAAATCTGCTGTGCCATACATTTGGCTCGAGTAGGTTTGCAGCTTTGTATGAAGAGCTAATTTTTTTCGCGATCTCGATGATGGTGCCATAGAAAAAGTTGTTCAGTTTGACGGTCTGATAATGCCCTTATAAAAATGTCAGCATATTAAGAAGGACCATAAATTTATTGAAGCGTGCAGTTGTAGCAAGGCTCTTTTTTAGGGTTCCGTACCCAAAGGGTGAAAACTGGACCCTATAACTAAGCCTAAGTTGTCCGTCCGTCCGTCCGTCCGTCTATCCGTCCGTCTGTCCTACCTTTTTAGGTCTGTAACGTTTTAACCGTAATAGCTAGATGGTTGAAATTTTCTCAGATTTTGCGTTGTTACGGTGGATTTGTTAACAAATAATAAAAATGTCAAAAAGTTAAAAATTAAGGGGGGTTCTCAACAAGGAACTAGTTTTTAATCAACGTTTTTTCTTTACGCTCTATCGTAAAAACGGTAATACATACAAGCGTCAAACTTAGTGTGATTATAATAATAAATAATAATAAAATAGTTTATTTCAGACATGGAGTCCATAAAATTTGTTAGTATACATAATAAAAAAACTTAGAAAACTAATATTAGTAGGTACAGAATATTTAATAGGCAAATAGAGCAAACTCTACAGAATAATAATAAATACTAAAAACCGGCCAAGTGTGAGTCGGTCTCGCGCTAAAGGACCCGGAAAAAAAATGTTTTTTTATTTTAAGTTAATATTAATAATGTTGTGTTCTGTGGTGGTCTGGTACGGAACCCACGGTGCGCGAGTAGCCCGCCTCGCACTTGACCGGTTTTATTTTAGCATACTGAACCATTTTAACGTAGTGTAGATAAAGTTCAATATGCTAAATTATCTTTTTAGGGTTCCGTATTTAGAGCACCTTGCTTCATTGAATGGATAAAACCAACAGTCAAAGTCATGATACCATTTTTTTCTCCCACCAAAACAAAATAGCTCTAAAATCTCGCATCTCTTTCACAACCGCAAGTAGTCACAATGCGTAGGTAAAATGTGAATTAATCAAAAGTGATGGCAAGCAATATTTATACCTGTGCATAAATTACTTACATCGCTGTTTTCGTAACAAGCCCTTTCCTTGTACAGTGTGTTTTAAATTATTACATTTGAAGATTTTAACAAAGATTTTTTAAAATCTTTTTTTTCAACGTGTTAATCCACTAAGACTACTAAAATCTATAATACGAATTTTTATAATATAAAAGTTTTTTATGCAGTCGGGTTTTTTGTTTTTCTTAATAATTTAGTTTATTTCATACTTTTTTGTCTTGTGTCGAAATGGTAGCATAAAAGTACTATAATATATATATTTTTGGAATCGTCTGTTTACAAGCTTTCATTTGATAACCATACTGTAATTATTAAAAAAAAAAATTTTTATTCCCCCTCTTTTTTTAAATTCGCAACCACCTTATTAAAATAGTATAGCCTATGTCCCTCTCACAATTTTTACAAATCTAACGATACCTCATACGTCAAAATCCATCAAGCCGTTTAGGCTGTAGGCCGTGCCAAAGAAATATCCATACAAACATACATACATACACACGATCGAAAAACATAACCCTCCTTCTGGCACAGTCGGGTAAAAAGTCATAATGATCATAATGTTTTTAAGACGATAGTCTTATTTTCAATAGGGTAGACTGGGATCAGTTGAAACAAATTGACTTCAAATGCATGTAGTGCAGTTATGTGTAGTATGCACAAACCAAGCTCTTGTATAATTTAAATTATCATAATTAGGCTTTATATTCAGCTTCAATCATGTTCATAGCTTCGACACCGTTATAATAGATCAAGAAAAGTTGGTACACTTAGTACAAACATTTTGAAATTTATAAAGCAAAAATATCTTAAACGAAAAAAGAGTCAATATTTTTTAAACTGGATATTTTAGTCATACCATTTTTTTTTAACGGAATATATGAAGTTTTAGTGTAATATTAAGCACAAACAGAATATTATTATATTCATACAAAAATTATTGTTTCAATCATAACAATGTTTCAATTGTTACAAAACATTATTTCAACAATTCTTAGACAGTTAGGTAAAAAAAGACTTATCACCACCCTGTACACAAGCAAAGCAAAATGAACAGCATTTCCTGCTTATGTAAGTAATTTATTTCTTTTGTCAACCGGTATGAATATATACTTGGAGCTAAATTTGTTTGCGCCCAAAAGTGCGGGTTAAATTTACCGAACAGCGAAAACTGAAGTATTCAGCTTTGTTATCAAAACGTTTTCTTTGTTTTTATAGGTTTTTTACTGTTTTCGGATTGAATCGGTTTAGCTGTTGATTTTTCTCGTAGTACTTCCCCTACTTCTGGATTTTTCTTCTTCATTCTAATGTTGGTTTTCATTTTGATCTATGTATCAAAAAACTGGCCAAGAGCATGTCGGACTCATCCATGATAGGGTTCCGTAGCCATGCACATGCCATGCACCTCCTATGTGATTGTGGCCCCCTGATGTACAAACGCAGCACTCATCTGGGTAGGCAGGTGCTGACACCAGATGAGATACAAACTATCCCGATCAAGAATCTACTGCGATTTCTGGCCGCAGTTGGGATTGGTAGGAACTGTAAAAAGGGCGATCACAAAGGACCAGCGATGGTCTACGTGGCACAGGCTTAGCAAGCCTGTCAAGGCCCAAAACCACAAATAATAATTTAAAAAAAATGTAATGTTACAGGTTTTTAATCGGGTATTCCTATAGACAGACTAGACAGAATTTACGAAAGTATAAGGGTTCCATGTTTGACTGAGAGTAGGCTTATGAATAGTGTCCCGTTTTCACCTTTTGGGTACGGAACAGAAAAAAACTGTGACATTGCCACTAAACCCAATGTGGCGCGCACCGCAAAGCATCCTGTGGCTCTACCGTCGTCGATGAAAAGTCAAAATCAAAGAAGCTGGTAAGTCAGAATTCAGAAATCTCAACATAATCAAAAAGTTGGTAGCTGTAGCAATGTTTCTGACTACCCCGAAAGGGATTACGCTCGTGAGTTTATGCGTGTAATATCTGAGCTAAGCTATAAAAACAATGACATTCGCGCAGTGCTAACACTGTGGAATGCTATACAATTCTGACACAAGGTTTGAGTCGTGCGCACTGCGGCCCATGTGTCGCTGACCTACCACGTAGGTCGTCAGCAGTTAAAGTGTTAAGGTGATGATCAGACCAAAAAACTGAACATATATGGGACTAACATCGAACAGTGTTCAGTTCATAGTCTGATCCTCTTAAACCATCAGCGTAGTAGTTATACTCAGTAGAGCAAGCCTCTCTTTCTAACAAGCAAACTTTTGCAATAAGCCATCCCGCTTCAATTGAAAGTAAGATCGCAAAAAAACGTATTTTTGATCAATATCTTTTCTCTTGGGTGTTTGGGGAAAAATCCATCGGGTAGAAGCCCTGCTATAATTATTTACCTTTCAAATGATGGTATATTCAGGAGAAATAGTGTAGGGTGATTCTTGTAAACCTGGTTATAAATCTGAAATCGAACTTACTTTGCTCCTCTTTTCTATCGAGAAAATTTAATAGAATCGTGTTTTCAACGGTTACGTGTTAGATACGTTCTTTCTGCAGGGCATCCAGCAGAAAGAACGTATCTACACTGTTATGTGAACTATATATATTAAATGGAATTAATAATTTGGTTATCAAAAATCAGTTCGAAAACAGACAAAATAGGTATGACCCCGTCTTAAATATTCCGTGGATGTGATAATAGTAGTAAAGACCCTGTATATAAATGAACGTACTGTACGTTTACCTATAGATAGAACCCGTAGTAAATACCTTGACAACACTATCTTAGTACGCTCCTTTATGCGACGTCTGGTTAATGAACAATGAACCAGCGTTACCGAGGCTTCCACGCTTTAATCTAGTATCTCTCTATCAGTTGCCCAAAATTAATTACACCTAAGTAATATTCCTTAGACACACTGTCGCATCTTGTAATGAACAGATATTAATTAATTATAGGTACTAGTAACATAAATATCTGCCTTTTATCGTGTGGGCAGAGCCCTGGGCCTCAATTGCGCGATTTTATACGGTTTTGGTTTAGTTTTGGTTTAGATTTTGTTTAGCTGAAGTAAAAAAGCTATCGCGATATTTTTTTCTGTACGGTTAAATAGCACAATACAGAAAATTCGATCGAACGGACATCAAACGTTACGCCATCGTATCTTCCGAAATAAAGCTAAATCGTTACCGTTAATATAATTTGCGCGATACGAATTGTGCATAACGTAACGTTTTTGGTTGTGGTTTTGTTTTGGTAGTATCGTTCAAACTTAGGGCGATTGAGGCCCTGGTGATAGAGTTTTTCAGACCGCCTTACGGCCTCTGACGTGGTTTTTTACGTAACGACCGGCAGTGATAGTAGCCGGGACCAACGGCTTAACATGCCATCCGAAGCACGGAATCACAAAGAAAACAATCAAATCAAAGAAAGATCTTTTCAGATTTTTCCTTTCGATTCATCCTGCGATGTCCTAACCAACTGGGGATAAACGCACAAAGTGAAATATCACTGGGTGTCCGTGGGAATCGAACCCACGACCTCCGTGTCGAGAGCCCAAAGCTCTTAACCCTTAGACCACGGAGGCAGTTGTATTAAGAGCTTCACAAGGGTACAAACCTTCTTCGTCAGTCTGTCTATTTCTTCGTCTGTCTAGTTCTGTAAAAATCAAAATCCCTACAGCA
The DNA here is from genome assembly GCA_922987775.1 of Agonopterix subpropinquella. Classification (NCBI taxonomy): domain Eukaryota; kingdom Metazoa; phylum Arthropoda; class Insecta; order Lepidoptera; family Depressariidae; genus Agonopterix; species Agonopterix subpropinquella. The sequence goes on along the minus strand of OV277696.1, from coordinate 1,389,451 downwards.
GTTTCTGAGATAAGCTTACAGACAGAATGACAGACAAACGCGCCGGACATCCTTATTTTGTTAAGATCCTGAAACTAATCTTACGACTGGAATTATGTATCATTGCTTAAAAAAAACGTGGTAGAGCACATTATAGCGGGATGCTGGTCTAATAAATCTTACAGCAAAGCAGAGCATATGGTTTTCCCCATAAAGGTATCATATAGAGGAACTGACAGCTGAGAGAGCGAGATGTACCTAGCGGCGCCACTGTATAATAGAAAGAGATACGTGACGCGAGGCAATATAACCGTTTTTGGGAACTTGCCGGCACAATCGACTGGGTAAATATTCGTACTCTGTGAATAATTAGTGAATCTAAAGTGAAGTCGTAGATTATTTTGTGAAATATACTAACACTACTTCATTAAATTACCAACGATTTCACGTTGGATTCACAATTATACACAGAACTCGAAGTTTTAGGGTGCCGATAAGTGCCGACAAATGCACAAAAAACGGTTTCATTTGACAACTCATGTCAGTTACCTACTCTATTCCGACAGGTAGGCTTAGGTAGGTATAATAACTTTATGATTTTCCCCGAATAGTTCAGTAAATCTGTTTGGAAAATGATAATGATATCCGGGATTTTTGGATATGTTATACAGGTAGAGGTCCTTAATAAAAATACAAGTTTTCGACCTTGGGGTCCTGCCGCGGGCTCTAGTGTGACCATAAAACAACGAAAATTTTGAGACTTTTTCAGTAAAACTTAAACGTTGGGTTTTAGAGCAAACTTGTTTACTAAACCTTTAAAGAAGACCAAATCCGCTACAATTTGATAGTTGAATCATCTTTATATACTGAATAGTTACCAAGATACAACACCTCAAAGTATGGAGAGGTATGACTAATTCCTTAAAATTTCGTTTTTTTTTTAATTAAATATGTTATTAACTTCAGGTTTCACTGTGAAGGTGTTCAGAAGAAGTATAAATAATGCGCTACAATATGTTTTTTGAACCATAAGATGCGACACTTGTAAATTTTAAGCAAATGTCAATTGGTAAACAAATACTTAGATATCGAACAGAATTTTTTTTTTTACAAAATAAAATGTAGCCTATGGTAATCAGGGACAGTGTAGCTTTCTATCAGTGAAAGAATTTTACGAATCGGTTTGGTACTTCCAGAGATTACCTACATACAAAAAACCATCTTGAGCCCAGCTTTTCTGCACCCACAGGCATAGGGCAGTTAGGAATTAGCCCTAACTGCCCTTATTTTGAAGTGCTGTATCTCGGTAACTATACAGTATAAAAAGATGATTCAAAAACCAAACTGTAGCGCATTTAGTGCTCTTAATTCCTCTAAAACATAATTTGACTCTAAAACCTAAGCTATAGATTTTAAATAATGAAAACTGAAAAATCTTCGAAATTTTCGTTCTTTTATGGACATGGCAGAGCCCGCGGCAGCACCTCAAGGTCGAAAACATGGATTTTTAATAAGGACCTATACCCGTATAACATATAAAAAAATCGTGGATTACGGACCTTTTGCAAGGTAAAATGTTTACATTTACTAGGCTAGAAGGGTTAGTCAATGATATTTGGGACACTCGGAATATCTACGTTTCACTAGTGTTATGTTGTAGAGTTTCTGGCCGCATCTTCTCTACAGCGATTTGACAGCGACACGTTCCGACGCGGTGGTAGCTTCAAAAAAAGATTTGACGTTTAATAAGTGTGCTTCAAGCTCTTGTATTGAATAAATTATGTTGACTTTGACTTTGACTAGTAGAATCGAAACTTTGTCCAGACGAACGGATTTAATCTTACGAGTTCAAATTAATATCCTCTTGTAATTAATTTTAATTACTTTAATGCTAATAACAACTATTGAGCTAAAATACTAATTGGTATACTGATTAATATTTGACACTAGGCTGACTACATTTACCAAATTGAATGCACATTGATTTCATCAATTACATATCGTAACAGAAGCCACCAAGGTCCACAGTTGCATGGCCTGGAGTTTATCAATAATATCTCGTAATTGTGAAATCTATTTGGGTATAGTATTTACTATTATTACCAATGGATTAGGTTCAATACATTTTTAGTAATATAGCTATAATACAGACGTATCATGCACAAGCATTGTTAACATTATCTGATATCGTTTTTAAGGTTCCGTATCCAATGGGTTTGCTATTTGCTAACTAATAATAAAAGTGTCAAGAAGATAAAAATAAAGGGGGTCTTGTATGAACAAGAAACTAGTTTTTATTAACGTTTTTTCTTCACGCTCTATCGTAAAAACAGTAATACATCTCGGCGTGATTATAGAACAAACTCTACAGTATAATAACAAATAATAGAACCGGCGTAGTGTCGATCTCGTGCTAAAGGTACCGGAGTTTTTTTTTAAGTTAGTTATTTGTTGTGTGGTATAATGTGGTACGGGACACGAGTAGGCCGACGTTTCATCTAAATAACTGTTGTACTGTTTTGTTACTAATTTTCAACTATTTAACGTTTCTTCTGATTTTCATTTGATCGAATTTTGTTAAGCTGAAGGATTTTACTGCTAATGTAACGAATTAAGTTGATTTGATGGGTAGAGTATGTGGTTTAAAGGTTAATGATAATTTCCCTTACACGCTGTATAAACGCTTGGGTTCTGCAGTAGATTATAATAAAATCGTGTTTCAAAATATTTTTGAACAATTCCCTAAAATAAACATCCACAACCATTCATCCATCCAAATGGACCACACAAACATTGAAAGATCATAAGTCAAATTCAAAAACACATATAAATAACAATTTCAATCATGAGATTGACAGTTTTACGCCGGCCATTTTGGTAGGGTTGTTTTACGTGCCTGGCTGGGGGAGGCTTTCAACCCATTTGTTTTAACGAGCTATGTGGATCGTCTTGCTGAGGCTGTATTTACTGGTGATACGATAAAAGTACACTTATAGTTTACTTCATTAGGTTGTAACAACCCCCCTGGGGTCGTTTAAAAAAAAAAAATAAAACTAAAGAGAAAATCTTTACCTATAAAATATTTCGAAAATATAAAATTAGAAAATACATGAAGTTATAAGAAGTTATTATGGCCTTTGATGTGATCATCTATTTGAATGGTAGGAACCCTATATTGTGGACAGTTGTGTAGCAACGCAAGAACTTTGTAGAGGTTGTGAGATGTATGAAAAAAGATAATCTAGCATAAATAATTATTTTAAAAATAAAGTATATTAAAAGAATATTATATTTGATGAAAATAAAGTAGATAAGGTAAAGGGTATTCCTACTGGTTAGTGTATTTGGAATCTGTATAGGTAAGAGGAAAGGAAATGGGGTCCCCTCAGAAGCGAGGGGAATAATGGGAAAGGGGGCCCCCCATGACAGAGGGGATCAGAGGGAGCCCCAACCTTCGCTCCCTCTACTGTGGAGGTCAACCAGGGGTAACCTCCTCCAGGAAAACTGGACAAACTAAAGGGGAAACCTTTTTTTTTATCTATTATTTTCCTGAAAGAAGGTATAAAATATATTAAAATGAAATTCGATGTTATTTGAATTTTATGGTTATAAACCATATTTAAACTGAATGACTCAAGGTATTTGGAATTGAATTAAATAATGAGTCGACTATCCCTTAGGAAGAAGCCAGAGTTGAATAAAACCAAACTACACAAAATCTATTTCATGTGTGGCGATCCATATTATTAAATTCAATATGTCCAATCAATACCGATATTAATGTAATTTTATGTGGTGAATTATATGATAGTGTGAACAGCCTTCGTGCACTGCTAATAGTAAAATAATTATTAACTCAAATAAAATGGGCTCTATGTGTGAATATAACCTGCAAAACCTCACCCTCCGTCTCTCAAGTTCTTCAATAAGGTGTCCATCAAGCATAGTAGAAGCCCAGGCCAAAGCATTATGTTTTTTGTTCGACACGACTATATCCAATCCGGTCCTTATCGGCATCTCGAGGATTTTTAGATAAGTGACTATTGCAATGGCAATCCCCACACAGAAGGTGATGAAAATGTTTTCTACTGTAGAATTAAAAATATGCTATGCATTCCAACTTTTGTAGAGAGTCACTTTGAGATGGTCCTTCCTCCGTGTAGAGTCATATTGAAATTGAGGTGAACATATCCCGTAGTGACTGGCTAAAGATCTCTCACAAAATAGATTATTCAGTGAAAACAAAACTCTAAACTCCATCCCTGGAATTCTAGAAGGAATTGTGTCAAAGACACTTAAATAGTGGAGATAAAAAATGTTTGGGTCTGTATAAAAGTGTCATAGCACTAGGGTATAATAAAATATATCAGAGATACAAGTGTATGAATATAATTTCTTATGTAGGGTAGGAATCCATGTGATCATTGTATTTTGTTTTGTTTCATGATCATATTTTTGACTGACTCGACATTTAAGCGCTATTTCAGCAAGGTGCTTTGTCATTGAGAAGAAATAGCCAAACAAACTCCATGACTGCAACCAAATTATGATAAAAGAGGTTTTAGGTAAGGTAGGTTAGACAACAAGTAAAGCAACTACAAATAAAAGTCAATACCTGAAAATAGCATTGCCTTTTAACAACCAAAACCAGGCAAACAAGTACCTAGGTTTATAAAATAAATGGCATTACACCAATCAATTATAAATAAAAGCCAATGCCTGAAACTGACATCGCCTTTTACAACCAAAACCAGGCAAACAAGTACCTAGGTTTATAAAATAAATGGCACCACACCAATCAACCACAAATAAAAGCCAATGCCTGAAACTGGCATCGCCTTTTTACAACCGAAACCAGGCAAACAAGTACCTAGGTTTATAAAATAATCCTATCTAAATATTGAATTTAATTAAGTAGGTATTTAATAATAATATTATAGCAAAATAAATACCAAATATCAATTTGGCATCATGATAATTAAAAGCAATTGAAAGATTGCTTTGACAACTTGTTCCACTATATAGGATCACTGTAAAATTTAATTGATTATATTATCAATAAAACCGCCTTCAAAAAAACTAAAAAGTTAAAAAATAATATTGCAGCCGATGACTTTTTCGTTCGCATTATAAGAACATTAATTTGTTTTATCGAAGTCGCTGTCAAGCCGATTCGCGACAGGGCTTGCATTCGTTTTTTTTTTGGCTTGGCTTGACACCGACTTCTATAAAACAAATTAATGTTCTTATGATGCGAACGAAAAAGTCATCGGCTGCAATATTATTTTTTAACTTTTTAGTTTTTTTGAAGGCGGTTTTAATTTTTTGTAAAAATTTTGTTTATTTCACAATTTTCAGTGGTGAATTCATTAGTTCGATTTAACAGTAGTGCTTCAAATTAATAAACGCACTAATCGGCACTACGATTTTCGAAGGTTCCCCTCGATTTCTCTGGGATCCATCATCAGATCCTGGTTTCCTTATCATGGGACCACCCTTGAGATATCTCCTTTCCAACAAAAAAAGAATCATCAAAATCGGTTCATAAATGACGAAGTTATCCGCGAACACACATTAAAAAAAAAAAAAAAATATACGGTCGAACTGAGAACCTACTCCTTTTTTTGAAGTCGGTTAAAAATAAAAATATCTATTAAAAACCTCACATGTTGGAAGTTTATTAATTAAGATTCAATTAGAAATATTAGACGTATGGCCGATGAAAATCATTTCATTTCCCAAAGGTAAAATAATAAAAGTTTTTGTAAAGCTAAGTTAGGACAATTTCTATCTTATTCCGTTCTAAAGAAATCGAAAATAATTTTAAATAGCGTTGGTTATTTTAGAAGCTATCACAATTGATTTGGTTTATTTATATTTAAATAATATTATAAAATAAAATTAGAGTAACTGAATCATGTCACTAGCAACGACCTCCAGTGGTGACAAAGTGTACTACCTCAATATAATTGAGCGTTAAATACACAGAGCGCTTGCTTTCGTAAAAGTTCATAAATATCTCACCAGACGTCTCTGTATAAATATAAAAAAGCAATATAAAGAACTAACCTCATTCATATTTAAATAAATTTAAAGAATAAAAACATTCATTATAAATAACAAACGAATTGTGTCACTAGTGGCGGCCTCTAGTCGCAAAGAATCGAACTACTTAAAATATATTGAACGTTATCTGTAAGGCGCACGCACTCTAAGAAATTCACGAATTTTCCACTAGATGGCGTAGCTATTACACGGCTGCCCCACAATTGAAGTAATTTTAAAACAACAAAGAATTCATATAAAATACGAACATAAAATATTCAAAATCTAAGCTCCAATCCAATGTAGGCCTTAATCTTAGGAATATAAGGTAGATATTTGTAAAATGAGAAAATATTCGAGACATTTCACTCAAATCATCCATCCAAGCTCATGAATCTATATCTATTCCAAATAGCAACGAAATCAGCTATATCACGCCTCCCATCCCGTTCGCATGCATGCAAATAAAAAGAGAGCGAAATCGCAAGAATACTCTTATCACATTCATCAAACAGACACTCTGCACCCACGGGACTCGAACCCGCGGCCCTCGATACAGCAGGCAAGCCCACCATCAATCCGAGCTATCGGCCGTACTAAAATACAGCCTATGTATCAAAATCAATGGAAATATAGGACACTATTTAAATATGAATTATCACAGATCCTTTTAAAAGCACAATGTGAAGAAAATAAAACGACAATCATATTTAAATAATGTAGGTAAGTATAAAATAACTAATTCCTCCAAATGAACAGATTTCATGTTTAGATTAGAAATCATTATGGCATCAAAAGGATTCATACCAACATACATACATGTAAAACTATGTAGGTACAAACCGTAACGATTATACATACACCCACAAAGCGTACAAAATATTTTCACGCGGCGTTTATTCTTATTAAGGGTAGACAGACATAAGATGTGCTGTCCAACCTTGGCTGAGACACGCCCCGCGTAGAATGGTCTTCATAAACATCTAGATATAAGTACATACAAACATACACCCCCACGACTGGAATCTCCCTAGGGTGGTCAGAATCCTTTAGCATAATATATTAAATCATACCCAACAGCTACAGGCGGTTAAGTCAACCCTTGGTCCCTCATTGCACTGCATAGGAAGAAATAGGAGGCAGTCTAGCTCCAATCCGAAACCATGTGGTCTTTATACATACATACATATGACTATACATTCACATTTAGATATCCTCACGACCACATGTTCCCTAGAGTGGTCAGAATTCAGTATAAAATTAAATACTACGGAAGGGAATCACGCCTAACAAATACAGACGGTCAAGTCAACCCTTTGTCCCACACAACACTGCATAGAAAGGAATCTTCATCCCTTAGTCGCATCATTCGAAATGCTACGTAATGAGCTTTCCTGCTCCAATTTAGTTCAATCAAATGTCACGTCTATAACATTTTATCAGAGATCGCAGCATGTCGCTTACATCTACCTACCTAATTTCTTTCCAACCCAATCGTATCTACCTACATTAAGAAAATTCTGCTAACCTACTCAACTACCTACCTACAGTTCCTATAGAATTTCAGTATCACTCTGTTACGTAACACAAAGTAAAATAAAAGGCATGTAAATCACGTCACGTATTCAAAATGACAATGAAAAATGGTACGATTAAAATAAGTACGATAAAACACAAAATTAATTAAAGAATAGTAAAAGAGGACAAAATTGCTGAAAGAAAAATAAGATTAGACACAACATAGCTGAAAGAAATAAAACAAAATTAGATTATGACAACCGGAGATCTGTAAAGAAAATAAATAAATTACATACACATAAATACACAAATTTAGAACCCTGTAACGAATGACACACCCTAACATACGACCCTAACCGATAATTATAAAATTTACTGACCTCGGTAAAGCATCAGGCACACAGCATCTCAGGAAGCCAGGCTCAGGAGATCAGCATCTTCTGCAGCAGCTCTTAGGACGCGATAGCTAAATGAATCCCTACAATTTACCTACGCACTCCCGTACTTCTATCTACACTTAATATTATAAAGAGGAAAGATTTGTACCTATTTTTGTATGTTTGTATGTTTGTAATGAATAGGCTCAAAAAGTACTGGGCCGATTTAAAAAAATTCTTTCACCATTAGAAAGCTGCATTCACCCTGAGTAACATAGGCTATATTTATTGCTAGAAAAGATTAGACCTCCACCCGTGCGAAGCCGGGACGGGCCGCTAGTACTTTATAATAAGCTGTTGTTCAGCTATACTAGTTCGGATTCTAATCCCTAAATTGACTTTGCTAAATTCGGAATCTGGATACGCGAATAAATAGCACAACGGGCCGGTTGCCACGCGTTGGCTAGAAGCACATTTCCGAGGAGTGGAATATGTTTCCCTCCAGAAAGCACTGTGTATCGGACCAACGCCAGTACTTCCGTAGTTCTCTGCCATCAAGATGGTAAAATAAAACTGATCAAATATGGGCTTGCACGCAATTTTATATCATTCTTTTGAGAGCGATAGCCAATGAAAACGGTTTCTAAGATTAGCCAATAGGCTCTCAAGCGCATTAGTTCCGATTTTGGCCACAAAAATTCAGCCAATGAGGAATCGAACAAACTTCATACATTAATTATATTTTGCATGAAGTTAATACCAGAAAGTAGATTCTACGATGCTGATTGGTGTAAACATCTAAGGTAAGGTATAGTACCAACCTAATATTCACTACGCGGACCGCTAGGCGGCGGTGGTAGTCGCATGATGGCGGTTTTAGAAAGGCACTGATTGGCGCACACGCCGTGTCGTGCCAACCTAATAATCTTGTATTAGTGACGCGTAAACTAGATGGCGCCTGGTGTCATAACAGAATGAATATAACCATCATCATCATAGCTTCTAGCTATCATAAAAGTAAACTAGATGGCGTTGTTAATGAAATGTTTACCATGTGAAAAAACACTGGACACGATAGGGGATTTTCTAAAATTCCTTAAAGACAGAGACAAGAAAAAAGACATGAATAATTCTATTTTTGAAAAGTTGGTTTCGTCACAAGGTACATTTTAAGCGTAAGATTTTGAATGACTATCCTTACAAATCTGACTGAAGTAAAGTTCCTTTTACATATTTGATTAAAATTAAAATTGCGGACGATTACGTTCCTACATTACGTACCTACTTGAAAAATGGACCTGCTTTTCATTTACTTACGAGTGAAAAGTAATGCCGTGAGATTTTTTTTTTGAATGATTTGTACAACGAGTTTTAAGCACGCGAAGACATTGTGGTAACTTTATCCCGCTTCAATTCAAAAGTCGTATCTCAATCACGAAATGCCGCTACTAATTAAATTAGGCGACGGGGCTCAATTTATGCGGGCCATGCGCTATATAGGCTAGTCAACGATATCGAATTTGGTCCCATTTAAAAAATTATTTAGTGTGATGGTTTGAAGCACCCCTTCATTAAATTCCTGCATATTGAGACACAAAAAGAGCATGCGTGTAAATGATACTACGCAAATAGTGCCTACACAAATAGTCCTTTGTGGAGACGGGCACCTTAGGAGCTTCCGCCCGGTGTACGATACGATTTATTAAAATTATAGGCCTTATAGCCGACGTAGGTTCCAAAAGGTTCATACACAATGGACCTCCTTAGGTCGCGTAACTCTTGTTATGCAAAACTCTTTCATTCCCCAAACAAAGATTTGGCATGCGTAAAAAGTCTTATAAGGTGTGAATTGTGGTTTACGGATTTTTGATATTTTTTGGGTAGAAATGTAATTGTGCTAGATTTGATGTCCGTGAAATAGGTAATGCTTAAATTTTCCACCGACGATTTATAAAGGAAAATTTGCGGTTAAACTCGAAATGTTTCATTCAAAGTACTACAAAGTAAAGATGGTAAAGGTAAACATAGCTCAGGCAAAAACAAAAACACAGGCGGCATCTCGGGGTGGGCCAATGCTCAAAAAATACTTACGCAAAAATCTCTTATGTACCTTAGATCTAAAAAAATTGCCAAAAATATTTTAAGGAGATGATCAGACCATCAAACTAAACAACTTTCTCTATGGGACCAACATCGAAATCGCGAAAAAATTCTGTATTTTGAATGGCACAGCTGTTTTTTATTTCGCGATTTCGATGTTGATCCCATAGAGGCATAGAGTAAGTTGTTCAGTTTGATGGTCTGATCATCCCCATAAAATAGGCCCGTCGTAGTGTACTATACCAAGCTGATACCAAGCAAAACTTTTTACATTTGTATATGTATAATGCATTGCGAACTGGCGCGCTCTAGTGTGCGAAGTGTGCCTTCCTGAAAGGGGTGCATTGGGGGAATCACAAATGTTTAATTGTCATATAAATTGCATAGAAGAGATTTGGGCGGATTTTCCGCTGCAGCCCGCCCCAATGCGGCCCGTCTGTAGTATGAGCTTAACTTAACGTTACATTCGCTTTTCGAACGTGATTTTTATAAATATAACTATTACCGCTTTCTAAGGTGTTAGTCCTTTGTGACTGTGATGTCTTGGCGGCAAAGCGCATGTGCCTCCTCGGTGATAGATATACAAAACCGGGAGATCTTAGGCTTCTTCCCCTCAATGGTATTGTCTCCTTCATTGACCATGTATTTGAAGAGTGAAGAAAGCAAAAAGTGTTGGGGCTAACACAAAAGATCCCACTGGGTCGAAGTGTTGCTGGCTTGCCAGCCCCCACAACAAGATAAGATAAGGTATTAGTCCACTTGCTGTCCATCTTCAATTAATGTCCTCGTCTTCCCTCTGAACCGAAAGTCTAAATACATTTTCGTGTCCAAGTATTATCTTCCGAATTTATTAGTTTAATGAATACCGCAAACTATTTTTATTACCCGGCCAACTGATTTGAAGACCAGGAGTGCGATTTTTGAATCTCATTTGCTGAGTTCAGCCGTTGTAAATGTCAAAAATACTATGGAGATATGCATCTTTTTACTTATGATTTGACTTTCAAAAATCATACCACAGGAGTGCTATTTTTTAAAGTCAAATCAGCAGTAGAAAGTTTCGTATCTCCATACATTTTCAACTGCTGAGTTCAACGTATGAGATTCAAAAATCGCACTCCAGTAAAGTCGTAACAAAATAGACGTCACTTAACTTATTGGCCAAGATTTTAGCCATCCTAATCACTGGCACGTTCCGTTTAATTAACTGGGCCACTGTTTGCATTATAAACCGGCCAATTTAAACAAGCACGGATTAGCGGGGTAATTGAATGGAATGCATTTACAGACTATGATGTATTTTATTTTATTCTTCTTCTTCTTATCGTGTGGGCAGAGCCCTGGTGTAAGAGTTTTTTCAGACCGCCTTACGGTCTCTGACGTGGTTTTTATGTAACGACTACACCACCAGAGATAGTAGCCGGGACCAATGGCTTAACGTGCCGAAGCACGGAATCATTTTTCTTTTCAGACAATCAGGGGATTCCGCCTGCAATGTCCTAACCAACTGGGGTAAAACGCACAAAGTAACATATCACTAGGTGTCTCCCATGGGAATCGAACCTACGATCTCCGTGTCGAGAGCCAATGCTCTTAACCATTAGACCTCGGAGGCAGTTTTCTGAGTTATCTGGTGTGTTTAAAGATTTTCAGTAGCTTCCTAGTTGGATTTGGTTGGAATTTCATTATCACTAGCTCAGTAGTGAAGGAAAACATCGCGACGAAACCTGCATTCCCGAGAATGAAAAGAAAATACCATAAGTTCGGAAGTATGTGGAAAATATGGGTGAGCTTGGGGCGAACACAATAGGCCAGCATTGGTCGCAGTGTTACATAACGAATCTTGCTTGCAGTAGCCCAGATTCACCGTTTGAGAGCAGTCGGTATTTCTTAAATAAGTTAACCCTATATTAGTCCGAGATCCGACCGTAAAATTATGCACCTATAGGCGAACAAAATGTAATGCTAGTGTATGTTTACACAGGGGTTAATTCAACGCCACTAAGTCAAAGAAAATATACACTACGCGAAGCTAAGTTGCCTAGAAAAATCTTGCCGCAAGTACCATTTCCATTAACATTTTTGGTATAACTTTTTCCACGTATCTGTTAGGGAAGTGAATCAGGTGCCATCGGAAGGAGACTGATCTAAAGTATAAGAAAAACTAGGGTTGCCACCTTTCAATCTGCCACAACTATAGGGTTGCCAGGTTCAAAGAAATCATTTTTTAACCTAGAATTGCGGCAGACTGAGAGGTGGCAACCCTAGTTTTTTCAGTACTTTAGATCAGTCTCCTTCCGATGGCGCCTCATTCACTTCCCTAACAGACACGTGGAAAAAGTTATACCTAAAATCTTAATGGAAAAGGTACTTGCGGCAAGATTTTTCTAGGCAACTTGGCGGCGTTGAATAAACCCCTGTGTAAATATAATACACCACGATCACATTTCGTTCGCCTATGAAATAGGTGCATAATTTTACGGTGTGATCTCGGACTATACGTTATTGTGTAATCAGATCCTAAGTTTTCTCACATCTACGTCCTAACCTAACATACTAACCCAAGTAAAATTTTCGTTTATTCATATCACACCTGCTCAGCATACGTCAACAACTTCGCAGCGCTCTGAACCATAGCTAAATCAGATTAAAGGCGTTCACCGTGTCTAATTAATCCTTTGAGATGAGATGCCTCGAAGAGGTTCTTCGCATATTAACACACTTGAGCTGCATTTCTATTTGTAATCAAATTTCGTTGTCTATTGATTGATACGTGTTTAAGTTAGTGGTGTGAACCCTGGAGTTATGGAAATATTGAGCACCGTCTGTTAATGTCAATTATTAACCAGCTCTAATGTCCTCGCCTTAGTTCCCGTGGAATCAATGTGGCCTGTCAAATGTCGTCCCGGGAAAATTCGAATCGCAGTTTTATTTTGGACCATCATAGTGATACCCGCGGCCGTAGTATGGCAGCGTGATAAGGCTTTATCACACCTTTCATATCAACTCGCGCGCATATAGAATGGGAGCGAGCGAAGGCGCGATAGCACTATATCACGTTGCTACACCACGGCCGCAACATGAAAAACTTCTATTTCATAACAGTATAGCCCAAATGCGATATGTGGTATGTAATTTTGCTTACTTATTCGTTTGTTATAAGTACATATATTATTATATTTGTTTTGTTATAGTTTTTTTTTCAAACTGTAAATCTTCCAAAAGGTACTTCTTTGTATACTAGGTATTCAGGAGTAAGAATATCTAAATTTTTATGGCATGCCGTCAAAAAATAACAATTTTTAATATCTGTGTGATCATTTTTTTTTCGTTCTGTGAATTCAACCATTATACTTTCAAAAAGATTACACCATACACAATTCCATCACCACTAAGAGCAATAACAAAGGTCCACGCAGTCCAAACATTGACATTCTATCCCGAATAAATTCATTCTACGACCAGCGAAGCCAGACAAAACCCCTCAATCTACTCACAATGAAGTCATCATCCCTCGCCACCTTTATCATAAAAAAGTCGTGTAACATAGGAAATGATGCGCAATTTAGCTCCTCGTAAAACCGTATCCATACTTAATAACGTAAAACCTTCAAACAATCGATAAAACAAACCTTAGGTATACAGGGTGACTATATTTTTGTTTGGTACTCTTCTAAGTTGGTATCAATCTAAATTATGAACTAACACACATATTTTGGAATTATGCTGCATAAAGAAAGCATCTGCAGCTTTTCAGAGATTAATTAAAAAAAAAACATTTATTTAGATATCTGAAACACAAACAGTCTTTTACTATTCAATCATCGCGGGAATTCAATCATCAATATGAGAGTAATTTAAGACAAACTATCACAGAAAAATCTGCACGTGCTATAAAAACCTTTATAAAATACAGGGTCCTTCTTAATATGCTGACACTTTTTTAAGGAGATGATCAGACCGTCAAACTAAACAACTTTGTCTATGGCACCACCATCGAAATTGCGTAAAAAAAATCTGCTCGTTCATACAAAACTGCAAACCTACTCGAGATAAATGTATGGGACAGCAGATTTTTTTCGCGATTTCCATGTTGGTCCCATAGAGAAAGTTATTCAGTTTGATGGTCTGATCATCCTCTTAAAAAAGTGTCAGCATATTAAGAAGGGCCCTGTATAATAAGTTGCTCTGTACATTTTATTATATCCACCAGATACTGGAACTTTCATTTGTGGAACACCTTATACCAATTGCTTTGAAGTAATTTCAGTAGTGCTACGTTATTAATTATTCATCATCATCGTTCGATATATTATACTACATTTATCTCGTTTCAATATTTGAAAGTACTATGTGATTCTAAAGAGATGAGCTTTTCCGAGCGTATGTATGTATGTTTATAATGTATGTTTGTATGTCTATTTCTTTGTCGCGCCCTACAGCCTAAACGTTTTTGATGGATTTTGAAGTATGAGGTGTCTTTAGATTCGTAAAAATGGTGAGATTGACATAGGCTATTATAATTTCTAGATGGCGTCTGCGAATTAAAAAAGAGAGGGTGAATAATCCAATTTTATTGCAAAAAATTATTGCCTGTTGACATCCATATCGCCTAAACTAAAAATCTGTATTAAATATTAAGTGCCATTTTCAAAAATAGCGCACATATAAATATTAATATTAGTAACCTACCGATTTCTCCTTCACCTCAGCAAGTCACCCCGTATAACTATAATAATATAAGATGGGAGTATCTTTTTGTTATGTAAATGGAATGGTTCTATTAAGGTTCGGCCGTAAAGGGCAGATATATTTAACTATTCAAGCTCTAGTGGTCTATAAAGTTGGCCTAAATTTGGTGGTAAAGTGTTCTAGCCTAAATCTCGTCTTAACCTCTTCAGAATTTAATAAGCACTTTCCATTACCGAAACTAGTACATCAGCAGTTTAAGGGTCAGAGAGGGTCAGAAATCGATTTTATAAGAACTATATGGATTTCAATGGTTTTAGACATAGTCGTGCACTGAAAAAAATGCGAGCCAACTAAGAAGTATTTTCTCTTAATTAGTACCAAAATAATTGAAATGACGTTATTATTGTTAACTAAAAACAAAAGATGGTAGTTGTAACAACAAGCCGAATTCGTTTAACAAAGTTCTCTTAGTCAGAGAAGTCATGATGTTGACAGGCTCATATGGATTCATGATATATGATTATCATAAACAAGATCTTGGCTGAAGTAAACAAATTATTTTTTCAGTGTGGTAGTGCAGTGGCGAGTAACCTTGCCTGTCGTGCAGGAGGCGACGGTTCGATCCCCGTCCACTTGACTCGTACCAATGAGTTTTTTGGAATTTATGTACGATTTGTAACACCACTGGCTTTTCGGTGAAGGAAAACATCGTGAGGAAACCTGCATGCTTTAATTTCGAGGCATGTATTGTACCTACTGTCCATTACAAGTGGCGACGGGCTCACTCCCCGTCACACTGGACAGAGTTTCGGTACTACTAGTGAAACGTGGATGTTCTGAAGTTTCAGAATATCTCTGACTACCCCCTCGGGGAATATAGTCGTGAGCATATGCTATGCTATGCTAGACATCGATTCTAGGCGCGCTTGCGACAACCACTTTTTATCAAAATTAGGTGTTCAAAATCATTGTAAATAATAAAATTAAGTTTTAAACATGAAGGAAGGAACACTATTTTAACTACTTCACTGTTTTGTGTTATTGTGAGTGTTACTATCACTACAAAATCATTTGATGTCATTGATTTTTTCGGCGAGAAAACTCGAAACACAGAGTACTATAATTACCTACTACCATATGATACTCAAAATAATGTTTTGTACACTAATAAACACACTCTTCGAGGGTAGGTCTATGCCCTGCAGTGAGACGTGTATGCATCTAGGCTGATGATGATGACCTAATAATAAATACAATAATTATTAACAAAAGAATGTTGAAGAAGAGCTGCCTCCGTGGTCTAATGGTTAAGAGCATTGGCTCTCGATACGGAGGTCGTGGGTTCGATTCCCAAGGGGGACACCCAGTGATATATCACTTTGTGCGTTTTCCCCCAGTTGGTTAGAACATTGCATGACAGCCCGGTAGCACAGTCGGTAGTGAATCTGCCTGCTGTGCCGAGGGTCGCGGGTTCGAATCCCGTAAGTGACAAATATTTGTATGATGAATATGAATATTTGTACCCGAGTCATGGATGTTTGTATCTATATATGTATTATATATCGTTGTCTAGTCATCGTAATACAAGTCCAGGCTAGATTCTGGTACTTTAAATGTGGCTAGATAATTTGTGTGACATTGTCCAAGATATTTTTATATTTTATTGCAGGCTGAATCACCTGATTGTGGTTACACCTGACCTGTAGTAGTCGTTACATAAAAACCATTTCAGAGGCCGAAAGGCAGTCTAAAAAACTCTGACACCAGGGCTCTGCCCACACGATAAGAAGAAGAAGAAGAAGAAGAACAAAAGAATTCAAACTAATTACACATGACACTAAGCAATAAGGTCTTAACGTCACCTTTAATTGAAGAATATAAAAAAAAAATTACATATACGTAGCATGGGGGATTTCAGCGTAACCGCCATTACATAAGCCTTACCATATCAGAAAAATAACGTCTAAATTTAAAGGTTATATTAGCGAAAAGTTTATGAACACTCCATTAAGTTGAACGCATAAGCGTCAGTATCTATTACAATGTTATCTCATGCCCTAATGCTTTCCCATTTTGACCTTTATTTCTAAGCTCACTAGAGACCATGGTGTTTTATTCTAAAAGTTTGGTGAATATTTATTTTGATCGGAGAATGTATTTTTACGACATGTTTTTATAATCTCGCTCCATAGTTACGACTGTCGCTTAGGTTCCCTTCTATTTGTATTTTGTTTTGTTTCATGATGAATAACAACGTTTTTAGGTGTGCAGGTTTTGGTAGGAATAACCAAATATTTTCAGGTAGTAAACGGATGTTGAAAACGAAAAACCGGCGAAGAATCGGAATCACGCGCCGAGGGTTCTGTACCACCACGAAATATAATTTACAAAAGAAAACTGCTTATTTCGAGATCATTTGCGCAAGCCCGACACACACTTTACCGGTTTTATTATTTGCTATTGTACCTTAAAGTTTGAGCTATAATTGACACCAAGTTGACGCTTGTGTATATTACCGTTTTTACAAAAGAGCAAAAACAAAAAACCTTGAAAAAAACACGTTTTTCTTGTATTTATTTTTTATTATTTCTAAGTAAATCCAAAATAGTAACACATATTCTGTAAAAATATCGACTCTTCCTATTACGGTTCAAAAGATACTGCTCTTTAAAGCTAGGTTGGATGGAAGGGTGGATGGACGGACAGCGTAAAAATATATTATCTTGTTGGAACCTTAAAACCGAAAAGTAAAAATATTGGGGGATCCATAAACAAGAATCCCTATGTGTTTTTTCCTTAAAATAGTTTGTTTTTGTTCTACCATAAAACGTTAATACTATAGAGATCTAGAGAGATGCCAACCAACGCGCTGAGTACGAAACCTAGTGTCGCATTACCACCACCAGTACCACGCGATAGAAAGTATTTTGTTAGTTTGAATGTGTTCAGTATTCATTGCGGTATCAGAACTCAACGTTCGAATAATCTTTAGTAGGTACTACGCATCTACTATCTCGACTGGCTTTTTAGCCTCATAATATATTGAATCCTTACTGTCGCGAGCAATGTGTTCCGTTTTTGCGCATATTGCTGCGACACTGGCCCCGCCCCCTTTTCACATCTCCCTTTAGTTTTTGTGATCTGCGGTTAATTCATAACATTCAAGCGTATGTTTATTGTATTATGGAACGGCATCCTCCTCATCCGATTCACACTTGGCCGGTTTTTTACGATCTGTTTATACCTTACACTCCAGCACATGCACTGTTAAGCAAAATACACCGACTCAACGTACACTAACTCAAACATCGAAGCCACCATAAACCTCTAAAGCCAATAAATCGTCAGTGTTTGTGTAGGTACCTCTACATCATCTAACTGTAGACGGCGCCGGCAAACATGGGACGACACGTAAAACCTACCTTGTGTATATAGGCTTATGATATACTATGTTATTAACCATTAGCAGCTCATGTTAACATAGGTCGTGTGGGATAGGATGAGCGGGTAGCGAGTTTTCACTAGAATCTCAAAGAATAGAGACGGGGCATGGAGATACAATCTCTTTTGTGACGGGTTTTGGTATGAAAACTTCAACCTAAACTTGTTCTACCTGGGTACAATTGGGGTACAACATGAATTTTAAAGTGCTGTAAATTGTAACTTCTAAAGATGGAGCCAAGAAATGAGAGAGCGAGATAACCAGTTATGAAAACTTATGTAAACAAAAAAGACAGAAATATTATTTTTTGTTTCAGTCACGCACCGTGGCCGGTTCTTGTGTTTGGCAAGATGTCAAACAAATGTCAAACATATGGAATGTTGATGTCATCTTGCCAAACAAATCGTCATTTAGTATGCAAAAGTCACACTATTGCTGTTTCATGTGCGGCCACGTTATGGTTTCATCTAGTTACTATAATATGTATGTATATGTCAAAGCTATGCCTTTGACATATACAGGGTCCTCCTTAATATGCTGACACTTTTTTAAGGGGATGATCAGACCATCAAACTGAACAACTTTCTCTATGGGACCACACCGAAATCGCGAAAAAAATCAACTGCTCCATACAAAACTGCAAACCTACTCGAGCCAACTTTTTTTTTTTCGCGTTTAGTGACCTACTGAAATTACGATCTGAAAATATTCTGCACGTCAAAGATACAGACAGCAATTATTGCTGCTGCACAACAGGGTTAGGTTATATTATAAAGGCATTATACCTATAATAGGCATAATATAACCTAATCCAGTTGTGACGTAACACCGCTTAGTCTTTGGCCGTTCCACTACATCTCAGCATCAATATAAGAGAGTGCTTACGGCAGCGTGAGACTTAGGTATACTCGGTCAGTTTACGCAAGGGTCGGGAGGGCGAGCTTGTTCAGCGTCTTGCGTTCGAGCTTACAGCTGATTGTTAACGTGTAGGTAACGGGTATGGACTGGCTGCTTTGTATATTTTGTACTTTATTTATGCTAAGATTAAGGAACGTTATAGTAGTATATGAATAGGTTTGTAAGTATTACTGCGGTGTGATTGTTATTCACCAACGTTGTAGGTTTTGATTGATCATGATTGGTCTTATTTCATTTTCACCGGTTGATATACCAAATGACATCAATACAACGTGTTAATAACAAAGACTTTTAATAGAAGTCTTTGGTTAATAAATTAGCGCAAAAACTGATTTATAACAAAATAATTAGATAGAAACAATAATTTCATTATTTTTATATAAAATTTAAAGTTATTCGCATTTTAAGTTTTGAAGCAAAAATGATTTGTTATCATTTCAGCAGCGAATGAAAGCGCTAACGTAGGTACTCATGGATACATTTTAATAATCTTGTTTTGGTAGTAAGTAGGGTGAGTGTTCCGATGGGGTGGGTTGACAAGGAGTTCAGAAAATTTTAAATTTTGCTAAAAAAATATTTTTTTTTTGTTTTGAAAAAAATTACCTAGTTGAAACCATGATAATTGGATTCTGTTCTCGATTCTAAATAAACTACTTTTTAGTTTTGCGTTAATTCATTAACACGTTGTATACATGTCAACCAATTCAATGAAACAATTCTTAACCAAAAAATTTATAAGAAGCCACACTAATTCTTAATACTCTAACATTAACCAACACATGTAATATTTCGCATGATCATTGTAAATGATGCGAACCTTCATTAATATTTCACTATCATTGTATTAAATCAATTGATCTAATTACCGTATTTGACCTGTCTGAAGGGTTCCGGATCCGATTACCGGACAAATGTATTTGTTTAGGGTTCTTGGACGGTCTGACCTCCGTTTTAGGTTTCGGGCTATCTTTAGTGCAGATTATGTATTGTGTTGATTTGTTATTATGTTGGTAAGCGGTGGAAAGGTGTTTCTGTTTAATTAATAAAGGTAAGTAGTAGGTAATAGACAACATTTTTCATTTTATGAAAGGATACAAAAATTCGAAAACCATTTTTGATTATGTGATGCAGAGATTATAAAAATTATCAGATTTTTCAATTCAATTCAGTTATACTTTATTGCACACCAAAATAGAGTACATATTATATACATTTGAATACAGACATTTACATTTTTCTATCCATAATTTCTCTAGTTGTTTGAAAAATACTTAAAAATTCAAAAGTAGCATTACTGATGATGATTCCCTTTGCCTGGCTGCCTTTTCCATTGATTTTGACAGCTTTTTTTTTCTACTTCTACAAGGTATCATTCGAAAATTAATCTAACTTTTTCAGAACATTCAAAATTAAATTAGAAATAGAAATATCAATCAAACATTTAATCTGAAAAATACGTAACTATAACTCTTATTTTTTAACCATTTTGACAAATATACTTTCCATTTAATATTTTTCAATAAAAACAGGTCGTTAAATAAATTAAATGTTGTTCATTCTCATTACTTTCCCGGAGGGGGTGAAGTCAGAGGTGGAAATTGTTTAAAATGATATAATACCTACCTATACATATTACATAAATTTATGTAAATGGGAAAGTGGCCTTCTGTATATTTTTTATTTTTTATCTGGTATACCAAAAAAAAAAAATCTCACTGACAGTAATCAATAAGATTCGGACAAAAATTCATAAAATTTGACATGAGACTAACTCATCTAGTTCTTTTATTTATCAACAATGGTTCTGACATACCTCTTGGTCAATGTGACATACTGTTTTGAATCCCATGTCAATATTAACTAAACTTGAGCTAAATATAATTCTCGTAACAAATTGAAGCTTATTTCGAGAAGGAGGCCATCTTGCCACCTCTCACCCTCCCGAACTAGGTCGGAAGTCAACTCAAACTTGCTCGTGGGCTGACGTATCGTTATCAGCTTATTAATCAGCGTGTTATACTTATAAGACGCTTCATTTCACTTATATTATTTTTCACCGACTTCTGAAAATCTGCAGGGCTTAGAACCTCCGATTTTTGAAGTCATTATCTTTCGAGATATCCTGAATTTTCATAAAAGTGGGGTCGCAGTTTGAAACAATTATCTCGAATGATCGGGTTCGCATTGGATTAGATTAGCACAGGATCGTGAAGAATGGCGCAGTAAAAGGGAGGCCTATGCCCAGCAGTGGGTTAATGTGGGCTTTGATTTATTAATTGATCCGTAGAGGTTACCTAGGTGATAACGATAAAAAAAATAAAAATAAAAAAAATAAAAATGATAAATGTAATATTGTCATAACCGATTATAAAAATATAATTAATTTTGGTGATCTAGCTAGACAATTAAACGTTTTAAATCTTTTTTTACCATTACTATACTTAATTAGAAAATAAAATCAACGCAATACTTAAATAAATCTCTGACATGAAATACCTAATACTGAAACAGGAGGCTTGAATAAATACAATATGAATATAATAGGACCGGCCCAATCACGACTCGCAATCGCAAACTGACACAACACGACCAGCAATACGTTAACAATGCGTCATCACCGTAATCGTCGTCCCCTCCAGCGGGGACAGCCGCGATCTCTGCACACTCCTTTTTCTTCTGGCATCTAGAGACGCTACTGGACATCCCAGGCCGCTCTTCACCGATCCCCAAGCAACGACCAATGCCGAGGTCCCTACCCATTCTGGGTACCCCTAGGTCGGCTGTTTAAGTTATTCACTAACACGGTAGACCCTTCGTGGACCCTCAAATTGTCCTCAGTAATAATCAGTAACTACTGCTGAACCATGCATACGGAATCTTTAAACCCGTTTAAAAATAATTTCTGTAGTAAAGCTTAAATCATTTTAAAAAGAGGGTTTGTTATACTGGCATCATTACCTGATCTACTTAAATACGTTTCAAGCTGCAAAGTACTTCACAAAGTGCTTAGTGTTCGCGCCACAGTTCCCCCATTCCAACTGCAGTTTTAACTTGATCCCCCGTTCTGCGCAGAGTTGTGTGACTTCATTGTAGCGCAATCTTTTAGTGCTTTGCCTTACGTTTTGCACTGGTTTGTTGTTAACTGATTGTCTTAGTTTGCCGGCGCTGCATCTTCTTACTAACTGTTTTTTTCTTGAGTTTGTTCTTGAATTATATTTTGATCTCTATCTCTGCTCGTTATAGATTCCTTCTTAATATTATGCTGACGGTTTTTTAAATGGGTGAACAGACTATCAAACTGAACCACTTTCACTATGGAATGAATATCTAAATCGCGAAAAACTTCGGCTGTTTCATACAAAACTGCAGTATCGACTCAAATGTATGGGACAGCTGTTTTTTTTTTCGCTATTTCGTAGATGGCTCGTAGTGAAAGTTGTTCAGTTTGATGGTCTGAAGCACTTCTTAATACAAAACAGCCTATACAGGGTGTAAGGAAAAGTATCATTAACCTTTAAACCACATACTTTACCCATCAAACTGAACAACTTTTACTATGGGAGCAAACCGATGGGAGCAAAAAAAATCTGCTGTTGCATACATTTGTGTTGAGCTTAGTATGGAACACCTGATTTTTTTTTTTGGTTTCCTCCCATAGTAAAAGTGTTCAGTTTGTCGTTGAAAGGTTAATGATACTTTTCCTTACACCCTGTATAGTGCTCACTAGATATTTTCTCCATGAAATAATACGACCACCCTACATGGTCTCGCCTGTACCCTTTCTTTGTCCATTGTTTTCTAATACCATTTTAGAGTGACATTCCAGACATTAAATAACAAAGTTTTTCAATAAACCTCGACAGAAATACAATATGCATGTCATAAACCAACTGCACTCAAAGGTTTAACAAAAGCTCGCCCACGCGATTACGAATCCTCGCAAGTTTGAACTTGTTAGATATTAATATCTTGCACCTTCATACAAAAGCAATAATATGCTCCACCATTACAATACTTTCTCAACTTGAAATGATTATTACTTTTAATGAAATAGCCCATACTCTCATGCCTTTTTAAGGGTAAGCAGAGACTATTAAGTCTCCACTTTGGGTGGTTCTGACACATCACTCTCTTTTCCTCTATAGGTTCCAATCGATTTCGGCTACTTTTAACCTGGCAGTTTTAATAACGTTCCTAATCTGGTCTAGTCTAGTAATATTTCCTTCTGTGAAATAGCCCAAAATCGTGAAAATCTTTTGGGTCGCGTAGGCTTTTTGTGGGTATGGAACAGTTGATTTTTATCATAATTTTGATGTTTATTTCGTAGAAAAAGTTGTTTAGTTTGATGATATGTCAGCATGCGATAAGAAGGTTCCAGTATGCATTGTTCCGATTACAACATTTATTTCGAAAAATCCACAGACCTCACGATGAAACATTAAAAATAATAAAACCGGTCAAGTGCGAGTCGGGCTACTCGCACACCAAGGGTTCCGTACTACATCACCACAGAACACAACATTATTAACTTAGAAAAAAAACTTTTTTTTTCCGGAACCTTTAGGGCGAGACCGACTCACACTTGGCCGGTTTTTAGTATTTGCTGTTATTCTGTAGAGTTTGTTCTATAATCACACTAAGTTTGACGCTTGTATGTATTACCGTAGGCTTAGTAATAGGGTCCCGTTTTCACCCTTTGGGTACGGAACTCACCCTAAAAATGCCCATTGAACAGGCAGACAGAGCTCAATTAAAAAAAAACGTATTTAAAACTTACAACGCAGTGTTGTAGCAGAGATGCAATATGAAGCTATTTCAACTGGTATTTCATTGAGTCAGTTTGACACGACACGTGATCTTACACTACAATGGCAACCAAACGGCTTATATCAAAGAGCTTTGGCATTCTATTGTCATCGAGAAGCTTAAGGTTGCTACTGGCGGGCGATTGTGCGATTTGTTCAATTTCTATGGTTACTGAGAAATGTGGTTGGATGTGAATTGGATTTTTATTACAATTTATCATTTTTGTTACTCTTGAAGGTGCAGTGGAACGTGTGGGCTGATGATGATTTTATACACCATAAGAGTGTAATAATTATTAACAAAATTTGATAGTGTATTCAGACAATGAAACTTAACAACTTTCCCTAAGGAAAATGGGTCGAAAACGAAAGAATGTTGTGGACATCCCATACAAAAATGCGGATCAGCCGCGATCGGCTGAAAAATGAAAAATGATTCCATTGGGGGGTTCCTCCCATAGAAAATCGATTTCTATGGTAGGTCCATAACATTGTTCCATTTTTCGAACCAGATTCCATAGGGAAAATTGTCTAGTTTCATTGTCTAAAAACAGCCTTAAAATTTTGTTAGTCATTAATAACTAGGGGCAAAGAAAAGACAAGGGGCTGGTGACTTCAGTCGCAGAACTGTCGATCTGTGGAGTAAACTGGTTCTAAGGTGGAGTCGGTAAACACCATGTTTAGGCAGACGTAGTGTGAGGCAATCTTCTGATATGCAGGGTGTAAAAAGACTACTCCCGAAAACTGAAACTATGGATTCAGACCATGATACCTAACACTTTGGCACTGAAATTTATTTTTTTTATTTTCAGAAATTTAATTTTTTTTCGGGCCTTTATTTCTACAATTATGAACATTAAAGCCTACCAGTGACATAATGCAATACAATTTTAATTGTTAAACACAAGCATTTCGAAAATAGCAAAAATCCGCAATGTAAAACGCACTCATCAAACTCGTCACCAAGCTACGGTCACGCGCCACACAGCTGTAAGGTCACTGCCCGCTCACCCGAGCGAGCGGGCAGTGATCTAACAGCTGAGTGGCGCGCGACCGTGACTACCGAATCTACCGAGTCTACCTACATAACCGCAAACGGTCGTGTGACGTAATGTTACGACAGCAGCGTGTTGTACGCTTTACATTGCGTGGCAAGAAAATGGAAAAATCACGAATATTTTTTTTAAATTTAAAAGGTTAGCGCCATTAATTTTTATATAGGTTCAGTGATATGTTCTTAAAGTTTTCGGGAGATGTCTTTTTACACCCTGTATAGGTACTGGGTGAAATTGATATCATTATCATCCTTTCAAACTTAGAGTCTACACATCAAACTGCACAACTTTTACTATGGGAGCAAACCGAACGGAGCAAAAAATATATCAGCTATTCCATACTAAACTGCAATGCCTGCTAGACTCAAATGTTGCATACATTAGAGATTTTTTTTTAGCTACGGTCGGTTTGATAC
The DNA here is from genome assembly GCA_922987775.1 of Agonopterix subpropinquella. Taxonomy (NCBI): domain Eukaryota; kingdom Metazoa; phylum Arthropoda; class Insecta; order Lepidoptera; family Depressariidae; genus Agonopterix; species Agonopterix subpropinquella. The sequence continues at coordinate 1,364,104 of OV277696.1, read as the reverse complement.
CACTGTAAAAGAGCTTCGAACATTTCAGTATGGAAGGTGGCATACCTACTTTCCGCCATTTTGAAAAAATCACGATTTTGCGGCCAGTCATGAAACATATGCCAATCGACAGGGAAAATTATTACAAACAGAAAATATACTTGGGTAAAATGACCTAAGTGGTATACTTTCGGAGATATAGGGGTCTGAAAAAAAAAAAAAAAACATTTTTTCCACTCAAATTGACTTTTTTGATCAGGAATAGATCAGATAAGCTCAGGATCGATCAGGACTTCATATAATTATATAATATTATTATTATAAATAAGTTTTATTCATTTACTAAGATAAGTAAAATACCTACATACATAGACAAGACAGCTACGAGCAAGACGGTTGTTGTAGCAGTGCTGCTGACCATTCCGAGAGGGATTTATATGTATTTACCTATGTATTAAATACTTGATCATCATCATCATCATCATCATCATCATCATCATCATCATCATCTCAGACGATGGACGTCCACTGCTGGACATAGGCCTTCCCAAGAATCGTCATGTGGGAACTTGCTACAGGATGTCAGCACCCACAAGTTATAGCAAAGATGCCAACAGATGGCGATATCGTCGCTCTCGGAAATAATTATGCTCCATACAAAGACAACGTTCATCGTAAATACATAACTTGTAACCTACTACACATAAGGTTCACAATCGAATGCGAGACATAAATCGCGCAAGAGAAATAATCACAGAGATTCGATATACATATAAACAAGGTCCAACTAAGAACTGTTGGACCACGGACGGTCCCCAGGCATCACACCTAGCCTGGCGGAAGTACTTCCCTTTTCAATGGAGGAACATTCCCAGTGCACCTCCATATTGGTGACCCTCGACAAAGAACATCGCAACCTGAACACCGAAGAGCAGCAGCACCAACACAGAGCAGCAACCAGCTTCAACCATCTCTTCACCCCCTCAACCAGGTCAAACAAGCAGCAGTCACGCCATCAACCCGAAGCCGCACCAGGTCCATCGCAGCCGTCTTCACACCGCTTCCTGGGCCTGCAGCTTCCTCAACGACAGCCAGCGTCTGCATAGAAGAATCTCCCGCAGCCCACGTGTCTGAGCTCACCTCCTCGTGGCAGTTCTGCTCGCCTTCTCCACGCCAGTCACTCATCCACATCACATCAGGACTGATCTCCCTGATAGATGCACACACACGCAGCACATCGCTCATCAGACTCACTTGACTGGAGCCCTGCACCTACCTACATGGATATAGACTGCACACTTCGAAAAAACTCAACGACCTCCGGTCTGAGGGGGGAGTCCTGTGGGAACTTGCTACAGATGTCAGCACCCACAAGTTATAGCAAAGATGCCAACAGATGGCGATACCGTCGCTCTCGGAAATATGCTCCTTACAAAGACAACGTTCATTGTAAATACGTAACTCGTAACCTACTACACATAAGGTTCACAATCGAATGCGAAACATAAATCGCGCAAGAGAAATATTTACAGAGATTCGATATTTCATTTATATTTATTGCGATAAATTACATATTTACAATAGGTAGATGTCATTGCTAAGTATACAGTCTCAACGTAATTTTACCCATTTTGGGTGTGGCAATTATACAGGGTGTACAATAAAATGGGACAGCTACTCAAAGGGGTGCTTCAGACCATCAAACTGAACAACTTTCTCTATGGGACCAATATCGAAATCGCGAAAAAAAAATCCGCTCTCCCATGCCAACCTGCAAATACATATAACTCGACTGAAATGTATGGGACAGCAGATTTTTTTTTCGCGATTTCGATATTGGTCCCATAGAGAAAGTTGTTCAGTTTGATGGTCTGAAGCACCCCTTTAAGTAGCTGTCCCATTTTATTGTACACCCTGTATACAAGGTCCTACCGGCCGGTCCCCAGGCATCACACCTAGCCTGGCGGAAGTTTGTTCAATGGAAGAACATTCCCAGTAGCACCGATCGGTCCTGCGCTGCCCTTGTCCAACGGGTTCCCGCCGCTTCACCAGGTCGTCGGTCCACTTTTTGCGGGGGGCGACCCACGCTGCGCTTTCCAGTACGCGATCGCAACTCAAAAGCTCTTTGGCCCCATCTACCATATCGGTTCTGCGAGCAATGTGCCCCGCTCATTACCACTTTAGTTTAGCAATTCTTTGGGCTATGTCGGCTGCTCTGGTTCTTCTGCGGATCTCTTCATTTCTGATTCGATCTTGCAGGGAAACTCCGAACATAGCCCTCTCCATTGTCTTTTGGGTGACATCCTTTTTATGAGGCCTTGAGTGAGCGAAACGTCGTCTCAGTTCCGTATTTCATCACTGGCGATACACACTGGTCAAAGACTTTTATCTTGAGACACTGCGGTATTTGGGACGTGAAGAGACGACGTAGCTTTCCAACGCTGCCTTGCCGAGTCGGATTCGACAGGTTGACCTCTTTCTCGAAATTGCACTTATCTAATTGGATAGTTTCATCTCAGGTAAACATAATCTTGTATAACAATCACGTCTGCGTTTTTTGTCATTTGCTAATCTAGCCAAATAGTCACATGAAAAAAGCCATACGATTAATAAGAATAGGTAAACATAATCGTCAACAACTTCAAGCGTAGAGAGTCATCATAGACATCATAGACATTTTACATGAAGTCCATGTTCATTTTAATTTTGTCCGTAGGCTAAGAATACTATCATCCCATTTCTTCCTCTGAGTGTTGTATAAGGCGACTATGGGATCCACCAAAATATGGGTAGTAGCATCCTCTGAGTACATACATTTAATCTTACTGCGATCGCCAACCCGCCTGCCAAGTGTGGCCAGGGCCAACACAACCAAAATCAGGATCCAATTCCCTGGCGGCCCTGCTATTCCTGGCTACGGTAGCAGCCAAGGTAACGGCGAGGCAGAGTGCGCGAAGAATCTCCGGCAGAGATCCGGCTACCATAAGACCATAACCAACTACAGCTGCACCCGGTAATATACACATCATTTGTAATCAGACATGCATATGGTATAATATGGTGGTATAACACTCGTTCACAGCGGACTGACGAGTCGCGCGCCGAACTCGAGGAAAAACTGAGCAGGATACGTTGTGATATCTTTGGATTATCTGAAGTACGAAGAGAGGGAGAGACTCGATAATCCTCGAATCCGGTAGCCTAATTTATTTCCGAGAGGGAGACCTAAAGTCTCGGGCTCCAGGCACAAAACTCGTACAGTATTCGTTAAAGGTTATACAGGTATACCTGGGCCCCGAGATCAGATTAGAAATACGATGACGAGGTAGGGACTATGTATGAGGAGGATGTCTCTAGAGCCAAGTATAGTTCCAAACACACTTCCCAGTTCTTTGTCATGTGAGACTTCAACGCAAAACTAGGCAAATGACGGTGAAGAGCTACGAGTGGGACATCTATTTGGTGTTGGACGGCGGAATTAACGGGCCCAACTAATGGGCGGGTTTATGGAGGAGAAGGAACTCTATGTGATGAAAACTCCTTTATGACGCGGCAGCACAGAAAATGAACCTGGATGAGCCCAAATGGTACAAAAATAGAGAAAGACTTCATCATGTCAACGAAGAGGCAAATATTCGATAATGTTTCTGTGTTACACGCATTTAAAACCGGAAACTAGGCAGAACAATAGGCAGATTTCGAAATCCTTGACTTGTGATCACCGAGCCTATATTAGGAAGGCTATAGAGCGGAACAAAAGCTCCAAAATCTTTGCAAGGGATCCGTCTATTGGCCAAAGCTAGCTAGCAACATTGAAGACCAAAGATGGCAGGATCAGTATCGTCCAAGCGTAAGCTTCTGAGAGAGGTTAAGAAATTCTGTGGACAGTATACACGTGAACACGGAGACCCGCTAAAAATCTACATAATAACCATAGATCTAGATTGACCCAGCACTATACCAAAGATATCCCGCACGTGAGCCTGTACGAGATTAATATGGCTCCCAAACAGCAAATGAGCAACCAGGCTGTTATAAAATGTAATACAATTGTTAAATAAATAAATACCAATAAATAAATAAGGCGCTGGGTGACGGGATTACGGCCGAGCTCCGGAAGGCGGGTGGAAGACAGATCCTTCAGAAGTATTTCGTTTAGGTACGTCATACTCGAGGGAGAAACGCCGCAGGCATGGAACTGAAGTCTAGAGGTGCCCTTCCTCAAAAAGAGCGATAAGTAATGTCCTGCTGAAGACTTAAAGGCCCATTTCGCTTCTTAGTCTGCATGTCTACGTACGAGTATAAGCTGTTTCGAGAGTCGTTACAAACCGTCTCGCACGCAAGTTCAATGACTTTCAGCCTCGCGAATAAGTCGGCTTCAGACCATCAAACTGAACAACTTTGTCTTTGGGACCAGAATCTTTATATTAAAAACAAAATCTGCTGTTCCATACATTTCAGTCGAGTTATGTTTGCAGTTTTGTATGGGACAGCGGATTTTTTTTTTTCGAGATTTCTGTGTTGGTCCCGTAATAAAAGTTGTTCAGTTTGATGGTCTGAAGCACCCCTTTAAGTAAGTGTCCAATTTAATTTTACACACTGAATAACCTGCCGGAACATTATGTATTGTGGTTATGAAACCTTTTCGGAACCCGGCTTGCTCGGGAGGCTTTAAGTCGTCAAACCCGCGCGAGACGGTTTGTAATGACTCTCAAAAACAGCTTATTATCCTCGTAGACATTGCTAAGAAGCGAAATGGGCCTATACTTCTTCAGCAGGGCATTATCGCCCTTTTTGAGAAAAAGCACAACGTATGACGTAATTGAACGGCTTCTGAAGGGTCTCGGTTTCGGCACCTTGCTATTCTTTAGCTGCTTGAGAGCCATACTAATCTCGCACATGCTGATGGATCCATTTAGCTCTTGGGTCGTTATCCAGATTTTTAGTGGGTCTCCGTGTTGACGTGTGTAAGTGTCCATATAATTTGTCAACCTCTCTGAGAAGCTCACGCTTGGACGATATGATCCTGCCATCTTCGGTCTTCAATTTTGCTATCTGCCTCTGATAATCGACAGATCCCTTGCAAAGACTTTGGGGCCTTCATTGAACCGACGCAAGTCACGGACTTTGAAATCTGCCTATTGTGCTGCCGGTTATCGTTCACATCATCTGAGGACTGCATAATCATTTTTCCTTTCCTCCATGAGCTTAAGAGTAGGGTTTGAGAGATTTTTGTTTCTATTTGTACGGCGGGTCTTAAATAACTTAGATCCGACGCATAGACAGTTCCACAAACCCGTCACTGTAATCATCTCCACGCAATCAAGACGATTTTGAAATTCGAGCTGAAACTACAGGGGTTTTAGATTTGGATCGGTACTGGGCAGAGCGTAGACTTCATCTCTCGAGATCTTTTAAGTTGAATCTTAAGCGCCAACTACACACTCTGTCATGCGCGCGCGCTTACCTGCGCTGTCCAGTTTGCGCAAGTAAGCCGCGTGTGTGGACGGCAAGACGGAAGCACGTGCAGTTCTACAAGCGCGGCTCGAACAATCGTTGACATGCTGAAGATTGGACTGCGCAGTTTTCGGTTTGCACGGTTTTACTTGTGTGTATAGACGGGCAATCAGGCCGCGCCTCAGTCCGCGCTTCAGTCCGTCAAGTTTTTTAACAGAAAAATGTTTGTAAATGCCTGATAATGGATGATATTTCTATTTTAAGCCGTATATAATACGATAATCTATTTCATAAAACTGTTTTGTAGTTTGGTATAGTATTGTATAGTGTATTTACTGTGTTTTTTGAAAATAAAATAAATCAATGTTTACGTCTTCTATTGAATGTCTGTTTTTTTCAATTGGCAAGCAATACAATTATTTTTGAACCAAAAAAAATCTTTTGTCAGCTGCGATGCTAGAAAGACTTTACTTGGTGGCTCTGAGAATACCGAGGTTTGCGCGGACTTGCGCGAAGGCTTACTTGTATATTGTGGACGGCACCTCCGTGTTCCGTCTTGCGTTCAAGTAAAACCGTGCGGTTTTAACTGCGCAGGCAAGAAGGCGTGTGTAGCCGGAGCTTTATCCGCAATGATAGCTTCCGGTTTTAAAAGCGTTTAACACAGAAACATTATTGAATATTCGAGATGATGAAGTCTATCTCATTTCTTGTACCGTTTGGGCTCATCCAGGTTCATTTCCTGTGCTCCCGCTTAATAAAGAAGGAGTTTTTATCACATCGAGTTCCTCCTCCATGAAGCCGTCCATTAGTTGGCCACGTTAATTCCGTCGTCCAACATCAAAATCATTGTCCCACTTGCAGCTCTTCACCGTCATTTGCCCAGTTTTGCGTTGAAGTCTCACATGACAACTTTGAAGTGTGTTTTGGAAATATACATGGCCCTAGAGACATCCTCCCTCATACATAATCCCTACTTCATCATCGTATTTCTGATCTAATGTCGGGGCCAGGAATACCTGTATAACCTTTAACGAATAGTCGGACTGTTTGGTTATTTTGAGTATAAGGTACACCACCTTATTCGACACGTTTACGATCCCCTCCAAGTTGTTCATAAGAGATTTGTGGACCATATGCCCGGCATCGTGCCGGGGCCCAGGACTTTAGGTCGCCCTCTCGGAAATAAAGTAGGCTTCCGGATTTCAGGATTATCGAGTCATGTCCCTCTTTTTGGAATTCACATAATTCAACGATATCTCAACGTATCCTGCTCAGTTTTTCCTCGAGTTCAGCGCGCGACTCGTCGGTCCGCTGTGAAGGAGTGTTATATGTTTATTACCAGATGCTACTATTGTCGGTTGTGGTCTTGAGGTAGTCGGATCTCTGCCGGAGATCCTTCGCGCACCCTGCCTCGCCATTACCTTGGCCGCTACCGATGCCAGGAATAGCAGGGCCGCCAGGGAATGGGAACCTGGTTTTGGTTGTGTTGGCCCTGGCCACGCTTGGCAGCGGGTTGGCGATCGCAGATGGATTACATGTGTGTACTCAGAGGATGCTGCTACCCATCATTTTGTGGATCCCATAGTCGCCATAATATACTATCAGAGGAAGAAATGGGATGATGCTATTCCATTAGCCTAATTAACTTGGACGATCATGTAAAATGTCTATGGTGTACCCTCTCTGCGCTTGAAGTTGTTGACGATTATGTTTACCTGGGACAAAACTATTCAATTAGATAGGTACAATTTCGAGAAAAAGGTCAACCTGTCGAATCCGACTCGGCAAGGCAGCGTTGGAAAGCTACGTAGTCTCTTCACGTCCCAAATACTGCAGTGTCTCAAGATGTAATACGGAAATGAGACGTCGTCGCTCACTCAAAGCTTCATAAAAAGGTTGAAAATGACCCAAAAGGCAATGGAGAGGGCTATGTTCGGAGTTTCTCTGCAAGATCGAATCGGAAATGAAGAGAGCTCAGTGCAGCAGAATTCGCTGAAGAACCAGAGCAGCTGACATAGCCCAAAGAATTGCTAAATTAAAGTGGTAATGGGCGGGGCACATTGCTCGCAGAACCGATATGGTAGATGGGGCCGAAGAGCTCTTGAGTGGCGATCGCGTTCCGGAAAGCGCAGCGTGGGTAGCCCCCCGCAAAAAGTGGACCGACGACCTGGTGAAGGCGGCGGGAACACGCTGGATAGGTAGGGGCAGCGCAGGACCGATCGTTGTGACGATCGTTGGGGAGGCCTATGTCCAGCAGTGGACGTCCATCGGCTGATGATGATGATCAAGTATTTAATACATAGGTAAATACATATAAATCCCTCTCGGAATGGTTAGCAACACTGCACTAACAACCGTCTTGCTCGTAGCTGTCTTGTCTATGTAGGTAGGTATTTTATTTATCTTAGTAAATTAATAAAACTTATTTATAATAATAATACTACCCGCGGGGGCAGCTTGTGGCGAGCTGACGGTGAGTGGCGACACCGCGGACCCCTATCCAGGGGGACCATAGAGACATGCGCTCACACACACACACACCCACACACACACCCCCACACCCACACACACAGTAACACACCCCCCTACCTCTGGCTTGCCTTAATTGGCCGTCCAGAGTGGAATCGCAAGAGCAGAACCTATGCTCCAGGTTGGAGGTGTATTGCACGTAATGGCGTAATAACGGGGAAACCCGCTCACGGGGGTAAACCCCGCGATGGTGAAACCGGAGCCGCACCTCTCGACAACCTTCAGCCGCTCAATGAGATGTTGCCCCATTGTCGCACTTTGTGCGTGCGGCCGTTTTATGGGGCCCACTCGACGAGTCGGCGAGTCACCGCCTGCCCTATTTACAATTTTGAGACTAGTTGTCATGGCAGGCGTCCGTTAGTCTCCTCCCATAGCCCAGTATCCATCCATCCAACTTTCACCTCCATAGCCCAAGACCTTATTTTTCCATCGCGGCCATAGCGCCGTACTCCAATAGTCTTTACACAAATGGCGGGGACCATCCCCGTGTGTATCATGTTGTGCGCTCGGGGATGGTATCCGCCATTTGTGTATCCCTTACATTTAGATTAACTTGTCTTTTGAACGGGCCTCTACATGTTGGCTTCGGCCCCATGCACGCCTTCCAAAGGTCCGGGACTTAATTGCCCGTGATTACGGAACGTAAGACATACAATAATAATACTATATAATTATATTAAGCCCTGATTGATCCTGAGCTTCGCCGATCTATTCCTGATCAAAAAAGTCAATACGGGTGGGAAAAAATATTTAAATTTTTTTTTATTTTCAAACCCCTATATCTCCGAAAGTATACCACTTAGGTCATTTTACCCAAGTATATTTTCTGTTTGTAATAATTTTCCCTGTCGATTGGCATATGTTTCATGACTGGCCGCAAAATCGTGATTTTTTCAAAATGGCGGACAGTAGGTATGCCACTAAGGCAGGTTGCTCTTTGTTCACTTTGATGGGTAGACTCTTAGTTTATTATTCGGGATTTCGTCCACAAGCACACTGTAAAAAAAACAAGGGATTGCTCTCCGGGAGTGCCAGCAAAATGAAAACTAAAAGATCATACGTCTTACGAATGTCACGTGATCTTACGTCATTTTCTTACCTATTTTGTCTAACGAATTTTCGAGCAGGATCAGGGTGACGTCACGGTCCTGACGCGAGTTTAATCTTTTTTACCCATCCCAAAAAGTGCACAACGCCGCTAAAGAATTTTTCACTTCAAAAAACCTTATCCTTATCATCTCATACCACACCCATGGAAAGTGAAAGGGTGGTCGGAAACTACACAGCTAACGAAAAATAGTATAGCTAATAAAAGCAAAATAATTTTATTCTTTTTTCAATAAATGAAAAGTCTCAAAGCCTCTGGGAAAGCCCGTCAACATTAAAAGCTACTTATTACAACATTAGGAATCTCAGTGCCACTTTTGCACAAACGTTTCAAACGTTCTCATTTTCTACAATAATGGTGACGACGAGCAATTCCTCGATCCTACTCGTAACAATGCTGTTGAGACATTACAGGCAGTCGTTCCGTGCCGCAGTATCCCACACAATAACTAGTCTCTGTAATATTAGCTGCGATACGAACCAGCAAATGCTTGATATTCTGTGCACTTGTTTCTCTGTCTCAACTATCATGTACTCTTTAGATCATAGAAACAAGGCTTTGTTTTAATATTACAGCTGAGCTTGGGTGCAGGCAGTGACTGAATGCCTTACGCTGAAGGATCTATTGAAATTGAGTGAGTGAGTGGTTATTTAGTAGCCATATAATATACTAGCTGTTGCCCGCGACTTCATCTGCGTTACTCAGATAAGTACCCTATGTGTTAATCCAGGATATGGTCTATCTGTACGCCAAATTTCATTAAAATCCGTTCAGCAGTTTTTGCGTGAAAGCGGAACAAACATCCATCCATACTTACAAACTTTCGCGTTATGACATAGATTCGACGTAGAGGGAATCACTATAAAAAGAATCGGCGTAAAGGGAATCGACGAAGAGAAACTCGGCGTAAGAGGAACTCGCTGCAAAGGGAATAACTCTATAGTAGGATAGTAGGATTAGAATAAACACAAAAACACTCACAAAACACATAAATACATATAAGAATAACCACAGGTCCGGCACTTTATAGAACTTGACAAAATGGCGTATGCATACGTACAAATTGTCTTTGACATTGCATAGGGCTGAACGACCGCGCTTTTTCATCGAAGTCATCTTCTCAATTTCGTTCTTTTATAGTTTATTATGATATCAAAAATAGTATTCACAAGCTAAAGAATTACTGAAAATATTAATTTAATGTCCTTTTTTTTAATTTTAGGTAACATTATTAGTACTTTACTGCAGCGGCCAGCAACAGAGGCATTGATGGACGAACGTGTAAATGTGGGCCGAGGCGAAGCCGAGGCACACATACGTAAGTCCATCAATGCCTAGTTGTGGCCAAGGCTTGTATAGTACTTTTCTCAAAAAATGCGCGGAAATTAAAACAGTAAATTTTCTCAAATAATTCGCGGAAATTAAAACTCTTTTCGAAATCAATGTCGAACATCGAACAACAATTTTTTTTTTTTCAATAAACAGCTTTCTATTTGCAAGCCAGTTCGAAATTTAAATAAAACCTTTGATAAGTTACCTCCTTGGTCGCCATGTTTCGGAGAAAAAGATCGTTCCATTTTTAAATTACACGACAGATATGAGTTTAGTATGTAATTTATTTGGTCGCTAAACACGACAGATATGGATTTTCATACAAAATTGCCGGCCGCTGCGCGCATGTATTTGGCCAGTACTGCAATTTCGATTTATCTCGAAGAAGGTTGTCAAAATAATGCTCACATTTCCAAGCATGTTTGAGAAAAATATATTTTATGTCAGTCAAATACTACGGGGGCGTGCGCCTGACTGCATTCCCTTGCTCGGCTCCCCTAAAGTGTCCCTAGAAAATGTGAGGTGAGGTGGCGTATCTGAAGTCAGAGAGGGGCGGGGAGAGACCGTTCTGTATGTAGAACTATAGTATAGGTACCTATTATCTATAGCATATGCTCACGACTATATTCCCCGAGGAGGTAATCAGAGATATTCTGAAACTTCAGAACATCCACGTTTCACTAGTAGTAACGAAACTCTGTCCAGTGTGACTGGGAGTGAGCCCGTCGCCACTTGTAATGGACAGTAGGTAAAATATATGCCTAGAAATTGAAGCATGCAGGTTTCCTCACGATGTTTTCCTTCAAAGAAAAGCCAGTGGTGTTACAAATCTACACTAATATTATAAAAAGGAAAGATTTGTACCTATTTTTGTATGTTTGTATGTTTGTAATGAATAAACTCAGAAACTACTGTGCCGATTTCAAAAATTCTTTCACCATTAGAAAGCTACAATCACCCTGAGTAACATAGGCTATATTTATTGCTAGAAAAAATTAGACGTCCACCCGTGCGAAGCCGGGACGGGCCGCTAGTCGTACATAAATAACTCCAATAAGCATGAAGATTGTACCTTTAATCTTGTCACTATCTGACCTCTGTTTTGGAGATGTAAATCAAACACAAGCTTCACATGCAGACTGTCTTTATTCTCCTCCGTTCCTTATAACTGCCCTCACATATATTTATCATAGTACCTACATAACATACCGACAACCCCCTTAAAAAATAATCAATTTAAAAATCACATCATATTTACACATCATGATTTCATTATCTTATTTATATTTTAACAAACCATGAGGTACTTAATTTTTGGTTTAACATTTTCGAAGCATGCATTGAAATTATTTATTTATTTATCTTAATTTTATAATACAGTGTTTTTAACTTATATTCCTATAAGCACACAATATAATCTTGAATATTCCGTGACAATATTATTCATTAGCGATAATATATAATTTTTATTGACTATACAATTCTAATTATTTAATTTTTAAACATATACACGCTAGTTCTCTTTTGAATTAAATTATTAGCCCTTATATGGCAACTTACAATGCATTTTTTTTTTTTTTTTTTTTTTTTTTATCTTAAGTTTATTTCGTAATCTCTGTATTCATGCATAATCAAGTTCTGTAAATTAACTTATAATTTATAACAAAGCATGCACACTTAACTTTCTCTTTCACTTTGGTGCCGGATAGCCCCACCGATCAGGTTGTCTCACTATCCTGCCAAAACGATTAGTATATGGTTGATTCATATTTGCTACAACTGGATGTCTTTGTCTCATAGGGGATGTAACCAAGGACGAAGAAGAGGATAGTGTGGGTTCGATTCCAGTGGTGATATCATCATAAGATAAATATTCTTCTGCCCATTGTTCGCTTGTTTGATCATCGCTGTGGTCAACGTTTAAATGCCTACGATTTCTTATTAATGTTCCACCACCTACTATTTTGACAGAATATGACCGTGTACCTACTAATGAGCTAACTATTCCGCTTACCCACTGCTTATTTACCCTAACTTTTACTCTTTGTCCTGATGCTATCGGCATCATATCTCTGGCACCCTTGTCGTAGTGATGTTTTTGTATTGCCTGCCGCTCATTTAATTTGTGTCTAACATTTGTTGGTATCTTCGGTTTTAACAGTTGCGGGGAGCAGGGAAGTATTGTTCTTAACTTTCTATTGTTTAGTAATTCAGATGGTGATGGCAATTCGGTACTTAAAGGGGTATTTTCGTATTCAAGAAGTGCTAGTCTGAATTCTGTTTTGTCATATTGTGTCTTTTTCATCATGCTTTTTACAGTTTGTATTGCACGTTCTACCTGTCCATTAGACTGTGCATAACGTGGTGATGACGTCACGTGTGTAAACTTCCACACGCGTGAAAACGCTTTGAAATTTTCTGAATTATATTCTGGCCCATTATCAGACATCACTATATTTGGAATACCGTGTCTCGAAAAAATGATTTTAAGTTGCTCTATGACGTCATCACTACACAGGGAAAACAATTTAACAACTTCTACAAACTTACTGTAGTAATCAATCACTATTAAATATTTGTCCCCGTTGAAATGGAAAGTATCAGTACCTACTTTAGTCCATGCCATATTTGGTATATCGTGCGGAATCATCGTTTCCTTTCTATTTTCATTTTTGAAGTTTAAACACGCTTGACATTTACCAATATAATCCTGCAGCTGTGAATTAATGTTTGGCCAAAACATTGTCTCACGTATCCTTAACTTACATTTTTCCAAGCCCAAGTGACCTACATGTATGTTTTTTAACATATCGGCGCGCATGACTTTCGGAATTACTACTCGATTTCCTTTCCATACTAATCCGTAGGATTTCGACAACTCATCTCTGTTACACCAGTATGAACTAACGCTATCGGGTAACCGTTGTTTTTGTTCCGGCCAACCGTTATCTATGTACTTTATTAATAGCTGAAGTTCGTCATCATTCTGCGTGCACTTTTGTAGTTGCACAAAGTGTGTGTCTGTGAGCGGGTTGCAGGTAGTAACCGCACACACCTGCGCCTGTGCATCGAAGTGATCTCGTGATTCATGACTAGAAACTGGTTCGGCGGCTCTCGATAATGCATCCGCAATAAACAAATATTTCCCGGGCTTGTAAATTAATTTAAATGTATACAACTGAAGTCTTAAAAGCATCCTTTGTAACCTGGCAGGTGCATTGACTATAGGTTTACCTATAATGTTCACAAGTGGCTTGTGATCCGTCTCGATTGTGACGTCCGCTTTACCATATAAATATGAATAAAACTTTTCACACGCAAAGACACATGCTAAGAGCTCTTTTTCTATCTGCGCATAGTTCTGTTCTGCACTAGTCAGAGACCTTGACGCGTAACAAACCGGTAAATTGTTTTGTAATAAACATGCTCCCAACCCATTTTTACTTGCATCTACTGATAGTACAACTGGTTTGTCTACTGCATAGTATTGTAATACTGGTAAACTTGTTAAACATTTCTTTAAACTTTCTAAACATTGTTGATGTTCACTTGTCCAATGCCATTCGATATCTTTTTTCAACAGTTGTCTAAGTTGATATGTTTTTTCCGATAGGTTAGGTACAAAACTACCTACGTAATTTACTAGGCCCAAAAATCTCTCTAAATCTTTACTATTTTCCGGCTTTTTCATATTTTTAATTGCAGAAGTATGAGACTCATCTGGATATATGCCGTTCCGGGTTATCTTGTGACCCAAATATTTGATTTCTGACAATGCAAACTTACATTTCTCTCTGTTCAACTTTAAATTTATTCTCCTGCATCTATCTAACACCCTTTTTAGTCTGTAATCATGCTCTTCCTTTGTTTTTCCATAAACCAATAAATCATCCACAAACAAACAAACACCCTCAAGGTCATCAAAGTGTTCGTACATCTTTTTGTGAAACACTTCTGATGCTGATGTTATTCCATACGGTAGCCGTAAAAATTTGTATCTACCAAAAGCGGTATTAAAGGTACATAGGTCTGTACTCTCATTGTGCAACTTCTGCTGCCAAAATCCATTTTTCGCATCTAATGTGCTAAAAAATTGCGCTCCTGCTAAATTAGCAGTTATTTCGTCTAACGTTGGCAAGTGGAAGTGCTCCCTTTTAATCGCCTTGTTTAGGTCTTTGGGATCGAGACAAATACGGATATCACCATTAGGCTTGCGTACCACGGTCATACTATTCACCCACTCACTCGGACCCTCAACTTTAGCTATTATATTTTGTTTTTCCATATCTTCTAATTTGTTCTTTACACATTCCTTCATTGCGATCGGTAATTTTCGTGGAGCATGAACTACTGGTCGAACAGTTTCGTCAATGCCAATTTTGTACTCGCCCGGCATGCAACCAATGCCCTCAAATACATCTGAATACTCATTCACAATCCGTTTTTTCGTATCACCATCTATTCCTGTTACTGACAATGTCAATTTAACCAAATTTAGTTCCTGGCATGAGTTACAACCTAAAATAGGAGGCGATGAAACATCCGCTATAATAAAATTCAAAATGTAATCCAAACAATTGTATTTTACTTTTAAATTGCATTTACCCATGACCTTTATATCACCACCGGAATAACCACGTAATTTTACTGAAGTACTGATTAGATCTTTTTCTGATAAACCTATTTGATGTAAATAACTACGGGGCAAAACATTCGTATCCGCGCCCGTATCTAACTTGAATGCAATTTCGTCATCATTTATTCGTAAATTTACTGACCATTTACTAATAGGCTGATTTAAATAGTAGATTACCTGATCGGCTGACTCATCCTCCGCTTGCACCTCATAAACCTTACAAACTCTTGAAAAGTGATCCAAATTATTGCATTTTAGGCATCTTTTACCATAAGCCGGACATATATCATTGTAATGGATCATTCCGCACCTATTACAGTCCTTGTTTACATAGTGTTGTCTCACTGCATGCGGTTGCTGATTATTTGAACGATAAAAGTTATTATGCACCGGCGGGTGCGTTGACCAAGCAGCTGATCGAGGCGGCGGCTGTGAAGGACGAGACGGTGGGGGCGGGGGCGGAGGCGGGGCGGGGCGGGAGGATGGCCCTCGCGCAACGCCGGCACCGCGCCCGCGGCCTCGCCGCGCTCCGTTTCCTCGTCGTGATGTCCAGTATATCTTATGCTCGCTGCGTTCAGCTTCACACTCATAATCGTCTGGTTTTCTACTAATAGTATAAGCACTGTGTTCTACAAACTCTCTCTTTATCGCACCAGCTTGTAACTTTGACATTTGTGCGAGATTACATATGTCCAGCGACTTTTTTAATGTCAATTCCGGTTCTCGTAGCAAACGCTCCCTCAGTGCGTTCTCTTTTATTCCACAAATTAATCTGTCACGTATTAAATCGTCACATAGGTTCGTAAACTCGCAGGACACCGCTATTTTCTTTAATTCATACGCATATTGTTCTATAGATTCACCGTCCTGTTGATCACGAGTAAAAAATCGATGTCGTATTACCGTAATATTTTTCTTTAATGCAAAGAAGTTATCAAATTTTGCGATTATTGATTTTAATTCCGTAAATGTTTCGGTAAATTGTTCATATACCTCGCGGCATTGTTCTCCTATGATATGTAAAAAAATGTTTATTTGCACTTTTTCAGACTTTTTTGTCAGTTCACACGCTTCGTAATAAATTAAAAAAGCACTTTTCCATTTCATCCAGTCTTTGGATATATTACCCGATGTTACGTTTTCTAAATTATTAACATAGGAAAATGGCGGCGGCGGCGAAAGGTTCGATTCCATTTTAATAAACACTGAGTATTCCTTTACACTTGAAACTTATTCACAACTTTTCTCTATTCACTTAAGTCCTTTTAACTACACCTTGCTTTTCAGTTTCTAGGCGTATATCCACGAATTACTTTAAAATCGGCTGCGCCATGTTTTGGAGATGTAAATCAAACACAAGCTTCACATGCAGACTGTCTTTATTCTCCTCCGTTCCTTATAACTGCCCTCACATATATTTATCATAGTACCTACATAACATACCGACAACCTCATCCTAATCAACTATGACTATTCGACAAAAACAAATCTAATTCAGAGCAATCTTTTTTCCATAACAACTATTAAACCTGACGATCTAGAACCTTACATCAAAGACATAGGAGCGTAAGTCCAACCAAAATAAATATCTACTTACACTCATACGCATCTGAGTAGTCGTAATTTCCAGGTAAATCCTCTATCGCCCCAGCTTAGACAAATTTAATTAGTGAATAACTTTTTTAGGTCACAGAAGACCACAGGAAAAAAAGTCAGAAGCACTATCTTCTAGTGCCCTATTTGTAACAATTACTTTCAACTTGTGTTCTTAAGACAAACTACTTAATTAGACGAAGTAGACTTTGCACAATTAACTAATGTACTTTAGTACGGAGCTGCTGGAATAAAAACTGAAGATATTTTATAGTCATTACTTAACACAATTTATTCATTCTAAGTAACTATAATAAAAGACGTCGTCTGTTCCGTTGATTAAGTCTATATTCATGTCATGCCATGTTCTGTCGAGTCTTAAACATATCAAAAGACATAACAAACATTGCACACTGTACAGTCGCCCGCAATAACTTGTATACACTTTTGTTCTACGTCGTAGTACTAAAGTGTATATAACTTATTGCGGCCGACTGTACATAGTCATCAAAATTTACAATGTGGTTCCCGCTCCAATCCAGTACTTATCCATTATCCAATCCATTATATGGACCACCCCATTTCTTCCCTTGGATTCATACGAGGCGTGGGAGGCTTGGGTTTCTTATGCCGTATTTTCGTGGACAAAAACTACAGGATTCCATCAAAATTTTCATGTTTCTGACCATCAATACACTGTCACTGATGATTTCAGGGATAATTGAGATATTGAGAGGGAGCGTAGGTCGCTGACTATCCGTTGTAATATGCTGGCACGAAGGTTTGCACGATGTAAGTACGAAACAAGTAAAAATCACACTTTTTAAAGCATTTTGTCAGTCTTTCTACACGTGCAGCCTTTGGACCCGGTATATGCAGCGGGTATATAGCTACCTACGCGTACAGTATAATAACGCATTCAGGATACTAGTGCGTCGGGAATGTATGCGGAGGCGCACACGGACGACTTCTATGCTATATTGAGAAAACGGTGCGCCTCCATGTTGGGCAGGCTCCGAGCCAGCACTAACGGTCTCCTGAGCGTGTTTAGAGACCGGTGGGACTCCCCACTGTTGCAGCACTGGGTGAAGCTCCATACCGGGTTTTTAAAATAAAATAAAATGTTTTGTTACTAACACTAGCTGTAAGTTGTATACTAAACTATACTATATTATGAACATCTTGTCTGAAATAAATTATTTGAATTGAATTTAATTGAATTGAATACCTACTGCAGAAAGCATTGTTTGGCAAAACTGAGCCACAGATAAAGTACAATTTGCAAACCACGAACTTTTTATAAACCTTTTCCTTTGCTAATTTAATAAAATCACATTACATACTATTATATCCATGTAGTGTCATTATGTGTGAACTGGAGGCTTAAGTTACCTTTGGAACCTGGCTTTCCCTTCCCCTGGAAATTAATTTGAATGATTCAGTAGGTATGATTCATAGGCGCCTGCTAACACAATGCATTGAAAGAAGCATAGTCTACACGACCCGGAAAAACAAGGCGGCCAGAATCCTTGGAGACAAATAGCTAATGGTAGCGTTGCCTTATTTGCCATTCGTCGTAATGGATGGCGCGGAATGGGGGCATTAATGTCCGTTTCAATGGTTTTTGCAGCTCTTTCTCTGAATAGATGTGTATGAATTGTATGGGTGTACTATGATATTGATTGGTTATGGTAAGTTATCTTGGACAATGTTGCACGGCTATTAATTAATATCGCAGTCTTGTTCTTACCGTTTTTGATATCATCATATTTATCATCATCATCATATCAGCCAATAGACGTCCACTGCTGGACATAAGCTCCCCCAAACTGGGGGGAATTGCCATAATCGCCACGCTTGGCAGGCGGGTTAGCGATCGCAGTTAGATTGAATGTGTGTACTCAGAGGATGCTGCTGCCCATCCTCCGGTAGATCCCTTAGTCGCCTTTTACGACACCCACGGGAGGAAATGGGATGGTGCTATTCTTAGCCGACACCATACGGGTTGATATGGCATGAATAGATGTCCCTACAGAACGAAAGCTTCATACAAGTTGCCGCTGTCGATGCACTCACAAATACATAGGACGTACGATCAGGTGCGCACATACCCCGGCTGAGTGTGTGCACCTGTTCGTACGTCTTCTAACACGCGTCTTCATTCTGTAAGGATAATTATTTATTTTTGTACCTACCTAAACTGTGTACCTTAGGGCTCTTACAGACGAGCGACACTTTGCTGTCGCGGTGGGTCGCAGAGCGTCGCGCTCATACTATTTACCCTCTGCGACAACCGGCGACCGCTATGTGTCGCTCGTCTGTGATCTGTGAGAGCGCTTACTGCTGTGACTGGCAATCACTGTAGTTGAAATCGGCTATGTAATCAATCAATCTGTGTCATGGACATGACATGTAAAACACACCTAAACTCAATTTATCAGGTTCAATTACGAATTCTCAAAACTATAGCACAGAATAGGTAATAGTATATAGTTCTACATACAGAACGGCCACTCCTCGCCCCCCTCTGACTTCAGATACCCCACCTCCCCTCACACTGTTTGTGGTAACTTGAGGGAAGCCGAGCAAGGGAAGGCAGTCAGGCGCGCACACCCGTTGGATTTGACTACATAAAATATATTTTATTTTTCTCCTCACAGTAAAAATAAACGTTGGAAAATAACGCTAAATTCACATTTTCTTCGATTCTTTAGCTTAAAAACTATTTTAATAACAGAATGAACTATAAAAAGTAACGAAATGTATAATGTAGTTCATACGATGCGTGTTAATTCAACCCTACACATATGTCCAAAGAGAATATAATCACTACGTTTCATATGTCATGCACAATTTTCGCAAAGTGCGCATGTGCGAACGTATCATGTCAAATCTAAAACGTTGTTTGGAGTGCCGGACCTGTGACTATAGTACCACGTAAAATCAGACAAACACATAAAGACAATTACCACGCCCTCTTTTCGGTTTGTAAATTTGTAACGAGCGCGCAAGCTCGTAACAACAACAGGCGTCAAAGGTGGACCGAGGAGGCACGCGGGGCGGGAGGCGACAGAGCGCCGATGCACCGCGGCACAGCGAGCGGCCGGTTACCATGCGAAAGCAGCTGGAGGTGGAGGTGAGCTCAGTGGATGACCATCCCCCTCTCCCCTCCCCTCCTCATGAAGGTTTACTTACGCGGCTTGAAGATATCGGGCGGTGTGATAAACTTTCAGTTCTAGGGCTCAGCTTTTCAGGATCCACCTGAAGGCTTACCAGCGCGGGCTGGATAAACCCGGCCCGTGTTATAATCCTTCAGGCGGACAGCAGCCCTCTTCAACCCCTGCCCCTCAGGCACCTCGCGGGACTAGATTCAGTGTTAGTTATAAGATAGGGTTTCAGTCATAGACTTAGATATATAATTAGCTAGGGAACACCCTGTAAAAGAATAGGTGATGGTAAATAAAGATTCTGTTATTTTGTAGTTCCTCTATCACTTCTGCAACCCCTGCTATAGGAAATACCTAGCTAGCTAGGTCAGCCCTCCTCGAAGGGATATTTTTATATTAACTAGCCCCTCTGGCCACCCCGTCACGAGGGGACTTTGTTACAAATTAATGCCTTTTTTTTTTTTTTTTTTTTTTTTATTAGCCTATTTCATCCCACTGCTGGGCAAAGGCCTCTCCCCTGCTCTTCCACTCGTTCCTGTTTTGGGCAATCTCTGGCCATTGGTTGTCAAATTTGTCCAGGTCATCACGCCATCTTTTCCTGGGTCGACCTGGACGCCGACGACCGTTTTCGGGGATCCAGGGCATGATGATTTTTGCCCATCTCTCAGGATGCATCCGACAGACATGACCGGCCCACTCCCATTTAAGTTTGGCGCTTTTCTCTCCGACGTCGGCTATTTGAGTTTTGGAGCGCAACGTGGTGTTTCTAACCCGGTCGGGTCGTTTAACACCTAGAATGCTGCGCTCCATTGCTCTCTGACAAACCTTAAGCTTGGACTTTTGGGCCTCAGTGAGTGACCACGTTTGAGCTCCGTAAGTTAGGATGGGCAGGATACACATGTCAATGAGTCTACGTTTAAGCGAGAGCGGGAGTTCTCCCTTCATCAGCTCCTTCATGGACCAGAAGCTCTTCCAGGCGTTGTCGACGCGTCGTTCGACTTCCTTATCTTGCCTGTTTTCGAAGGAAACTATCTGGCCCAAGTAAATATACTCATCGACATAATGTATTTCCTGTCCATCTACCTCGACCTTACGTTTCGTGGCATTACTCATAATTTGAGTCTTAGACCTGTTCATTGAAAGTCCAACCTCAAGGCTTGCAGTGCTCAGATCTTGGAGCATTTGTTGCAGTTCCAGTGCAGATCGCGAGAAAAGAACAATGTCGTCGGCAAAGCGGAGATTAGTCAACCTCCGATCACCGACAACAATGCCCCTATCGCTCCAAGGTACCGCTAGATTCCTGAATACTTCTTCGAGAGTACTGGTGAAAAGTTTCGGAGAAAGAGGATCGCCTTGTTTAACACCTTTCTCAATTTTAAATGTTGGTCCTGTAGAATGTAATTTTATGTTAGCTGTACTGGTATTGTATATGTTTCGGATGAGGTGAATGTAAGTCGTTTCTATTTGCTGTCTGTGGAGTGCCTAAAATATTTCTGAATGGTAGACACTGTCGAAGGCCTTCGAGTAATCGACGAAAGCTAAATATAAGGGAGTGTTATATTCGATGGATTTTTCTAAGATTTGATTGAGTGTATGCAGATGGTCAGTGGTGGAGAATGCGGGGCGAAATCCTGCCTGTTCTGGGGGTTGGTGTTTGTCAAGCTGACCTCTGATTCTTTTCTCTATTACCTTCATAAAGGCTTTATAAATATGAGATACAAGACTAATCGGTCGGTAGTTACTTATCTCGCTTTTATCTCCCTTTTTATGTAACAGAATAATGTTGGAGTGACAAAAGTCAGTTGGAAATTTACCGGAATACAAAATGCTATTGAAAAGATTTGTGAGGTGGGGGATCAGTATTATCTTGCCTATTTTAAGTACTTCTGTGGTGACACCATCTTCACCAGGGCTCTTATTGTACTTCATACTTTTTAGCGCCATATGCACTTCTGTTTGTGTTATCGGAGCCGTTGTGTCAGAGCACACATATTCGGTTTCTGAACTAGATGTTGACTGTGTGGGGGCAGAATATAAAGATTTGTAAAATGTTGTGCAAATATCTATAATTTTATCTCTGTTTTTTTGCTTCACTCCTTCATTATTCTTTAAACTGGTTATCCAGCTTCTTCCTCGCGAGATACCCTGCTTTGCCGTTCTAAGTGATTTGTTACTTACTAATTTAGTGTTATGTTTTCTTATATCTTTCCTAATACTGCGTTTAACCTGTTTGTTTAAAGTTCTGTATTTTTCAGTGTGTCTACTAAAATTTGCCCTGCTTTCGATTAACGTCAAAGTCTCGCTAGAGAACTTGTTGTTATTTTTCCTGGGGTGTTTTATTTTTCTACTGGCCACTTCTATACATTTCCTTATGTTGTTATATTGTGTATCTATGTCGTTATTATTGACCTCATCTAATTTCAGTATTTCAAAGCAGTTTTTTAATTCTATGTTAAATTTTTCCGAGTTCATTACAAGCGAATTCTTGTTATGTCTCTTGATATTGTTTTTGAATAAGTGTTGCCGGAGTATTTTGAAATCAAATTTGATCTTAACACGAACAGGTCTGTGATCGGAGCTAAATTTTATTTTGTTTATGACACCAACATCCTTAATTATTTCCTTATTTGATGACAGTACGTAATCTATTTCGTTTCTGGTATGTTTGTCTGAGGAGAGCCAAGTCCAGCGACGTTGTGGCTTTTTGGGGAAATATGAGTTATTTATTTGTAGACTTTGTCCAAAGGCAAATGAGATTAAGCGGGTATCGCGTTCATTCCGGGTTCCAAGACCATACGGTCCAAGAATGTCTTCGTTATCGTACTCTTGCTTACATCCCACTTTGGCATTAAAGTCTCCAAGGACAATATTCCACGTTCCACGATTTTCGTCGCAAGCTTTGTTAAGGGTGTGGTAAAAATCTTCTACATCTTCGTTGCTATGTGAACAAGTTGGTGCATATGTTTGTACGAAAGTTATAGTTTTGTTGTGAGTTACTCTAAATTTCAGAACGGCGACCCTCTCAGAGTAGCTAGCAAACTCAATAATATTATCTTTCCACTTTTTTGCAACCAAGAATCCCACTCCGTACAATCCATTGGTTACTCCGAAGTGGAAAAACACATTATCCTCTCTTTCGATCGTGTTTTCACCTTCTCTTCTGACTTCGGAAAGACCAACAATATCCCATTTTATATACTTCAAAGCATTCTCCAATTCCAGTAGTCTGTCGTCTGTCATAAGTGTTCGAACATTAAAAGTAAGTACGTTAAGCAAATCGGAATCCATTGTGCGCGCGTTAGTCGTTTGACGGGGATCGATCTCACCCGGAGATTCTTAGCACCCCTGACTCCAGTGCTAGTCCGACATCCGTCAGAGCCGGAGGAGCCACTGAAGCCGCCGGGCACTTGGGGCCTGGGTATTGGTATGTCTGTCATGATTCGAGTTTTCGAGTTTTTAAGGGGGGGGGGGGTATGGACCATGACCCACCACGCTGGTCCAGTGCGGGTTGGTGGGCCGCCAGAGCCTCGTTCGTTGAACAGCAGGGAGTACCACGTGCAGGTGAGGTTATGCCTATTCACGAAAAAATTAAATACACAATACTTTCGGAACAATTTTTTAACAAAGAAATTCAAATCAAAACTAGTCATAAAAAACTAACGCGCAGTGCCACAAACGAAATACTAGTTGTCCCATCATATAATAACTTATATGGCAAGTACAAAATGAATTACATATTACCTAAACTAATGAACAATTTGCCTAAAACTACTATAACCGAAATTAACTCTAAAAACATTAAACATAAACTTAAAACTTATTTTTTGCAAAATAATAGCTTTGAATTCTAGATCCTAAGGGAGAGGGGCAGGAACGGAACGGGAAACGGTGAACGGGAATTGAAATACCTATACCTACCTACATACATATCTACTTCTATAAACAAATGGTATTGACTTAGATGCATCATTTATTCTTTTGCATACTAGCAGTTCGTTTTCGGAACATCCTGTGAAATGAGCCTTGATCGCTGTGTCTGAGTAGCTAAGTTTTTATAACCCGTAGGTACACAGTGCACTCCTCACTACTACAAATATATTACAGATAACGATCCGGTTCAACTCACCTCCTTGTCTAGTTTTTAAACACACACATGGGACTGCTTAATGTTTGTACCTACTGCCATAATACCTGTCCAACCTGTGATCAGTAGGTATCTCATAATGATTCGATTACGTGTTTTGTTGAATCCTTAGTTTTTGTTTTCTTCTTCTTGTCTCTGCTCTTGGTTTCTATTATTGTAAATGCCTATTATGTATATCTTGTAGTAAAGATTTGTATATTGTAAGTACGTAATTAAGTACATAACATATTGGTTATCCTAACTGTTAATTAAGACGTCCTAGTCGAGTCGATAGTGCATAGATAAACCTAAATTGGTTTTTACTGCACTATTTTTTGTCAATTCTGTAACGTTTTCTTTCCTAAATAAATATATAATATAATAAAATATAATTATCAGTCAAACGATCCAATATAACAGAAGGTGTAAAACCTAATAAATCACACATCTAAAACTTCTTCACACGTTAACACATTGCCTTCTATTATAATTGCCGCGTTCACAAAGGCTGCCCCACATCGACCGTTCATGTCCGATTTGTCATATTACATACGACGACAATGTGAAATGAAGCGTGTTTAACGTTAGTGTGGCGCGCGTTTAATTAGGGCTGTGACTTTCGCATTTAGTTTTCTCAAATATTATCAGCTAATGAGTCATTTTCCAAAACTAGTAAAACGAAAAATCTGAATATGGCAATATAACAGTAAAATCTGTCTCATTGACAGTAAAAAGGTAATATTTTTATCATCATCATCAAAAAGCTTATATTTTATTAATCATCATTTATATTCTGACTGATGATGACATTTTAGTTGACAATGATACAGTTTCCACTACCATGAAATACGCATTAACACCGAAAATGATAATTTATTGTCAAAAAGTATAAACAAACATGCCCAAAATGTAGATCAATTCAAAGTATCAAAATGTCTTTAATATTATAACCACCAAACTCATATTTATAATATATGTATTATCGAATTGCTTCCTTAAATTAGGAATTAAAAATAAAGACTGAGCACTTTCAAATTGACATCAAAGCTATAAACTTTATTATACTTACATATGCCTGTCAAAACAAAATGAAAAAGGAATGATACGTACACTGATATAATAATGGGAATACTTGAGAAAGTAAATGACTATCTGCTACATAGTTATACGAGTTGGTACTAGGTATGTCTGGTGATATTCCCAATATGGTTTTGGAGTTGGATGCGGTTAAATTTAAGATTCTAAGTAGGGATTTTATTTTTAGAGAAAAATTTTTAATAGTTAAGAGGGCTATCGCAGTCCAGTGGCGCCCTCATCACATTAAAAAAGATTTCTCAATAAAGAAAGCCTAAATTAAAAAAGTAATTAACACGAACACTACTAAAGCCTTCAAGCCATTGTTATACAATACTTTTATAGGTTCTAAACATTCCACTTTTAGACAATTGCGAATAAACAAAAGCGGCCGTTTTTTTACTTTTTTCCCAATTTGTATGTTTAGACCTTTAAAAAACATATAAAATTATTCTATGAAAATAGCTTTTGTAGTGTTCGTGTTAATTACTTTTTATTTTAGGCTTTCTTTATTGACAAATCTTTGTTAATGTGATGAGGGCGCCACTGGACTGCGATAGCCCTCTTAAAGTAGTTTCGAAATTTCCATCGTTTGGTACAAAATCGTAAGCAAGTACAATACAAAATATGCAAAACGTAAAGGCAAAGATTTTTTTTTGGTCTCGTAAAGGTATATCACCACCTCGTAACGTGTTATGCCTGAAACAACAGATTTCTACCAAAAATAACACACCTTTCAAAGTATCTTACTAATATAATATAATTTTACTTTATTGTACTTTTTAATATTTTCTCAAAATTTATCATAAAATTATACAGGAAGTTTGGTACATCCCTACCTCGAATGCAAGCGTTCATGAATGTTATAATATTCCGATCTTTGATGTCAGGTTAAGGTCTTTGTAGTGGAGTATTAGTTTTGTAGTTAGCTAATAGATAATCAAGGGATGTTTCTTGTTCGTCAACAATGCCCAATTAGTTCGCACAAAGGGTGCGATAATCATAATCATGTTATAAACTGTAGTTGTTTGTAACAACGAAGTATTGTTTGTTACTTGTTTCATCATGTTCCAAGTTTCATTAAGAAATAACTTTTCGGGGTGTTGTAACTTTGCTGGGTAAAATGTTTTTTAGCGTTTTTTACGGATGAATAAATTACTAATTTTTTATCCGAAGCCTGAACGTTGAAAGCTCGAACTCGTCAAAGGATTGACGCATTCGAAATGTGGTGCTGGGGCGCAGAATGCTCCGAATCTCCTGGACTGAACGCCGCACAAATGAGTCCATCCTCGATGAGTTGAACATTAAGACGAGACTCTCCACCATCTGTATGCAACGAGTCCTTAAATTCTTTGGGCATACGGTCAGGAGATCAGATAGTTTGGAACACCTCATGATCACCGGCCGTATGGAGGGAAAGAGAGGTAGAGGACGCATGCCTACGAGATGGACCGATGATGTCGTAAAAGAAATGACCGAGACAACACTACAGGCCAGCATACTCGTACACCGGGCTCAAGATCGAGCGGCCTGGAGAGCTGTGGTGGCGCAAGCGACCCACGATGGTCACGTCCCTCAGCCATGAGGTTACGACCAAGAAGAACAAGAAATTACTAATTATTAGAATAAGCCAATGAGTGGTGAGTGGCTAAGAGAGGGATGGAGGTCAGTAGGCAGACCACCAGCATGTTGGTCTGATGACATTGTGAGGGTGACGGGTTCGCATTGTATAAGATTAGCACAGGATTGTGAGGACTCTATGCCCAGCAGTGCGTTAATGTGGGCTGATTTGATTGATTAAAATAAATTACTCAAATAAATTTTTTTTTAGAAGAAAACCATGCAATGAAAGGTATAAAAATAACTTCTGAAGTCACAGACCATTTTGTCTTGAATATGTTTATTTTTTGTGTTTTTCATTGTATTTGTAAGTACTGACTGTGTAATATATTGTTTTCTGTAATGTGTTTTGTAAGAAAAATAAAGAAAATTCTATTCTATTCTATTCTATTCTATTCTATCCTTAAGAGGCGTCCGCCCGGTTAGAGTAACTTTGTAACCATTTTATACATTAACTATAGCACTTTTTAAGCAGAAAACAAAACTGAATAATCTACAGGATATGAGAAGTGATGTGGTTTTTCTCGAAATCTATTTTAATTAATAAAACTGAAGAAAAACGTATCCAAATTCACCCCTTTTTTCCAGTTTTAACTATTTTACTCTTACATTGTTGATCAAAAGAATATGAAAATTTACAATATTCTTCACAATACAATATGGAATGATGTGGTTTTCGTATTTTTTGAAAATTCATAAAAAATCATACAGGTTTTCAAAGAAAACGGTAATTTCTGACCGGAGCCACGCAATTGAAGCGGGATGGCTAATTGCAAAACTTTGCTTGTAAGAAAGAGAGCCTTGCACTAAGGATGAGTGGCCTTAACATCTGTTACAGATGATTTAACTATTGCTATTTATTTTTATATTTGTGCTTTTCTCAAGGTTTTTTTATTTTTTTATTTGAGCAGTATTTTTGGACTGTGGGCTAAAATAATTGCAAAATTTCCGTAGTAAATATATTTTGTAAGTTGACCTTACTGAATAAAATAAAAATAAAGAAATACCTAGAAAAATAAGGTAACGATATTCGATACAGTATGCTTCATAAAAATGCATGCTGTAAGTGAAACTATATGGAGCGTGAAAGGCTTTGAGATTTTATTCACGAGTGTACCGTACCGGCACGGAGCCACGGACGCGACACGGGAGCGGGAGCGGAACGGAGCGAGGGAAGCAGGTGACTCTGCATATTTATGAGATGTTTGACGTATCGAGATTGTGTACGATAGCCATGGTCGCTTGCTTCGCAAACATGTTTTTGAAACGGTGCATAATAACTATGAAAACGGAGTGAATTTTAAAATTGTTTGGAGTTCGAGTCAGCGTAGTTCTTCGTAAGTTCAAAAGGTTGTTTTGTAAGAAAGAATTACTGTTATTTAACTTGTCGAGTTTTTGTTCTGTGCCCGGCGTTGCATTATTTTATTATTATTATTAAATCATTTATTTCAGACCATATTTCAAATCCATTTGTGTTAGTCATTACCAGAGATCGGAATCTGGGTGTGATTTTAGACGTTATCATGAACATGGA
The DNA here is from genome assembly GCA_922987775.1 of Agonopterix subpropinquella. Classification (NCBI taxonomy): domain Eukaryota; kingdom Metazoa; phylum Arthropoda; class Insecta; order Lepidoptera; family Depressariidae; genus Agonopterix; species Agonopterix subpropinquella. The sequence goes on along the minus strand of OV277696.1, from coordinate 1,335,952 downwards.
TATGACTTGGAAATCCCGGGATTTCGGAAAGTCAAGGAATTTATTACCTAATTTAAGTTTAAATAAAAGCTGTTATATTTTGTTCATACTTAAATCGAAAAAGTATACCCTAGGTGTCATATGATTTATTTACTTAGTTTAGTAACCAGATTCCTGTTATTAATTTAAAGGGACATATTGTGCATACTACAGAGTAGTAGAATCATATTCATTCGGAATCCTAGTTATGTATTTACATCCGTTACTAAGTTATCGAATCCCGGGAAATCCTGGGATTTTTGGTCATATCCATACTTTTGATAGTAATCGCACCCGTAGTTCCGATCTCTGGTCATTACCTACAATGCGTTTTTTTGCAGAATCTTTTTTTTTCTGTTACTTTCGCGGTCATGCGCATAATGACTCACCAAAGCTTCATCGCAATTGGGCAAATGGTATACGCATGCATAAGGGCAAGACAGACAGACAAACAAACAAACAACCATTCTTTTTCATAATTATATACATAAAACAAGGACAAAACATGACATTATTCGAAAAATAATGTATAAAATATTACGAACTAAACTAAAACTAAACAAAATTAAATATAAAATATAACTAGGTAAACAAACAGAAGAATTTAGGTCCTGCTTTAGTTTAGTGTCTTATTATACAATACAATATTCTCACTTTACAGCTGATTGAAGAATGAAAATACTCCGTTACCAATTGATATTAATATTCTAATAACAACAATGGCGTACGTAAAACTGAAATCTTAAAAAAAGTTTATTTGAACAATAAATAAGAAAAAAAAAAAAAAAAAAGTAGGAAAAGGTAATAAAGGTTTTAAACATAGATATAGTAACTAGATGAAACCATACCGTGGCCGCACATGAAACAGCAATAGTGTGACTTTTGCATACAAAAAGTCGGTTTGTTTGGCAAGATGTCATCAACATTCCATACGTTTGACAATGGTTTGACATCTTGCCAAACAAAAAAACCGGCCACGGTGACCGAAACAAAAAATAATATTTCTGTCTTTTTTTGTTTACATAAGTTTTTATAACTGGCTATCCCGCTCTCTCATTTCTTGTCTCCATCTTTCAGCGTAAGCGAAAAGTTTTTAATCTAAGGTTTTAAATTTTGTGAATTACGTTTTGCGAATCAAAACAAAACTTCTACCAAGACAAATCCAATTATATGAAAAGAAACTCTGAACAATATCACATAATGTACGAGTATACGTGAAAACAAATAAAACAAATAACAGCTGCAAAATATTCTCAACTTGATACTGCTGTAAGTAAACAACCACAAAACGATCCTTCCGAACCAGTAAGTTCCTGTTCCTATCGAAACCTTTGACATTTCATACCAGAGATGTCATAGAATATCGTTATTGTAACCGAAATATCGGATACGCGAAAGTCATTTTTGTTCGAAATCAAAATCTAATGTTACCTGTATAGTAAATAAATACATTCACACATAAAAACTTATCTACTTATCTAATCCTGCAAATTGTGTAAATATGTTGCAAGCCAAAATCAAAAGAGTCCATTCTATTTTTCAAACAAGCATTTATTTCGAAATAAAATCTACAAAATAATCAATTAATCATTTATTTTTAAAATAAATCATTTTAAATTCAATTTTTAATCAATAAATCTATAACTTTATAAATCTCATTGCATTGATATGACTTGACCCGAACCGTTTCGTAGAGTAGGTATGTGAGGTACCTCGTAAAAGTTGTGCAGTTCGATGTGTGTGTAATAATACTTATCAATTCAATTAATTTATAAATTTTATTTGTCACTGTGTTACATCGGATTGATGGTTTTGACTATAACACAACATTTTTGTAATCAGTTTCTACATAATTTGTTACGAGTACCTTCTTTCTATAAATAATATCTTATGACATACATACATACATACATAAGCTCACGCCATCGTCCCAAGGGGGTAGGCAGAGACCACGGACCGCCACACGCTACGACTCTGACACATCTCTTTAGCCTCATTGACATTCATACATCTTTTCATGCACTTCCGTCGATTGAGGGTGCTACGCACTTGTCCTTTTCGGAAAAGATCATTGATTTGATCGTGGTATGTTTTCCTCGGACGGCCTCTCCCGACACTTCCACTCACCTTTGCTTGATAAATTTCATTCGTAAGTCTTCTTTCATTCATTCTCTCTACGAGACCGAACCATCTAAGCATACCCCTCTCAATCCTTGTTACTATTATCATCCTTCAACTTACACCAATCCCTTATCACAACTGTTCTTGATTCGATCAACCAAAGTAATACCACACATACTTCGTAAGGAGCGCATTTCAACTGCATTCACTCGACTTTCATTCCTTTTATTCCATACCCAACATTCACTCCCATACATTAGCATAGGCACCAACTAAGGTACCAACACACCGTTGTGAATAGCCAGACGTGCCCTTTTTGATACAGACCGGCTACTTATGAAGATCTAATAATTTGCTAAATTATTCATTAGGTAGGTTATATCCGTAACCGATACCAACATCCCAACATCACATAACTTCAATATCAATATCCGAAATCACATTATACTAACATCTCTACCTTCGACACAATTTACACAATGTAACAATGAAATTAACAGTGGCAAAAGTTTGTTAACAAATTCGTGGAGCGCAGCGTTCGAACTAGTTTTGGAGTCTGGCTAATAGGATGAGTCACATGGGGGTCTGTTATCGTTTCATTCCATTTCATTTGCCCGTTTGTTTGTACTACAGTTTCCCAAGGACTTCGTCCGCACCAATTATGAACCAGATTTTAAGTCAAATCATAGGCTATCAAAAAAAGTTTCATCGAAATTGGTTCAGTAGTTTTTGTGTAATGCTCGAACAAGCAGACAGACGGAAAAAAATTATAGAAAAGATTGTTTTGGAGTCAGGGAAACCTAAAAACCATTATCGTAATCCTTCTCTTGTAAATATCTTCAATGTTCAGACAGACACACTACTGTTACAGTTTTATAATAGTTTAGATTAGATTATATTATATTAGATTAGATTAAACCGTTTTTATTATACGTGTGTTGTCCAGTATCGAACAGCACCATCCCAGCCAGATGGGTGCCGTAGGTAATAATCTCATGTATTTATTTATTTATACGTATGGCAAATTAGATTTGTAGGCATAATCTCACTTGGCGCATTGTTTACTTTTCTGAGGATCTCATTGAGTGGCTACCAGGTTAGAAACACTTCATTTGAACCTGTCTCTGGTCGTAACGGTTAAGGTCTTTGTAGTGGAGTATTAGTTTTGTAGTTAGCTAATAGATAATCAAGGGATGTTTCTTGTTCGTCAACAATGCCCAATTAGTTCGCACAAAGGGTGCGATAATCATAATCATGTTATAAACTGTAGTTGTTTGTAACAACGAAGTATTGTTTGTTACTTGTTTCATCATGTTCCAAGTTTCATTAAGAAATAACTTTTCGGGGTGTTGTAACTTTGCTGGGTAAAATGTTTTTTAGCGTTTTTTACGGATGAATAAATTACTAATTTTTTATCCGAAGCCTGAACGTTGAAAGCTCGAACTCGTCAAAGGATTGACGCATTCGAAATGTGGTGCTGGGGCGCAGAATGCTCCGAATCTCCTGGACTGAACGCCGCACAAATGAGTCCATCCTCGATGAGTTGAACATTAAGACGAGACTCTCCACCATCTGTATGCAACGAGTCCTTAAATTCTTTGGGCATACGGTCAGGAGATCAGATAGTTTGGAACACCTCATGATCACCGGCCGTATGGAGGGAAAGAGAGGTAGAGGACGCATGCCTACGAGATGGACCGATGATGTCGTAAAAGAAATGACCGAGACAACACTACAGGCCAGCATACTCGTACACCGGGCTCAAGATCGAGCGGCCTGGAGAGCTGTGGTGGCGCAAGCGACCCACGATGGTCACGTCCCTCAGCCATGAGGTTACGACCAAGAAGAACAAGAAATTACTAATTATTAGAATAAGCCAATGAGTGGTGAGTGGCTAAGAGAGGGATGGAGGTCAGTAGGCAGACCACCAGCATGTTGGTCTGATGACATTGTGAGGGTGACGGGTTCGCATTGTATAAGATTAGCACAGGATTGTGAGGACTCTATGCCCAGCAGTGCGTTAATGTGGGCTGATTTGATAGATTAAAATAAATTACTCAAATAAATTTTTTTTTAGAAGAAAACCATGCAATGAAAGGTATAAAAATAACTTCTGAAGTCACAGACCATTTTGTCTTGAATATGTTTATTTTTTGTGTTTTTCATTGTATTTGTAAGTACTGACTGTGTAATATATTGTTTTCTGTAATGTGTTTTGTAAGAAAAATAAAGAAAATTCTATTCTATTCTATTCTATTCTATTCTATCCTTAAGAGGCGTCCGCCCGGTTAGAGTAACTTTGTAACCATTTTATACATTAACTATAGCACTTTTTAAGCAGAAAACAAAACTGAATAATCTACAGGATATGAGAAGTGATGTGGTTTTTCTCGAAATCTATTTTAATTAATAAAACTGAAGAAAAACGTATCCAAATTCACCCCTTTTTTCCAGTTTTAACTATTTTACTCTTACATTGTTGATCAAAAGAATGTGAAAATTTACAATATTCTTCACAATACAATATGGAATGATGTGGTTTTCGTATTTTTTGAAAATTCATAAAAAATCATACAGGTTTTCAAAGAAAACGGTAATTTCTGACCGGAGCCACGCAATTGAAGCGGGATGGCTAATTGCAAAACTTTGCTTGTAAGAAAGAGAGCCTTGCACTAAGGATGAGTGGCCTTAACATCTGTTACAGATGATTTAACTATTGCTATTTATTTTTATATTTGTGCTTTTCTCAAGGTTTTTTTATTTTTTTATTTGAGCAGTATTTTTGGACTGTGGGCTAAAATAATTGCAAAATTTCCGTAGTAAATATATTTTGTAAGTTGACCTTACTGAATAAAATAAAAATAAAGAAATACCTAGAAAAATAAGGTAACGATATTCGATACAGTATGCTTCATAAAAATGCATGCTGTAAGTGAAACTATATGGAGCGTGAAAGGCTTTGAGATTTTATTCACGAGTGTACCGTACCGGCACGGAGCCACGGACGCGACACGGGAGCGGGAGCGGAACGGAGCGAGGGAAGCAGGTGACTCTGCATATTTATGAGATGTTTGACGTATCGAGATTGTGTACGATAGCCATGGTCGCTTGCTTCGCAAACATGTTTTTGAAACGGTGCATAATAACTATGAAAACGGAGTGAATTTTAAAATTGTTTGGAGTTCGAGTCAGCGTAGTTCTTCGTAAGTTCAAAAGGTTGTTTTGTAAGAAAGAATTACTGTTATTTAACTTGTCGAGTTTTTGTTCTGTGCCCGGCGTTGCATTATTTTATTATTATTATTAAATCATTTATTTCAGACCATATTTCAAATCCATTTGTGTTAGTCATTACCAGAGATCGGAATCTGGGTGTGATTTTAGACGTTATCATGAACATGGATATGACTTGGAAATCCCGGGATTTCGGAAAGTCAAGGAATTTATTACCTAATTTAAGTTTAAATAAAAGCTGTTATATTTTGTTCATACTTAAATCGAAAAAGTATACCCTAGGTGTCATATGATTTATTTACTTAGTTTAGTAACCAGATTCCTGTTATTAATTTAAAGGGACATATTGTGCATACTACAAGTAGTAGAATCATATTCATTCGGAATCCTAGTTATGTATTTACATCCGTTACTAAGTTATCGAATCCCGGGAAATCCTGGGATTTTTGGTCATATCCATACTTTTGATAGTAATCGCACCCGTAGTTCCGATCTCTGGTCATTACCTACAATGCGTTTTTTTGCAGAATCTTTTTTTTTCTGTTACTTTCGCGGTCATGCGCATAATGACTCACCAAAGCTTCATCGCAATTGGGCAAATGGTATACGCATGCATAAGGGCAAGACAGACAGACAAACAAACAAACAACCATTCTTTTTCATAATTATATACATAAAACAAGGACAAAACATGACATTATTCGAAAAATAATGTATAAAATATTACGAACTAAACTAAAACTAAACAAAATTAAATATAAAATATAACTAGGTAAACAAACAGAAGAATTTAGGTCCTGCTTTAGTTTAGTGTCTTATTATACAATACAATATTCTCACTTTACAGCTGATTGAAGAATGAAAATACTCCGTTACCAATTGATATTAATATTCTAATAACAACAATGGCGTACGTAAAACTGAAATCTTAAAAAAAGTTTATTTGAACAATAAATAAGAAAAAAAAAAAAAAAAAGTAGGAAAAGGTAATAAAGGTTTTAAACATAGATATAGTAACTAGATGAAACCATACCGTGGCCGCACATGAAACAGCAATAGTGTGACTTTTGCATACAAAAAGTCGGTTTGTTTGGCAAGATGTCATCAACATTCCATACGTTTGACAATGGTTTGACATCTTGCCAAACAAAAAAACCGGCCACGGTGACCGAAACAAAAAATAATATTTCTGTCTTTTTTTGTTTACATAAGTTTTTATAACTGGCTATCCCGCTCTCTCATTTCTTGTCTCCATCTTTCAGCGTAAGCGAAAAGTTTTTAATCTAAGGTTTTAAATTTTGTGAATTACGTTTTGCGAATCAAAACAAAACTTCTACCAAGACAAATCCAATTATATGAAAAGAAACTCTGAACAATATCACATAATGTACGAGTATACGTGAAAACAAATAAAACAAATAACAGCTGCAAAATATTCTCAACTTGATACTGCTGTAAGTAAACAACCACAAAACGATCCTTCCGAACCAGTAAGTTCCTGTTCCTATCGAAACCTTTGACATTTCATACCAGAGATGTCATAGAATATCGTTATTGTAACCGAAATATCGGATACGCGAAAGTCATTTTTGTTCGAAATCAAAATCTAATGTTACCTGTATAGTAAATAAATACATTCACACATAAAAACTTATCTACTTATCTAATCCTGCAAATTGTGTAAATATGTTGCAAGCCAAAATCAAAAGAGTCCATTCTATTTTTCAAACAAGCATTTATTTCGAAATAAAATCTACAAAATAATCAATTAATCATTTATTTTTAAAATAAATCATTTTAAATTCAATTTTTAATCAATAAATCTATAACTTTATAAATCTCATTGCATTGATATGACTTGACCCGAACCGTTTCGTAGAGTAGGTATGTGAGGTACCTCGTAAAAGTTGTGCAGTTCGATGTGTGTGTAATAATACTTATCAATTCAATTAATTTATAAATTTTATTTGTCACTGTGTTACATCGGATTGATGGTTTTGACTATAACACAACATTTTTGTAATCAGTTTCTACATAAGTTGTTACGAGTACCTTCTTTCTATAAATAATATCTTATGACATACATACATACATACATAAGCTCACGCCATCGTCCCAAGGGGGTAGGCAGAGACCACGGACCGCCACACGCTACGACTCTGACACATCTCTTTAGCCTCATTGACATTCATACATCTTTTCATGCACTTCCGTCGATTGAGGGTGCTACGCACTTGTCCTTTTCGGAAAAGATCATTGATTTGATCGTGGTATGTTTTCCTCGGACGGCCTCTCCCGACACTTCCACTCACCTTTGCTTGATAAATTTCATTCGTAAGTCTTCTTTCATTCATTCTCTCTACGAGACCGAACCATCTAAGCATACCCCTCTCAATCCTTGTTACTATTATCATCCTTCAACTTACACCAATCCCTTATCACAACTGTTCTTGATTCGATCAACCAAAGTAATACCACACATACTTCGTAAGGAGCGCATTTCAACTGCATTCACTCGACTTTCATTCCTTTTATTCCATACCCAACATTCACTCCCATACATTAGCATAGGCACCAACTAAGGTACCAACACACCGTTGTGAATAGCCAGACGTGCCCTTTTTGATACAGACCGGCTACTTATGAAGATCTAATAATTTGCTAAATTATTCATTAGGTAGGTTATATCCGTAACCGATACCAACATCCCAACATCACATAACTTCAATATCAATATCCGAAATCACATTATACTAACATCTCTACCTTCGACACAATTTACACAATGTAACAATGAAATTAACAGTGGCAAAAGTTTGTTAACAAATTCGTGGAGCGCAGCGTTCGAACTAGTTTTGGAGTCTGGCTAATAGGATGAGTCACATGGGGGTCTGTTATCGTTTCATTCCATTTCATTTGCCCGTTTGTTTGTACTACAGTTTCCCAAGGACTTCGTCCGCACCAATTATGAACCAGATTTTAAGTCAAATCATAGGCTATCAAAAAAAGTTTCATCGAAATTGGTTCAGTAGTTTTTGTGTAATGCTCGAACAAGCAGACAGACGGAAAAAAATTATAGAAAAGATTGTTTTGGAGTCAGGGAAACCTAAAAACCATTATCGTAATCCTTCTCTTGTAAATATCTTCAATGTTCAGACAGACACACTACTGTTACAGTTTTATAATAGTTTAGATTAGATTATATTATATTAGATTAGATTAAACCGTTTTTATTATACGTGTGTTGTCCAGTATCGAACAGCACCATCCCAGCCAGATGGGTGCCGTAGGTAATAATCTCATGTATTTATTTATTTATACGTATGGCAAATTAGATTTGTAGGCATAATCTCACTTGGCGCATTGTTTACTTTTCTGAGGATCTCATTGAGTGGCTACCAGGTTAGAAACACTTCATTTGAACCTGTCTCTGGTCGTAACGGTTTTTCAATCCATCAGTCAAAGATTTTTTTTTGTTGCATTGCATTTAAAACCCATGTGCTTAAAAGTATCTCGCATACCAGACTGCGTTTCTAAAACAAACTTTTTTCGACACAATTTCTAATTTTCACATGCCCACATGCCACGTTAAGTTTTCCATTGAAACATTTATTGTGTTGGTTCGGGAATGTAGTGGTAGAAATTTTAAATTGTTTCAATAAAGGACATAATCACAATAGTACAGATTTAGCGGGCGTTAAGCGTGCATTATTATAGCAGAATATAATTGGTATTAGTAAATAAAATAGGGAATATAAAATAGATGGAAAAGGGAGAAATTGATATCATTGGCATCCTTTTAATCTAAGAGTCTACCCATCAAACTGAACAACTTTTACTATGGGAGCAAACCGATCGTGGCAAAAAGAAAATCAGCTGTTACATACTAAACTGCAATTTTTACTGGACTCAATTTTATGAAACAGCAGTTTTTTTGGTTACGATCGGTTTGCTCCCATAGTAAAAGTTGTTCAGTTTGATGGGTAGACTCTTAGTTGAAAAGGATGCCAATGATATCAATTTCACCCTGCAGAGAATAATATATTTTTCACCTCACAAGCTCAGAAAGATTCTGTTTGTCATTCGAAATCGGAGTGCAAAAGTGCATTTTACCCGCTAGCGTGGAAAGAGTTTTTAAAATTCGAATCTTTCTATTCAATAAAGAAAAACAGCCTAAAAAAGTTTTTTTCATGCTATTTTCGTGCTGGCCAGTGCGATTATTCTAAAAATGAGGTTGGCGCATTGAAATTTTCCTCGCTGTAGTGAGGTGAAAAGTTTTGTGTTGCGCTCGGCAGCAAAGTTATTCTGCGTCTCGTACTTTTGAAACCCTCGCGACGCTCAGGATTCTATATTTGAACCACGAGCGAATCGAGTGGTTCAATCCTAAAATCCTTCGCTTGCTCAGGTTTCAATACAAGTACTCGCGCCAAAGAGCAACTTTGCAGCCTTGCATAACAAATAACTATTGAATCAGAACAACCCCCATATAAACCAACTGAAAACCAGAGACACTGGTTTTATCTGCTGTAAACTGGCAGAGATTAAGTTTCCGGGACTTTGTATCGGGAGTCGGGAGTCGAATGAGATGGCCCAATTTTGTGACGTCACCACGCTTCGCTTCGCGTTCCGTTAACTTCGCTGTTGTTTGTGAACTGATTCTGGTTCTTAATGAAGATGAAGAATGTTATTCACAATGTTTTTATTTTGTTTACCTACTGGCTTTTTGGACACGTGGATATTCTGTGGATTCAGAATATCTCTGACTACCCCTCGATAAAAACAGTTGTGAGCATATTCTATGCATGCTATGATAAATTTTTTGATGAATGATCAAACTTTTTGGATATCTGATCAAAACTTTTTGATAACTGATCAACATTTTTGGATATTTTATCAAATTTTCAGGGGTAGTTCAAATGAAAAAACTAATCAGTTTTAGGGGCCAAACGCCATCATTGTACCCTTTTTAGTGTTCCGTACCAAAACTGGAAAAACAGAACACTTATGAAATCACCTCGGTGTCTGTCCGTTAGTTTGTCACACGCGTTTTTCTTAGTGACCGTACGACATTCGAAAATCAATGACATGCAGATGACATGAATATAAAGTGTAGATGGCGGAAAAATTATCAGATTGGCATAAGCTTGGATAGTTTTATTTCTACATATCTTAAAAAATACCACTAGTTAAGTTAAGTTACTATGTGAATGTGACTTAATACTTAGCCAGTTCTTTTATACTGGTTATCACCAACGACCCATGTAAAACAACTGCACGACTAGCATGCCACTCATGAAAAAGAGTTTAAGGGGTGTCCGCCCGGTTTTGAGTAACTTTCTAACCATTTTATACATTAACTATGGCACTTTTTAAGCAGAAAACAAAACTGAACAATCTGCAGGATGTGAGAAGTGATGTGGTTTTTCTCGAAATCTATTTTAATTAATAAAACTGAAGAAAAATGAATCCAAGGTCACCCCAGTTTTTTTCAGTTGTAACCGTTTTACTCTTACATTGTTGATCAAGAAGAATATGAAAATTTACAATATTCTTCACAATACAATACGGAATGATGACGTGGTTTTCCAAATTTTTTAAAATGCATAATAAAAACATACAGATTTAAGAAAAAACTGGCCAAGTGCGTGTCGGACTTGACAGGGACGGACATGGCGAAACTATAAGGGTTCCTTGTTGACTTCGGAACCCTAAAAACGGAAAATTCTGACCGGAGCCGCGCAATTGAAGCTGATGGCTAATTGCAAAAGTTTGCTTGTAAGAAAGAGAGCCTTGCACTAGGGAGGAGTGGCCTTAAATGAGAAAAACGTCATGCGCGCTCTTTCTGATATACGTAAAATATGTACTTATTAAAGATGGAGCACCATCTCGATTTTTATAATTTTCTCGAAGGTGGCATGCGAGGCCTACTGGTAAGGAACACTAACCTGAGTCTCGGCTCGCACTTCGCTGGTTTTCATTCTAAGAATAATATTGACGATTAATAATACTTTCTTATGAACGTGGGATCATTTTTGGTTGTATTTCGTATTACGCCCATCTATCGACAACTAAGTATAGAACAATTTTGACCTAACATATAAACGCTCGATTGGATAAAGAAAAACCAAAATCTTCAAACAAAATCAAGCCTCAAATCAAAGAAAAGAGACTCCTCGACAATCGTCTCAAGAACCATTGAGTGAGACATATCTTACATCAAAGCTGAGGAGATTTGAGGACCACAACTTATAGTTAACACAATACTTTGTTTACGCACAATTAATATCAAGTTCCATTGTTTGTTTAACGATTGGACTACCAGTTACTGTTCGCTTGTTTACACTTTCTAGTTGTACTTAATACTAAATCTATATGTCTTAGGGATGTACTTAATCTACTTCATTGTTTTATTTGTGTTTGAAAATTGTTAGGCCTGTGGAAGAAAGGGCATGTGGAAGAAAGGGAAAACTTTATACGATATTCATCAGATTTTGTACTATTCTAAGGCTAAGCGCAAACGAGCCACCGGCCACAGCCACAAGTGGCCAGCGACAAGCAGTTTACAAACCTTTTTAATATCTCTGACATATTTTAAATATACCACAATTATGCGAAATAGACACATTTCAGGATACCTACAAAAACTGCAGAAGAAACTCTATCAATTAGTTACCCCGTATGATACCCACGAGAGAAGACATGGGAGGTCAATTATAGAGCAGGAACTAAAAGACTAAAACGGCACTTAAGTCACAGTATCACCAAAAAACCAAACCCATTATTTTCTGCTACAAAATTGATTAAATCGAACAACTCAATCCAACTTTCCAAACACCTAATCGCGACACCCGTAGGAATCAAACTAAAACGTATTTTGTCCTGGACGCTGTTACGGTAAGTGCTGTCCGGGTTAAGTTTCCAAGTCCGGGTATCGGTCCCTTGGGATGCCGGATGCCGGACGCCGGACCTCCTTGAGATAACACGCCCGAGGGACCACTATACTGACAAATGGATTTTATTTAAAACATTTGCTTTCTTAACCTGCCTTGACACTTTCCCTTTGAAGATAGATATTTTTTCTTGGATGTGACATATTCAAAAGTTCGGAAAGGGATCTTGTTTAACTAATAATAATAATAATAAACCCGCGGGGGCAGCTTGTGGCGAGCTGACGGTGAGTGGCGACACCGCGGACCGCTATCCAGGGGGACCATACAGACATGCGCTCACACACACACACATACCCACACACACACACACACATACACCCACTCACACACACAGTAACACACCCCCCTACCTCTGGCTTGCCTTCATTGGCCGTCCAGAGGGGAATCGCAAGAGCAGAACCTATGCTCCAGGTTGGAAGTGTATTGCACGTAATGGCGTAATAACGGGGAAACCCGCTCACGGGGGTAAACCCCGCAATAGTGAAACTGGAGCCGCACCTCTCGACAACCTTCAGCCACTCAATGAGATGTTGCCCCATTGTCGCACTTTGTGCGTGCGGCCGTTTTATGGGGCCCACTCAACGAGTCGGCGAGTCACCCCCTGCCCTATTTACAATTTTGAGACTAGTTGTCATGGCAGGCGTCTGTTAGTCTCCTCCCATAGCCCAGTATCCATCCATTCAACTTTCACCTCCATAGCCCAAGACCTTATTTTTCCCATCGCGGCCAGAGCGCCGTACTCCAATAGTCTTTACACATGGCGGGGACCATCCCCGTGTGTATCATGTTGTGCGCTCGGAGATGGTATCCGCCATTTGTGTATCCCTTACATTTAGATTAACTTGTCTTTTGAACGGGCCTCTACATGTTGGCTTCGGCCCCATGCACGCCTTCCAAAGGTCCGGGACTTAATTGCCCGTGATTACGGAATGTAAGACATACATTCCGTATATATATAGATTGAATATTTCATTATTTACGAATCATTTTTATCGAAAATATGAAACTGTTTACGTCTAACATGTTTATATGGGCTCGATCCCTTGGCCTTTAAAAAAAAGTCAGGCACAGTCTTGACATGATTTTGACAGGATCTCACCTACGTCTCCATGCAGTCTCTATGGAGCAATAAGCATGTCATCTGTCGAGTTTTTTAGGAACTAAAATTAAAAAAGAAAAGAAAAACGCTCATTGCAACGACGGTATAGGAATTACTTATTAACCAAGCTATAAGTGAAGGTTGAGGAAAAATATTCTGATCTGAATCGGTCGTCATCAAACTCGATACAAAAAATTTTTGGTGTATCACAATCAAGATCAAGATTGAAAATAAAAAACTTCTCAATTTTCTGATGATTTTCCTACGGTATACTATGGGCTCTTATACAGGGTGTAACAAAACACCCTAGTAATACTTAAAGGGGTGCTTCAGACCATCAATCTGAACAACTTTCACTATGGAGCCAACGTCGAGAAAAAATTAAAAAAAATCTGCCGGATCTCAAATACTCAAATGTATGGAACATTTGAGTCGAGAAGGTACTGCAGTTATGTATGAAACAGCGGATTTTTTTTTCCGCGATTTCGAATGAATGAAATGAATGAATGGTCTGAAGCACCCCCTTAAGTATTACTAGGGTGTTTTGTTACATCCTGTAGACGAGCGACACTTTGCTGTCGCGGTGGGTCGCAGAGCGTGTCGCGCTCATACATTTTAAGGTCGCGCGACCCTCCGCGACACACCGCGATCGCAAAGGCTCGCTCGTCTGTAAGCGCTCTTACATGAATGTTTCGTAAAATCATGAGTAAAACTCAAAAGGTATGGAAACTCGCTATTGATTCCAGGGACGTAAATCAGTAACCAAGCCCGTTGGGAAGCCGGACACGCGACCCCTTTAGATATCACACCTTCGGGACAAATTCGCCAGCAAACGCTCTGTAATATATTACTTGTGTGATCGTTTTCTCAAGTTTTTTTTACAAACTCTTCCAGAACTATTCGAATATAGAAAACTATTTGTATATACAAATATTCACAGACTTAGGTAAAGCCGTATTTCTTTTTGCGGATGGTAAGTTCACGTTTTTCTATTTTACATACATTCTACAGGGTGTTAGAGTAAATAGTTGTTTTACTTTAATGGGTACCCATGATACTGATCAACTATTCCTATGAAACCTGAAACCTATATAGGATATTCGAATTCGACTTTAAATACAAACGTTTAATCCGCTGATAGCAAAAGTCAAAATAATTTATTCTATATTAAGTCACAAGCTAATTAAATGTCAAATATTTTTTTGAAGCTCCACCGCCGCGTCGGAACATTTTGTCGCTGTAGAGAAGATGCGGCCAGCGCCCGTGGCATGACGGCGCGATAAAGCGCTATAGCGCCCTAGCTCTCTTTCTTTTTGCGCGCGAACGAACGAGTTACCAGCACGGCTAGCATGCCACCCACGACAAAGCGTTTAAACAAGAAAACCGTCATGCGCGCTCTTTTTGGCATACGTAAAATAATAAAGATGGAGGCACGTCTCGATTTTTGTCGTTTTCTCGGGGGTGGCATGCTAGGCCTACAGGCGCGATAGAACGTTTTTCAAGGCGTCATACCGCGGGCGCAGAAACTCTACAGTACAACATACGCGTTTCTTGCGAATGATCGCTTGAAAACGATCCGTTCGCGCCTCCCCACGAATATGCCGGTCGCACTGCAGCACCTCGACACAGCCCGGACACAGCATACCAAAATTTAAAATTGAAAAGATAACGTCACCACAATATGCGAAACCAAAGAAATTGAACTTTAAGTCTTCTTCGTAGAACCAGAGCGTGGTAACCAGAGGGCGATAGAGGGGGTGAGGTATAAAGTTGGTGGGAGGAAGGGAGAGTCCTTACTGTATCTAGTAATAGATACTCTTTCTTATACTGTGGCCTCGACAGTCCCAGCATTGCAGCATCCTGAAAGTTTTATTTTCTTCCTTTAAATTCACAAAATCCTAACAAAAACAATCTAAACTTTATTCAATACAAAGCTTCATACAACATAGATGTAGACTTTATGATGAACTTCGGCTCTCGACTTCGTCCTCATTGATGGACGACCTTCTTAACCAAGTTTAAACAAACTCTATCCAAACAACTTTGGGTAGTACAGTAACACACAAATTAATAAATTCCAACCTGTCCATCAACTTTTAGAACAGAATTCGGAAAGCTTCGAGCAATAAAGTTGTGAATTTTGAAAGAGAGTTTAGCTTAGTCTATATTTTTCGGATGAAAACATCCAAGTTTACGATTTCGAACAAACGTGATGTATTTTCCATGAATCCAACGCAGTCCAGTTCACTATCTTTTGAGCTTTGGACGTGTCATAAATATACAGGGTGTAACAAAACACCCTAGTAATACTTAAGGAGGTGCTTCAGACCATCAAACTGACCAACTTTCACTATGGATCCAACATCGAAATCGAGAAAAAAAAATCCACTCTTTCATACAAAACTGCAGTACCGTCTCGACTCAGTATGGGACGGCAGATTTTTTTTATTTTTTCTCTACGTTGCGTTGGCTCCATAGTGAAAGTTGTTGCTGAAGCACCCCCTTAAGTATTACTAGGGTGTTTAGTTACACCCTACAGAGTGTAACAAAACAGGGTGCGATATACATATCGCAATGTACTTATCTTTTAACACGTCTTTAGATGAGCCACACTGCAGGGCGTTATGGTGATCGGGAGTAGGCTATCTTCCACCATGCAGGCCCAGTGCGAATTGGTGGCGGTAACCTACGTTTTTTTTTTTTGTTTTAGTCGCATTTCATCTATACAGAAGAGAAAACAAGGCTTCGCCTAAATAGAAGTAGCATACCGGTATAACAGGTGTAGGCCCGCGTGCCCCTGATATGGTAGATATATTTATATGTCCACAAAAATGTCGTAAGTCACTATGACAATTTTACAAAGATTCATTTATACAGGGTGTACAATAAAATGGGACAGCTACTTAAAGGGGTGCTTCAGACCATCAAACTGAACAACTTTCTCTATGGGACCAATATCGAAATCGCGAAAAAAAAATCTGCTGTCCCATACATTTCAATCGAGTTATGTTTGCAGTTTAGTATGGGAGAGCGATTTTTTTTTTTCGCGATTTCGATATTGGTCCCATAGAGAAAGTTGTTCAGTTTGATGGTCTGAAGCACCCCTTTGAGTAGCTGTCCCATTTTATTGTACATCCTGTATAAGATAACTTTGAATTTAGTTTGATTAAGTTTTTGGCTTTTTTTAGTCATGCTAGTTAACGAACTATATTGTACTCGTTATAAATACTGACACTTGATTCAAGTAGGCATTACAGTTAAGTATGAAACAGCAGATTTTTTTTTTGTTATTTCATGTATTTTATTCAGTTTGATGGTCTGAACCACCCCTGAACATTTTGTCGACTCATTTCAGTTACACCTTGTAGTTAGTAGTTATCGAAAAGGAATTATAATCGTGAGCCTAGTATGACGTAATCCTACAAAACACAGTGTCCAAAAACTAAACAAACTTACGTATTTATATAGCATCAGCTATAGCCCATACGGAACTACAACTGCTCGTCTAACGTTTCCGGACCCACTTGCTTCTTATTTCCTGTCTGTACTCGTATACGAGTAGATACACGTAGTATATAGGATACAGGATAGGTACCACGTCCTTGTATAGTGTTCTGTTTAGGCCTCTTTATCTATCTATGTGATATTACTTCGATCTTCTTCTTCTTCTTCTTCTTCTTCTTCTTCTTATCGTGTGTTGTTAGAGCCCTGGTGTCAGAGTTTTTTCATACCGCCTTACGGCCTCTGACGTGGTTTTTAATACTTCGATGAGTTTTTCTATTTAGTTTACCCCTCTGGCTCTGGGACTAAAGTGTGTGTGTGGTGTGTAACATCCTCGCTCAGCTACTATTTACCTTACAGATTTTTAGAATTATAACCTTAAAGAAAGTAGTTTGTAAAATCCGAACCATTATAAATGTAAATATAAAAATTATAAGATTACGGCTTTGCCGTGGTGGTCCAGTGCCGTGGTGGTCCAGTGGCGAGTAACCTTGCCTGCCGTGCAGGAGGCGATGGTTCGATCCCCGTCCAGGCCGACTCGTACCAATGAGTTTTTCGGAATTTATGTACGATTTGTAACACCACTGGCTTTTCGGTGAAGGAAAACATCGTGAGGAAACCTGCATGCTTCAATTTCGAGGCATGTATCGTACCTACTGTCCATTACAAGTGGCGACGGGCTCACTCCCCGTCACACTGGACGGAGTTTCGGTACTACTAGTGAAACGTGGATGTTCTGAAGTTTCAGAATATCTCTGACTACCCCCTCGGGGAATATAGTCGTGAGCATAATATGCGGCTTTGACAAAATTCCAACATCTACAATACAAGTCTTTCTAAATAATTAAAACGGTTTTCAAGAGGATGATCAGACAATCAAACGGAACAACTTTCTCTACGGGACCACAGAGTACCATAATTACTAACGTATTAACGAAATTGCAGAATATATAAAACTGTTGTTCCATACCTACTAAACTGCAAACCTACAAGATTTATGTGTATGGGACATATGAGATATATGATTTTTTTTGATGAGTTATATGATTTTTTTGCTTGTCGTGTCGACTTCAATACAACAAAGTCGCTAAATAGTACCTTGCCAGAATTGGGCAACCGATACTGCACCGTCGCTAGCGGTCATGAGCTCCTCCTGCGTGCAGGTGTTAGGGCACGCAGGGCACGATGTGAGGTGGGCCATCGTTTGTGGAGCTCCGCACAAACAAGTCACATTTGATGATGATGATCATGATTTTTTTTCGCGATTTCGATTTTATTTCCGTAGAGAAAGTTGTTCAGTGTGATGGTCTGATCATACCCTTAAAAAACCCTAACCGTAATATTAAGAATGCATGCATATGCTCACGACTATATTCCCCGAGGGGGTAGTCAGAGATATTCTGAAACCTCAGAACATCCACGTTTCACTAGTAGTACCGAAACTCTGTCCAGTGTGACGGGGAGTGAGCCCGTCGCCACTTGTAATGGACAGTAGGTACAATACATGCCTCGAAATTGAAGCATGCAGGTTTCCTCACGATATATTCCTTCACCGAAAAGCCAGTGGTGTTACAAATCGTACATAAATTCCGAAAAACTCATTGGTACGAGTCGGCCTGGACGGGGATCGAACCATCGCCTCCTGCACGGCAGGCAAGGTTACTCGCCACTGGACCACCACGGCTCATATTAAGAATGATCCTCCATAAATAAAAAAATTAAAAAAGACAGACCCCATAACTTTATAAAGTTGTATGTCCTCATTTTCGGGAAGTCTCGTCTTCATACGCAAAAGAACCAGTCTTTGGAATGATTTTTACTGTTTGTTTCAGCTTCATAAGAAAATTACTATAGTCCTACCTGGGTAAACCTTTTCATGTGATTCACCTATAACCACAGACTTATACAACGTGTTAATGAATTAACGCAAAACCTCATACATACACTGATTTATAACAAAATAATTAGATTGAAACAATAATTTCGTTATTTTGATAGTTAAAATTAAAAGTTATTCGCATTTTAAGTTTTGAGGCAAAAATGATTTGTTATCATTTCAGCAATTGGGGTCAAATGTTTACCTATCGAACATAAAAAAAAAAAAAAATGTATATAAAAGCGCTAACGTACTCATGGATACATTTTTATAATCTTGTTTTGGTAGTAAGTAGGGTGAGTGTACCTGTGCGGTGGTTTGACATCGGGTTGGTTCGGTAAATTTAAAAGTTTAGAAAAAAAAAATATTTTGAATGAAAATTACCTATGTTGAAACCTGATAATTCGATTCTGCTCTCGATTCTAAACAAACTACTTTCTAGTTTTGCGTTAATTCATTAACACGTTGTATAAGTCTGTGCCTATAACGTTAGCTGGTCCTCTAGGGTTTCAAAACGGCAACACTTTTATCTCAACATTTTCGGGATTTGCCGACTAGATCTATCGATTCAACGCGGATAAATGGCTGAAAAATATAGCCTAGCTATTTCGTAAAACCAAAGACCGCAAACAAAGCGGTTTGACACAGAATTGCGCCGGTTTTTTCGTAAAACAAATCAAAGTTTAACAAACAAAATTAATTAAAAAACACAAAGCCCGCGGGCTATAAAGCACAAAGACATAAAAACAACCACAATAAGGTCGAGCACATAGTTGTGTGGAACAGGAATTAAATCGTAAAACTAGACTAACATTGTATTTTTAGTTGTCTGCCATTACATTTTGTTTATTTATGGAAATGTTTTGGGATGCGAGCTTTTTATTTTTTTGAGGCAAACGTTTATTTTATGCTGTACTTGGTTCCTTACAAGAATAAAAATATAATTGTATTTCGTTTTTTTTAGAGTTCCGTATCCAAAGGGCGTCAGGACCCCTATTACTAAGTTAAAGCTGTTAGTCTGTCCTAGCTCTAAAGGGCTTCTTTTGAACCGTAATAGGCAGCGAGTTTAAATTTTCACAGAATATATGTCATTATTTTGATAAATCATTAAAAAAATGTAAAAAATTGAAATTAAAAAAATTTTTTTTTCTTAAAAACAAGCTTTAATTGTCACGCGATTTAAGTACTTAAACTTTGCAAAATTTCAGCTCAATCGGAAAACGGGAAGTGGGTCCAATTTAACTTGCAAGATTACAGACACCAGGACAGGTGAAAGTAAATAAAAGCCTGTAAAATTAAGGCCCTACACAAGAAACGTGTATTTTCAAGGGTTTTTTTGCTCTATCGTAAAAACGGCAATATACATACAAGCGTCAAAATTGGTGTGATTATAGAACATAGCTAGATTCAAGTATACCTGAAACTATAACAGTAAAGCCGGTCAAGTGTATGTCGGGCTTGCGGTTCCCAGTGAGAAAAGAAAAACAACATAATTTAATATAAGTTTCGAAATAAACAAGATGGTATTTTCAAGTTTGCTGTCAAAGATCTTTTATTCTCCTCATTTCATTAAAAGTGTCAGCAATAAACACGGTGTGCTTTTATTAAAATACTAGTACCTACGAACAAACTAGAGCAAACACAAAAGCTTTTGAAATCTTATCTAGTCGCGAGTGCATTTGCAAAATTAAATCTAGAGTACGAACTTGATTCTTAAATGAAATCTCCTTCATTCTTAAACTTACGACCTTAATTCTGTTTGGGGGTCATCTGTGAAATCTGGAGTGCGATTTTTGAGTTCAACAGTTGAAAATGTCAAAATTACTATGGAGATACGCATCTTTCTACTGCTGATTTGACTTTCAAAAATCGCGCTCCTGAAGTATGATTTTTGAAAGTCGAATCAGCAGTAGAAAGATGCGTATCTCCATAGTAATTTTAACATTTTCAACTGCTGAATTCAGCGAATGAGATTCAAAAATCACTCTCCTGTACAGAGGCGGCATGAAAATATCAAGACAGCAACACTGAAAAAAGGTTTGGTTTGGTTTCGTACTTATAAAATGATTGATTAACTGCCAGTTGCACGTACTTTCATTAAAGATAATCCTCAATTAAATCTCATGCTGTCACTTTTTGTTTTGTTGACATAAAAAAAGCTAGAAAGAGATTTAATGGAGGATTATCTTTAATAAACGTACGTGCAACTGGCGATGTGCTACAAAACAGTTTGGAAGTCACAAAAGTTTGGATAATTGACAAAACATGTTCTTCAGTGAAGTTGATTACAAACTTGCTTCCGCCTTCCACCTGGAGGAGTATGATCCGCTCTTTCTTACGCTTGTATGAAGCTCATAAGAGAAGACATTATTATTAATTTAGGCTGATGATGATGATGCGTCGGAGCAAGGTTTTTTTATTTTACATATAGGGTCCTTCTTAATATGCTGGGGATGATCAGACCATCAAACTGAACAACTTTCTCTATGGCACCAACATCAAAATCGCGAAAAACAAATCAGCTCTTCCATACAAAACTGCAAACCTACTCGAGCGAAATGTATAGGACAGTTGATTTTTTTTCGCGATTTCGATGTTGGTCCCATAGAGAAAGTTGTTCAGTTTGACGGTCTGATCATCCCTTTAAAAAAGTGTCAGCATATTAAGAAGGACCCTGTATATTATTTGAAATTTATTGTATTTGTAATTATTTGTTTTTGGGCTCACTATACATTACACGAATATAATTTTGAAGCTGAGTTTACAGTATATCTCAGACTACCTTACCTACCCCCTCGAAGAATATAAATGTCGTGTATTTTTTTAAGTCTAAAATTACAAAAACATCTTTGAACAAAAAAACAAAAATCTAGACTGTTTCGAAAACATACCAATACTTTTAGAAAGAGCCTCTTTCTATGCAAAATTTTTAAACTGCTGTTCTCGTCTTAATCTATTGAAAAAACATCAAAAAATGTAATTGTATTGATACATTCAAACGTTGCAGAACTGCAGAAATCAGATATAAACTGAGAAATATCAGAAATCAGCCAACTTGATCCCTTTCCCAAAACTATTAATAACCATCATAAGAGCTCAAATTCGAACCCACATGCCGAATGCAAATGCCTTTCACTTAGTAAAGAGTAATAGCGCAGATAAGTAGCCCCTGACTTAGCACATTTACCGTGTTTGATAGAACCTACAACCGATGTTTCCGGAGCAACCACTTCATTTAGACCTCCCACATCCCTTTCAACTTCATTTAGAACCTCCTCTTTTGTTCGGTTAAAGGGGAGATGTGAAGGTAGAGTTATGTTGGCCGCGTCGGAAGAGATGGTAGGAATTATGGGAGAGCATTTGTCAAAGTCCTGCTTGCAACGATCGTAATGTATAGGTTATGTATGTAGTTAGTGCATTGTGATGTTGGGCGGGGATGTTTAGTCTGAAATGCAGCGGTTCATTTCGAAATTCAGACTAAATTTCATTATTATTTGAATTTTAACATTTATTTATACTATCAAGTTAATAGATACGTTTTTTGGGAACGTCCTCGGAGAGAGCACGGTCCGTCAAGAGATGTATGTATTTTGACAGTTAAATTCGGGACAGAATTACGGATGTGATTGTAAAAATTCATACATTTTTCAATAATCCGTTTTTTCTTGGTTATGGATTATGCGCAGTACGAAAACAGTGTGCCACTGTCTCATTAGGTCTCATTTCGTTTCATTTATTTACCTTAAATAGGGGATCGGACAGTTCGGGACAATTAGTCAAATTAGCAACTTTTAATCGAACGTCAAAACGCGCGCGATGTATGAAAAATTGTACTAAATACCCACAAGTGATGTCATCAACATTTCATTACTTTTCATAGTTCATCTTATTAAAAATATCATTCTAGCTTTAAAGAAAACTAAAAATGTGAGTATAGCGTTATTTTCAAATGTTTTTTTTACTAGGAAGATAAAACTAAAATATATTTTATGCAGTCCGCACCCCTATTGTAGGTAATCCCTACATTATTATAATTAATTTTAAGAATCTCTTCATTATTATAATTAATTTTAATAAAATTGTTGCAAATTACGTAAGACTAATATACGACCATAGTCCCTTCCAGGGTGGTGTTAGACTTACTTGAATACCAGCTCTCTATTAACCATGCAGTTATACCTACAGCCAGGCACATTGTAGAGGAGTGTCCTAAAATAAGTTTTGAAGGATATTTTATGGAAACGCCGCGCTGGAAGCCAAAATTTGGCTCCAAAATGTGTATATTAATTTGTAATTTGATTTTATGTATAAATTATTTGTTTTTGTTCTTTTCAATTGAAGGAAGCAAAAGCCTTATGCGAATAATTATCATGTAGTTATTGAAAGGATGCAGAACATAATAACATAAACAAAAAAGAGGAAAGAAAAGACTACACATAAATATTTTCGAAGCAAAATAAGAAAGTTGATAACTACTTCAAGATTGTAAGGGATACTTAGAGAACATGAAGAAGCCTATTACGAGTATAAGAACATAGTTAATGAGAAAAGTTTATAACGACTATTCGTGTATTCTACGTCAGGTATACAAACAATATAAACTCTCTTGAATTTTTTGCTCACTTTATAACAAAACAAGTAGATAATCTAAATATCATGTAACACTTTGTTACTCGGCTCAGCTTCGTAGTGATCCTGCCTATGAACTGGAGGGTCGCGGATTCGAATCCTTTAAAGGGATATTAATTGCGTAATAAATATTTAATTTCACAAGCGGTGTGCCCAAAATCTGTCCAGGAGTGCGGTTTTTGTATCTCATTCGCTGAGTTCAGCAGTTGAAAATGTCAAAATTACTATGGACTGCTAATTTCACTTTGAAAAATCATACTTCAGGAGTGCGAGTTTTGAAAGTCAAATCAGCAGTAGAAAGATGCGTATCTCCACAGTAATTTTGACATTTTCAACGGCTGAACTCAGCGAATGAGATTCAAAAATCGCACTCCAGTGTCGCAGAT
This sequence comes from Agonopterix subpropinquella, assembly GCA_922987775.1. Lineage (NCBI taxonomy): Eukaryota > Metazoa > Arthropoda > Insecta > Lepidoptera > Depressariidae > Agonopterix > Agonopterix subpropinquella. Next base: position 1,312,141 of record OV277696.1, on the reverse strand, counting down.
AGTGAGACTGTCGCCGCATTTTAAGGACTAGGTATGCACAAGTTACACTTTTATTACGATGTTTATTCCTGATAAAGATTAACCTAGCCCCATTTAACGTACCAGAATCTATTCCATACTTGTATTATATTAAACAATGATATAGAATACAATTATATTATGTATACATAATTGAACATCCTTGACTCGGGTAGGTACATAATTATATTCATATTCATCATACGTAATTAACTACTTATATTTGCCCCTTGCGGGTTCCGAACCCGCGATCCTCGAATCAGCACGCAGGTTCACTACCAACTGAGCTGTCTCTGCAACATAACCCTCATTTTGTTTTGTAGATTAAACAAAATAAACACGTTGTTATTTCATAAACACTTCCAATCATCGCAGCTCAATTAACGAGGCAAAAACTACAAACAAATTGTTTTTTTGAACCGAAAATGACGAATGTGATTGCAGGAAAAACATGAAAGTAAATAATAATGCCGTGCCAATTTATAGTTGTTCTCATTAATTAATGGAATGTACCCAACAATGTAGATCATGTTTCACCTATTCTGGACATAATTATTAATTTGGTTGGGTAATATCGTTTTGATATCGAAACGGTTTTGTTATAATAATTACCAACTACTGATGAGATTTCCCTATTTTTTACCTTAGTTTGTGACATATTTATCCCGCATAACATAAAAACTTTACAATCAATCAATCACAAAAGAACCATTCGAATTTTTTGTAAATAACCGGTCTATGTAGTCGAAATCTAGATTAGAATGGAAAGCCCAACCTATTTATTGCATAGTGGAGTTTGTGACATTTGAAATCAAATATTGATGTACGCACTGTACGCATAATTATGTGCTGTCTGGGTACCCATAAAGGTCCCAAAAGGCGCATAATATAAGTCGGGTCACAAATATAAACGAATTAAACGATTTTGAACCAAATTCGTAGTGCTTATAATTACGAACGACAGATGTCCCTGCTGTTAACACCTTCAAAGCACGTGTTCGCCGAAAGTCAGAGTAACTTTATATCACATAATGCGAGTAGAAAATAATTCAACGTTAACAGAATACGTCGTAAACGGAAACAATTTACTACAGTTAACTAGTGCGGTGAGGGTTTGTAATAGCGTGAAATCAGAAGCAGTCCTAAGTAACTAAACGAACACATTTGTCTCAAGAGTCTGTTCAGATTTCCTGAAAGCTCCGTTATCTTTAACACGTCCAATTGTAAAGTTAAGTAAAGTCTTAGTATAGTGAACAATTTTATTGTTAACTAGCGGCCCGTCCCGGCTTCGCACGGGTGGACGTCTAATCTTTTCTAGCAATAAATATAGCCTATGTTACTCGGCGTGAATGTAGCTTTCTAATGGTGAAAGAATTTTTTAAATCGGCCCAGTACTTTTTGAGCCTATTCATTACAAACATACAAACATACAAAAATAGGTACAAATCTTTCCTCTTTATAATATTAGTGTAGATTTGTATTGCTAATTCGATTTGGTGTTTATGTATCGACTGGTAAAGCTTTTCGTTATACAAACTAGAATATGTAATACTAATGTTGAAACATTTATTGAAGAAACAGTAAAATATGGTTCTCAATATTGTATATTTATACCAGTAGATTTAGTTTAGTTCAATAGTGTAAATACCTAATTAACTTAATTTAATTATGTTCTTATAATTGACGGCTATGTTTTTAATACTAATTATTTTACAAATCTGGTATACAATTTCATTCAAGCACAGGGTAATTTTTATATCACTGCGGATAACTTCAGCATGTATTCTACGCATCAAACTGAACAACTTTCACTATGGAGCCACCTTCGAAATCGCGAAAAAAAAATCAGCTGTCCCATACAAAACTGCATTACCTATTCGACTCAAATGTATGGGACAGCTGATTTTTTTTTCGCGATTTAGAAGTTGGCTCCATAGTGAAAGTTGTTCAGTTTGATGAGTAGAATACATGCTGAAGTTATCCGCAGTGATATAAAAATTACCCTATATAATATTCAATTTTAACGTTTATCATTAAATATTTTTCTAAAGCTATCCCCATTATTAAGTTACTACATAATTTTTATAGATATGAAAAATATATATATTTATATATTATAATTTTTTTTTATTATGTTATTTTTGATTTTTTTATGATTTGATGGTTTTTTTTTTATATTAAACTTTATGTTCACTTATTTAGATGACTTTCTTATCACAATTCGTGACCTTACAAGATTATAGTACTCTGTGTTACAAGCAAACGTCACAAATAGGGTAACCCAATCTTCTAAAATATCCGTTTATGAAGAAGCAATCACATTTTCAGCGAACACAAACCCAACTATCCGAGCGACATCGCTTCACAATCGTAGCCTCAATCCATAATCCTCTCGCTCCCATAGGGCCTTACCTCCCTTGGGCCCCGTAATTGACAAATTGCGGGCCTAGCACGGTTGTCAGAGATTATTTTATCATGTTACCGTTCTGCTCATGTTACCTAATTAAGATCGACTCACTTAATTGGATATACAACGTGTTAATGAATTAACGCAAAACTATCGAGAGCAGAATCGAATTATCATGGTTTCAACATAGGTAATTTTTTTTCAAAATATTAAATAATTTTTTTGTAAAATCTAAAATTTACTGAACCCGATGTCAACCCACCGCACGGGCACACTCACCCTACTTACTACCAAAACAAGATTATTAAAATGTATCCATGAGTATGTTAGCGCTTTCATTCATTGCTGAAATGATAACAAATCATTATAATTATGGTAACTATGCAGAAAACGATATACTTATACAGATATGTATTGTAGTAGATACACATGTATATAGCTTGACAACAAAATATAATCATATTAGTATTTGGATAGAAGTATACAGGGTGTAAGGAAAAGTATCATTAACCTTTAAACCACATACTCTACTTGGAGAAAACTGGCCAGAACAAAAAAAAATCAGCTGCCCCATACTAAACTGCAATACCTACTCGATTCAAACGTATGGGACAGCAGATTTTTTTTTGTTCTTACTGGTTTGCTCCCATAGTAAAAGTTGTTCAGTTTGATGGGTAGAGTATAAGATTCAATTTATAAGTGTTTATTGTAATGGATTTTAATCTTATTTAACCTGTCACCTAAAAAGGTAAGCATACCTTTATCCGTCACTATTATACATTAATAAATTAATTAAAATTCTTAGTGGTACTTGTATTACAGGCATAACCTAAGGCGCTAAGTATTTATTAAGCTGAGACTCAATTGGGTTGTGTAACGAACTAGTGCGAGGTTGTACTCATTAAAACTAATGAGGGGAACGCTCTCAGTCCAGAAATAGAGGACCTGGCATTTTGTACTGGGCATTTATTTTTTAATTTGAAGTTAGGAAACAACCATTAACCTGTACTGGACCCGAGAGGAGTCAGGGTCAAAATAGGAATTTGAGGCCCACTTATTAAAGAAGATTGTCAGATTTGGACCCAGCCATTTTTTACGAAAACTAAAAGCTCTTCAGGACGGAGGTCTTAATTATTATAAACAGAAAAAATTAAGGCGTTTTTAAAAAAAACTTCCATACTGATAGTGTGTGTGATTTCGTTTTCTTCCATTATCATAATATGGTATGGTTATCGTGAATTTTCATTTAAATAAATACAATGTCTGCATAGAAGATTGAGTGGTCTATCCAATAAGAAAGATTATGAGTTTCACAAACTTGATTCAAAAGGTATCATAAGGAGAAATACCTTTCCCCCAACTTCTACAGGTTGCAACCAATTATCTTTTTTGTTTGTTTTGTTTTTGTTTCGTATTACTAAGGTTCATTCATATATGGGACCTCTAAGTCTGGGTCTCAAATTACATGGCCCTCCGCCAAACTTCTTTCAACTCTATTTTGAAGCTGACAACGTGCGCGAAACGTGTTATAAAAAAAACACTAAAAGGATATTTTGTCCTACAAACTATTGGAAACCTAGTTCCATAAAAAAAATTGTCGTGACTTTGTTTGAGTGAAATCGATGACGCAGCTATTAAATTGAGCCCCTTTTCGCAGGCAGCTAAAAAGTATCGCAGTTTTATAGTTAAACCTTAAGTTAAGTTAAGGCTTTCTTTTCTAGGTATGGGTAGCATAATATGTGCACGACATAGATTTAGATTTTAGATTTAGATTTATTTGCAGTAAGTATGGTATTTACAGGTATAAAATAATAAATAAGGTATCTCACATTTAGCCAAAACATAGGCATGCAAAAACATAAACAACACAAATATAAATCAAACAATAAAATCAATCAGCTTGTAAACGTCAAACCCCAATGACTTCCCGTTATTTATACAATACCAACTCAATGGGGTTGATCCAAAAAAAAATTGATAGAGTAAAAATTTTTCTCCATCCACCATTTCCTTAGGTAATTTAAAAAACTTTTATAGGGTACATCCTTGATTTCATTCTGTAATTTATTGTAAATCGATAGACACATTGAGTACGAATTCTTAACATAATTCCCCGATGTAGGATTGTTGGAGATATTCTGAATAGAGCATAGTATTCACAATATCAGCATATCACTATAGTGCCGAAACTCAGTTCAGAGGTTCAGAGTGACAGGTAGCGTGTCCGTCGTCACTTTTAATGACCGACCATTGGACACAATACCCGCCTCAAAATTGAAGCAGGTCGGTTTGCTCAAGATATTTTCCGTTTTAAAAATATTAGTGGTCTTCTTATCGTGTGGGCAGAGCCCTGGTGTCAGAGTTTTTTCAGACCGCCTTACGGCCTCTGACGTGGTTTTTATGTAACGACTACTACCACCAGAGATAGTAGCCGGGACCAACGGCTTAACGTGCCATCCGAAGCACGGAATCGTTTTTCTTTTCAGACAATCAGGTGATTCAACCTGCAATGTCCTAACCAACTAGGGAAAAACGCACAAAGTGACATATCACTAGGTGTCCCCCGTGGGAATCGAACCCACGACCTCCGAGTCGAGAGTCAGTACTCTTAACCATTAGACTACGGAGGCAGTCTTAGTGGTGTAATAAACAGTCAAAATGAATTTCACATTTTGACCAAAATCATTTCAGTTTTAATTCCTAAAACACAAACGGCTCAATTAGATCAAAGTACATGTATTTACAGTTCGGATTCACAGAGATTGAAGCCAAATACTTCCTCTGTGAATTTCACGTTTCTATTCAACTGAGACCGTAGCGTTGTGAGAATTTAAACGCGATGTAAAATATGTCTTGCTTAGGTATATTATGATAAAGGAAACCGTTTGAGAAGGTCATTTGAGGAAAATAAACTGAAAAAAAATTTTGTTTATTTCAACCAACATCATGACTCCATATGAGCCTGTCAACATCATGACTTCTCCGACTAAGAGAACTTTGTTAATCGAATTCGGCTTGTTGTTACAACTAACCATCTTTTGTTTTTAGTGAACAATCATAACGTCATTTCAATTATTTTGGTGCTAATTAAGATATTTTTTTCAGTGTAGCGATAAACGGGCTAAAATTCATTCATAGAGGGAGGTTACACGGTCAGTATTTCATCAGTCTGGTCCATCAGTCTGGTCATGTATATTTGATTTGAAGGGAAACTGACTCGAGATTGACCCGACTAACATGGTGCTTCAGTATATCAGTTTCCCTTCAAATCAAATACATGACCAGACTGATGGACCAGAATGACGAAATACTGAACGTGTAACCGGGCTCATACAGTTAGGTTTGTTTTTCTCTTTTAATTTAATCTGGATTTTAAATATTTATAGCCTATTACACAACTTCTGAATAGATTCTGGAAAGCTTGAAACTTTGGTGGTTTGTTGTGCACACATCGGGGAAGTTTAATGAAAAAGAAAAAACAGGCAAGTGTGTGTCGGAAAAAAAGGGCAATGCAAAGCATGCCGGGCACAGCTAATATAAAATATCTAAACTATTATAAAACTGTAACACTGTAACTGTTACAAAAAAAAGATTATGATATGGTTTTTAGGCTTCCCTGATTCCAAATCACAAATTTTTGAACTTTTTGTCTGTCTGTTTGTTTGTTTGTTTGTTTGTTCGTTTGTTTGTTTGTTTGTTTGTTTGTTTGTTTGGGTGTTTGTTTGTTCGAGTATCACGCAAAAACTACTGAACCGATTTTGATGAAACTTCTTTGTTTTATAGCTTATCATCTGACTTAAAATCTGGTATATAATTTATGCGGACGAAGTCGCGGGTAAAAGCTCGTAATATTATAAAACTGTAACAGAAATGTGTCTGTACATTAAAGATAATTTCAAAAAAAATTACGACATGGTTTTTACCTGTCCCTGATTCCAAATCACCAATTTTTGGATTTTTTGTCTGACTGTTTGTTTGTTTATTTGTTTGTTTGTTTGGGTGTTTGTTTGTTCGAGTATCACGCAAAAACTACTGAACCGATTTTGATGAAACTTTTTTTGTTTGATAGCTTATCATCCGACTTAAAATCTGGTATATAATTTATGCGGACGAAGTCGCGGGTAAAAGCTTAAAATATAATTTTATTTGGAACTGTGACAAAATCATACAGGATCCTTCTTAATATGCAGACACTTTTTTAAAGAGATGATCAGACCATCAAACTGAACAACTTTATCAATGGGACCAACATCGAAATTGCGAAAAAAAAAACAGTTGTTCGATACATTTAGTTCAAGTAGGTTTAGAGTTTTGTATGGGACAGCTGATATTTCGATGTTGGTGCCATAGAGAAAGTTGTTCAATTTGACGGTTTCATCATCCCCTTAAAAAAGTGTCAGCATATTAAAAAGGTCCATAGTAGGTGGTTGCTGGATACTGCCTCCGTGGTCTAATGGCTAAGAGCTTTGGCTCTCGACACGGAGGTCGTGGGTTCGATTCCCACGGGGGACACCTAGTGATATGTCACTTTGTGCGTTTTTCCCCAGTTGGTTAGGACATTGCAGGCTAAATCACCTGATTGTCTGAAAAGAAAAATGATTCCGTGCTTCGGATGGCACGTTAAGCAGTTGGTCCCGGCTACTATCTCTGGTGGTAGTAGTCGTTACATAAAAACCACGTCAGAGGCCGTAAGGCGGTCTGAAAAAACTCTGACACCAGGGCTCTGCCCACACGATAAGAAAGAAGAAGATAGGTGGTTGTATGGTCGTTTTAATACAAACCCAGTATTCAAAATTGTTCCCTTCTAATTTCAAGAGCATAAATCCTTAAGAGCATAAACCACTAAAATAAACAAGTTCCGAGATTTATTTAAAGCAGGTGGATCGCAGAGCCAGCCGGGTTTGTTGGACTTTCTATTAAATATCCAAAGTTTCACACGTTCAACAAATATAAACTGTGCAAACTCTTCGCCCGGCGCTTCTGGCACGATTTTAACATTAGATTTCATTGCTTCTAGACTCACTACGTATGATAGTTACGATGTGATAGATTTGTTTATACAGTACGGCCGCGTTCAGACGACTCGCACCCGCACCGCGCTCGCACCGTGCTCGCACCGCGCTCGCACCGCGCTCGCACCGCGCTCGCACCGCGCTCGCACCGCGCTCGCACCGCGCTCACCCCGCGTCCTAAAATGCATTGCTTGCAATTTTAAATAAATAAATATCTTGGACAATGTCACACAAATTATCTAGTCACATCACATTGGTAAGGAACTATAAAAAGGGCGATCACAAAGGACCAGCGATGGTCTACGTGGCACAGGCTTAGCAAGGCCCAAAACCACAAATAATAAATAATTATAAATAGTCACATTGAAAGTACCAGAATCTAGCCTGGACCTGTATTAAATTTGAGTCTTATGACACGATACTAAATCTCATATTGTATTTTGATGAGCGATCGCGGGGCGGGTGCGGGCCGGGTGCTGGGTGGGTGCGGGTGCTCCCATAAAATACAATACGAGATTTATTATCGTGTCATAAGACTCAAATTGCAAGCAATGCATTTTAGGACGCGGGGAGAGCGCAGGGAGAGCGCGGGTTGAGTGCGTGGGGGGCGCGGGTGCGGATCGTGTGAACGCGGCCTTCAACAATATTACTCTGAAAGTTCAAGAAAATGTAATGTTTTTATTTTAGAATTTCATTTTAACCCCCTAGATATTAGAAAATAAACTTTTCCTAAGCAGTCAATTATGTTATATAGCATCCTTCTTAATATGCTGACACTTTTTTAGGGGGATGATCAGACCATCAAACCGATCAACTTTCTCTACAAGACCAACATCGAAATCACAAAAAAACTGCTGACCCATATATTTGGTTCAAGTAAAATTGCAATTTTGTATGAAAAAGAAACAGCTGATTTATTTTTAGTCTAGTCGTGGTCCCATAGAGAAAGTTGTACTTATAGTTTGATGGTCTGATTATCCCTTTAAGAAGGACCCTGTATATCGTTGTCTAGTCATCATAATACCAATTCGGTCTCGGACTTGATAATTTGTGTGACAATGTCAAAAAAGATAGTGAATGTCGCTCAGTTTGATGATCTAATCAAAATCACTCCTTTGAATATGACTTGGTGTTTTGTTACACTCTGTACATAAGAAAAAAATCCACATTTCACTTGCAGTGCCAACATTTTATCCAGCGTGACAGTGAGCTCGTCACCATGAATAGTGGAAACAATGCACGCCTTGAAATTGAAGCTTCTACTACTACTACTACTAGATATCTTGTTTGCTTTACAGAAAGGTACCACTCCAAGCCATTCATTATGGTGAACTAGGTATTTTTCAATGCACGTCATTTTAGAACGTTGTCATCTTGTCAAGACATTTTCTGAGTAGGTCATTTTCCAGGTAGGCGTCATTACGCTTTTGGTACAGTTGCTTATTATAAAATTGAGGTATTAAATGCAAAAGTTAATTTGGGCGTAAGTAGGGGCGATAAGGGGGTGAGATCATACCGCTGCCGCTCCTTTCTAAAGGAAATGCACAGCTACTCGTACTAGGCACTAGCTTCTTCTTATCGTGTGGGCAGAGCCCTGGACCCTATTCAACAAACGTTACAACTGTAATTTACAATTACAATTCAGGGTACATTGCTGGTTAATATTGACGCTAAACATGTAGTAGGTAATGTGTCACTAACATTATCAGCAATGTACCCTGAATTGTCATTGTAAATTACAATTGGAACGTTTATTGAATAGGGCCCTGCCTGCGTAACATGACAGAGGTGAAAGCGACACAGGTCACTTCTAAACGTTCTAGACGACCCGGTTGGTGTAATGGTTACCACGCCGAACTGGCAAACCAGGGTCCTGGGTTTTTTTTTAAAATTTATTTATTCAATACATTATTTTTATAATAATTATATATTTTCAGGCGCACTTCTGAAGCCACAGGATTTATACGAAGTGCGGTACATGAGATCGCTTTCAATATTGCACATAAAGTAGATAGATAGGTAGGTACAGTCAAGAGTACATCAAGCCTTACAGTTGCAGTTCGATTGTAACGCTTATTGCGCACTATATAAGACCGGCACAAAGTTCGAATCCCGGTTCGGTCATGGATGTTATATGTTTGTGCCGTTGTTGTATGGTACCCATAACAAAAAGCCTATGGCATACTTGGGATCATTACAATGTATGTGCCTGTGAGCGTCATTTATTTATTTATTTATTTATAAACGTCAAAATTGATTGAGATACTATGGAGATAGCTGCCAATTTGACGTTTAGAAGTGACCTGTGTCGCTCTCACCTCTGTCATGTTACGCAGGCTGGTGTCAGAGTTTTTTCAGACCGCCTTACGGCCTCTGACGTGATTTTTATGTAACGACTACTACCACCAGAGATAGTAGCCGGCACCAACGGCTTAACGTTTGCAGCTGGATATCTGATTTCTTGAGAGAACGGTCGATTAGAGTTGTCATTGACAGCTGCTCTTCTGACCTTATGGCAATTGATGCTGGAGTTCCTCAAGGGTCTGTTCTCTCCGCGACACTTTTCCTGCTGCACATCAATGACCTCCTTGTGTCAGGTATTGTTGGGTATGCAGATGACAGTACTGTCATGGAGAGATATGTATCTGGCGCAGGGGCCAGCGGGGATAAAATACGCTCGCAGAGGGAGGCCATGGTTGAGCGGACAAACTTGACTTTAAGTGTTGTCTCCCAGTGGGGTGACAATAATTTAGTCAACTTCAACGCCACCAAAACACAGGCTTGTCTGTTCACCGCAAAAAGGAGTCCGTTTAATCTGACTCCTACTTTCCGGGGTACATCTGTCCCTGTTTCCGACAGTCTTGGGCTTCTGGGTATAAGCTTGACCACGAAACTCAACTTCGGCGCTGACATCGAGTCTAAGGCTCAAACTGCGGCCAAAAAGCTGGGCATCTTAAACAAGGTGAAGCGGTACTTCACTCCTGGACAGCTCTTAGTATTGTATAAAGCTCAGGTCCGATCATGTATGGAGTACTGCTGCCACCTGTGGGATGGCTCAGCCAAGTATCAACTTGCCGCACTCGACTCGGTTGAACGCAGAGCCAGGAGGCTCATTGGCGATAGTAAGCTGGTGGAGGCCAAGCTTCATAGCCTAGCCCACCGCCGCAGAGTGGCCTGCTTGTCGGTCTTCTACAGATTGTACTTCGGTGAGTGTGCCCTAGAGCTGCATGAGCTCATCCCACCTTCCCCTTTCTACTATCGGACTTCCAGACGCACCGCGGGATATCACCCCTTCTTGGTTGACATCCCACATATCCGCACCAAGCGCCTTTCTGAATCTTTTATAATGCGCACAGCCAAGGAGTGGAATGCCTTACCTGCGTCAGTATTTCCGAGTACTTACAACCCGAATTCCTTTAAAGTACGAGTGAATAGGCATCTTCTGGGTAAGCTCGCTACATCTACGACCCCATCTTCGTCCTGAGGACTGGATTGAGGTCAAGAGCAAACCCATAGTTAATAAAAAAAAAAAAAAAAAAAAAAAAAAAAACGTGCCATCCGAAGCACGGAATCATTTTTCTTTTCAGACAATCAAGTGATTCAGCCTGCAATGTCCTAACCAACTGGGGAAAAACGCACCAAGTGACATATCACTAGGTGTCCCCCACGACCTCCGTGTCGAGAGCCAATGCTCTAAACCATTAGACCACGGAGGCAGGCACTGGCTATAATAATTATAGATCACGACGACATTAAAGAAAATGACTATAATAAAGAAACTAACAAGAAGAACATAACGCTTGTTTTTAAAATGCTACCGTTTTATAGATAGCAGCGTCGCGTCGCGTCGTAGTAACGATGAAAGATGACTACCTCATCTTGCCACCGAAACTATTAATTTTCATTTTTCTCCGCTCACGGTAGCAGTAAAAAATGATTGGGAAGTATAGAAATTATTCTGATCAAAACATTGTTGAAATTACATTTAAAGATAACAACATGAATCAAAAATTGTCCTATGCTAAATTGGCTTGAGCACATTTAGTTTTACTTTTGTAAAATTTTTGAAACTTGTAAATGTTTAAAAGAACAGAAATTTTTCTGATCAAAACATTGTTGAAATTCAAATTCTTACTTAAAACATTGATTAAAATGTGTTCCTAAGCTAAATAAAATGACCAATTGATAAGCACGGACCTGAAATTGTTAAGTTATTTCAGGCATTCTGTGTTTACGCACACTCGTATCCACTTGAAAATTAAGTAGTTCTACACAGATATACAGGGTGTAACAAAACACCCTAGTAATACTTAAGGAGGTGCTTCAGACCATCAAACTGAACAACTTTCACTATGGAGCCAACATCAAACATCAACATCGAAATCGCGAAAAAAAAATCTGCTCTTTCATACCAAACTGCAGTACCGTCTCGACTCAAATGTATGGGACAGCAGATTTTTTTTATTTTTTCTCGACGTTGTCTCCATATTAAAAGTTGTTCAGATTGATGGTCTGAAGCACCGCCTTAAGTATTGCTAGGGTGTTTTGTTACACCCTGTATACCTGACTGACTTTCTACACAGATATATATCTTTGTATATGTTATGACTATAAAATCAGAAGGGAGAACAACTAGAATACAGCCCGTAGGTTAGGTTAAGTTAGGTTTTAGTAATATAGCCGGCTAAAACTAGTTGAAACAGCACTACAGGGTGAAACTGATACCATTGGCATCCTTTTAAACTAAGAGTCTAGCCATCAAACTGAACAACTTTTAGTATGGGAGCAAACCAATCGGAGCAACAAAAAAATCTGCTGTTGCATAAAGTTGAGTCGAGTAGGCTTTGCAGTTTAATATGGAACACCAGATTTTTTTGTTGCTCCGATCGGTTTGCTCCCATAGTAAAAGTTATTCAGTTTGATGGTTACACTCTTAGTTAAAATAAATAAATACAATAAATAACGCTCACAGGCACATACATTGTTATGATCTCAAATTAAGCCTTTAGGCTTTTTGTTATGGGAACCATATACAACAACAGCACACACATATAACATCCATGACTGAACCGGGATTCGAACCCAGGACCCTGGCTTGGCAGTCCGGTGTGATTACCATTTCACCAACCGGGTCGTCAAAAGTCAAGTTTAAAAGGATGCTAATGATATCAATTTCACCCTGTATAAGCAGGCACTGTAACTTCAGCTATGAAATATCATCAACTTCGACGTCTACAAAACTCATTTAAAGAAAAACTATGAATATAAAAACCAATTGGTTTTAATCATAAAAATTCATGAAAAGTAATCTCACTCAATATTCCAAACCCATCTTCACAATGAGACTCGGAAATCTCTCGGATGTAGTGCAAACAATTTCCTGGTTCACATGAATTGTGTAGCCAGTTGACCATACTATTATGACCTTTGACTTCCCTCCTTAGCCTCTAACTTACCGTCATATAGAGCTCTAGTTTCACTGGCTGTTTGCCGACAAATTTGATTTTGCAGCCGCGTAACTGCTATTGCCAAGACCTGCGTCTCCCTTTATGAGTATTGTGAATGCATTGTAAGTTTGCTAGTTGTTCATGTAACCGGATATTACAGTTTCTCCTCAGGTCTGCCTTAGAATTAATAATAGTGGTAAGACGATATTGTAATCCTTTTGAAATATCAAGTTGTAATTTCGTTTGTTCGAATAGTCGTTGCGAAAGATTCGAATGGTTACTGCTTTCGTGTTTTATTGGTTTAATAATATGGGTTTATTAAAATTTTGCATAATTTTTAGTGTTCCGCACCAAAATTTACAAAACGGAACACTTATGGAATCAGTTCGGTGTCTGTCCGTCCTTCCGTCTGTCACAGGCATTTTTCTCAGAGACCGTAAGACATAAGAAGTTGAAACTCGGTATAGATATAGCAATTGTTGGTCCAATATCATAAATGAAGTAAAAAAATCTCAATTTTTATATTGGGGGGCAATTTAGGGAGTAAGAAGGGGTAAATAAAAACAATTCTTTTTTCGACCCTATGATGTCGGGTATCAATTGAAAGCTTATGAAAATAAGAGTCGAAAAATATACTTTTCAAATTTTACTAAAAACTTTGTTTAACAAAATTTTTAATTAAATCCGATAAATTGCAGCCCCCACCTCTATTTCAAAAAATATAGCCGCATAAGATCTGAAAAATATCATGAACTTAAGAAATAACGGGAAAATTATCAGGGTGGCTCTAACTTGGATAGTTTTCTTCTATATCCAAAAAACTAACACCAGTGAGACCAGTGTAAAATGATCTTCAGTTACTATGTGACCACATACTAAGTAAGTGTCAATTTATAGTGGTTGTCATCAATGACCCATGTTAAACAACTGGTAGTACTTGGCCGGTTTTTTGTATGCAAATGAAAACCTCCTTAGAAACGCATTCAGGTTGTCTCTCAATCTCACTGTAGAGAGGATTAGAGATTGAGAAAAGATACCATTGCCCAGCAGTAGCTGGTGTCGGCGACCCAGCAGCGAAGTGAATATGCATGTAATGGTAGGTTTAGACGATGACAATTTCACGCTTTTATTTACACGCTTTTATTTACACGCTGCTAATTTCCAGCGCCAATTTGTTGGCATGCGAATGGATTTGCTAGAGAAAACCGTGCTAATGATTAGCACGACTCGTTTACACAAGTCTAAAAATTAGCAAGGCGAGGGACGCGGGCGGAGGTCACTATCGACGCGTGCTTTTTTCCTTGCTTTTTTCCGTGCCGTAAAATAGTCGTGCCAAAAGTGTGTTGTTTATACGGTGCTTTTTTTGAGGCGCCGCAGAATTGGCGCCGCAAAATTGTCACCGTCTAAACCTACCATAAGAATATATCAGGATTATTGAATGAAAGCTTTCACACGTATCGCATGCCCGCACACTTTTGCCAGTAGTACCCGGAACGTGAAAAAAGGCAGTAAATCATCCAGTTTATCAATATATACAAAACAGTGCCGTGACTGACAGACAGACAACGCACACCTTATACTGCTGAAGATAGAAACAAAATTATATTCACCCTGTTTTTATTTTATATTATATATTTTATAATTATAATACGCTTTTATAATAAGATACCAGAGGATATTCTAAACTTACCAGACAAAAAGTTTAAGACCCATGTTAAACAAGTCCTCTGTAAAAAAGGTTACTATAAACTTGATGATTATATTTTGAATGACCCGAATGTCTGGTCTTGACAATTTTACACTATGTAATGCAATATTGTATTTTGTTTAAAGGATATGTGTTGTAGAGTTTCTGGCCGCATCTTCTCTCAACGGAACACCTTCCGACGCGGTGGTAGAGTCAAAAAATGACGTCAAAAAGCTATCTATCACAGACCATTTTGTCTTGAATATGTTGATTTTTTTGTGTTTTTTTTTCAAGTCTTTTTATGTCCTGACTGTGTAATATATTGTTTTTGTAATGTAAGACAAATAAAGAAATTCTATTCTATTCTATTCTATTCTATGTGGTATTATATTACTTTGAATAAAAAAAATGAATTTGAATTCTACACAGGATGTAGGGGTGCACTAATAGTGTATTTTTCGAAAATCAACTCCATATCAAATGGAATGTATGTAAACCTTCGTAATCTATGCAAACGACATTGCAGGCAAAGCTAGTAGCTAAATATAGCGTTTAATCTAACCCGAAGACTTTTTCATTCATCCCTCACAAAAAAGAAAGAAAAATTAAGGAAAAATTCTTCTTTTTTTGCATCAAAGCCGATGGGGCGTAATTACAGATAGCCATGGTCCCTCGCGTGTCGTCGCCGAGATCGGCATTCCGATAACAATTTCACTTATTACACGAATTTTCTTTCCTTTGTTGGTAACTTTTGACGGCCCGGTAGCACAGTCGGTAGTGAACCTACCTGCTGTGCCGAGGGTCGCGGGTTCGAATCCCGTAAGGGACAAATATTTGTATGATGAATATGAATATTTGTACCCGAGTCAAGGATGTTTGTATCTACAGGGTGAAATTGGTATCATTAGCATTCTTTTAAACTAAGAGTCAACCCATCAAACTGAACAACTTTCACTATGGGAGCAGATCGGAGCAAAAAAATAATCAGCTGTTGCATACATTTGTGTCTAGTAGGCATTGCAGTTTAGTATGGAACAGTTGATTATTTTTTTGCTCCGATCGGTTTGCTTCCATATGAAAGTTGTTCAGTTTGAAGGGTAGACTCTTAGTTTAAAAGGATGCTAATGATATCAATTTCACCCTGTATACAACGTGTTAATGAATTAGCGCAAAACCTCATACACCCCAACTGATTTATAACGAAATAATTCGATTGAAACTATAATTTAATTATTTTGATACTTAAAATTTAAAGTTATTCCCATTTTAAGTTTTGAGGCAAAAATGATTTGTTATCATTTCAGCACTGAAAGAAAGCGCTAACGTACTCATGGATACATTTTTATAATCTTGTTTTGGTAGTAATTAGGGTGAGTGTGCCCGTCCGGTGGGTTGACATCGGGTTCAGAAAATTTAAAATGTAAAAAAAAAAAATATTTAATATTTTAAAAAAATATCCTATGTTGAAACCATGATAATTCGACTCTGCTCTCGATTCTAAACAAACAACTTTCTAGTTTTGCGTTAATTCATTAACACGTTGTATATGTATTCTATATCGTTGTCTAGTCATCATAATACAAGTCCAGGCTAGATTCTGGTACTTTAAATGTGACTAGATAATTTGTGTGACATTGTCCAAGATATATTGCTATTACTATTACTAGATATATAACTTTTATCTAGCAAGTTCTACGAGTTTTCTTGCAATCATCATCAGTATCTATTACCATAGAGTAAATAAATTATACACAACAGAGGGTCAGTGCCCATACTAAGAAATTTCCCACCTTCTTAGTTGAAAACTCGCGCAAGTACAGCGACGGTGGTGAGTAACAGTACTACAGCAATGTTTAATTACGTTAAAATAAGTGTTGAATACATTTGTTATTAAAAATTTTTATAAAATTAATCTATATAATTTATTTCCGTGGAATAAAACTCAAATAATAGTGGTCTAATAACGTTTAATTAAGGTTTATCTCTCGTTCAGGCCAGTAGCGACATCTGTTTGCGCCAAGACTATACTAAATCAAAAATGTATGGAACTGACCAGACATGCTATTACACTAGTGAAGTGCCGTGTGGTCATATTGTGTCCAGCTTTAGAAAGCACAGCCCACACGGATAAATAATAATAAATAAATAGCACGGCACATACATTGTAATGATCCGAAACGTAAGCTACTAGGCGTTTTATTGTGGAAACCATACAAAAAAAATTAATTTAAAAATAAAAAAATCCGACTGCGTAAAAACTGAAAAGAAAAAAACAAGTTCAGTAGTCTAGAATTCAGTTAAGTTATATTGAATAACTACACCTTGAAATAGTTTTTTGATCGATACACACATAAAACAAAAAATATTAAACTCTAATGTGGAACATCTTGGCTTTAACAGTCGGGACCCATTATTGGGAAAATTAGGTCTAGAATTTTTAATGGGTCCCGACTGTTAAAGCCAAGATGTTCCACATTAGAGTTTAATATTTTTTGTTTTATGTGTGTATCGATCAAAAAACTATTTCAAGGTGTAGTTATTCAATATAACTTAACTGAATTCTAGACTACTGAACTTGTTTTTTTCTTTTCAGTTTTTACGCAGTCGGGTTTTTTTATTTTTAAATTAATTTTTTTATTTTACACTTTTTAGTTACGGTTATAATTTATAAGGCGGTAAATTTCGCGATTTAAAGAGGGAGTTAATATCGTGGGAATTATTAAGTAACTTGCGGTGGTCTAAACTACTGATTATTAATCCATCGATAGACCTAACTCGGCTCAAAGCTACATAGCATAGGCTTGACATTTCGCAAACATACATGAACTTAAATCAACCACAGCTTGGTCCAAAGTAGTTCCCTGTCGTTACTGATCTTAAACTACTTAACTTATCGTTCTATTTTGTCCTGTACTCGAAATTCATCGAATTCTGTCGTCGATTCGATTCTGACTCCTACTCCAGGCACTTTTTTAATAGCTTTGTCGTCAAATTACAAATAAACAGCTTGTTGCAATTCTCCAGGTTCCATCTGGTCCCTCCAAAGAGCTGGCCACTCAATTGTCCTTATACTCCCATTAATCCGTTGACAATCTTCGCAAAATTACTCGAAATCCTAACCCGATTGTCAAATATTTAACGATTCCTTCAGTTTTGTTGGGGTCATCAGAAACATATAAATTTTTCGGTTTTTGACCGTAATCATGTCTTCTTTTCTACTGATATATCTACCTGCATGTAATTTATATAGTCTAGTTAGACTTTTCCAATATAAATGTCATGTTTTGATTATGTTCATCAACATGTTTAGTAGTCGGAAAAACTCGAATGATTTCATGAAGATCGTTTACGTCTACTCGTCGGCTATCTAATATAATATCTCCAGGTGCTGCATTATCAGTTGTCTGACTCTAAGAATTTTTAATATATCCACAAATGTAGCGTTATGTCCTTTTCTCATATTTTGTGGTAATTCACAGAAATCAAATAGATGCCAGAGGTTGACTTCACCTGCCAAGGCCAGGTATCCCTTCAATATCTTTTCTCTTGGGTGTTTGGGGTAAAAACCATCGGGTAGAATCGCTGCTATAATTAATTACCTTTCAAATGATGGTATATTCAGAAGAAATGATGAATGGTGATTCTTGTAAAACTGGTTATAAATCTGAAATCGAACTCACTTTGGTCACAGCCTGGACAATGCAAAAAATGAAATTGACGAGATGCCGTCAGAGCACATGCGAAACCAAAGAAATTGAACCTTAAATCTTCTTCTTAGGTAACTGCCGGGTAACAAGAGGGTGATAGGGGGGGTGAGGTAAAATCTTGGTGGAAGGAAGGGAGTGTCAGTACTGTATGTAGTAATAGATACTCTTACTTATAAGTACTGTGCTTTAGTCCTCTTTTCTATCCAGAAAATTTAATTGAATCATGTTTTCAACGGTTAGATTCACTGCAGAAAGAAAGTATCTACACTGTTATTTGAACTGTAATTATATAGGGTCCTTCTTAACATGCTGATACTTTTTTATGGGGATGATCAGACCATCAAACTGATCAACTTTCTCTATGGCACCAACATCAAAATCGCGAAAAAAATATCAGCTGTCCCACACAGAACTGCAATCCTACTCGAAACTCCAATTGTATAGGATAGCTAATTTTTTTTCGCGATTTCGATATTGGTCCCATAGAGAAAGTTGTTCAGTTTTGACGGTCTGATTATCCCCTTAAAAAAAAGTGTCAGTATATTAAGAAGGACACATCAAACATAATAGGTGGATCCCGGAGACCAAGTCCACCAGGTTCCAGGGGGGACGCTTCGGAGCTTCGCTCCTACGCGTAGCTCGGCCTTCGGCCTCGCAAAAATTACACGGGGAAAGGGACACGAGAGGTGACGGAGATGTTCAGGCAGTATAAATAAAATATTGTAAGTAACATTTATTAATAACGAGCTTTTACCCGCGACTTCGTCCGCATAAATTATATACCAGATTTTAAGTCAGATGATAAGCTATCAAACAGAAAAAGTTTCATCAAAATCGGTTCAGTAGTTTTTGTGTGATACTCGAACAAACAAACAAACATACAAACAAACAAACAAACAGACAGACAGACAAAAATCCAAAAATTGGTGATTTGGAATCAGGGACAGGTAAAAACCATGTCGTAATTTTTTTTTGTAAATATCTTCAATGTACAGACACATTTCTGTTACAGTTTTATAATAGTTTAGATAATTACCCCTAAATAAAATCACTACGTACAATCAGCTTAAAACTACACGAACAAGAAATACCTACTAACCAATCTTTTGACTTAATGAACCGATTGCGATGAAATAAAATCTATATGTTGATCCAAACTTAGCTCTATGCATTTGTGAAAACTTCATTCAAATAGGTTTAGTCGTTATTAAGTAAGTATTGAAAATTTAACTGAGAATGATTTCTAACCAACTTTAAATCGTTATAGATCCTAAATGGTCATTCGAAATGAAAAATATTAAGAGAAACCTAAAGATGATTTTTAAATACCTATTCAATGATACCCCACTTAACATAGTGGGTCAATTTTTTTTAATTTTTTTTTTACAGTATGACGTCTGGTT
This sequence comes from Agonopterix subpropinquella, assembly GCA_922987775.1. NCBI lineage: Eukaryota > Metazoa > Arthropoda > Insecta > Lepidoptera > Depressariidae > Agonopterix > Agonopterix subpropinquella. The sequence continues at coordinate 1,292,460 of OV277696.1, read as the reverse complement.
GTCGCCATACCTAATTGTGATTACTGTCATGTCTTTAGTGACACTCGCAGGATTAAGACAAATCGATTGACGTAAGAATCATCAAAATCGGCCCACGCGTTTGGTCTCTAGTGTGCCACAAAGGAACAAACTTACATACATACATACATAGATACATACATACATATATAGGCTGATAAACACATTACCCTTCCTTTGCGTCGCGCAGTCGGGTAAAAAGCACAAACGTATAACATTCATGACCGAATCCAGCATGGGTAGCATGCCAACCCGCGATAGCCGTGATACGGCTATATCACGTCTTTTATCTCGTTCGTTCGCGCGCAAACGAACGAGATAAATATGCATCACAATTTCTTCTTAGGTAGGTTTCCTTGTCATATTTTCCACGATATTTATATCGGAATTTTAAACTAATTTCCATGTGAATAAAGAATAGAGAAATTCAAAATAACTTTAAAAACATCGTTATTTTTAAGTTCAAGCAAGAAAACAGTTAAAGTCAGACTTCATAAGATAAACTTCAACGATAAAACACTGTCGCAGAGAAAGTTAAAAATCGCCGACACCGCCGCAAACTCCGGCCCCCGGTCATCCATTAGTCAAGTCACACGAAAACATTTTAATTGTCCCACCCCCGAACGACCCAAATTTAAAGTTTAAAATCGTAACGGAATCATTTATTTGCCTAATCAAAACCCAATCCTATTAATTATGGAGAGTGGAAGTGTAGGGATGTTACTAATCCCGGGTTTTTGGGGACGTTAAAAAATTCCGCAATCATTAAAAATTAGTGCACGTTTAAAAATTTATCGAGTTTGTTTTACTTAGATATTTGTTTTTACTCGCCACTTTCTTTGCTTTTATTTATTTTGTTTAACTTAAAACATAACCGTTTTAACTATACAACGTGTTAATGAATTAACGCAATACTAGAAAGTAGTTTGTTTAAAATCGAGAGCAGAATCGAATTATCATGGTTTCAACATAGGTAATTTTTTTCTAAATATTAATTTTTTTATTGCAAAATTTAAAATTTACTGAACCCGATGACAATCCACCGAACGGGCACACTCACCCTACTTACTACCAAAACAAGATTATAAAAATGTATTCATGAGTACGTTAGCGCTTTCTTTCAGTGCTGAAATGATAACAAATCATTTTTGCCTCAAAACTTAAAATGCGAATAACTTTAAATTTTAACTATCAAAATAATGAAATTATTGTTGTAATCTAATTATTTCGTTATAAATCAGTTGGGGTGTATGAGGTTTTGCATTAATTCATTAACACGTTGCATACTAAAAAATTTATGCGGTCAATTTGTTCTAATTACCTCAGAAAGTCAAATTAATTTACGATGTTGAAACGATGTTGTTGTTTGATTGTTGTAAGATTCTGGAGACAGTTTTCCTGTTTGACGTTAATATACAAGGTGTAACAAGACACCTTAATAATGGATATGGAAAGGTATGGAATGTTTGTGCCTACCTATGACCTGTCCTACGCCTGTGTGTACCTATGTTATGTCTGAAATAAATAATTTTTATTTAAATAAATAAATAAAAGTTTTTTATTTGTCTCAAAACAGCAATACACAAAATGGCACACAAAATATAGCAAAGTATTAATTTAAGTTTGGAGACAGAAAAATCGATGACTCAGCATGATGGATTTATTTATTTTTAAGAATATTTAAAGGTTTAGGTCATCAAATTTAAGAAGTTTCACTATGTAGACAAAGCCGAAAGAAAAAAGGAAAAAATCTTCTGTGTCATACGTACCTAAGGTGCTGCAGTTTTGTATGAAACAGCAGAATTTTATTATTTTTCGTTCTTGGCTCTATAGTGAAAGTTGTTCAGTTTGGTGGACTAAACCACCCCTTTAAATATTACACGAGTGTTTTATTACACCCTGTATAAATTACCCATTATTAAATACCTTCAACCTATTTACCTAAAAGATTTAACGTTACAAACAGTAATAAATTTCTCTTATTGTTGGTACCTAATATATCTACGTTACACATTTGAAAATGCAAATTTTTATGTTTAATTTGCTGCACTACCTACCTAGTTAACACAAGCACAATAAAATAACAATACGTTTGTATCTTTATACGACAAAGTTATTAGGCAATAACACTCAGAGTAACAAATCATTTGTCCATTTACTACGGCTATCTTATTCGTTTTTATTTTCTTGTTTTCGTAACAAAGGTACGGTGAACGCATGAAGTAACCTAACTTTTCTCATGCAATGTACGGTTTATGCTTCTGTTTGTTTGCTTATGCATTTAACTTGGCATGATTTTTCTGTTACAGTAGAACTTCTGTTATTCGGAAAAGTCTTAAATGGTCAAACGAGGCGCATCATGTAATAGCTTATACAAGGTAACTTAATAATTTTTCCATTGGTAGAGTATTTGGAGGCAAAAAGGTCAACGTATCATCATTTGAAACGTCATTCCATAATTATTTTTGGTAACTATGACACCAAATGCTTTTAATTTTATTACTAACGAAATATTAAGAGTGTATTCAGATATGAAACTAAATCACTTTTCCTAAAGAACGCGTGTAAAAACGAAAAAAAAAAATTTTACCTGTGGATCAGCCGATCGATTTTATAATGTAAGCCACAAATGTTTTTCGTTTTTCGACCGTAGGAAACTTGTTTAGTTTCATTGTTGTCTGAATATATTCATAAAATTGTGTTAGTAATTAAAAACTAGTAGTGTATAAAGCTAACAGTGAACTTTACTACGAATGCAGTATTTAAAAAATACTTGTCTTGGTAGTTAATCATTTTTTCTCACCACGCCAGAAAATTGTCTTTAGTTTAAATAGGCAGCACGGCTAGCATGCCACCCAAGACAAAGCGTATAAACGAGAAAAACGTCATACGCGCTCTTTCTAGCATACGTAAAATAATAAGGATAGAGGCACATCTCGATTTTTCTCGGGGGTGGCATGCGAGGCCTACAGGTGTATGTATTTGAAACTAATCCGGTAAGATTTTCCTCTAAAAGGAACAACAAAGGAATCAAGTAACTCAGAGGGAGTTTCATTTTATCGAAGCTACACTTTAACTGCAACAATTTAGGAACAATTTCTGTAGGAACTCGTCCGTTTAACCGGGATGCACCACTTGGCTCTGCACCAAATATGAGCCACTTAAAAAACCCGTATGAAAATAAAATAAATTACCTACAACATTATAATGTTTAAAAAGCATTTTCTGGCACGTTTTTTCGGCGATACGAATTAATCCCGGGTTCCCGGGATTGAAGGAAATGAAAAGGACAACACTAGTGGAATCTTGGTCTAACTTTGCGACGTTCAAGAAATTATTGCCTAAGTTTCCATCGATATAGCGTTATTTAATTTCTCATATAACTCAGTTTTATAAATTGGGAAAGTTCACGGCAAGGTCGGGAGATCGAGAAATTTTGGTAACTTGTAACCCCATGGAACTTTTGTAAATTGTACTTAATTGCCTTTTGCATAGATTAAATACGGAGAACGATTAGCGGATCGTTTAGGACAAATTTATTGATGTTAAGAAGGAAGCAGAACATTTTTACTTTAGCAAGTTTACAATTCGGTGCCTTATTAATTAACTATATTGTTTTTGTTTATTGCCTATTCTGTGACAAATATAGACCATGAAAGTCTCACAAAATAAACCTTTGAAAGAACCTGACGGACGTGTTATTTTCCTGATTTCAGTATGCGTACGCATGACGAAATGATATACACCCTGTTGAGAGTAGGCCTATGCCCTGCAAAAAGACGTATACAGGGTGTTACAGAAGTAAAAATAAAAATTGAAAACTTTTAAGGCGTGGTTTAGACCATCAAACTGAACAACTTTCAGTATGGGACCAACATCGAAATCGCGAAAAAAAAATCTTTTGTCCCATACATTTAGCTCGAGTAGATCTATAGTTTAGTATGGAACATCGCAAACGCATCGCATCATGGCGATTATGGTAAATCTCCTCATTTTGGGGGAGGCCAATGTCCAGCCAGTGTACGTCTATCGGCTGGTATGGTGATGATGATGATAATTTTTTTTCACGATTTCTATATTGGTCCCGTAGTGAAAGTTGTTCAGTTTGATGGTCTTAACCACCCCCTTAAATGTTTATTTGTATTTTTGTAACACCCTGTATAAGCTGACGGTGATGATAGTCTCCATTATGGGGTGATCTGCCTTTACCAACATTTGTTTCGGAAGTTTGTTTTCATTTCCATTTCATTCCAACCATCGAAACATACCTTTTTCTTTTTCAACACTAGCCAATCTTTATTTATCTATTTATTCAACCAAATACACCAAACAAAGATAAAAAGTACAGACAGGCAATACAGAAGGCGGCGAGAAAACGTTGGATGAGGGCAGCGCAGGACCGGTCGTTATGGCGATCCTTGGGGAAGGCCTATGTCCAGCAGTGGACGTCCATCGGCTGATGAGGCATTACAAATGGTACAAAACAAAATGATTTATTGAAATAACACTTTGTTGTACACATGCAATAAAAATCGTAATCGAATTAATTTTAATCTTAATCATCTGCTCGTCGTATTGGAAATTTCTATGAAGCTAAGCAACGTATGGTCATGTCTTTAGACGGGTGACCGCGTTATACCGCGCGTTTCATCTAGAACGCCGCGCTTCCAAGATTTTCAAAAGTTTTAAAATCCGCAACGCAAGCAAAACCTCGTGTCTAGCGAAAAAATTATCACAAACGGCAGTCGAGGCCATCAAACTTTTCCACGATAATATTTTCAGTCTATCCTAAAAGTAGGTACGTTAGAACACGGCTGCCGGCGCCCGATACGGCTCGATCGCTATTCAAACAAATCCCTTTTGTTTCTTTCATTCGATTTTTTTCTCTAAAATAGTAGCAGTGGATTGGAAAATGCGCTGGAAACTAAGTTTTCATCTTCAGCACAATGATCATCGTTCTTTAAAAAAAATGTGTCTGATATTCCTATTCTGAATCTAAACTATTATAAAACTGTAACAGAAATGTGTCTGTACATTGAAGATATTTAAAAAAAAAAATTACGACTTGGTTTTTACCTGTCCCTGATTCCAAATCACCTATTTTTTGATTTGTTGTCTGTCTGTTTGTTTGTTTGTTTGTTTATTTGTTTCTTTGTTTGTTTGGGTGTTTGTTTGTTCGAGTATCACACAAAAACTACTGAACCGATTTTGATGAAACTTTTTTTGTTTGATAGTTTATGATCTGATTTAAAATCTGGTATATAATTTGTACGGACGAAGTCGCGGGTTAACTCTAGTTCTGAATAATTTCCATTGTCATTATACGGCGACTAATTTCCGTAGATTTCGCCAACATTATATCGGATACCCTGGCCTTGTGGCTGCCGGTTATAGCCACTTCATGCATCCGACTCTACCTCAGATCGTATCAGTATCCCCTTCTATCAGATACAGGTAGAGATAAGGAGGAGAGAGTGCATTGTGTGTTTAGCGCAGGAACTCCCGTACTCATATTTCGTGCTTCTGCGAGCCTGACTTCTTTTCTAATTCAATTCAATTCAAATCATTTATTTCAGAACATAAATTCCATAACAATAACACAATTACAATTTCATAAATTAGGTTAGAATATCACTTCATATAATATCATGCACGGCTAGCATGCCACCCACGACAAAGCATTTAAACGACAAAAACGTCATGCGCGCTCTTTCTGGCCTACGTAAAATAATAAAGATGGAGGCACGTCTCGACTTTTATCGTTTTCTCGGGGGTGGCATGCGTTGGTCCTAATAAAATTGGTAATGCAAGACATCAAATGTCAAAACCAGGAAGCTGGCTATTGTTTGTCAAAACCATTGGTCAATCTCAATCAATACCTATGTCACCTTCCATATCATATCCATTGTAATCCTGTATTACATTGAAATTGATATCATTAGCATCCTTTTTAACTAAAAGTCTACCCATCAAACTGAACAACTTTTACTATGGGAGCAATTCAATCGGAACAAAAAAAAAATCAGCTGTTACATTTGAGTCGAGTAGACATTGGAGTTTAGTATGGAAGAGCAGATTTTTTTTTGTTCCGATCGATCGGTTTTCTAGCGTAGTAAAAGTTGTCCAGTTTGATGGGTAGACTCTTATTTCTAAAGGATGCTAACGATATCAATTTCACCCTGTATAATACTCAGCAGCACATCAGCACCCTTCTCAAATGGCACTGTTAAATAACCGAAAACTCTTATTATTTATATATTTTACCTTAAATAAAACATTTCACACTTGATTCACGATACATTCATTTTCGAAAAGGCTCACCTAATTCAGTAGAGTTGTACCAAGAATTCAATTACAAAAATACATTTGAAGAAATTGAGTAAATGTAAGTGCCGGTGAGTGTACATAGAAATGTTCCCGTGTCATTGTCGCTGTAGTAGCACTCGGTTGTGAGAATTCATATTACTTATTCTTATTACTTGGGATCATTACAATGTATGTATGTGCCTGTGCCTGTGTATGTATATTTCCCAATAGCCCCCTAACATTGACTTGGGCCTCAATTGCGCTATTTTATTCGGTTTTACCATTCGGACGGAACGTTTTTGGTTTTGGTTTAGTTTTGGTTTAGATTTTGTTTAGCTGATGTAAAAATGATATCGCGATATTTTTTTTGAACGGTTAAATCGTTGACGTTACCAAAGCAAAACCAAACTCGAAACGTTTAAGCCGTAAACGTTTCAAGTTTGGTTATACACCTACCACGCACCTACCGCGCACCTACCGCGCACCTACCACGCCAGAAAATTCGATCGAACGGACTTCGAACGTTACGCCAACGAAATAAAGCTAAATCGTTACCGTTAATATAATTAGCGCGATACGAATTGTGCATAACGTAACGTTTTTGGTTTTGTTTTGGTAGTATCGTTCAAAATTAGCGCGATTGACGCCCTCGTAAAGATGGCGGGAACCCGCCGTTGTATGAGGGCAGCGCAGGACCGGTCGTTGTGGCGGTCCTTAGAGGAAGCCTATGTCCAGCAGTGGACGTCTATCGGTTGAGATGATGATAACCCATAAACTAGAAGTCTTTAAGGAACTCTTTAAGGCTCCTTTGACGGCTTGAAGGCGTCTTCAACCCGAAAGCAAAGCGTGCTCCAAAAAGAAAAGAGAGAAAAAGTACTACTCCAATATTCTACAAAATTCTTGAAACAATTTCATTTATTAGGTTCTAAACATTCGGGTTTTAAGAATTTGTATGTTTAGAACCAATGATTTTTTTTTTTTTAATTAAAGATGGGTTTGCTCTTGACCTCAATCCAGTCCTCAGGACGAAGATGGGGTCGAAGATGTAGCGAGCTTACCCAGAAGAAGCCTATTCACTCGTACTTTAAAGGAATACGGGTTGTAAGCGCTCGGAAACACTGACGCAGGCAGGGCATTCCACTCCTTGGCTGTGCGCATTATAAAAGAATCGGAATGGCGCTTAGTGCGGGTATGTGGGATGTCAACCAGAAGGCGATGATATCCCGCGTTGCGTCCGATAGTAGAAAGGGGAAGGCGGGATGAGCTCATGCAGCTCTTGGGCACACTCACCGAAGTACAATCTGTAGAAGACCGACAAGCAGGCTACTCTGCGGACATATGTTTAGACCTATAAAATGTTGTGTAAAACCATTATATTGAAGAAGCATTTCTTTAATGTAAGCTTAATTACATACATACATACATACATATTCTCACGCCTGTCTCCCACTGGGGTAGGCAGAGACAACGGAACGCCACCTGCTACGATCCTGACATACCTCTCTAGCTTCCTCCACATTCATAAGACCTTTCATGCATGCTCGTCGGTTTCGGGTAGATCTGACCTGGCCCTTCTTAAGCACGTCGCCAATTTGGTCCGTATATGTACGTCTAGGCCGTCCCCTTCCAACATTTCCACTTACGCTTGCCTTATAAATTGCTCTCGTCAATCTGCTCTCATCCATTCTTTCCACATGACCAAACCATCGCAACATACCTTTCTCTATTTTTGTCACTACATCCTCTTTCAGACCACAGCGTTCTCTAATAAAACTATTTTTCAATTTATCCATCACATTTACACCACACATACTTCTCAATGAGCGCATTTCCACTGCGTTAATCCTACTTTCATGCGTCTTCTGCCATACCCAAGATTCACTTCCATACATCAATGTCGGGACTCTATATGTCGGGACTAACACTCCATTATGAACTGCCATCCGTGCCTTTTTGGACACGTGTTGGCTTTTCACAAAGGAATTCAGAGCTCCATTTACCCTATTTCCGGCATTCACTCTTCTCTCAATATCACTCTGACACTTACCGTCTCTGGTAAACATGCATCCCAAGTACACAAACTCATTCACCTGTTCCAATTTTTCATCACCAATCATAATACTACATAAGGTACGGTCGTCATTATCATTCCTCTCTAACACCATAACTTTTGTCTTACTTACATTCACTTTCATTCCTTTCTTTTTAAACGATTCATTCATGCAAGTCACCATCGCCTGCAAGTCATTCGCCGACGATGCAAGTAGAACTTGATCATCGGCGTACAACAGACATTTGACCAGCAAATCATTCATTCTTAATCCACATTCACTCTCTTTCAGCTCTTCCAAACAACTGTCCATGAATAAATTAAATAGCCACGGGGACGCTACACATCCCTGTCGGACCCCTCGAGAGATGCCGAACCAGTCAGTGTACGCCCCGTTAATCCTGACACAGGCACTGGAATTCTTATACAGAGATTTCAGCGCCTGTATCAATTTACTATCCACTCCATACATGCGCAGCGTGGACCACAGTTCATTCCGAACCACTCTGTCATAGGCTTTTTCTAAGTCCACAAAAGCGCAAAAGATCTTTTGGTTTTGAGCCAAAAACTTTTCGCTTATGGACCGTAATGCAAAAACCTGGTCCGTGCATCCCATTCCTTTTCTAAAACCTGCTTGTACATCCCATATCTTTCGTTCAGTCTCCTTTAACACTCTATCAATTAACACTTTCGCATACAACTTACCAACCACACTGAGAAGGCTAATGCCGCGGTAGTTTTTGCATTCCTGCTGTGACCCTTTTCCCTTATAGAGCGGAACAATAACAGCCTTACACCAGTCCATTGGGACCCGACCGGATTTCCAGCACTTATTAAATAAAAGGTACAGCATGTCAATGACTACCCCACCACCATTCCTCAGCATCTCTACCGATACCCTATCATTTCATTTCATTTCATTTATTTATTAGGCACATAAACAGATCACAGTCGTAAACATTATAAAAAAGTACAGGAAATGGTTTTAATTCTAGACGTGATCCAAAACAATGTGCACAGCACGATCGGTAACATTTTAGACAAAACTTAGGTATAGTAGGTAATTACAAGTTGTTTTACTTTTTGATTACATTTAAATGCTTTTAGATCAATTTTCAAGTGAAAAATTAATTTAAGAAAATAGGCTACACAAATAAAACAGTACTTACAAAGAACATGAAAACATTTAAAATCTAGGAGGGGTGGAGGACATTTTTGAGATTTCTTTTGAAACGGTTAAAGGAATCAAAAACATCGATGCTCGAATCAACTAATTCATTGTACTGGCGGCACATTCGGGTGATAGGGTTATAAAAGGAAGTGTTATTTTTGTAGACTTGCAGTGAGAAAGGCCTGGGGACGCGACATCTGTAGTAAATATTTATGTTGAGGAACGAGAGCAGCGCAGGCGAGTCTATGGTTGAGTGCAAAATTTTGTGAAGACAAAGTAGGTCCTGCTGTTTACGCCGGGCTTCAAGAGATTCAACTTTGAATCTTTTGCGCCTTTGATTATAATCTTTTAGGGTGCCATACCCTGCAGCCTTACCTTCTTTCATGCTTTTCATTGCTTTCATTATCTCTTCCACACTCAACTCATTCTCACACTCACTCTCTGAGTCCACATCCGCTTAAGCTTAATTAATGAGAAATATTTAATAATGTGATGAGGGCGGCACTGAACTTTAAAAGGACTCTTAACTACAGCCTGGATATTTTTTCAGGCCCCAGTAATTTGAGTCCGTTGTATTCATTTTTATTTCTGGATGTAATACATATGTTTGGAAGTCTTATCAAGATGAGAATTGTGATTTGCATTTATAGTGGTTGTTACGGATTTTCGCGCGAAGTACATTTTTTCACATCACGAAAATTTATTTCAAAATTGCGTAAACATAAAAATGAAATGTAAACTTGTGAAATATTAATATAGGCCAGTCATTTTAAGGAGTTTTGTTAGGAGGGGTAGGGAGTAATTATTAATTGGACTTTTAAACTGTAACCGGCACCATTTAGTGACAAAAACAATATCCTAAAATAAATTTAAAAAAATTTGTTACGCAATATAGAAATCAAAATTTAGTGTCCCAGAAGGCTTTTAAATTAATAAAATTAATACCAAAGCACTCATATGAATTAGATTTAACAATAAAAATTATTTTTAAGCAATAAAATATGCATTTAAATTTAAAAAATGAGGTATTTATTATTGAAAATACGGATGTATTTTTCAAAACCTTCTAAGTAGACAAAAATAATTACACCATGTTTGAAGTATGTATAATGGTAAAGCCATGGTAATGGTTGTATACAGGAAGATTTTTTTATCACCATCCAAATTTTTTCTACATGTTTGGTATCACTTATAGAACCCTTTTCATTAAAAAAAAGGGCAGGTCAAAATTGCACATTTAAAAATTTTATCCTACAGAATTTTCCATAAACCTTGGTCATCGAGTTTCGTATTCGTACCGACCGGGTAGTGCGGCAGGACCGTCGACCGGGGGGCGGAGCCCTAGCTTCAGAGTCCCACGCATTGTAAACTTAACAGGAACACACAACACTTTCAAAACATTGTTTAAATGTTATACTAGTCCCTTATTTTGTTTATTTTTGTTTAATGACACGGTTATAATAAAGTACCTACTCTTTGAATGACACAATGACACATAATAAACTTTTTCTAAAAATTAAAAGGCTCTGACCAAGTACTCTTTGGCTCTGACCCAAAGAAAATTACTGACCACAGAGATTCGTTCGTTAGTTTTCGTTCTTGAAAAGCAAAGTTCTACATTCGAAAAAGCGCGCGAAATCGGGTCGAGTGGTAGTAACTATTAATAAGTAATCTGTGGCACAAGGTAGGTCCGTACTGTGTCCAGTCGAATTGTTTTTCTTAAGACATTTTTGCGTAGTCATATCTCAATATTTTAGTACTGAGCGATACTAAAAGAAAAAACACGTATCGATTTTTTTTCATAAACAAACATTTTATAAAAATTTGGATGGTGATAAAAAAATCTTCCTGTATGTTAAATATGTGCAAAAAAAAATTTACCATCTGGTTTTTTAGAACAAAATAATATAAATTTTTCAAAATTGAGACTGTTGCTGTAATGATTGTTTTTTTATTTTGGTACATTTCTAAGCTCAAATTGGCTCTTCAATATTATACCGAAAAAAAAATTTCAATTATTAATTAGTCCTGGCTCAAACCGTAAAATGACTGGGCTAATATTCAGGGTCGTAGAATCGTTTTTTTTTAAATGACTCCCTTCGCAGCTTTATAGAAAATCGGACTGCGTAAAAGAGGAATTAACTGAAAAGGGAAAAACAAGTTCTATAGTCTATTAATATAATGTTGTTTGAGCAAATTTTAATGTTATAAGGTATCGCAAGCGGCCAAACAAAAATTACAAAACATTCAATTTGTTGGTAGATTTAAAATCCATCAAGCCGTTTTCATTCGGCTAAAAAGTAAGACTTACATACAAACACTCAAAAAACATTACCCTCCTTCTAGCGCAGTCGGGTAAAAAACGAGGCAATTTCTCAATCGTTCAATATTTTTAAAATGATCACTGTATTCTGCTACAACTGCACGCTTCAAGATAAAGTTGGCAGTTGTAACAATGATTCTGGCCACGCCGAAAAAGATAGTGCATGTACAGGGTCATCTCTAATGCACTGACGGTTTTTAAAGGGGATGAATCATCGTCAGTTTCAGATACGTGTACGTACGTGCTTGCATTTGATAACTTTTTGAGGGTTGTTCGCTGGAGGTCATGTTCTTATTTTGTCATTTTCTGGTTTGGTCAAATTCTGGCTAAGTCATGTTCTGTTTCAGTCATATTCTGGTTTGGTCATATTCTGGTTAAGTCATGTTTGTGATGAAAAAATGTGGGACGTACAAGCGGGATTCAGAAGAGGTATGGGTTGCATGGATCAAGTCTTTTCTTTAAGGTGCATCTCAGAGAAATACTTAGAAAAACACCAAAAAGTATTCTGCGCCTTTGTAGATCTTGAAAAGGCATATGACCGAGTGAACAGGAGTAAAATGTGGTCGACACTGTCAGCATATGGGGTTGATGATCGCTTAGTGCAGGCTTTGAAGTCCCTCTATGAGGGCTCTAAAGCCTGTATCAGAGTTAATGGGGCGTACACAGACTGGTTTAACATCTCTAGGGGTGTGAGACAGGGATGTGTTGCGTCGCCATGGCTTTTCAATCTTTATATGGATAGTTGTCTGACTGATTTGAAAGAGATGGAATGCGGTATAAGAATGGATGAGCTTAGTGTCAAGTGCCTTTTGTATGCTGACGACCAGGTGATACTTGCGCCGTCGGTGACGGAGTTACAAGACATGTTGAATGTGATGAATGACTCGTTGAAGAAGAAAGATATGAAAGTCAATGTATGCAAGACAAAGGTAATGGTTTTGGAACGTGAAGACGATGTTACAGAATGTAACATTGTTATGGAAGGAGACAGAGTGGAACAGGTGAATGAATTTGTATATCTGGGAAGTTTGTTTAAGAGAGATGGAAAGTGTGACGGGGATGTGGAGCGAAGAGTGACTGCGGGAAATAAGGTAAATGGGGCCCTGCACGCCGTGGTGAGTAGCCGGTCTGTATCAAAAAGGGCACGTCTGGCTATTCACAACGGTGTGTTGGTGCCTACGCTAATGTATGGGAGTGAATGTTGGGTATGGAATAAAAGGAATGAAAGTCGAGTGAATGCAGTTGAAATGCGCTCCTTACGAAGTATGTGTGGTATTACTTTGGTTGATCGAATCAATAACAGTGTGATAAGGGATTGGTGTAAGTTGAAGGATGATATAGTAACAAGGATTGAGAGGGGTATGCTTAGATGGTTTGGTCACGTAGAGAGAATGAATGAAAGAAGACTTACGAATGAAATTTATCGAGCACAGGTGAGTGGAAGTGTTGGGAGAGGCCGTCCGAGGAAAACATACCACGATCAAATCAATGATCTTTTCCGAAAAGGACAAGTGCGTAGCACCCTCAATCGACGGAAGTGCATGAAAAGATGTATGAATGTCAATGAGGCTAGAGAAGTGTGTCAGAGTCGTAGCGTGTGGCGATCTGTGGTCTCTGCCTACCCCCCTGGGACAATGGCGTGAGCTTATGTATGTAATAAAAGTATATTTCATTCATTCATTCATTCATGTTCTGGGTTAGTCATGTTCTGGCTTAGTCATGTTCTGCTTTAGTCGTGTTCTGAGTGACGTAAAAGACTGACTAGATGTCACCAGAATTTGATTGCAGTTTGCTGTATTCATAATGTATTTATTTTGTATTTTAATAGACATACAAAAAACAAAAAGACATCTATTGAATCGGTTCAGAAGCGTTTTCTGCGACATCTGTCGTCTAGATTTGGTCAGAGAAGAATATTACCCACTTATGAGGACAGATTGCGTAAGTTCGAACTAGACAGCTTGGAAATTAGAAGATCCTTTAACGACTTACTGATTCTATATAAGATACTCAACTCGAAGCTCGATACGGACATCCTTCACTACATTTCACTGAGACCATGTGCTCGATCTAGTCGTTACCAATATCTGTTTGCTTGTTCCTTAGCTAGAAATAACATCTCTTATAACAACCCTTTGTTACGCATGTGTAGAACATATAACGACCACTGTAAAGATTTCGATATATTTCATCAAAATCAGACTCAATATGTTAATTCTATTAGATGTATTTTACAAACATTTAAATAACTATTTTCTCAATTCCCAACCATAATGTTTAGATTTTAAGATAATGTTGTGCGCAATTGTTATAGAGAGGCAATTTTAGCCTTATTCTAGATATAATATTTGTATAGCATGTTTTATATTAAAATAAAATAAAAAATAAAATAAAAAATGATCAGATATTTTCGAAACACGCAAAATGAAAATAATATTGGGTAACTTCAATTAACAAGCTTCCTTCCTACCAATGACCTCATGTTAATTAAACGACCTATCAGTAACATATAAATTTCATAACAATTATTTTGGTTAACTAACTTAATGGGTACTTTAAACAAATCTGAAATTCATTTACTGAATGCTTTGGCAAAATGAATTTCAGTTTCCCCTACGATTTGACTTTTAAACTCACTTAAAACTCGCACCAACTCTTCGATCGCTGGTTTTAAATTGTTAAATGGTGAGATGATAGTATTAAGAGACCCTACTCATTCCCGTGGAAGACCTACAAGGCATAGGCTTAGCAGTGTGGAGTATAGAAGCTGATAATGATGAAGAAAGTAATGAATGACTACTGTTAGAAATGATTAAAAACAGATGAGATGTTCCTCCAATCCCAAATAATGAGACGATCATTATAATAATGTGGACACCGTAGAACAGAGTTTGCATTAATCGATTAATGTTTTAATTAACACACACACACACACACCACTCACCCACCCATCAGGCCCTCAGGACTCACATTTTGTAATCATTAATCAAAATAACTTTTGGCCAACACCGTCCTAGATTCAATAGAATTTTTAAACATAGTATCGTTCTAGTATATAGGTAATTTGTGAGTCATTCATTTTCAATAACCACTCTATAAAATGTTGTGATACGTCGTTGATCTTTAGGCTATGTTAAAATGTATTGCGACCATTTGAAACGCCTACGATGTTTTTCAAAAGCGCGTCCTTTGAGGCCACACAGTGAATAAAGACCAAAGAGATTATACCTAAAGGCATAGAGAGAGTCATATCATTGCAAGAATGTCCACTTTTTTTATGTTTGTGTTTGAGTGTGTGGTGTCAAGTAGTATGGAAAATAGAGACCAATTAGACCAAAGTGACATTTGCCCTAATTTTTACGGTCATTTTTCACACACACTAGCACAAAAGTGAAAAGTGGACAGCCGCATAAACAAAGATCTCTAGTTCCGTCTCCTTCTACTATTCAAGGTACGTCATAAGACAAAAGAGACTAACTACAATCGTAAATTGATGCGGTTTCTATGCTTTAGAATAAAGAAATCATTCGTCTGAGGTAAAGATAAACCAATGGTACTAGAAACGAGCACAATAATGGAATATTTAATAACTATGCCGGAGTAATCAGTGAAGTTGTAAACAAATTAAAACTGTACCTGACACATCCAGTTGATTTCGACGTCAGGTCGCTACCCACCCATGCATGAAGTTGATAACCAATTTCATTTAAATTTTAACAAGAGCGAAACGTTGTTTTGTTGCGTACTAGGCAGGTACTAGGAAATTAAGGCTTTGTTTTGTTTTCATTGGCAAAAAAAAACTCGTGGTCAAAATGGATAAAAGTTAGATTTGCCAGAATCGTCGAAATTTTCTTCTTGTAAGTTTATGTGGTCCTCGGATTTTTATGGGATAACAAAAGAACTTTCTCCATGGAACTAACATCGATATCAAAAAAAAAATCTGCTGTTCCATACAAAATTGCAAACGTACTCAACCCGAATGGACCCGAAAGGACAGTATTCTTTTTTCAATTTCGTTGAAAAGGAAATAAAATAAAAATAAAAGAAGTACTTTCAATTCAATATTTTTTTATGAAAAGTTTTTTAGTTTGAAGACCTTGTAACGTTTAGCGTTATCGGTAGTTAATATAATTTAAATAAAAGGAGATTATTAGTTCTAAGTAACAATTTTATTTAAAAGACTCAGGGGGGGAGTAAATTCACTGGCCGAGTTGTCAGAATACTTTAGAGTAGGATCCACTGCCCTGGTAATGGGTGCGACGTCCAGCCGTCGTCCGGTGGTGGTAAATCAGCCTTCCTTCCGGTCCGGTTAGGTCTGTCCGGAATCCGGCTTCAGCAATAGATGGCAGCGTCAGACAGCAGCAGCAGAAGGTATAGATGTAGCCCAAAACTGGGTCCCTGGAAATCCGGATTTAGGCATTTTTGAAAAGTCCGAAATTTCCCAGTGACTGCAACATCCGGATTCGATGAAATATTATGAAGCCGCTAAAGCGTGGAATCCTACAGCGTTAATTTAGCGATCAAGAATGTTGCAGTCCAGGCAAGATCAGCAAAATAGTTTAGGAGATTACTTTAAGTACAATATTTACAATTCTGAAAGGTTTTATAGAAGGATACCTTTGATTGCAATGGGGAAATTCATGTGCAAAATAATTACAATATTAAGGTTGATCTCAAGCATCAATTAAAGCAGGAAATCTTAACAATCTAAAATATTTAAATACGATTTACAATATGTCGGTAGGTGGTGTAGGTACCTACCTCGATAAAATAAGTGAACAAAGGAATAGAAGTTTCTAGATGATTTGCAGTAAGAATACCAAACATAAGCATCTATAATTGATGAAATAATGAAGTATTAAAGGTGATTATAATGATTAATTAGCTACAGTTAGCACACAGTTATATTTCTAAGATAAATAAAATATTGCAACACTCACCCAGTCCGGGGAATAATTGATTTTAATATTTATATTAGTTTTAAAAGATTAAATCGGCACACAGCACTGAGATTAACTGATTTCTAATATAATCAGAACAATATGTTAGAATTAGGTGAACGCAGTGTTGTCGCGGTGCTGGCGCAGGTAAAAGTGACCGACGGCTTATCCGCCCCTCACCTCAGCCTTCCCGCAGTGACGTAGTAGGGTCTTTGATTATACGTAAGCGTTACAACCTTATCAAATTAAATTAAAGATTGAAAAATATTGCGGGTTCAAATCCTGAGATATAATTTCACGATCTTTAAGGGGCCCCGTAAGGGTTCCCGTTATATGCATAGGGTCCACGTAGGGTATTGCGATAATATGACTCACCCCTCTCAATTTTTTTTCTTTCTTTCTTTCTTTAATCAATCACATTATTCTTAACCACAGTATAAGAAAGAGTACTTATCTTGTATACTTAACGAAGGAGTTCATTATTATGTATAAGTATACACCCAAAATAAGAAATGAGTAGGTCTGTTCTAAGCTAGAACGACGCTATTAAGGGGCTATGTAAAAAAAAATAGGATTCTTCAAAGCTCCATATATCATGAAGTACTAACGGTAGGAGTATGATTTGCGGATATGTGTAAATTGAACATATAATTGAAGTTTTGATTAGAGCCAAAACACGATTAAGACAAATTTTCTCGATAGAAAAACAAGCCAAAGTAGCCTCCGTTTTTGTCTATAAACGCTTGTAACTGCTAAACTGTGAATAATAGAAACATGAGACTTGATTTAAAAAAAAGAGATTGCTATTATCTAAGTTTTGATTAGAGCAGAATTGAACTAACATAAATAGTACAATCACAATTAAATAAAGTTTGTTTTTTCGCTTGATTCGTTCCAGGCGCGCGCGCCGCCCCATCTCTTTCTCTCGCATCTGGCAGTAATATAAGCTATCACATGCCCTATATCGCTTAAATTATTTTTCGACATAGGCCCTTAATTTGATTTGAAATAGCACAAAATGACTCTAACATGTTTATAATCACTAATATTTGATGATCTTATGGTTCCCTTAAAAAACCGTCAGCAATCTAACTATAAAGAAAAACCATATTCACTACATGATATCGGTGTCAAACAAATAATAGACGGAAAACGGCAGTAATTTTTTTAAACAAATAGCTGCTCTACAGAATAAAACACAGATTCAACTCAATACAACCTACTACAATCACTCTGATATAAACACGTTCCAACATTTCAAGACGCAAATCTCTGCCAAAATTCCTGTTCCCAAAAAATCTTATTAAAACTCAACCATAAACCTGACGTCAACTGAAAATTTTAATGTTTTATACTAACGACAAAATGTCGCCGGAGACCGCAGGCAGCGTGTGCACATAATTACCATTTTAATAACTAAACGTGTGTGGCTTCGTACGACGCGGTTCATTTAAACCCTGTCACTGATAACTCGGTGGCGTTTAGTGGGACAAACGTTGCGTGCTTTTTTACGCTCGTGTAAAAGTTATGGCTGATAAGGTTGCTTTTAGTTTGCAATTGTTTATAAATAGAAAATAATTAATGGACAGTGTAGTAGCATAGAATAAAGAACTAGAAGAGAGAAGAACTAGAAGAACCTTTAAAGTTCGAGTGAATAGGCATCTTCTGGGTAAGTTCGCTACATCTACGACCCCATCTTCGTCCTGAGGTCTGTTCAAGAGTAAACCCATATAGTTAATAATAAAAAAAAAGAGTGGAGAAGCTCAGCGGTCGCTGCAGGCCAATCGTGCGGGGCGTGCGGGGGCCGGGAGGAGTGCTTCCCGGCCCACGCTGCCTGCGCGCGTACCCTAACAGCGTATTTAGTTAGGGTACGCCCGTCCCCCGCCGTACGCACGCCGCACGGGCATAGACCCGCCGCAACCGCTGAGCTTCAACACTTATTTTATTTACACTATGATAGTAGACTTAGTCGCCTTTTACGACACCCACCACGGGAAGAAATGGGATAGTATTATCATAGCGTAAATACAATAAAGTGGGTGCGCTTAGTGGCCGCGTTGGGTCTATGCTTGTGCGGAGTGCGGGGGGGCTCGCGCGGTTTGCGGTGGCGTAAGGCACCGGCCGTTGGGGTACAGCGCTCAGGTGAATCGGTACTGGAACTGCGTCCCCCGCCACCCGCACCCCCCGCACGATTGGCCTGTCGCGACCCGAGAGCGCCCTCACTATTAGTATTATATTCACTTTGGTATTATTCTTAGAGACCATGCGGACTATGGGATCTACGGGATGGGCAGCAGAATTTTCTGAGTAAATACATTCAACTCAACCCCAAACTCCCAGCATGGCAAGTAAAACAAAGGACCGAGGACCTACTGAAGGCGGCGGGAACACGTTGGATAAGGGCAGCACAAGACCGGTCCTTGGCCTGAAAAATCAAACGCTGAAGGAAAACAACATGAGGAAGTTTGGTACACGCTGAAAAAGAAATTCTGCCGTATGAGTTAGTTGCTTATTGCTGAGACAGGAAAAATATAGGGACTTTCTCTCTTTCTTAATGGTTCTTCTTCTTAATGATTCTTATGCCCATAGTGAAGATCCATAGGCTCTGCCTACGCCCTGTGAAAAAGGCGTGAGTTGTTGTGTATATATTGTATATACATACCCTTCAGAATTTCTTCTTTAGCGTATCCCGGTTTCCTCACGATGTTTCACTACAGACTATAAAAAAAAATCTTTTTAAATTTTATTGCTAATTATCATTTATCGGAATATAAACTGTCTACAAAATTGATAGCTAAAATAGCCTTATTGAACAGAAACGTCAATATCAATTAAAACAAAATTAATCTAAGAGATTGATCGAAAATTAGCCGTTTGAAACGGACATTGTGAAATTGATGAATAGCTCGTTTAAAAATGGCGAAAGGAGGGTAAAAGTAAAAAGAAATGATGCGAAATACGAAATAAAAAATAAATCTAGGGTCCCAAATTGGGTTACCTTCGAAAATTTACGTAAAAATGCGTTTTATGAGATCGTAGCGTCGAGGCACTACGGTTATGGTTTTATCGAGTTTAGTTTGAGGAAAAATGTTCGAGGAACAATAATAGCAACACTTCTTGAACTCACATTCTGTTCACGGCAATACATCCAGTACATTTCGGAAGCTGAGGAAGAAAATGTGCATATATTATCTTGGATAAGGTATATGTCAAGATAGATTCGAAGCTATGATTCGAAGCTACGAACGCGTAGAAAAAAATTGCAACCAGTACTGTCCTCTAAATCCTATCCATATACACGCACACAGACATAATTTGTATGAATGACGCCTCCCGCACACCAATCTAAGAAAGTTGGCCTCTTTTGTTTTATACGGTAAAATCCTGAGGCTCATTCTAGACATATGTGTGTTCTAAGGCATATATTTTTATTATGTTAAGCACAACACACTAATCATCATCATCATCTTCCTGCCCTTATCCCATTACTTGGGGTCGGCGCACAACACACTAATGTTCTTAAAAAATAATATCGATTTGATCAGCCTACCCATAGTTGAACCTAGGCCTATGACAGATTTAGTTCCGATAGGTCCGTTGTAGCGCTGCAGTCTCAATTTCTTTCATGAAACGTCATCTTGAACTTACAGCAAAAGCAGCGTCATGCCGTGTTGTTGCGTCATAAGCTTATACAGGGTGTAAGTGACAGCCTAGCAAATACTGAAACAGTGAACTCAGACCATCAAACTAAACAACTTTCACTATGGAGTCTATCTCAGGAAAAACCATTTTTGTCGGTTAGGTACAGCAGTTTTGTATGGGAAAGCTGATTTTTTTAGCGTTTTCTGAGGTAGGCTCTATAGTGAATGTTGTTCAGTTTGAGGCTGTCACTTACACCCTGTATACCTATGTTTCTCCTGGTATTTTCGCTTTAATTGAGGATCCTTGAGAAGCCCTAATTCTTTTCCGTTGTATGAATAATATCGTTAATTAGTTTGTTCCTCGGTCAAATATCCCTATTTATGTATTCTGGAATCACTGTATACATTCCTAGCTCTATATAGGGTCCTTTTTAATATAAGTACTGACATTTTTTTAAGGGGTTGATCAGACCGCCAAATTGAATAACTTTCTCTATGGCACCAATATAGAATCCCGAAAAAAAAAATACTCGTCCATACAAAACTGCAAACCTACTGGATCCAAATGTATGGGACAGCTGATTATTTTTTTGCGATTTCGATGTTGGTCCCATTGAGAAAGTTGTTCAGTTTCATGGTCTGATCATTCCCTTACAAAAGTGTCAGCATATTAAATTTAGCTTGACGACAGCAGCGCCACAACGGACCTGTTGGATTTAAGTGAAAATTTCACTGTCGCATCTGTAGCTTGCTACATATCAGTAATCTGTGGTTGAACCATTTGAACTCTATGTTCATGGACATAGAGTTCAACTATGAGTAGGTTGATCTGTCGCCGTGTGTACCGTACTGCTTTTCTAATAAAGCAATCGTTGTAGTTGAAGCCTGCTACGTGAACTATTCTTGATATTGTGTACCTCTGTCGACGGTCCAGTTAACTTCAACTTCATTCAAAAGCAACAAAGAACATAAAAAAAGCACTTCGCTATTTCATCTCTTCGGCTGCTACCTTAGGTCTATCGCCCACGACGAATTTTTACAGCGATGCAGTCGCGATACAATCGCGATACGCCGTCGTTTGTCACGTACCTACTTACCCATACAGGCTGTAACGAAACACCCTAGTAAGTAATGCTTTAAAGGCATGCTACAGACCATCAAACTGAACAACTTTTATATGGAGCCAACTTAGAAATCCCAAAAAAAACCAGCTGTTTCATACTGCACTACCGACTGGACTCAAATGTATGCGACAGCAGATTTTTTTTAGCATTTCTGTTGTTGGCTCATTAGTGAAAGTTGTTCAGTTTGATGATCTGAAGCACCTCTTTAACTCTTTCGCGGACACTGACCGGCTATAGCAGTGATAACAATAAAAGTTCTATTGTGTGTCGTTCAGTGGCCGCGAATAGCCGCCGCTAGGGTGTTTTGTTACATCCTGTATTAGCCCACGCAGACACGATTCATTATAGCTACTATCGCGATGTAGTCCTGTAAACGCGATACAACATCGTTACAGTCGCGATGCAGCATGGCTACAGCCCGCCTCTGCTCTTTCCTTTTCCCCGATGACGCCCAATACAGTCGCGCGTTTATATCGATACCGTAGCGATGCTGACGCGCAACTGCATCGCTACGGTCGAGCGGTCGCGCGTTTAAGGCTACTCCTTCCATCTGCAAGGCTCTCTTTCTTACAAGCAAAATTTTGCAATTAGCCATCCCGCTTCAAATGCGCGGCTCCGGTCAGAATTTTGCGTTTTCTTTGAAAACCTCTATGATTTTATATGAATTTTCAAAAAATAAGAAAACCACATCATTTTATATTGTATTGTGAAGAATATTGTGAATTTTCATATTCTTCTGATCAATAATGTAAGAGTAAAACGGTTACAACTGGAAAAAAAGAGGTGACTTTGGAGTAGTTTTTCTTCAGTTTTATTAATTAAAATAGATTTCGAGAAAAACCACATCACTTCTCATATCCTGTAGACTGTTCAGTTTTATTTTCTGATTAAAAAGTGCCATAGTTAATGTATAAAATGGTTACAAAGTTACTCAAAACCGGGCGGACGCCCCTTAATATGGATTCAGGAGTGATGTTGACGCAACGGTATCACTTGCATCGCGCGTTACAAATGCGACAAGTGCGATACAGTTGCGATTCGTGCGACTACATCGCTAAGGTCCCGCGTTTGTAGCGATATGGTACCGCTGTTGCAAATGCGACAAACATGCTACAGTGTGTAAGGGATAGCCCTCCGCAAACTGAAACGGTGAACTCAGACAATAAAACTGAACAACTTTCACCATGGAGGCTACCTCAGGAAACGCGAAAAAAAATCTGCTGTCCCGTACATTTGAGCAGTTTTGTATTGGATAGCTGTTTTTTTTCGCGTTTCCTGATGTAGTGAAAGTTGTTCAGTTTGATGATCTGAGTTCACCGTTGCAGTTTGCAGAAGGTTGTCCGTTACACCCCGTATAAATAAAGTCGCGATCACGAATCGCACGACTGCATCGCTGCAAACAGTCGTTGTGGGCGAAGGCCCTTACAGCCTAGTTTGTATCAAGAATGCATGAGCTGAGAACAATCTCCACGAACAAAATATCATTTCTTTTCATCACTACCTAGGGTACAAAGAGCCACGGATATTTATAGCAGCAACATAACATAACATCAATATTATTTATTCACACACCAATGAAAACTACGACGTAGAGCTGCTCTTGCTTAGTTATTGATATGGGCAAATTTTTTATGTGTTCCAAAATTATAAGAATAAAATGCTTATGAAATATCCGTCAAGGTATAAAGAAGAATGGCGAAAACGCTTGTTTTTTTGGTCTCCACAGTACATGAAATGAAACTTAGCAATACGTGTAGAGTGAAATAAAACTAACAAAATAGTCAGTTGGTTGTAATTGTAACCTGTTTTGAATCATATGTGTGGATCTTTCTCATTCGATATTCCACAAAAATTTAAATTTTATGAAAATTAACAAATAACGGTATATTATGATTATAGATCGGTAAGTATTGTGCGATTCGCGGCATTTTCAGGGTTGGTAATAAGAGAGTTTTTTGTGGCCTTGAGATTTTATTATTATTCTTACGAGTCATGTTCTAATACATAGATCTACCGATATGATACTCGTACATAGATACAGTCGAGAACACGTCAAGTTCGACACCTTGATCTTCATACTGTGCTTATGCCGTTCGTATAAAAAACAATATATCGCACTTCAAATCTCAAGCTTGACGTGGTCTTGACTGCACATGGCTGTATGGATTAGTTCCCTTTGCCTTTCACAAACAGGAAAAAACTAAACAATGAGAAACGTGAAAATAACTCTAATTTGGGGCCGTATTAGAAAAAACTAAAAGAAAACGATATGAAAACATTTGTAATTCTTAACCAATGATATGTGTTACAACTGTCACCCCTAGAGTTTGCCGCGAGTTGCACAATAGTTACCGATCACTAATTTTTTATAATAATATTGATAATCGAAGAAAATGAAGTGAATCTATCAGTTAGACTTTCCGTAACGACTAAAAACCACCTCAGTGATTCGATGAAAATAGCTGTCATTATTGCGTTTTGCTGCAGTTTTCAGGCAGATTTTTCAATGTAACCAAAACCAAGTAATTTCAACGTTTGAATCCAAACTTCTTGGGTTGTCGAAGCTGTAGTACCTCAATATTCAGAAACACCCTGAAAGGAAAATGATCCAGAATTTATGCATGTACCCACTTCACAAACTTGAGCCAACATAATCCATACATGTACTCGACTGTACCTACTCGATACAAGGCGAACGTAATATCGAGCAAGAAGCGAGCGATAGAAAAATATTCAGTTTATTCAATTCCCTCCTATCTCACCCGCGATAAAATTGTTGCTTCGCGTTGCTTTCTAATAAATCCGCTTATCTCATTCCGTTCCTCCAGATTTCACGACGACAGGTATGTCATGGAAAAAAAAATCAAAGAAAAAAATATTTATTTTATTTTACTTTCCGAGAAATATTTTAGGGGAGAGAAAATTGTATTTACCGAATCTCGTAAATATAAGTTTACTTTTAGGGAATTATCGGATTTGTCAATATTAGATTTAGCTGATCAAATAATTATGCTTACGAAAATCTTTTTTTTAGATTCGTTTTTCTGAGATTAATTTGAGCATAAAGATTAAACCAGTCAAGCGCGAGTCGGGCTACTCGCGCACCGAGGGTTCCGTACCACACCACCACAGAACCATCATTAACTTAGAAAAAAAACTTTTTTTGACCGGGACCTTTAGCACAAGAGCGACTCACACTTGGCCGGTTTTTAGTATTTGTTGTTATTCTGTAGAGTTTTCTCTATAATCACACTAAGTTTGACGCTTGTATGTATTACCGTTTTTACGATAGAGCGTGAAGAAAAACGTTGATAAAAACTAGTTTCTTGTTGAGAACCCCCCATAACTTTTAACTTTTTGTCCTTTTTAGGGTTCCGTACCCAAAGGGTGAAAACGACGACGCTTGACTCTAACAAAAATTTTCACTTCAATTTTAATATTTCACTAATGGATCCCTAAATCGAAAAATGGTTTTCCCAAAATCATAATATTTTTAAAAGACCTATCCAACGATATCCCACAACATGGGATAGAAGAGAAAAAATGTCATCCCCACTTCGCGTGTAGGGGAGGTACCCTAAAAAAATATTTTTCAAGATTTTATTTTACCACTTTGTCGGCGTGATTTATATGTATACCTATGCCAAATTATAGTTTTCCAGTACTAAGCGTCTCTGAGCTAAGCCGCGGACAGACGGACGGATGGACGGACTTACAGACGGTTGGACATGGCGAAACTATAAGGGTTCCTTGTTGACTTCGGAACCCGAAAAATTGGTATAAAATTAATGTTTCAATCAAGGATAGACCAAAAAAAATCTTTGGTTTCAATACATTTAGTTCGTTATAAATCAGTTGGGATGTATGAGGTTTTGCGTATAATCCTTCAAGCCTTCAATACTTACTTCAATATTAACTTATTTTCCCTTTTCATCTTATATACTTAAATATTAAGTAATTTCATATTATTTCCTGCAACTTCGTATTAGCACAAAATTAATATTTGACCTAAATCCAACTCGAAAACATACAAAGTTAAAACAACTATCCGAATCCATGGAATCGCTCCGGAAATAATCACAATGCACGAACTTTCTCCCTCTAAATTATTACTCAAGTTATATATTTGCCGGTTTTCCCATCTCCTTCCGAGAATCAATTCTTTAATTAAAACGATTGAATCGGACTCCCGGAAGGCAAAGAAAATAGAAAATGTTCGTGTTAAGAATTTTAAATAAGTAAAGTGGATAGTTGCATCTGTGTAATGGACTATTTAGGCTGTTTCTGCCTACCCCACTGAGGAATAGGCGTGACGTTATAGATAAATCGTTAAATATCCCGGAAATTGTCACAGATTTTCTAGTCCCATTGAAAGTAACATAATAATAACCGTAGGGCTCTGAACATAAAGCACACAAAACGCTTTTAAATCTAAACGCACACACACACACCCCGACACACACACACACACTCACCCACATACGAATAAACAAACAGTATAACTTACCTATATGTACAACATAGAAATATTATTTCTTTCTTTGCATACCGAAAACAAACAAATTTAAATTTATTGTACTTTCCTACTTGTTTTTTGTTTTTTAAGTATTATAGTGTTCTTCATTGGCACACCAAAGTTAAGGTACCATAGAGGTACCACTGTTAGTACTATAAGCTAACTATAAGTAAAGCAGTCTGTGAGGCAGAAAACTCCGGTACAGACTGCTAATCTACTTACTCTGTAAATGCATGTGTTTTGGATAAATAAATGTTTTATGTTTTGTTTATGTTAAATAATGACTAGACAACGATATACGAGTAGAATACATGCTTATGCTTATGCTATATTATTATCATACAAATATTTGCCCCTTACGGGATTCGAACACGAGACTCTCGGATCATAGCCCAAAGAGTTGCTAAACTTAAGTGGCAGTGGGCGGGGCACATTGCTCGCAGAACCGATGGCCGGTGGGGCCGAAAAGTTCTCGAGTGGCGACCGCGTAAAGCGGAAAGCGCAGCGTGGGCAGGCCCCTCACACGGTGGACCGACGACCTGGTGAAGGCGGCGGGAAAACGTTGGATGAGGGCAGCGCAGGACCGGTCGTTATGGCGATCCTTGGGGGAGGCCTATGTCCAGCAGTGGACGTCCATCGGCTGAGATGATGATGATGATGACTCTCGGATCAGAAGGCAGGTTTACTATCAATTGAACTTTACCTGAAACCTTAATCGACGGAAACATGGATATATACCACAAAAGCATTTAAGAATAGATAGTTGGTACGTGTAATTTCGTTTCTGTCCACCCCGAAAGATGTGGTCGTGAGTTTATCTCATGAATGTCTGTTGTTACATAACTGTTTCCCTAAAATCGATTAGTAGCTATATTTAGTGTGTGAAGGATAGATTTTCATAAATTGATGGAATTAGGTTCCCGAATCGGCCAAATTGAATTTCACGAAGTTTGATTTATGGATGCAGTCTAATAAACATTGCACGCGTTTTGTATAAGCTGTTCCAATAGGAAAGTCTTACAAACACAAAATATTTATTGAGAAAACGTTTCAGGACACATTATGACTAACGACATTGGAATACCTACGCATAGCACATTCGATAGATAATACATTCAAAGTTTTAAGCTGTGATCCCACAATACACTGAGGGCCTTGTCGATGAGGATCAGCATTAGCATTTAGATGCAAAAATGAGCGGCAGTTATTTATAATTATATTAATTTCTTTATATCTTTTCTTCGGGCATAGCACCGGCCCAGCACTCATAGGCCCAGCACTCATTCCCATTGTTTTATTCTACACATATATTATAGCGCCACTTATAGAGGCACATGCAGAGGTGTGAACAGCGCGCACTAAAGCGAAAAACCGGGCAAGAACATGTAGGATACCATTGCCGCCCAAGATAGGGTTCCATAGCCATTGCGTAATTATTTTTTATCTGTTTTTGCTACAGTATCCATTATAGTTTTAATAATTCCGTTCGGCCGCTCTACCCTTTCTATTCCTTACAAACTACGTATTTGACACAACATGAGTGAATTCAAGTTTTGAGGTTATATTTAGTTTACACTTTATGATTATCGTATTGGAAAGAACTATAGATTAGAACGTATAATACTATGAAGAGGTTATGAGAGTTGAGTGGCAGTTGCTTAGCGAATGTATCCTTGTGTAATCGTATGTAAAGATCAAAATAAGTTGGTCAGGTTCCTAACAACATTAACTTTATTAAGCTTTAGTAAATTATCATCAGGTCCACAGGCCTCCTCCAACAAAAAAGCCTGAAGGATTGGAGTATACTCCACCACGATGAGGCCACTTGGTGGACTAACGGCATCGGGTAGTACCACAGTATAAGAAAGAGTATCTAGTACCAAATATAGTAGGACCACTCCCCCCACAAATTTTAACCTCACCCCCGCTTGGTAGGAAGCGTGGCGGAAAATGTAGGCAATGGCGTAATCCTGTCCTCTCGCTAGCACTAAGCACTATGCCTAACAGTTTAGCACACGCGTACCTCTTCTTGTAATGTGGAAAACATTACAAGAAGAGGTACGCATTTGAATGAAATTACAGCTGTTAGTTTCCAAGTTGTGGCAGTACGACCCATGTGCGGATATTTAGTGCTTTGGGAATGATATTCGAAAATTCTGACTTATAGTACACCCCTACATCCCATGTAGAATATTGTATAATAATTCCAATGTTTTCAGCGGTTTAGGCCGCCTCCGTGGTCTAGTGGTAAAGAGCATTGGCTCTCGATACGGAGGTCGTGGTTTCGATTCCCACAGGGGACACCTAGTGATATGTCACTTTGTGCGTTTTTCCCCAGTTGGTTAGGACATTGCAGGCTGAATCACCTGATTGTCCAAAAAAGAAAAATGATTCCGTGCTTCGGATGGCACGTTAAGCCGTTGGTTCCGGCTACTATCTCTGGTGGTAGTAGTCGTTACATAAAAACCACGTCAGAGACCGTAAGGCGGTCTGAAAAAACTCTGACACCAGGGCCTGCCCACACGATAAGAAGAAGCGGTTTAGGCTGTGTTTTGTCAGTCAGTCAGTCACGTTTCATTGTAAGTATAGATAAGAAGATTCCAAATCTTTCTTTCTCATGGTCTTCACCACCCTGTAACCTAAAAAAACAAAACGCAACGTAAATAATAAAACCGCCGCAGATTTAAGAAATCTACGCGCGAAAATCCCAACGGGCCTGCTGATAAAAACCTCCAACAGAGAAAAACTTATCCTCGTCGGCAGTCAGCCAAAAAAATAAAATTAAAAACTTAACACAGGCGGGATGGGAAAAAATCCCGACCTTCGATCGCCTTCGCGAAACTCTTAGCTTATTTTTTAATCTACGGGCACAACATCTACCCGGAATACATTATTTTGTCTACCGAGCATGACGCCTATGGAAGCTCCAGGAATACCAATGAGACGAGCGGATCTTCGATCAACTAGCAGAGAAAAATCTACCTTAGAGGATTACGATAAAGATGATAATCTGAAAGTCTTAGACATATATTTGGTAGGGAGTCATCATCGTTAAAACGTAATCGTGTACAGAAGGCTCATTATGCAAAACACTCGACGTCTCCATTTAGAAAGTCACCGCATAGTAAGGGTCCCGTGGAGGAAGGCTTTTTTTTTTCGGAAAACAAATTGAAATTCGCAAGGGACGCTGTTGTTAGACCGTGATCAAAATAACGCTTAATCTAATGCCGTGTTCACACGAGGGCAGGGCAGTGAGGGCAGTACTGCCCTGCCCTCACTAAAATTCATTAAAAGCCACTTATTACTTATCTACATCAGAAGAGGGAATTTCACAAATGGCATGCTTTTGAAAAGAAAACGAAAATCAATTAAACTCACGTAGTTGAGAGGGTAGGCTATGCTATACGAGTTAATTTAATTTTTTTTTTTTTTTATAGTTCGATAACACAAGACCAGAAACCAGATTTAAGTTCTCTCAATATTTTTGGAGGTTAGCTCGCACTGTAATTTCGGATACACCTTATTTCTTACAAGCTTCTATTTAGCTTTAGTCATAATTTTCATCATCATAAGCAGCCAAAACATACGAAAGAGCCCTCTCTTTCGTAGCGGGTATCTACGGAATAAGCAAGATTTTCGCCAATGTCTTTTGTCGCTGACTCACAGCGGTATCCTTTGGGACCGATCACGTCCGATCCGCTTCTCATTAACCACACTTTATCTGCTATTCTATCACTTAACCTTGCTCGTGTCTACATTTTTATTTATGGCTTCATTGTAACGCAGAAGCATGGAGCAATGTTATTTTGAGAGCTTATTATTATCACTCACTCTAGATGATAATATATGCTTAAATATGCTACTGACTGATATGCTCAATATGGGTTCCATCTATGTGGCATACTTTTCAGATAGCATAACATACTTGGCGTAATTTTTCTTGGACAAATATTATCAATACAGAATGCTACATTCGGTATAACAAATAAATGGCAGAATATTAATTTATGCGAATTTAATATAGCATAATACTACGATAATCGAATTTTATTTTGAATAATTTTGCATAGCACAATGATCATGTGACATTGGAGTCAAGTGAAACGTGTGTCACATGCACGCTGCATGTTTGCGTGCATGCTTCTGCAATGATTGCTTGTGTGCATGATTGCTTGCATGTTTGCTTGCTTGCTTGTTTGCATGTAGGGTGGTGCAGGGGGGCTGCACGAGAGAGGTGTGGGGGGCGGACGCCTCCTGCCTGAGGAAAAACAAATTTGTGTTTTTAAAATAGTAGGTTAGGTTAGAACATGTATCACGGTTAGCGGAAAATCAACATGCAAAGCATGCTTGGTTGTTTGTTGCATGCTTGCTAGCTTGCTTGCTTGCTTTTTTGCTTGCATGCTTGTTAGGGGTCTAAGTGGGGCGGACACGCCCTGCCTAAGAAAAACAAACTGGTGTTTTATGTTTTTAATATTTTAGGTTAGGTTAGTTGCTCGCTTGCATGCTTGTTAGGGAGTAGGAACGCGAAGGAGGTGCGGGGGCGGACTTACGTGAACAATAACTAGTTGTTACGATAATTTTATTTCTATATAAATAACAATATTCTGCGAAAAGACAATAATGCCATACGATATTTTGAATATAAACTTTATGGCATACGATTGATCTGCCATAGAACTATGCTTTATGAAGGATGCTAAACATTAGTATGACAAGTGAGTTTGTCATTAGTCTTTTATGCCTATTAGTGATCATGCATTACAAAATTATGCAAAAAAAAGTTTTGCGACAATATGATGATTTAAGATTTCAGCATTAGTGATATAGTGGCAGGAATTTTGCTTACGTACTAAGATTATGATTTCTAGCTCCGAACTGATTTTATTTTCAGCAACTGTACAAGCAAACCTTAAGCAAATTCAGACTCTTAGAGTGTGCGAGCTATAAATACGTTAATGCATACGTCCTTTTCTTACCCTCCTATTCTATGCTAATCTTAAAAATTGTCACTCCATCGTGTTGTGCCAATAATGTCTAGTTTAAATGACAATGCGTTTGACGTTGTTCGGTAACGATATTTGGGTGAAATCAAGATTTGTTTTTGAACCAAAACACACAATTGAACCACACCACAAACAAAATGGCGAAGTCACGTGGCAGCCTAACCCACGCACGATACACGTCCGCCAGTGAATCTCCTAACCACGCGACTTATAATATCAAACGCGCCTGCGAAAATACTGCAAAGGAGAATGTATAAAAATACCCAGCCAATAATATACTCTCGAGTTATATCATTAATAAATTTCTCTGCTCCAATATCGCACCACACAACAACACGAATAAATACTAACTATTTATTATCCTATTAACGAAAACCATCGCACGCGCACCAAATATAGCAAAAATATAAATAAATAAACATATCAAATAGGCAATATTCGATAAAAGCAATCTAGATAGCGGTAGGGGTCCAACCGAGTCGAAGTTTATTGCCCTACAACTTAGGAGGGTCAGATTTATCGTTAGGTCTGACCCTACCTGGAAATAAAGGGATTTTTTGGGGTTAAAAAAGCTAACAATAGTCCTTTGCGGTGACGTTGTGGTTAGGAGGCTTAGTTGATAATGTTTATGGCATAAGCATTAGCATATGCTCATGACTATATTCCCCGAGGGGGTAGTCAGAGATATTCTGAAACTTCAGAACATCCACGTTTCACTAATACCGAAACTCTGTCCAGTGTGACGGGGAGTGAGCCCTCCGCCATAATGTTTATGGGTGGTAGTTTATTATGATATGAGAGATACTGATTGTGTGAGATGGAGAGGAAACTATGATTTTTCTTGTAAGGGTAGAACATGACAGCAAGTAAAAAATCTATTACGAATTAGAATAAAATTATGACTACGCGAAGGGCTCACTTCGTTGACTTATTGCACTTAGGGAACCTACATTTTGAGCTACGCTCAATAATATTATACAGGGTCCTTCTTACACCACTCTTCACTCTTCTTCTTGCTGACACTTTTTTAAGGGGATGATCAGACCATAAAACTGAACAACTTTCTCTATAGGACCAACATCGAAATCGCAAAACGCCATGCCGCATTGCATGTGCCGTTGTTGGTTAAACCAAGACAGGATTCTGATCGCGCTAATTTAAAACATCGATATTTCTATCCTTATTTAATTGCAAGCCAGTTACTATTCAACTGTGCTGAATACTGTATCGCTTTAAACTTGAATTATTTACTTTGACCATGTCTGGACAGTTAATAAAATTAAATAAGCCATACATTTTAAATTTATTATAGTCTTGGCGCATACAGATGTCGCAACTGGCCTGAACGAGAGATAAATCTTAATTAAACGTTATTAGATCACTATTATTTGAGTTTTGTTCCACGGAAATAAATAATAATAGATTAATTTTCTTAAAAATTTTCATAACAATTGTGTTTAACACTTATTTTAACGTAATTAAATATTGCTGTAGTACCGGCTACTCACCACCGGCGCTGTACTTGCGCGAGTTTTCATATAAAGAGGTGGCAACTTTTTCAGTGTGGGCATTGACCCTCTGTTGTGTATAATTTATTTACTCTATGCTATGACTGTGAATGATACTGGAATGATATCCTGAAACGTCAGAGCGATATGTCAAACGGCTGTAATGAGTTGTCAAACAATCATGCTTATTTAAAACATCGAAGTTTAATCCATTTCCGTTCAATTTCAGGTCTAATCACATTACAAATAGATAAGATAGAGAATCCAGTTTCTATTAACGCACCTTTTGTGTCATAGTTTGTCTCACTGGATACCCAATTTTAGGCTATACATACTTATATTATAGTATTTTTCAGATTCTTTTTTACACTATTTTTCACTATGTTCCATAACTGTATTTCATTTCAACTTACATTTAATTATTTATTATCACTCACTTCTTTGGTTGCTGCGTCTGACTACTACTACTAAAAAGGTTTCATCTGAAAACCAACACCCTGCTCTCGGGCAAGGTCTATGTTGAGCTGGGTCCTATTTGCTATTATTTTGTAGCATACAATAAATTACATGTTGTTCTATTCTATGTCTCGTTGTATTCTTGTTTGTAAAATTGTTGTGAACTGTAATATTATGTGTGTGTTACTTTTGCAAATAAATTGTTTATCTATCTATCTATTCAACTGTGTGTTGGCTAAACTTGACTTAATTAACGGCTGAAACATCTGAGCGAACTGTCAAACGGCTAGGCTGTCAAATGTTTATGCTGCATGTGAAAAACGTTGAGTTGAGCAATTCAATCCAATCACGGTACAGTGAAGATTTATTTAGCGCCATCATCGGGGCTCACGGCCTCTACCCGGACATTCGAACTTCGCAATTGCGTGATGCTTTTCGTTCCAAAGTCACCTCTATTACATCTAAGTTCAGACCAAAACGATCGCAGGATGGACGGACGTGGATGTTCTGAAGTTTCAGAATATTTCTGACTACCCCCTCGGGGAATATAGTCGTGAGCATATGCTATACTATACAAAACGGTCGCTAAAAATCGAAAATCCGGGTCTGTACCTGGCCCTGTGGCCAGGACAGTAGGCTTATCGTAAGCCGTATCTTGCCTTGGACCTTGAATGCATTTGTTGCGCGAGTTTCACTTCTACATAGTGATAGTTATTCTCATGTTGCTTCTAACTCGAGGAATGAAGTCGAAAGCATAATGGTTATGAAACGTGCTATCAATCCGCAGTACCGTGTCATTAGTAGTCCATTCATTACCGTCTGTTACCGCCATCCATCACAGCTCCGACGCCGGACTGAGCATCACTCATGTACGAATGACTCACTTAACGAGCTTTTTGGTATTTAGAACACTACTAACGTTTCACACGTTTTAGGATGCTATACAGGGTGTAAAAAACCCTGTTAGAGCCTTAGGGTTGAATCATCTGGCAGCACGGCATCGCCTTTTTCCGTCGCTCCATCCTTTTCTGTCACTCAGGAATATCATTTGCTAGACCAAATGAGGTAGACGGAACGCGACAGCACGCCGCAGCATGCCGCGCGCGATCGCGTTCCGTGATGACCTGGACAAATTTGACAACCAATGGCCAGAGATTGCCCAAAACAGGAACGAGTGGAAGAGCAGGGCCTTTGCCCAGCAGTGGGATGAAATAGGCTAATAAATAAATAATAATAATAATTTATTTAGGGTTACCAACAGATGAAACAGCTTACAAACTCAAGAAGCTACATAAAATTAGGCAAACATTGTGATCATCTACTTACAGGCTACCACAGCTAGTAATGTATGTTTCATACATTTGATTCGAGTAGGTAGAGCTGTTTTGCATGGAGCAGCTGATTTTTTTTCGCGATTCCTGATTGTAATCCATAGTGAAAAGAAAGGAGATGAAGAAAGTTGTTCTGTTTGGTGGTCAGAATTTACAGTTTCAGTATTTAAACTTTGTCCCATAGTAAACGCTTTTCAGTCTGACGGTCTGAAGCTGTTTGATATAAATGTATAAAGGGTGCTTGTGGACGTTTACACCTTGCTTTAATTTAATTTAATTTATTTAATAGGTACACCAACAGCTTAAAGTATTTCGCATTACAAACAAAATTTCCATATAAATCTAGTCGCTAATACATAGGCCAATTACACCTTGTATTAAATATTTTTTAGCCAAGTCATTTTTAATCACCAGTGTAATTTTGAATAACTTATGAATAGTACTTACATTGATAAATGTAAATACTGTTAATTTCCGTCCGTGTGGTGTCGGCTAAGAATAGCACCACATCATTTCCTCCCGTGGGTGTCATAAAAGGCGACTAAGGGATCTACCGGAGGATGGGCAGCAGCATCCTCTGAGTACACACATTCAATCCAACTGCGAACGTGAACCCGCCTGCCAAGCGTGGCGATTATGGCAAATCCCCCCATTTTTGGGGGAGGCTAATGTCCAGCAGTGGACGTCAATCGGCTGATATGATGATGATGACTGTTAATTTATTTAAAAAAGTAATAATAATATAACTAACTACATACAATAAATGATTGAAATCTAATTTCCTAAATAAATAAAACTTAAACCTAAAAAAAACTTGAGATTCAAATAAAAAAAACTTTTTCAATAGTTTTCCTAAGACCTCTTTCTACACAAAGAGAAAGGACCAACTGTATTGAATGTTAAACACATAAAAACAATGATCGAACGGAAAGAAGTTTTCTTCTTTAATTTATACATTCAAAGAGAGCCTAACAAGGGGGCACTCGAAAACTTCTAAACTGAAACGACGTAGAAAGTATCGAGATTTATATCGGTCTAAGACACAAGATACAATCATATCTGCATACCAAAATAACACCCCCGATACTACATAGAGAGGCCAGGCTAGATTCTGGTACTTTAAACGTGGCTAGATAATTTGTGTGACATTGTCCAAGATATTTATACAGTGAGCTCGAGATGACATTTGAAAGAGGAGAAAGGGCACATGAAACTGCAGGGCTGTCTGTAATAATTGGCTGCAATGCAACTGAATGAAAAGAGTTCGATTACCTCTCAAAAGGGGCTCTGAGGTAAATCTAGATAACGTGGTAGACAAACTGAAAACAACAAAAGATGTTACAATTCCAAATAACGGCAGAATATTATAAGTAATTAGTTATTATAGTTACCTTTGTGTACCCTGTGTACCCTATTTGTACCCTAGATTGTATCACTGATATGCGCAGAACGTCAAATACCTAAGTCTTCACGGGTTAATAGGAATTTTTCTTTGCTATCATCATCAACATATTTTATCAGCCGGTAGACGTCCACGGCTGGACGTAGGCCTACCCCAAGGATCGCCACGACAACTGGTCCTGCACTGCCCTCATCCAACGGGTTCTCTAGGTCTTCGGTCCACCTACCGGTACACTCGAGAACTGTTCAGCCCCATCAAAACTTTGAAGCATTTATTTTTCACTTCTTGTCAAGACAATATTTTTCAAGCACCACGCACACATCACAAGAAACTCATATCAATCACACTTTCATGCTACTTCTGCCATACATAAATAAAATAAATAAATAAAAGTGTTCTGGTTTTCTGTTAACTGCCATACAGGGACGGGACTTAAACCAAGAACTTTCCGATCCAGGGCTTAATTTGCTTTGCTGCACTTAAACTACCGACAATCTGTCGATACCTTCAGAATCTTTCAACCTCTTTGAGCGCCATCTTCTGGTGTCTTCCCTTTTCATCCACAGATCGCTTATGATCTACACCAAGACGGAAACTTGTTTTCAATTCATCAAAGGACTACGGTCAGGCGAGAGTTGGGAGAGTGCTCCAACATTCCTCCAAGGAATTGCAAAGTTTGTCTAAGTCCTCTATTTGAAGACCTTTTTATTTTATTCTTACTTTGTTTCTGTTTAAATAAAGCAATTAGTCCGCTCTTAGTTTTAATTGTTTATTGGAAACGAATAGTAACAGTAAATAAAAGCATTCGAGATTTCTTTTCCAGAAGTAGTTTTTGTTTTCTTTATTGTATCGTGATACATTAGGTGCGAGAAAGAATCGTGGAGTTGTTTTTCAAAAATGTTGCTTTCATTTTGCACCGAGCAAACGCCCATCAACACATTTTTCTCCGATTGTACCCAAACTGTGATACCATCAATGCTCAAGATTCAAAAAAGGGAAAACCTAGGATATTCTAATTATTTAGAATATCACATTTCCCATTTGATAAAAGAAAATATTTATTTAAAACGAAAAGTGCAAAGTGCGTATCCACGACAGGCTTCGTCAAAAGCAATAGGTACAATATTCACATCCACAACAGGCTTCGTCAAAGGTAATAGGTACACCACTCACATCCACAACAGGCTTCGTCAATAAATACATCCCATATATCTGCAACAAGCTTCGTCAATTTCTATACCTACAATCTATAAACCTCCTCCAAAGCCTCTCCCTGCGGGACGGTCCCTAGAACGCTGGCAACATTCCCCCTTTGAATCGCCAAGCTTATACGCTGACGAAGGTAACTGCCAGCCCTCTTATCACCAGTGGACTCTATAAGGCGCGCAGAATGTCTCTCACAAGCTGTTTTGCGTCGGGTCCTAGGGTCTCAACTCCCAAAGGTACAAACATGTACCCCTCTCCTATATCAACGTACTTGATACAAGTATGTCAGGTACAGGTAGTAAAACCTACAGGAACGAATGAGGTAGTCTTGTCTCATTAATTTGTCTGAACCGAAATCCTCTCAATGGACATACAAAAATATCAATAGAAATGTGATGACAATCCAGAGAAAATGATCTTATTGGATTTTGAAATGCTTGCAAAATTTTCTAAAGCAGCAGTAAACTAAATAACGAGCTATTTCTGCTAAACAGCACTTTTAGAGCTGCCAACGTTTTCATGACAAACTCGTTTTGACGTCTAAACAGAATAGCATTAGTGCTTTTTGCATTTATCCTGGCAACCAGCTAGTTTCTAATTACGTCTGAGTCACAGAAAAGATATATACAGTAGGTGAAGCATCTTTATCACAGGTCCGGCACTCAATATTAAATGTTTGAATTTCGAAATGGCGTCTGCACATGCGCACTTTGTGCAAACTGTCCATGACATTGCGTGTAGGGTTGAAAGCCGCGCTTTGCGTTTAACGTCATCTACATTTCAATACTTTTTCTCTCTATTATTAAAAATAGTATTTGTGCTAAAAGATTACTGAAAATGTGAATTTAGCGTTATTTTTCAACGTTTTTTATGCACTGAAAAGATACATTATTTTATTAGTCAAATCCAACGGGTGCGCGCGCCTATCTGAATTCCCTTGCTCGGCCCCCCTCAGGTTACCACATAAAGTGTGAGGGGAGGTGAGGTATCTGAAGTCAGAGGGGGGCGAGGAGTGGCCGTTCTGTATGTAGAACTATATACCATTAACTATCCTGTGACTTTATGCAAACCCTTGAATCGACGCACGCACACAGACTAGCACCACGTACACCACGGCGACAGATCAAGCTACGCAAAATCAACATAAGCTGGCCCTGTACCCGGACTTTCGATGTTCGATATATAGCCACTATTTCGGTCCGCACTTCATTGTTATAGAGTTGACATTGGAACGAAAAGGTTCACGCAATTGCGAAGTTCGAATGTGCAGGTAGACATTACCTACGCGCGGCCAGCTTATTTTGGTTTTGCGTAACTTGATGTGTCGCCGTGTGTACCTACACGCCTCGCTAAGGTACACACGGTGAACACATCAAACTGTACAAAACCAAAGTAAGCTGGTCGCGCGTAGGCCGAGTAACTTATAACGTCGCGCGGCCAGCTTTTGTTGGTTTGGTAAAGCTTGATGTATCGCCGCGCCGTGTGTACTTTGTATACAGGGTCCAAATTAATAAGCTAACAGTTTTTTAAGAGGATGATGAGACCATCAAACTGAACAACATTATCTATGGGACCAACATCAAAATCGCGAAAAAATATCAGCCTTCTCATACAGAGTAGGTTTGCAGTTTTGTATGGAACAGCTGATATTTTCGTATTGGTCCCATAGAGAAAGTTGTTCAGTTTGACGGAAGACTGAAGTAACTTAGCGGGCCGTGTACCTACATACGTGGCGCTCGTCTGGTGTGCGTGCGTCTTAGACTAATTATATCCGGACCGGCCTTGCGGTAGCTTTTCCCCTCTGCCACGGTATTTGATCAATTAATCTTGCGCATTTACACCCAATTTTATACCTTATCACTAAACGAGACAGCCTATAATAGCGAAACAATAATTTTGAACTGGTGAAGGCGGCGGGAAAACGTTGGATGAGGGCAGCGCAGGACCGGTCGTTATGGCGATCCTTGGGGGAGGCCTATGTCCAGCAGTGGACGTCCATCGGCTGAGATGATGATGATGATGATGATGAATTTTGAACTTAGAACGTTTGGGGTTTACACGAGACTACTTTTCATGATTTTGAACATTCAAAATTAGAATCTAAAGTCATAGGGAATAAAATCCAAAGTTGCGGATAACATGTTACCTCGCCCCCCGCAAAGTGGCAGAAAGTTTGTTAGTAGAATGACACGTGGTTACGCGTCCCGATATAATTAGTCTAAGCCGTGTACCTACATACGTGGCGCTCGTCTGGTGTGCGTGCGTCGATTCGGCCGCTTGCATGAAGTTGCTTTACTGTATATCTTTTTTCTGTGTCTGAGTTCTATTGCGATGCATTTTTAATTAACATGTCGGTCGCTGAGCGTTGAGCTTTAAAAGAAATTATACGGACAATAGCCTCTATGCTGCGAACTCGTTAAAAATAAATGCTGAATTCAATTCTTCACTTTTAATTCACTGTCGAGTTTGTTACGTGATTATC
The DNA here is from genome assembly GCA_922987775.1 of Agonopterix subpropinquella. Taxonomy (NCBI): domain Eukaryota; kingdom Metazoa; phylum Arthropoda; class Insecta; order Lepidoptera; family Depressariidae; genus Agonopterix; species Agonopterix subpropinquella. Next base: position 1,252,983 of record OV277696.1, on the reverse strand, counting down.
GACGGAATAGATCACCAGCTTTTCCTTTAGATGTGGAACACTGAACTTAAATACTATAGACTCCAAATGTCGTATAAAAAGCTTTTTTATACAATTCAAGTATGTATTGTGTTAGGTGGCACTAATATTTAATTTTATTTTCACACCACCCGCTCGAAAATGGAACATTATATGTCATGTAACTCGAACCTAAAGCAAGTCATTATAGCCCTGGGCCTAGCCGGGCAATAATATTGTACTGAATTTCATTATAACCCGCTGGTCAATAATGAGATTTGAATATGGAACCGCATCCACAGATTATTTAATAGTTACTACGACCCTTACTTAAAATTCGTATGAAAACCTGTGATGAAAACTAATTATGGAGACAGGCACCAAAAAGAACTTAATTCGAAATTTGAACTGGCCACCACGAGTATTGAACACAAAAAAAGAAAAAAAGGCGCGAATCATAAAGGCAGGTATCATCTTTATGGCGCGAATACTGCATATCTCTGTACTTGCTCTGTACCTATTATTGCCTTCCTATTGCTACGAACAAAGTAATAAAAAAATATTACATTGTCTTTCCACAACTGGAGTGCGATTTTTGAATCTCATTCGCTGAGTTCAGCAGTTGAAAATGTCAAAATTACTATGGAAATACGCATCTTTCTACTGCTGATTTGACTTTCAAAAATCGCACTCCTGGAGTATGACTTTTTAATGTCAAATCAGCAGTAGAAAGATGCACGTCTCCGTAGTAATATTGACATTTTCAACTGCTGAGTTCAAAGAAAGTTTCAAAAATCGCACTCCAGGAGTGCGATTTTTGAATCTCATTCGATGAGTTCAGCAGTTGAAAATGTATGGAGATGCATATCTCCATAGTTACTTTGACATTTACAACTGCTGAACTCAGCAAATGAGATTCAAAAATCGCACTCCTGGTCTAATGTTTCAAATATCTACTTTCACTTTTAATTTAATAAAATAGTTTTTCTAAATACTATACTATTGAACACTAATACTTTGTTATAAACTCTAATAAAAGAATTGGTTTCTAACCATAGAGAATTTACACGCTCCCCTGGGTTTCTAACAGTATTGCTTTTTATTTTCTCGCGGAGGGTGTGAAAAGTAGAGTATGGTCCTCGGGGATAAACGTGTTTTCATCTTGGGCGAGCTTGAACCCCTCGCTTCACTCAGGATTCTAGTCTTAACTCCCTCGCTTCGCTCGGGAGTTAACTCTAAACTCCCTCGCTACGCTCGGGATTCAATATCGCGCCCGTGATGAAAGACACTGCTTTATCCCCTTGGTACATAATCTACTATAATGTAACAAACAGGGTATAAGAAAAAGTATCATTAACCTTTAAACCACATACTCTACCCATTAAACTGAACAATTTTGACTATGGGAGCATAAAACATGTCAGAGCAAAAAAAATATACAATAATTTAAATAATAAATAAATTATAATAATAAATTGCAATACCTACAAGACTTAAATGTATGAGACAGCTGACTTTTTTTTTGGTTCTGACATGTTTGCTCCCATAGTAAAAGTTGTTTATTTTGATGGGTAGAGTAAAAACCTGTCACTTTTCCTTACACCCTGTATAAAATTATACGTTGTATTTTGATTAATATTTGGTATTTGTACTTTCAGCTAGATGGCAGAAGAGCTCTTTAGGACCTCTTACGATAAAGGTAAAAGGTTTTTTATAGGCTGAATGCCTGTCATAAAATAGCAAGTGTATTCCATACTAAGATAATATGGAGAAAGTAATTAATAGAACTCATTAGTTGAGAAACTTACTTACTTACTTAAACTTAATTAATGTTACTAATCAGTAACACCACTAGTTTTGAGGTGAAGGTAAACAATCTGTCAATCTGTCTGTCTGTGTGTCTGTCTGTGTGTCTGTAATTTGTTAATTTTTTTTTTTTAAATTATAGATGGGTTTGCTCTTGACCTCAATCCAGTCCTCAGGACGAAGATGGGGTCGAAGATGTAGCGAGCTTACACACAAGATGCCTATTCACTCGTACTTTAAAGGAATTCAGGTTGTAAGTGCTCGGAAATACTGACGCAGGTAAGGCATTCCACTCCTTGGCTGTGCGCATTATAAAAGATTCAGAAAGGCGCTTGGTGCGGATATGTGGGATGTCATGTCAACCAAGAAGGGGTGATATCCCGCGGTGCGTCTGGAAGTCCGATAGTAGAAAGGGGAAGGTGGGACGAGCTCATGCAGCTCTTGGGCACACTCACCGTATAAACGAAGAAACCTTGAGAAAACTACTGAACCGATAATTTAGTTCGGATCTGCACAAAAGCATCAATGTCCATACTAAGAAAGTTGCCAACTTCTTAGTTCAAAACTCGCGCAAGTACAGCGACGGTGGTGAGTAACGTTACTACAGCAATGTTTAATTACGTTTAAATACGTGTTAAACACATTTGTTATTACAATTTTTAAGAAAATTAATCAATATAATTTATTTCCGTGGAACAAAACTCAAATAATAGTGACGACGTAATAACGTTTAATTAAGATTTATCTCTCGTTCAGGCCAGTAGCGACATTTGTTTGCGCCAAGACTATACTAAATCTAAAATGTACGGAACTGACCAGACATGATAGGACTTATAGTTCGGATTCACATTAATACTTTATTGCATCGCAATGAGTATTAAAAGTCAGTGGTCAGCGCGTACGAAGTCGCGGGCACTGCTAGTTTTGTAAAACTAAAGCATACAATAAAATTAACTACCCGCATTTTAGTATGTATTTCGATCGTCTCCAGTAATATAACCACAAGGAACAGTGCGCAAACGTCGTTTAAGTTTATTTATCTGGTTAATAACTTAGTTAACTCTACCACTACGCATAAAGTTTGCAAGTTTTATTTTCATGTAGTAGTTTTCTTGTATAAATATGCGTTTTAATTAATTTTATCATACTGCCTCCGTGGTCTAATGGTTAAGAGCTTTGGGCTTTCGACACGGAGGTCGCGGGTTCGATTCCCACGGGGGACTAGTGATATGTCACTTTGTGCCTTTTTTCGCTGTTGGTTAGGACATTGCAGGCTGAATCACCTGATTGTCTGAAAAGAAAAATGATTCCGTGCTTCGGATGGCACGTTAAGCCGTTGGTCCCGCCTACTATCTCTAGTGGTAGTAGTCGTTAAATAAAAACCACGTCAGAGGCCGTAAGGCGGTCTGCAAAAACTCGGACACCAGGGCTCTGCCCACACGATAAGAAGAAGAACAGTAAGGTGTGTAGTTCAAACTGGACTAAACGAAGATTTTGCCCTACCCGAAGGTTACTAGGTCAAAATGCAGACCGCATGAATATCCTACAATTTAGTGTATTTTCGAAGAGTTTGGTCAAGGGAATCAACTCGCCACGCATTCTCAGAATGTCAACACCCCCAACAGCACAAATGTGTATAAGATGTCTAATAGATATCTACAAAATATCGAAGCGTCTGCAAAATATCTAATAGATATCTAGTAGATATTCTGTGCTGTGTGGACAATCGTCCCTCTAAATGCGTACTTCCCTTTTGCTGTTTTCAAATCTTATTCTATTGAAACACAAACTCATAAAAAAGCGGTAAAACTTCACCAATAAGATAACTAACTTTGGTTCGGTAAACGTTTTTACCTTCTGATAAGAAGTCATTACAATTTTACCGTTTTTGCTTATCGTCCTGTTAATACCATTAAAGATCGTTCCTGTAAAGACACCCGGTTCCAGTCTTAAACGAATGAGATAAGCTTGAAAATTGTTTGACTCACAAGACTTCGAATCGCAAAGAAAAGATAATGCTGGTTTGTAAGAAAAGTTTGGTTCATCTTACTTCTAATCAGGTCTACCCAATATCAAACTGTACAAAAACATGTATAGTCATTCCTTACAGTCGCACACAGATTGCCATAAGAGTGACAGAGCTAGATTAGACGTTAATCTGTTACGTCTGTTAAGCAAATGTCACCACTTTTTTAGCAAATTCAAGCAAAATTCGTTCTTAAAGTAAAGAAATAGCTGAGTCTTCCAGCTGGAGGTCTTCTGACAAAATGATTCAAGACGGTTCCGTTTACTATTGACATTTCACTTATTCTAATGGGCGGTTGTCATAAGTTTGAATGGATGTCAAGTAGCGTTTCTATGTTTCGCTTTATATTATTTATCTACCCCTATATTTTATCTTTGCTTCTAATTTATTCTTTTTGAGAACTATAATTAATTTGTAATTGAATTAATTATAGACATAAAACCCACGACTTGTAAGCATTAGCATATGCTCACGACTATATTCCCCGAGGGGGTAGTCAGAGATATTCCGAAACCTCAGAACATCCACTTTTCACTAGTACCGAAACTCTGTCCAGTGTGACGGGGTGTGAGCCCGTTGCCACAATAATGGACAGACAATACAATCATGCCTCCAAATTGAAGGATGCAGGTTTCCCCATGACTTGTGTCCCTTTGTATTGCAACAAACACCTTTTTACGATTGTTGGTAGTTGGTAGGTTTTTAGATTATCCTTAATGAGGTTGGTAGTGAATAGCTGACTTTCGGCATTAAAAATAATTCTAGAGAAATAGTTTAGTAATTTTTTGCGACATCCATGTCCTAACGAAATACGTTGGACTTAAAATCCGGAATCGGTCGGCTACAATAAAATTAATTGAAAAGAGTTATTTTCAAGCTGACATTATTGGCATCTCAAACTGGCATTGTTTATAAACACCACAATCTCCAACCAATATCTAAAACCAATTCTTAAAGTGCTTATCAAAGCCCTGAGGCGCTCGAGATGAAATGGTCACCCATTCAACGACTGACCTCCCCGCACTCCCATCCCCTCCCACGCCTCGAAATACAAAGACATCCAAAAATGATTCCTGAAACCCAAACACAGAATTTCAATTTTGGATTTTTATTTTGCATTGAAACGCTTTTGTTTCTCTAAATTCTACTAAATAAATATTTATCAATTTTCCTGCTATAAACCCTTCATTTTGTTTGTCAGCTAGGACCTGAAAACAGAATTGCCAGCTCCACTTTGAAAAAATCCCTATCCGCCCTATAAATAAAAGCGCTAAAACGAGGCTAAAACCATTGAATTACCACGTGACATGACGTGACTAATAAAAGAGGACATTGCTTACTGACAGTAGGTACTGTCAGTAAGCCATGTCCTATTTTATTAGCTTATTAAAAGTTTCTAGGAGTCACGTTGCAGGAACTGACCCGAGCACACGTCTCGCGTGGTTTCGCGTGTCGCATTTTTGCCTGCCACGAGGATCCGCATTCCTCAATCTCTTCTTGTTCTTGTCCAAAAACAATCCCTGAGATTGGAAAAGATTCTCACATAAACTACTTGACACTGGCGGAAATGCAGTGCTAACGCACAAGCAAGAGTTCATTAATTTATAAATAAAAAAAAAAAGAAGTTTCTAGATATAATTACGTACCTAGATTGGAATAACATTATAACTGCACGTATCAACTATTTAGAGTCAGCGCTAAATATTATCTCCTTCATTAAGGCTGCCTGTCCATTGACGCGAGCTGGCTATGCGAGCTGTGTAGCTGTGTAAATATTAACCAATCAGAGATCCGACCGAGATCGGCCGAGGTCCTGATTGGTTAATATTTACACAGCTACACGGCTCGCACAGCCAGCTCGCGTCAATGGACAGGCAGCCTTAGTCTCTAATTGGGCGTCCTTTTGTCCTTACTCACACAATGTCATCTCATCATTCACACAATCCATCCTTATGTTCTTTGTTCTTCCTCTCCTTCCCACACAGCCCAGAATATCTACTAGATATCTATTAGACATTTTGTAGACACTTAGATATTTTGTAGACACTTAGATATTTTGTAGATATCTATTAGACATCTTGTAGACATTTATGCTGTTGGGGTTCTCGATTAGTCACTGCATCAAACCCAGTTTAGACAAAAATCTCTTTACTTTGACATTGCATTAATTTCTACAATTCGCTTCATCGTATATTTGTAAAATGCTCTTCTAGACAACAAGAGTGAGTATAAAATTCCTGCCGTAAAGACACACGATAGAAGTGAGACTTTCTTAGTTGTCCTAAACTTCTAACTTCCGTTACAGGAAAATGTTGCGGAACCGAATTTCAAAGCCCTCCTATAAAAAACTTTACTTTAAAATCTAAGATGTTTTTATATGTGTAGCAGAAAAGCAAAAGCAGCTATATTTCCAGACACAATGGATTTTCTATTGTGTCGGGAAATATAGCTGCTTTTGCTTTTACACCCGTCATATGTAGATGCGTTGTCGGCGCTGCAAAATGGCAATAAAAAAGCAAGGTAATTGCCCGGCTTTCACATAGTCACGCGCCGTCTAGTGTATGGGTTACACGTCACTATACCGCGCCATTTTAAAGTGCAATGATGTTAGCGTATGACGCGTCTATTTGTAAAACGTTATTGTTCAAAATACTTTATGTATGGGGATCCTGACGATGGCGCGACGACCTGAATGTCCACGAAGCAGAATGGCAAATGATGGCACGGGATACAAGGTTTAGCCTTTTCTAAGGCTGGAAAACCTAGGGGGAGAGCTTTTCACAATTACGGGATGAAATGTTGGTTAAAAAAACGGCTTGCATCTGGTTTAAGCGCTGACGACGCAATAAAAGCGCTAGATCTGGCGCCAAACGCTCTAAGCTGGCAGCCCTGACTAAAAAAGACTTTTTCATTCCAAAACCGTTGGGGTAATCGTTCTCTTTGTGCAGAGTTCAGCTTTGCGTTCCAATTCATACATTGTTGGCTGACAAACAAATGCCAATGTACAAAATTACTTCCATTCCGAGCTTGTATATTCTGCCATATTGTGTGGACAGTCGGCGAAATTAAGCACTGGATGTGCCGTTGTAAATAACAATGTTAAATACTGCGTGGAGTGTACTTTTATGGGCAGGTTTAATGGAATGAAAGTGGTGGGTAAATAATTTAGCACGCAAAGAGAATTCTGCGTCGCCGCTTTTTTTTCTGTTACAGATTTGATTATTGTTTAGAACAGTGAGCAATTTTCATAATTATGTTATGTTTTTGTGTATAATACAGAATTTAAGAAGCGTCATACTAATTTTATCCGGGTACTTTTTTTAAAGGATAACGTCGTGATTCGTGAGGAAACCTGCATACGCCTAAGTGCTCTCACAGATGAGCGACACTTTGCAGTCACCGAGACCTTTGGTGTGGCGGAGGGTCGTGCGACCGTAAAATATATGAGCGTGGCGCTCTGCGACCCACCGCGACAGCAAAGTGTCGCTTGTCTGTAAGAGCTCTAACGAGAAATTCTGATCTGTATGTGAAGTCTACCAAACCGCATTGGGCACGCGTGGTGAGCTAATGCTCATACACCCACCCTGAGGGTAGACCTGTGCCCTGCAGTGGGACGTTTATAGGCTGATGATGATACCCTAACTACAAAGAAGTTAGGCATCAACATGCATTATTTAATATGACTCTATTATCCTAACGGGTGTAGGTAGAGACTACAGTTCGCCGCGCGATTTTTACACATCTCTATCACCTCACGTGAAGTAAAACATCGTGAGGAAAACAGCATGCTTCAATTTCTAGGCATGTTTTTTACCCAATGCCCGTTATTATACAGGGTGAAATTGATATCATTAGCATCCTTTTAAACTAAGAGTCTACCCATCAAACTGAACAACTTTTACTATTGGAGCAAACCAATCGGAGCAAAAAAAAAATCTGCTGTTGCATACATTTGTGTCGCGTAGGCAATTGCAGTTTAGTATGGAACAGCTGATTTTTTTGTTGCTCCAATCGGTTTGCTCCCATAGCGAAAGTTGTTCAGTTTGATGGGTAGACTCTTAGTTTAAAAGGATGCAATGATATCAATTTCACCCTGTATAAGTGGCGACGGGCTCACTCCCTGTCACACTGGACATAGTTTCGGTACTACTAGTGAAACGTGGATGTTCGGAGTTTTCAGAATATCTCTGACTACACCTCGGGATAATGATCGTGAGTATTTGCTTTCAGAATTCTTAGTTAAAAATACTACCTACTTGTCTTAAGAGGGCTATTCGAGCTCAGTGGCGCCCTCGTCACAATAATAAAGATTTCTCACTAAAGAAAGCCTAAATTAAAAAGTGCCCACTCGATAAACTACAAAAGCCTTCAAGCCATTGTTATACAATACTTTTATAGGTTCTAAACATTCCACTTTTAGACAATTTCGAATAAAAACAAAAGCGGCCGTTTATTTTTTCAAAATTTGTATGTTTAGACCTTTAAAAAACCTATAAAAGTATTCTAGGAAAATAGCTTGAAGGCTTTTGTAGTTTATCAAGTGGGCACTTTTTAATTTAGGCTTTCTTTATTGAGAAATCTTTATAATTGTGACGAAGGCGCCATTGAGCTCGAATAGCCCTCTTTAAAATAAATTTAAGGTCCAACACACACTTGGCCGGTTTTTCTTTCATTTCAGCAGCATAGAAAATCTGTGAAACGGCGTCAGCATTCGATAACAAAAGACAACGGCCACCGGGGACTTACTATTGACACTTACTCGCGCGATATTCCCTCTAAACTGCCGGTCCTTTCCACTCTCATCATTGTGAACGAAAATTATGGAGCGATTCTGAAATAGGATCCATGATTTTCGGTCGTGATTTTTCAAAGAGATACTGTATTATGTTATTGTTTATGTGTGGTGTGGAAATGTTTTTGTTAATGTGAGTTCATTCTGTTTCAGATAGTAGTTACCTAATTTTATAGCGTATAAGCGTAGCCTATTTGTATTGTACAGTCGCCATCAGATATATCGTAGCATACAAAGTGTCCAAATATTTCTGAGCAGTGCTAATTTTCATTAAATTATTTACAGTAAATATTACCAATTATATCTAAACGTGTATTTTGTCATAAATATGTGAACAGCGAATTTTCAATAATTTCTTTACAATGTCATTTAAAATTAACATGTAAAACAACAGAGTAAGGTCTTTATCCGAAACTGTTCAGATGTTTATGGCCACCATGACTGCGTCGATATATTTGATGTTCTCGGCGTTCCTATATTTTTGATTGGTTATGAGTTAAGAAATTATTGAAAATTAGAACTGCTTATAAATATTTGACCACCTTGTTTGCTACGATATATCTGCTGGTGACTGTACGTTACTTAACTAGCGTTAACCCGCGACTTCGTCCGCACAATTTATATATCAGATTCTAAGGCAGATCATAAGCTATCAAGCAAAAAAAGTTTCATCAGAATCGGTTCAGTAGTTTTTGCGTGATTCTGGAACAAACAAACACACAAACACACAAACAAAGAGACAGACAAAAAATCCAAAAATTGGTTATCTGGAATCAGGGACATCTAAAAACCATACCGTAATCTTTTTTTGGAAATATTTTCAATGTGGTACAGACACATTTCTGTTACAGTTTTATAATTTGGGATTCACTAAAAATTAAGGGGGCCGTGGTGGTCCAGTGGCGAGTAACCTTGCCTGCCGTGCAGGAGGCGATGGTTCGATCCCCGTCCAGGCAGACTCGTACCAATGAGTTTTTCGGAATTTATGTAAGATTTGTAACACCACTGGCTTTTCGGTGAAGGAAAACATCTTGAGGAAACCTGCATGCTTCGATTACGAGGCATGTGTTGTATCTACTGTCCATTACAAGTGGCGACGGGCTCACTCCCCGTCACGCTGGACAGAGTTTCGGTACTAATAGCAAAACGTGGATGTTCCGATATTTTAGAATATCTCTGACTACCCCCTCGGGGAATATAGTCGTGAGCATATGCTTATGCTATGCTATTTACAAAAGATCTGCACAAGAAGTGATGCTATTCTGCAAAAGGCTCGAAAAGCCGATGAATTAATTCATTTTTCAAAAACCTAGAAATCCAAATTTAAAGAAGTTTGGCGGAAGGTCATATAATGTGAGACCCAGACATATAGGTCCCATACATGAATGAAACTTAGTAATACGTGTAGAGTGAAACAAAACTAACAAAAAAGGAAATTGGTTGTAATCTGAAGTGCGATTTTTGAAAATCATACGAGCGACTTGGCAGTACAAAATGTCAAAATTAGTATGGAGATTATGCATCTTTCTACTGCCATTTCGCTCGTATGATTTTCAAAAATCGCACTTCTGTAGAAGTTGGGGGAAAGGTATTTCTCCTTATGACACCTTTTGTATCAAGTGTGTGAAACTCATAATCTTTCTTATTAGGTAGCCAACTCAATCTTCTACGCATTCATTGTGTTTGTTTTAATGAAAATTCACGATAACCGTACAATATTATGATAATGGAATCAAACGACATCACACGAACTATCAGTTCAATAAAGCCAATTACGTTCCGTAACGTCCAAAAACTACCTCAGTGATAATATTAGATGAAAATAGCTGTCATGGTTGCGTTTTGCTGCTGCTTTTTGGATGATTTGTCTATTTTAATAGTAATTTCTACTTTTGAACCCGGACTTCTAGAGATGAGGAAGTTTTTTTAAAAAATGCCTTAATTTTTTCTGTTCTTAATAATTATGACCGCCGTCCTGAAGGGCTTTTAGTTTTCGTAAAAATGGCTGGGTCTAAATTCGCCAAAGTTCATTCTAACTCCATGTCTGCTTCTGCTGTAACTGAATTACGAATTTCTGGTTTTTGTGTTAAAGCACGTTCTACGAAACAATTTCAAAGGACACAAACGTGATTCCACAAAGCTCCCATTTTTCCAACTCCGAAAAAACACTAAAAA